>CM057393.1:7077500-8310937 GCA_030015415.1 Cynopterus sphinx | reverse complement strand
CATTTGGAGAAAAAGGGAGTGAAAGAGGAAGGTGGAAAGGGTGGGGAGCAAGAAAATATCTGAAATAGATATCTACATTTGAAAGTTGTGGAGGGAGGAGCAAAAAAAAAAAGATGAAAGAAGTGGCCAAAAAGTTGGAAAGAAATTAAGATAATAATATGTCAAGGAGGCTACAGTAAAAGGTAACTCTAAGCAGGTGGTATTAGCAGAAAATATTGCTGCATGTTAAGGGAAATGAAGAAATGCAAAAAACCATGGGTGTGACAACACGAATGTGACTTCTAAAGTGTTCCTTTCAGAGGTGGGTGGGGGTATAATGGATTTTCATTGTTTGAGATGTCTTTTCAATGTATTTCTAATAAAGAATTTCACAAGTTAGTACCATTTCCCAAACATAGTGTTTGGAACTGTAAAACTGTGAGCCCTAGAGAGAGTGAGAGAGTGAGAGAGGTGGAGGGGAGGGAGGGAGGGAGAGAATTAGGACTTAAGCACTTTTTAAATATACTACATTTATGAGGCTCCTGCACATACACAGTAAATATTGTTTATTATCGTTAAATTGACTTGCCACGGCAGCAAGGAACATTTATTGTTGAGGCAGGACCTGGGAGAGTGTGACGGAGGTGAGTAATCCTGGCTCCACAGCTTCACTGAAACTGAGAAGCTGAGAGAAGAATAAAGTCAACATTTATGTAGTGATGAAAGCGTAAGCTGATCTCAGCCAGGGTCTGAGTCAAAATAAAAAAATCTAGTGGAGTCTCTAGAGAGTATGTTGGCCCTAAAAGCAGATTTGAGTGAACCAGGTGAGAAAAGGTCCAAATTGCAGCTAGCAAGGTTCAGCCTTCCGTGGAAGCCTGGATGTGGGCAGCCTTCCAGGATACGTATGTACATGGATGGATTACCTGCCATCACAGGTATGGGAAAGGAATTAGGCAAGGCCTCATGGGAGTGGTTAGATGAGAAATGATAGCAACTGGATCGGTAAAAAAAAAGGAAAGAGAGCCAGAAGTGGGGAACGGGTAAGTTTATAAGGTGGAAGAAGAGAGAACAAAAAAACTAGAGCTATAGCAAGCTATCTGTGTTTTAAAACGATGTTTTGGTTTTTCCCAAGAACAGTTCTAAGAATTAAGAGCTCAAGTGTCAGTTACTGTGACTTGCTTCTTCAAGGTCTATATAAAGCAAGAGATTTTTTTTTTACACTAAGTATATGGAGTTTAACAATCTAAGGATTCTGCTTTCAGGAAACCCATTATGATGACTTTTTTTATTTGAGGTGTCACTGTATCTAAACCTCCTCTGAAGAAACGGCTCCAAAATAAAGCCCAGTAGAATGAAGTTTTGGTTCTCAAAATTTCTCAAGCATGAACTATTTGCTGTACTCCTTGCCTGCCCTTAAGAAATAGGGACTTGTGATGAATGTGATCTGCGTAATCAAATCCACAATATCTCCATAATTACAATGTCCCCTGGTAATGTCACACTATAGCTACCCCTTTTGAACCACGGAAATTTTAACTTCTTATTTACCAGATACTAGAATGTGAAGGAACAAAAAAAGGCTTGTTATATTTGACAATCTAGAAAGATTGTATGACACCTGGAAAACTATGCCACATGGAAGCCTGGCATGAAAAGCAAGGAAAAATGGCCCAGTGGATGGAAACCTGAATTCAAAAAAGGAGAACATCTTTCCAAAGTGAGGCCATGGCCCAAATTCCACTCAAGCCAACTGATTCTGGGTAAAAAAAAGCAGGCCCGGCTCATAAAGAAAAGGTCCGTATCTAAATATTATTTTACCCCAGGGCAGTAACATGCCCTTGTGCCAAAGGGAGACAAAAGATCTTTTGATGATTCATTAGAACAGCAGCCAGAGCAGACGACATTCCTCACGCTTAGAAAGGAGGCCCACTCAGCATCGGATACAGGGAGCGAGGGCCCTTGGAGAGCCTGGACTCAGCCTGACCCTCCAGTGTGAGACACACCCCAAAGTGGACAGAGGTGCACTCAGGTGTTAAGACACATTTCTTCAGCAATCACCTTGGGTGGCCTCTGTTTGGACATCACTTTCAGGAGAGAAGTCAAGAACAACTCCCTTGTCCTAAAAAGCACAAGGATTGGGAGTCTGGGATTTATATTCTGAACTCTGACTCTTGGCCCTCAATCTGCTGTTAACTTTTTGTACACCATTTTGAACGAGCCCACTAAACTCAGTCTCCTGAGGAAATTTTGAATAGTAACTGAAACACCACATGGCAAATAAGAATATGATCAGAATGCATGTGAGAATGTCATTTAAATGAGAGAGCCAAGAGTATCTTCAAAGGGAAAAAACAATTTTTAACTTAAAATATTTAATTTCTAAGATTGATTTTTATTGATAAAAGCTACTAAACTATTTGGGGACCTTTTTCTCTCGGGTTATTTCCAGTAATTGGGTTTTGTGAAAAGCAAACCAGGCCATTGGTTCTACTGGAGAAAAAAAAATCATTAAAAAATGTGGCTTGGTGCTACATATTGCTTTATGTAAAGACCAAATAAGGTACATTTTCAATAAAATAGTAAATTTATTACTCTAAATATCATGGAAAGAGGACTATAAAACCATTAAATAATATATTATCATGTAATACATGTAATAGGTTATAGTATATATACCGTTAAATATACACTATTCTCATTTCTATATAATACCTCATTTAAAAGTCAGAAAATAAGTTATATGTTAACAGTTTCTCTCATAGCTAGTTCTTTGAAAGTATGATGTGATTGTGTCCACAAGTGAGCTGGAATACAGCTGTGTGTGGCTCCAGGTGAGCGCTCTATGTAGAGGACTTTTACTGAAACATGGAGAAAAATGTCCTAAAAATGTCCTAAAGAAAAATGTCCTAAAAAAAAAAAAATGGCTCAGGAACAGCAGGAGAGGAAAGCTCACTTTCTAAAGATTTTAAGTAGAATTGGAGAACTCAAAGCACAAAAGTTTCTTAGAGCATAATGGCATTAGTTTATTTTTAAATAAAAGAGTAAAAAATCTCATCCTCCAGTTTAAATGAGGAGTACACACACTGCCACTCTGTAAAAATTCATGTCCCAAAAGAGGGAAAAAGATAATCCAATTTCATTTTAATTGACCTGGACTATAAATTTTTAAAATAATTTGGTCTTTAAAGTGCATAATTTAATTTTAAAGGACTATAATAAAGATTGAAAATACAAGCTTGATTTTCTGTGCTAGGAGACCCTCCCATTACCTTGTAATATCTCTACATATCAATTCATCCCCAAATAATCAATAACCAAGCAATTCCACACTGCCTGGGATCAGAAAATTGCTTCATGATGTTATTTGATCAAAAGCTCTTTCTGGGAGTTCCTGAATCTCCTTCTAGACCCTTCCCTCCAACACACACACACACATCACACCACACACACACACACACGCACACACACCCTTCCACAAGCTGCCAAACAAAGCAAAAAGTCCACCAACATGAAAGATGCCAAAAAACTGGAACTTGATGCCCCTCACATTGTTCCTTCTCCCCATCGTGGCTGCCCCTCCCCCACGCGCCACTCCTATTTTTTCAACGTGTCCCCGGATTTACGAAGCGGTTGTGAAAAGAGATGGAGGTGAGTTACCGACGTGTGCGTAAACGCGGTGCGTGTTCCCGAGTCCGTGTGTGCCTGTGTGTGTGCTCTGAGTGTGTGAGAGACAGAGTTCTACCTGCGCGTGTGCTAACTACAGGAGTTGCAGACATCCCTCGCGTTAAAAATAGATTTTGTTAACTTATTAGAAACATGGATCCGAAACGAGGATTCTGGCAAACCGGCTAACAAAAACACCCTCCCTGGCCTTCTGTGGGGGCAATGCAAAGCTCAGATGCGTGCCCCCAGGGCAGGTGTCAAACCAGCCTTCAACTGAGAGATGGATGGGGGCAAAGGTGTGTCTTGTAAACTTTGGCCTTAAGCATTTCTAGAACCATCCCTGGGCCGGCAGGCAGGACAGGGCACGCCGGAGGCTCCGTGAAAGATGCTCAGTGCCAGCCGGCGCTTGGAGGACCCAGCGCCCACGTCGCGACTAGCAGTGCCAGCTAAGAGTCGGGAGCCCGCGAGCCCTGGGGCGACCGGAGGAAGGTGGGCACGGGCGGCCTACCGGCTCGGGTGCCTCAGTTTCTCCCTCTTCCTCCTCCCCGGCCACAGACACACCGACTCAGGCAGGTTGTGCGACGAGCGAGCGATGCCCCTGCAGTGTCCCCCAGCTGCTAGCAGGGACGCTGACTGCCCGATGCACGCGCGACATCACACATGCACGCACGCCCTGCGCTCGTGCCGGGGCGCCCCGACCCTCCTGACCCCCCTCCTGCCCCCCAACAGGCCTCTGTTCGCCTCGGTTCACCAACATGTGCAGAGCAGCCCTTGGAGCAGAGCCTCCCGGGGCAGCCTCTGTCCCCGACTCGGGCCCCCCATCCTCTGCCGACGCCCGGAAAGTGGGCGCCGGCGGAGGCGCCGGCTCGCAGGCACCTTGCACGGACACGGCCACTTACTCACTCGGAGTCGCAGGCGTGCGGGGCGCGCGCCGAGGCCTTTGTTTTAAGGGGCGACGCGTGCAGCTCGGGGTCCAGGTGGCCGGCGGCGGCTCGCTCCCCTGGCGGCCGGCGGGGACTCGCGCTCCGGGCTCTTCCCTTCCGCGGGCTCCACTTTCGGGGCTTCGCTCTGGGCTCTGCGGCTCCCCCGGCGGGACTTTCGGACTGGAAGGCGGGGAACCTGATCCTGCCGGGGACTGAATTCCGCCCCGATGGGGAGGGGACGGAAGGGAAGGGGAGAGGATGGGGGCGTGGGGGATGGAGGGGGGGCGTGCGGAGCCGGAGGGGCGAGGACGCAGGCCCGGCCGGGGGAGGGAGCGCGCCTGGCCCTCGCCCGCTGATTGGGAAGCGGAGCAGCAGCGGGATCCTCCAGGGGCAGGCTCTCCCCGCGGAGCCCGCACACACCCCTGGGAACCCAGAGGCCGGGCGGGGAGCACGGCTTTGTTCGCAGCCAAGAGCCCCGCGCGATGCCGCTTTTTCTCAACTTTCCGCACGACCTGTTCGTTCCCCAGGTGGGTGCATCCCCTGGTCTGTCCAGTGGGACATCTTGAGTGGACGGTGGATGGCATTCGGGCTTACAATCTGGCCCCAGACATTTTTTTTTTTTTTTTTTTTTTTTGGAAAGTGATGTTCAGAGTGTAAAAAGCACAATCTGCAAAACCAGCCTCTCCACCCACCCCACCCCCCAAGGCCCTCCCCGCACACAGCTCCGGTGAACTTCAGCTGTCAGTCCTGTCCCACCTGCACATCGCAAGATGTGCAAAGGCCTTTTTTTTTTTTTTTCCCTGAGCCTGTCACGAAGAGTGACAGATGTCTGAAAGTTCCCAATTAGATGCCATTTTCCTTTAGGGGGCTCTTTCCTTTTTTGGCTTCCCTCATGCCTTTGGTGGCCTATTTGGTGACATGCCTTTGACACCCAAGAAGTTAGGGGATTAATCCGTTGTAGTTCAAACTCGGGAGTTTGTAAAACTCTGAGGCTGGGCTTTGTGGCTTTCTGGAATTACCATTTTGTTCAAATGAGGATAGATGCTAAGGTAATATAGCCAGGATTGTTTGAGTAACACACAAACGAATATTTATGACACAGAGGAGATCAAAGTACTGTGTAAAATGATTAAGTATAAAACAAATTTACCCAAACATTGTCAAAAAGTAACATTTGGAGATTCTCTGCCACTGATCCTCATCTTGCTCTTTTTACTTCCTTTCAGCTTATCGTTTGATGGTGTCCACCCCAAAAGGGACTGCAAAGTATACTTCCTTTCCACATAGATCTGAGATCACATCCCTTTGATTCAGTTTTATATTTTTTTATAAAATGCCTTATATAATTCTTAAACTTTACATTTACTTAGAACTATACCTAAATCTCCAAATTGGAAACTTTGTTTATGGCAAGTAGTTCTTAGCCACTCTGGGCCCTTTTATTAACTGCTACGTGGACCAAAGTCCCATGGAGGTGCCTGTTGGAGACAAAGAACTATCTCTATAAGTAGGGCTTTTACTCAACCAACCAGTCAACCAATCATTTCTTCTAGAGGCATCAGAAATCCACTTACCTCCAATCTATTCCCATAACCAAATTCTCCATACGCATGCCACCTACCATCCTCAAATGAAATAAATGAATAAAGAACTGTCTTGCTTCTACCACAGACTCCAGGTGGCCTGTTTCCCTTTTGTGGTTTTATTTACCCAATAAAGCAAAGTATTGTTTGTTTTCATCTGATTTTACCTGTATAAATTATGAAGGAATGCATGCCATAATAATAATTATTTTCTCCAGGCTCTTTACTGTAAGAAACTTTACAACATCCACCATCAGTCCTTAATGATAGGGTTCCTGGGTCATTAAACAAGGGGTTATCAATTTTCTATTTCTTCCTAAACTTTATCTTAACATCTACAGATATAATGTGTTGCTACCGGTGATTACAGTGCTTATCTATACGGTTGATAAAGTAAGCATGAGATGCACATGATTTCCAATCCATCACATGTGTTATATGAAAAATGTAACCCTTTATTTGAATAAGAATATATGAAAATTATTTACATCAGTGCTTCTCAACCAGGAGCAATTTTTCCGTCCAGGGAACATTTGACAATGACTGGAGATATTTTTTTGGTTGTCAGATCTTGGGGAGGGGGTTGTAGCACAGGACAGCCTTCAAAACAGCCCAAACCCCATCAAAACAGCCTGTTCCCCAACAACAAAAAGAATTATTTGGCCTGAAATGTTAATAGAGCTGAGACTGAGAAACTCTTACTAACATTATTAATCATTGCATTTTAAAAATCTAAAGAAAAGTTAAAGAGAGGCTTTTTAAGAAATAAAAATCTGCGAGGTTGAGATTAATCAAAATTTAATTCAACCCAGCATGTACATCAAAGTTTAAGTAGAAGATAATTTCTAATGCACACTGAGAATTTTAACTTCAAATCCAAACTTCATCCTACGGCACAGTCATGGGTCTGCTGGTTTACGATTTCAAGGCATTTCATTTATTTAGCCAACATTCTTTGAGCGGTTAAGTTTTTTGAGTAAATAGAGCCACGAACAAAAACAGATGAAAATCCTTATGCTTATATAGTTCACATTTTTTGGTTGCATAAATAAATAAGAAAATGAAATTAATTAACTAATTTGTTAAATTTTTAAAAGATGTGAAAAGCACCATGGGAAAAATGAGGCAATGAAGGAAGATAAAGTGCCAGTTTGGAGCAGAAAAAACTTCCTGGGGAGAAAAGTGAATGAAGAGGTAAGTAAAGAGCTGAGGTTGCTGGATAAATATGTAAATATTTGAAAGAAGAACTTCCAGGTAAAGGGGTCAGCAGGAGGTCAGCAAATGCAAAGGCCCTGAGGTCAAACCATACCCATATGTTAAAAGACTAGCAAGGGGGCCACTATGGCAGGAGCTTGGTAAGTGGAGATGGGCCTCAAGGCCTGGGAAGTAACTGGCCAGATCTTGCCTTTTTTCACTATAAGGAATTCCACTTTTATTCCGAATGAGGTGAGAAGTCATGGAGAGTGACAGAACCTGACTCTGCTTTATATAGGGTCTCTCTGCTGTGTTGACTAGACCACAGAAGAGCAAAAATAGAAGCAGAGATTTTAGTTAGGAGGCCACAGTAATCCCGTCTCAACTTCCTCTCTTTGTCCCTGTTTCTTGTGAAAAACAACTAACTCCAAATTTGCCCTTTCATACTTTCTCTGACCCCCAAAGCTCCTGTCAGCAGTTTCTGGACTTATGCTAAGCCTCACCTTCTCTGCCAGGCCCCAGCCTCTCCAGGTATAATTACCGAGCCCCCTACATGAGGGTTTCCAGGCTAAAATATAACTAATGCAAGATGATTTGAAATCATAGAAATTATAACATGTCCTAAGGGTGTTTTGAAAATGAGGTTGCTAATTTTGCAGTGACAAATCCAAGGAGAAGTGTGATCAGCATGAAATTTAAAAATGTGAAGGAATCAGACAAAAACTTTGTCAGCATGTCTCTCGGGTTGCTACTTGGCAGGGTGTTTAGATTCTTGATGACCACTCCGAGATCCTCAATATCCTCGGAATGCAAAAAGACGATTCATCCAGCCCACACATTATACATAATACATTTCTCTTCCTTTCTCTGAAATAGTTCAAAGATAATTTAAAAAAAATAATAACTTGTATCTTTTTTTTTTTTTTTGATTGCTGTGATGGATTACAAAATTTCTCTCTTTGGTAATGTTTGTCACAATTATCTTATTTCTATTATTACAAAAATACAGAAAATGCAACTAAGAACAGCTTAAATAATTAAGGAATTTATCTCACAATTAAACAGGTTGGTAGAATCGATGTTTTCAAGCCTTTGAGGATGCAGGTCTTTCCATCTTTTGACTCTGCATCTCAGTGTGTGAACCAATGCTCTTCAATATGCTTTCAAAGAGCTTCGGGCATATTTATTTGGCCTAATGGAAACAAGGCCCAAATCCCACTGGAGAATAAGGTCACCTTTCCTGGTCACCTTTCTTAGTCACATAGCCACAGAGACTGCACCAGCAAAAGGAAGAGGCAGAAAGAATTTGGGAAGCAACAGACGCTGCATGTTATCATTTCTCCCTGAGACTTTATAAATTAGCACATTATCAGTCATTCTCTTAAGCATCTAAGTAGCTTGACTTAAACCCTTCGATCTTGTCTTTTTTATCTGAAACTCCTAGAATCAAGGTTGGTGAAGCTGAGAAGCAGGCCTTGATGATAACCTCACCCAGACTCATCCAGGAAACCAGGCCCGAAATATCCAAAAGAGTTTGATCACCACAGCAAGATAAGAAAATAAAATCCACAGACCTGACACCCTAATGAGCATGGACACAGAAGTCCTTAACATATATCATCAAATCAATGCCAGGGACGTATAAAAAATATAGTATTGAAAAATTCTTTGGCTGTTCATTCCTCTTTTGTAAGTTTGGTTTTACACGTAAAAACCAAAGGATACCACATTAACAGATTAATTAGAGGAACAAAAGGAACACATTAAATTGACAGGAAAATATTTGAAAAATTCAACACCCATTCATGATAACAAGTCTCAGCAAATTAAAAACATAAATGAGTATACTTATTCTGATAAGACATATCTGCAGAAAGCCTCCAGCTGATGTGATGCTTAAGAGTGAAAGTGAATGTTTTCTGTCAAAGATTAGGAAAGAGGCAAGAATGAGCACTCTTACCAATTTTATTCAATATTGTATTGGAGATCTTAGGCAGTAAAATAAGGCCAGAAATAGAAATTAAAATGATGTAAGGAAGATGTACAATTGTCTTTATTTTCATGTGAATAACTATGTACATAGAAAATTGACAGGAATGCAAAGAAAAGCTTCTACAACTAATAAGTGTCTTTAGCTGGATACAAGTTCAAACAATAAAAACTGATTTTTATGAAATGAATGATTGGATAATGAAATATTAAAAAGTATATATCAAACTTATAAATTACTTGTGGGATCAACTTAACGAAATTTGTTTAAGATGTACACACTGAAAAACACCAGAGATTTCTGATGGAAGTTATAGAATACCTAAAGAAATGGGAAATTCATTACATTCATAGATTGGAAAATTTAAGATTATTAGGCTGTAAATTCTCTCCATATTTATCTATAGATTCAATGCAATCCAATCCAAATTCTAATAGGCTCTTTTATAGAAATTAAGAAACTGATACTAAAATGTCTACAGCACTGCAAAGTATTTCAAACAGGCAAACCATTTTAAAAGAAAGAGCAAAGTTGGAGGACTCTCACTGTTCCTATCTGGTCCTACTGTCAAGCAAAAAGAATCAAGATTATTGTGCAATACTGACATAAAGATAGACCTATGGGTCAATGAAGATCGAAATTTAGTTCACAGATAGACTCAAATATATTTCAATGGGGAAAAGATAGTGTCTCCAACAAATGGTCTTTAAAGAACTGGATATTCATATGGGAGGAAAGAAACTTTGATAACATAGAGAAAAATGAACTCAAAATGGCTCACAGATCCAAATGGAAAAGTATGTGCTATTGAATTTCTAGAAAAATAGTAAGAGAAAATCTTTGTTACCTTTCAGTAGGCAAAGATTTCTTAGGACATAAGTAACACAAACTGTTATTAAAACATTGACAAACTGGACTTTGTCAAAATTAAAATTTTGCCGTTTGAGATCCTTCATTAAAAGTAACAAGAAAGCAATCCTGAGAAAGCAAATAAATGGTCTCAAAATTCCACGTCTGACAAAAATTGTGATCCAGGTTATTAAAGAGTCCATAATAACTAAATAACCAGAAGTCACTCAACCTAACAAAAAAATCACCAAAAGACCTCAACAGACACTTTATAAAAGAAAATATGCCAATGCCAAGAAGCATATAAAAAAAATGCTTAACATCATTTGCTCCTTCAAGGAAATGCAAACTGACACCCCAATGAGACACCACTGCTTACCTACTCAAAAAGCTAACACTGAAAAGGCTGACAACCCCAAGTGTTGGTGGGACTATAACAGAATACAACCACTTGAAAAACCATTTGGCAGCTTCTCGTAAATTAAAAGCACATCTACCATATGATTTAGACTTTTCACACTTAGGTATTAACTCAGGTTAAATAAAATGTGTATTTCCGTGCAAAAGTTTGTACCTAAAAGTCTGACATCTTTATTCGTACTAGCCCCAAACTGGATACCCATCAACTGGTGGATGTGTTTATAAAATTTGGCAGATTTATTTAATGAGAAACTATTCAGCCACAAAAGAATAAACTACTGAAACATGCAATCTCTTGGACTAACTTCAAAAACATTACACGGAGCAAAGCAAGCTAGACACTTATGAGCACATTCTGCACGATTCCACTAGATGAAATTCTAGAAAAAGTAGACTTAATCGACATTGACCAAAAACAGATCAGTGGTTATCTGCCAATGCCAGTTGAGGTTGGGGAGAAGCTGACAGAACCACCGAATGTTCTACTGATGTAACGGTTACATGGAAATAAACACTTGTCAAAAATCTTTTAACCGTATGCTAAAACTGGGTGCCTTGGATCATATATAATTAAAATTCTTAGATATACCTTGATAAAGTTGTTTATAAAATAAAATAAAGAGATAGCATGGTATAGTGTTGACATCATTACCTTCTGTCAGGTTGCCTGGTTGCAAAGCCTAGGTCTTTCGCTTCCTGGCTGTGTGACCTTTCGTAAATTACTTACCCTCTCTGTGCCTTGGTTTACAATTTGAAAAGTATGGATAATAACAATGCCTGCCTCAGAAGTTTGCTGAAAGAATAAGGCTTTTAACATGTTTAGAACACTGCCTGGTAATTAAAAACACTATATTATCAATCATTAAATCATCAAAGAAACTTTAAAAATTATTACATTAAATTCTGGGCCAGACACTGTGATTCTAGATCTATGTGGAAAGAAATGTATAGTGTAAAGTATGAAATCCTTTAAACATATATATTCCTTTAAAGAAAAGCTGTATCCTAAGACTTTCGAAAATAAAGTGCTTTATTTTAAAAAATCAATTATTCTTGGCTCATTTCCCAAAAGATTGCTAACTCGCATTATTAATAGAAATTCAGTTGATAGTCACCCAAAGATGTCTGCAGTGTGTAGGTAGGTGCCTGATTAGTCACCCCTCAGATTCCGCTTCAGGACAAGCTCATGTGGAGCAGCCTTGGGGACAGAAATACACAAAGACAAAGCCACCTATGAGGACGTGCTCCCTGACCTCGCAGAGCTTATCCACGTAGCACTAGAGTGCTGACACGTGCATACGAGTAGGTAATGAAGGGGCCTCAGTTCAGAGGGTAAAACACAAACGTAAAGGGCAGGAAAAAATTTTAAAACATCTCATGCTTTTAATAGAAAGAGGAAGTGTAAGGTTTTATACTTACTGGGTTTTGAGGAATGGGTTTTCAAAAACGCGATGAGTGAAGTCAGAGCTAGCAACTATTCCAGCTGAGGAAGGCTACGGGGTCCAGGGAGAACTCTGGGTATGGTTCGGAGACAATTCTGTTGAAGCAGAGGCCAGATGTGAGAGCAAACCTGAGCTGGAGGGGGGTTCATTTTGTGGCAGATCTTAAATTTACCCTTATTGTAGATATTACAGAGACACTGAGGATTCTGAAACAGACGGGCCTGCTGCAAGTAATATTTAGGAAGATTACACTGGCAGATATATAATGAATGGAGACAGATTAAAAAGAAAGAAAAAAATTTAAGACCTTATCTCGTCAGTTTTTTATTCAAGAGTCTCAACTTTTGGTTGCAGTAAAAAAAAAAAATTAAATCTGATAAAATTTACTTGAAAGGCATCATCTAAAATTTGGCCTTTAATAATGCACTTAATTTCTTACCGTTTCTGAGAAATTATGTCTGAGAAATCATGCCTCATAGGTTCTTGATATTTTCTGTACTGATGTTTTATTATAATTTTAGGAATTTGGAAACCCTTACCTAATGTGCATTAACAGGAACAAAATTTATCTTTCTTTTAATCTTCTCTTTAAATATTATCATATTCAAGCGCTATAGAAACACTACTTCCTTTGAATCATGTAAATTTTACAGTCTTTTGCACATAATTTCTCATTTGATACACATCAGGAACCCTTCAAGGATATATATGATTTTGACTTCAAAGCTGAGGAAGCAGAAGTTTAATTCGATAATGAGGACAGTGACTTTTTCACAGAGGCATTTATGTGTTATCTAAGCATCCTCTCTCTCTTTCTCAACCTCAATCTCTCTCCCACTCAGCCCTTTCCAGAAAGTGTACATATTTTATGCCTGCGATTAACCAATTTCTCACTAATGGCAGTTCGGTCATATAATAAAAAGAAGCTTCATGATGCACATGTACTCAATTTAGACCCAACTTAAGACTTTATTTCCTTTCTTGTATCAGAAGATTTTTTCCAGGGGAGTCAGGCAGAGAGACGTGAGTCTGAGTCATCTTGTTTTGAGATGTTGGGGCTCTGTGGTTTATTTTAAGATCGGTTTCTAGTTAGTAATTCATGGTTCTAGTTTTATTTTGGAAACGTCTTTCAGTTTCCACTGGCCATGAATATTTGAGATAAGATTATTATGATTTGAGATTAAAGTTTATTCGGTGGAGCTCAGCAGAACATCTTCCAAGACTCAAGTAGAAAGTGGCTAGAGGACATAGTCCTAGAGACGGAGTCTGCAAAGCATACAGCACACACCTGCACATAGATACACAATTGTGCACGCACATGCAAAGAAAGAAATCAAAGGAAATCTGTCAACAAATGACATATTACATGTGGCCGTTTAGCAAAGAGCACACACACACACACACACACACACACACACACACCCTAAAAACTGAAGGAAATGTGTCCACAAACTTTGTTTACCAAAATTGGTCCTTGAGATGAAGTTCACGAGAGAGAGAGAGAGAGGAAAAGGCAGAGGGAGAAAGCAAAAGAAGTTTTCAGCTACTGAGCACCTTGTTTGTCCAAGGTCAGTGTGCAGTATCTTATATCTATGAAGCAATTTTCCTTTCAAAAGACAATCCATTTCCTGTTAAATGGGCATAACGAAATGGATACAGACATTGGATAACTGAGTTGGAAGTGGAAATTTTCTTCTTACTGTAGGGGTCTAAGAGCTCAGAGTTTGAAGCAATTTCTGCTTCTGCCTCCCCCCACACCATCCCCTGCCCCCTGCACAGGTTTGGGTTGTGCATGAAAAGGGAGATTCTGTGACTAATATCAATGAGACAAAGAAATGAAAGCTCTCTAATCCTTAGGCCAGGCGCCAGCCATCCCACTGTACGGGGCCACTGGCCAGAAATCCCACTGTATGCTGGGCCCAAGGCCAAGCAGCGTTGGATACAATGAGTTTCACAGCCACCTTTTCAGAGCTGACAGCAAATGTCAGGGCACCCACAGCCTTTGATAAAAGCTCCAACTTTCTCTCAAACATTTCTACCCAATAATAATACAGGTTTTTTTTTTTTAATTTATAAAGCAGTTTTTTTTTTTTTTAATTTATAAAGCAGTATTCTCTTGAAGACTGCTTAATGCTTTTAGAGACACAAACTCATTCATCTCGGTGCTTATAGTGAGAAAGGAGTGGGGGGCTAGTGGCCAAGAAATCAATATTCTCTTCCTGTCGAGAGAGAGAGAGAGAGAGAGAGAGAGAGAGAGAGAGAGAGAGAGAGAGAGACATCACTTTATGCAACAGTTCGTTCTATTATTGAAATTTCTAGACAAAAGTCTCACACGAATATCCTTCCTTAAATTAAATGTGTTTGCCATGAGCTCGCTAAACCTTGCTGTGTGATTCCTAATGAGTTGCTTACTTAAAATGCCTTCTCTCCTCTTAAGACTGGGGTCTTTTGAAAGGCCAAACACATACACAAACCAGTCAGTACTGGCACCCCTCACTGAAGTTTCTGGCTGTTTCAGATTTAAATATTGATTTCATTTTCTCTCACTCCCTCTTGTCTCTTCACAATGGCAGCAGCTGTCAGGAGGTTGGGAGCCTTGTGCCAAAATAGCACCCAAGAGAATATAAAGGCCATTAAAATATTTTTTACCTTGTATTGTTGTTCTCTAAAGCTCTTGAGTAGCTAGCTGGATATAGGGTACCCCAGAATTGCTGTGTCTCCTCTGGGGAAACACTGGATCTGATTTCCATTAGAGATTCTGAATTATTTAGTGGGAATCGAGTGCCCCAATCAGCTTCTTCTGAGTAACTGCCCCAGCGTCCACTCACGTTCCCTGAGTACTGAGGCCTTAGCCTCCTGAAACTGGAGCCTGCGCAATTGGCCACTCATTCATTTTCATTTCATACGGTTTGGGGGGAAAAAACACTTAAGTTCCCAAGAATTTGGTTGACTGTAATACATACCTAGTATGCAAAGTGAGGCCTAGGATATTGAAAACTGAAAGAACTGTGAATACCTCATTTAATCACCACCTGTTCTCGTTTCCAAATCGGGTCATAATGTTTTCCGGCATATGTTTTTCCGATTTTGCATTCTTTCAAACTGTAAGTGAATAGTAATTGTTAAGAAGTTACAGTCCCAGTACTCGTGTTGCCTAGCTAATTTAACACGCTGGCAGTTTGGATTGACACTAACAGAAATTTCAGTAGACACCTAGACAAGAAAATAAAAGGTTAGGTTGAAGGGAAAAGCCAAAACATGCATAATATCCCTTTATATCTCTATATATGTGTGCTAGAGTCACCCAATCTGAAACAGCACAACTGACCACTTTTTATAGGCTTACCTTTTTTTTTTTATTACCTAGCATGCTTAGAAACAAAATGTAGGGGGAAAATCTCAAGAGATGAACATGGGTCCAATCTATGGATCACCTAGGAACATTCTTAAAGCAGTCAGACTTTATTTTGTTGTTATAGGCATTCCTTGATGTGTTTTAAGCCATAGAGGACCACATATCAGACTTCCATTTATAAGGTCCCACTCGGGCTGCCTTGAGTAGATAGAGTAAAAACAGTGAAAGTGAAACATGAATATACCAGTTGAGCTAATTCAAGTGGGAAATCATGGTGGTTGAATAAGTAAACCATCAGCGGGGTTGGAAAAACAACAGATTAGAGAGAAAGGTACGGTAAGAAGCAGCTGATGACTGGCAGATGATGGTGCTAACCTTTGGGAGGGCAAACAGGTTTGGACAGCTAGACATTCGCTCACCTTTAAAAATGCTGAATTTGGAGGTTTATGTGAGATTTTGTTCAAGTGCAGAACATATGGTTTAAGCAAGATTTAGAAGGAATCAGGGCACAAATTGAACAATTTTAAATTCACCTTTTATGTATTTTCAAAGAATGATCCAAAACTATGGGCCACTTGCTTTAATTAGTCCATATATAATGCTTCCCTAAATCAATTTATATAAGAAGCTATCAACCCTGTAATAAAAATCTTTCCAAACTAGAGTTTGCCCTTTTAAAAGGGGTGTTTCATTTTTTATGAGTGAGGGAGAAGCTGGTAAGAAGAATGCAATGGTTGGTTTGTGAATCCCATCTAAAGGATTGGAATACGTGCTTAGAAAAAGCATTGGTACCAACGGGTAGTTAGTCAGAAAGAAAAACAAGCATATTTAAAAACTAAATACAGAATAAAGGTTTCCTGAAAAACTGGAAAACTGCACATTGATATCAAAAAGAGGAAATATAATTGAGCATTTATCTTGCAAATTAATTCAAGAATATAATTCGGGCACTGGGATAAGCAATTGACAAAGATCACATGTAATTCTCACAACAACCTATGAGGTCAATGGCCCATTATCCTATTTTTCAGATGAGATCACACAGCTAGAGTTGGGCAAGTTGGGGTCTGAGCCAGGCCTGACCCAGAATTACTCTGCTCTTTTCTTGTCATCATCTGCCCAAGTATTTCATTACACTTTTGCCACGAACTATAACATCTTGATGTGTGGGAAATTAATCATTATGATTACTTACCTCGTGAAGCTGTAAATTGTTGGAGAAAAATCATGATGAAATTCAGATGAGAAGATGGAAGTTTGTCCTAAGAGTGGTTGCCATTTTTAGGAATAGTGGGAGATGCTTTCAGCTTTAAATAATGGAAAAGCAGACTAATAATGTCTCGCATAACAAGACTTCTGGAAATAATTGGTTTCTGACATCAATTCAGCGTCTCGAAAACTTTGAGGCTTTTTGGTGTCTCTGCCATCACGATGTCCTGTAGCTTATGGTCTATAAGATGACAATGTCTTGGGGGATGGTGATGGCAGAGGGTTTCTCCTTGAGTATCTCTTTCTCACAGAGAAAGAAGAAATCCTTCCAAAGGCTTCCAGAAGACTCCTTCTTACATGTGTGACCTTACCTGGAATGAAGATTGAGTAGATCGAGGGTAGGATATTTTCAGCCTCAGTAATAGGAGGCAAAGGAGATGGAGGTTGCAGAAGGCAATGGGGTGACAAACAAACACATGGGCTACAGCTATTACAGAGCACAGGCAGATCGCTTTCCCTTCAATGTGACGAACAAATTGTAATTACATGACCTCTTCCCAAAAGACCAAACATAGTTGCTTGCACCTACAGGGGCTTTTGTCATTTACCTGTTGAATTTCAGGTCCTTCATCTGAACTGTTTGAGTGACATTTTTTATTTCCTATTTTAACTGCCATGGGCTTAATAAAATGCTGTTGCAGTGGGAAAATAGATATTCTGTTCTTCATTTTCATCAGATCACTTACTTCTAACTGTGCCAACAGTTTTTAAAGTTATGGGGTTTTTTATTTCCCTTTATACCTTTTATTTTCTATTTCAGGCTCTTCCTTCAGAGTTTTAAATAGATCTCACCTTATAAGGTGTATTGATAATTTATTTAGATACACTGAAGTCGGCAATGTATTTTTGAGATATTTACCTATTAGTTTCTCTGGCTCAAGAAGGAGAAGGTAAAATTAAAAGTACTTTTTCTATTATAATGTTTAGAATGGGAAAATACTCTTAGTATATTTTTAGATATATTTCCATTAAGTCATTCTAATGCCTCATTTTGCTAAATATTTTGTCTCGAACAGTGATACAAAAGATGTGTAGTGTGGCCAAATGTTATTAAAGGGAGTGACGTATGATTAAAGAAGATTAATTTTTTTCTGTCCAACCAACCATGTATCTCTCGTTGATGAATTCTCTAAAGCCCAATTGTTCCAATTCCTATTTCTTTTCCACTTTAATGGTTGGAAGATTTGATGGAACCACAAGGAATGCTATCCTGTGGGCTATGTCATTCTAGAAGCCAGTAATAGGAAGCCCACTTGTCCTCCCACACGAGCCACACTTCCAATATCAGATTTATCAGTAATAAAGGCAATATTTTGAGTTCCACCTGTTTGTCCTGTTTTATTTTTATTTTTAATTTTTCAATTGGATTAAAACTTGAGCAGTAAGGTGGTATATTGTTCACTGGCTCCTTCTTGAACCCCATGAATAAACAACTTATTAAAATAATTGGGTCCATAAAATAACAGTCAACCAGAGTCACAAATATGGGATTTCTAGTTCAAGCAATTTATACCAGTGAGCATACTACAACTGCTTCTGATGCACGCTTCTAAGGTCTATCTTTCATTCTTTGAAAATAAAAGTACAGCAGAACTAATAAATCTCTGAAAGATTCATTTCTTGACTGGACCTGTTAAATCAAATGCCTAGCTCATAATCCCACTACGAACCACATGGATGGTATTTCGTGTTTGTTGCTCATCCAACCTTCACTCTCTGCTTCTTTTTCGACAAGATAAATAGACTGAGAAATATGTCCTGGGTTAGGGTTAGGGCTAGAAAATTCCATTCCTTCAATATCACCCTTTTCTTGACAACTTAAATGGCCATTTCACGTTTGGTGATTAAGTACACACTTTTTTTGCCAGAGGCTACTGCTAACAGAGTTGAGAATCCCACTCCTGATTGCCGCTATCAGCAGAATAAGTGAGTCGTTGGCAGACAGAGCAGCTGTAACCTCTTCCTGCAATGAGCCAGGAGCTCACTGAGCCAGCACAAACTGCCACCATTGATTTTTCTATACAAGTAATTGAAAACAGCTCATATGTGATATTTCATAACCATCATCAGGGACAATGAAAAAGGCCTTAATTTATGTGAATATATCATGGTCCTCATTGCAAACCTTAGGTTTGGGCTGAAGAAGCATTTTCCTTGCTCTGGAAATATATATATAGCTAAATTCAGAGGAGCCAGGCCAAACGATTGCAGAGCTGAGAGGGAAAGTGATGGATAGAGGAGATTTAAAGAGAGACTTCTAGCAATGGGAATAGACACAAACTGAAACTAAATCTTGTGGAACATCAGAGTACGTAAAGAATATCAGCACAACTTACATATTGTCAGAGGTGGTAACACATAAAAGGAATCTTCAAGAGTTTGGGTCTATACCATCTAAGTTTGGGAATCTGGTGATTCTCAGAAGAATGATGATCTTTTTAAAACAGGCAAAGTTCAAATAGGAATAGTATCCAAAGATTTTAAACCTAACTCGTTAAACTATGTCATGCATACATGCATTTCTGAAGGGACAGCACAGTGATTTCTTCTTAAATCAGCAATACCCAGACTGACATAATATGAAACCAGATTTAGGTCAAGCTATTTTTTTTTTCATTCAAAATTTTGGGTGTACTTATCCCACATATTTTCTCTCAATCTAAGTTTTCAAAATTGTACTTCATTTATCACTGACAAAGTTTTTCTATGTTTAATTTTTGAAGACATTTTCACAAATTAGAGGGAATAAAAAGTTTGAGACAAACTTTAGGTTAGGACTTCAATGCCATTACCAAAAGAATTAAGTAAAATGATTAAGTTATCCGAGGTGCGAGCATAGAGGCCCCTCTCCCTTAGCCTGTCACCTGCTCCACAGTGCAGAGAACGATGCTAGAAATACAACAACCATTTATACCAATGTAATTAGCCCCAGCATATTCTCAGAGGAATTAGGTGCTACGTGCTAGGCATTATTCTAAGTATTTTTCCAGCCAATATCTCATTGAACTTCATTTGGTTGGTGGTGTTTTCGATATTTCTGATGAGAAAACTGAGATTCAGGAAGAGAAAAGAGTGTTACGTGATCAAGTTCGCACAGTTTGTAACCAGCACAATAGGCCTGTCTACGGATCCAGAAAATGCCAGGGGGGATGACATCACAAGACCTAATTAGACTGATCAGTAAAGAAACATTTTTTCTCATATCATTTCCATAGCCTCCATGTAGTTGTAACACGTAATTGTGTTTCAGCATCTGTGCTCTGTGTAAGTTCTGGACCTTGTTATCTGTATGAAACTGAACTAATTATCTTTACGCCTTTGAAGTGACAGCCTGTAGAGTCATGAACCTAGCAACCTCTAATCTCTGAAAACCACCACACATAAAGTTCTCAAGGCTTGAAGCCTACAAAAGGCTGTGAAGGTTGAAGCTAGATATCTTATTTAAAAGATTTTTTAGATTTAAAAAATGCTGATCAGTTATAAGTGGCAAAGATTTCTCTAACGACATACTCGGGGAATGGCTTTAGCAAACTTTCCCAAAGGGAAGGCCTTGAATGGAGATCATTTTGAGGCTTTTTCCATCTATATAATGAGTCTTCTCTTTAAAAAAATCCCCTTCAGAGAATCTTACCACTTGAGAGAAGAGACTGGAGACTGTTTGTCGTATGATCTTGCCTGATGGATGAGGAAACTTGGGCCTGAGGAAAGCAAGAGACCACTACACTTACAACTCAGGGCCAGAGCTGGGGCTGGAATCCAGTGTGTTATTCTTTTGCAGCAGAAATATATATTTTTTCCATTCTTCTAGTGCCTTCAAGTGGAATCTGAAGCATTTGAATATGGCACTGATATAATTTGCAGATGAGGAGTCCCCAAGCTTTGGTGACATCTCCCTGTCACTAGGTAGTTGCACAGTCTTGGGCAATGTTTTCTTCTCGGAGCCATGGATTTCTCCTCTGCAAAATAATTACTGTTCCACTTGATTTCTAGAGTCATTTTGCTACTGTAAGATGTGACTCTGATTTTAATCTATTTGTGAACAAACTTCTACTTTTTACAAAGCACACGAGCATTGGTTTTCATTATTAAGATATTCTGAATTTCTGATGGAAAAAAAAATGTTAGAACCAGAATTCCAAAGACAAACTCTAAGGAAAGGATAAAATAGACATTTTCAGACATGCAAGAACTCAGAAAATTTATTTCCCTAGGGCCTAGTTTTAATAAGCAATTTGTGGCTATACTCCAGCAAATCAAGAAACTAAGGAATGTGTGAGTTGAGAAGTGATTAGACGAATGGGAAAGTCCAAAAAAGAAAGTCTTAAGGCGAAGGTTGTTCAGCATGCCTAGCAAACAACTCATCACAATTAGGACGGGAAGCCAGTGGACTTGAGAAGGATGCCTGCAGGATAAAGAATGAAATGGATTTCAAAAATGATTAGGGAGCTAGACGATTTGAAAAAGTGATGTGCGTGAATGTGTTTCATCTTTCAGCAAGAACAGAGAAAGATAGCCAACACCAAGAGAAAGAAATTCTTAAAAACTGTGTCAGAGTCCAAATATCAAGCAGAGCATGCAAAAAATGTAAGAACAGATAAATGATTTGATATGGGTTACAGGGACATTGTGTTTCATTGGCATCAGGGTCATAGCCTTGAAAAATTTCAAGAAAGAAAAACGTAATTGTAGCACATTATTTTCCTCTGGGGCACACATTAACATGCCACACCAATGAAACTCTGCGTTCTTGGCTTTTGACTCTTAGAGTCAAAAAAATTGACGCCACATAGAGCCTTTTCGTATTGGTACAAGATAAAATGTTTATCTCTGTGCCAAGGAAAACAGTTAATGGAAGCTGCGAAGTGGAGGAAGGGAGCAAAGACGGGGATGTGTGAAGATCCACACAAAACTGTTATGGTGACCGCCTCTGTGACCAGGGACAGGGAAGGGATGGGACCAGAGCCACCACCACATTGGAGATTGCCATGTTTTATTAACAAATAAAAGCTGTGGGTAGACGGGAAGGGTGCAGCGTGGCTGATGTCAACAGGCATTATCCCAGCCTCATGTGAGCTCGTCCTCTTTGCTTCCCTCCTCAGTTTGAAAATCCAATTTAACCACGATTAAGCATATTATTCACATCAACTATATCTACCAACCAGTAACAGAAGGAAGGAAACTAATTATATTTCTTAATTTTTATTCTGTACATTTCCACGCAATTCACAATACAGAAAAAAGTATCCAAAAAAGTAACTGTAACTAGTCCATTTCTTTTTCAGAGATTAGTTCAGTCTCCCAAATTAATTCCGTTGAAAATCTCTGTAGAGCAACACAGTGATCGAGATACTTTATATAAATAGGAAATGCAAGAAAATTAGGGAAAAAATACTTTATGACTTTGTTACAAAAGAACTCCATTCTTCCCTTTCCCATCCCACCCTTCCCACCCACCCTCCCTCCATTTCGTAATATCTGGATCCTACTTTTACCTGGAAATAAAACTTCATCACCCTACTGCCACAGCTGCTACATTTTTTTTTTTAATTCCACCTGCCAGCTGGCAGCTTTGCGAAAGCATGGCTCTGGGATGTGATCAGAAATCATGAAAGAGCCCTTTATAATGTGACTGCGACTCTTCAGACAGATGTAGCCTTTGAAAGTGGACTACCCACAGCCAAGAATACTCTGGATGCCCAGAAACCTCTTCCCACTCAGAAATCAAATTAAATAAAATACAGTCATCCTCATGGAACTGAGATTGTCCTCTCTATTCCTTCATTATTTACAGGAATCATTTTCCTCACTTTTCATCAGCTATGGTCCCCATAATATTCAGGTTCACAGTTGCCCACCTAACCATCAGTCATTTAAATTAAATTAAAAAAAAAAACAGCCTACCTAATCTTTACTAAGACTAATTTGAAATTTGAACCCAAGCTTTTCAAAATATTCTAGACAAATAGAATATTTTGTCTATTAAAATTCCAACTCCCAGTCCCCAGAGAGGCGAGAACCCCATACCTCCCAGCCTTTGTTAGCAAACATCAGTCTAGGTTCTAGCTGTATTGATAATGATCCATGTGGTCTCAGTGTACAAATAGGGGAGGGGAAGCAGCGAATGAAAAATTTTGCTGTTAATAAAACCCAGGAGGTCAGGAAACATTTGCATTCATTATATAAGGTGCAGTCAATATCATAGCCAGCAGGTATCTTAAAAGTGACAAACCTCCCCAACATACAGGAGAGAACTACCCATATGTTTAAAACAACAACAAAAAAATAGGATAAACCAATTTACGGCCGTAGTTGGTTCATTGTTGCAACTGAAGACAATCTGTAAACATCCTCTATCTCTAGAATTGTAAAGAAGGAAGGTTGCATGTAAACCCCCAAGAAGAAAGTCATAGACTCTGAATTCTGTAGGATTAAGTATACTTAGATTTGTGAATAACTTCCTAAACCATTCTTATTTTTCCCAAATTTTATAAGAAACCAACACAAGTCTGTGGCTCGCTCTAACTTCCTATGAGGACTTGGAGAAACTCCTTCAAACAAGCCATTCTTTTAGAAAACTCTATTAGAAAGTTCTATTAGCGGATCCTGTTTTCCTCTAAATTCCAAACATAATCTAATGCTTCTAAGCTGCATATATTGAAATTTTCGTGACACTACCTCTTGAAGCCACTTTGAACAAGTTCAATCTGTTTCTATACCTTCTGAATTCGCTATTCATGAGGATCAAAGTTAGCTGAGAGTGTATATTATTTATTTGTGGGTTGCCATGGTAATTTGTGTCAAGATCCAGAGCCTTTTTATTCTACGACTCTTGAGAATCTTTTTCTCCTTTTCCCCTAATTCCCCTCTTCCTTGGCTGGCCCATTTCTTAAGACTATCTCAAGTGTAACCCCTCCCCACCTAGCCAACTTGAAATGTAAGACTCAGGCCTGATTATTATAGAAATAAGGAAAGATGGGCAATTAAAACAGAAACATTATAGACACATTCGTCTGGCGATATGAGGTTAAGTCCTATTTAATGACAATAAGTTATAGAAATTGCCTCTGTGACTTTTTTCTTTTTTAAACCAGGAAATGTAGAAATCTGCTCCTTCTGCAAGTCTCGGTCCCAACTGCTCACCCCAAACAACAAATGGGTGGAAAGAAAAGGAAAATGAACACTAGGTCCTTTGTTTTCACTCTCATTTCTGCACTTGAGGCTGTTCTGTCTTAGTAGGAACATATCTTCTTCAGGAGATTTGGGAATTGGCTAGCAATGAGCAGTGTGTGTGTGTGTGTGTGTGTGTGTGTGTGTGTGTGTGTGTACATCTGTGTGCGCACATGTGTGTGTAAGCAAAGCAAATTGCATTTATGATCATGCAGTACCTGCTTTAAATGATCTGGGTTCTATTTGTAATGACTTGTGTTTTTACAAAAAAAAGGCCTCCATTGCCATCTCTATGGCAGGAACTTTGAAGGAATAAAAAGAGCTCTAATTGAGTTCTGCTCCAGTCTTAAGTCACAGAAATCTAAACCTGGAAAATATCGCAGAAGTCTTCTAGTCCGAATTCCCCCACAATCAACAAATTGCTTTTACACAATCCCTGATTCGGTTGCTCAATTTTCGCTTAAATACTCAAAGAAACACTAGCTGAGCTAAGTTCACTTTGTTTTTTAGAAAGCCCAATCCATTTTTTCTGGGTGCCATATTTTGGAAAAAATAAATCCTTATCTCAGTCATAAAGCTGCCCCTTTTCATTTCTGTTCCTGATCTCTTTTGTCCTTGTTTCATCCTGTAAATTGTCTGCATCTGACAGTCCTACTTGACCTGTCTCCTCCAAACATCCCTGTTCCTAATTCAATTGTGTCTTCTCTTCAGATCAAACATCCCTCTTCTACATATGACCAACCTGCCCACATAGGTTCCTTACAAAACAATGACATTCAGAACCGGAGAACATCTCAGGCCTGTTTGCTCTTTCCACTTTTCAAGCGAAGCACAACTTCCCTCAGGCCTCTATGTATGTGACTGTGGACGACAGACTTAGCTTTGCAAACCCACCCCCAGACTTAAAGCCATGTCAACGCTTTGGGGTACAGCATTCTAAAATAATGTCGTTCCAGTAGAGACATCCGAGGAGAGAAAACAGGAGGTCCTTACTCATGGTGTTGACAGGTTCTGAGACTTTCAGTGGAATGACATGTCATGAAACCAGCTTTACCCTAGGCTAGTTGATATAAACAAGAGTCAAAAACCTATGGCATGTCATCAAAATTATAACAAAATGACCCTGAACAAAACAATGCTATTCGAGGACCTGATATGAATATCGTTAAATGCTGAGAATCACAAAATAGAAAAGACAGTCAGTCACCCTCAAGACTAATTTTTTGTGAAATCCATCTTGGAACCAAAAGATTTGACTTTTCCCCCCGCTTGATATATGTATAAGCCGATAAGTCCCTGATAGCAAATATTCTGAATATATAACTTCATATTCTCCTTCAGTTCTAACTAACTCTCGCTGTGTGACCTTCGGTAAATATTTTTTCAAGGAGGCACCTTTTAATTTATAGAAATCTGAATGAATGATGCAAAACAGCATTGAAGACAAAGGGAGAAAATTATTGAATTAGAAAACTTCTATTGCTTGAATGTTAGTCTGCAATTTCTAAAGACCTTGGTTCTGGCTGCAGTTTTACCAATTACTATACAAATCTGGGCAAGTTGAACTCATTGCTGTAATATTCCATTTATTCATCTAAAATGTGTGATCTGCATCATCCACCTCATGGGTCGGTATTGAAGCTCAAAGGTGCCAAAAATGATTCAAAATGCTAAAACTCTAACATTTTTACAATTACAAAAATTCTTATACTAAATGGTAGGATTTAAGGTTCTTAAGCCTTTTTGTGTTGAAAATTATCTGTGCTTCACTTAAGGACTGAGGATAAGACAGTTTCAGTTGTCCCCACCACTAAAGGCTCCCATTTCAGATGCCATTTGGCTCCACATAATAAAACCTCGAAAAATGGGGAAAAACCAGAATCATCACTTTCTTATTTCTATGGGTAAGCAAGCTATCGTTTGTAATTATCATGCCAGTAGCAGAAGCCAAGGCATTTTCCATGATTGCCTTTTATGTGCATGACTTGGCCTCCAAATATCTTTCAGGCAGAATTTTCTCCTGTGGTTATATTAGATTACATTGAATTCTAAGAATATCAGATCACAGCACTTTTTTTTATATTGGATGGAGAGTAAAAGAGATTTCTAATAGGACCTTACTTGTGAATGCCTAAAAATATTCATCAAAATCCATAGTGCTCCAGAAGTACGATGGAGTAAGTTATACCTCTTAGTATGGTTTCTTGTCAATAGCTCTTAAAGCCATGCTTAGTTGGTTTAAAAATGTCTTACATGATAACTAAAGGTCATTCGCGCCAAGATTTTAAAGCCTCTCACTTACAAAGTGATGTTTTAAAGATTAGAAGTCAAGATTTTCAGAAAATTTTCAAACAAAATCCTGCCATTTGACAAAGTCATTTTAAAAGAAATCATTTCAAAACTCTCAGAATCTGATTGCAGCTCCCAGCTCCCAGATCCCAGGGACAACATTTCTCAGAGTGGTCGTGTGTCCTCTGTTTAAATACTCCCAGTGGCCGCAAGTTTGTAACTCTGTAAGGGTGCCCACCCCACCATTTGACAATATTTCTTCCACTTCATCTTCTTTATATTTAGTCAAAACCCACCCGCAAGTTTTGCCTCTTGTTTCTAATTATGTCCTTGAGATATAGGCTATGTGAATTTTAGCTCTTAGGTTAGTGTTTCCAAGTCTTAAAGTCTCGGTTTCTACTACATTTTCAAAACCAATACCAAGACTCCAAGGAAAAGAAAATGTAAAGTATCATTATTCCCCTTGCATAGTCATATACTCATTTCAGATTTCACAGAACTTAAGCATCAGTAGCTAAAGAGTGATTGGCATGATAAGGCCTTGATTGATCCTACAGTGACTGCTCCCCTGGGCTTCTCCTGCACAAAACTTATCACACTGGGATTGGCCTTTTCTCCTAGACTTCCAGCTGCACGAAGTCAAGTTTTGTCTCTTGCATGCATTCATGCTCAAGTCCTTATCATGGTGGCTCCACCACAGTAAGTGGTCAATACACCTTAAAAATTAATGATTAAATACGCAGATGCATGATTGGTTCACAAACATAACTGCATGCAGAATGACTAACTAAATACTCATATAAATAGGCTCTGGAATCTGTCCACCATGAGGATAACATCCAATATTCCAATCTCTACTTTCAAGTGTAATGTTTCAACAGCCTAAGGATTATTTGTTTCTGCTTCTCTTTGGAGACTAGTGAGGTGTCTCTCAGTGACCTGGGAAAACAGATTGTCCAGGGATACAGTTCCTGGCTTAGTTCCTATGTTGGGTTTCTCATTAAACTGTGGGGGGACGGGTCTTAAATCCACAGATGGCCAGTAGGGTATAACATTATATAATCCAGTCACCCAGGTGATTTCAAGAGAGCACATCATTGACATCATTTGACATGGAAGAAGCTCCCATGATTGTGTACTCTCATGGGGTAACTAAGACAGGAATTTTCTAAACCCATTTGGCAGAGTACTTCTCAGAATAAGGCTTGATGGAACGGTATAAGATGATCAAGGTCAGTGGACATCTCTTTGTCCTTCAGGCAAAATGGATACTTGTCTCAGAGGGTAATTACACTTTGATCCATTTTGAACATAATATCTGGGGTCTGTTTTGGCATTTGCATGACAAAGCTATTGAAAGTAGAGGCAGAAAGTCCAATAGTAGGACTATCGCCATGGTCTGACAATTGGAGGGACTAGAGATGAATGATAACTAGGACACAGAAAAGGGATGATAGGGCCAAAGTCAGTCTGAGACACCCAGCAGAGACTCATAATCAGCTGAACATAGAATTCATGTAAGAAAAAGTAGACTCAGAGATGGTTCTGTAAAACTTGGGCAGAATCCATTTCATACCAAATAAATGTTTAAGGTCAATTAGGAAATTCTCTAATTTAATAGATGTTCTATTCTTTTTCTAAAATGAAAATAATCCATTTAAGTAGAATAATTAGTAGTTTCTTTTGATGATTATGATGAGCTACTTTAACAATGATCTATTTTACTTTTAAATGGCATGATGGCATAAAATATCATGCCATTTTCAGTGATTTCATTAGCTACTCCTATTGAAAGGAAGCCAAGTTACTCAGACCACTATACCTTCGTAGCAATAGCTTGCCCTAATTAAATATCCTTAGGCAACATAGACTGAGTGTTACTTCTGTCAACTCAGCCTTGTAAAGTGGTGTCAGCATCACAGAGGCAGCAACTCTCTACATGAGGTCCAAAAATAGCCTAGACAAGTCTCTGGGCTCAGGCAGGTTTCATGCTTCATGGAAGGTAACATAAACAAGTATAAGACCTCTTGGTCATGGATTTTAGGACACAGGCGACAGCAAGTGCCATGTGCAACTGGAGCACTGCAGTAATGGAACTAGGCCTAGTAATAAGAGAAACAACGATGAGTAAATGGAAATTTTATGTTACCTTATCTTTGCCTGTTGGTGCTAGCTATGCATATACAGATGATCAGCATGCTTCTCAAATGTTTTCTCTGTTTTAAATCTATGCAATACATTGTGTATAGTATATATACACATATATGTATACAAATAAGTGCATTTCTACATGTGTATGGGGGCTTGGATATGCGGGGTGTTTCTGACATAATGTTCAAGCAGCAAAGTTTACCAGGGAGAACGCTGTTTTCTCCAGAACGTGAGACTGAGGACACCACACCAGCACAGAGAGAGCAGCACCTTGACTTTGCCTGTGATACTCATCTATGGTATTAGAACTTTTTATACAAAGCAGGTTCTACTTTTATAATTAAAAAACCAATCTAAATATTTTGAATAAAATCGACACATAAAAAAATAAAACAGCTGCTCCACATTTTCTAAGATGTGGATGCTAGGAGGAGTCTAGTGGATGGACTACAGAAAGCCTTTCAGTAAAGAAACGGTTACCAGGTCCACATGAAAATGCCAGGTCCACATGAAAATACCAGGTCCACATGAAAATACCAGGTCCACATGAAAATGCCAGGTCCACATGAAAAGCCACCACCTGCTGAGTACGTTCTTTGCAAAAAGACCTACCTGTAAGCACTGGGCCAGCTCTTACGAAAGGGTCGGAAACAGCAGGGCTATGGGACATCCCCTCAGTCGTCACTACCTTCTCGGCTGTGTATGTGCTGGTTAAATCCTGTTTCTGGAATTGTGTTAGTTTTAGGTCAGAACCTCTACAGAGGGGCCCAGAACTCGCAAAGTGAAATTCTCAGCCACGGTGTTTATTTCCTTCTTGGCTCCTGTTCTTTGTCACGGCCTCCATTGAGATAAAGCAGAGCTTAACTGGGTTCTGTTTCCTTACATGTGTGCTCCTGGAAAATGAGGCTTTGGAAATGACTACCTGGAAGGTAATATCACCCTGTCTTTTCATAACTCTCCATTTCTCATCCCTCTCTCAGATACCCTAAAAATGGATTCCCAAGACAGACAGGGCCCCCAACACAAAGGGCTCATTTGAGTCAAACTAAAAGGAATGTCGGCCCAGCCAGCCGCTCTCGCTGTCCTGTCTCAGCAGGTTCTGCAGAAAATGATATTTCTGTAGGTATACAGTTTTATGTCTTTTAAATTAAAGTTATGTGCGTTTTTCAGACTGGGGCTAGACCCTTTGCTTCTGCACTTGCTGGGGGCTCATTAAAAGGGGGATACTGCGTACCTCAGCTGAGCTGGAAACTCCTGAAGCATATGGCTTCAGCTCTTTCTGAAGCCCAGGACTATCACACGCAATGATCGATTAAAAACTAAAATGCTACGACAGGTAGATTTCATGTTGAAGCTCATTTTTGATTTTTTTTTTTTTTTTGAGACCCCAAGTCCTGGGTGTGTTTGCTTTTTCAGAGAGATATTTGAGTTGGTCTTATATCATTCCCCATCAGTAATGTAGGACTCTAACACTTTTTAAATTATAATAATAATTATTTTTTGTTGTTGTTTAGAATGATTTCCAAATGTACCAGGCCCCCTACAGCAGTCCGTATGTCATCTATTTTCATTCCAGAGATTTACTTGTGACTTCAGCTGGAGCTATTTGAATTGGCCCATAGCCACCTGCACCCTAAATTTTCTCTGGGCTGCTTGGAAGCATCACAGAGAAATATGAGATGGTCGTTGGTGAAAATACAATCCTTCACCCCAGTGGTGGCAGCTGGGTAACTGAGTACGTGGCCAAGTGTTTGGCTCAGTCTAGGGAATGGAAGGCACCATTCGAAGCCAGATTTCAGTCTGTTTTAAGGATTATATTTCTGTCAACACAACATCTCCTTGACAGTCCCACCAATTGAAAAACTCCCAGCAGAAGCCCAGTGATTAAATTCTCCTGGAGCATATTTTTTCCAGCTTCTGGAAACAATCTACTGCAGTCCCTCCTTCCCTCACCATAAAACGCAAAATAGTTCCATTTCTAAGACTGATATATGGAAATAGATTAGTCACAACCAACCCTTCCTCCAACAGCTGAAAATACCTCCAACTATTTGAACTTGAAAGGACTAGGGAGAGACTTAGCACTTACCCACTGAGAGGCTGTTCCTACTTAACAGCATTATCATACCTGTATTTTCAAAATGCGAACAGAGTGTGATTCAGATAAGCGACGCCTCACCTCTGGACCTTTGAATTAAACGTAGAGAAATGCTCATTTATGCTCGCATGCAGAAATGCCAAGGAAGCACGTTGCTTGTGTCTAAGGGCAAAATGGAAGAAAGCAGTTTAATCCGAAGGAAACCCCTTGATCACCCACCTCCATTTCTGACTTCTATTCAAATCGAGTAGATTGTTTCATCAAAAGTGAGAAGGCTTTCTCTCCTCATATTTTAGTTGTCACAGGGTCCCTAACACAGGAGCTTATAAGTACCAACTGCTCTGTGGCAGGATTAAAAGTTGCGATTCTGCTGTGGGTTCCCACAGTGGTTTGTATTAAGAACTTTCTCGTAGAAGAAAACAGAGAAAAGAAGAGAGTAGACTGCCCCGTACACGAAAATGGGGCTGTAGTGCTATCAGGTATGACCTTGGGACCTGACCAGTAATAGATGAGGCATCCATCAGAAAGGGCCACACATCCCGAAAGCTGGCAGTGGAAGCCACACAGCAAGGCCCTGTCCCTGGGACGAGGCGTGCTTGGGATAATGAAAACCAAAAACTTAACCAGGCCCCCCCTCCTCACCACCATACCCAAAAAGTCTATACTTATTAGCCTCCGTGCAACATTCCAGCGACTGTTTTCTTACTTAAGTGAGTTATTCTGACATATGTTGCTAGTTTTGCTTCTGCTGTTTTATTTCAAGTCCATTAGCCTGCTTTCCATTATGGCTCACACCAGCCTAGAAGTAAACGCTGTCACAGAGCTAGCTCCATTTCCTGTGCCCAGTTCCCACACATGGTTTTCTGCTCTGCAGCTGACACAGCACTTCAGGCCGAGTGGTTCTGCAAACTCGACGGGCCTTGGCTTCATCCATCGCTCACCTCCACTGCAGCAAAAGGCAAAGATGGCTACACATAGGCAGTACGGAGCTGGGCCAACAGCCCAAGCTGAAGCAGTCCTTTGTGGCCATCGGCAATAGCCCCCCACTACCTGGGCCCACCCCTGGGCTGCCTCCCCGAGGTCCCTCTGAGAACAGACAACACCCATGCCACCTCACCACACCCCAGAGACAGAGAGCACATGAGCTGACATAATCCCTGCAGCACTCCCCAGCTCTCATGTGATGAAAAAGGGTTGGGGAGGGAGGAGAGACATGCATAAAGTCACTACGCCTCGTCTTGGCATATTTAGTCCTGGGACTGGAAGTGGTTTGAGAGTTATTGATATTTCTGCAGGACATCCAGGGGGTTTGACAAGACCTTCAGAGAGAGTCTCGAGGTCTTCGGAGGACTGAATGTGAAGAGAACAGATCATTTCACATGTGTTAAGTGGATGGGTAGTTACAGAAGAACGGAGCAGGACGGGGGGAGATGAATGCGAGGGGGGACAGGGAGCAGTGCCATTTGGACGGACATCCTTTGAATCTTTAAAATAAATTATACAGGTGAACACAGAAGTTCATGCTACTGGCTGGAAGCAATAAGGACCGTATTCTGTGGAACTCATATTCCACAAACCTCCAGGGATCCTGCCTCGTCCTCTGGGGGCTCTCATGTTCTGTCGTACCCCTCGACAGCCCTTGAACACTGGTGGCATGGCCTCAGATAGATTCTTGCAGGAGAGAGACAGGTTCATGGATTCCATCAGCTTCTTGCAGGGGAGCCGCCCGATCGCCAGGAGGGCACAGGTGATATGCTGCTCGCTCAGGTTCTCTTTGCTCGTCTACCAGGGTCAAACAGCAGTTTCAAGGTCCTCGTGGGTGATGATCTTATAGTTCTGACGACTTTCTAGGTAAGCAGCCAATTCAGGATCCCCAGCCTGTTGTGCTCTGTCTTGAGGTGTCTGACCCTACAGGTAATAGTGAAATGGGAAGAGACACAAACGCTTGGGATGAGGTTTTTTAAAAAAATTCACAGAAACAGAGATTCTTGATGCTCACTCTCTAATAAGGATCTTTCCTTGTTTCCTGTTTTAGCGTTCCCAAGGCACTTTTAAATCTATGATCTGACAGGAGCATCACTTGGAAATGGAGGTTCACAGAGCCTAACTGAGTACAAGGCAGGAGGCAGAGCAGCACAGTGAGCTTGGGAAGCCACAGCTTTTCTGGAAGGAGGTGGAGAGAAATCACGGACCAGACAACTGGGGAAGCAGGCCTTCTGATTCTAGTTTGTGACTTCAGAAACGTAGATAAAAAGAGCAACTTTTTCATGTTGCTCCTCACTTTCTCTTTATTGCCTGAGCTGAGTGCAAGGCCAGTCCTTCATGTGGTAAACAGGCAACTGTCCTGCTGTAGTCTGAGTGGCCCCAGCAAGGCCAAGTCTTGCTGGATTAGGGCCCCCAGAGGCCCCGCTGACTGCGCTTGTGTTTCTCAATCAGGTTACACGCCCAAGCATTTAAGTGCAAATTTCATCTGGGAGGAATATCACCCTGAGCAATTATCCACCATTTGACATGGTATAGACAAGTAACTGAACAGACAGGTAGCAGAGCAGCCAGAAACCTGGACACAGTTTAACGTGTCTGGAGCCTAGGGAGGCCGCCAGGGACCTCAGTTAGGGAGCAAGGATCTGGCCAGTCAAAAGGATCACACCATGTGACTGGCTCAGAACTGGCCCAGAGAGGGAAGAGAGGTCCCCGCAGGAGAGGAGGTTATTTCACAACCTGCACTGGCATCTGAGGTGACACTTGAATAGAGTCTACTGGGGCTTAAGTCTTTATTAGGCATCTCGGTCATTTGTCTGTTTCTTGGCATCATTCACTGGCCCCAAACTTAGGGCACTTGGGGCCTGCTTGATGAAGTCCTCACACTCACGTGTGGCCAAACACAGCGCAGACTGTAAGCTACGCTGGATGAAGCAGCTGAAGGAGAAATCCTTCTCAGAGGCCAGGTCAATGTCTTTGAATAGGGTCCTGACCCCTCTCCTGGGCCTCTGAACCTCACCTCCCCACGACTCAGCTGTTGGCACTCAGCAGGAGGAGAACCCCACATCCCAAGGCCGGCGGGCTCAGAGGGTTATAAAGCCCCATCGACAAGCACGCACCCTCCCTTTGTGCTTATACGTTTAAACTGCAGTTTCTCTCAATGAAGCACTTTATTTTTTCCTCCTTTTTCCAAAGCCCCGGGCACTTCCATGAGCACAGAAAGGACGCCTTTGCTGTGGGCACAAGGGAAGGCGACGGTGCCCACGATCTTGCCCAGTGGGGAGATGTTTGCACTCGCTCATCAAGTTACCTTGGAGTCCGTCTTTCTCAGAGATGCTCCTGCATCCACCAGAAGCTGGCACACAGCCCGGTTCCGTTGGCAGGCGGCCTTGTGCAGCGCGGTCTCACCCCTAAATCACAGACGAAATGGGAAACCACCCATAAAGGGGCTGAGGGCGGGCTGGGGGTGGGAGCAGTGAGGAGGGGGTGAGGGTAGCATCCTACCCCTGCTGCTGATGTCCTGTGCTCCTTGGCCTCTAGCTGCAGGTAGGACCCATTTGGGGGAGGTAGGAGAGGGGGCCCAGAAATGCCTTGAGTTAGTCGTCAACTAACCATAATATCTGACTCCAGGCTCTTTGAAAACTGTGTTCGTGAATTAGGCTGAGAGGTTTTGTCTGAAACTACTACTGTTTGATTAATGTTAAATAGATCAGTGTGTACAGATGTTTGCACACTGTGAAGCAACTCTCTCTGTGGGTACATTTGGGCAGAGAGTGAGGGACACTAGCTGAAGCACCGAGGGGACAGTGATGGAGAACCACTGGCCCTTCGGACCCATCACACAGTGTGTGGTAGGCCGCCATCCTGCCCTCAGAAGACTATCTCCTGGGAACTCAATTTCAAGGAGCCAGGCAACACCCACCCTGCCCTACCTACTGGATTTCATGCCAATGGCAGGTGGAAGGACAGCAGCCACCACAGGGGACCTGGGAGGCACAGTGACACTCTGGGAGGGTTCAAGAACCAGAGCTGTCTCCAGGAGCAGCACACCGAGGCCAGCCACTCAGTACGGGAAGTGGGCAAGGGAAGGTGGCCATTTCCACCCCCCTAGCAGGCCGCATAGGAATATAGTCCCATTGCGAGTCCAAAATCGAAAAGACACTTTGTGCCAAAGTGTTTCATGGAAAATCAAATGCAGACCTTAGGGAAGGCAAGCTGGGGTCAGGGACAACCTTGCCAACAGGCCGTGTGGCATGTAGACGAGCTTTATGAGCAGTGGACAGCTTCTTCCACGCCTCCTAACTCACGACTGCACCCCTTCCCACCCATCCTCCATCCTCTTCGTTTCTCCTTTGCCTGCCTGATAACCCACTCAGCCACTCTCACCCTATCCCACTCCACCCCTGCCCATTCTTCATCCTTTTCAAAATTTCAAAATTTCTTTGAACTTCTCTGGTGGTCGGTTCTATGTGGTTTTCAGGGTTAGAAGTTTAGCCTTTCTCTGTTCCTGTTTGGGGGATAGGAGCTATTTTGCTGCCTCAAGCAAAAAGAAAGAAGATTGAAAACAAACACTATCATTATGAGGATCATCCCAGAGAATCCTTTGTGTGCCAGGGTTCCTCGTCTGAAACTCAAAACACGAAAGTGATTGGAGTTACTATATTCTCAGTTATCCAGTGATTGTATTATACACTTTGTTCCATTCTAGGCTCGGCAAAGAAGTTTCATTACAGGTAAAGATGCCTTAGGGCGTTAGAATTTAATTTTCTCACAAACCCCAGATAAGAAAGAGTAAAAAAAAAAAAAGAAAAGTAAGTATTTGGACTTCTCAGCAGTCCACAATGCCCCAGCACAGATGTACCTTGCCTGTAGGAAGCACTAAATGATGGATAGCAATTCCGTGCATGCAATCATCACTCCATCTGCCATCGAATTTTATTGTGTGATCTTTGATTTAGAGGTTCAGCCTGGCACAGTTATAAATCCAACTGAAAGTAGACTTTTTTTTTTTTAATCACTGACATGAAAACTATCTATTTTATGCCCTATGGACTGCATTCTTTTTCAAGGTACATTTTGAAGAAAATAATCCAGAATATAGTGAAAGACAACACTCACGTTTCACTGTCTGCCATATCCAACAACTCGGAAGGTCCTAAATAGGAAGAGAGCAAGATGCCCATCAAAAATGAGTTCGCAAACCAACCATTAACAAAAATAAATCCACAGTCACGTAATTAAAGTGCCTTGGGAAGCTGCATAAGAATGAGTATTTGGTAATAAGACTTCCTCCTCCTTCCCTCTGAAAAAGAAAGAATTTCTCTACCTCTCCCCTGTCAACCTCCCAGTCACCACCAGCCACAATGTGCCGAATGGGAGATGCAAATGGCCTCCGCCTTCGAGAAGCTTTCTATCAAGTTGAAAAATAAAATCAACTGAAACAGAATAAGCAAGAAATAATTAAGTGGCTGCCCAGGGGAAAGGGGACAATCGAGTGGACTGTGGAGTTTCTCATTCCTCAACGGTAAGCAGCTCGGGATGGGGTCTTACTCAGTACGAGTAAAGCTGCAGGAGACCAGAGGTACCACGCAGCCCAACATCCTTACTTTAAAAATAGGGCAAAATTTGACTGTTCATAACATTTCCCTGTTAAGACCTGAAAGACATGTTAGACCTAAGCATCAAATGAGCATAGATGCTTCATTAGGAGTTGAACCATTTTGTGAATTTGTACATTCACGATTTTTTATTTGTTCCCTAGTTAATTTATTTGATCTGTAAATACTGTCTGTCCACCTTCCCACCTCTTGTACTGCTGACTTCCCCCCAGTCCTCCCTGAACCCCTTAGTCTCTAAAGCCTGCAGGTGTCAGTGGAGACATGTTTCCTTCATAAAGTCCACTAGTACCCCATTCCTAAGATCCATTCAATGTCCTGCCTGCATGCTCCCTCACTTTGTACATCAGCCCCATGTCCTGCTGTTGGGAGGGTAGTATGACTTGTCACCCAAACTGAGACTATCCCAGACAAGTGGGAATACTTGATCACCTTACTGAGCATGACATTTAAACCATATTAAAATCACCTAATGATTTCTCTTTCTTTTTTTTAAATAATTATTTTTATTTTTAATTATAGTTGACATACAATATTACAATAGTTTCAGGGATAAAACACAGCGATTAGACATCTCATAACCTACAAAGTGATCACCCCAATAAACCCACCTAACACCATGCATGCTCTTTACAACATCGCTGACTATATTACTTATGCTACATTTTTATCCCTGTGACCATTTCATAACTACCAATTTGTACCTCTGCATCCCCCGTCTTTTCCACTCATCTCCACAACCCCCCTCCGATGTGGCAATCATCAAAATGTTCTCTGAATCTATGAGTTTATTTCCGTTCTGCCTGTTCATGTATTTTGTTCTTTAGATTCCGTGTATAAGTGAAATCATATGGTATTTGTCTTTCTCTGTCTAACTTACTCCACCCAGCACAATACCTTCTGGGTGACTGCATTTGTTACTGCAATTGGCAAGATTTCATTCTTTGTTATGGCTGAGTAATATTCTATTGTACACATGTACCACCTCTTCTTTATCCAGCATCCATTGATGGGCACCCAGGTAGCCTCCATATCTTAGCTACTCTGGTAAACTCCTTGAGGTTGTGGCCTATTGACTTGTCCACCACCCTCTCCTTCCTTGGTGCCTGACAGAGAGACTGGTGCCAAGCAGATGCTTAAATGTTTGGTTGAATGAATGAATAAATGGGCTTAGAAGTGCCAAACATGGTTCTGAGTACTGAGCACTTCAGTCCTTAGAAATATGGTCCTGCTGATTTTCTCTCTATATTGTTGGATATTTATCATCACTGAAAATTTACTTAAGTGATTACTTATTACATAATCAGAAAAAAAAGAAGAGGTTAGGACTTTCTAACCACAAGTCATTGGTCAAGGTGAAGATGACAGATATAATGGGACCTTCTCAATGCTCCTGGTCACCCCAGAGCTAAATCATCATCTTTGCCTTCTCTCTCACGTCCACTGGTCATCAGGCCAAACAAACCTTCCCTTGCGATGTCTGTCCTATTTGTCTCTCCTATTTGTCCTATTTGTCCTGATGGGTCTCTGCCTGAAACATAATTAGCATGAAGCAACCATTACTAAGCAAAATAAAAAGGCCTTATGCATTTAGATTTCCAGGTTTCCAATTTATCATATTTACTGCTTTCTCCCAAGTATTTAAACAACTGAAGTTCACGGTCTTTCACTTGGAACTACCTTCTCAATTTGTTCCCAAGGTTCCATTTTTCCACACAAGCCAAACTGGTAAGTGCCCTGTCACCCAAAGATTTCTCAGGCAGTCGCAGCTCTAAGAGCTTATTCCCTCATCTGTCTCTATCCAAAATAGCCTTCCTTTTCATAGCCATATGCCTACATCTTACACATTCTTTTTTAAAGCCCAGTCTGTGGCAAGGTCCTCTGAAACGATCACCTTTGACAGAAGGAATGTGTCCCTTTTCTGAACTCCCAGAATACCTCTTTGGTTCTACCCTGTGCCGTGTATTCGCTTTTCAGCTGTATGCCTTGTCCTGCTATTGATTCTAAATCCTCTGAGTGTAAGAATACTTTTATTATTTTTCACATCCCTCCAGCTTCTACTCTATATTTAGGATTCGACAAAGGATTAACTCTTTCATTTTTGTTCCTTAGTACTGTGGTTCTAAGGGAAAATGAATGATTGCTACCCCGACCCTGACCCACACCCACACCCAAAGGCATTCAGAGCGGTCTGGTGCCGTGATCAGAAGTGAGGGCTCTGGTTTAAAAGTCAAGCTCTACCTGCCATGCATTAGGTCTTGGGAAAGTTCATTTAACCTCTTAGACCCTTGACTGTCACATCTATCAAGTAACACGGATAACAATATTTATCTCACAGGGTTGCTATGAGGTTTCATAAGTTAATTCAAGTTACGGGCTTCCAACAGGAGCTGACACACTACACACAGTGCCTGAAGTGTAGATAACACGAAGTGTCCACCCTCTGAAATAACACAGCAGGATGCACTACATCAAGATGTTGGAGCATCAGAGGAGAAAAGAGATATAAAGTGGCCACTTCACTCCCATTTGCATGTGAAGTCTTAAATTATACACTGTGAGAACCAATACCCCAGGCCTACACTGTGGCTGATGGGACCCTCCCCACAAGATCAGGAGCAAGGAGGCTTAGAAGGTCATTTCAAGGAACTCCTGTCACCTGTGCAAGCCTTTCAAGCCATTATTTTGAAAGGAATCCTGGGAACGCCAATAGCCCAGCCTCACTGGTAGTTCTGCTCCCATCATCACTGCCAGTTGCACAAATATTTAGGCAACAAGTCCTGCTCTCATTTCTTCCTTTACTCGGCACTGTCATGCCACTCTCAGAGTGGCACCTTCTACCACAGGTCCCTGGACTCCATGGTCCAAGCCTGCATGCAAGCGGAGGACACTGAGCAGTTCAATCGCTGCTAAAATGACACTTATTTGACACTCTCTGGAAGTGGGGACAAGAAAGAAAAAGGACCTCATACCTCAAATTTCTGACCAGAATCACCATGAATGCCACCACCCTCGAGTGATTCCAGGGCCGACTACTCAGTTTGTGAGTGAGGCCTGTAGCCACCTAGCATCCCTGCTTCTCTCCCTGTAACCTTGGCAGCGGACAGAGGTGCCAATACTGCAACAAGATACTTTCACTCTTAATTAACAACTAGAGAAACTCCAGTTAGAGCTTTCGGGGATTGGCTCTAGAATCATCAACTTAATTAACCCAAGCTTTTCTCATCCTCGCAACAACACCCACCATCACAAAACAGCAGATGTTGTAAACACTGGCAGACAAACAGCCAATGAAGAGGGTAGGGTGGCAGCTGGCTGATCACAGATAGGCGTGGGGAGCTGTTTTGAACAGCAGCACAGGTACATTTTCTAATGATTTTTATAACCTGCTTCACAACAACTGTCTGCAGGGTGCTAGCGAGAAGGGGTCACAGAGGAGGCAACAAGAAGGAGGCTGAGCGCCAGGTGCGGCCTGAGACAAGGCTGTGGTTTCCCTCCCCTTCGATGACCCATCGGGAGCCATCGTGGTAGTATGTCTCACTGCTTAGTACTTCTCTCCACGGTTCAGTCACGTGGGTATAAGATTTGAAGGGCGGGATGGCTAAAGAAACAAAACTAAGAAACAAAGACCACAAAAGTTCTCTCGAAAGAAAAAAAAAGGCATATAAAAAGAGCATCTGTGGTTTTGCAAAGTTAATTTGAGTCTCACGAATAAGAGAGAGAACAAGAGAAAGAGAAGAAAGAAAGATAATGGATTCTTTCAGTCTGTTCCATTGGTGAACATTTGGGTTGGACACTCATTTTGTACTTTATATAAACATATGTTCTGATGGTGGATACGATGCTATGTCTCCTAAGGGATGTGAAGGAATACCATTAAATGGTCAGGAGAGAAGCCTCAAGTGTCCCCTGCATATAAAAGGCAGTTTTGGCTCTGACAGTCCCGGGCTTGCTGCAATGTCCCACAGTCCGCCCCGTAAGGGGCCTGTGCCTGGAAACAACTGTGAAATCCAAGTGATGGGATAGGGGTCCACGTTCCTCCAAACAATTTTCAAGAGAAGATGGTCATCCTCCCTCCACAGCCCTGCACCGGCTGTCACCGGAACCCTGTGTATAATACTCGCATCAGACTACCCTGCCCTGTGGCTGTTTGTGCTCATTTCTGTTCCCTGTGCTAGATTTTAGGGACGTGGAGGGCAGACACCACATCTTACATGATGTATGAGTTTTGGCACAACTTCACTCATCTTCAGCTTTTCCCGCCTGTCAAAGAGAGATAACAGAACGTACTGTGTGCGGTTATTGTAAAAATGAAACGTGTTCCTATATGAGGCGTTTTGAATAACAAAGATTAGCAATGATTATTACTATAACTTTTTTTTCCTCAAAAGCGTGTAGGACAGAATTCATTTTTAAGTGAATGAATGAATGAAAGGAAGATATCTGAAATCAATGTGGATCCTAGCCAATATCCTATTTTTTTTCTCAGAGAAAGATTCATAAATGGAACATGGATTTAAAAGATTATGCTAACTGGAAAACTGTCTGAAACATGAGAAAAAGAAAACTGTATCAAGGGGATGTACATGTTCATATTCGGGTGAAGGCCAGAGAACACAAAAGGCAGTGACACTTTGCAAAGCTCCCAACACAAGAAAGCGAACAAGGAGGTAAGCAGGCCAGCCTTCCACACTGCCATAGGCTCTTCCACGGGCCACCCTGGTCCTCACTGGTGAACTGTATCAGTATTGCACTGGCATTGTGTGTGTGTGTGTGTGTTTTGTCACACGCATCCTTTAATTTGCTTCCCACACCAAGGCATCCAAACCCCCTTTGCTATTCCTTCCTTCCACCTCCCCACGGCCTCTCTCTCTGGACCTCATTTCCCATTAGTCTCTCTGACGCAGCCAGCAGACCATTTCCAAATCCTCCTGCGGCCCAGGACAAAAGCCGCACAGATGTGGGGAGAGCTGGCACTGGGAACTCTAACAGCACCGTCCTCCTGTCCCAGCGGGATGGTGGTCATTTCTCTGGGGGTGGGGAGGGACCAGAGGCAGAAAAAAGGGGGTTAAAAAAAAAAAGAAAAGAAAAGAAAGACTGAGGCAGGGGGAAAAGGGAGAGACAGAATAAGCCATTGAAATCCGAAAGGAAATGCATGAGTGAGATTTCTATCAGGAGACACGGTAGGGGGCGGAGGGGTGGGAGATGGGAGAATAAAAACAAAAGAGCCAAAAATGTGCAGGGCGGTGAAAGATGAGCACCACAAAAGTGTCTTGGGGGGTAAAATGAGGGAGGAGGGAGTGGGCAGAAAAGATGGTTGAAAGGAGCTGAAAAGCAGGACCTGCTGGGGGGATCTCAGCCGGAATCCCCCTCGCATCCTCCTCTCTCCACCCCATCCCCGTGGGGACTGTGAGCTCTCTTCCTCCTCCCTTCTCTTTCAACCCGCCAAATGCCCCAAGTCCAGTTTTCCATGAACGATGTAAGCAGCATGCCATGAATCTGAGAGAAGAGGTCCCAAAGAAGACGCGGGAGGGAAAAAATTCAAGCCTCCTCCGGCTTTCAGAGTACAGCAGGCAGCTCATGTCCCCCTGCCCCCCAGCCAGGTCTGAATGAGCCTTTAGAAGAGAAATTCACTGTGGAATGTGGTGTCTGGGGACACAGGCTCTCACGACGCCTGTTCAGTGGGGTGTCCTCCTGACCCCACTGCTCACCATGCATGCCCAGTGAACAGGGCAAAGCAGAAGGGACAAAGGGGCTGCCTGGAGGGTAAGGACACAGTAAACAAACAGGACACGTTATTCCCATTGCGCACCCCGAAAAGGGCCCGATTCCTCAGAAGCCTTCTCACTGAAGGCGTCCTTAGAGTTAGGTCTTCAAAACAGGTTTTAAGCGTGTATAATACATGGAGCCACAGGAAAGACTTGAACCAAATTAAAAAAATAAAAATAAAAAACTAAAACTTCAAGAGATTTGCCACATTCTAGATGAGGAGTGTCCTTTTGGATCTCTGGAACAGTGTAAAAGAGGTGTTTGTTTGTTTTTAATTTACATAAATTCAGACCTGTCCACCACAAACAGATGCTAATTTACATGAATACAATGACATCATCTGGACTCTACCCCCAAATGCCAGCCTCTTGCAGGCCTCTCGGAAAATGTGGTCTTCCTTGTCACCAAAGGAATTCCAGTCATCTTCATTTTTAAATTAGGAGAGACTATATTTCTGAGTGGAGATCACATTAAGAAAATAATTAGAGAGTAGAAAAGGGTCACATTTTCCATATACTTGCCCCTGACTTCAAGCACAAGATAATTTAAAGTAGTTTTCTATCATTTTAAAGAGACAAACGCTTCTGCAGAGAGAGTTTCAATCCCAAAACACACAGGTTAATATAAATTGTCGTCAGCAACTAAAGATATTAAAACAAACAACAATAAAAACGGTTGAGCTGAAGTGCTGAGCTCTCAGGGAACCTGGTGAATTAGGCCGATGATGTGAGAAGATTTTACATCCATATCCTTGAATAAATAGAAATAATGGGATCGATGTTAAGCATGAAATTGGCAGTGCCCGTCAGGTCGATGAATACTAATCGCAATAAAAATCAACTGCGATTTAGTTTCCATTGTCTGACTCTGTCACTAAAAGTTTCAGAATTGCTATCCATCGAAAAGGCAATGACTCTTGGACTTTATTTCAAATAATAAGACTTTATTTTTAAATGGAAGAGCTGGATTTTGCGTCACTGTCTCCACAGTCTCTCTCTCAGGTATCTTCTGGCCAATCAGAGATGCCGGCCAGGCCCAGAGGGTACAAGATGCCACCTGTGACCACAGTGTCTGTTTGCCTGGGCATGGAGTTGGGGTGATGACAGGAATCTGAGGGTTTTTTCTCATTAGCATAAATACTAAACCAACTGATTTATGAAATCTAACCACCACAACAACAAAAACCTGGAAAAATAAGTACACTCCCTCCCAGAAATACATACATTTCTTGACAGACAGCGCCGTATTGTGTGATTCACCCTTTGCAAAAAAAATAGACACGGAGGGTTGAAGAGAAAGCACTTTAGTACTGGAATGTCTGGCTTTGGTCAAAGCACCAAGAGACTAACATGCCAGCCAGATTTCGTGCCAGGCACATGATGCGAGCTTGGGCCACCGGGGTTTTAGAGGCACTGTTATTTAAGGCGATGGAAGAAAGAGGGGGGGAGGAAGAGAAAGTCTGTGGCATCCCTGTTCCATCCTCTCAGGCAGCATCACTCGTGCTCCTGGGGAGACTCGACTAAGGAGACAGTTTTTGGTTTTGTTTGGGTATAAGTATGTCCCAAATACTGCATGAGACATACTCGTGCTAAAAAAAAAAGTGTGTGTGTGGGGGGGCACTGCCCTAGTTTAAGAACTTACAAAGTTAAAGAATTATTGTTGCTAAGCAACCTTTGGATTCAGAACCACGAAAAGTATAAAAGCGGGGCTCCAGGGGATTTTAGATGAGTCGATATTCAGATAATGAGAAGATATGCTAATTATTTTCAGTTGGAGAAGATGGAGAGTAAGGCAGGGTGATAGATTAAACACCCATCATTTGTAGCTCCTTCCATGAAGCGGTGGGGTGTGCCTCCCCATCTCCTGAATCGGGCTGACTCTGTAGCTGTAGCTTGTTGTAGCTAACAGAATGCTGCACAACTATCCAATTGGGCCCCTCAACATCTGGAAGCTTCTATTGCTACTCTACTGGAACCCTAGGATTATCACACTGTGAAGAGGCCTGGGACAAAAGACTAGGTACAGAGAAAGGCTCAGGCGTCCTGGCCACTCCAGCCATCCCGGCTGAGAACCCCAAACATGTGACAGTTAATATTCAATACGAACTCAGTCAAAATGGGAGCTCACTGCAGCCTCATGAGCGAGACCAAGCGAGGTCCCAGCACGTAACTGACACAGAGGGGATCCTGGACGGACGGGAAATGCTTGTTCTTCTGGACAGGTAAAGAGAGACAGAGGTTACTAAATTGTGTTATCACTCAAATAGTGGCTCACCTGACTCTGGAGAGGGCATGTGGGTATTAAACAACCTAACAGTGTGCAAACACACACTCGATCTCATTGGGCTAAAGGACAAACTAGGAAGAAAGGATCAAGAATGATCAGAAGGGTGGCAACTAGGAGCAAACAGCAAATAAAGTGACAGTATATATCTAAAGGTCATTTCTAATATGGGAAAAATAACCAGAGAAGCTTTGTGATTTCATGCACCGTCACTGGAGCTGAGTTTTAACATTTGGTTCTTTTTCTCGCAGCTAATGTGTGTGTGTGAGTGAGTGTGAGTGAGTGTGTGTGTGTGTGAGTGAGTGAGTGTGAGTGTGTGTGTGTGGGGGGGCAGCAAGGAGAAATTATACCATCACTGCTTTTGCAAATCTTGTCCAAAGTGGGCTGCTTTTAACCACAATGAGATACCATTTCACACCTGTTAGAAGGTCTATAATCAACAGGACAAGTAATAACAAATGCTGGAGAGGATGTGGAAAAAAAGAACCCTCATACACTGCTGGTGGGACTGCACATTGGTACAGCCACTTTGGAAAACAGTATGGAGGTTCCTCAAAAAAACTAAGAATTGATCTATCATATAATCCAGCAATCCCTCTACTGGACATTTATCCCAAAGACTTGAAAACCCATATCTGAAAAGATATTTGCAGTGGCAAGGGGAGCAGGAGATGGATGATGCATGCTCCATATGCACCACCAAGGGTACAGCTTACCCACCTGGGCTTTCTGGGGCTGTGGAGAAGTGTGGGATTGCCCAAGCCCACCACAGGGGAGAAGAAATGCTCTCATGACCACCATCTTATACGACCACCCTTTCCATTTCCTAAACCACTGTTTCCACTTTAATTGAGGCCAAGGTTTCAAGCAAACTCTTCACAGTGAGAAGGCATTAAAGCCAAAACAGGTGGATCTCGAGTGACTGACAGTCTAAGACCTACCTTACGAGGTCCTGTCAAGATTTGATGATAAAATGTCTTTAGTATCAGCATCTGGCAAATAACATGCCCTTGATAAATGGGAGCTGTGTTATTTACTTGTGGCTTTACAATAGGACTTAAAACATCTACATATGACTGTTTTAAGTTTAATTATGCATGTGATTATATTTTTTCTTTAGCCTGCAATTGCTTGAAAACAGTGACTGTGTTTTATTTGTGTGTGTGTGCTGGTCTATAATAGGCAGTTCCTATTAGGTACTCCAAGTATTTGTTGAATAACTGAATGAATGAACAAATGAAGGAATGAATGAAATATAACATTTGCTGAGTTGAAAAAGAAGAGGAAAAAGGAATATGAATGCCTAATAATAATATACTTCTTTTTTACAGCCTGCATTTGGATGCCTAGAGGGCAGGCTCACTGCTAGGGCTCACAGAAAATCCTCCAGGATCTCTGTCACAGCTAGAGACTATCCCTCTCCATCTCCCTCGAAAAGACCAATCAAGGCAAATTTTTCTCCTTTATTCCTTTTCTTTGTCTTAGAAACACTATAAACATGGGAAGCTGAAGGGAAGAGTTAGAACTTAGTAATCATCACGCGTGTTTATGCCTCTACAGGGCTATTCGAGGAAGATGCTAAAGTACATGGCTACTTCTAGCAGATGTTCTAACACCAAATCAGACACCCAGGTAGGACATGCATAGGAGGTAAGCATGGCCTGCCTAAGAGGACAGAGAACTACTAGACACTTCCAAAAAGAATAAAGTATGACGAGCCGAAAAGTTGAAAGAGGTCCAAACAGCAAAAATAAATAAATATATACATATTGAAAAAATACACATTAATCTTCAGAATGATCAGCTATGAATATGGATTAAGTATCTGGTCCCAACTACCAAACACAAAAGCTCTTCCCTAAATGATAAGGAACATTGTGCCAGGCTGCACTGGTTTCTTTTATCTTTTAATTAACCAGTAGGCAAATGCTCTGCAAAGACCTTGCTATGAAAACTACCTCTTGGGCAGAGAATCTGAACAGACACTTCTCCCTAGAGGACATACAAATGGCCAACAACTATATGAAAAGATACTCAACATCACTAGCTATTAGGGAAATGCAAATTAAAAACACAATGAGGTACCATCTCACACCTGTTAGAGTAGCTATAATCAACAGGACAAGTGATAACAAATGTCAGTGGGACTGCAGATTGTTATAGCCACTATGGAAAACAGTATGGAGGTTCCTCAAAAAACTAAGAATTAATCTACCATACAATTCAGCAATCCCTCTACTGGGTATTTACTCCAAAGAATTGAAAACCCATATCTGAAAAGACATTTGCACACCGATGTTCATAGCAGCATTATTCACAGTGGCCAGGACATGGAAGCAACCGAAGTGTCCTATGATAGATGATTGGATAGATGATTCCATTGGATACACACAATGGAATATTACTCAGTCATAAGAAGAGATGAAATACTGCCATTTATGACAACATAATTGGACCTTGAGATAATCATGCTAAACAAAATAACCCAGACAGAAAAAGTTGAAAATCACATGATGTCACTTATATGCGAGACATAAACCTAAAAGCAATAACTGAACAGGACAAACAGAGACTCATGGACATGGACAACAGACTAGTGGTTACCAGAGAGTAGTTGGGAAGGGGGAAGTAGACGAGGTAAATGGGGTTGAATATGTGGTGGCAGAAAGAAATCTAACTTTCAGAGGTGAAAACACAGTGTAAATATCTATATGCCTTACTGTTAAAGTGTACGGCTGAAACTTATTGGATTTCATTAACCAATGTCACCAAATAAATAAATAAATAAACAAAAAACTAATTAAAATAAAATAAAATAATAAAATAAAATAAAATAAAATAAAATAAAATAAAATAAAGAAAATAGAAAGAAAAAAGAAAACTATCTCCAGGAATTGACTGATTAAGCCTCCGGCACGAGACAGTGGCCGCATTCCCAGCCACCTCAACTAAGCAGAGAGAGTCAGCTGACAGTTGGAGAGTGTTCCCACCATTCCGAGGATGAAAGTCAACTCGGATTCACGGACACGAGCCCCTCGCTTCGCTGCGTGGACTCACCGTGGTCGAGGATGTACTTCACGATCTCCCCGTTGCCGGCTTTGGCCGCGTGGTGAAGGAGCGAGCAGCGGTCGGGTCCCTGAATGAGCAGGCTGCCCCCGTTCTTGTAGCTTTCTATGAGCTGAAAAAGAGAGGAAAGGAAGCTCAGAACGAGGAAAATGGCTCACCGGTGATGAAATAAGAGAGATGCAGCAAACTGCAAATGCTTCCAACCGCAGGGGATGCAGAGAAAAGTCAGCGAGATGAAGTGACCTCCCTGGACTGTGACTCACTCTAACAGGCGGCTGGTGTCTCGCTGACTCTGGGGAGGCTATGTGGGTGTTGAACGGCCTCAGGACACTGAAACGTGCTAAAGTACTTCTTTTTTTTCTTTTTCATTTTCTGGGTGCTGATCCCTGTCCCAAGGGAGTGGAGGATAGCGAGAAGAGAATAACCACTTTCTTGTGTCAGCCCAGCTTTTTCTTGAGTAAAAGAATAATTAAGGCTGTGTACAGGCAGGGCTAGCTTGGTGTCTGGTTGCTAAGTGCCTTTCCTGTCTTTTTGTTTTTTTCCTTCAATTTCTAATGAACCTAGCTACCAACATAGAAGCTGCTCCTCATTTGCCTGTTGGATCACTGCTCATGGGCACCAAGCACACACAAGTATGGCTCCCTTCTTCAGCCAGCTCTGCAGCCCAGCCCGCATGTCTTTCATTAATCATCCAGCATCTACTGGACAAGGAGAGAGATCATCTGGGGAATGAGAACCAAAAGGATTCAGAGAACATAGTAATAGAAACCTAAAATGCCTAAAATATGAGAACAGCCTAGGAAAGAAAAAAAAGAAACAACAGAGTTTGCAGCCTGAGAATAAGGTGGCTAAATGAGGATATAGCTAACTTCATGAAATATTAAACATTAGAGAAAGTATAAATGGGTCCCTATTCTCCTAACTGCAGTATATCAAAACAAGAAGAGCCTTCTGGAGCTTCGAAAAGGTAGTTTTAGGACAAATAAGAATCAAATTACCCAGCAGGTAATGAGCAAAAGGGATGTGTCTACCACCAAGAAGTCAGATGGTATGATGTTATTTAAAAAATCAATCATCTCCTAAGGTCAGAGAGAGTAAACTCACAGTTCATGCTTTCACTCAGACACAACTATAGAACTGCCATGTGTCAGATGCTAGAGAAACAAAGATGAAGACGACTCAGTGAGTGGCCTCAAAGACCTCTCACTCCATGGGGGAGATGGCTGCATCAAGAATCATATAGGCATGGGGTAGAAGGGATCATGTGGGGCTATCCCAGGGCACCAGAAAGAGTGAAGTAGGGAACGGAAAAAGTCATTCATGGAAGACATCCTAGAAAATACACCAAAAAGGAGGAGTCGAATGGAAGTAAGGAACAGACAGGAATTTTCATACCCAAACTGGAGCAACAGGACAAGAAAAATCAGCTAATTGTCTTCTCCCAAACCTAAGGGACTCCTGTTCTGTTGAACTGCATTGTCTTACAGTGCCCCAATCCATCTGCTGCCTTGATTTTGACTTTTCTTGGTGTTTTCAGTCACTGTGAACACAAAGTCAGTCCACAGGCATCTTATGCAGCCCAGCTGTACACAGGTGACTCACGACAGTCCTCACACTGAGGCGGCTCCTGCCGTCTTCTGTCCTCTGCTCACTGGCGTGTGTGTGCTCCCTCCCTCTTTCATGCGTGTACACACATACACACACAACTAATTTAATATTCAATATTTACTGTGCTTCCTACATGAATATAAAAATGAAAGAAGATGGAGAAGAAGAAAGAAAAGGGGAAGAAAATACTCGGAAAGGAAAAGAAAAAAACAAGGTGTTACTACCTCATTTCTCAGTCGTTTAGGAAATAATTACAACAGAAGATGTGACAAGACAACTGACTGAATATAGCAATTTCCCATATCTCAAATAATTATAAAGCACAAAAAAATTCTAGTTATATACCTAGAGTCCTGGAAAAGTTTGTTGCCTGGACTAAAAATATATACAAAATAAAATGAAAAGGTTTCAAATGTATAATAGTTTCCAAATGTTCTGGCTTAGGGGGGCTGCAAAGGCCGGGGTCAGAGTCTATGCAGGTCTGTATTTCACAGAACCTACTACAAGGCCTTGCAGGGAGTGTAATCCACCGCTGGTAAATGGCACTGACTCACAAGTCGAAATCACTGCTTAGAGGGCGCGCTGGTCTTGTGGGTAACAATTCCTAGCAACACTACGACCTGGACAGTGGCACGGGCACCCCTCCCAGGATTATGTGTCTGAAGATGGCAGTTTACTAAGATGCTGGCAACCTTCTCACACCACTCGTTTCCTGCTAGTCACCTGTTAAAAGGTAGCACCGAGGTTTCTCGGTTGATTCAACAGATGCGCTTCAAGAGAAGTGGCATAAGGGGCAGTGCTTCTCAGCTTTCTTTTAAGGCGTTTGGTTTCTTATCTGCTATGGCACCAGGCTCCACAGCTGATAAGTAAAACATAGCTTCTGCCCCCGGGCAGATCAATGCCAGTGTGGGTTAGACAGGGACATATGGGTGGTCCTAAGGCCTGATATCTGAAAAGGACATGAAGACGAATGACAACTTTTAGAATAGTCGCAGACTATATTATATATGTGCATCTGTACTATGTTTAGCTATTTAAAAAAAAAAAAGAGCCTAACACTACGTTAATAGAGTAGCTACCATTTGTGAGCTCCTTTTATGTAATAGGAATAGTTTTAAGAGCTTTATTACATTGCACGTATGATTGCAGTCAATCCTCACAATGAAGCAAAGAGAGATGCAATGCTATTTGATTTTATAGATGAAGAAACTGAGGCACAGCGAGAATTCAATAATTACACAGAGTCACAGATATAGTGAATGGCACAGCCAAGATCTGAACCCAGACAACCTGACTTCAGAATCTGCACTCGATTGACAGGCATCAGAGACCACGTCCTCCTCTCTGAACTAGAATTCACCAGAAACGTAAGCACAAATTACAACTTTCGAGGTGGATTCGACAGAGCATCTTTTTTTTTTTTTTTTTTTTTTTTTTTTTTTTTGGTTTACTGAGAGCCCCAAAATACCAAACTGTAACAATACTGAAAAAACACAGGCTCTGGCCTGGAGAACGTATTTCTGGGTGTTGTCCAGGTAGTTCTTACAGATTTTAAGACCTGTCTGTAAAGACGTCTTTAAACTCCAATAGCAGCTTCTGGAGAACAGGAATTCCAGGCACTGCCATCCCTGCCTCCTGGGGACGTGCAATCCATTGTCACTAGTCAAGGTGAATTGCATAGTGCTCGTGCAGAAACCCTTCGCTGTCAGGAAACGTGAAGATGTGAAAACTCCTCTCACCCTCTCTGTTCAGTTCTCAAAAGAGCATCCTTCCTCTTTCTGCTCAGCCAGCACAGGCAGGGGGTTCGGTAAGTGATACATGGGATCATGAAAATTTGGTGCAAAATGATGTCAATTTACAGTTCTTAAAGAATCACCAACAGTTTGGGTAGGAAGATATCTTACCTTCATAAGATCACCAGCTATTACTGCCTGCAAAATTGCTGTGAAAGACAAAAGAGAGATGTCCCATTAGTAGAAGACCCTCTCCTTAAAATACTACAAAGGGCTGGATCCATATTTTGCAGAAATAGTCTACATTTGGGGCAGGAGCCAGGGAAGGAGAAGCATGCCAACGTTTGGAACTTGGAACAGACTAAGGCCTTCTCTTCAGCCCTTCCCTATACAGATGGCCATCCCCATGTCTCATTCTCAAGCCTACCCAAGCCCCCTCTAGCCCTGGTACAGCAGAGACCATGAAAACCTGGAGTCTCAAGGATTGGGTTCAAATCCTAACTCTGACACTTACAAGCTGTGGAACACTGGAGAAATCATTTAGCCCCTCCCTCTAAGCCTCAGTTTCCACATCCGTAAAAGAGCAAGTCAAAATCTCTTAGGATTGCTGAAAGATTAACAAAATCACATAAATGTTCCTAACTCATCCGCTGATGCAGGGTGGTAGCTAATCATGATTGGTTTTGCTCCCTTCTCTCCAGTTCCGTCCACTTTGTCCTCTTGGGGTTCAAATAATCACCAGGAATTTGTGTGTGTCTGTGTGTGTCTGTGTGTGTGTGTTGCAATGATACATAAATACCTTCTGATATGAAAGAGGACCAGAGATAATATAGAAAAAATAAGTATATTTTAATTATCTTCTGAAGAAAACAACTAATGGGCTTAGCATCTAATTCACTGATGACTCTTATGAAAAGAATTTTAAAAGTCTGAGGCAACCAAAACTAATTGTGATAATACACAGTCTTGGGAGAAAAAAACACAAGTGCATGTCCATGTCCTGTGGGGTATAGAAGAAAAATGAGAAAATATGACTGACAAAAAAGGAAAAGAACATATGACAATTATGAATGTCTAATGACAATATGGCTTCTAAAGGGATCACAAGCATTAGGGCGGAAATGGTCCCCTTTGAGAAATATTTACCTAGATTCTAAAACTAGACAAAAAAAATAGATTTATTTTAGGCTTACACATCACAAAAGCTTAGAAGAAAATCATTTATTTTTCAATGTGTCATTTTATTGTTTTTGTGTGAGTAGTCTCTCATTAGAGTTAGCCAAAAAAATGCAGTTTCGTGCATCCAAGTACATGGAGCTCTTGCCTGTCCCTAAGCAAAGCACCCCCCCCCCTTTATGAGAAGCACCTCCTGACCCCAGGGTACCCAACGCAAAGGACTATGGGTATGTGAACCTCATTCACCACCAGGGACCCAGCACCTTCCCTCCGACCAGAGTGGAAGCCTTGGAAGTCTGTGAAAATGATAAGGGCTGCCCGAGTATGGGATGAAGAAGGATGAAGAAAGAAGAATAGAGGAAAAAGGAGAAGAGGAAAGAGAGGGAAGGATGCTTTGCTTCCAAAACAAGCTGTAAGCAATCCACTCTTTTCATCTCCCTATGGCTCTGGCGCAGTGCTTTGTACACTGTCCATGCACAACAGTTAGTCATGGAGCTGAGGGGAAAAGAAAGCAAAGAGAGAAAAGGAGTCAGAGGGGAGAGAAATAAAAATAACAGAAAGGGAATGAATAAAACAGTCTATGTCGAAAGAACCCAAGGAGACAAGTGTCTTGCTCTTATTATAAATGGAGACACTGGGCTTCAGAGTAAAGTGACTCCCTTGGGGCACAGAGCCGGCAGCGGCCTAGTCGCACCATGACGCAGGTCGCTGTGTCTACTCCAGGTCTCTGTCCAGTGTCCTCTATGAGTTCTGCGAAGCCCATGGGAAATGGAGGAAACTAGTCTTTAGAGGTAATCAATGTTGTGAAAGGCCCTGAACTGGAATCCCATTCTCATCTCTGTGATTTTCCAGACACAGAAATTTAAGAAGTCATTCCATCTTTTCGAAACAGTTTTCTTACTCGTGAAATAAGGCCGACAGGGGTGGTTTTTAGTACTGTCGTGACTGTATGTGAAAAAGACATATGGCCACTTCAGGAGGAGCCTAGCAAGAGGGTGGAAATGGTGTGTGGGGTCAAGCAGACATCTCTGTTCATACAGTGCTCATGGGATGGAGGGCAGAAGGAGAGGCAGGAGATGAATTTTGCAATCATGGGTGGGGAGAAGAAATCAGTTTGGACTTTTATGCTACAGGATGTTCTCTTTGCTAAAGTAGAATATTCTCATTAGGGAAGAAATAAGGTTGGGGAAACTGCCTGAGGGTGTGGTTAATGCTGAGCTCGAAACTCACACACGCACAGAGTCTGTGTTTTCGAGATCATATTCAAACTTTTACTGGAAATTAAAAGAAAAAATAGAGAGAGAAACAGAGAAGGGAAGAATAAAGGAGAGAAAAAAACCAATTTAATTTAAAGCACTTCTGTAATAAAATTAGGTGCCTTAAGTAATGAATCAAGACAATGAAGGAATTCCCCAGGATGGAGTCCATTTAAGGAACACTAAAAGTAAAAGGAAGGAAAGAAGGGAGGGAGGGAGAAAAAAAAAGGAGGAGGGGAAGAAGGGAGAAAGGAAGGAAAAAAGAAGCTGGAGGAAATTTTATCGGCTAAACTGTGGAGCTCAAAAGAGGGTTCTTATAGGAGGGAAGGTTTAAGCCAACTCTTCCACAATTAGTGGGACCAACTACCAAAGAAGGTTTGCAATATCTTAGCAAGATGAAGGCAGACTATGAGGGAAAACATGGAAGTTCAAAGTCATGGCATCTGAGGGAACCTGCCAGGAGCTGTGAGCTACCACGTGGGAGGTGGAGCACGCTCCCAGGCCAGGCATTGCCATGTCTCAGGGATCACTCCAGTGAATGCCTCTTAAGGAAAGATAAAGCACTTGGACTTTCATCCTGCAGGCGATGACAAGCCACTGAAGAGTTAAAAGTAAACCAGAGGCGCCTCTAATGTCTGTATGATTCTGCTCCCCCTCCCAGGAACAGTTATGAGCTGCTCCCCGGTCATTTTCTCCAGGCTGCCCCGATTATAGCCTCCTTCGATTTCTACCCCAGACTCACGCACAAGCACTGTGATTTATGTTTGCTCGTTTCCAACAGCCTCCAGCTTAAAGTCCCCACGAACAGGTAGATGCTCATATAACAGAATCAGAACCACAAATAAATTCCAATTGTACTGGAGATGGAAAGCATGAATATTTATTTTCAAGTTGAGCAATCCACCCAGGGGTAGCTATTATGCAAACATTATTAGGCACAAGGCCTACTTCTCTCTCCTGATTAATGTCCTTCCCTGTGACTCGTGTTGTTTAAGACTTCCTCTGCATAAAGAGAGCTTGAATCCATTAGTCTTCGACTCCAAATAATACCCTTCTGAAAGATCGAGCTTCAAAACAAATAATGAGTTGTTATGATTACAGTGTTATCCCTTATTATTCCTTGAGCTCTGAGTTTGCCTTCTCGTTTTTCCAAAACTCCTTCCCACTTAGGAAATCATGCTCCCGATTTCAAAGAAGCAGAGGAAGTCAAACTGTTGATGGGACATAGAGGTTATTGAGGAGATAAATAATAACTTCCCTCCCTGAGTAATTAAATCCCATAAACACATATGGTTAGACAGGAATGTAAGAGGGTAGATAACTGAGAAGTCTGTTGTCTTTAGAGGTTGGAAGTTGAATCATTAGCTCCCATGAAACAGTTTGTTTTTGCTTTGGTGCCATGTCTCCCCATAAACCGCTGTCCACTCAACATCCTGAGACAGAAAGCTGGGCCCGAGAAGTCAGGGCTGCCAGAAAGGAATCACTGTCTTCCTTCCTAGTCTCTTTCTGAGGCCTGGATTTCAAATGGCCTCAGACATCTGCGCATGGGAGAAGAAAAATAGCTCCTTTGGCTTGGGATCAGGATAGGGAGAAAATGGCCATGGGGTTGCTGGCTGGCCCGCCTGCTCCCACCATGCCAGTCCTTTGCTGAGAATGTGAGGATATAGCCGCACGGAATAAACTCCATCCTTGCTGGGAACCAACATTTTGGCAAGAAGTCCAAATTAGGAAGGGATATATTGTAATTGAGTCTAGCGTCAGAAGGCCTAAGTTTAAGTCCTGTGAGCACCATGAACTAGCTGTGACCTTGGGCACGTTACCAAGCTCTTATGAGGAAAATGAAGCTAAAATCAGTTCTGTTGAGATTCTGCCTTGTAAATAAGCTCAAGCGATAGAGAATTTGACTGTTATAGTTCTCCGTGTTGGACACCATGGAATACTGATGTTTAAAACCTCATATACAGAAAAAGAACCATTTTGTAACTATAAAATGAGAAAGTTAGATTAAGGCCAATTATAGCTTTAGAATTTGGCAGATGATGACCTCCATAGGGATAGTTTGTTTGTGATTTTTGCTTTGCAGATGAAAATATTTAAGAGTGAAATACATGGAACTTAGAAAAAGCCAAATATATGTTTGTAATTCTCAATAAATCAATGGAAATAATATTATATAAAATATTGAGCACTCAGCACTTAAGTCTATTGAAAAGTTTAATCATTCATGTTGTTATTTTTTAATTTTTAAAATAATAGTATATTGCCAAATTATTTGTCTTCTACTAACAATAGCAGTCATCTAAATCTTTTTTATTAATTGTGGGGGAAAAACATGAAAAAAAGAAACAAAACCTGTTAAACAAAGAGAGGCTCAAGGAGACCTGGGTGGAAAAAAATCAGTGGGTTCACTGAGAATCATAAATCCACATCTGACTTTGCCAAGTTCTGCGTACTTTTTACTTCCAAGTATTTCCTGGGCAAAGCAAGAATCACAACAGAAAACTACCCTGCAGAGTGGTCACGTGCCACCTTGCAGGACCGTATTTGGCCTTTGTCTAAACCTCTCGGTTCACAGATGAGGAAATCGGGCCGTGAGAAATGACTTGACTTTTCCAAGGTCACACAGATCGTTAGAATCCAGCTGAGAAACAAAGAGACTTTGACTTCTTTATCGTTTTGTTTCTTTCATGTTTACTTTTATTTTATTGCTTCTAACCCCTAGGTCAGAGTGTTTTCCACCACATGATTTCTCCTGGGTTTAACTTGGAGCAGGGTGGGCAAAAGTTCAAACAAATGACCCCAGATCAAAGTTTCACGAACCCCTCACATATAAAATGAAGTCAAGTCAATTTAGGCCTTAAGAGAAACTCTTTTTATGCCAACGAAGACGCTGTTCGGCTCACAGGTCTCTTGATTTAATCGTCACCAGAGTCTTTCCTTTATTCAAAGTCACTTTTACCTTAGACACCAGAGAACTTGCACTGTCAGCTGCCCAAGTGCCCACCTCGCTGACATTCATATTTTTGCATAGCTTTTCCTTAAGAGAAGCATTGTCCAATTTTCCTGCTTTCTGAGCAGCCGGCCTTTCTGAGCAGCTCATGTTGGTACGTGAGCAACAAACTATGAAGGCTTAGGTCCTCAAAACGGAATTGAGTTTAATCATCAAATGCAGCGAAGGTGATCTAACTCACATTTAACGGTATGGCTAACCACTGTGATTATGCTAATTAGGCATACGAGAGAAGCAGCTCATAAAAATTACTGTAATTAAAATTATTTTACATAGTCACACGAAACAAGTCCAAGATGAGGTGAGGGAAAGGAGGAATTAAAAATTTCCAAAGACCTCTGCATTTTTAATCTAGGCCCAGAGGAGATTTTAATTGATAATAAGATATGTGTCAGGTTATCTGTTAATAATAATAATAATAAAAATAATAATAATAAAAGTAAAATACTGAGAGTTTTTAATAATATAGTAGGACAGATTCAAGATTATTCTTTTGACACACAAATCTATATCAGTTCTTTATTACTGCATAGGAAACCATCCCAAAACATAGTGACTTAAAACACAACAGTGATTTGTTCTGATTTAAACTGCAATTTGGGTTGGCTTCAGCAGAAATAGCTTGTCTCTGTCCCATCTGGTGTCAGCTGGGACAGCTCCACTAAAACTAAAAGATCCACTTTTGATTTGATGACAGGTGACTAGTAACTGGGTGCTGGCTTCAGCTGGGACCCTTGATTTCTCTCATGTGAGCTTGGGCTTCCTCCTAAAATGGTGGCTGGATTTTAAAAGTGACTTTTCCAAGGAGAGCTCAGTAGAGGTCATCTGGCCTTGGAGATTATATAGTGTCATTTCTGCTGTAGTCTCAAGCTTACCTATCTTTGAGGAGAAAGGACCCCATTTCTTTTCGATGGAAAGAGTGTCAAAGTTATATTGAAGAAGAATTTGCGACATGGGTGGTAGCGTTGTGGTGGTTGTTTTTGTAAAGTCCACTATGTTTCATTGTCCACGTGCATTGTGGGGTCCTTTGGGTCAGCAGGTTGGTATTGACTTTTAGTGAGCATTGGGAAATGGCCATGAACAATAGCCTTTGTTACTTGTGTCACCTATGAGAGTGTATTTTGCATACAGTATCATTGGTTTTATGCCATGAGTATCTCAGTAGAAAAATAAAAAAGGCTGAGAACTGCCTATCTGAAGGACCAGTTTTTGTAGAACTGAATTAGGAATTCTATCTAAAGGGGGTTCAACCCAAAATCTCCCTTTAACCATCAGATGTGAGAGAACAGACTTCTCGCCTCGATGCAGAAAGAGAGGAGAGGACGCTCACTGAAGTCTAGACCCACATCCCTCACACTCTGCTACCAGCTTCTCCCCATCACTGAAATACGGAGAGCAGGGTGCAGAGTACACATCTCACATATCTTAGTATCATCTTATCATCTCATCACCACGGGGATTAATCCATCAGAGGCATCTAAAGGCCATTAAAGGCTGCAATGGTCTAATATTCAAACACCACCTGTGCCGAATCTCTCTTAGAGTGTGTAACATAGATGGGAGCCATGAATAGGTTTTGCTTCTCTCTAATGACAGAGTTAATGCCCAAATTTCAATTAGTCCCTGCTAATTGAATGAATGAATGTATGTGGGATCTTTTCATCTGCTGTAGCAATCCTTTTGCAGTAGCTATTAGCATGGAAGAGATTTCCTGTTTGGAGAATAAACAAACAGCCCCTATCCAGTGTGCTCTCTTGGCAGAAAAACTCCACCTTGCTGCCAGAGGACCAGGACATGCTCTCTTCCGAAACAGTTAGTTTCCACTTCCTTTGTCCACCACTGGAATTAGCTATGAACAGTGCTGGCACCAGATGTCTCTCCCAAGCATCCCCTTTGTCTGTGGTTGTGAAATTGTTCTCTGGTTGTTTCCCATCTTTACATCCCATCTCTGCAATTAAGCCACAAGCACAAGGACCAGGTTTCTGTTATATTTTTTTCTTTTTGTTTGAACCAGACTCCATCTTTCCCTGAAAACTCTACAGTACAGGATGTATGTAAAGTACTTAACAAATCCTTGGCTGGTATTTGTGGCCTGGTGATTCGACTGGCTATCATTTCAATACCCCTTGAACCTTGGTCGAGGAAGACAGTCCAGGGAGGGGATGGATGAAAGCCCACTTTACCGGTTCTATGGGCAGCCCATCTTGGAGTTGGAGATATTTTTAAACCTCTTTAGTATCTAATGGTGTTTATCCGATGAACTGAAACACCATTGCGACTATCTTAACAGACCAGAAATGTTGAAATTTTGAGTCGAATCGGGGTTATATACTAAGCATGATACATGTGACTTTCTAGGATGTCCGTAGCAAGCCTTGAATCAGTGTTTAAAATTTTTTCATCATTTAATTAAATTTCTTTGAGCATTGGGTAAGTGTAGGCAAGTTCACAGGTTAGGAGCCAATTGGGTTCATACGCTTCCACAGTATGTTACCCTCAGCCAGCTGTGTAAAATTCTGCCAACAGTCACAAGGAGGGACAGAAAGATTCATGAAAGCATCTTCTTGAGAATCTATATAACTCAAAATTAATGTTTTCTCAAGTGATTATATATTATTATCTTTGGATGTAATAGGTCACCTTTTTTTTTTTTTTTACACAGTACCACCTTCAAAAGTAATATCTAACTCCTTCCTAAAACTAGAAAAATATAAGTTCATTTTTAGCATCAGTATTACAGAATCCCATCAACTAGTTTTCTTCAATAAATGTTAAGTTTTCACCAACAGTGAGTTTTCAAATTTGTAAAGAGTTTTAATCTGATTATACTTCACTAAATTCATGAACCCAAAATAATTACAGTACACTTAACACTTTCTCTTTAACATATGAATAAAGTAATACCTATTGTAATGCTTAGCACATTGTAAACTGCTTCAGCCATGTAAGATATTAAACAAAAAAATTCTCGTAGTCTCTAAAAGTCCTCCATCCCCAGAATGTTGAGAGAATTTCACTGAGATTGATGAACTTTATTTTTGCTTGCCTGGCTGTTGGATGATGAAGCTCTAATCCTGAGAGGGTAAGAGAATTGGAAGAACTAATAAATAAGGTGCTTATTAGCCTCACAGATGAGTGAAAAGTGCCAAGTAGAAGAGAAGATACTGCTGGCCTCAGCACCTCATGACTTTTGCAGAAGGTCTCAGAGATAGCATCAGGGCCTCTGGCTTCATTCCATCCCTCAAGATCAGACCACATTCCTCCTGTGATAGGTCTCCTTGAATTCATTTGATGTATTTGAGCAGCGTCCTTCAGGACCCCTCAAAGGAACTTAGGTTGAAAAAGTGAGCTCATATCTCATTCAGTGATATCTGCAAGCAGAACTGACATGGCCCCAAAGTGATGGATGATTATTGGTTTTAACCGAACATCAAGACTGCATGGGAAATGGTGTTTAAGGCCAGGATCCAACTGCAAATAAATGTGTTCTGAGCTGAAAAATATGATAGGTTTACGGGTCGTCCGGTCATCAGGATGCACATTAAGCACCTTATCGTTGCCTAGCAGCAGGCTGACCACTCTGTAACATGAGAAGCCTTCCTAACTGAGAAGAAGAATAGATTTAGCCTAAACTAAATGGGAACAAAAGGAAAGCCAAGGAAGAGTTAATAAAGCACAGGTCACTTTCAGGGACATACACCAGCAGTATATGCGTGTAGTAAAAGGATAAAATTGAAAAAATAAAATAAAATTTCTCGAGAATGCCTTCAATTATGTGTGTAAAAGTAGATAAGATAATTTGTATTTTCAATTAAGTTCTACTAGAGCACTACTTTTGAATTTCCTCATAACATCGGCTTACAACAGATTAATTAGAAGCATAGGAAGACTAAGCATTTTATTTTCGAGAAATTAAAAGGAAGTTCTAACTTTCACTTCAGCATTATGCTAAATTGACTAAACAAATATTGCACCTTAGAAGCAGGAACTATAAAGTAAATGCTTTGTGCTCAAGCTTGCTCAAGAGATAGAAAATAGAATAAGCTTCAGTACTTAAGTAAATTTTCAATGACTTTTACTACACAGCAGATTTTACTGTCCAGTTGCTGTGAAGAGAAAAATAATCAAGACTAAATCTGCATTTTCCTTAGCAATTCATGTTCTCTTAAGAAAGAAAAGAAAAAGTATCTCTGAAGTAACATGTGTGTTTACACATCCAAATGTAGCCCCTGAATGCTAAAGGAATAGGGCGATGTTGAAACGATTTCCCAAAAGAAGTTGTAAGACATTGTTCAAAAAAGGAAGATTTCCATCGACGAGATAGGAGGAGAGTTTTCTGTAGAGAAACCAGCCAGCATGGCATCATGGAGGATCTTTCACTTTATCATTTTCACTTGATAAAGAGGGATGTCTAAAATGGGGGCAGGAGAAATGAATCAGAAAGAAAGTGGGGGCACAGGTAGAACACCTCCCAAGACTCAGAGAGTGAAGCGAAGGCAAAGACTTTTAATTGTAATGTCAGTGAAAATCACTCAGCAACACCATTTGCAGGATATATCCTTGGTCAAGACTTCCACCCTCTTCCTTGAAGATAAAAGCAGCTTAAATAAAGAAAAGAAAGATAACTAGGAAATCAGATGCTTGAAGAAGAAAGACTTGGGGGGAGGGCAGCATGCTTTCTGAGAATGAGAAGCCCACAGGGTTAGTCAGGGGAGATATGAGGACCTGATGGGGAAGGGTCAGAGAAACAGAGCCAACAGCTACCAAAACACTACGGTTTAAATGATTTTTTTTTGCTTTCTTCTAAAAACACCACTCCAGGTTGTTTTTGCAAGGGCTGAAATAATTGCCTTCACTTACTAGGGTGAAAGGGGCAATGGAAATGTCACCAGACTGAGTCAAATCGAGTGGATTCTGGCTGATTACAAATTTCCTTTTCAATAAGCCATGGGGCTTTGCTTTGTCAGGAGAAAAGGTAGAAGCTACATGATAGAATAGTAATGCATTTCGTTATCGTTAAAGAAAGCTACCAGTGTGGAAGCAGCCTGCAGCATTTATACACTCGTCGAGTTGATTTCCTTTCTTTTCAGAAAGTGCATGGTGAGGTGTGGAAATAGCAATGCTGTTTGTCACTGCAAGCAGAAATAATAGACTGGTCTGCAGGAACCCACACACGTGCCCCCAGAGAGAGCAGGGCATAAGTGTTTCCCAAATACCTTTCTTAACCTGAAGATGGTACTTTTCATTTTTCATAATGTGTTTCATAGCCCAGGCTTCTGTCTGGGCTCAGAGGCCTTGAGTCTATACAGAGTAGAAGAGGCCCAGCAATCTTTTTTTCTTCTATATATTTAAGCTGCTTTTATCTTCAAAGAAGAGGGTGAAAGTCTTGAGCAAGAATGTATTCTGCAAATGGTGCTGCTGGATGAAGAGAATGGATGAAGAGACCAAGCCTGAGAGGAGTGGCCTGCCTAGGATTATCCAGCCTGCTGAGAGCAAAGTTGGGGTGGGTGGGGGGTGGGAGACGCCTGGCTCACTTCTCTCCAACACCAAAGTTCTCATCCTTGCCTGACCCTACCCTCCCAGCTCAAGTGACCATTTTCCCAGAATGATACATGTCATTCTCTGCCCATTGGGCTGTAACCTGAAGGAAATATTTAGTTCCAGGAACCTTAGGAAACAAAAGGCTTGAATAATTTCATAAGTCCATGCAAATTGGGTATACCAGGTTCTATTTATAGAGAAACACATTCCCATTTTGGTTATTTGACACTGGTGGTTTCTCCTGTTCTCTCTTGCACTTTTACTGTCTTGCTCTGTCCCTTTCTCTTGCTCATATTCTTTTGCTAACTATGTGCTAGGTACAGAGCTCAATGCTTTACCTACAGGATCTAATTTAATACTCATGATAAATCGACTAGATATAAGCTGTTATTGTCATCACGACCACTTTAAGGATGAAAAAAAATGAGGCTTAGTGAGGTTAAGACATTTTCTCCAGGCCACAAAGTTGTTACACAGTAAAACCAAGATGTACACCCAGCATGGGAAAGACCCACTCGAGACTCTGCCTTCCTTCTTTGACAGAAGACTGTCAAATAGTGCTATGGTGTCACTAGGTGGTCAAATGCGGTTCCCTCTTTCCAACATTCCCAGGCATGCCCAGAAAGATGAAGTTTTATAGTTGTCCTTGTGTCCCACACTGTTCTGGCTCTGATGACGGAAGGTGCAGGTAACAAAGATGCAGCACTGGGGGAAGGAAGTGCCATGGTGATGAACTGCATCTAGGTATCATGCGCAGTTGTATGGAAAGGGTTGTCGTATGAAGCTAAGAAAGTCACCCCTTAAAATTTTGGGCACCCAAAATAGACCTGGCAAATGAGAAATGATACAGAAGGCTGGCAAAAAGAGGAAGCATTTAGTTGACTTCGATATTTTGTAAAAGACCTGGGCTGATGAATATTCTCATAGTTCTATAAAGGTCAGCACAGGCTTAAGTGGCTATGAGAAACAGCCTGGGCAAACAAAAACACACCCAGAACAAATGCTTCCAGGACACAGGAACACACAGGTGGAAACAGCATGTCCAGGACTAACCTTCTGAGAACCAACTTACAAGTCATGACCCAGTCTAATATTCTGCAACTGGTGATCATGATAAGAGATGCTTACGCTGATACCATGACCCAGGGCAACTAGTCACCAGTGCCTAGGGTCTTGCCTTAAGGCGAGCTGTAGGTGGGGCATGATGGCGAGTTTTCATTGGATAGTAGCATTTCTGGTCAAGTCGAAAACAGACAAGCAACAATTGTCTTCGCATGAGGATTGTGTGACAATCAGTTCAGTAAACCGGCCTAGTGCCCTGGTTCCATGGCACTAATGTAACCCAGATTGTATCACTTCATCCAGTAAAAAATCTTAGGGACATGAAGCACAATTGGATTCTTCATTTCTGCTATCATAGGTGACTACATAGAGACCAAGTCAGCCATTTCTCATTCCCTTTAAAACACTTATCTACAGCACAAGTGACTTAACCTGTAGGGATGAAAACTACGCTAGCTTCACTGCCAGAAAAATCCATGACGCATGTTACTTAATGACCTGTCCTATGCATCCACTTAAAAGCAAACCAGGAGGTTAGCTTTCCTTCCTTCCTCTTTTTTCTGTTACTTTCTTATTCTGCAATGTTTGAACTACTTTAACTTAATCTCCAAGGCCCGAGGCAATCTAAAGCAAAATTGTAGGTAAATCTAAGTAAAGAGTAACCCCCCCCACCCCACCCCCACATACACATGCATCTATAATAAGGCTTCAAAAGATAATTAGATAATTATCACCAACAAAGCATTCCAAGCAACCAAAAGAATCAAAGGATTATATGGTTACAATCAACAGAGAGAGTTAATAAAGGAGAATAAAAGAGAATAATAGGTTCAGGACTTGGATAAAGTGATATAACCTAATTTTGGAAAGCTTAGGGGCTTTCTTTTTGTTTTGTTTGCTTGTTCTGTTTTATTTTGTTTTTTAATCAGCAGTGATTGTCTGTTTTCCTAGGATTTGTGAAAGAAGACGAGCCAAGAAAAAGCACGCTGTCGTTTACTCCTTTCTTTTCACAGAGTCTTTGGGGAGCACCCAGTGAGACCACCATCAAAGGCCATCTTTTCAGCGCAATAGTAATTGAATTTCTTTGGAAAAGGACCAGGACTAACCTATCTCCTACAGCACAGGACCATGTTAACGAGGCTACAATGCGATTCAATGATGTGTATTGAAAGTTTCTGTTTTCCAACACCACATACTGCAGTAAATGTAGCAGTGAGACTTCTATGGAGGAAAACAATTCGGTGCCAGACTACAGCACAGAATGGGGCAACATCTCTATTCACAGGGCTTATAGTTCAATGAGAAGGGCAACACCACCCACAGGGGAAAATTGGAATACACTCAAAACAAAAACAAAACAAAAAACAGTAAGTGAATAGGGAAGGCGAGATCATGGGCATTTGAGTTGTCAGAAAAATTCATCATTGTTTGTCCTGAGAATCCATGGAGGTGGTTCCAAGACACAGGAATTAATGAGGACCGAGGAGGGACTTAAATAAAGGACAATGAAAATGGTACACCACAGAGATGGTAGGAGCTGATCCTAACCCAATGGCTCAGTGAGTACGAGAAAGATGGGATCTGGAGAAGAACCCACATGCAGGGAGCAGAAAGAATTCACTAAAGCAACATGAGCTAAACCAGGGTGAGGAAGAGCCTCAGAAGAGAGCAGTAAAAAGTTTGAATCTAATTAAAAATCCAAAAGGAAAAACAAATCCTTTGGGTATCTACACAAAAATAAACAACTTTTACGAGGAGAATAATATCATCAAACAGAATGTTTTGTGCCGGGAGAAAATGGAATATTTATCAAGAAAAGAACATGTGACTCAATGATTTCAGTATGCAGCACAACTAATTTTCAAGGAGCCCAAATGAACTGCTATCATATGAAAGAACTCAGCAAATAAAGTTCTCAGAAAATTTTCCTAAAGGATCTTTAAGAAAATAAGATTCAGACAATCAAAATAGAGAGACTTCAACATATTGAAAATGAAAAGGGAGATATAAACTCCTATCTCACAGAAATTAAGCAGATAGCAAGAAAATTTTATTAAAAATAGTTATGTCAATACATTAAAAATGGATAAATTAAATTTTTTCATGAAAATGAATTCCTTAAAAAATATTTACCAATTTTTTAATCCAAGAGGAAATAGAAAATTTGACTAGTTCCACAAGGATTAAAGAAAAGAAACCTGGGATTGAAATTTTTCCCACAAAGAAAATGCTAGCCCTAGATAATTTTACTGATGGGATCTTCCAAGATATTCCAGAAATAGATAACTCAAGTGTTATATAGTTTTCCAGAGATTACAAAAAAAGGAAACACTTTCTAATTCATTTTTTAAAGCTAAGAATATAAGTTTCTTAGTGACAAGTTTGCACGGTGGCAGATGACTATTAGAATTAATGAAGTGATCACATCATAAGGTATAAAAATGTCAAATCATTACAGTGTACACCTGAAACTATTAAAACTAATATCCTATCATATACCAACTACATTTAAATACAAAAATAAAAAGAAAATCAGTTTAAAAATGCACCATAATAACAGACCACAGAACAAAAACCATATTATCTCAACAGGTGAAGAAAAAAGTTTATTTCAAAAAATTCAAAACTTGTTGAATTTAAAAAATTTGAATTAAGAGAAAAATCCTTAAAAGGCTATCTACAAAACAGTCACCAGCAGCAGTATCACTACCACCTGTCAGGGAACTTCACACTTATTGGTGACTTGTGGATAGCATCCACTTAGAGATGAGGAACAAGTCCATGATACTGCATATCTCTACTTCTTTTCAATACCAGAAAAATGCCTACAAAGCTAATGATTAGAAAAGATGAAACTAAATTCTCATGACTTGCAAATGATATTGCCTATGCTGAATTCTCTCTCCCCACTAACAGACACTTCAGATAAAATTCACAAATTTAAAAGCTTAGCAGGAATCTTGATTCAAGAATTTGAAAAAAGAATCTTAAAGTAAGATTCTGAAAGTCAACTGAATTTTAATATGCCAACAATGATACCTTAGAAAATATAATTGTCAAAATATAATGTGAAATATCACTAAAATATAAAGTACTTAGGAATCTGTTTAACAAAAGATGGCTAAACCCTCCATGAAGAAATTAGAAAACTCTACTGATAGACATTTAAAGAAGGTAATTAGTCTTTTTAAAAAGGTCAATTACATGTAAAGAGATATGGTTTGGGATGAAAAAACTCACTATTAAAAAATATCAATTTTCTTTATACTGATGTATAGATTCAAGCAATTTCCATGAAAATTACAGCACAAAACTTGATAAGGTAATTCTAAAAATGTGCTCTACCAGATATTGAGATTTATAGCAAAGCTAGAACAGTTAAAACAATGGGATATTGTACAGAAATAGACATATGCACTGAAAAAGCACAAAAGAGAATCTGTAAGCCCATGTATTCGAGGAGACAGAATAGGCTTTGCAAGTCAGTGAAGGAAACAAATGATAATGACTGGTTATGTACGTGAAAAAAATCAAAATAAAAGTGAATCTTTATCTCTCACCAAACTGCAGAGTCAATTCCAAGATATTATGACACAATATGATAGGTAACACTATAAAAACTATAGAAAAAAGTATGGGACAATATCTTTATGAGTATGCTATGAAAGTATTATTTAAAAGAACAAATCAAAGATATAAACCATGCTCTAAATATTTATAATTTGATTGCATTCTATTACATAATATCTACTCAAAAAAGTTTGAAAAGATAAATCACAAATAGAAGAAAATTCGCAACATATGTAGTTGATACATAATCTTTACCTAGAATACAAAAAAAGTTTATGAGCCATTAAAAAAGAAAGACAGCCCAATGGAAAAAAAAATAGGCAAAAGAAATAAAGAGGTATAGAACAACAAACATGAATGGCCTATAAATAAATGAAAAGATGCTCAATCTAATGTCTAATCATTTAATGCAAATTCAGATCACAATGAGATACCATTTGACACTCCCGACAAATTGGCAAAAAAATTAATCAGTTAATATCAAGTGTTGGCTAAGATGTAGATTAATGGGAACTCATATCCTCTGCAGTTGGGAGTATAAATTAGAATGATCTCTTTGGGAAATTGTTTGTCATTACATGATAAGTTAAATGTGTGTATAACCTACCACTTAAACTATGTCATTCAAGGTTTAAACCTTAGAGAAATTCTTGTACGTGGACACCAAAAGTTTTATAACAAAATGTTCACAGTGATATTATTTGCAATAGCCAGGAAGAAAAAAACACCCATAAACAAAAGCCTGGAGTCTACATGAATATTCATCAGAACATGGATATATAAATTGTTAGATAGTCACACAATAAAGTACTGTACAACATGAAAAATCAAGGAAAAGAATATGGTGCTCTTCAACAAGGATTAATCACAAAAAAAACACATTATTCTGAACCAAAGAAGCAAATCACAGAAGAGTTTACAGAGGGATTCAATTTATGCAAGTTCAAAATAAGAAAAACTATAAACATGCATATGTTTATGAATACATACATACATATACATACATTCACATGTGGAATATGCACACATGCAGTAAGGTGATAAACAAAAAACAAGCAGAATAGTAGTTATCTCTACAGATGAAGGTCCAGATTACTACAAATGATTTATTTCTTGGGTTGAGTACCCAGTAATTCTTTTTTCAGTTATTATTTAATCTGAGCCCCTACATTTTATATTTTTATGAATAGTTTTTATTTCAGGAAAATTATGTAATCTATATTTATATGAGAGTTAAAAATGAACCTACAGTCTACAGCCATGTTACCCTGAATAAGCCTGATCCCATCTGATCTCGGAAGCTAAGCAGGGTCAGGCCTGGTTAGTACTTGGAGGGGAGACCATCTAGGAAGACCAGGTGCTGAAGGCGTAAAAAATAAGGGATTGTAAGCTGACAAGGTCCTTGCAATCTGTGAGGTCGACCAAGGGTTGTCTCGATGTAAAATAAAACAAAACAAAACATGTATCTATAGCAACTGAGCCAAAGGATAGCTATTGAAGCTTTAAGAGCTTTTCCACTATTGTGTGCCTTGTACACAACCTGCTACAAAGTAAAACTGGCTCCAAGCCTGACAGCGGACCCATCCTTGAGCTGTTATTGCCAAAAGGTCTAGGAAGTAGGACATGAGAGGGATGCTGCTTCAGATACCAGGGAGAATCAAACAGATTGTTGGCACTTCTTTTCAAGAGAGTCAACTGTTTTCCACCAGGGCACTGGTGCAGAGGAGTTCTGTGAGGCCCAGGAAATAAGCAGGCTAAGATGAGAAAACAGAATCTGAGAGCTGGGAGCCAGCTAAGCAGCCTGGGCACAGGAGGTGGCTCCAGGAGCAATTTAAATGATGAAGTGATCGGCGCTAATGCAGGGGGAACTCGTAGGACAAGGCAATCCATCAGTGCCAAGCTTATCTTCTGACAAGGAGTAGGACTCCAGCTTCCAGATGTGACATTAAAATGTGATGTCTCCCTTGGGACTGAGCATGGCAGGTTTCCCTGAAGCTTTGGGTTTACTCAGTTAACTAATTATGAGAGAATGTGACATTGGTATTTATTTTTTTTTTTCTACAGGAACAAATCCTTCACGGTGGGGAAAGAGAAGTTGTTTTTGTTCTGTCTTGTTTTGTCACTAAAAAGAAATGACTGACACAGTAGTAAATAAACTCTTGTTGGTGAAAAAATCCATTCTTTCTCTATAATTCTATCAACTTACTTTCACGTTAACAATCATTTCTTTTTTTCTGCAGAGATGGTGGATAAATGAGCAAGATTTGGGTGTTAGAACTGCATCTGAAAACTAACTCTACCACTTACTAGCTGCCTGATCTTAAGGGAGTTATTTAAGCCTGTTTTCCCAACTAGAAAATTGAGGATAATATCTACTCTGCAGTGTTATTTGCAAAAGGTTAAATAAAATAATGGAGTCGAAGCACTTTAGCACAGTGTCTTCACATAATAAGCACTCAATAAATGTTAGCCTTTTTTTTCTTAATGGTTCTGATACTATATTATATAAATAGAAACATTTGACATTTCCTTTATGCCTCCTGTCATCAATTCTATATGACTGAATATCTGATCATGAACTGAAGCTTTATTTTAGCACTATAAGCTCAATTGTGCATTAACCATTTTACTCCTCCTCACCCAGAAGGAAAAAAAACTTCCAATGAAAATTTAATACTTCACAATAATGTTGAAGAAAATAGTTTCTGCCATGACCTCCACTCCGTGCCCCAGCACATTACATCTTTTGACTTTTCAAAGACGGTATGCAGTGCTGAGCAGGCATCACCAGTAAACTCACTCTTCCTCATCCACTGCTGGGACCACAATAGCATTACCTTTGGGGCACTTTTAACAAATTGGAAAGTGATTGCACAGCTGATCTTCCATTCAAACTCACAATAATTCCATGAGGTGGGGAGGGTATGAATGACTAGCCCCACTTCACAGATAAGCAACTGAAACTAGGAGAGGGTAAATGACAAAGACACAATACCCAAGCATATTTTCTACAAAAGGGTAATCTGTGATAACTGAGAATACTGGGGTCATTGGACTTATGAAAATTAAATTTCCTCAAGGATGAAGTCTGTTTTGGAGATGGCCAAAGTGACCAGTTATTCAAGAAGTGCCATCATTGGTGGAAAGCAAACAAAACAGAAAGTCCAGGGCTTTATATTTCAATTTTATAATTCATGGGCCCAGCGTGACTCAATTTTTCTACTCATAAGTTTGAGAAAGCAAAAATGACACTTCTTACCTCTCTTACAAGTATTTTGTAATGTCATTATTGTGCACAATGTAAGCTTAATGATGTGATATTCAAGAGATTTTATGCTAACCATAGCAAATATGGATACTTAAAAATGCATAGATGTAAGAAAACATACTTTAAGTTCTAGTAGAAAATCTTGGCAAAAAAGAAAAAGATTAATAATATTTTTCTGTAATGCACAGATGATGAAAAATTAAATAAGATTAAATAAATCATCATCATAATTTTTACAAATGTACATATCTGAATTATTTTTGGAAGCTGCAAAATCAAACTGAAAGGGATAGACATGTAATAAATTTTTGAAGCCATGAAAATATAAAACCCTCTACTTTGGATAATGTTTCTTTAACAAATCACATATACCAGTTCTTAAAATAATAAATTCTGTAGTGCTGTGAATAGTGAGCAAGTCTTTCTGGTGGTAGTCACCTTTCCAAGGTCACTGACATTGTGTACTGATAGCTCATGACTTCTTAAGAAGTTCTAGAGGACCACAGAAGTATAATTTAGGAGTCCCCCCTCCCCCTTTTTTTTAGAATGGGAGATAAGTTCTTATTGATTAGGAGACAGAAACAAAGAAAGGTCATTAAGGGGAACCTTAGTTCAAAATAAAAACCAAACACAAGTTTTTAGTTTATCATTTGGATCTGGAAGCCCAAGACCCCTAACTACAATCAGAAACCTAGCCATACCAACACCAGTGAGAAAAATAGCATATAATAATAGATCATCATTAGGTGGTCGATTGCCTAATTTTGACTTAATGGGCCTGAAAATTTGCCCTGTGATCCTTCACACCACATGATACAACTTCATTCCAATGCTGGGAGAGATTTTATGATATAGCAGCAGAACAGGCCTGCCCCGAACTCCCTCTCTTTCAATGCATTCATGTAAAAAACATCTTTTGGATGTCTGCTATTTGTTGGGATCTATATCAGACTCACAGGAGACAGATAAATCAAGCATCAAATCTATATGTTAAATCTTAGAATAAAGAAAAATAGTCAATGCAATGATAGGTGGGGCAGAAAGCTCACACAGAGGATGAGAAAGATTAAGAAGGTTTCAAATGGCTGAGCATCAATTGTGTAAATGGCAAAAAGTAGGAGCAGCTTCCTATCAGAAAGAACAGTAGAGATAAAAGCAGAGAAACTTAATAAACATGATAAGTCCCAGAAATTATATGTAGTGCTACACAACTAGAATATAGGGCAGGGACAGAAGGGAAAAGATGCCGAGAGAAGCAATAAGCAGTTGACAAAGATTCCATCATTTAGGACTTTCTATTTCATGTTAAAATACAATATTGGAAAGCTGAATACAATTATTGAAGATTTCATCCCACAGGCAATGGAAGATTTTCACTATAGAACAATCTGTTTGTTGCTAAGTGTGCAAGGAACTAAAGGAAAGAGATCTAGAGGCATGACTTGCCAGTAAAAGGCAATTTTAAAAGTCCAAGTAAGACATGGAGAGGCCCTACACTGAAGCAACAGAGATAGAGACGAGGACAGAGATAAAAGAAACATAAAAAACAAATTGACCAGGTAGAAACAAGAAGATGAAGAGGAATGCATAAAGCAGCTTTCATGTTTTTCACTTGGCTGGCTGAATACTTAATGGTACCCTTAGCAACATTAGGGGCTGCGTGAGGAAGAAGGCCAGTAATACTCTTAAGAGCCCTACTTTATCCCCCTTTTATAAGATTCTTTGCATTTCACTTTGTATTGCAGTAGGCATGTGTCGTTCCACCATCCCTTCCTCTCTAGATCCATAAAGTTCTTTGAAGGGAAAAGTCCTGTATCACATACCACAAGAGCACATTTGTATAACATGATTACATAGCATCACCGACCCATTGTAGATACTTAATAAATATTTTTGAACGCCTGGTTGAATAAATGAACAATCGCAAAGGGTAGATGTGACAAAAGCATAAATTTTATCCTTTGAATGAAATAGTTATTTCTTAAAATGCAAATAACTCTTCTCAGCTGGGTAATAACTCATACCACTTACAAATTCGCTTCATTTCAGACTCCTAACACCCTGGGCAAATCTCAACGTCCAAACTGGAAGGGACTTTTGGGAATATCTACTATACACCCTCATTTTTTAAAAAATCTGTGATGCAGAGAAATTATATGACTTCCCCAAAGCCACAAAATGTTTCTGGTGATGGGACAGAAATCAGGTAGAATGTATCAAGCTTTAATATTTGTCAACCAAAATCATTGCTAACATATTTGAAAAAAATAAGACATGAAATTTAGGTATGATTAATTAAGTTTTTAGAAGTGTTAAATATTTCACACTAAAAAAACTACAAAGCAAACATCTTAAAGACATTTTTCGTAAATAATTCTTCCCTCTGACAGTGAAATGCAAGGAACAGAGATCAACTTTTAATCCTGAATTAGTATAAGTAAGACAGATTCTTACCGTGATCTTCTGAAGAGACTGGTGACCTAAAAGGAGATAATAAGCATGATAAATCTTTTGTAAATGATACTGAAAATTATAAGCACAATGATTGAGAATGATCTCATAAAAATTATACCCCCAAAACTCAGTTAAATAAAACTTCAATAGAATAGACAGTGCAATCAATGTGTTGGTTGCATGAAGCATCCCAATCAATAACTCCCAAAGCTTACCTGGCTTGACTGAGTGGTGGATATTGTTAAAATGTCTACTGCATGAGGTTATAGGTTAATTGCACAAACTTAGTTAAGTCTGTATTTATCACATGCAGAAAAGAGAACTCATAGAAATGTGACAATAGATAATATCCTGTGATGTCAGTGTCACTAAGTGTCCAAGGCCAAAGAAAAGGCCAGAGACGTAAATAAGCCTTAGATAAAAAACAAACAAACAAGCAAAACAAAACAAAAAACACAAAACAAAACCTACTTGGAAAGGAAAAAAAATGAGACAAGCTTAAAAGAAACGGCAGGTACCCTTACCATGATCAGTTTTTTGTTTCCACTCTTTGTGGCATTTAATGCTTGAATGAGAATGACATTGACCCTCTATCAAATGTCTCTAAACCTGTGAGAATCAGGATGCCAAAAGAGGACAACCCTTGATGTCCCACAGAACTTTTATAAATCAATGACTTACGTGTTCTATTTGGGGTTTGGCTCTAATTCTGATAAATACCAAAGGAGGGTCACATAATCCCTTGCACAATAAAAACCTTTTTCTTTCCATAACTGACTACTAATTGAATTACTCTGAGCAATACAAATAAAACCTTGTGGATCAAAGACACAATCTTAACTACTAACTTATTCTTTTCTGGGGAGAAAGAAAGACATGCAAAACTGGATCCTGAGGTATTAGAATTTTGAAGGAAAAAGGAAGAAATCAGTCTCCTCTAAACAATCAGCTTCCTGGTGCCCATGGCAGGGGTATGACTGAAGGCAAACACATGAGTTTGCTAATAAAGCTACCCATTAATTTAACTAATATGTATGAGACGTGATGGCAAACTTGTGGAAAAGAATGAGTCTGTGGATGCACGGAGGTTGAAGTAAAATTTTAGCTACTTTGGGATACTTGATACTGCTTTACCTTCTTTACTGATGAGTAATATTTTGGATCCTTATAAGAGAGAACAGTAAAGTATAAAGACACAGCAGTGTTACCAGTGGCAGTGTCTAATCATTTTAACCTTGCAGGTCTCTTCAAGTAAACTGTTGCATGTGAAAATGACAGAAGGTCCAAGGTTCAGTGCAGAGAATTGGCATTTGGGAGATGGACACAGGGAACAGAGGGAGGACACCTAACGCCCTCCTCAGTTATCGCTGCAGAGTAAGCTGTTTGAGAAACACCATTCAGTCTCCCTGGACAAACTTGACTTGTCTTCTCCGTGGAGTCCCTCTGTTTCACACCAGGCACACACTGGTCTTCCGCACCAGCTTGTGAGCTCCTTGAAAACTAGGGCCATATCTTATTTAAAACATCCTGGGCCCTGATTAAAATGTGCTGAATTGAATTAATTTCCACACCACCACACTGGTTCGGATCCATTCTGGAGCTCCTCAAAAAGTCATCATGTCACCTTCAAACTACTTTTAAGACAAGTTTGCCAGCTCTTAGACCAGCCATCAGGGAAGAGCCTCGGGAATGACCCTGAGGCTCTAGATTTGGTGATGATGCGGGCACTCTCCGAGCCAAAAGACACCCAATACACCCAGTGCTGGAGAAATCCACTATTTGCCTTAATGATTAAGGAAATGAAGGAGAGGGGGTTGAATAGAGGTGAAATGAGATTGGAAGGTGAGCCTAAAGAAAAACATATATCGAGATAACATGAGATAATTTCTTAAGCTACCCAGAACATAACAAAGAGTCAGCAATATGGAAAATTCTTCACTCCTGGTGTTTTCTGATGAAAAGTAAGCAAAAATATGTTTCAGATTGGTTGCAATTAATTTGTCACAGAGCTATGGGAACAAAGAAAAACTCATGCCAATGAACAACTCAACGTCCCAGGTGAAGGGCTGGGGCAGTGGGGGTTTTTTTGCTGCCTTTCTGTAAAAGCCAAGCACTAATGTTAAATCTGAAAAATTCCAGATGGCTCTGTTAATGTCCCAAGGGGATGCATCCAGGCAGCGGGGAAGGACTATCGATTTCAGAGTGTTTTCTGAGGATTAGTCATGTGGAGTTTCTGCGCTGGACGTCTCCCACACGCCTGGATTTGTGGAATTTCAAGACATATGGAGTATTTCAATCCTCACGCAGTATTTCACCTTTCCCTGTAACGAGTCACTAAATTATACAACCAAGACATGTACCTCATACATTATGCCTGCAAATGGGCATGCAAAGTTTTACAGAACTTAGCTCAGGAGGGAAGAAATATCATGAAATCAGCAATATGAGTAGTTATTTTTAAAACAGCAGAGTTGAGTTCCAGGGACAGTCTTCCTCAACCTAGCGACTAAAGAATGCAGGAAGGCTCAGGGCTCCTTCTTCTCACAGCACCTGAAAGACTTGTGTTTTGTCCCAGCTAGTTTATTTCTCCTCCAAAGACACTTTGTCCTGGAGATAGCATCTGCCTCACAATAAAAACGACAGCGAGCGTGCAAATAACTGCAGGATTTAGAGTTTTCCTCATCATTGTCTTTTATTGTGGTCTACAGAATATTTATACTTTATTTTGCATCCTTTTATTTGGTTTTAGGGTTTTTTTTTTTTTACATTTTTATTTACATTTTGTTCAAATTCAGCAAAGTAAAACAACAAAAACAAAATTTGTCTTGCATTTAAAAATCTTTCTCCTATTATATTAATCCAGACAAATTATTATTCACATTTGAATGCTTCAACTTGTATTGATTCAAACCTTAATTAATAACTATTATTTGAGACCCTATTAAGTACCAGAGCCTGTACCAAGTGGTTGAAATACAAAGATGAACAAGATACCAATTTTAAGAAACTCAATCTAGTGAAGGTGAAGAAATATGTAAAGAAATGATCATAATTAAGAGAAAAAAATGTAATGATCAAAACAAATATGAAGTAAGGAGGTAGCACAGAAGAGAGGGAGACCATTTCTGTTGCAAAATAGTGAAAGAATGCTTTAGAAAGCAAGAACCTTCTGAGCTGGGCTTTGCAAGGTAAGTAGAAGCTTCGTAGGTAAGTAAGAAAGAAGAAAAAATCCAGGTAGAAGCAACAGGCAGATGAAAAAGTGCAGATACCTAATTTACATGTTATCAGGTACACAAGTACCTCAACATTGCTAAAATGTAAGGGAGCAATAAATATTAGGACTGGACACATAAGAGATCTGAGAGGCCATTTCAAAGCACTTGTCATTTGCCCTCTAAGCCAAATGGAGCAAAGTTCTGAAGCAGAACTGTCACACATTCTCATTCGTGCTTTGAACAGGCAGGCTAGGGGTGGTGAACTACAAAACAGCAAGAATAAAGGCAGAGGCACATTAAAGACTACAACTGCTAACTTCCACGTTAATTTCTCTTCAATTTTTTCCCCCCACAATTCATGAAAAATAACAGGGAGAATGAGAAACAGTAAAGGAGGCATTATCCCCTTAGACTAAACTAGGAGATGCCCATAAACTGGAATGATCATATATGAATAAGAGCTACCAAAAACAGTAAAACTGGACCAAATTTCAGGGAGACAGAGAATGTTTCTATCTCAGTCAACTAGGAGATCTGAGCTACATCATGCAGCACAAAATTTATGACAGAAAGCCCTCCACTCTGAGCCCCACATCCTGCTGGTCAGCCTGGAACCCAACCCCAGGGAAGTGCTGCTGAGAAAGTGTTTGAAGACAACAGACTCCAAGCCAAGCTTTCAGAAATGCACCAACCCACTCTCCCTAAGTATCCACCCAATCAGTTCCAAAAACAACTTAGCCCATGCAAATACAAGTAATGAACAAAAAGGGGGACTCAGCATGGTTTCTACTTAAAAATACCCCAAGGAGGAAGCAGAAGGAGGGTGCACGACTAGCAAACATAAGCTGGGGAGGCACTAAAAAGCAGGTAAACACTAACAGATCTCCAAGAAATTTAGAAATGGAAAAAGGGTAGGAAGGGATGAAGGAAGATATAAAGGGATGATGTAAAAAGGGATGGAAATAGTCTTCCACAGACAGGAACTCAAAGAAGAAATACCATGATCACGAAATAGCCATAAAACCATAGCAGAGGGAGAAAGAACACAGGTTCTCCTAGAGTCTTTGAACTAATAAGTTATAGAGAAAGCTTGAGGGCTTTTCCCACACAGCTTTGGGAAAAGAAGATGAAGAAGAGGCTAATGACAGCTAAAATATGTTAAGAAATCACCCATTTGCTTATCCATGCATTCAAGCTCTGTGGAAGTAAGTGTGTTGCGCCTTTTTCTCATTTTGATTTATTTTTCTATGAATTCGATTTGAACACACTTGCTGGTAAAAGTCTCCTTCCCGGTGTTTACAGCCCCGCTGAGGAGAACATGCATGTTTTTCTCTCCTTTTCATGAAGGCCACACTTTTCAAACCAGGGTATGCATGGGAACTTGAACATCAGAGAAGCTCCAGGAAAACAAGACGTTATTTTTAGATGGGGAATTATATAATTTAACTGGTAAAATTATAATGTTATTTTTATGTTGAAACTGGCACAGCCACATTATGGATCCAAAAGCAAAAGTCACTTGAATTCTTAAAATAAAGCAATAAAGTTAAAAAAAATAAAATAAAATAAGCTCTGTTTGAAGCAGTCAGCTTCAGGCAATGTCTCCAAGGTCCCAGGAGGGTATCCATTCTCTTCTGGATTAGAAGTATTTCCAAGGAAAAGTCTGAAAATATGAAATGATTGACCAAAATAGAGCTATAACATCTTGGAATGAGTCCTTTTATAAATGAATGCATGCTGATATCAAGAGTCTGAGGGAATGAGAGAGACCTCAAGCATACACTGGCTAGCGGCTACCGTATTAGACAGCACTGCAGGCAGGCCCTGTTGTCACTTGAGACACGAGGAATCTCTCAGACACTCAAAGGCAGTCGTTTGCATTGTCTTCCACCAGCACGGTTCCCTTCAAGCCTTCCAACCTTTCAGGTAGATCAGTTACAAGGCTTGGGAAACACTGCAAGACGTGCCCAGTTTTCTACCAGCAAAGTAATCAGAACAAAAGAGCAAGAGAGAGTCATGTTATGAAGGCGAAAGAGTCTTGAAGAAGTACTGCACTTCTGATGATGTGTTATCATTTTTTTTTTTCATCAACACAGCCGGAGCTGACATCATGGGCATTGTGGCTATTTCAGGCTTTCTAATGTGGCACGATGCTTTGCAATATGTTTAGCTGCATGCATTTCTTGGCAAGCTCGATGAAATTCGTTAAGCCTACGAGCTCATCCTAATGCAATAGCTTTGTTATTTGAATAATACTGTCCTGGCTCTACCTTTTTGAAGGCTCTATAATAATATTTTGCTTTTCTTTTCATCTCATGGTTTTAATGCCACAGCATCCTCATCTCCGTTATTTGGTCCTTCCTTGGAATGTCTGTATCACCTCCTTCCATGGAGACAGATGTGAGGTCAACAGACTGTCCATTTTAGAAAGCCTTTCTTAAAGTTGGAGGATAAATATGATGAATACTGGGGACCCATCTAAATGGGTCTTTTACTTTCCTAGAGAAAGCCATCCCCACTGATGAATGCCTCTCTCCTCAGTGTCCCTAACACATATACCCTCAACTTAGCATTTCTAAACCATTACCTCGTGGGGAGCTGGCCAGGGAATGAGGTCACCACCTGGAGGTGAGCTTGGAACAAACTTGTAGAATAGTTTTAGAGCCGAATCTGAATTGGCACGAGAGCAGGGGGTCTGTATGATGAAAATACTCAGCAGCAGAGTATTTCTCTAAAACTGTAGATGAGGGAGAAGAACTCTGAAGTCACAAGGACCCCTTCATCCTAGTTCCCATCATGGAATTATAGAGAAGACAAAAGCAAGATGCTAGGATGAGCTAGAAGCTGTGCTATCTCTACACTCCTCTTGGTGCATCATAAGTAAATTGTTCCTTGGCTGCAAAGTTCTCATCAAGGCACAAAAAAGCACACACACCAAAATCAACTCTCTTTCTACAAGTATTTTATCAATTTTCTCTTTTATATCTGCCTTTTCTTTTTGTCTTCCAGCTTTAGGGGCAAGGACTACAATAGAAACGCTGTTCCCTACACACACAGGGTGATCATCCACACCTCACTTAGGGAAGAGAAAGGGAGGCCAGCTTTATATCGACTCCGAATGTTCTTGCCATCTTGCCTTTGTCCTTCTGTTTTTATTTCTCTTTCCCTCTGCTGACCACAGCCCTGAGAGTTCCCTGGCCTTATCTCAACCACCTTCCTCACACTTGGGTGGAATCCCATCTCTGTAAAACAGCCTCTCATCACGTGAAGACAGCAGGAGCCTTCGGGTCTGGGCAAAAATGCCCAAACAAAACTCCTGAGAAATGGCCCAAGTGGAAACTGATTTCCCAGCGGGGGGCTCCGCCAGGCACATTTCAAGAGTGCACCCCACTGCTGCAGAAACACCATCCTTACTATTTCGTGTTTACCTTGAAGCGAGGATGCTACACACATTACACACATTCGATTTATTTCCTGTTGATGGACAAAGAATTTTCCTGTAAATCAAGTGAGCCCGAGCATGATTTAATGTGGTCTGAAAGCACAGCTGGAGATTATCATATCTCCACAACAGCTTTTCTCCCTGGAGTTACCCTCAGGGATATGCACTGCCTAGAGGACTGCTATGTCTGGCCGATGACATCATTTCAAGGGCTTGGGAGAGAAACAGTGAGATCGTAGATCTAGATGACATCTTTACCACCATTACTCCAGCATCTCGGACCGGGGAAAGTAGAACCCTCAATCCCTTAGCACGGAGAATCCGCATCAACCATACAATCCTCTCTTTGTTTGTTTGTCCCCCCCCCCACTCTAATTATGAATATTGCTTTGAAGACAATGCACAAAGCACGTACAGTACAAGACAGCAGGCGAGAATGAGAGAGAGGGATGAAAGTTACAGCGGCCACACAAAGTGGCATTGAAATGGGAAAATGACAAACACATTCACTATTCAAGTGGTCACAAACCCTTTCAGGGACTGCCAAAGAGCTTCAAAGGTAACATTCACCACCAACAGAGGGGAGGGATGAGGAAAGCACCATCGCAGCAAGGAGAGATGGGCACTTGTGTGCAGGTAAGAAAGTGGGTCCCAGAACTCAAATAACAAGGTTTGCTTGTGAGTCTTTCCTTCGATGTAAATGTCTGCTAATCCCCTTCATGCTCATAATTTCCTATTCTTTAAGACTCTCTTACCTAAACATGTACCCTGATGATCCCCATGTGAGTTTTACTTGAAACATCTTGCATGTCTTTCAAATAACTTATGTATTTCGTTACATTTGGCACTTAAAAAAGACCTCTGTTTTCCACTGGATTGTACGATCCAGTTTCTCCGATACACGCTCCTTAATCAGTTTGCTGAGCAGAAAAAGAAAACAAAACAAAAACCTCAATGCCCTTTGAGCTTGAAATTTTACTGCCACCTACTGTTGATCTCTCGGAACTGCAACCAAATGAGGGGAAAGGAGTTTCTCTGAATTCTGAGGGTGAAGAGATGAGCAGGAGCGGGCTAACGTGGGTGGTGGACAGAGAGAAAAAATAGATAAAAGAGATGGTGTCGAAGAAACTAATACTTAATAAGTTCATTCGACATGAACACTTGACCGTCACCCTTCTCATTACTTAAAATATGAACACTGCATTTCGAAGACACAAAAACACTGTATTTTAGACACAGTGCGGTCATGCAGATATAAAATATGTGATGCTTCCCGTTATAAATCAGTATTTGCAATAGAGTGGCCAGCTTAAGTTCTAAAAAAAAAGAGTAAAAGAATTGAAAATCCTTGTTGGATTCCAAAATCCAACAAGGAAGACATACTCGGTGGGGAGAACCCTTTAGAAAAAGTTGCTGTCTTTATCCTGGGGACTCTGGGAGCCTTGGTCAGTAGCTCTTGTTGAGACACAGTCCTTATCTGGAGTTTTGTGAATGTGGATTTCTTTTTCTTCAAGCATAAATTGAAACACACAGCTCTAGGATGTGCAGGCAAATCACATGAGGGCCACGTTTACACAAAAGGCCATCATATGTTGCATGACTTGTGGGGTCATGGTAATTGATCAAGGGCTCACCCAGCACTCACTGCTTTTGTAAAATCAAGTAAGGGTTTCTGAATCCACCTTTTGAACATGGAAGAAAACAAAATGGTGGAGTTGGAAGCTGCTTTGGCACTTCTCCCGAAAATAACCGTAATATAACCCAGAAATTTTCATGTCAACGTTCTCCTCCCGCCTTACCCAGTTCTTGGAAGAGGAAATGCACGCTCAAGACATTAGCATGGGGAGCAGAAAGTGTCTGTCTCCTTCCAATTCTTCCGCATCTAAGGACCAGATAGTTTTAAGTAATATAAACAAGCAAAAGCAGTAAAGGAATAAACAGTAAAACGATAAATCTCATCACATTGTGAGAAAATGGTAAACGAATACAAGAAAAGCCTAGTAACGTTGAGAACAAGAAGTGAAAATGAGTTCTACAGACTCCTTGAGAATAATTCAATTAATTCAGTGTTTGAATACTCAGCACTGCTACATGCTGAACTGCATCCCAGGAGCTGTAGAAGTCCTGCACTGGGAGTATCTCATCCGTCTTTCATGGAGATTTTAAGGGGGTTGTGGAGCAAGGTGAACATCACACAGAGTGTGGGAGAAGCCTGTAGAGCAGTATTTGTGGGGGCCGTCGCTCTGATGCTTGGTGATTAGCATACAGAGCCAGAAAAGTTAGGAAAAGGGAAAATGTGGTCCCCAACTTCCAGAATTCCAAATAAATAGTCTCTTCATGTGGTAGATTCGTTTCTTGTCTTGGTCTCCTTTGGGTTGTGGGTTCAGGGCTCCCAGAAGTTCCTGAGAGAATTTCCACACTCCATATACTCCTTGTCCCCTTATTCCTAAGGCCACTAAAGGCCTCTCCTTCACATCCACGACCCCACGCCTGTGCACACCAAGTGACTACTGATCAACGTCCCTTCCACCTGATATTTGCAGGCAAATATTTTGGGAAGGATTGTGAAATTACCATTTATACTTTCAATCAATTTTATCAAACTACTTGTCAAAGGCAGGCACACTGAGAAACACAAGAGTTGTGGTGAGAGCTTGAGAAAGAAGCAAAAGGAATGCAGGTTCTTTTGGAGGCAAGTGGTTAGACAGGAGAGAAGGTTGACAGGAGAGAAGGTTGTCAGGAGGCTTCTGAAGCCTTGAAACAGACCTTTGAACACAGAAGGTTATGGGCTCGAAAGAAGGAGGGAAACGGGACAAGAAGCAGAAGGGCAGGACACAGAAGCCCACTAAAACTGCCTTACCCTCCCCAGGACTTCCTCACCCGTGTTTCCTTGGGTCTCTGTCCCTCTCTCTGTGGAGGAGGGTGGAAGAGAGCTGATTCCTCAAGGAATGACAGGGGATGTGGGCAGCCTTGGAGAGGCCAGGAGAGAGGACGTACATGCAGAAATACTTCATGTCGCAGGTAGATGTGCCATAGCCATATTCAGGAGAAACTATGACTTCTTCTCTCTTCCACGATAGATGATTGGATAAAGAAGCTGGGGTACGTATATACAATGGAATATTACTCAGCCATAAGAAAAGGTGAAATACTGTCATTTGCAACATGGATGCACCTTGAAATAATCATACTAAGCAAAATAAACCAGACAGAAAAGGTTGAAAATCACATGATATCATTTATATGTGGGATATAAACCTAAAAGCAACAAATGAATGGGACAAACAAACAGAGCCTCATGGACATAGACAACACACTAGTGGTTACCAGTATGTAGGGGTTAGGGGGGAGGGAGAAGGTAGATAGGAAATAAAATTAAAATCATTTCTTCAATTAAAAAAATTTTTAAATGTATATCTAATAACCAAAATAATAATAATAAAATAAATAGGTAAATAAATAAAATAAAATAAAATAAAAAACAAATATTATCTCAGATCCTGACCAGAACGCTTATCAGGTGACAATCTGAGAGAAGGAGAGGTGGCCTCCCACATTCCCTCCTGTTGCTGAAACCAGCTGTGGAAGGCCAGTGACATGTCCAGAGCACATGTCCTGAGGCACATGGACTCCCTGGGGTGGGATCTTCTCAGAACATGACAGTGAACTTAACTTTGAATTTTTGCCCCCTTTCCGAAAGGAAAGAAAAAAATCATTGTTTGAACCTTCAGAAGCTGCTCACTTCCCCGGTAGAATGGACATGTTCCCAGGACGCTCTGGGCAGTCCTTCTCACCACTCTCCACTGAATTTTAACCCGATGCTTAGAAACCAGACCCTCAAGTAGCTAGGCCGTCTTCGCCGAACTACCATCTCCTACGTCCCCAGAAAATCGTTTTAGCTTGGATCCCATCCAACTTACCCTGTGTGTCTACTCTATTAACCAAACTAATGGGATTTCATAATGTCAAGCTGTCACCACTGGGCCCTTAAGAAAGACCCGGTGACTGGTTCAAGGATGAGAGGTCCAACTGCACAAAAACAAGTGGCATAGTGACCCTGCCACCAGCAGATGGCCGTTCCCAGGAGATAGATGAGACAGGCCAAGCTCCTAAGTCCCCCTTTCTAGCACAGCCACAGGAAACCAGAAAAATTTTCATTCCCTTATTGGCTGAACAATATTCTTTCTAATTTCTGAGTGCAGAGGAAGGCAAAACTATCATTTTCTCAGTTTTAGAAGGGCGCTTAAGTGGCTTTGTCACAAAAGACTCTGTCGTCTTCCTGCTAACTTTCCTTAATGCCCTAAAACAGAGAGTGTCACTGGAAGGAAAGAGTCATCTCCTTCTTTTGTTATAAAGGAAGACTCCAGTATGTCCCTGAGAGGCCCCTTCTGATGTTCCCTGCCTGTTTAGCAAACTTAGGAAATGCACTTTTCTGTTCACATGGCCCCCAGCACTTCCAAACACTCTAGGTGCCTCGTCTCCTTCAGTTGACGATGCCTAGGAAATCCCAGGGTTCTGCTCCCTCCATAGCACTCTGCTGGTTTATAGTTCCCCACATGCCAAGTTTCTTCTCCAACCAAAGAACATCTAAAACCTCTTCTAGGACTAAATGTCACTGATGTAACCAAAATAATCCAGAGATATGACATGGGAGACATGCCAGCATCTCACTGCAGAGGCTTCTCAGCAGGATTCTCCCTCCCCTTCCCACCCCACTCCTGTGCCCGCAACTTCCTAAACCCACCGGAATCAGATTCTACCATCCAACTTATAAAATAGCTACATCTCTCAGAGTCAAGGATTCAGTGTATCTTGATTTTTATCATGTGAATTCCCTAGATCACACAGATCCTGATTAAAATTTCAAATATGTAAATAGATTCCACAGTCTAACAAAAATGTTTAACGTTTTCTATACCATTTTGTGACAACTGCTATGGGATCAGCATGAGGTTTACAGTAGCAACACAAATAGGCATTCTACTTTGATTTGATTGAGCACCTATTCTCCAACATCCAACACTCCTCCATTTACTCAAAAAGCCCTCCTCTGGACACAGAATGAGCAACCCACGGCTTGTCCATCCAAGGAACTCACATGCTTTAAAGAATGACCCAATCCACTTCCCTCCTATTCGCAATATTTCTGAAGTGTGAGTAGGTAAGGCTGCCATCTTTTACAAATGAAAAAAGAGAGTCACTTAACAGTAATAATATTTGCTCATGCTGTAATTGTTGGCAAAAGTTGGAGCTTGTGAAAATGAAAGGGCAGGCTTTCTCAGCATCATTTCAAATAAAATAGACATTTAATATTACTGCACATATTACCTTAATAAGCTCTTTTTTTCCCTTAACATTGGCCAAGAATAAGATCTGGAGCATAAAAATTTCTATTCTGGCTCTACGAACTGACTAAACTTAGAAATGGAAATGTGACTTCACATCCAACAAAAGGTTTAGGGTCCCAGAACGCATAAGTGTTTGAGGCAAATTATCAAAATAACAGAGAAAAAAAAATCTCTTATTAAATATTTTGCACACATAAAGGGACAGTATTAAATTTTGCTTGCCTAAATGAAGAGGGTGACAAGTTGGGATAAAGCAAGAGAAAAAGAAGGAAGGAAGATACATGTCAGCTATAATGCAGTTTTTCCCACCTGAGTGATAAGCCAGAGAGAAGAGGATTTAGACCTATCAATGGTGAGTAGGGAAGGAACCCAACTACCTTCGTGAAACATATGCAAGGGTCTGTCTCTAGCCTGACAGTACTAATTTCATCCCTGAGATATATTCCAGCAAAATGTGCACCCACCAAGAAGGTTGCTTTTCTCCCTCTTATCTGATTGTGATGTTGGAAGGATATTTCCACAACCCAAATCGATGTTCAGTACTCTGTCTTGTTGAGAATCTGGAGTTTTGAGAATATGCAGTTATCTTTTTTGTTTTAATTAGAGTTTCAGGCCATCTCCTGATGTTCCAGGAAGGAACTGGATAAAGAAAATAGCTGAAGATGAGAGTGGAATTAAGCTATCAGTCCTATGCTGGCCCAGTACTTTCTGAGCTTTTGAAAGGATGAAGACTTCCAGACTATCTTCTTGATATGATGGTTCAAGACTGTAAACTACACCAAAAAAGACAATTTTTCAGTTTAATGTATTACCAGGAGCTCTGGATCTCTCTAAATAACTTGCCAGTTTTTATAAACTTCTTTATACACACACCAGGTAGATTGATGCTAAACTATCGTTGAGGACATTAAGTTAATTGAGGTGCATTTCTGGTTATATAATGATGAAAAGCAGACACATATTTGCTCATGTGCAAAAGTTAAATAAGCACAGAACCCTTAAAAAGGTTTTTTGAGGCTAACATTTTTCATTTTTTTTTAAATATTCCTCCTTTTCATATCAAAATTAAAAAATGAAACATGGAAGAAGCAGTGCATTCTATTTTCTCTTGTTTCCAGAACAAGTACTGTAGTATAAGATGCTAGATTCTGTAAACTTCGCTTTTATCTTACCACGTACCGAGTGATGCTGTGTACATAAACACGTACATCGGTTTAATTTTTAGACTACCACATGGCATATTTAACAATTTTCTTCTTTCAAATGTCTGTTAATGCAAAGTAAGCTACTTCATAATAATGTTAAAAACAAAATATGCTAACAATGTAATTTTAAAAAACTTTAAAAAAGTAACACATTATGTGGACTCCTATTTTTACAAAAGTGTTCTACTATTGGGTGCTTTTGCTTTTATTTTAGTTTTCATTTGATAGGATTCAACCATAATTGAAGTTGCGTAAGGTAATTGCTTCACATTTCTCATACCCATATTTAGTTGAGTGCTGTCTAAAACTGTTGTGCTAGCCAAAGTAATGCCATGAAATCATTTGCAGACTTTACCCACAAGTTACTGTCAAAGGCACTGTTACTGCCACGTGAGGAGGCACTGACTTTGCATCTATGTTCCACCATCACGTTCAGATCATTTTATACATTTCAGTGGCTTTAAAAAAAGGCAAAACCAAGTACATAATGAAGATAGTTTTGATTTAGACAATTGTATTTTATATTTGCATTAAGCCATACGAAAAATGTTATATCTTTCTGGCATATAACTATCTCCTTAACCACTGAACAGTTCAGGCATTTGAATAAATTGTACTTAGTAAATTTTACAGTAATTTATTATTAAATTTGAATTTATGCTCTATCACTTTAAAAATTTATTATGTTCTACTGCCTATTTTAGATTACTTTGGAATTATATATATACACATATATATGTGTATATTATGTATATATATAATTTAATATATAATAAATAGATATGATTTATTAAATATTAAACTTAATAAATTTATATATTTCTATATATATTTAGGCCAATACAATCTTGAGGAAGAACAACAAAGCTGGAGGCACCACTTCCTGATTTAAAACTATATTACAAAGCTATGGTAATTAAAACACTGTGATAGCAGCATAAAACCAGATTCTTAGATAAATGGATCAGGATAAAGAGCCCAGAAATAAATTTATGCACGTATGATCAATTAATTGATGACAAAGAAGCCAAGCATATGCAGTGGGGAAAGGATGGTGTTGTTAATAAATGGTGCTGGGAAAACTGGACATCCACATACAGAAAAATGAAACTGGACCACTATCTTAAACTATGTACAAAAATTAACTCAAAACGGATTAAAGACTTGAAGATAAGACCTGAAACTCTAAAACTCCTGGAAGAAAACACAGCTGGTAAGCTCCTTGACATGGGTCTTGGCAATGAGTTTTTGAATCTGATATCAAAGGCAAAAGCAAAGATAAACAAGCAGGACTACATCAAACCAAAAACCTTCTGCACAGCAAAGAAAATCATCACCAGAATGAAAAGGCAACTTGTTGAATGAGAGAAAATATTTATAATTCATACTCCTGATTAGGGGCTACTATCTAAAATATAAAAAAAATCATATAAGTCTATACAAAGTAACACCTAATGACCAGATTTAACAAATGGGCAGAAGATGTGAATAGACACTTTTCCAAAGAACACACATGAATGGCCAATAGGTATATAAAATGATGCTCTACATCACTAATTGTCAGGGAAATGCAAAGCAAAAACACAACGAGATACCACCTCACACCTGTTAAAAAGGCTATCATCAAAAAGACAAATAACAAGTGTTGGTGAGAATGTGGAGAAAAAGGAACCTCATGCACTGTTGGTGGGAATGTAAATTGGTACAACCACTATAGAAAACAGTATGGAGGTCCTTCAAAAAATTAAAAATAAAACTACCATGTGATCTAGCAATTCCACTTTGGGGCATTAATCTAAAGGAAGAGAAAACGCTAATTCAAAAAAATATGTGTACCCCTATGTTCATTATAGCATTATTTATAATAACTAAGATGTGGAAAAAACCTAAGAGTCCATCAATGAACGAACGGATAAAGAAATTGTGGTACTGTATATGTAGGAATATTATTCAGACATTAAAAGAAAATGAAATCTCGCCATTTGTGACAACATTGATGAACCTCGAGGGTATTACACTAAGTGAAAGGAGTCAGACAGAGAAAGACAAATACCATATGCTCTCTTTTATATGTGGAATTATATATATATACATGTAAATTATAAATATGTATATGTAAAAAAAAAAAAAAGAAAAAAAAAGCTCATAGATAAAGAGAACAGATTTTTGGTTGCCAGAAGCAGAGGGTAAAGAATGGGAGAAATGGATGAATTGTTTTATCTTTTTTTTTTTTTAATTTAACTAAATTGAATAAAAACAAAGGAACAATAAAAAACTCAATATATTTAAATATTTAATGATAATATTTATATCATTAATATGATTGCTTATTAATCAGACCTAAAATGTTTCCAAGAAATAAAATTAAAATTAAATAAATAAAATAAAATAAAATAATAAAATAAAATAAAATAATGAAATCTGGAGGAAGCAGCAAATTCTATTTCCTCTTGCTTTCAGACCACTCTATGCATATATCCACTACCATACTTATCAGATAAAGCTAGAATAATTGGTTTATGCAATATTTCCCTCAAGGACAATATTATTTGGTTTTATATCTTCAGTGCCTAGGTACATTTATCATTCCTACCTACAAGGAGCTCAATATTTATTTGCTCAATAAATGAAGGATTGAATGAATGGCTCATCCTGTTTCTTAGAATCCCAATGAGATTATAAATCAGACCAGACTCATTACAATTCTATTTCTGATAAAATTATTTCTGGTTAGAGACAGAAAGGCTCTGCTTATCATAAAAATCCCATTAGCCCTGCTTAGTTGATCAGGTAACAGATACCTGCCTAGACAAAGAAGACGTCAGGACCGAATATCTGTCTTCCAGGCTTAGCTACACTGTCTCCCAGTGTCTTGGTCTTGTGGCAAGATACTCTGTTTTAACCTGTGTGACCTTCATCTTAGCGCTTCCAGGCTTAGGACCTGGAGGTTCTAAATGCATTTCCTTCCATCACTTTTGGAAGTTTTGTATGAACCACAAAATGAATAACTAAAAAAGGTTATTCTTATTTAGAAATGGGAGAGTACCTCTCGGTCCCTTTATCTGCTTTCCTTTAACCCATGTGACTCACAGTTAATTCTATCCCATTTGAAAAGATAACTTGGAAAGAATTCGTCAGTTTTCTTTGAGCGCCTTTTAAAAAAATCTCATAGATCCTGAAATTGAAAAAGTCTTTGTTAGGACTGAAATAGATACTCTCTGCTAAAATGTGAGTTAATCACTTCCTTATAAATGAATCTTCTGCCAAAATGAAATAAATATACTCTTGTCATTAATTGCGGTGGTACGATCAATGGTAAGAACAAACCTCTTTCCAGAATCGTGTTAAGGAGAACTTTCTTAGACACTGAAAACCTTTTCCAAAATTAAAGGCAACTTATTATGGCCCTAGCAGTCGACCATTTCTCACCAATTTATTTCAAAATTGGTTCTTAAAGATCATTTTTTACTATGTTCCTAAATTTTAAAGAGCCTGTACATGTTGTACACCCTACTACAGGATTCTAGTTTCTCCAAAAGAACCTATATGTATAAGTCGTCTCTCTATATATATTATATATATAATATGATATATATATCATAATACACACACACACACACACACACACATTTTTTTCTTAAAGTTACAGCATTTCTATGTGAAATTACAATATAAATGCAGTCAGTCCCTGGAATAATAGAAAGCTAATTCACTCTTTTTATTCATTCTGTCTCAATCTCCCTAAATAGTAGGAGGAGGAAGGTTGACACACCTGAATTACTAAAGTTTAAACAATGAAAAAAACCCTGAGGAAACCCAAGGGGTTTGGGTCTGTTAGAATCTGGAGGAGAAGACCACCTCACGCAGATCCAGACTGGCTGCCACAGAGGAAGAATGAACTGGGGAAAGCACTGCAGTGATAGTTCTGTAGTTTTCCCATATTTATTTCTTGAGTTTTCTCATCATTTTTTCCCTCTTTATTTACCTTTTCAAAGAATCATTTTTAAAAATGTTATTCTTGGTTAGTCATCTCTTCCATCTGGTTTATTCTACTTGTCATCGATTTCTGTCTTTTACTATTTCTCCTTGTTTCTTTGTTCTCCACTCTGGGATGCTTTTCCCAGTTGTCGAGTTGAATGCTTTATTGGTACGCAATCATTCTTCTCTTGGTAAATGAATTTACAGCCATAAATCACTCTGTGAATAGTACTCGCATGATTTGCTGCAAACTTTGATAAATTGTATTTTCAGCTCCAAGAACTTAAAATGCCCCTTTGATTGCTTTTTATATAGCAGGTTATTTAACATTATTTATAGGATGTTAAAATCAAACTTTTCCTATCTCCACATTGGCTGGGACTTTAAAACCTACACAGCAGATGCCATTTGCACCTAGAATATTAAACTAATTCTTCAGATACCAACCGATTCCTAAATATCCCTAACGAGATAGATTATGCACATCAAGTAAAATCAAAACTGCATATACACCCTGCAATGCAGAAGAATACATGTAGTAGGGTGTCCACTGCCTTTTTAACATAAAAAAAATACTAAAAATTGTTATCAAAATGGAGAAATAAGTTATGGCATATTTATAATACAATATTCTGCCCCAAATTAACTGGTTTAAAAATCTGCAAATATCAATATGAATAAATTTTTAAATTATGATGTTGAATGAAATGGCAAGTTCCAAAAGTATATGCATTTGTATGATACAGGTGCCGAAAAGTAAAAAGATAAAACAATATGAAACAAAAAAACACATAAAATGATAAAAATTTTTATGCTACTCGATGTTGTTTATGAATTGAAAGACCTAATGTAAATAACATAAAAAGGTAAAAACACATAGAAAGATAATTGGCACATGAGTATCTTCCATAGAATTTTTATACTTCTTTAAGAAGAGTGAGGCATATTTAATATATACTTAATAAATTTTAAATAAATGTTTATGGTCATCATTTTTTGTTTAAATCCATTTTTAAACAGCAAAAAGAACTGTCTTAAAATTACTTCTCAACCATATTTACTTTTGGTTAAATCTGTAGTCGCATACACATAGTGCGCATACCAATACAGTCTCTACATATTGTAGAATTTTTCACTTTACAAATGCTAAAAGAAAAGTAAAAGCCAAAGTAAACCTTCCTTGGGCCGTGGGGCTCTGAGAACCCTCTCTTTACACTCGCCCTTTAGGAAGACAGTGTAGTGCAGTAAAAATACATGGAGCCAGAAGTCAAGCCGACCTCATTCAATCCACAGTTCTCATACTTGTTATCTCAGGTGACCTAAGATGAGTATTTTGATGGTGTGAGACTCAGTTTACTCAACTGCTAAGCAATGATGAGATGGAAAAGTTGTTGAAGGGATTAAAGACTATTTAACTAGGTTACAAAGCAAGTAGGAGGTATTTCATCAATACCCACTATTGCTGACATTATTATATTATTTATTATTATGTATTTACATGTAATTGCATTATTCTATAACTGCAATTATACCCATTTGTATCAGACATGATCTGTGAAGGAAATAAAGAGATGTTCTTCCTAAGGAATTAATGCACAATATAAAAAATTTTAAAGAATTAATAGACAAATTAGGGTAGGGTAAATTATTTCTGCTTTTTTAAAAAGGCCATTTCAAACAACCATTTTATCATGCTCACGTATTTATTCTATGTGTCAGGGATCCAGACAAAGCCTGGGGTAGGAAGGCCTGTCAGAAGACTCAGCTGGAAAGACTCAGATGCTCTGGATGAATGTGTGAATGTTACCTTGTTTGTCTGTTTTCCAAGCAATTGGGCAGAAAAATTTTAAACATAGTCAGTTGCTCTAGTGTATTTAAGAGATAAGTTAGTATAAACGACAAGGAAAACTGATAGCTGCCAACTAAAGATTAATAAACAATTAAGAGAAGTCCTGAAAAATAATACAACCCAAATAAAAAATAAGAGTTGATTTTGATATAAAGTTTTAAGAACATGGGTATTATACAAAGTAGTACATTTATTTGTGATGCTTGGAAAAAATACTTACTTAGAAACAACCACTTTATATGTCATGATAGATATATTAATACACTATATATAGAAAAATTAGGACATAGGAAACTAGATTGAGCTCATATTCTACTTTGTTGAAATGGTCTGTGTATAAGAATGACTAAAACACTCATCTGGCGTAATTTCTATTTCTGAGGCTAATTAAGACTCAAATTTTCAAATAAATCTGTCCACAGCTAGATGACCATTTTTTTTAGCCATCAATGGGTGGCTGACTCATCTTGGTTCACAAGCCTTAATTCTGAATAAAAAAAGAAATGGAAATACACCCTGAATTATAAGCAACCAAAATGCCATCAAAAACTAACAATGTAGTTTAAAAAGGAAAATTCACTTTTTTCTTCCCCTTCTTTACTCAACAAAATAAGAGGAAGTACAGAAAAGCAATTAAAATGAAGTCACCTTTTGCCCTTAAAGTGTCTGGGTACAACTTTTATCAATGAAATAGCTTCAGATTTTCATTTTTCTCCCTTATACAGAAATTGCTTTCTGTTTTCCTTTACAAACAATGTCTTGCCTCTTCAGTTAACCCTAGGCTTCTAAGCATCTTTGTAATCCTATTATTTCATAAAGATAGTCAGACAGCATGGTTCCGAGGCCATTGTCCCTATTAGATTAGGGCCTTGGAGGGGAGTGGAAACCAGCCTAATTTCACAGATTGTGGTGAACCTGCATAACCTCTGAAGAGGGTGATAAGCTTGACTTCAAACAATGGGTGTGACAGGATATGTCTGTGACCACAGCCTGCACTTAAAACCTGCTCCTGCAATAACAGGAGGGAAGATTTGCTGGACATGAATGTGCCAACACTTGTAAACTTCGTCTTACTTCAGAACATAAGACCTAAACAGAAAGCACACCTGCTATTCTGACCTATGAACCAAGGTGGCCTTGTTTGCCCCTAGAGAATGGAACCACGTGAGTGGGAGTCCACTGCAGCCGACACCTCCACTCAGCTGTGTTATACAGAGCTCACATCTATAGGCTCAGGGCCAGATGCAAATGAAACAGAGCTATAACAGCACGTCGAAATGTTTACACAAATGAAAACTATATGTCACCTCCAAACTGTTCATGATCACGCTCATGTATGTCTTCATGATGTGGCCAACATAAGGACATCTGGTAAACACTGGATTCCAGTAAAGCAAACACTAGGGCAGTTGGAAGTATTTATAGATCCACACAAACGTGCTCAGTGTGGTTCAGGACCCAAGAGAAATGAAAAGTGAAACTCCAAGAGGAGCTTTCGGTGGATAAAAGTGGGCAAAGTGAACAAAATGTCAAACCATGAGGTGACCGCTAAGAGGCAGCGTGAACAACACTGAAAAGACAACCCTTTCCATTGGTGAAGACCCCACACGACACGGTGGCACACAGGAGAGGACAGAGAGAGCACTCTTACTGTAGCACACGGGAGGGGCTGAGATCTTTCATATCTGAGTCCTCATAATACGAAGTGATCGTGCCCAGCCCACTGTCGCTCAGCATGCGCTTCCGGAGGGCAGGGTTCCACCAGTCTGACATTCTGGGAGAGAGAAGGGCATTTAAGCCGAGTCAGCCACAGGACCTAACTCCACTCAGTCTAAAGATGATTCTTGTTTCCAAATGTGAGAAGCGAAATTCATCTTTCTTGGGTATTTACTAGGTACTTTGCATTTATTACATCAATTTTCTCAAGCATCATGAGCTACTTGTATGATTTGGTCCTCTTTACAGATGAGAAAACTGGATTTCAAGAGGAAGTAATTTAAAATGCAACATGAATGAGAAGTAATGAAGCCCGATGCAGAAATGCAGGTTAGAAAACGACAAAGCCCATCCTCTGTCACTGCTTCTCTGTCTCTTGTTCGTTTCCAGAGGGGCCGCTGATGAGAAATAAGAAAGGGACTAAGTCAAGTTCTAGTGGATTTTCAGACTACTTACTTGGAGCTAGAGCTAATAGATGTCTAACCCAGAACAAAGCCGTTTTGGCTATTATTTGACCCGGGGTGAATGACTGGTAAGGCAAAGCCCATGATGGACTTGGCAGAAGGCATTTGCTCTTATCAGATCAGGTAGGGCGGGAGGACACAGCCTCTCACTTGTTTTCCCCTCAACCAACAGGCTCAATTTATCGGATGTGGACTACGAAGGTGGACTCCTCCACCAACCTCTGGCACTCCCAGGGTTATGTCGGGCCACCCTGTGCACCTTTCGATTGTCCTATCACACCAGGACAGCTCTGATGCCACCAGCTCCGGATTCCCAAACACAGCTATGTATCTGTATCTGTTCTATTCCGCCACTTCTGTCTTCTCTTGATGCCCCACAGCCCCGGCCCAGTGGGAGATACTCGGAAAGAGTAGCGATGGGCAACTAAATTAGTGAAGAGGGACAAACGGTCACAGGGTTATTTAAGTGAGTATGTCTGTTTATGTTGTATGAGGATGTGTACATAGTTTGTCTTTGCTATTTGAGCACATGTGTGTGTACTTTCCAGGGAAATCCTTTTAACTAGTTAGCCTCCATATATGAGTAAAACACTGAAGTTTATTAGGCTTCACACAGGGCAGGGGTTTTTGTCTTCTGATGTTAGCACTTTTGTTTCCTATGTGCTTACACTAGTACCTGACACCTAAAAAGCTCTAAATAAAGAGTTTTGGACTGTTGAAATAATTTAGAAATAGTAATACTATTTTGGTGAGTTATATAGTGGTTAAATGCATGAGGTCTGACATCATAAAATCTGGGACTGAATCTCAACTTTTCTATTTATTTTCTGTGAAATTCTGAGAAAGTTATAAAACCCTCTAGGCATCAGTCTCCATATCTATGGATTTGGGATAATAATAGAACCAAATTTGAAGGGTCATTGTAAAATGATGATGTGATGATTTTTAGTAGCATAATATTTAATGAGAGACTCCATTTATGTAACTTTTGTTACAGGATATTGTTATAGCTGTTCTACTTTATTATTCGGTATTGTTGTGAATCTCTTACTGTGCCTAATTTATAAATTAAACTTTATCATAGGTCTGCATGTATAGGAGAAAGCACAGTGTATATATAGAGTTTGGTACTATATATATATATATCTGTGGTTTCAGGCATCCACTGGGGGTCTTCAAACATATCCCTCATGGATAAGAAAGAGACTATTTTATTTTAAAACAATTTGAATGTCATTCGAATTGTCAAGTCCAAAGCCAAAAGAGACACTGATGTCACCCTGTGGCCAGTCCTACCATCACACCACCAAAGGAGATGTATACTCACCCTGAGGCTTGCTCCACAACCAGATCAGGCATTCCTGGAGGTGTCCCCGCCTGCTGTGACAACACCATATCTGGGTCCAGAATAAAAATCTCATCTTGAGAAATCTCCATCACAAAGTGCAAATGTTCCTAAGGAAGAAAAGAAGTCTGTCAGATGATTGACAGGATGCTCAAAACCATCATCTGAAGGATCACAAAACAAGGCATCCTTGGTCTTGAGGAATCACAAAATTCTGTGATACAGCAAACATCCACAGTGTATTTTCAGGGGTCTGACCAGTGGACTTCCCTCCTGGAAGCGAAGTCATAGCAAGAGGTTGTCGAGGGGGAGAGGTGAAGCCCTCTTGGTTTGGATTTCTAGCTGACTAGCATCTTGTTAGGTATAACCAGAGGTGGCCTTGTCTCTTCTTCTTCCCAAATGCTGTCATATCAAAGAAGTGACACCCCTAATGCACGACAACCTGGACTTCCACCCTGAGGACCTGGTCAAGGGTAAGTAGCACAGTTCACAGCTGTTTTCATCACTGGATTATATACTGTACTTTCTTTTTGCAGGAAAATTTTGACAGTGGGAGCACTTATTATCATTGGGTATAAGAATTTTATTTTCTCATTACCAAACTCTGGGAATTGATGAGTTGAAACTAGTAGCCTGGAGGTACCTTAAGGTCTCAAAATTTTAAAGGCATAACATTTGACTAGGGAGTAGTAGAAATGACAGTGTACATAAAAATTTGGAGTGCAGGCTGGTAATGATATGCACAAGCCTAGTTATTTACTGTACTCATTTGCAAGGTCAAGCTATATCATCTAGAGTTCACAAATCGCATGAAAACAAATAAATCATAGCTTAGGCTATGAGTACCATTCCAAAATCAGTAAATGTTTCAGCATTTATGTTATAAAAACTTTTAAGATTAGCTACCAATAAAGTATCACTTGGGAATTTTTCACTTTCACAAGTAGGCTTGAGAAAACTTACCTGAGATCTGTCTATTCGATAAAAGCGATCAGCAGAAGTTGCTAAAGGGAAAGAAAAAGTATATGGCATTCAGTGTCCCGTGATCTGGCACCAAATTTATAACCTCCTGACCAACCATGTCAATCAAAAATCTTACATTCCAGTCATGGGACTACTGACCAGTCTCTGAATCTATTAAGAAAAACTCAGGACTTCAAAACACACACACACACACACACCCCTGCAACTGTGGCTTGAGAAAAAAATCTTGCAAATCTTAGGTTTTTAAAAATTATTCTGATCATTCTTAATAGTCAAAAGAATGGTGTTTTCCCTTGCTAACGTCTAACAGAGTCCAAATATTATAAATAGACTTTCTACAAAGTACACAGTACTAAAGGGAAAAACTCAAAATGCAAATAATCATTCAAACATCATAAATATTTAATGAGTAGCTTTTCTCCAAAGGAAATGAGCTAAGAAACAACACAATCATGCTCCCTGTCCCCTAAAAGCAACAGGAAAGTAAAATCTGCCTGAGAAGGGCTTACTCTACTTTGCTTTTTTTAGCCATGACTGTAATCACCTTTTAAAGGTTTCTAATAAAACTACTTATAGAGTAAAACTAATCTGGCTTAAGGTCGTTTTCTACAAATGTAATTTTACCTAAGACTATATAAAACAAACTATATATAGGACAATTCATGTAAATTTGCATAGTATTCTTAAATATAAGTTGTTCTGTGGATTCAGGAAAAACACATGATGTGTTTCTCATCATCTCATCACTAAGAAATGAAAAAGCTAGAGGGAAGACAACGTAAATTACCTTCCAGCATAGTTGACAAGCCATTGATGAAAGCCTATGTCATGATTTATGTGGGTTAGATTTCATATAGATACAAGTGCTCGTTTTTTTAATACTCTTCATACACTCTCACATCCCGCCATACTCTTATCCACATTTATTTCCTCTCAGATGCATGCACAGATAAACAAGAGTGAGGTCTATGATGAAAATCACATGTCCACATAGATAAGAGAGATGCGGGGTAGCGGACACTCTGGGTAGCATATGAGCAGGGATGTACTTCAGCATGGGTCATCGGATAGAAAAGTAGGATTAGGCAGAATCCGGGGAGTGAGAGATGCTTGCAATGGAAAATGAACTCACTAACCAATCAGAAAATAACTGATTTATTATGTATTCAAAAGTCATGCTCAACACAGCGGACATGAATACAACTTTCTACACTTTGATAAAAACGTATGTATCATACCAAAATGATGCTTTAATGAAAATAATATGAAACTTCCAAAACATACAAGCAACTTACATGTTACTACCCATCTCATGCTTACTGATCCCATCTACCAGCCTCGTTTTAAGATAGAGACTTGTCAATTTTGGAGAATTCTGGAGGGCAGTGAAGGGGAAAGGTCAACTTGAGCAATCTGATGCTGAGAAGTCCAGCCAGAGTTAGCCAATTTGCCCTGAAGGAAATAACTTCCCGAAGGTGAGTTGTAACCTCAGCAAGTCCATGTCACTTAAGATGCAAATACTGATCATGTGGAACCACGTGAAGGGTGTCTGAATCATCTTTTGGGAAACTAGAGTCCTTGGCAGTCATCACTTCCCCACCTCCAGCCCTCCAGGAAATACAGAAACACTCACCATCTAGAAAGCACCACCGTGGAGAGAGTCTCTGAGCTGAGAGTGCCCTGGGGAAGGAGGTTTCTTGGTCCTGAAAGAGACACAAACGTCCTCGTGGCTCCTTCTGAATGGCTCAAGGGACCCCTCGTTCAACAGCCATGCTGCCACAGCGCCTATATCTAAGAGTGAGCATCCCTTTCTAAACAAAGCACTAGTGAGAGACCAAATCACATTTTCTTTTACTAAAAACAGAAATAGGGGCTCCGCTTCGAAATGAATTATTTCACATGGAACTTTATAAAACAATCTCTGCATAAAATTTGCCAGTTTTCAGTTATTCCATTAAACACTCATAAATGATAGAATTTGGGACTTTTACTTCCTTTGGGAATTTCTTTTGCTTTGTGAAGCTGGGGAACCAGTGGCAGCGGGCTCTCATTTGCATTTCGGTTTTCCACATAGGTATAAAAGTTTTCCCAAATAAGAGAATCTCTGCCACTATAACTTACACAAATAAATAAAAAAGCACAATCTCCTTTACGTCACATGAGTTGGAGCATTCTAGCTCTGGCTCATAGTGAAATGGAACTCGCTGGCAGAAATAAGACAAACGAGGGTGGAGGGGCAGTTTCTGTGGGAAAGATACTGGGAATCTGACACTTATTAAGGATTTGAGATATAGCTAAGGATACAGAGATAAATACATATTCCTCTCTTTTTTTTGGACTGGCTTTGCCACCCTTTTGGTGACGCAAAAGGACATCTTGACATGTGCTCAGTACCTACTGATACGAGAATTAAGTTAAACATTTTGAGAATTATATTTTGACACATAGGACATCTTGTTTTAAAGGAACTTAAGGTTCTTAATGTATTTTTATAAAACATATAAAGCTACCAACATGTCTGACATGGAATTATAAATCAAGACTTTAGAAAATTATTTGAAATATTTAGTAGCAACCATGAAAACTAATAAATAAAGATATTCCATGGAAACATGGCTATCTTCTCCATAGTAAAGGAACGTAAACACCAAGGCTACTTTCCAAATCTTGACATCGAATGTGCTACAGAGACCACCATGAAAAATATCCCAATTTCCCTAGGTGAGAATCAACTCTGAAAGAATACAGAAATAATTTATCATTTAAAAAATCTAAAGATTAACAATGTAATTGCTCAGATATTCAAATTAGAAAACATTGGCTATTCTTCTGTTTAGTTTAATTAAAAGCAGATTAATATACTGCCTCAGCTACATGACTCACTTCCCCACAGGCTGGTAAAGTAATATTGATATAACATTATATACCTTTTTATGTGCAAACATCTTTGTGTCTGGAGGACGCAATGCATGCGCCTGACTTTTGTTTATTTTGCCTATTTTCTGTACATGTATTTATTCTCACCTTGATCCACAAAGCATTTACTATAACTCAACTTCTTTAAAGAGATTTTAGTTAGAGAACTTTATCGATTTGCTCTGTGAAAACACCTCAGTTGCCACAAAGCACTATAAAACACTTCAAATACATTCAAGTGGGTTTCTAAATGGGTCCAGCAATCCTTGAACTCCCTGAAATTTTATGCTAAATTTGGTGTCTACGTGTCTGTGCCTTTTTCTAAATAAAGGCACCAATTTTTTTTTATAAATTATCAAACCCCCAAAGGCTAAAAAGCTACTAATGCAAATAATCAAAAATTTATGTCAGAGACAATTTGACAAAATGAGATTCTAATCAGGAAAATGCCTGAACAATATCCAGACACACAAGAATGGGAATTACTATTTCAGAGTTACTGGTGATTGGAGAATCAGACAGTGGAAGCTCCCTGAGTTGGTAGCTATTCTCTGGTAATGGGCTAAATTCAGGCCAATTTCTACATAGAAGGAGGCAATGAACTTGTCGCTGATTTCCATCCATGGTCTCTCGCAAATGTTTGCTTTCAGCCCTTTAAGTAAATACTGTAAATTCTTCTACTTAAATGTTTATTTAAAAAAAAAAAGACAGACAAACGAAAGACCTATTTATATAGAGTATTAGACTGCCTAAATAATTGAAGTTAAACAATACTTCACTAATTAAGGCACAGGAATCTCATGAAAAAATTTATTGAAAAATAATGGGATATTTTCCTGGTTTCACCTAAAGATTAATCTGCAATTTTAGGAGGTTGGTTAGAGAAGAAGCACAAGAAAAGCCCTAACTTCTCTGAAAAGACTTCCCTGAACTAGGTTTGCATCTTCTCCCTCCTTTTTGGACGCTTGCAACTTTATTCATAAAAGGAGAAAAAAGAAAAAAAAAAGAGCTCTTAAGTGGACAGTTTCTGGCATAACGTGGTTTTATGTTAAAAAGTCATTTGAATTCCAAAGGAAAAAATGTAATATCTTCCCAATGTAGGAAAGATTGATGATGTAATGCAATTAAATTACTTAATTTAAAAGTTTTACATATTAAAAAGATATAATATATAAAAGTGTTGAAGTCACAACAAAATTTTCTCCTTGGATCTAATCGAGTCCACACATATTACAAGCAGATGAAAGGGTCCCACCTGCTTTAAGCATCACAGAAAAGACAGATCGATGAACCAGAAGGCAAATGCAATAATAGATCATCGGTGACTCAGCCTCAATTAAGCAGCCAGCCCAGAGGCAGCGGAATTCTGTTTGCTAAGAGCACCAGCTCTGAGCCCAGGACAATCCCCACCCCACTCACTGTGACATTCTAGGCAAGTTCCTTATCTCGTCTGTGCCTTGGATTCCTCATTTGTAAAACGGCACCCATAGTATCTACTGTCAAGGGCTTTTTTTTTTTTTTAAGGAATAAATAAAATGACAAGAGAAATGCTTACTTAGCCCATTAGCTGGTACTTGTGGACATGCAGGCATAGTTACGCTGGACAAGTAACACTGGGGCAGCTGGGACAAAAATTATTGTACCTGACAACAATTTGGACCTTTAATTACACTAGGAGCTCACAGGACATAAGCCATACTTCAGAGCAGATCATTCACATAGAGCTACAACAGCACAACACTATTTTATCCATGAATGCATTTGGGCTCAGATTCTGGGGTTCAGAGAAAAGAAATAGGACGGATTTGTATGAGCGGACACAAAAAAAATGACATCACACAAAGGCCAAAATCACACCATTGTCAATTTGGGGTTTGTATGGCTTGTTCTAATCAGCAATCTGATGCCTCTTTTCACAGTATTAGAAGCTGTATAATTGTCTAAAATTCTGGGGGCTCGTTTTTGAGGATGAATGTCTTCTACCACCAAAATCGATATTTTTCAGAACACTTTATTTTACTGCCCGCTCCCCATTCAATAATATTTTTATTCACTAGTAACAGTGCTTACTAGATATTTGCTTAGCTTCACAAAAATTGTTATTTTTCCATTGGCTGATTTGGGTTGTCAGTTGTCACACAGCTAGCTACTCATTATTTTCATCCCTATGACATGATTATGACCAATCTTTTCAACATGTACTTATTAAAGCTAATGAGAAACAAGGCACATGATTCGTAAGTCAGAAAGGACAATGAAGCATCGGCCTTGTCCCCAGAAGGTGTCCACAACACTGTGAGCCATCTGGCTGCTCCCCAGTCCCTTTCTTGCTCCCATTTTTGGAGTTGTGACATGTCTGATTTACCAGACTTCAACTTCTTTTCCCAGGGAGTGGCTATTCTCATTGTGATTTCACTTACATCCTGCCTATTATCAAAAGTCATCGATTTGGGGGCAATGATTTTGAGTCAGCTGCCCTAAGAATCAGAGTCTGGTAATGAAAAGAGCAGGAACCTGGAATTGTTGAAGCTAATGGAAGGCTCAGTTCACTTTTAAGAAAATCCTTGCCTTTCAAGTCAAGTTTGAGGCTAACATTGAAGAAGTTTTCAGTGTCCTGACACTGATGTATGGCTAAGCTGTGCCAAGAGGCACGATCCTAAATCATGCGGTCCACTTACACGGAGGCCAGTTGTCATGATGTCAAAGAGAGCAGCAGGCTGCTGACTGTTCTCCTCTATTCCGTTTCTACTTTAAGGCTTCTGCCTGCAGCTTCTGCCTGCAGCTTCTCCCCTTACTCGATTCCATTGTCTGGCTTTGAAGTATATGAAACAAGAATCTAGAGAAGCTGTTGACTACTCAATGAATATCATGTTGGTGACTGGCAATCCGTCCTTCCTTTTCCTGTATTTATAGTATGCTCCTTTTCTTACTTCTGATAGTTTCCCATGAACATAGTTCTCCTTCTGTATCCCTTGGTGGTTCTATAAATGAAATTTAGATTATCAGCCTTCGAATGTTATTTCATCTACTGACTCTCATATTTGGGAAATGATCCCCAGTGGCATATGTATGGGAAAAATTACTACCAGAATTCACAAAACCATCTCACTTGGCTACTGCTAGAGTTCATTTAGATACTTTAGGCTACAAGTCTTACTTAGTAGATTCATTTTAATACATATCCTTATGCTTATTTTTAATCCATATCCATTCCATCATTAAGGAGGCTATAGAGTCTAGCCCCTAGATATCTATCCAACCATCCTTCCCACTGTTCTTTCTGAATCTCTCCTTCAGCACCTGAAAGCAAGTCATATATTAATAACTATGGCTTTAAGCATTTAAGTAGACTCTCAGAAGTATTCAGCTATTAAGTGGTGGAGCTGAAATTCAAACATAGGCCTCCTTTATCACAGATCTTATATACCAGATGTTAAGGTTTCTAGCGGAGCTACAATTATTTGGGGTTTTGAAAGATGGGTGGGACTCGTATAGGTCAAGTTTGACAGAATTTTTTTTGACTCAGCTCTGGCATAACATGAAGTAATCAAAAACTAGAATGATCTGAATGCCTGTGAAGACCTTCCTTTGACTTCGGTATTCAAAGATTTCCCACAGTCTCAGCTTTCATTAACTGTCAGACTAATCTTTCAAATTTCTTATCAGGCCTGATAATGCAGAATTTTTCCTCCCTCAAATTCTCCAGTCCCATTGCCTGCCCACATTCCACTCCCATATCTGCTTAATCTCACAGCAACACAGTGATCAAAGAGGACCAGAGAACCACAACCCAGAGACTAGGAACTGAGAAAACATTCATGTAAAGGAAATTTTGATTACAGAGTTTAGATAACTTTGCTGTATGTGCTATATGATTGCAATTCTAAATGCGTACCAGTATGGCCACTATTAATGAGTTGTTTAGCACTTGCCATGGTTATCATGGCTAAAGTTACAACATTGTTTACAAAAGCAATGTAGTACAGCCCAAACCGTATATACCCTAAATGTCTACACACAGAGATGGCGTTAAATACACACTCTGGAATAGAGCAGCAGTGTTAAAAAGTGTATTAGAGCTTAATATATTAGCAAGACACAGTGTCCATGGTATATTACTGTTAAAAATAAATTGTGGTATAATATGTCTAGCGAATGTATGAAGAATGCAAATTCATTTTCATTCAAAAAAACAAACACAACTTCACATGTGCTCACGTGTGTCTATGTGTGTAACTTTGTATAGATGTGGGAAAGATGCCAAAGGGTGCACAACAGAAAGGTGCCACCCTAAGGTCTCTTTTGGGTGGAGACTTAAAAACCAAGTGGAAATCCAGAATTCTGTACAGTCTGAAAACTAAGATAAACCAAGATGACAAAGCCTGCTGAACTTCGGGACACAAGGAGTCAAGTGAAATACTTTGAGCATCTTAATATCAAAGAAAAATGCCTATTTGAATGGATTAAAAAGGTAGCAGGAATTAAGAGAAACAGATTGTTGAAAAGGAATTAATTATTGAAAGCCATGGTCCATAAACCTCTGGCATTCTTAACTAGTGATGACCCACAGGTGACTAGGTTCTTATGCCCTCAGGATTCATATAATTTCTATGCCTTGTCTATCTACACCCCTCTCTCTACTCAAAAGAGAAGATCATAGTACAAGTGAGTGCGTGATGCCAGTCCAGAGGTCATAGTAAGTCCGCTCTAACTTGTTTTCAATGACCCTCACTGCTAATGCACTGTGGGGGATACATGTCACATTAGGTTAAGCAGCTCCCTGCGTCCTCAACAGGGGGATGTGTCACACAGGTGGAGTGGGGGGCCTAGCATAAAGAAATTCTGGGTCAGTGGGAGGGTGATCGGCATGGCAGTGGCATCCATGAATCAGATGTGATGAAAGGGGAAGTGAGGGAAACAAAACAGCTTCTCACAAGAGGGCAAATCTTGGCTCCAAGGGCAGATCTCAGCTTCATGGACAATCCAAAGCCATAGCAACATCCATGTCACTAACAAGAATGGCTGAAAGTACGTTTGCTTTGCTGCATGTTAAGATCCATGGACAGATGTCATTTTTGATAGAAGAAAAAAAGAAAAGAAAACACCTTAAAAATATTCATCTTTCAAAAGCATCCTTAAGCAATGTGATGGTGTGAACACAGCCACAGTTCAGGAGGCACTCGCATCATTCCCTGAGCTGTGACACTGTCACACCGATGGCTTTGGTGCTCATTTAGGGCTTCCAGTCTCCTCAGTCCCCTCGAGCTGTGTAATCAGATCAATCATTCATCAAAGAGATGAGACACTTGACTTGCTCGTTTTGGATTTGTTATTTTCGTTTACGTAAATGGTGCGATGCAGATGAACGCGCCTGCCACTGCTCTATAGTGTAGGCAGGCAAAATAGAACCTTAGACATACCATGCTGCTTTCTGTTTTAAATGTAATAATCTTCTCTTTAGATGAATAATATTGACAAGCGCTGCTCATTTCAAAAGTCTCTCATGTGAACTTTCTCTTTTGATATAGGATGAAGGAAAATCCATTTCTCATGCTAAAAATATAGCCACTCACAGAAAAGCAACTCTGATATTATAACTATATATACACTTTAGGAGGTAGTCACATAATTAGCTGAGCTGTGCCACTAACTAACCTACTAACTAACCTACTAACTAACCTACTAACTAACCTACTAACTAACTAACTATACACACACATACATATACACACACATGGAAAGTTAAGTATAGGTATATATGTATACCTACGTTTTAAGTCAACTGACATGAATTACATGTAATTGGTAAGGAAATTATCTGCACCACTATTTGGATACATATGCCAAACCTGCACTTAATTTAGATCCAATTACTCAAGCTGATGCACACATAATTTAATGAAGGCACAGCAGCCCCATTACACACTCCAGTAGATTATCCAATTAAGTGATATTCACCTAGCATTTAACTATACCTCCACTGTGAATGAAATTCATTTTCTTTCATAAAATGTAGGGGAGACATAAGTAGAGGCAAAACAGAAGTCCCTTTGGATGGGAAATCCTTGCTTTATTTAATAATGTCCAGTCAATAATTGCTTTATTTTTAAATTTCTCTCTTGTTTACCCATCCAAATTTTTTACCCGCCTGCCTTGACATCTCCCATGCCCAACCCATCTGAATTTTTTCTCTCCTCCCATGGCTGAGTTGCATAGCAGTATCTCTTCATCCTTGGTCAACAGATACATCAGGGATGGTTAGAAATGTGTGTGTATGCACTTCTGTCCAACTGTAACTCCAATTAATAGACTTGCTATTGTTGTTTTTATCTTTCAACACTCTTTCCCTTCAAAGCAACTTTACCACTCACAACTCTGCAGCAAAAGAACACAGAAATGGGAAGTGCATTTCCAAAACCAGCTTTGAAAAATGAAGAAATAATTATGGTGTGGTAGGAGGTGGAAATGAGAGATACTCTAACATGTTCAAGAGCCCTTTTTTGTGTAATAAAGTCCTCCATGAATGACAACTTTGTATGTGTGTGTCTGTGACTGTGTCTGCATGTGTGTGTCTATCAGCAACAGTCACTTTTAACAGCAAACAGACCTGATCTCAAGTAAGTCTCATTTTAATTTATTATTCAATTTATTTCTCATATCTTTGATCCTCCTCAAAGGAATAACATTCTACAAAGTTCCTAGCTAAGTTCTCTAAGATCAACTAATTCCCACAATGACTCCCTTAAACTTGTTTCAGCCCATGGATTGATGGACTCTTCAAGAATCCAGAAAACAAATTAAGGAGGAAGAGATTTCAGAGAAAAGAGAGAGATAAATAAGGGCAGCCAGCACTCAGAGAAGATAAAGAAATCAAATATATGTGGGCGAATGTTGTTAGTCTAGGGAGGTTGGAGGATGAACAAATGAATGTAGACTCAGATCTGACCAAGAGTTCTTCTTATGAAAGTGAAAGACACCTTTAAAGGATAAGGTTTTTTTTTTTTTTTGCAAAACTGTTATGTCTATTTTGAAATATTCCAACCATTCTATTGTTAGTTTTAAGCAAATTAATTCTTAATGAAGAGAAATCACCTGGAGGGATCCCTTTTTGAACCTACTATTGAATCTTATTTTATTCATTTAAAATTCAAATTATGAGCTCATAATATTCTAGAAACCACACTCCTGTGTACCAACTACACCAGCACCTCATGGTGCATTGCACTGGGAATTGAGGGGACTCTGGATGTCTACAAAAAACCCCTATTGTGGCTGGTTCCATTGCTCCTGGCTCTTTGTTTACTCTACTCTGCCATGTCCATAGCATAATCATAGATGCCTCTTTCTTTTTCCCCCATTCCTTTTTCTCTTCCTGTACCTCTTTCTCCTTCCTTTCCCTGTCCTCATCGAGGGTGTCCATCTCTGCCTTTGGTCCCTAGTCATGTGCCTGAGAATCATCAGAATGACTCAGGATTTCTCAAGTTCTTCACTATTGATGACTGTGGCTGGATAATTCTTTTTGGCAGGGGACTATCCCATGCACTGTAAGATGTTTAGGGCATCACTGGCCTCAGCTCAATAGACTCTGGTAGTATCACCTCCCCTAGTCATGACACACAAAAATGTCCAGTTGCCAAATGTCTCACATGAGAGGCAAAATCTCTCCCAGCTGAGAGTTACCTAAAATAGCTGAATGTGCCTCTACTACCTAGTAACTTTATGACTTGGGGTTAAGAATGAATATGGTGAAATCCAGAGTAGAATTGGAGAAGGGATGATCTCAAAAAGCATCTTTATCAATAGGTAGGCAGAGTCTAATTTCTCTACGAATTCTAGTTTATTTGCCAAGGTCAAGAATATCCTGACTTTGTAAGCGCAATGCATTTTGCTGGTCTAAATTATCTGTTACAGGTTACATGAGATGCCATTAGGATGAAGGGGCCTTTGTGTTTTGACCTCAGAGATGGTGTAGGCAGGAATTTTTGGGAGGCTATAAATAACCAGCACACTCTTGTATAACACATTATGCCTTGTTAGGTTAATACAAGGTGTCATTTGTGAGACTTAATGCTTTGTTGACAATTCACTATGAATCTGGGAAAGGAAGAAGCCAAAGCGATGAAATGCTCAAATGGCTAGGGAGTGTCACACAGCTCACTGAAGGTGCCTTGGGCACTTGTACACCTTTCTAAAAGCTGGTTTTCTCTTGAGTATCTTCTAGCCTTAAGAAACAGTCAGCTAAAATCCCAACTGCAAATTAGTAAACTAACAAGAATTTCTCAAGTTTTGAAACTCACTGGCATTTATTCGTGCTAACAAGGTTAATTCTTCAGACACATTCAGTGCCATCTCATACTCAAGGAAGTTCATTAAAAAGCTTTTAAGGCTTTTTGTGATCCATGTTTTTGACAGGTTTTCTCCTACATCACCCCTTAACTCCCACTGAGACAAACTAGAGATTCTGATATTACCTGTTTCTGCATTAGGAAACAAAAGATTCAGCATTAAATCTCCTGCCAGTTGGTTTTGTCGCTTTCTGCATAAGAGTAATAGTACCTGTAGCCCGTGTATTTTATATGCATCCTCAGAAAAACAGAAAAATCAATCCACATCAACTCAGCCTCTCAACAGCACTTGACTCATTTCATTAGTTCTTCATTTTTGAAATATGTTTCACTCTTGGTTTTCATGATATGACCTTCTCCTGCTTGTCTCAGTTTCCACGACCCTGCCTGCCTGATCATTCTCTTAAACTTGTGCTTTTCTTGATCAATCAGTAGACACAGATGTGACATGGTGCCCTCTTCTTTATCAAAACTGTCCCCGGATGATCTCCACCCTCAGGGTTTTGAGTACCATCTAGTTGCTAGCAACTTCCATTTCTACCTCTGGGCCTCTGTTTTTCAATGAGCTTTAAAATTCATGCATCCAAATTTCTACTCTTGTATCTAAGAGGCATATCAAAATTAGTATGGCTGAAACATAACTCTTTACTTACCATCCTCCAACTCCTTAATCCTCCTGACTGCTCGAGATCCCAGCCAAATGGGAATGTTTACATCTCCCAACTCCTTGCCTCACCTGGCTCTTCTTTGCTCTGCTCAGGAAAATTTCTCACCCCTCCCCCCCCATATTCTGGCCTTGTTAATTCAAATACAGTCTCTCTCAGGTAAGACCCCTGTTTAATGAGCAGACTCTGGGCTTCTCCTGATATTTCACTCCAGCGTTCCCTTAATATCCAGGGATCCTGATTTTTAGAATTCTACAAAGAGGGGTGTGGGGCGAAGTGACACGACTGATACTATCTTTGATCACGGCATTGGTGATCGCATACCGGTGATCACAAAACCTTTGAAGTGGCATTGATAATCCAGCAGTTCTGACATCAAGGTTTGACCTGACTGCAGGCAAACAAAAATACTGCAAAATTTTGATAGATAAATACCATTAATCCTGCTGAATGCTTTTATTCTCAAATTATAACTGAAATAAATATCCTTATCATAGTCTAGAGTCTCAACCACCCTCTGATCTCTATGAATATGTACAAACATGGCACAAACTACCCACATATCAAAATTCACGCCAAAATGGCTACATCAAATAAGCCAGGATAATAAACATCTTTGTTTCATAAATATGTGTCTGAAATAAGTACTTTGATAAAATTGCAAAGCTTCAAAATGTCCCTGAGTAAAAAATACAAGCTGTTTTAAAAGAAACAGACTCTTAAAACCTTATACCTACCACAGCATCAATTTTAAAAAGTAGACATCAGCTCTAGCCTTTAAAAGCACTGTACTTTTAAAAATAAAATAACACCTAGATGGTGGCTCTAGATAAATAGGCAAATAAAGGATGGGAGGAATTTTCTGCTCTATCTAAAAAATAAAGTGGAAATTTGCTTTTAAATGGTTGGTTAAAAAAAAATAGTCTCAGAAACAGCTTATTTTCCCAATTAAAACACATCCTAAGTGAATTTACACTCTTTCTATTGCTGCTAGATGGGAGCAAGTGCTCTAGAATAATGGAGTACTAAGGAAAATAATCATACAAGCAAATAAGAAGGTCAAGGTCACTCCTGACATTCGCCCTCAGGATAATCAGGCAATTCTGGCTGACAGTACAGAGTATTTCTTGTCAAGGAAAGAAATTTACTTAGAATCTATCTGTATAGGATTTTTAAAATTGTTATTTTTGTTGTTTATGCAAAAGAATGCTCAACTGGAATTTTCTGGTGTAGCAAAAGACACACCAAAACCTAAAGATGTTAAAGCAGGATTTACAAATGTAGACATCTTTAAACCCCACTTCCACATAGAGGTACACAAGGGGCTAGGAGAGGATTTATTTGAGGGGGACACTGGCTCTCTCTGACTCCCACATGCCCCTCCCAGCAGTCAAGGGCCCTGGGCCTCTCAGACAAAGGGTTGTAATGGGACCACTTAGAGAGCTCTGCATGTGCCCTAGAAGTTTAGGGTGATACTGTGATATCCCAATCACGACTGAGAAATCTTACTAGTGAGAGCCTGGCTGGTCCAGCACCTTAGAGGTGAGACAGAGAAGAAACTGTACTCCCAAAGATCGTTGGGGCAAAGGGCATCTGAGTGTTCTGCTATGGATGTGATGTGGGTCATCAGAGAGAGGCAGGCTGGGTTTATATTTTGCCCAAAAGTGCAGGCTGGGAAAATCAGATGGCTTGTTTTCTTGATGGCTGTGGGAAGCAGAGAATTCACCTTTCTAGAGGTAAAGGAGACACATGCAACCATGTTATGAATGGCACCCACCTTGGACCAGATAAACAACTAGTCCAGAGGTGAAACTGGCACAGAAAGAACAGGGCAAAAAGAGCAAAAGAAAAATAGAGCAGAAACCATGAACAAATGATACATAAACTCCACTCGATCTGAACTTTTTGCCATCATGAACCAATACTCTTGCCCCATCGATATAGTTTGAGTTGAGTTTTCTAGCGTTTGGCAGCGAAAACATTTCATTATATCATCTTTTCCAAATGAAGTGGGAGAAAATACACAGTCCAAATGTGTGCTAGAGGAGGACTGCAAAACCAGAAAAATGCAAAAGAATCAGAATGCCAACCTTGCTTTGTTCTCCAAATGAACTCTCTAAGGAAGGGGCAGACTCTAATCCAAACGAGACGTTAATTGAAAGATGAACTGCCTTTGACCAGAAGGTATGAAACAGGGAGAATCAATTATGTGTTACCTGGTAATGAACTCTGTGGGAGCCAGAAGAAACTGACTGCAGATCCTGTTGAGAAAATGGAAACAAAAATATATCCATACCTTAAGATCAGTTCGAACAGGCTGCCTCCAGAACTCTGTCAACTGAACTCCCAGCTTAACATGATTAAAACCATCTGGAAAATATCTAACTCACCCAAATTCATCAAGGTTACACAAAGAAGATAATGCCAAAAATAATAAAATCACAACACCATGCTGGAATGAAAGAAGAAAGGCCATTTAGCTCTTGAAACTTATAAATTTTAAATAGTGTTTCGAGTTGAGTAATATAATTTGGAGGATAAAGAAGACCAAAAGTGAAAGACAGGCGATTTTGTTTTAATAAATGAGGGTCGTGTTTAATTTGCACCTGAACTTTTGGCTGGTGAAGAAAGCTTCTAAACCCTTTAAGCATGAGGAAGAATTTATTTATCTTCGACCAAATACATACTGTCATGGTAATTGTGTTTATGCTGATAAGTTGCTTAGCCAATGCAGGTCTTCATAGACTGTGCAGAGAAAATCACTGGGTACCTCTGCATTAGCATCAAGTGTAAATTAATAGGGCTGAAATTAATGAGGTTTTACTGGCAGGTTCTGAGAACCTGGCTCCCTTTATAAAGTTTTACAACTAAGTTGTCAGCACTGTCATGTCCCGCAGGCTTCCTCATTAATGAATGTACTGCTTCTCTTTACAAATGTCAGCAATCCTGGGTGACTCTGTCCCTATACCTGCTTCCCACGAGGCCTTATCAAGTTCCTCTCTGCCCCCAAGTTAATCTTCATTCTTTCCTCTTTAAATTTGCTTTTTTCTATTTTTTTTAATCCCACTTTTAGTTGAATATTGATGGGATAAACACTCCAATAAGCTGGTTTTCAACAAAGCTAATTCATCATTTATGGACTTTGCTATTGCGAAACCTTAAGTTGCCCAAGTGTTAAGGAAAAGAAAAGGTTTGATAGATATTACAATGAATTTTTTATTGTAGATTTTGAAGTTCCACAATAAAATACAAACTTGATTTTTGAAAAATGAGATAATGTGTGTTCTAGGAATATTGACTTGGACCCGAGTCACATGCTAAAAATTTCTCACATTTTAACATGTCGAAGTTATCCTTGGTAAAAATAGCCAAATGAAGCCACAAGTATAAAATTTATTGACTTTTCTTCTCTCACCCATATTGGTATTCAAAATTTGGCATTTATCTGAAAATATTTTGCATTCATAATTCCATGCCCCATTCTTAATGATCCTGAAGAGAAAAACTAATAATTTTCCACATTACTTTGTGCCTCCTACCTGAATTTATTTCCACCAAGAGAAATAAAGTCTAATGTTCAAAGCCACCAAGTGGCTACAACTTGAAAGGATTTTAAAGACTACATATCTTCTTTATTTGTGACATTTCCTTATGTATAATGTGTCATCTGAAAGAGTTATTCATCTCCCAATAGCTTTAAAAATATAAGTGTCTAGACCACATCCAAAAAAGTGACTCTAATGTACATCTTTCATCAAGAAACAATGATAAAGAAGTGGCTATTTATACTCTTTGCCATTTGTAAAACGAGGACAGTGAATATTACCCCTCAACATTCTGCAAAAAGAAACCAATGACCACTGCAATGCTGGGTTTGGGTCTCCTGGATTTGCTGGTGCAGTTCAAATTCACAATTATGTCATATATACTCCTTTCTTTCTCTTTCTCTATGTTAAGACCAAATTGAGAAAAAAAAATAGGTGATTTTTTATGTGTGTTCTGACACAAAGTCCTATGAAATATGGAAGGTTTTTCTTTCCTATCTAAGTTATATACGTTTTTCAAAAAATCAAGCTGTCTCTGACAGAAGTCTGTGCTAGATACAAAACATTAAATAACCCCAAATCTCTGTTTTCTTTCATTATTTATCAGTGCTCTTTGAAATTCAGTACAGCTCAAAAAATATAGGTAGAAAGTCTGCCAAGAAGACAAGAAGTTCCCAGCTATAGTTATGGATCATACTAGAACGACATCACACTGTAGTTAACCCAATCCATCCTTTCCTGTTTCAGCCACCTGAGCAGGGACACCAATCAGGGTGGGAGAGGGCAGAGAGTGGTGTATGCTTGAAAGCCAAGGCCACCACATTTCTGTTTCCTCCCCAACTGCATCACTTAATTGTCTACAAAAATGTAAAACAGAGCAGAAAAAATAACTGGCCGTAGAAACTCACCTCCTGTAGACGATCTATGTACATGCGGCAAGTCTCCAGATCACAGTCGCCACGTACCACGAGGATGCCCAGAGGGATGGCTACAGGAGAAGGAAAGAAGAAAGTCTGGAATAACACATTCGATTTTTCTAGACTGGCACAAATACGTTTCTGATAGTTAAAGAGTCTCATCGATATCACTGGTTTGAAATTTTTCAATATCCGAAATTCTCCCTACACCTGCCTTATGATCTCAATCTCTTCATTTCCTCAGCTGTCATAATCTTTCCTTGCATTTCTCATGCTGCCCTTTGCCGCCTGGCCAGCTTTTCTTTCACCTGTCTCAGTGTCCCTTATATGAAGTGTAACATCTTGGAAACAGTAAATCGCCAGGACCAGGAGGCTGCTCACAGCTGATGATTTATGCCTGGATTTGCAATAGGCAATGTACCAGAGAAGAATTTTAAAAATCTTACTTCTGCACACCTACCCCTTTCTGTCCTGAATGCATGGGGCTTAATCTCTCTGCCAGTTTGCAACAGTTTCCTGTTTGAGAAACTCAACTACTCAAGGCAGTATCACAACCTGGTGGCCAACAGCAAAACTAAATAAAAATAAATGTTTTTGTTTCTTTGTTTTCTTTTTTAAAGCTTCTAGAAGATTCACAGCTTAAAAGTCCAACTGACTTTAAAGATGGAACATGTATGTGGTAGCAGGCAGGATTGAAGGTAATGATTTTTAAAAAGCTGTTAAGTGCCTCCAATACCCTATTTAGGGGGTGGCAAATGTCACTCGGTGGCTTTAGCAAATGGAGTCTCCTTTTTCAGATACAACCATAAGGTTCCTGAAACACCAAAATTTTACCTCCTTCCCAAAACTTCAAAAACTGTATGCACATATTTCTGATTTTGAAAGTATGATTCCACTACTAAATCCATGATTTAACAACAAAAAATTAATCTTGAATTAACCATAGAGAGACCGGCAAGGAGATGACATGACGGTGGTGTTCACTAAAGATCTTTTTAAAACTTTCTTTCATTCACTGAATTTATTTTTAAAGCCTAATCATCAATACATGAATCTGAAAATGCCAAGTGCTAGGGCTTTAAAAATTAATAATATAAAGAATAAAAAACATTTAAAATACATGGAAAAATCCTGAGGAACTCACAGAGTAGTAGAGAAGGTATACATATAACCAAAAAATGATGACAAATATAACATAGGCTATATTAAATGTATTAACTTAGACATTTGAAAACTATAGGGGAGAGAGACTAATTCTTGCCTGAAAGGCAGATTTTAGGCATTTTACAGGATATGGAGCCCCACTGACTCTTTTAGTTAGAGAAGCAAGAGAGGTCTAGAGAAAAATAAATAGAAGTAGATTTTTTTTCAATATTACCTCTTAGATTGATTTCCACTGGAGAAATCAATACCACCACCCTATTCCTTCAGGTTCTCAAAATCCTGAATACATAAAGCTTGAAAGCATCCATCATCCTGTGGAACTATGTAAGCCTATGAATGAGTATGGACTCTCTCACACCAGATGTAAGACTTGTTTCTCTTTACAACCCCACTGTCTGGTAGAGAAATGGCAGATATTCAATAAAAGTTTGTAAAGAGAGGAGTGCAGACAGGTTTAGGGCCTATTCGTGTGTGAAAGAGAAAGTGTGTCTTTAAAGGTCATGTCAACTTTCCAGAGTAGGCAAGGAAGCAAGGATTTGGGGTGGGAGTAGAGGACATGCATTGGGTTGAAGCACACCTTTGTTCATCTTTCCAGAAGCTAAGTGAGAGACCCACTAAGCAAAAGAGTGAGGAACCCTACAAGTGTCACTTGTCTGAGGAATAATAATCTAAAACAATACTTTTGCCTTTCTTTTTGAATATAAATAGAAACACCAAAAATGTCTTCAGTTTGGTAATCATGCATTTTTGAAGGAAATAGAAGGGAAACTTAATAAGGAGATCCCTAAAATCACTGATTAAAGCAGTCATTCTCAGCTCCAATACTAAATAGATCCAAATAAGATGATCCACTGAGGTAATAGTAAAATAAGGATTTTTAATACCTGAGGAACGATGAAGAAAAACTTTGGTCTAGAAAGTAAGTCAAAGGTTGTGGCAACATAATACATATAGCTATAACTAACATGAGAGTGCATGTTAGAATAATATATTAAATAACAATATGGTTATATTTTTAAAAGATAAAAATAATGAAGAAGAAACAGGAGGAGCATCATTCTGAGGACAAAAAAAATTCTTTAAAAAACTGATAAAATAAATAGTGTTAAATAGAAAGCTTAGAAGATGAAGTTGAGAAAAACTCCATAAAAGTAGAGAAAAAAATTTTTTTAAAAGGCATAAAATAGGAGAGAAAACCTAAAAAAATAGAAAACAAAACTGCTTCAAGTGATCCAACACTTAAATAACAGGAATTCCAAAAACCAGTGAAAACAGAGAGGTGTAAATACCAGAAGCAAACAAACAAACAGAAACATTTCTTCACACTGAAGAATATCCATTCCCAAATTAAAATGGTCCAACAAGTGACCAGCACAAATAACAATAGAACATTAGGAAGACATTTCATTTTGAAATTTAAAAATATTAGAGACAAAGAGATGAGTTTACAAGATTCCAGAGGGAAAAAACTAAATGACACACAAAAGATCAGAGATTAGGTAGTTTTAAACTTCCTAAAGGCAACTCTACAGTCAAGAAGGCAAAGAAAAACAATATCTTAAGAATTCTAAGCCTTTTACTCATAATTCAAATAATCAAATATGTCCAAGGATTGAGTAAAGAACACACCCTTTATCAAGACGCTACTGTGGTACTTGCCCCAACATAGGCTGAGTTTGCAACAAGAACAAGGAGTGTGTGGGATGGGGACCGACAAAGAAAGTAAGCAAAGGAAACCTCCAAGGGGATGGGGCTAAAAGATCCTAGGACAGACCTATTGGGCTACCAGACAATCCACACTGGAACACTGTGACTCAACAGAGAGGTGTGTTAGATTCTCATAATCCTTGAAGAATGGTTTTGCCCAGGTGAGCCTAAACCAATTTCTTATGTTTATGTAACAACACTATATCACCTTCAGATGTGGCCTGCCTCAGCCTGTTCTTGAGAGCAAGAGCTAGGTCATAGTAAAGCAGAAAAGCTCAAAGAAGTCCATTCTAACAATATTTCCATTTGATAGCTAGGACTCACCCTAACACCCTGCCAAATGCTTCCCAAAATCTAATCATTACCTTGCCTACTCTACCTGTTAGGATGGGCTCATGTGCACTCACTCTCAGGCAAACTAAAGTCAGACAGTGATCCAGACTCCTTTCAGCTCTTCCTTAACCTTGTATTTGCTGGCTAATTGAGGGAAAATTCATTTCCCTTACTCTGTATCCTACCTTTCTTACCCTAGCTTTCTTCTTCACTTCTCAGTCCCACTTTATGTCAAAACATACTCTCAGATGCTTCTTGGTACTTGGGTATACATGACTAATAAATGATTAAAGAAAGGGTTAATCCTCTAAGGAGCACTTGAGTTTTAACATGTTTGGAATTTGGGCTACATGACGGTCACAGAATAAATGTTTGTGTGTCCCCAAAATTCACATGTTGAATCTCTAACCCCCAAAGTGGTGGTGTTTGCAGATGTGGTCCCCAGAAGAAGTTAATCAGGGTTAGATGAGGTCATGAGGGTGAGGCCCTCATGGTGGGATTAGTGTCCTTATGAGGAGAGACCTCAGAGGGAGCTCTTTATCTCTCTCCTTCCTTCCACCATGTGAGAACACAACGTGAAGCCAGCTGTCTACAAGCTGGGAGGAGAGCTGTCACCAGAAATGAAATCAGCCAGTATCTTGATCATGTACTTCCAGCCTCCAGGATTGTGAGAAAATAAATTTTTACTATTGAAGCCAGCCAGGCTATGGTATTTTGTTATGGCAACACTAGCAGACTAAGACAATGATAAAGCTTTGAGGAACTTAGGTACAGAAATAGAAAGAAATTGTGGTGTTAACTGGCGATCCTCAGCCCGAAGATGATTAGACTACCAATTACCTTGTCCCAGCTGAAACATCAGCCCTGCCCCGATTCCCCTCTCAGGCTTCGCCCTGGCCTCCACTAAGCAACTTTCCCTGTTTCTGTTTGTTTAAATGCCTCCTAATCCAGAATGTGATTAAATTTAATTGGTAAAAAATCCATTATATATTTCACACGTGCTTGCTCTGGATTTTATGTGTGAAATAAAAATGCCAATGGGTCATACTAATTAATTTTGTCTTTTATACTTGAAGTTAGGACTACTTGAACTCATTATGCAAATATATGCCAAATAGTGCATAAATTAACACTATTCATCTTCAACAAATGCAAAATCTAGCAACCATGCCACAAATGAACTATTTGATCTGCAAAAAACTTCTAAAGTATGTATGCACTAAAATATGTAAAGTATGGTTTCTAAAATACATATTTCACCACAAATCATAAACAAAGCCAAGAAAATGATCAAGCTCAGGTATCATATACATGGGATTGAATTGCCCAAAACTTAAAAAACTGAAGTTTTAAAAAGCTATTAAATGGAAAATGCCTAAAGTTTTAAGAAAAGTCAAATATGTTTACAAATAACTGGAGATACGAAGTGAAAGACTATCAAATAATTTCCTGAAGTGAATTAATTATTTAACTAAAAGAGAACAAAAGACCTTTGTGGACCAACTCAGGGACCTCTGAAGCAGACTATATTCTGAGATGGCAGTAAGGGTGTGCCTGACTTGTGTTGAGGCCAACGAATTCACAGCGTAAGGGAATCTGAGGTAAACGACAACACAAACTTTGTAAGTTCCCAGATGCAAAACTGTTTCCTGCAGCATTGAACAAAGAGTGTTCGTCCTCGCTTGGCTGCTCTGAGCCTGAGCCAGGTCGTTCAGAGGAGTGGCAATGGCAGGAGAAGCAGGTGGCTGAAACCATCCATTTTCTTACATTAGTGAATCATATTTCTACCTCCAGATGAGCCAGTTAAACCAGAACAAAACAGACTTTTTCTATACATATACTCTGGGACCATGACCTAATCCAGGTTATATTTAAAGATACTGTCTATGGTCATGCCACCCTGAACAAGCCTGATCCTGTCTGATCTCGGAAGCTAAGCAGGGTCGGGCCTGGACAGTACTTGGATGGAAGACCACCTGGGAAGACCAGGTGCTGCAGGTGTGAAAAATAAAAAATAAAAAATAAGGGATTATAGACTGACAAGGTCCTTGCAATCTGTGAGGGCAATCAAAGGTTGCCTCACCTAAAAATAAATAAATAAGTAAAATAAAAAAGATACACAATCCTGAGCCATGTTACAAGAATTTCTACTGTCTACCCATGACATAATGTGACAAATTTACATGTAGGTGGAATACATCTGGTTGAACAGGAAAATGATAATAAGGATCATATGCTTTGAAGAAGGAGAAGAAGAAAGAGGAAGAGGAACAGAAAGAACAGAAGGAGGAGAGGATAAGGGAAGGAAGCTAAGAAGGAGAGAAAAGAGAAGAGAATGACTTACGTTAACATATGTTTTACTGTGCTATTTCATCTTTGCCACAATCGTATGATGGGAATATCACTATCTTTACTTTTAAAATGAGGGAACTGAGTCAAAAAGATTAAGTAACATGCCCTAAACGTAAATGTCACAACTACTAAACGGAACACTTAGATTTAAACTCAGGCTTCTTTTACTTAAGAGCTCCTGTTCTGAGCTATTTCTATTGCCCATCAATCTTGGGGCCCACAGAGGATGGCGTCTCTCCTAGCTTTCGGCACTGAGCTCACAGAAGTGAAACCAGAAATCAGCAGCAGGCTGACCAAGGAATGAGGATAGAATCACAAGTCCTCTAGTTAAAGTGCATGAGAAATAGGACAAGGCTGTGATCAGCGGGAAGTAAAGCTATGGTAAACAGTTCCAGGCCTGGGACTCAGAAGCTACTTGTAAAGTTCAACATGTTTTCATGAACACTCTTGACAGGAGTGGGGTCACATTTGGAGACCCCTCATGCCCCTCCCTTTCCAATAAACCTGTTTCAAGGGTTTTGTAGACTGTGAATCAAGCTTATCAAAACTGTTGACAGTCTTACTATAACCTTGTCTTTGATTTAGGGGTCAGAGAATTAAACTGTTGCTCATTTTACAAAGATATGCAACTACAAAATTGTGAGCAGGACGCTAATCATTATGGGGACAGTAGAGACAACAAGAGTACATCAGACTTTAATCAGACTTGTTTGAGAAAATCACAGGTCTTGTTTTGCTATTAAAATCCTGGCATTAGAATTTCCAATACTGAACTGAAAAGCTGATTGACAGTTAACATAAACTAAACATTAAAACCCACACTCTCGCTTGAGGTAGAAAAAGTTCATTACCTCAGATGTACAAAATATTCAAAAGTGTTTCCCATGAATTTTTTGATAGAGTGTTTACTAAACATTAGTTTCAAATATGGCTAACATTTGACATTAATTTGGTAGTTTTGCTATAATATGTATGCTCATACCATTCATTTTAATGTTGAATTATCCTTGGTAAACACCCACATTCAGAAAAATTATAATTACAGAAATGTTTGATAATTTTGATTACTTGATGAGCTTGTCTTGCCCTTGATTCTTTTGCAAAATAGTATGTGAGGATTTTCTGTAAAGAGCATAATCATGGTACTAGGAAAACAAAACAAATGACAGGCCCAAAATGGACTCGCTTACACTAAGCCCCAGACCAGCAAACCAAGACTCAGTTCCTATCCCAATCACAGTTCCAGTCTCTCCTAGGAATGTGACCGTTAACCAGCCGATCGGAAACCACCTGGTCAACATTAGTGAGGTAATGTGCTGGGTAGATCCCTGCCTTTCACAAAAGGAAGGTGACCTTGTCTGAAATAGTCAGAAGACTGTAAAAGCCTTCCATTCTGAGTGGCTCTTCAGCATTCCTCTCTATTTACTATACGGGATGCTGCTCAATTCATGAACTGTGAAATAAAGCCAATTAGAGCTTCAAATTCACTTAGCTGAATTTTGCTTTTAAAAGTACCTACCTGTCTGAGTTTTTGTAAAGATGAAATAAGTCAAGGCTGGTAGAGCACGTAATATCTGCAAATCTATCTTATTTTCACATCTCTAAGCCTTATTAAAATTGATCAATTTTCCCTAATTCTATCATCAACATATACTGACCATTTATAAAGCCTCAAACCAATTTCAGCAATTGCTTTTATAGCAGATAATATGTTGTACTAAAGTCTCAGGAGGCTGCAGCTAATCCAAAGAAGGTAAATAAAAGAATCAACCCAACCTACAAGGAGATGAGAGGAATCGCAGCTGGCTGCTTTATGACACAAGCAAAAGCTCTCAGGGACAAATCAAGAGTGAGCCACCTTTGACACTAAATCCACATGAAACTGTTAATGGGATTTATAAAAAGAAAGAAAACTCTCAGCAGCTAATTCATTCCCTGCGAGATACTGTCATGTGTTCAGCCAAGGTGTTACGATGGAAAAATGGGCTGAAAGCTCAATATTAAAAAAAATAATAATAAAGGTTTAACTATCTGACACATGAGCAATTACGGTGTAATTCCAGTTAAAACAGAACTACGGCTAACTGGGGCTACTTACCTGTTCGAATCATAAACAAAACTATCTTCAATGGGATTATTAAAAGAAGGCAGGAGATCTTAGAGAAAAGCTGCTCATAAGTGCAAGGGTTTGCAAAGATTGGGTTTTAAGCTCTAAATATATACATAAAAGTATTAGAATTGCAAAGGTTCTGTGGAGGCTAAATAAAAAGGCTGTCACTTTCTGAAAAGAACAATAAGCACAATCATCGAGTTGACCATTCGTAAAATAGGAAAGTATTTGGAACAATACCATAAACCATCAAAAATACAGATAATCTTAGAATGAATGCATTTATGTTAATACTATTCAGAGATTTTTTTTAAACTTGATATTTCCTTGAGCATCAGTTTTAGATTTATTGACATAATCAATTCAGTTTATGTCAAGTACCTATTTTCTTTCCATCAACATATATGCAATCTTAAGAAACCAATAATCTTTAAAAAAAAAAAAAACTGTTCCTTAGAAAATAACATAAGAGAAAAGCTAGGTAAGCTTGGGTTTGGCAATGACATTTTAGATACAACACCAAAAGCATAATGCTTGAAAGAAAAAATTGATAAATTAGACTGCACTAAATTAAAACTTCTGCACTTTTAAGAAAATAAAAAGACAAGACAGACTTGGAGAAGAATAAAACTTTGCAAAACACATCTCTGATTAAAGAATTATATTCAAAATATACAAAGAAATCATAAAACTCAAAAATAAAAGAGTCAATTTAAAAGTGGGAGAAAGATCTGGACACTTCACCAAAGAAGGTATATAGATGGCAAATAAGCATAGGAAAAATGTGCTCGACATCATGTGTCACTAGGGAATTGCAAATTAAAACAGCATATCTTTACACATCTACTAGAATAGCTAAAAACAAAAACAAAAACAAAAACTGACACATCAAATGCTGGAGAAAATGTGAAGCAACAGGAACTCTAATTCACTGCTGGCGAGAATGCAAAATGGTTCAGCCACGTTGAAAGATAGCTCATGAATTTCTTCCCAAATTGAACGAGCTCTTAGCACATGATCCAGCAATTACACTTCTTAGTGTTTACACAAATCAGTTTAAATGTATGTCCCAACAAAAGAGTTGCACATGAATATTTATAGCAAGTTTATTCATAATTGCTAAAACTTGAAAGCAACCAACATGTCCTTCAATAGGTGAATAAATAAACAAACTGGCCATCATTCCAAAATAATAGAATATTAATCAGCAACAAAGAGAAATGAGTTTTCAAGACACTGGAGGAATATGAAATGCATACTGCTAAGTGAAAGAAGCCAGTCTGATATGGCCGCCCATTGCTTGATTCCAACTATATGGAATCTGGAAAAGACAAAATTATGGAGACAGTAGAAAGATTGGTGGTTGCCAGGGGTTACAAAGGAGGGAGGTACAGCATGGTGGGTACTTAAGGCAGTGAAATTATTCTGTATGATACTGCCAGAGTGAATAAATGTCCTATACTTGTGAAAACCCATAAAACCCACAAGAGTGAATCCGAATGTAAAGTGTGGACTTTAATCAAAAACAATGTATTAGATTGACTCATTAATTATCACAGGTATACCACAATAACGCAAGACGTTAAAAATAAGGGAAACTATGTGTGCTCAAGATTGGGTGGGGGGTGATTTGAGGGGACATAGGGAACTTTCTGTATGCTCCACCTAATTTTTCTGTAAACTTTAAACTTCTCTAAAAAATAAAATTAATTTAAAAATTAAAAAGAGGAAAAAAAGAAAGGGTTTCGAATTTCCTATAGACAGATACTTTATCAGACAATATTGACATATAGAAAAATAAATGTTACCTACTTTCTTATCCATTGTGCTAACACTCTTCAGGAAGTCAACAAGATGATGTAAATATGGAATGAGAGGTAAAAATAAGGGGGATGGGGACTAGAGGAAGGAAGGAAAGCCCTGAAGGAGAATTATACAGTAAAGTGGAATTTTTTCATTTTACTTCATTAGCTCTGAATGTGTCAGGGGCTCAGGGAACTGAAATTCTATCTTGATAGCTGACAATAATGAGACAGAATAAGTTGGTGATATTTCATTGCAATTGCTTGCCCCTCTGTGTCACAGGTCCATTTTATAGCAACCTGTCACCACTGACTGCCCACTGGAACCCACAGGGGAAATTGGCAGGTGTATCGGCATTCAAAAGGAAACATAACACCCTAAGAACTGTATGCCTCATCGTGTCATCTCTGGTGTCTGTCAAAGGTTTCACAACCCCCGGTTCTTATGATCAAAAATAATCCTAGAGTCTGAACTCCCATAGCTTCAGCTAAAACTAGTCTCTTCCATAGTTAATTCAAAATGTCACCCATAAGATAAAAGTAACTGTGCAGTGTTCATTGCACTGTATGTGAGGATAATATTTTGAAGGCATGCTTCCTAGAAACTAGCAGTTTCTTGAAAAATCCGAGATTCAAACTATAGGTCAAAGTTTCCTTTTTATCTTGAAAATATACTGCCTGAGAAGGCAACCCAAGGGACATGCAAGTCACTTTTTTTAGCCTTCTTAAATGCTTTGCCATTTATTACCTTGAATAACAACTTCTGGTCTTCATTTTCACTTAATTTTTGCAAATGTGTATTGTATACACAAGGAACTGTGCCAAAATATTTTTCAGGTCTACAAGTCATTCACTCAATCATTCAGCACACAAGTTTTAAGGATTTTCGCATGCCAGGAACAACTCTAGTGTTAGGAGCTGGGCATACAATACAGAGTGAGATACAGTACCTGCCCTCAAGGTATCACAGACTGAGAGGAGGACATGACATAAAATCATCTACTGATTATATGCCTTGTGGTAGGAATTCTGACAGAAAAGACCCAAGTGTGTCTAGGACCCAGAGGAACTATTCATTTACCAGGACAGGCGTATTTCCAAGAGGAGTTATTTCCCAAGTGAAGACAATAAGGTAGTTAAGAGAGACAAGAGTTTTTCAGACAAAGATAACTCCCTACGTCTTAGACCATCCTTGGACTCCAAGAAACCAAGGCATAGAAAGACACAAAGGTTTAAAAAGATAGGTAGGTGCACAGTAAAAGGGGGTGAGGCCAAGGCCAGAGGCAGGTTTTTGTTGTTGTTGTTGTTGTTGTTGTTGTTGTTGTTATTGTTTGTTTTTTATGCAAAGGAGCTGAGAAGCTAAAGGATTTTGTTAACCAAGAAGGTCTTAATGTTCTGCTCTGCTTGACTAAACCTTCAGATAGGTTTTTTCCTGACTGTAGACCTGTCTCCCCTTTTTTAGAGAATTTATTTTAGAAGACTTTCAATTGTAAATTCTTTCTCTGCTCTCTTTGAGAAGTAAATCTCCCAGCCTCTTTCCAGTTTTAGACACCACCTGGCAAATCTTTCTCAAAGACCTGGGAGCTATCCCTTTGGACTTAAAGAGGATTTTATGAATTTGACCTCAAAGACAAAGGAAGTAAAAGCAAAAATAAATGAATGGGACTACATCAAACTAAAAAGCTTCTGCTCAGCAAAAAAAAAATTGTCAACAAAGTAAAGAGACAACCATCCAAATGGGAAAATATATTTGCAGGCAATGCCTCCTATAAGGGTCTAATATCCAAAATATACAAAGAACTCATACAATTAAATAACAATAAAACATCAAACAATCCAATTTTAAAAATGAGCAGAGGACCTGAACAGATACTTCTCCCATGAAGATATAGTAATGGCCAACAAATACATGAAAGGATGCTCAACATCACTAGGTATTAGGAAAATGCAAATCAAAACCACGAGATACCATCTCTCACCTGTTAGAATACTTATAATTGACAGAATAAGTAATAAGAAATGTTGGTGAAGATGTGGAGAAAAAGGAACCCTCATACACTGCTGATGGGGCTGCAAATTGGTATAACCACTACGGAAAACAGTATGAAGTTTTTTCAAAAAACTAAGAATTGATCTACCACATGACCCATCAATTCCTCTACTGGGTATTTACCTACAAAAATTGAAAACAGTTATCCAAAAAAATATATGCTCTTCTGAAAAGATATATGAACTGATGATGTTCATAGCAGCATTACTCACAGTGGCCAAGACACAGAAGCAACCGAAGTGTTCTACAATAGATGATTGGACAGAGAAGATGTGGCACATATATACAATGGAATATTATTCAGCCATAAGAAGAGATGAAATACTGCCATCTGTGACAACATGGATGGATCCGGAGATAATCATGCTAAGCAAAATAAGCCAGACAGAAAAAGTTGAAAATCACATGATATCACTTACATGTGGGATATAAATCTAAAAGCAACAAACAAACATGACAAACAGAGACTCATGGACATGGACAATAGACTAGTGGTTACCAGAGGGTAGGGGAGGGAGAAAGAGGGAGGCAGATGGGGTAGAAGGGGTCAAAAATGTGGTGACAGAAAGAAATCTAACTATGGGCAATAAACGCAATGCAAAATTGAGGGAAAAAAGAAGTTAAAGCAACCTCTGGACAAAGATAAAAGGAGTTGGATGGAGAATGCAACCTAATCATGGCTAACATGTTTAAAATTGTATGAGTTTCCTTTTTTCCTACTTCTGATGAATTTGGTTCATGTGTTACCAGTGGTAAACCAGAGAAAAGTATAGGCCACAAGCCCAATATTCTCTTCTAATAAATAATAAAATCAAAGGTCCAGATCAAACAGTTCTACAAAATGTAAATGTCATCATCCTCCAACTTAATATGAAAGTTTATAGACGATGATGTAAATTTTTATTTTTGGTGGAAGGTTTCCATTTCAGTGAAGATTCTTAATGTCACATGCGATAAAATTCTAGTACAACAAAATGATTCATCAAATTTTTGCAGTTCATTCCAGCATTAAGTGTGACAGGAGATTTTGACTGTGTTGTTCAATAATGAATCTGACAATGACCACTGGAAAACAACATAATTTTTTCCAGGTACATTTCTCAGAAGGTAATATTTCCAAAATTCCTAGGTAGGGCAGAAACACCACTGATTTTTTCTGCCAGTGCCCTAGTATTTGGGAGAAAGAGAACAAATACTTACCTGTGACACTGGAGTCTTAGCTACATAGCCTGGCTAGCCAAATAGATACGAAAAACAAATAAAATCTCACGTGACCACACATAGATTCATAACCGTTTCCAAACATAGATTCATAACCATACCCAAACCTCCGTCAAATAGTCAGAATGACAGTTAGAAACACTGGTTCAAATCTCTTCACAATTTAAAACTCGTACTGTCCATTAGAGTAAATGGTAATAGGTGAGGTCACCAACAGTGAGATGCTGGGAACACATCAGTCACCCTGCTCTGAATTTCTGAGTTGATTGGATACATGTTGAGAATTAATGACAAAAAGATTTCCTAGAATCGGCCGAAGGGGCCTAAGTCTCTTTCTGGAAGCAAAAAGAGTAAACAAATTATGCACAGACGGCGGCCATGTAGAGTGGGAAATAGGGCAGTCTTAAGTGAACACATTCCTAGCATCTGCCAATGCAGGGGACTCTCTGATTCTGCGTATCAGTGACTCCAGAAGAGTGGCAGCAGGTCAGTGACTCAGGAAACACACTAAGGACAAGAAAGGGTGCTTTCCGCCAGTATGAACCAGGAAAGGGTTTTACCCATGTTACTAGCTCATAAAATCGTGCTTCTGCGTCAATCTGCAAAGAGGTTATTTTCAAACTAGCACATATTTCTGTCCTTGGTTCTATTCAGTTCAACGTCTTTATGATAAATTGAAAGAATATATAAAATGTCCATCTTGTCGAGGATCAAACTCTAGAGTTCTCTCTGACTTAAAGCGTTAGGCTAGAAATTGCCCCAAATCGAGACTGCTTTTCACTTAGGTTTCCAATTTTAATTACACAAATTCCAAATGGAGAGTATTTGGCCTGACAATAGATCATGCTACAAAGAGCTTATAGGAAAAGGTCAGCGTGAACATTTTAGGTTTTACTTTACTCAGCTAATCTTGTTTCAATTCTCTGAACTTGGAGCAGTTGGGAGGCCAAAAGATACGAGGTGAGAAGTGCAGAGGCTAGTGGTTCTAAGAGTCTAACCCCCAGCCCCTAGGACAGTACTTGGTATATAGTAGGTGTTTGAGAAATAATTGTTCATGGAGAAGTGAACGAATGGGCTCGAAGATTTTGGCGTGTGTGTGGTCCTTTCCTGGCCATCCTTAAAACATCAGATGCTGAGTCACAAAGACCAGCTTTTGCTTTCGGAACCGAAGCACCAGACCCAGACCCAGGTGGCGCTGAGGGCTTCGTTCTCTCAGCTGCCAGAAGTGTTGGCTCTGCTCAGAGCTCACGGCTTCTCTCTCCAGGCAGGAGGCTACCCCACTCAAGGTTTGCTCTCTCCCAGGGGGCAATCTGTCCTGGATCAAATACTCACTCCTTGCCTCAACTGGGACAAAGCTAAATGGCCACCCAAGATCCAAATGTCCCTGCAGGAGTCCTTTGTTGCAACTGCATCACAGCTCAACCTTTCCTCTAGCAAATCTTACTTTCTTCCCTCTTCACAGCTTTGTCCCCTCTTGGAGCATCCCAATAAACACATTAAGTTCTAACGTGTCAGAGGCCATTTCTCAAGAAACCCAACCAATAACAAGAACTAGGATCCCAAATTTTTAAAAAAAACACATTTCTGTAAGCTCACAGCAAAGTCTTTATGAAGAAGTAGGGTTGTGTCCTAGAAAGTGAACTAGATTAGGAGAGAGAAGATGAAAAGGAAAACTATTTCTTTGGGCACAGATTTAAGGATATACCTGCAATTTATTTTTCTTAGAATCAAAGGCTTGGTTTTAACAATAAAAAAGACTAGGACATCATTATCAACACTTCAGCCCCATTTCTGTGTCTGAGGTTAACGTTATTAGCATCTAACACAGCGCAGCTCTGAAGCACTTATTTTTTGTAAACAAAGCAAGGCTTTGGATCATAAACAAAACTGGACAACAAAGAAATTCACGTTAAAAATAAAATCACCATCTTTCAGCCTAATATTCCCCTGGCATCTGAATCCTCGAATTTAGAAGACAGAGCGAACTCGTTTATAAGTCCGAAGCCCCAGGGACACAGGAGTCGTGGCTATGTGCTTCTGAAAGCTAATGAATTCAGGGATTCACGTCTAAAGTGCTGCTCGGCAGTTCTTCAGACATGGCCACTCACAGACTCGTTCTTTTATTGACTTTCAAACTTTCTCCTCTCTTCCTGGACACTGATACCCCCGTTTCCCCACTGTTAGCTAGCAGGCTTGTTTCCTATGTCGCTGTGTAAATAATCAGAATAGAACTGCTGCTTCTCCCTAGTACCCAAGCCCACAACCCACCTGCCTCTGCACCCACTCCTCTGCCTGTCCTCTCTGTACTCTGGAGACCCCGACCTTGCCCTTGCTGTGCATGAGATCCCATCCTACCCGCTCAGAGGCATACAGTTGGGCCTCTCTCCCCAGAACCATGTACTCCCTCTCCAGTGGACTGGTTCCATCAGCACATACACATCTAATCTCACAGATTAGAAAAAGGAGTCCTCTCTTGACCTAAAACGCTTTTCAGCCATCATCTCACTTCCTTCCTCCTCCTTCCAGTTTAAACCTCAAAGCAGCAACCCATGGGGGGAAACACTTCCTTTGCTCCTGTTTGCATGTGAACCCACTCTGCTCACCATCCCTCTACGACTTCTGGTGAGGTTACTAATAACAACCTCTACCCAAATGTAACATCGGTTTTTACAGTGCGTCCCCGGAGCATTTCACACAGTTGTCACCCCTTTTACAAAACATTTTTCTTCTCTTGGTTTCCAACCAACACGGTCTCCTTTTTTTCTAGCTCACTTTGTGATTCTTCTGTTCTCCTTTGGGTCCTCTATGTATCCCTTCCCTCTGTTTACCAAGTTGCTGAAGCCAAAATCTCAGAGTGAAGCATCCTTGAATGACTTTTTGTTTTACAGAGTACGGCTAATCCATCATCTGATCCTGCTGGCATTACCTCCAAAACAGAGCCAAAATCCAACTGTTTCTCCCTAACTCTGCGACTCCTACCACCTACTTCCACCTCTCATTTTGAATATCATATGTGCCTTATGTCTGGTGACCTTGTTTGCACCTTTGCGACTCAACCATCCATTCTCCACTCAGCAGCTAGAATTATTCAGAACAAATGGAGGCACTAAACATCTTTTCATATGATTCCAGTACCTTCTCATTAGACTCTGAATAAAATCCAAAGCCCTATCCATGGCCTACAAACCTTTGCCACGTGCTGGCCCTTTCCGACAAGTTCAATATTATTTCTAACCCTGCTCCACCCAACCAACCAGGTTTCAGACACATGAACTTCCTTTTTGTTCCTTAATCATTCCAAGGATGCTTGCATCACAGGGTCCCAGTACTCACTGCTCCCCCTTTCTGGGGACATGCTTCCCCCCAGAAATCCACATGTGCTTCCCTTCTTTACTTTTAGCTCTCTATTTATACATCATCTCTTCAGAAAGTCCCTCCCTGATTTCGTTGTCAAAACTAGAATCCTGTGTCACTCTTTTGTTTTATTTCCTTTAGAGCACTTACTGCTACATTGTCTTATTCATTTGTCTGTCTCTCCCACTAGAATATAAGCTTTATGAGGGTGAGCACTTTTTAGTACTCTCATCACTTGAACTAGTACCAGAAATATGGTAAGTGGTCAAATATTTGTTGAATTTATGAATAGATATTTTATTTGGGGGTGGAGAGAGGTCCAAAAACAGAAAATGTCCAACAATCCAGAGTATGGTAAATTAAGGTAAAGTCTGTTTAAATACAAAACAGCATTTGAAATGAGTTTGTGAAAGATTTACAAACAAATGTGCAATTAAAGCTATTTTATATAAAAAAGTGAGAACTACTGCTTCAAGGAAATAGAGACCATAGTGATAAAATAACTATTCAAATTGTCAGGCCCTTGAACAGTTTCCTCAAGCTTCCTGTGTCTCAGTTGCTCTATATGTAAAGCAGGAACAACATGTTACTGTAGAAATTTTGGGAGAATAAAATTATAGTATATAACATGTATAGAAGGATGAAGATATTTCCTAGCTCATAAGAATGTGTTGATTTTTCTTATTTTATTTATTATTACATTTTTAATAAAAATAAATATAAAATATAGATAAAAGATGAAGAAGAACAGTAAAAGACACTCTGGGGTAAGCGTCAGCTTGTGAAAATAGGAATCAACATGAAGAAACTTGCAGAGGGATGGACAGTGCCCGTCAGGGGGACAGACTGCCATCATTTAACTCAGATTTCTAAATGGAACTCCAGCCTCCACCAAATGAAGGCCTAACGGCTACTGAACAGCATGCACGTCAACTTGTTAAACGAGGGGGAAAGATTCCATTTGAGATGAAGCAATCAATGGAAATAAATCTGTGTTTCTAGCAAACTCATGAAGCAAAATGCACTTGCAAGATTTTCCATTGCTCGCACTAATCATAACGAGTCATGCTGGGGTTTTAAAAACTTTGCCATGGAAATATGTCAGGAGAAAAAAATTTTAATCCTATGTGATTCCTATAGAGCTAAGGATTTATTATAATATCGTTCATTCTCAGGAAATACGTAGTTTAACCACTGCATAAAGCAGATAAGGAGCAGAAAACTGAAGAGGATAAATGCATTGCCCAAGGTCATGCAACTAATTAGAGGTTAGATTAGCTCTTCTCATTCTGTTTACATATTCCACCCATTGCTTTAGTTATTTAAATGATGTATGCTAGGAAAATAGGTCCACACTGTTTCCATCGTCCTAGCATAGTCCTCATTGTGTGAGAAAAAAGTTCCAGCAAATCTGGGATTATTTCTGGTTTCGTGTTTTTTTCTTCCCACCACTATTTGCTCAGAGTAGGCACCCAATACATGTGTATTGAATTTATGATGTTGCAATGTTAGATTCCTAGTTTAATCTTTCACTGCCCTGGCATATAGCATGGTATCTAACATGAATCAATGCAAATCTATCATTTTTGGAAACATGGATGCATCGATGAGTGAATGGCTCCACCATTTGTGCATATTTATTAAACTGAGGTCAAGCAGGAAACTGGAAACAATGGAAAATCCAGTGATCCATCCACCTTCCCTCAGTATGAAAATGGGCTTTACTTAGTGACTCACTCACAAAGAAGAGCATAGGAAAAGAAACAAAAATAGTAATATTACAGTAGAGAAACCTAACAAATATAAACTTAACCAAGAGATCAGGCTACTATTGCCATGCCCCAACCCCAGACAGGATGGGACAAAAAGCATCCATCAGGTCTGCAGTATTCTTTCCCAAAACCCACAGCTCTGGTCTAATTAAAACTATGGAGAAAGCCAGATTAGGGGATATTCTACAAGATACCTGGCCAGTATTTCTGAAGACCATCAAGGTCATAAAAACAAACAAACAAACGTATGTATGTATGTATGTATGTATGTATGTATGTATGTATGTAACAGAGAAACTGTCAGAGACCAGAGAAGACTTAGGGGACATGCCAACCCAATGCAATGTGATGTCTTAGATTGGATCCTCGAACAGAAAATTCAGAGTTTAGGTAATAGTAATATAAAGCAATATCAGTTTCATCGGTAATGTAGTATCAGTGATAATGTAAAATGTTTAACAATGGGGAAAACCAGGTGAGGAGTATACAGGAACACTCACTAGCATCTTAGCAACTTCTCTGTAAATCTCAATTTATTCCTAAATAAAAAGGTTTTCTTTAAAAAAATTCAGCGATGGACACCAGATGACGAAATTATGAGACTGTATTAAAACTTCAGAAAGGGAATCTGCTGATATGCAGCTAGATCACCAAGTGAGTGTTCAGTGTTCACTTGTTTCATAGGTTTAAATGTCTTGACACCATAGCAGTCTCATTACTAGAAGACACAAAAGAAAATGGAGAGATTACTTATAGTTTCTTCCTCTAATCTTTCTGTGATATTTAACAGTGTTTTTGATTCTATTTCCAAATGTGGGAAAGTGAGCTGGAGGGTGATACTTTGTGCACCTTGAAGTGAGAGCTATGTGTAGAAGAGGTCAGCCACTCTGAACTTGACTTTGGACCTGAGATTGAGGGGTGGTGTGACAGCAGTGTGTCTTTAGCTACAGCAGCCACAACAATCACAGCAACTATTCTTAGAGAGCAAGCAAATGTGCCAGACTTTGCTCCAGGGGTTTCATATACAAGATTACATTTAACCAATGAGGTTGCAATTATATTCTCATCTTAGAGATGAGAGATTTGTTCATCAGAGAAATTAATTACTTTGTCAAGATTGCAACTGAGATTCAAACACAAACGTTTCTGACTCTCCTACTAAGTCGGTAAACAAAAGACAGGAAAATTCCATTAATGAGATATAATGTATTATACATTCTATAGAGATATAAGTGTCCAGATAATATCCATTATACTGAGCTAGTATATATAAAAGGGTTGCTGAATGCTATATTTGTTATACAAATCAGTGAAGAATTGACAGGACAAGAAAAGTTAGTGTTATTAGAAAGGAATCTAAGCGAGGGTTGGGTATTTATTAGTGAGGAATCTAAACACATTGTGGGCTTGGGTAGTAAATTAATAAAGAGGCGAGACGGTTTGTTTATCTCTTTGGCTCTGGATTCTTTAATTCTAATGACATGGGAATTCTCCACCAGCCGGTGTAGGGAGGCCACCTTTCACCTGGGAGATTTATCTCTCATTTTGAGGGGGACAGAGAGAGGTCAGTGTTCTTGCACTGGCAGTTTCTTAAGTAAGAAACTTAACTCAAAATAATCGGTATGCCACTGTGGGATAATTCGGGGCGGGCTGTCTTGGGCCCCGACAACTATGTATTGTATGCCTTGTTATGGGCTCATTTATATTCTTCATTTGGATTACATAAGAGTGAGTTTCTGCTGTCATTATTATAGATTTACTTGAAGAATTTTTTTTTTTTTTTAACATGGCCACTTTCACTTTATGTTTTACTTCTTAAGTGAAATAGGCTTTCCTCCCTTGGACATCATAACCATTATCCTGAGAGTTAATAATTCATAAACCCAGTTAATAAGACTTGAACTACTTTACGTAAGTCTAAAACTTACCAGCAAGAGCTGAAGAACAGACCGACAAAGACTAACCCCTTTAGTCTTATTATTTTAGGGGGAATGCCTCCAGGTGAGCTGTAGCTAAATGAAAGGGGATTGGAAAATATTCGAAATAGCATAGTCGGCTTTTTCTATGTCAGAATAAACAAGACAATGAAAAGGGCTGCCATCCTGTAATTATCAAGAAGTCCTGCCTTACAGACGGAAGCAGGGCTTTGTCAGACAACAAACATTTGATTTGTAATCTAATATGAATAATGACCCAGACACAGAAGCAAGATCCTATTAAACAGTGATGGCAAACAGCCCATGCTGCCTGGATGAATCACTTGGTCTAGCATCAAGAAAGGGACCTAATTTTTCTAAAACCATAATGCAGTACTGCTCAAGTTTGGACTTCGATCAATAAATACATGACCTAAGAGGATCCCTTTCTTCTTTCTTCTGGGATGCAGGTCAGAGTGCATTCCTAGCATCCCTTTTATCTAGGTATGTTTTATGCATTTCATTTAATTAGTGCTTCTGAAATAACAAATCTATTTTGGCATGTATGCCATATATGGGCTTGACCGGGTTTTTGCCTTTATAATCCATTTGAGCTCTGCCAGCTTTCCCATGAATCTGTGGTCAGTTCAAAGTTGGAGCCGAGCAAAGGAGTGAGGGTAAGAAATAGTTTGTCCAAAGGACAAACTCTCTTATGCAACTACGAGTGAGAAGCAACATCACCATCTATTAAAAGTAGAATGACTGAGTTGGCCACCTTTACTTCTAATTAATATATTTTTTTCTTCAAACCCAAATCTTTAGGATAATTCCTTGATTCCCTCTTTGAATGTTTCTTTGTTATTTTGGGTCTTGAAGACAGTGGTGAAATTTATTGGATTTATATTTTATATTTATATCGTTATCTCCCCCAATTTGATACGGGAAATTTTTTCACAAAGAAATTATCCCATAAGATGTAATGGGTAAAGCATCTGCCAGGAATTGTTATCTTCTTGCAAAAACACAAATCACAACTACCACTGGCAATAATGGAAGGATAAGGCACAAGAAAAATAGATCACTGAAATCCACAGATAAACCTCAAATCCCATTTCAGCCCCAAATTCCTGATGCTTCCTCACTCTTCAGAGTTGATGGTAAGCTGCAAATATCACTAACACGAGATCCATTCTCTTTTTCTAGTTTTCAAAAATTGTAAGCTATTACTTTAGAAGTTTGAAACTAGAAAGAACATAATATATATATTTTTATAATTAGTAACCTCTAAAAGTCAGTTTCATTGACATCGTAGCTACATCTCCCATTGCAAACATATATGTCCATCATGCTATGAGCTAAATTAGATTTTCTGCTAGTCTGTACTTATAAGGTCATTTATATTAGAAAATATAATCTGTCATCTATAGAGGGAGAAAAGCAGAGGTTTTCTACTTTTTGCTACTCTTTTACCTCAAACTTTCCCACCAAAGGAAATGAGAGTGAAGGACAAAGTGATAAGGCTGGGGAGAAACTAAAGGGTATGATGTTTACGGGGGGAAAAAAAAAAACCAAGAAGGTTGAGGGAGCCAAAGCAGCAGAGAGAATTGAAGTAGCAGGAATTTCCCATAGAATTCTCTGGTTGGCTCAGTGACTGGACAACCATCGAAACGGATCTTTACTCACTGCCATCTCCAGATCTGAAGGTCCGTGCACCGTCCCCCAAGACTGTCCCTGGATTTCAGGATTTCTACCCACTGAACCCCACTCCAGATCACAGGTATCAGAGCTTGAAAGTCATCATCCCAGGAATGCATCCCCTCCCTCCTCCATTCCTGCCAGTTTCACCAGTCTGCATCTTCTACAATTCCAGGCAGGCCCACACATAAAGCCAGTGTGGAGGTTTAGTTCACACACTTCTGGTTCTGTATAAAATGCCTGTCTATCGGTGTCCCTGCCTGTACCCTTGGACAACGGCCCTGACCTTCCTGACTTTATTGCACTTGACTATTGGCCTTTGCCATTATGAAGGAGCCTGGGACTCTAATATTTAACACACCTGCAGTCTTAAAGTCTCCTGGCCCACTCTACCCAGTTATCTCATATATCATAACTTAGACAGGGATCTAAAAGAGTGACTGGAATATAAAAAGTGTCCAAAAAATACTGAATGGCATATGGATAAACTAAAAATCTGTTCTGTATTTAAAGAAGTATATAAAAAATATGCACATTGAGAAATAATTCATGTTGACTCAATTTAAGATTTCAGAAACCATGGTGCCTCATCATCCATGAATGCCATTTATCATGACATTTGAGTATTCTGAAGGCCTTTCCTTGACATCATACAATCACAGGATAGCTAGAAGTGTTGGGCATGTCTTCACAGATAACTTTGTCACAGCTGCATAAAGAATAATAAGGACAGTATTTGGTAATGCCAGCTCTAGGAAGAGACTGTCCCAAGAGTTTTGTAGCTATTACTATACCATGTGATGCCATCAACTTTACCTTCTGCTTTCTCACTTTAGATAAACCCAAGACTAAGGTGGCTAATAAACCATCTTGAGCAGAACAATTGTGTCTGGGCTGCTTTCCTTTTCCAATTCCATTTTCTCCAGCCCACGTATCATTACTTTGGGTTCCCACATTACTGCCCTTCATTTCTCTAACCATAGTTTTCAGACACATGGTGAATCTATCCATCAGACCAAGGAGGATGAGGAAGCCGATGATAGGCCGATCCCAGGAAATCAATCAGCCACTTCCCACTTACAAGCTTCCCGGAGCTTCTCTTTGTCGTAGTGGAATCCTTCGTAATCTTGCAAACTGATTTTGTTCACCCGGATCCTCAGGCGGTCTGGGACAGACTGGGGACTGTAAAACAAGAACGGCGAAGTCAGACATGGATGAGAGAGTGGCACTAGGGGTCATGCGCCTGGCGGGGCTACTGGTGACTTCCTCTCCTCACGTGTGGAAAAGGAAGTTTGCCTTTGAACCAGAATTGTGGGCTCTTTTTCAGACTACAGAAATTATCTGGAGAACATTTCCCCCCAGAAACTTCAAGATTCTGACATTTAGGTAAGAACATGGAAATAAGCAGAGAAAGCTTCTGGAGACCGACCATTCATATCACAGTTGCTATTAACTCATTAAAAATTCTAATATGATCATAGGTTTAGTTCCACAATAAAGTATCACAGTGAAAAGTGTCACAGAGCTATAAAGAAATATGCCATGTCAGCCAAACATAGCGACTTGGCCCTCAGAAGAGACAGAAAAACTATAAAAAGCAGACCAAGAATCCAGAAAACACAGGGCTGAGACTGCATTAGCTCGCTACACCCCAAAAGTCTCTGTGAGCCCTTCTCAGGCAGAACATGTTACAGTAAACGCTGACTGTGATGGTGCCTGTGAACACCCCAAAAAGAAAAAAAGAAATTTAGATACATACAATGTGCTTTCTTTAGGAAAGAAATGAAATATGTAATTTATTTTAAAAGAATCCAATCCAAACTCAGTCAGAATATTGAATAATAACTGGGGTAGTACCAAACTCTCTGAAGCATCCCATTCATCTTCACAATGTCTGCACACCTGGATGCTCTTAAGTAATATTTTTAAAATAGTTTAATTATGGCCATTAGTTGAGTAAAACAATTTCATTTTCATCACCACCACTGTGGGTCAACACATTCCCTCAAATTATTAATATAAAACAATCTCCACCTGTCCTTGAATATTATCTCACACTTAGATTTCATTGGCTCAGAGAATTTTCTCAAATAAAAGATTGCTTCTCTTTTCTTATATTGTGTGGAAAAAATCACCATCGACTATAGCAGAAAGAATGGCATCACTCCTCAATTCATTTCAGGGAGGGAAGGAAGGAAGGAAGGAAGGAAGGAAGGAAGGAAGGAAGGAAGGAAGGAAAGAAGGAAGGAAGGAAGAGAGAGAGGAGGGAGAGAAAGGGAGGGAGGGAGGGAAGAAAGAAAGAAATGATGGCTGGAAGGACAATAAAATATTGTCAGGATACTGCTTCTCCCACTCAAACACACACCCCCACACATGTGCATTTAATTTCGTTGCAAATCTGGAAGAAGGAGAGAAAAAAATAATGTAATCTAATTTTCTTGTCTAAAACCTTATTTTAGGGCCAAGCATATTAACTTCTTCCACATAGACTCCCACTCTACTCATCCTCCAAATAGCACTTATACAGCCAACCACATTATACGGTGACAAAAATCTCATGGGTTTGATGGCAAAGTCACAGAGCCTGGATTAACAGAGTCAGATGATCTCTATATGGCACTCAGATTCTTTTCTTTATCAATAAACCATCAACAGGGGTGTGGTTAAGTAAACTGTGGTACATTCAAACAAGAGAAAGCTGGGCAAATATTACAAATGAGTATGTAGATCTATACTTAGAGGGAAGTCTGAGTACACAACATACTGTTAAGTGAAAAAAGTTATGGAAAATTATCTATGGCATGATCTCCTCATGTCAACTGTGAAACCTTGGAGTCTGTGTCTGTAGAGAAATGTCTGGAGACAGTGTTTAACAAGCTGGTCCCAAGTGGCTATCTCCACATGATGGGATTTAGAGATTCTTTTACATTGAGTATCAATGTTTTTAGAAAAATAATGTAATTATTTTAAAAGTTTGATGATATGTAAATAAATGTAACTTAGGATAAGAGTAAAAATAGGAATTATAGCAGTGTTAGGTAGAAGATGTGAGTAGACAGGAAAGAATTTCAATGATTAACAGTGACCGTGACAATAGTTATACCAAATGCTTTTCCCAAAACTAAGAGTCCAATCTTTTTATTTTCAAGTTTACCCCAGTGACCTGCATAGACTGTATTTAGCAAATATTTTCCTGAAAGCATAGGGATAATAACAGTATTCACCAGGATTATCATAGGGATATTATAAGAATTAAATGAGTGAGTACAGGTGATGTGCTTAGAAAAAAATTGTCTGGCACATTGTAAGTACCCAACAGATATTATCTATTATCAGTATAATTATTATTCTAAAGAGTCCTGTCCTAGATAAGGTTTTGCCTAATAAACCATAGCATCTGCTAATGGCAGGTGTTGGGAGAAGTTTAAGGCACATACAGGAACCTCCCCAGACATGCTGACAAGCTGCTGGGTTTTCGCTGGGAGAGTATCATCTAGCCTGCCTGGTGTCATGATTCTCTTGCATCTTCTCCCACCTGGCATTTTATGGGCCAATCAATAACATGAACACAGACAACTAGGACATGGAAGAGGAAAAGTACACAAAGATGAAATAAGAGCCAAGTCATTCAGTCGACTCCCTTTATGTCAAAATATATTAGTGTCTCATTAATGGCTGATGGAAGGAGAGAATGACAAAGGTGTTCTTTGGAGTCTGGGGAATAGCACTGCCATTAGCTTTCTAAAATTAAATTTTGCCAAGAAAGTTAGTAGAGCATAGAAGAGACTAATAACCTGGGTAAAAATAAACTTATCTCTGTGCCAACATCTACCAAAAGCTATTCCTATACTGATTTAAGCTCTGTATTAGGGGTTCTGAAGCTGACTTCATGGAACCTCTCAAAGATCCCAAAGGAACTTAGCAATCTGTGAACTACCTTTGAAAGTGGGCAGTGACCTTAACCTGTCACCTTCCCGCTAATTTTCTCTGAAACACTGAGACTGACCTTGTACAGAGTGGAAGTTCATGGCTATGAACTCAACTTCCAATTTCCCCCTATGATAATTTTCTTGAGAAGGGCAAGAGCATCTCTTGTTCAAGGCACTCACGTAGACCTCCAAAATCTCCAGACCACCAGTTTCCTTTCCCCCAGGAGTATTGGGGGAGAGAAGGGGATTGCCTTCGAGACAACTTCTTGAACACTCACTGCTATTCAATTTACACCTAACTCTCATGACTCTCTTCTCTCCTGTGGGTCATGCCAATAGCTCTTATAAAAATGGGCCCTTCATGGACTTTCAATCTATTAGGTTCAAGCTCCTCCTTTATGCCTTCAAACTTCATATTTTCAACCAATTTCTTTACTAAACACTGCTTCTTCTCAGACTGATTACAGACTCCTCTCATTTCAATCTCTTCCACACGGACACTCTTCATGGATAAAGGGGATGAGCTGGGTGATTTTGTTTCCCAGGGTCACTTCCAGACAACTGATACTACATGATTTTCTCTTCTCACTGGAAACATGAATCATCTTGGAATAATACCCCCTTAATGTTAAGACAATACAACACAGATCATAAAGCAGGATGTAGAGTCAGAAGAATTTTAGTTTTACAAACAGAGACTCAGGGACGTGGACAATGGATTAGTGGTTACCAGAGGGTAGGGGGTTGGGAAAAGGGGGAAGTAGGCAGGGTAAAGAGGGTCAAATATAAGGGGATTGGGAGAGGGTGAAGTGGGTAAAGGGGATCAAATATATGGTAGCTGAAGGAAACTGGACTCTGGGTGGTAATCACACAATAGAATATATACATGTCAAATTATAATGTCTGCCTGAGAATTATATAATTGTATTAAGCAATGTTACCCCAATAAACTTAAAAAAAATTAGTTTTAATCCAACCTCTGATAATTAATGTGCTTGATGTTGTAAACTCTGAAGTTATCTTCTCTAAAGCATTTTCTCATCTGAAAATGATACTGATAATAAGAATGTAGTGAGCATGAATGAGAAGACGCACGGAAGGCAGTTAACACATTCCCAATGGTAGTAAGCACTCAAAGATGTGTTATTGTTGTTGTTGTGTTATTATTATGAGCATCCCGATGCTTCCATAAGCACCATATTGTTTTATTCTATCCTGGATAACAACATCACAGCAGAAACCAGAGTCCCAGCTCTAAATAGTAGTTAGTAGATCTCAGCCCTTAGCAGGATGAGATTCTGCTGACGTGGCTAAGGAAACGAGATTTGGAATTAGATAGCCATCGATAATCTGTTGGATGAGAATGAGAGTGGAGATTATGAATGTTTGCAAGATATTCTCCTGAAAGATATTAAGAATATAAATCTTAATTCATGTTACAAGAGATCCTTAAAGTTATATAATTATTGTACTTTTTTTTTCTTGTAAATGTCCTGTTTTCATTAATAGTCCTTAAATAGTTCAGAGCAAGACCTGCCCTTAAAACATTTACTACATAGACACATTGAAATTATTTATATATAAGCACTTGTCTTTCATATATAAAGGGTTTTCCTTTGCAAGGCAGAAAAGCATCATACCTCTATCTGCCTTTCTCCCTTGAGGCCTGATTTAATAATAATAGTAATAAGTTGCTTTCATTTCTTTTCAGCAATGGAAACGTGAGATTCTACCCAGTCATAACCTAGGTATAATAAAGTATGTTTCTAACTAATCTTTAACAGAATTCATTTGAACTGGATTTTATTTTATGCATGGACTTTGATTAAAATATTAATTTTTAGTGTGAATTCATGGCATGAAAGACTATTTTTTTCCTCCTCTTTGCATCTCCAGCACCTAAAATAGAGCCTGACATGTGTTGTTTACAATAACTATTTTGGGACAAATAAATAATTGCAAAAAAGTCATGGCCCTGAGTACAGTTTGCTGTCAGAGCATCTCTAAGCTACTCACAAAAGGCCTTTCTCTGGAAACCCCTGATTTAGCTGTCCATTTCCCCTTAGATCTGGAGGTAAATCCAAGCTGGATTATGTTCTCTCTAGCCCTTGCATCGTATCTCCAGTGGGATCCCAAGTAAAAAGAAAGAGGAAAGAATGAAGGGTAGATGTCCTTTCCAGGAAAGTACACAAACCATTTCAGGATTGCCTGTTCTTCAATTAAACAACAGTGAACCAGAAACATCTACCACCACATCCTTTCAACAGCTATCAAGCCGGGTTTTATTTAGAAATAATTATAATCAATGGCTTCTTTTAGCAACTTCTAGAAAATGCTGTAATTTTCCTTGGGACATTTTCAAACTGCCACTAACAATAACCTATCCAAAAATACATCCAAGTGGACCTCTTCACATAGAATAATAAAACCAAATTGAAGTGAGGCTTCTGAACAGAGATTTAAAATGCCTTTTTAACACCTGCCAAGTTCAGATAACACTTAATAATTTTATTGTCTCCTGCCTAGATAATAGAACCATGTCCAAGGAATCTGAAATAATCTGTAAAAAAGTTTTTGAATTTGGAACCAAGAATAAAAACCAGTCACACCGTCAGTAGTCAATCATAAGATCCACTGCCCGACTTGTGTTTCTAGTGAAAGTACTTCTAAAGGTTAATTGTTTTTTGATAGAAGTTGAGTAAGTTCTCAGCTCCCTAATAATCCATTTGTGAGGTGGCTGAAATGTCATAGTTTACAAATTATTTGCGACAGCAATCCCCTCCTGTTCTCCAACAACATAATGGAGTTAAAGCATTATCGGGTTGAGAGAGATCTCAGATATTATCTAACTCAATATTTGCTGATTCTATAATCTTCTATGATTGCATCTTCAAACAGCTGTTGAGTCTCTGCTTGATCCTCATCTAGTAGTGAGGTACAGAATGGATGTAGTCTATTCTTTGTTTGGACTGTTTTAAGCATTTGTAAATTCTTCTTAAAGAATCTAAACCCATTTCACTCTCTCTTTCTCTCCTCTCTCCTTTCTCCTCTCCCCTCTCTCTTCTTTCCTCTCTTTCTTTCCTCCACTCTCCATAGTCTCTGCTTATTGGCCTTTCTTCCATTATTTGGGTCAGAATTAGGTTTTCTGTCACTGAGACAATCAACCACAGGCACTAATGGCAAAAAAAAAAAAAAAACATAAGCTTTAAGCAGCAGAATTAGACACATGTCAAAGAAACACTGGCCGACTTAATGGCTAACAGATTTTAAAATAGGCTATAAGTATCAGAGAGCAAAAAACATTTAGGCCATTGGTTGAAACAAAGCATAATTCTGAAATTTTCTGAAGATTTTCAGATACACACTGACATGCTGGGGCACCATGTTCCTAGTATTTAAAGAAGAAACAAAGATGAAGAACTAGTCGTGGCTTCAGTCAGCAGCACTGTAAAACAACTCAACTCAACCTGATCAATATTTCAAATTCTGCTGACCACCCATTTCTCTTTAGGGGCAGTGAATTTCCGAGTATTTATTGATTCCAATACATTTTTTATTTTTTAAGTCATTCATGGACTCACAGTTTCCTCTCCCTCAGGTCATAGTCTCTTGTCTTTCTCCTTTCCTTTTATTCTCAGTTCTCACCTTAATCCCCCTTCACAGCAGCATTCACACTCTGGTTAACTCCCTGCTCCTGGAAGCTCTGTCTTCTTGGATTTCCATTCAAATCACTCTCCTGAGTTCTCAACTAAATTTCCATCTGCTCCTTCTTTCCCTCTCCTGCAGTTCATCCTCTTCTAAATATCTTTCGAATATGTATGCTTCTTCTTTATTCAATCCACTAAAAACCACACAGACCAAGCTACTAACATCTCACACCTAGATTAACTGTGCTCTGCATCCAGTCACACCCTCATCACACTGCCAACTGAGCAGTCATTGTGAAACAGAAATGTGATTCTCACATGATGATTTTGTCCCCTCCCCCTGCCATTATCATGAGCTTTCAAGAACAGGATGCCGAGTTATATATACCTATCTTGACATCTCCCACAATCTATACCAACCACGAAACTTTGAACATGTGCTAAGCTGTCACTTCCCATGTGGCCTTGCTATCTTTTCAAGGAGAAAAATTATTTTTCATGACAACTGACTACATTTTTTATCACACCCAAGCATGTGTGATGTGTAAGGTACATCACTGGCCAGAATGGGGATCACTCAACAGACTCTGGTTCAAAGGAGAAATTGATTCTCATTACAAAACCAACAAATAAGAAATAATTTTGATGCTCATGCATTACCATTGAATATGCATGATTATGTTATTGCTGTGCTATCGCCATGCATGGAGTTGATTCTCTGCCTTGGCTCATATGAATGAAAAAGAATTTGTACTTATCATTAGATATCATCCAGAGATTTAAATCTCATAAAAGTAGTCTACTGTCCTACTATTTGCTAAATTGGTAAGTAGGGATGACAATCTTTTAGAAAAAAAGTCTTGTAAAATATGAGTTTTAGACCTTAAGTTCCCACTTACACTCTTTTTTTTTTTTTGCTCTTTTAAGCTTAAAGAGTATTAAAATTGGACCAAAAAAATCATGAAGAAAGTATCACAGGAAATAAAGAAGAATAAAAATGAGAGGTAGAGGAAACATGCATTTTTGTAGCAGAATTTGACAAATTCAAATTGCTGAGATAAAGAACAGTTAAGAACAGTTGGAATGGGGTCAAGTAAAAAACTCGAGCCCTGTCTTTCATCACACCAAATCATTTCCACTTTATGAAATAAATCTATGGAATGGGGGTTTCATGGTTATTAAAAATGATTTAAAATGCCATCATGAAACATTAACATGAGCTACTTTTAATATTGTAGTTGCAATGGCATGGAGAATTCTTTTCCTGTTCTGATGGTATAGAATCATCAATCACTGCCTCCATGAGGTAAGGAACCATTGGGCTTGAACCAATGAGAAATGATAGGACAATATTATTCCCAAGCCACCTAAATGACTTCAGATCTTACGTGCTCAGAAAGAAATTCTTTTTTATTTCAGGTTTCAATCTCTATATATTAAGCAAAGAGAAAACCTCACATTTATTTGCTATTTAAAATGCTAAAATTCTCTGCTTGGGTTTATAATCACAAGCTGTTATAATACCCTGATCTTATTGACAATTGATAAAGAAACTGACTTTCTTTCCTGGAAAGGAGGATGGAATAAGTGTTGGGATTTGTACAATTAAGAAGTGTAATTTTGTGGAAGACAAAACTTGCGGCCTTTCACATATATCAGTAGGGATGTTGAATTAAGCTTAAAACGAGTGGTATATTTGTTCATCTTCTAGTAATTCTAAGTGCTTTGATGAATCAAGTGCTGGCATTTGAGTGAGTGTCAATGCATAACATTAAAACAATATTTTACCAAAAAGAAAAATCGAGAGTACATATAATTTAAAAATTTTTTAACACTTCACTTATAAATCTAGAATTTAGAATTTTTATAAGTAAAAATAACTGAACAAAGTAGGCAAAATGCATGAATCAATAATGGAGTAAAAATAAATATGGCTATTTATTAAGGTTGAGAAATGTTGTAACCCCAATTTGAGAAAGGATTGAATGTATGAATTACAAGATGTGTCCTACTGAAAAGGTACTAAGTGAATCATAAGAGAATAGCTCTGCAGCCATTGGAAACAGCCTCAGTAAGGAGAGAATTCCATGTTTTGATTTATAGCAAGGAAATAAAAAGTACGGGCCTAACAATAAATGGCATTACATAAGAAATATTGCCTTACATGGTTTTAGCTTTCTATATAAAACATTTTATAAAAGGATCATATACTTCCTAAAGTCTGGGTATTAGAGAAAGTATTGGCAAAGTCATTTTCTTTTAATGGGTCATCAGTATTTTACCCTATTATATTTTGTCTCTCTCTCTTTTATTTTTCCCTCTGTGTTGACAATGGCCTGTCAAGGTCTGAAATACTCAATGGTACTACATCTGGCTCTGGAGAAAGATGTGGCATCACAACTCTCAACTCTCCTATTCATCACCCCACAGCTGGTGGAAAGCTAAGATCCCACTCGTAGCACAGATGTGTTCCCACTACTCAGTGTTTCCTTGTCAGAAACCCAAGGAGAACGAATCAGAGAGTCCTTTAAAACGGGGCTCCCCAACCCCCAGGGCATGGACTGTTACTGTATCATGGCCTGTTAGGAACTGGGCCACACACACAGCAGGAGGTAAGTGGCAGGAGAACAAGCTAAGCTTTATCTATATTTGCAGCCACTCCCAAGCACTAGCATCACTGCCTCAGCTCCACCTCAGATCATCAGGCATTAGATTCTCATAGCAACACTGGTCCCTGGTGCCAAAAAAGCTGGGGACCACTACTCTAAACCCAATTCTCCTTTCCATCTCAAAAATTTAGCCAGTTAGGTGGAAACTTTTCATCACCTTTCTCTACTTTTTGACCCAATGACTAAAGGATTACTTTTGAACCATTCTTCTTGCCAGTGTAAGAAAGGACAGAATAAAGGTACATTGCTAGAACAAAATTTGTAAAAATTGTATGTCAATTCTATCATTATGACAATTACTAATCAACAAGAATAACTTTGTAAAATTTCATAGAGAATGAGAAAAAAGTTCCTTGTGATATATTCTTAGTGGTAGACTAATAAATTACTTGGATGAGAAAGAATAAACAAACACAAAATAACTAATTAAAACCTTAACTAGTTAACATTTGAGTATTACCAACACTAAAAGGAAATAACGAAAGAAAGAAGGAAAAGAATGGTTTCTATTGAGAACGTATGCCATAACAGAATGTGAACATAATTTGGGGTACTTCTGCTGCTCATATTTCTTTCTCTCCTTTCACTTACTGTATTGAAGTAGATCATGTCTCTAGCAAGAGCAGTATTCTTACATATTCATAGGCCAAGAACCTTTCTTCAAGAAAACATGTAATTATTTTACTTTGCCTGGGCAACAGAATACCATCAAACCAAAAGATTTATTTATTTGTGTCCCAATTAGAAGAGATAAATCCCCTCCCTTGAGAGCAGTAGAGTCGAAATGATTCAGAAAAATAAAATATAAAATAAAATAATTACACTTGTCTATAATATAAAGCTAGAAAGCTCTGGCCTTTTTGTCGCATTTGTAATTCTCCAAATGCTACTTTCATTTCAGTCAAATATCTTAGCTACAACTTTGGAACTTGCTGAATTCGGTTTTAGAATTTTGTTTTCTGACACTAAATTCGATGACGAGTTCTGGGGATTAATTAAACCTAGCATCAACAAGTATTTTCTTTTTTATGCCTCAAAAATTTCTTTTTTCATTTCACATGTTTCAGGGTATTACAAAAGACCAGGAAAACTCATTGCATTGGTATAAATACACTGAAGTTCTCCCACAAATGAAATGCACATTGCCATTTATTACCACCTCAGCAAAGCAATCCAAAATAAACATCTCTTGGAATGCTCTAGATTTCTTCGTTACTAATATGTTCTTCTTACTCTATGACAGAATATAATATTAGTTATTATTGCACTACCAGAGTGCAGTAAATAAATTCATTAATAGCATTGTGGTTGTTGTGGTTTATCTGGAGATATAAATAACTACTTTCTAAAAGTATTTCATTTATTTTTTTTCCTGGGTGGAGAGTCTATTTGTAAATAAGTCTTTTATTCATAAACACTAGCAAAATTACTAATTTTCCTTTTTTTTATTTTTATAGTTTGTATTTCTATAGTTGATTTTATCATAACAACATTGTAGAAATTCAGATCCAAACAGAAATTTAAAATTCATATTGTTCAACCCATTCATTTTACAGAAAAATGAATTTGGGTACAGACAAATCCACAACCTTCTCGAACCCATATAATTAGAATGAGAATCTGCTATAAATAAAAGAGCAATGTCCTTCAACTCCTCTTATCCCATTTAATAGAAAAGACAAAGGAAATAAATTATATCAATATAAATAAAGTACAAAAAAGTTCAATCTTCAAATAGTTGTTGGTAGGGAAAAAACCTAAAATTCACATTTAACTGGGATGATGCTGTTATGGGATTATGGGATTGGTTGGGTTCCCCAAAATCCACATGCTGTAGTCCTAACCCCCAGGGCCTCAGAACGGTACTAGGTTTGGAGACAGGGTCTTTAAAGGGTAATTAAGTTAAAACGAGGTCATACAGGTGGACCCTAATCTAACTGCACTGGTATCCTTACAGGAAGAAGAGAGCAGAACACAGACAGAAGGAAGGCTATGTACAGACGCAGGAAGATGATGGCCATCTACAAGCCAGAGAGAGAGTCTTCAAAAGAAATCGACCTTGCCAGCACCTTGATCTCAGACTCGTGGCCTCCAGAACTATGAAGAAATAAAGTTCTATTGTTTAAGCCACTTTGTCTGTGGGACTTTATTGTGGCAGTCATAGCAAATTAATACAGGTGCCTAAGAACTAGATGCACTGAGAGAACTAGTCCACTTTGTTTTAGTCCTGCCATTATTGTTGATTTAAGAAAAAATGTATAATAGAAGAATGAAAGGAATCTAATTTTTCACTTTTCAAAATTTCAACCTGGCTGGGAAATTTGTGCTGATTTGATAGAGCTGCTCAGAATATTCAGGCCCTAATTTCTACCTCTTCTACTAAAAGTCAAGATATAGTTTAAAATAGTATAAAAAATTGTTCTTGTGCTTATCAAATTAATATTTCTAAGATCAGATTTTTCCAATTTAATTTTTTAATTGATTGCAGTATCAGATGATATATTATTGAATTATACACTTGAAACAATAACCTGGTGCATATCCTGTACCCAAACCTTCCTGCTCACGCCTCCTCACCCCAAGGCTGACCTGTGTGACAGTCCCCTTGTGCCCTGCACCTCAAGTCATCAACACTTGCGTAAATATTCACTTCACTTTTGAAGTGACCTTCCACTATTCCAGAAGTGCTGACTCATAAGACTGGTTCTACACCTACGTACACATGAATAAATCATCTCTAAAAATAAATTTTAAAAGCAAAGAGATATAATTTTAAATGTTGATGGAATCTTAAATGGATTATGCCTTTACATAACTGCACCAGATTCTGCGATCTGTGTTTACCTTTGCAAAGAGAAGAAATCAGGCACCACGCATCATCCACTGCAGATGCGAGCAGAACCCTTCCTGACAAGCCTCCTTGACAGACCAAAAACTTACTATTCCTAACAATTCTAGAAGACTCTCTAAGTTCTTTAGCTGCACTAGAATTTATTTTTAACTGGAGCTTGTCATTCAGACATTTCTCTTATAATAACACTTGAACTGCAAACCTATAACACCAGAGATTTACACATTTGAAACACTAAAAATTGAATTATTATTCATCTCCACCCTGTTTTAAAAAACTGGAAAGTTTACATAATACAATTTGATTAAAATATATAAATCACATATATGAAAATAAATATATACGCATACAGGAAAATGACCAGAAATTATACTGACTCTGGGGTCCAGTGACGTGAATGCTATCTTCAAAGCAGATAGCACTGGTGATTAAATTTATTCACTTTCCAGCATATGATCCTAGGCAAGCTTTCTAACATTTTTTATTCTCAGTCTTCTCATCTGTGGAATGGAAATGATAGTGATTGCTACCACATGCAGTGCTAACATTAGGGTGTTGAAGTGGATCGGAACTCAGGGCGCTAAGCATCATGTCAAAACAGATTATTTCTCTGCTAAATAAAAAAAATCCACGAGGGTTCCTGCTTAGAGCAAGGTGAGACACTAAGTGTACCACGGCAGTGCCTGGCCCGCCAATCAATGCTAGGGATAAAGAATGACCCCATCATGTCCCATGGCAAGTCTTGCCTACTTTGTGTCTTGGTCCCTTTCTCTTTAAGTCACTAGACCCCTCTGGCTATCTGGGTGGGAACAGCACTGTGGAATGAGGAAACTCTTGGGGGAAACTCACAGAGCATAGGGAGGAAAACAGTCATTATCCCAGACACAGCCTGGGCTCAAGTTTGGACATCGGTGTGATGAAGCCTGTGGAGCTCTCCCTTACTTTACTTTGGAGTTTTTGACTTTGAATATCTAATTTATGGAACCAGTAGAGAGGAGTGGCATAAAAAGAAAGGAAAGCATGACATTTGGGCCTGATTAAAGGTCAAGAAACTGCAGAGAGTGGAAAGCGAAATCACCAGGAAGATAACCCAGAAAATGTAGCAGTGGGAGGGGAAGAGGAGATGAAAGAAGATGTGTGAAGCTTAGCAGCTTCTGCTGCTTTTCAGAAATCCCGACACTAACTCTGAGATGGAGCAAATGATATTTCTTTCGGTTTCATGGATTTAGCAATTCTCTACTGTTCCTTTAAAAACATAAACTTTACTTTTTGCTTTCTTCTCTCTTTATAGAAATAATTCATGTTTGTTGAAATCAATCAGAAGGTACAGAAAGCCAATGAAAAACATTATTTAAAATCCTACCATTCAGAAATGACCACCCGGGGATACAATAATAATAATAAAGCATTAACCACAAATATATTCTTCATTTTTTGAAAGCTCAGGTTCTTTTGACATCCTCACAATTGGTTTTGGGGTCCAGGAACTACAATGCAAAAATTATAATCCATGAATCAGGATCTGGACAGATTTCTGCCCCACACATGAAGCTCTCTTCCAGGAAGGGTGGGGTCCAGGAGAGACAATATCCTTGGAGTTTTCGTGAAGGTTTGTGTGTTAGCCACCAACAGCTTAATTCATTTTTGTTTTGTTTTGTTTATTTGTTTTTATTTTTATTTTTTTTAGGTGAGGTAACCTTTGGTTGACCTCACAGATTGCAAAGACCTTGTCATTTTACAATCCCTTATTTTCACACCTACAGCACCTGGTCTTCCTAGGTGGTCTCCCATCCAAGTACTAACCAGGCCCAACCCTGCTTAGCTCCCGAGACCAGATGGGCTTGGGTTTGTTCAGGGTGGCATGGCCATAGATTCTTAATTCGTTTTGAAGCAAACCCTGTCTGATGGCTCTTCTTAGCTACTTTAGGGGTAGATGTCATAGTTTATAAAGGCATACATATAAATTTCTACTTTGGCAATGTTTTTACTACTCCCTAACAGAGTCCAGAGTATGGTAGAGTGGAATTTAAAGAATGAAGAAAGGAAAAGAAAAAGGATTCTAAATAAAGCTCATCAAGTCTTACTTTCTAATTAAAGGGCTAGTACTAAATAAAGAAAATAAAGACTTTTTATAGCACATTACACAAATGCAAGAAAATGTTAAAACCTCCAATGTGACTAGTTAGAAAACAGAATTAGAGAACTTTTAGAAAGCACTTCAAAGGATGTGCTAGTTTACCTCCCAGGCCAGCATGCAGATGTCAAAAATGTCAAACTATCTATGACAAATTTCTGTTTTCTTTAGTCCTGAAGACTGAAGATTGAAGATACCTTAGTAGTTTCTCTACAAAAACGTTCTTAAACTCAACCCAAAACAGAACCATTAAAAAAATAGACATGTCAAAAAACATTTCTTTCCCTTAGTGAAATCCCCCTTCTTCTTGGAACAAAAAATTAAGTTAATTTCACCCTTTACCAAGAAGCATTCAGTCATCAAAAAGCAATTTTAGAATGCTGAATTACATTCAGCCCATGGTCAAATATGACAATTCACACTTTTTCATGGATCCGTGCCTAACTCTGCCTTCCCCGAAGTAATAAGCAAATCCACACAATTTAGCATCAGGAAACATCTTGTTATGTTCAAACTGTGTCTGCCATGTAAGCTGGCACAATACACTTAACATGTCTTGGTTGTAGTTCAAGACACAGTGTTTTCTCTACAGCGTTGTTTTGCTGAGTTCTGCTTTGGCGATCTCTGAGTAATGGTGGTGGGTAGGCAGGGGCTATGGTGTGACAGCACTGTGGTTTAAAAGGCAGTAGAGAAATTCCGGTTCTGGGTGAGGTGGGTAAGCACGTATCATTCTTTCTCCTCAAATAAATGCAGTTATAAAAAAATAATAGTTAAATAAAAGCTAAATGAGCTAATATGCATAAAATGCTAAGACCACTGCCTGACATTTAGTAAATGCTCTTATTATTAGGGCAGGAATTTCCTGTTCTTTTTTCTTTATTTATTTATTTATTTATTTATTTATTTATTTATTTATTTATTTATTTATTTATTTATTTTGTATTCCATGTGTGCCTAGATGAGTGCTTGGCACACAGTAGCCATTCCATAAATATCCAGGTTTTTAAAGAAATCTTATTAGATTTTTTTAGAATAGTGACTTATTTCATTAGCTACAACAGATTTATGGTATGAATAAGTAAAAATAAAAATCAAATTTTGGCTAGTATGACAGAAAGAATCAGCATATTAAGTTATTAGGCTCCTATTTACAGTTTTTTAATCTTTCATTAATTCTTTTAATTAATTATTTTATTGGTTAACGAAATCCGACGTTTCACCTGTACATTTTAACAGTAAGACATATATATATTTACATTGTGTGTTCACCTCCCATAGTTAGAGTTCTTTCTGTCACTATATATTTGACCCCATTCACCTCATCTACCTCCCCATATGCCCCACCCTCTGGTCACCACTAGCCTATTGTCCATGTCCATGAAAATAAGCATCTGTTGGATGAGAACAAAAAACTATTCTCAAGTCATAAAGCAGCTTTTTGAGAACTCTGAAAAGTAAATGATAGCTGCAGACTGGAGAAGACCAGAATTTAAAATACTATCAATCCAGTGGTGAGCTCACCTCATACTCCCTCCAAAACCCTGGCATGGACTCCGCAGCATGGAGCCTGACACAGACACTGGGCTCAGGAAGAGACAGCTCAGAAAGCCCTGGAGCTCTGACCTGAGGACAGGAAAGGGATTCTGAATGCTCAGAGAAACTCAAGAAAATCTCCCCTTCTTGTTGTATATTTTTTCTCCCTCCATTTTTGTACACCCAGCACTCAGGTAATTTTGTCACACTGTCAGCAGTAATGACAAAGGCTATCAGGTGCTTAAAACTAAAAGAAATGACTTCCCTTCTGATAAGAGGAGCTGTGATCCCAAGAGGAAAGGAGAAACTAACATTGCTTCTTTTTTTCTTTCTGTTTACGTTGCGTGGTCCTGGACATGGACACAGTTGCAGGAAGAATGCAACACAGTGAGGCAACTAAAACTTTAGCTTTTTGGCTGAAAGATCAAAGAAGGGAGCCCCAGGAAATAGAATAGTACTAGGGATGACAATGGAGATGGAGAAACTCAGGACAATAGTTTCATAAAGATGTTCATGAACTCTTGGATTCATTAATAAGTTGCAAATGTGCAACCCTAACCCTAAATATCATATCATAGACAAAGAGCCGAATTACCAGGTAGAACTTCTACCCAGATCTCATACTGCAACTTGGTGGCACACACACCAGATGGATATGAATAGCACTGAAAACACCTTAGAAACAGAACTAATGTTGTAGTGACAACCTTCAAAAGGCCAGTCAGAACTTGTGGCCCAAACTCAATTAAGTCAATTGCCTATTAAAACAAAAATAATTAAGGTTCCACTTTAAATAATAAGAAAAAGAAGAAATAAACCCAAAGCAAGCAGAAAGAAAAAAATAATAATGGATAGATATCAGAAACTGTAAACAGAAAATCAGTTCAGAAAATCAATAAAACCAAAAGCTAATTCTTTAGGGAAAAAAAAAACAATAAAATTGAATAACTTCTACTAAAATTGACAAAGAGAGATAAAAAATATTAATAAAAGAGAGAAGAAAAAATATTAATATCAGAAATAAAAGGGGGCTATCACTACAGACCACACAGACATTAAAGGGATAAGAAAATACTACCAATAATTCTATATACACTAATCAACAACTTAGATGAAAAAGATCTATTTGTCAAAAAATTTTTAAAAACTTAAAAAAATATAAAAAACCTAAAACTCACCCATGATAAAATAGATAACCTGTGTAGTCCTTTAACTCCTAGGTGAGATAGATTTATAGTTAAAAAAAAAAAAAAGTGTGTGTGGGGGGGTGGAGAAACCATCAAAGCCCGGATGGTTTCATTGGCAGATTCTAACAAACATTTAAAGAATGAATAACTTTAGTTCTCCTTAACCTTTCCCCAACGTCTGGAGGAAACATAGTTTTAGAAAGAAAAATTTGATAATTTAGATTTTGTCAAAAGTTGGAACTTTTGCTATACTAAAGACACTGTTAGGATAACAGAAACACAAGATATACACCGGGAGAAAAATATTCTCAAAGCACATGTCTAATTGATCGATATCCAGTACATGTGACAAATTCTCAAAATTCAGCAGGAAGAAAACGAACAGCCCAAGAAATTGGCAGAAGACTTGAACAGATGCTTCATCAAAGAGTATAAAATAAAAGGCAAATAATCACATAAAAGCACTCACATTTGAATGATTAAATGACTAAAATTCTACGAAGCTGACAATCCTAAGTGCCAACAGAGGTGTGTGGTAACTGGAACTCTCATATGTTGCTGGTGCAAACACAAAATGATCCAACCACTCGGGAAAACATGTTATCAGCTTCTAATGATGTTAAACATACACTTCCCATATGACTCAGGAGTCTCATTTCTAGGTGTTTACCCTAGAAAAGTGAAAACTTACGTTTATACAAAACCTATGTTTATGGCGGGTCCATTTATAATTTCCCAACAGGGAAACACAGAGATTCATAAGAAAATACAGTCAACGATCTAATGTTCCTAAGTCTAGTGTGGGAGACACACAGATACAGAGCTAATGTAATTAATGCTGATCTAGTAGACTTTGAGAACTATGATAAGCAGATCAATAGTGAACTCCAGTGAGGACATAACTAATTCTAGCAGTAAGAATCAGCGAAGAATTCTTTGGAAGGGCAATCACTCACCCAGACCCTGAGAAATGCATCAGACCCTGATTCATGAAAGGTGGCACATTAGAAATTATTAAGAGCATGAACTTTGAAGTCAGACTGCCTGAGTTTGCACCCCAGTCTATCATTTATTAGCTGTGTGATCTTAGGCAAGTTATTTAACCTCACTGTACATCAGATTCCTCACATATCCCATGGGAATAATAATACCACATATGTCATAGGGTTGCTGGGAGGGTAAATTAGTTAATGTATGTAAAGCACCTGTAACAGGACCTGAAACATAATAACAGGTAGCTAACTATATGTAAGACAGAGAAAAGAGAGACAAACGAGACAGAGGCCACATTAAAAAGTCTCAAAGTGAAGTGCTAAACGATATTATTTTTTCTTGTTTGTTTTCACCAGAAAAAAAAAAAAGCATAGAGTATGTTAAGTACAAATTACTGTGTATAAAATGCTAACCCAATGATAGTTTTGGATCATTGCTCTTTTATTATAATTATGAATTCTCAACCCAGAAAAATGCACAGATGTGGGTATAGACACTCAAAACTCTACACATGGTTTTAGGGGTCCATCTGCAACTAAGGTCAGCAGGTACTTCATCAAACTCTTCCCTGAGCCACAGTTAATGGATGGGTCAAATGGTATTACCAACTTTCCATGAAAACCAGTGCTCAGTGTGGAATTTTATACGACCCCATGCAACTATGGGTCCTAAAGTATCTAATTTCTAAAAAATTAACTGTGAGCTCAATAGAGGAACAAGACAAATAGAACACGAAGAACTTTGCAGCTCCATCTCAAAGCAAAGAAGGGGGAGAGAAGGCAACTACGGGTAGGTGGTCCTCCGTCTGAGAAGCAGGCCTGTGAAGGAGGAGGACCCGGGTCCTCTAACCCTGAGGAGGAGATGCGGGCGACAGATAAGATGTAAAAACTGACCGGCTTTGTACTCACATGGTGAAGGAGCCCGGAGGGGCAGACACTCTTCGCAGGTCCGCGGCTTGCACCTGATGGAGGCTAGAGGCAGCAGGGAATGAGCAGCGAAGACAGTCAGCACAACAGCGTGGACAGACAGGGAACAAGCCAGGAGAGAGAAAGAGAGACACACAAAGTTTAAACAGAAATTAAATGAGCGCGTCACTAAACAGTGCATGAAAAAAAAAATCAAGCCAGCCACGGAAATACTCCAAAAAGCCGGTGACAGCGACGAAGCCAACAGGACACATGGCAGGGGCTGGCTCAAAGGCAAGCCACAGACCGGAGCTCAGGGCAGGGCACAGGGAGGGTGCAGAAGGGGCGCTGAGGGTGCGCGGGGCTGCGGGGGCAGGATGGGTGATGGTCCTCTCCTGCTCTAGGTCAGTCAGGACATCCAAAGAGAGGAAGCACACACACACACACACACACACACACACACACACACACACACACACACAAGGGCTGGCTGGCACCGTCAACTCATCTTTGAGGAGAGTCAAGGTATATTAATTTCATCCCTTATCATGATTCTCACAAATCCAGGGTTTTGTGGGAATATTCAGGTCCAAAGACCACCATGCTGAAAAGAGTGACTCAACAAAAACTTCTTCCTTCACAGGAACATCCAAGGCTTGTTAAGAACCCCAGAGGCGAAGGATACCTTAAACGCCTAAAGTCACCACAGTGATTCTGTTATTCCACTCATATTCTTGGTAGAAGAATGAAAGCACAGACTTGTCCCTCTCTCCCTTCTTACATAAAGGAGAGAGCCTTCGGTGCCTATTAGAGAAGAAATGTAGAATTCAGGACACTAAACCCCAAGTTTCCTGCTGCTTTTGCCATAATTGTTCTCTCTGCTCTCTCAGACAATTGGGACAGTTTCCCTATAACTGCACTAGACACAGCTCATCGATCCCTCGTTTCTGCTGGGTGTGTCACTTCTCACATAAAGTCATCCGTGAAGTCACTCCTTTTTATCCTCCAAGGACTATCAGATCCATTTATATGTCTCAGGAGCCAGGATGAAGGATTCTGGTTGCCTAATGCAAAGTCTGCCAACTAGAAATCTCATCCTTAGGACGATATGATTGTCCCCAACGCTGTAGTCTTAGTTACTAGTGATCTCGGGGTAACCGCTAGTTTGAGTTCTCCCTAAACACATGAGTGATGTTGAATGTCTGATGTCTTTCTAAGGTGCTTTCAAAGAGAGAGCATGATCTGGCTACCACATTACTAGAATATAAACCTAGATTAATCCCTGCTACTTTGGGGGGAAGGTATTGACTGGAGTTCTTATTTCAAGTAGATTTGCAAGCCATGAAAAAATTACATATGCTCCTGTGTCAGTGAGGGTGGGCACTGAACCCAGACGGGGCTGAGCCTTTTAGTTTGTATCGTAATAACAAACGGAGTGACACACCAAGAAATTTTTTTTAAACTATTTTTTCCTTTTTGCATAAATGAAGCTCTCGTAGCATCATGAAGGCTTACGGTTTAAACGTTTCTCATGGGAGTTCGTCCAGGTATATATGTGAACCAGATCTTGAAATCCTTCCACTTATTATCATAAAGTATAATGAAGACAGTTCCTACATTATTTTAATGTTATGAGATTTTAGATTTATGTTATTTTAGAAATAATTTCTGAGAAACATAACAGAATATTTCATATCTGATCCATGTGTGTGAGCCACTAATTCAACATGTCACCACGAGTCTCAGGCGCACTGACAGGCACTGGGGGATCTTAAGAGGGAAACCCCAAAGTCTCCCACAGAGCAGGGAAGTGAGACAAATAAAGCAATGATTACGCTATTTTTGATAAATGGTGTGATCAATGGAGAGCACAATAGGAACACTGAGTAGTGTAGAAAAGGATTCTTATGAAAAGCGATTTTTCAGTGGAATCTTGAACTCTAGTGAGAGTGAGAAGATCAAAAGGAGGTAAGGAGGTCACTGCAACAGAAGCACAAAAACATGATGATACTCAAGTCAGGGTAGTGCTTCAGGAGTAGCAATTATCTCTGAAGCACAGGAAGATGAGGATGAAGAAGCCAATAACCAAGAAGATTGAAAAAGCTAAGGAGTATGGGCTTTACATTTTTAGAAAGGTCATTCTAACCTGGAAAAGACATGGTGTGAAGGGCAGCAACACTAGAAGTAAGGAAATGAATTATGAGCAAACTTCAGCAGTGCCACTGAGAGGTAGCTGGCAGAGAGGATGCATAGATGGTGTGAGAGTTAAAGATGTGGGGAATAAAGAGAAAGTAGATTTCAAAGAACACACTGAATATGCGAAAGTGGAGGTGACTTAGGCAGGGGTCCCTAATCCCCAGGCTGCAAACTGGTACCAGTCTGTGGTCTGTTAAGAACTGGGGAATGAGGCCACACAGCAGGGGGTGAGTGGTGGGCAGGTGAGTGAGTGAAGTCTCATCTGGATCTGTAGCCACTGCCCAGCACTAGCATCACCACCTCAGATCATCAGGCATTAGGTTCTTATAGGAGCCCCAGGCCCTGGTGCCACAAAGGTTGGGAACCCCTGACTTAAAAGACTCAAGGGGTAGGGACATGATGACTGAGTGGACAGAGGTTCCATTTATATAAATGTGAATGAAAAAGGCTCACTAGATTGCAAGGAGAGAAAACAAAAGGAACAGAGTTAATAAATCCACTAGTACCATGTAATGGGGGGTTGCTATGAGATATCCAGGTAAAAATGTCAACTAAGATATTTGGGTGTGAGTCCTCAATTTCTAGAAGAAAGCCTGGGCTGAAGACACAGACCGGAGGCTGATTAGCTTATCAGTCACAGATGGAACTCAGGGTGCTGATGTGATCTCCCAGAGAAAGGGCAAATATGTGAGTTGTTTAGGAAGCCACGGCAACTTACACCCCAAATATTCATAGTTAACATGCTGTGTGAAAGGAGGGCAATTCCTTAACATGAACTGAAAAGCTACCCTCTTCCTACTGAGAAACCCTCTCCCCCAGCACACACACAGGTGTTTAAACTAAAATTCTAGAGACAGTTTAAACCGGTTCACTTTCTTCTGAAAGAAGACAGGCAAACGAAACAGAAGAAACATATAGTTTTAATGAAAAACAAGAAATGGAGAAAGGAAGAAAGAAAAGAAACGAAGAGAAAGAAGGATGGAAAAAATGAAGGAAAGAAATAAAGAATTGTCTTTCTGACTTGGCTACGGTATTAAACTTCGTACGACCCTGGATGAAAGACAGAGAGTCTTGGCATATAAGGAATGGAATAACACATAAAAAGTCTTAATGGCCAGGCTAGGCTGCCTTTAAACTGGAAACTCGGCCTGGAAACCCAGAGGAAGAAATTCGATTTCAAAACAAGGACTTCTAGTGAAATAGAAAGAAGTGATCAAATCTCAGAAGGTGAATAAGATCAGTGAGTGAGAGAAATTAAAGTTCAGTGAACAAGTCATATATGATAACTGGGTATTTTGCTTTCCTTCGAAAATGTGCCAACTGCATTGATGATTTTCTAACAATATAATGTTGAACATTTTTCATCTTAATTAGTAATAAATATCTATAATTTTAAAGTTTTATGTGTTCTTTGTAAAAAGGAAAAGCATACTATTGTTGCCATGTCACAGGTTTTTCAAAGGACCCAAGGCTGCTTTGATGGAACCATTATTGCCCCCTGGTGGGGAGTCACTGTTCTGGGGTTGACGTGGGCTTCTTGAACCCCTGCCCGGCTAAATCAATGAAGTCACAACATCTGCCACATGTGTCATGAATGAGCACAAAAAGAAAACTATTTATATTAGTTTTTATGTGTGAAGAAAGCCCAAAATTAATTCTTAACACAGTTACTAAAGAAGTAAAAATTCTTTCTCAAGGGCAGGAGGTATTTGAAACAACCTGAAAACAATGTCATGTCTGGTAAGATTATGAAATGTAGCAGCACAAGGCATGCGAATGGGAGATGTGTGCCTGTAGACACTAACTCAGCATTGTATATTCACCCTGATAGGAGGGAAATGCATCAGAAATAAGCTCGGTGTTTCACTAATTGCAAAACGTAACAAAACAAGAGATAGAGCTAAACGGACCTCTGGATGATGATTTAGGAAATGTGCTGGGGACATCCAAAGTGACTCTGGGGAAGGAGGACAAGAGAAGATCACTCATCCAAGCTTTAGACTTAGAAGCAGACATCAAACTCTAAAACACATTGAAAGCCCTGTCTAACACTGTTCCTCGACATATGCCATGTCAGGAAGAGCAGTGAAGTCAAGTTTTGGACGTGAGGTATGGCACCTGTGTCACTGGTTTGCTCTAGACACTTCTGTAGATTGTCATATTGACTCACTAATTACCTGGCAAGGCATGCCCTCACTTCACAGGCTCTAGAGGAGCCAGACATTCAGTAAAATAGGTAACCATGCATCACAGGGCACAAACAGGAGTTTAGGGGGGCCCTCGCTGTAATAGAAGAATGACCCAAGAGTGAGCCCCGAAATGACCTTACTTTAAGTCAGATGAGGCATATGGCATGATATACAGAAGATACTCAAAAAGATGTCCCAAATCCCCATCTTTTCCATCCCCTTTTCCCATCCCAAATAAAGAGTTCAATCAAAAATTAGATTAAGGGACACTAAAAAATTAATATCTAGTCATTACACCTTATCTCAAATCAGTTTTTGAAAACACCAAAAAGGAAAGGGCCAAGGAAAAAGGGGATATACTTTGCTTAAGCATTGAGTCATGCATCAGGTTAAACCTAGAAAGTAGGATGCCACCCGGCATGGCAAATTGAGCTGGTACACCAGAGTACACGGGGCGCCAAAGTGGGAGCATCAGGAAAAGGACAATTCACCAACAGGCAGAGGCGATGGAGGGTGGTGAGTCAAAATCCAGCTCTGCTATCGGAGAAACCAACACTCTCCAAGTGAGTGAGCCAAGAGGAGGCCGACAGCCTGCCTTCTTAAAACAAAACAAGAAAGAACGCATACATCTGGACGCATTTTTACGGCCCTAGCATCACGGGATGATTTCCCACTGGTCCCAGTAAGTACATACTCAAGCGGTCTGTGGAGAAGCAGCATCAATCTAGCACGCAATACAATAACAACTTCTAAAGGTGGTCGCTGTATAGGAAACATGAAGAAAAAATGCGAGAGAGACCTGCTGGGTGTAAACCTGGTTCCTTCCTCCAGACAGGGAGGCCCCGCCCATGCACATGCTCTGCATTCTCCTCTCCAGGTCTCCCTGTTCCCACGGGTGGGAGAGGGCCAGACTCACTCATTGAGTAAAGGCATGGACGTTCTCCTCTTGCTCTTCTGCACCATGTTGGCCTGATTCCTCAAGGAGATCTGGATCATAGCCGGGGCCAGCCTGCAGGGCTCCCCGTCCACTTGCATGGGGATGGACTTGTAAGTCAGCAGTGTCACCTCCCGACACTGGTGCAGCCTTTCCCCATGACCCCCGACTTGCAGGGCGGCCTGTAAAAACAAGGGCCGAAAGGAAGTAAGGAGTTAGTTCTGAAGAGGTACGTGGGAAAGCTAGAAACCCCAAGTCTACCATGTAAAGCCAAAGGCCTTTGATGGACACATGGAAAGTCGCTAGCCATGAGTAAAACAGGAAACCTTAGACAAATCACAGATGCGAACAAACTAAAATTTCTAAACTTTTGATGAGCTTGACCATAAATTCTCATAGACAGCCACTTTTAGTCTTAATTTAATCATGCTAGTTTATTTAATGTAGAAGTTGTTCTCTGTGTTAAAAAATGTAAGTCAAACAAAATAATATGAGATAAAGCACATAGTTTAAGGCAGCTTCTATATATTTAAATACATATATTATAATAAATACATAGGATATAAATGTATATTATTTAAATATCAATGTAATATGTAGTTATATATTATAACATATAATATGTAATCTCATATATTAAATGTCTTAATATTTAAATATGCAGCCCAGCCTTGGCTAACTTCCAAACTTGGGCAGGCTTTTCCTTTTTACCATAAACCTCCCCAAGCTACTTCTAATCTGCAGAAGGTCAACAAAATGCAAAATAACACTAATTGCTTGATTAAAAACTTTTTGAAAAGGAAAGCAGCTTTGAGGATCAAACTCGAACATCATAAGAGCTCAGTTCACCACGGTCACCACCAAATGCAAAGTCAACTCAATATCGTCTGTGAAGAGCAACACATCAGCATAACTTCCTTGCCTTAGTAAAAACAAAAACCAACCAACAACAACAACAAAACATATGCTTAGTGTCAGTTACCCTTTGGGGGATAAACGAAAATCATACAATACTTGTTTGGTTGTAGCTTACATGGAGCACACAAATTATACAGCTTGATGAATATTTCTGTACACAAATGTGAACCTCTATCCAGATCAGTCTTTAGACAATTTATAACCAAGAGGTTTCCACGTGGCCTTCTCAATCTATTTACTGTTTATTTCCATCAACCAGTGGGTCACCACTATTCCAACTTCCAGCACCACAGAGTCAATTTGCTTGAACTTCAACTTCATGTAAAATGGATCACACAGTATGTCCTCTTTTTGTGCCCGACATCTGTTGTTCATCATTTTTCTCAGTAACACATAGCAAACTGGATTGATCTTTCTGCTGGTAAACATCTGGTTGTTCCCAGCTTTTATTGACGTAGACTTCCTTGTGTATATCAATGGATACATAAGCTCTTGGTTGCACAGGATGAGTAGCATTGCTCTGTCGTAAGTTTAAATGTACACTTACTTTAGGTGGATACTGTTGAATAGGTTTTCAGTAAGGTTGTATTACAATGCACTTTGAGCATCAATTTATTTATAATGAAATATACTTAAAAAGGAGTCAAATAATAACATCAGCCCCAAATCTAAAAGATTTAGTTAGGAAAAAGGAAAAACCATACATATTATCAGCTTGTTTTGATATGTCTCATCTGTATGAATGGGAGGAAAACCTTGTTACCTGAGATTTGTGAAGTCGATTTCCACTTACTTGGTTGCCTGAGGTTTTGAATTATTTTTGCATTTGCATTCATTTAAACAATTGAAACATGATTAGCTATAAACAGAAAAAAAGGAACACAAAGGGACAGAATGAAGAGAAAAGAAAACAGAATAAAAAACTGAAAGAACTCAGCATTACTGAACACCTTTGATGCGTGCTTTACACAACTGTGTGCTTTACATATAATTTTATTTAATTAGTGGGAGAACAAGAAAACAGAGCAGAGTGTGGTGAAAATTTACTAAAATTCTTTTTGGGCCTATTACCGAATCCTCAGTTATTCAGCTGAAAGTTTTTTCTGGCTGTACTTAAACGATCTGTGTAAATTAATCTATGGATTTGAACCACTATCTCATCTCCAGAACTTTTTCAATATATTTCTCTTGCCTTCAAGTACTTCTCAGCCTGACCCTTATCTGACAAAACTGTATCTCTTCATCCACTAAAGAAAATTCTGTTTCGTTCTTTTTCTTCCTCCAGGCTTGACTAGGCCTCTTGACAAAAATGCAGAACCTCCTAGGTAAGAACTTATTCCTCTGAGTTTAACAGGAGTGGGAATAGCTTAAATACTTTCCAGCCTGTTGGTATAAGAAGGTGTACACAGTACTGCACAGCACGTTTAAGCCGTGTTCTCAGCCTCACACTAGGACCCAGCAAATACCACAAACTTGCGGAGGTAAACAGCTGTCAAGGGCAGTCCTGCTGGTATTTCAGAATCAGTCTAAGATCACCACACAAGCACAGGAGGAATTGATCAAGCTAGCTTTCTAGGACAGACGGTTTTATTATTGTTAGCACAGCCACGATAAATTATTTTTGGAACTAGTTAAAGGTAATTTTTTTTCTTTCATTTTTTTTCTTTTTTTTTATGCCTATAGCACCTGGTCTTCCTAGGGGTCTCCTATCCAAATACTAACCAGGCCCGACCCTGCTTAGCTTCTGAGATCAGACATCAGGCTTGTTCAGAATGGCATGGCCGTGGATCATGGATCATGGCTCCACCCGGGTGTTGAACCCAGGACCTTCTGTGTGTAAAGTAGACGTGCTAACCGCTACACCATAGAACCATGTCCTAAAGGTAATTTTTAAAACACTTAATAGAAGTAGTTGTTTTTCATCGCTCCCACTGGTCTAAGCTTAACATCCCTATTAATGCATATGTCCTAAAAACCCCATGATTTGCTAGAATGAATCATTTACTGATAATAATATATTGGTTTATGAATGGCAGACATCCAATTACCTGTTCAACCTAGCCTGTCTTCCTTTTGTGAAACCTTCAAATTTTGCCCTTCTGGTAGCATAGAGAGGATAACCAAGACAGCCCTGAGCTCAGGGCATCCTTTGCCATTCATTATGCTCAGATCCTAATGACTTTTCTTCACTCCTCAGGAATGGCTTGAGATGTTCTGGCTTGCCACACTACACTCCTCCCTAGAGTACTTCTCTCTATCTCCCTTGAAGCCTCATCTTCCTTCTTACTACTCAAGGCCTTATTCCACTCACTGTCAGATGAGAAGGATGGACAATCCTGGGTTAGGGGAGGAAAAGAGAAGCAAGGCTAAGTCCTCCCCTCCTTCCTTTCTCACCAGTGCTGCCAGACCCTGACTCCCAGTCTCACTCCTGTAACAGAATGCCCAAGGCAGAAATCAGTGACCTGGAGAATTAACAATGGGGATAAATCAATACACCAGTATCTGGGGTTTCTTCTTTATGACTAACAAGGTAATCTTAGAAGACTAAGTAACAAAAGTAGAAAACATAAAATTATTTTTTTATTAAATAAACAAAAGATCATTGCTAAAGATATAATAAAGAATTTTGGAAATCATACAAGAATGTTATGAAGATACAAATCGAAAAGCCTAGATAAACTTTTAGAAAAAAAAAAACAACTTGCAAAATTTGGTATAATAAACACATAACTTGGATAGATTATACTGACTTCAAAAATTAAAACAGCTATCAAAAATATATCTGATCCTGCCCCCATTCCCAAACATGCCAAGCAGACCTGATGTTGTACAAGTAATTCTACCCAACTTAGAAAAAATGAAAGACGGAGTATTTAACATGGCTAGCTTCAGATAACACAATGCTTCTGAGGGAACAAAACCAGATAAAAGCATATAAGAAAATAAAATTTTACTCTAAATTATATTTATAATCGCAAACACTAAAATCATTTTTAAAAATTGCTTCTCCTGGTCTATGACATAAAAACTAAATTGTGATCTATTATGAGGTATTTTTGCAGGACTTAAGGATAATTTCACATCAGAAGATAAATCATCGTAATTTCACCACATTATGGTTTAAAAAAAAACCCTATCATCATCTCAAAAGATAAAGAAAAAGATAATACATTTCAGTACCTTTTAGGATAAAAAGTTGTTAGAAAACTAGAAATGAAAAGTAACTTTTCTAACTGTAAAAGTCATCTTCCAAAACACATAGAGAAAATGTTACTCAGAGTAAAGAAAATTTAGAAGCATCCCTTTCAAGGGAAAGAGTTAGTCACTAGCAACAAAAGTGTTCAACATAACATTGGAGATCTTGAACCACACAGTTAAGTCAAGGGAATAAAATTGTAGAATGAGTTTTACTTACAATAATATGATTTCCTGTATGTTTAAAAAACATAAAAATAAAGCAATTGAAAGAAAACACATCAAAATATAAAGTTATGAATCGTGTACTTGTGACTGCTATTTTTACTTTTAATTCTTATACTTAGGTGTATTATCAAACTAAGCAAACATTTAATGTTACTTTTTTCTTAAAAAAATAAAAGATTGTATTATCTGGCACATGTACATCTTCCACCCTGGGAATTTCTCCATGTAATTTTTCTCCCTGAATAATCTTTTGCTTTTCTAACTCATAAATAAAAAAAGAGCCTACATATTTCAATTTCAATTAACAAAAAGAAAGCTGACTATGCTTTCTTTAAAGTTTAGGAGCCTGAAATCTTTGGATTCCTGTCTGCATAGCAAATTAGGCTCCCAATTCCTCAATATGAATAATGCTTTGAACTGTCTTGCAAGTTTTAGATTATTTTGAAACAGACTCGACATGAAAGGACCTTCACAACCATAATGGCAGAGAACTGTAGCAGAAATAAATACGAATTACAATGTCTGATTGAATCTGTGTGGAATCCAAAAGGTAAACACGTTACCAAGAACCCAACAAAGAATCATCTTAATTAGTAGGAATACATCTCAACCAGTAAAATGGAGACTTCTGCTTTGAAATTTGCAATTATAAGATAAAGAGTCTTAAAAAACTATTTTTTTTCCATTCCAGTTATCCTATTTCAAATCTCGTCTAAAGTACCACTCTGAACATTTTAAATACACAAAAATACACACATATGCCCAAATAACTATATTTTCCTGTTTATATAATTATCATACACAGCTGTATGGGTTTTCATGTAATTTACTTTCTTAGAAATGTAATCAATATAATAGTTTCAAGCAATGTGAAATTGCAGGCTGAAAGTAAAATTATTTCATCTTGAATAAAAAAAATACAACGGTGTACTGCTACATGAGTGGTAAGGTAAGACTTGTATGAAAATATAGAATGATATGCCCATATCACTCTGCTTTTTCTAGGTAGATTTCTTTTTTATCTTGGAAGCAATCTAGAGTCACTAGAATCTGAGATTCAATTACACATTTGATACCAGCTAGTATGCATGTATTACATTATTCATATCATGCAAAAAAAATCATTGACATAACTTTAGGATTTCATTTTCTCTCCGCCAACTCCCATGTACTGCTATTTTTCTCTTTCTTACTAATGATAGGGCTGGAAATAGAAAGATTTGATAGGCCCCCAAACCCTCTCCCCTAACCAGAGGGCTCTCCTGAGCTCTAACCATACATTTCAGACTGTTCCTTTCTGTATCTCCTTAGGTGCCTCACAGGGGTTTCAAACTTAACTTACATAAAACAGTTTATTTCTTGGGCAATATTTTCTTTCTTTTACATTTTTGACCTCATTTAATATATTCATCTCTTACCTAATGACTTATACTAGCCATCTGGGATTCATTTATATATATATTTTTTTCCTCCTTTGCAATAAGTCACTATAAATAACTCTTGAATTTGTCATTCCTTTTCATTCTCATTACTTCTTCCTTACTTAAGGCTTTCAGCTCTCCCCGTTTCTTTACCTGCACTTTGGTTCATCTACCTGTCCCTAGCCGTAAAGATTCTGGTCACCCTTCGCAATGACACCCAGGTCATCTTTCTGCACCACAAATCTAACCCGGTTTCACAGCATCTCCCTCAACCAACCCATTTACAGTTTAAAAACCAAAAAAGCACCATTTCTGCCCCGTCTCCATATCCACATTTTTATTTACTGTATGCGTCACCACTCAGAGCCACCATGAGTAGTTTTAGCAGATCGTGCTTCCTTAGGCTAATCCCTCCTGGCAATCTCACTCTGAGATTTCTGCCTCCTCTGAGAAATCTTTGCTGATGTCCCCTTTTTTTAAACGCTGTTTTGCTCTCAGCTGTCCTTCCTATCCTTGCCCATGCCTCTCTCCTAGAATTTATTAGATCGGATTGTGATTATTTCTTTCTTTGTCTCCCCCACAAAATGGGCTTTCCTTTTAGTTCATTCATAACTGTTTCAGCTAGCAGACTGTCATTTATGGATTCCATAAAGTATTTTTGAATTCAACAAATAGTCAATAAATATGCATGAATGAAGCAGTGAGATATTGTAAATCGCAAGTGATACCATGAATTTACAAAATTCCTATTATTTAGAGACCCTCGGTATTGCCTGTATTTCCCACATGCCATGTAACCTTTAATGATTCAGCCTCAAAAGTTATATAGCATTATTTACACTGCACTTAATTCGCCAAGAATTCATTAGCCCTCCCAGAGTCACCGGGAAGGTATATAGACCCAAACTCTTGACGAGAGAAGTGCCCCCCAAATTTGAGGCCATTTTTAAAACCCCATTATCAGAAGATGCCAGTGAACTAACTTGTTCTTTTTTTCAACATAAACTGTATAAACAGGTAACCAAATAATAGGTGAAGAGAATTTCTCTTTATAGAAATATTCTAGCTGATAAAGGATAAAATTAGAATAGTGCTACTTTCAACCTCTAATGAATCTTAGATTCAGACATTGATTATGAAAGACTACTTTAAAAAAAGAGAAAGAAATAACCAGAAATTACCTATCCTATTTTGGAAGAAGAAAACACTACCTACAAACTAGATTTGTGGGGGGAAAAAAGTGTCTGATTCATCTAGATCCGACTATCAACTTAGAGGAAATAGGAAAGAGAGAACATGTTAATTGATACCTCAGGGACGTTATCAGCAAGCACTATTCAGACTCAGGGAAACTTTACAGGGCAAAAGGCTTGGTTTCTTTGACAAATAAATGAAAAAGTAAATTAATAAATAAGAGAGAGATGGGTAGGAACCTACAGAGACTTAATGAGTCATATCAACCAATCACGACAAATGAATTTTATTTGGATCCTGATTCAAACAAACAGAGCATAAGAAAAAAAAAATAACATTTGCAAGATAATTGAAAATTAGAGCACTGAATAGATATTTAGTGATATTCAGGTGTTACTGTTTTAATTTTTTTAGATAACATTATGTTGTGATTGTGTTCATAAAAGTCTTTTAAAAACATAGTCAGAAATATTTATGGATAAAATGATATACTCTCTAGGACTCAAAATATATGAAAGAGGTTATAGGTGGGGACAGAAATAACACTGTCTGTAAGGTGATAATTACAGAAGCTAAGTGATGGTACTTGAGGGTTCAATATAATATTTCATCTGTTATCATGCTGGATTTTTCCCATAACAAATATTTTTAAAAACACACTTTACTAATTCCTCAGTGACCTTGGAATAAAGTCAAATCTCCTAGTTAAATTCCAGAATGAACTCCATGATCTGGCCTTGGCCTGCTTCCCCAGCATCACCTCCATTTAAACTATGAAACTAATTATAGTTCCCACAGAGGACCATGATCTCTCATACTTCCAAGTGTGTATAAATTTCCCTTTTTCCAGAATGCCAAGTCCCACTCTTCTTCTCTTGGAAAAATCCATTTATTCTGTCACATTTACTCATTGCAAACTACAGGTATTTGGCTCTCAGTTCTGTAGCAGAGATTCACTAGAGTGATGAATGTCTACCATCTGCCAGTCCCAGCTGACACTCCGTTGTCCCTGGCCCTCCTTGTTACTCCATGAGGCTGACCCGTTTAGACTGCATCAGTGCTTCCCTTGACCTTTAGCTTCTGATTTGACTTCCCCAGAGGGAAGCACCAGCAGAAGGTCTGAAGGACAAGAGTCAGACCACTGTACTCATGTCCCTAGCTACCTCCCTTTCAGGTTGGCACAGGTGGGCTGCTTCTGCTCAGCAAATACTACTCCTATCAAGGGGTCCTTGCCAAACAGCGCTCTTTCTGGCATTGCTGACTGCTTCCTTGCCCAGGTGCTTTCAGCTCAGGAATACAACACCATCCATCATAGCTTCTCACAAACCCAGTGCCCTGTTTGTAAAGAGTTCCTCCATTAAACTCTCCTTCAATTACCCACTTTTAGTCTGCCTTCTCTTTCCTATTCACACACTAATTATACGATCGTAAGCAAAAACAACTCAAACCAAAAAAGACTAGAAAAAGAACCTGACATGAACAGATCTGGACTTAAGTTACAGAAAATGAAGAGTAAAGAATGTTTTAGAAAGTGACAGAATGTGGTGGAAAAGAAGCAAGGAAGGTTCAAAGCTCTATTTGACATCACAGACCATTCAAGGAAAAAAGCAAAGAGGACTGGGGGAAAAGGCTGGAGAATCAATAAGAAACTCAATCCTGCAGGCCAGGCAAATATTTAGATTTTGATCCTGAAAGCAATGAGAAAGTGTCTAGTAGTCCTCTGACCCTCCCAAGCCTAGGTAGGCAAAGATGTGCTCTTAGATATTTCTTTCCTGACAGCCTTCTACCACACAGTTGGGACTAGGACACTCTGGCACATGGTAAACATTCAATGGGTGTTCACTGGATCTGTGAAGAAATGAATGAGTAAAACACTTGGGGCCAGGTTTGGGGCCATTCTGTTCACCTCCAGAATTGCAAATATCATTCTTGAACTTATTCCTATCTGCTCTTGGCCGAGGCTTCTGCTATAATTAATATACAGACCTCTAGAGAGAAAAAAACTGTATATGAGCTACAATTCTGAGAATTAGGTCAACCCTAGCCTAGTTCTCTACACTTAGCAACCGTTTCATTCCAGAGATAGCAGATTTAATGAGCAACATCACTATCTCTGGTGAGGAACATTCTTGCCATAGTCATAATTACATTATTCTGTTAAATCTCAATAATTGGAGGTGGTTGAGGAAAAGTCATTTGAAGTTCATGAGATGAGTGAAAAAGAGATGTTTTGGATTGTTCAGAACAAGACATACAATTTTTTTGCTTCTAAGCATAAGTATAGCACAAATCTAGTGCTAACCAAAGACTGTAGGTAGCAGCTTTATTTTAATTTGCTTTATAAACTGATAGTGTGTTCTGATTTATACAAGATAAAATGATAATCATAATTTTAATTGGTTTCCTCATCATTCAATAAGAAGTTGAAATACATGGCCCAACCTGCTTGAAATTATACTTTCACTATATAAATTAACATTTTTAATGTAAGCAAACAAATTAAAATGCAAGGTGATCTCAATACTGTGAAAACTGAATATTCATTAATGTCACAATGACTTCTATATTCATTAATTTTGTAATAATAGAGATGCCCATCTTATGGTTAAGCAGAGAAGATATAGATGAATGCAAATGACCACTTTCCTTTTTACCTAATCACTCAAGTCCTCAGTGAACCAAAAAAGCATCAAATGGCAAGGTTTTTGCATCATGCAAGAATATGTCTGTGGCATAATGCTTTTTAATTGGCATGAAAACTTTGCATTTCATTTGAAAATTTATCATGAAAGTTAACAAATAATACTTATTTTTGAAGTTCAAACAAATGTGCATCAATTTTTTTAGCAGCATAAAGAATTACTGTTTGTTCTTGTTCTCCCCAAGCTACTCCATATTTCATGAAGTTTATCAATTGATAAGGCAAGAGAGAAAATTATACCAAAGTCCTACAAAACAAAAAAGCTCTATGACTAAAATATATTTCATTTTAACAAAATAGTTGTATTGCTCACCAAAGAGGCCATGGTGAACCCAATGACTTCAATATAACCATCATCGTGACGCTGAGGTTCAAAATCATGGTGATCCCCTGGGTTCCCCCAGGGCATTGTGCCAGCACAATATCTGCAAGATAAGATTAAAAAGGGAATTAAATTTATCCCATTTCTCTCGTGATTATCATTAGAGTTTAACTTATAGTTAGATCCAAGGTTTATTTCACGTAAGTTTTCCATTGCAGACCTTCCAACAACAAAAACAAAAACAAAAAAATGGACTCATCATCATCTCCAAAATATGTCTATAACAATAAGCCACCATTTTACAACTAAAGCATTCTTCGGTGCCCAACTCTCTTCTAATTTATTATTTATCAACATTTATCACTCTATATTTCATATATGTCTGCTTTCTATGATATGCCATGAATTATGGATGGGTAGTTTCAGAATTCGGTCTTAAAGGCAGACACATGCATTTCAGTCAGTGGGAAAAATGAAAGAGAACTGAGGTGGGTAAGCATTCAACATTAAATACATATCTAGATAATAAGTAACCACAGCAGAAGGGAAACTGAAGAAGAGAAAGTAAGGGATGGATAAAAAAAGAGATGAGATTAGAAAGGAAAAGGAAGTAAAGGAAATTGGAAAAGTAGAGAAATAAGAATCACAGCAGGGAAAGAAGAGAAGCAAGATGAAAAGGGATATCTCAAGAAAAAAGGAAGAAAGATTAAAGAAAGTTTCTTGAGAATCTAGGTCTTCTGCTTAAAGAACTAAAAGGAAATACTTTGTAATTCCTTGAGCTGAGCAGTCAAATATAATCAAAACTATATTTCAGATGGTTTCCAAGCCATAGACTTACATTTTCATTAAATTCTATCTAAATAGAACTTATTTGCAGATTTTGTGTCTGAGTGGTCTGCATTGCAAATAACAAAGGGTCACAAATCCATCCCTTCCAAAATCCTGGCTTGGGAGCCTAGAATCTAATTTTATGCCATTGAGATAATGTGCTTATTCTGAGACTACTTCATCTTAAATACCCCTTTCTCCTGAGGTATATATAATAGCACCACAGAGAGTTGACATCCTGACTAGAAAATGCTACTTTAATTGAACCTACTTTTCCAAAGCAATCATTTGGCAACGATTTTGAATGAATTCCATACTAAAATCAGGCTGGAAGGTTTCCTAACAGCTTTTGGGAAACTGAGAACAGAGATTTATTCAAATCTATCTATCGTTCTTGGGGGGTGGAAGGATCAGTAATTTGAAAATTAAATTAAAATGTTCCACTCCAGAGAGATGCCTGGGGCTCTTAAGGATGGATAAGTATAGACTACGCATGCCATACCATGCAAACAGAACAAAACAGAACAGAACAGAGAACACTAAACAAACCAAGGAGCTCAAAATTGTTAGATCTGGAAACTCTTAATAAGCCATTCAGATCACCAATTTTCACTGTTTGTACCTGGAAATTTTCTATAATGAAACAGATAACCTCAAGTCAAACAGAGTTCACATCAAACCAAGGAAACAACATGAATGGAGCTTACCTGGGTATATTTAAAAATACTATACACTGGAACTTCAGTTCCTGAATCTTTGGGGTGAGATCTGTTCCATCACACTGAAATGATCAAAGCAGAAAAAAAGCAAAAGCGTTGACGTAGTCACAAGTCTTAAAAAAAATTATTGAAGGCAAGAAGATTGACATGAGCATGTGCCATGGTCTTCCTCTTGACCTCTCTCTGCTTAAGTAAATCCCGTTTCTCTGATTGAAAATTGATTTGGATTACAACTTTACCAGGCCCAGGAACTACCATCATTCTTAACCTTGGATCATTACTAGGTATTTTGGCTTGGAAAAATCAAAGAAAAAGCTTTCGTGTCCCTTTCTCATTTACCACTGATGACAAAAGTCAAAAAAGGAAAATGGTAGTCATGACTATAGGCTTCTCAATGTCAAAGGTATAAAGCCTGCTCTCCTCAAACCTCATCAGAGAACCTCTCCATCATCTTCACTTGTGGAGAGAGGAGTAAAACACCCCCAAGCTCCCTGAGAATATTTAAAGATTTCTTTAGGAGGAGTTTCAACCCCAGAGCAAGGACTCTGCTAGCAGTCAAGCGTGTTTCCTTCTTTTCCCAAATGATCTTAATGCAGCCTGCTTTTCATAAACATTCTCAAAAGTCATTGCCAGGAAATCCTACAGTCCTAAAGAAAATATTTTAATACGTTATTTAGATAGGAATTATATTCTAGATTTCGGTTGAAGGTGTTTTTACAATACTTTCAGATAATAAGCAAACATAAAGTCTCCTAATTTACTTCAGGACTTGAAATGAGTTGATAGATGACTATATCAATAAAAAAATATAGACATCTTAAATTATCAAGATCGAATGTTGTAAGCAGTGAAAACTTTTAAAAAATAGAATGTGATACATTAATAGAATGTGATACTGCATGCAAAGCAGTATTGCTGCATTACAGGAAAAAAAAACAGTAATTAATATTATTGTATTTAAAACAATCGTTTTTTAACTTTCAACTTTTCCTCCTAGGAAACATGTCAATGATTCTAGGAACTCTTCAAATTATATGAGGATGGACACCTTACTTTGTACTTTACAAAGTTTTTTTTTTTTTTTACATATTATTGCATTTAAACTTTGCAAGTCTCCAAAATAGCAGTTTTTGATTTTTTCCTTACTTCACACACAAAGGAAAGTATCTACATGCAAAATATATTTTTGTGTACAAGCTTACATCCTGATAAGTCATCACAACAGGAAAACACAGAAGTAAGGAAAATAATGCTGTATTTATATTTGTTATTGTCCTCTGCTTTTTTGAGGTAGTGTTTATTATGTATTTTACATTTAGGTGAGAGTTGATTATCCATTACCTCAGAAACACTGACTTCACCCTGTGTCAAGATGGGATGCTCTGTTGTCATAGGCACACCCAACTGCCCTAGTTAACCTTCCATCCTTTCTATCTCACCCTTAAGAAAACATACAGTTTTCTTAATAACATACAGTTTTCAGAAATATCCTGCCGTCCCTCTGTGTCCCTGGTGTCACAGCACAATGGTCAATAATTGTCACTTCAAAGACATGTCTTGTTACATATGCTTTAAATGAAGAAAGTAAACTTTTTTGAAAGGTTCAATGATCTCCTCAAAGTCATATGCCTCATAAAGACAGACCTAGGACTGAATCTCCAACGTCTTAGTTTCTGATGTTTCTTCTAACATAAAAAAGGATGTGATTACATAAACCAATCCACCTGGAATATTACATTTACTGACTGATTGTAAATCTTTCCTAGTTATTTGGCTGCCATCTTGGTCCTTCTGCAAGCTTCTTTTGATCTGGGCTATGCAGCCATTCATACATGAGGCATTTATCATCAATAGCACTGCCAGATGTGGAAGAAAAACTCTCTAGTGGTTAAGAAGTATACAGAGTTTAATTTCAATTCAGCTGACTTGAACAGTGGATGTCATTCAGTGTGGCCACTGCCCACCACTCATTGGTTCCCTGAGCAGGTGCTGCTGATGTTCATCTAAATGTGAGAAATACTGGAAGAAATAGGAAAGTTCACTTTTTGGCTGGCTTGCAGGCAGCTGAAGAAATGGAAAGTCTGAGGTAAGGTTGCTGCTACTTAAATTTCATAGCCATAATTTTGTCATAATAAAGATCTTTACAGTTCAATGGACCATGTGTCTTTATTGAAAAAGGCACTGTTCCAGTTTTCAAGAGTCACTGCTATGAAAAGATACTTTTCATTGCTATTGCATGAAAATGAAAACATCTGACAGTAATGTCAAGGGTTGTGGCACGAGTGGTAAAGGCCACTGTCCCTCGTTTCAACTGATTTGGGAGATTCATGTCTCATAACCTTTATTGATGATTCCAAAATTTATAAATTTGTGTCCTTTCATGCTTCTATGTGTTCCATTAGCTTAATATCATATTTTTCTCTATTCTCACGTGTCTTTTATTTCTCCCCTCTTGTCACATACTCTGAACTTTACCCATGCCATGACAAATTCATGCATCACTAAGTCCCCCATTCCTTCTTTTCCATCTATTTTTTTCTTTCTGTCTTTCCCTTTTCCTTTATGTATATATTATATACAACAAATTCATGCTCATATTTTCTTTTAACTTTGTACTATAAGAAAACATTCTGTGACTTTCTTAATAACTAATCATATGCCATTTAAAAATACAGCTCCTAGAGGAAAGACAAGTTCCCCTCTCCCTTGCCTCTAAGAAGTACATCCTCAAAACCTGGGATAGAGAGCTAGGAAGAACTAGCACCAAAAGAAAAAAAAAATCCATTCAGTGATAAAGAACCTTGACCAGGTTAGAGAGTGAGGCACCACAAAAGACTGAAATCAAATCAAGGTACTCTCCTAAATGCAGAGCTCTCAGCCCCGGGATAAAGAGATTCATCTAGTGGGCATCTAATTCTATCATGAGGCCCAGCTCAACATCATCTCTTTGATGAAGCCTTCCCTGACCCTGCCACGGACAGTTTTCGTTTAGCCCTTTGTGCCACCACTATATTATAAACATAGTTGAATGACAACATATATTATATTGTTCTTCAGTGATTTATGTGCCCTTCTCCATGGCTGAACTATGGGTTGATGCAGGAGTGAAACTAGTCATCTTCTTTATATCTTCATCCCCAGCAACTAAGAGAGTGCCCAACATGTATTTAAATGCTCAAAAATGCTGATTGAATGAATGACACTAAATGATCTCTAAAGTTCTATGAAGTCTACTGATTAACCTAGGTATAGAAACTGGTATTTGGGGTTCATTTTTTTGGTGACATATATACCCATCACCAAATGAAAGGAGTCAACACATTCAATACTTACAACAACTTTAACATGTTTGGATAGATCTCTAGAGCTTCTCTGCAGGAAATCAGAAAAAGCTGCCTATACCACAAGGAAATAAAAAAAAAACTTAATTACACAGTTATGCCAAAGCTTTGTGTCTATATTATAGATAATTCCCAATGATTCTAAATGATGCAAAAATACAAAACAAGTTCTCCTTTTGCTGAATGCAAAGAAGTACAGTGGCTGCCAAGTTGAAATCCTTTTGTTCTCAAACTATAACCAATAATAAAATTTAAAATCACAGGAGGAAAGTGAAAAAGTAGATGTTCCAAGGATCGGTTTGAAGATTTATTCTGATCACCTTCCTTAACCTTCCTAGTTATCCAGTACAGGCTGATACAATCTTTTACTTGCCCCTGAGCAAGAACATCTTGCCTCATCCCCTCTTTTCTTTCAACTCCCTCTATCCAGTGGTACAATTTTTTTTCAGTGGTATAAATTTAAACAACACTTTTGAAAATATCAATATTTCAGAGGTCTTTTTTTCTTCTTTCTGGTCATTTTTTCTTTCTGGGTGTCCCTGAGCAAGAAGAGAAAGGAAAAGAAGGGTCCCCCTTTAATCTTTCACCTCATATAAGCTTCCATGAAAAACTCCCCATGCTCTGCCAAGTTCTCATCCAAACACTTGTGCATGTGTACCCCTGAGAAAACTACATTCTCACCCAAGATTTTCCATATGTTTTTGAGTCTACCTAATTTCTCCATTCTCTAGGTTGGCTCTGATGTCTGTTTTTCACATCGCTCCTTGAGTATCGTTCCTTCACTACAACATGGTGCCTCAGGTGCTTAAGTTCAAAGATAATGGAAACCATGTCTCTTCTGCCAGCTAACATAAGACATGCATCCTTAATTGTATTCTTAAACCAAGATTTTGAATTTAACCATACTGCAAGTAAACATCTGAAATGTGTATGTAATTATTTTTAATATAGCTATCAACTTTATTACCAACAGTGAATGTGTATTAATTAATGTGTAGTAATTATGAAATAAAATATATACTTACCCCTGCATAGAACATTTTATTTCGAAAACGACTGTTGAATTTCTCTGGATTTGCTTCTGTGAAAGGGAAAAAGTAGTTTTGTTATAGAAACCTGGTTAAAAGTAGTGACTTAGATGAACACCCCTATTTCCTGCACCCTCCCCCAGACCCAAAAGTTTCATTATCATCTTCCCCTTAGTTACAGGCAAAATGTAGCCCCCAACTGGCAGCATCAGCAGCAAACGAGAGGCTGTTAAAAATGCAAATTATTAGGACCCATTCCAGATCTACGGAATTAGAATATCTGCATATGGGGTAGGCAAGCTCTCTCCATTATTGCCATGAATGGTAAAGGGTGAAGCACTCTGGACTCTATTCAAAACAGAGGGTTGGCATGGATGCAGGGGCAGGAGATGAGAGAAGAAGGTGGAGGTGGAAAGGTGATGATTTGCTTTGATGCCCACAGGTCCTGGCTTCCATATACTATATACTCAGCCTCTAAATTTAATAAAATATAAAGAATTTGGATAAAAATTAACTGAGAATTTGCTTTCACAGTTTGCAAAACTTCGTAACTACAATCTACACTCTTATTGTGACAGGTCTTGAAAAATTAGTTGATTTAGTGGAAATATATGCATACACACACACACACACACACATCACCTGCTGAATGAACTCAGGACATGTGACAGCAAAGGCTCTAGCTGAAAAAAATGGTTTAGCTTTGAGTTTGTTCTCATATGTTCTATAGATTGAGGACCACAAAAAGATTAAATGAGAATCTGCATCAGAGTTTTTTTCACATGAATTCAAGGGATTTACAAAATCTCTAAATGAAATATTATTTCCCAACATTCTTTCTAATAAAATTCTAAGAAACCCACTGCCAATGTTCCTGCTTTCTGTAATTTTATTCAATATGCAAACAAACATGCTCCCTGCTTAGGGCTACATCTTTCTTCAAGTCATTTCTTATTATACAGCTGGCTGACCAGCTGAAACTCTATAAGTCCTAACCCTATTTTTGAACTATAAATCCCAAAAGTTGTCTAGATGAAGAAAAGTAGCACAAACTTCACTCACGAAGGCTGGAGAAGAAAAAAGCTACAAGATTTCAGGAAATAACTCTGAACAATTGATTATTAGATTATTTTCATGATTATTAGAGCATAATATTAGCATAAGGCAGAATTTGTGTTAAGGTTTGCAAACTTCAAAAAAAAGATAGAATTTTTACAGATTGGTTTTTGACAGTTATTTTCATCTATTTTATAGTTCCTATCTTTCAAAGCTCTTCTTAACCATTTACTCTCTCTTATACCAAGTAAGTACTGCAACTCTAGCACCAAAATAAAACAAAAAGTGAAACATTAATCTATAGGATACAATAAACACAAAGAAGAAAGAAAGCATACTAAGTGCTCTACCTCTCTGATCCCCATTCTTGGCCCCAGCATTGACCATTTTTATGGTCTGAGCCTTCTTCATGATAAATTTGGCTGCTGAATGACATGTTGTTTTTAACCCTTTTTGACCCAAATTAGCCTAGGTTGGTTCCCTTTTCAGTTGTATTAACTCTTTCGTGCTTTACAAAACCAGAGGCCAAATGAGAATCTTTGTTGCTATGCAATTGATCATAGATACATGAGCTCCAATTAAAAAAAAAATCCGATCCAGCTATTAAGCAAATTATAATGAGAAATGGAAATAACACCCACAGTTCTGGCACAGCACTGCTTCAGGGCACCTGTGTCCACAGCTATTAAGTGAATCATATACCAGCTATTAACATTTACTTTTTTTAAAAAATAATGTGTGGTTTGTAAAATATTCAAATCTTCATGAGGTTTTCCTATGAGTCCTGAAGCATTGAAAAAGCTTTTTTTTCCTTTCTAAGAAACAGTTTGTTTTTTTTCTCTGAGAAAATGTTCTGTAAAACCCAAAAAGACTAGCATTACAAAATAAACTGAGCTTTTGGTGATTTCACTCACACAGTTGATGCAAACAGTCACCTCAAATGCAATTTAACTGAATAAAAGTTGATTTAGGAAGCAAACTGAAATACACAGAGATCTATCAAGGCACCAGCATTCAGAGAGGTGTCAGAAAGATTAACAAACAAACAGGTAGTGGGGTCACACATACGCTTTGGCCTTGAAAGCAGAAAAGGTAAAGTCTATCATTCTCTCTTCTAACACCTGTACCTATTATTGACTCCCAGATTGAGTCTATTATGGCAATTGGACTCCTTCCCCATTTTTATATCTACTCTATTCCAAACACAAATCAGACTTGGAAACAAGGTTGGCTGTAGCTGAGGGAGACACCTGCTGTGCCACTTCCTGCAGAAGCCAGGCCATAAGAGAGTAAGGAAGAGCCTACAAATAACAGTAATCGACCATTCCTCATTGGCTATTAGAAGGAAGGGGCTGAGGGGCTGAGTATGACTATGTGCATATATAAGAGTTACTACGACTTGGAGGAGGATGAAGGGATATGGACCCCAGCTATATCAAGAACAGGGGACATAAGAATTGGGAAAGGGCCAGTAAGAAAGCTTAAGGGCTCATATTCCTTAAGAAAGTTGTGTCTGTTAATTGCTTTGAACTAAACCATGAAAGGCCACTTTCAAGAAGGGCCAATAATACTCAAAGTACCGAAAGATCCCAATACTGGAAGTTCCTATGGCTCCTTGCTACAGTTACTAGACTGTCCATCTTCCTCTTCCACAAGAAGAGAGTGTATGATAGTGAGATCCAAACACTCACTGTGCAAGTCTGAGCCATTAAACTACTCGTGATCGGACTGCACACCAATGTTAACTGTTCTAGTTTTCTGTTTCTGCAAACTTGGCAACCTAAAATATTCATTGATACTACAGTTCTCTAAGCCAAAAGTCTGGACTGGTCTCTCCAGGTCCTCAGTCTCAGATCTTACTAGGTCAGCCTAAAATCAGGGTGTCAGCCTTCACAGCTCTTACCGAGAGGCTCTGGGAAGGTTTCGTTTCCAAGCTTATTGAAGTGATTGACAAAATCTATTTCCTTGTAGTTTGAGGAATGAAGTTCTTTTTCCTTGCTAGTTGTTGGACTGGGGCCCATGCTCAACTCCTAGAGGCCTCCTGCATTCCTTGGCTTACAATCCTCCCTTCAACATCAAGGTCAGCAATGGCACATCAAATACTTTTGATCTGACTTCCCCTTCCGCCACATCTTTCTAACTTTCTGTTCTACATTCTACTTCTGCCTTTAAGGGCTCATGTTATTACATTGAGCCTACTGTGATCATTCAGAATTATCTATCTTAAGGTCAGCTAATTAACTTTGATAATGTCAACAAAGTCTTTTCACCATGTAAAATAACATAACCAACAAGCATGACACCAAATGGCAAAGTCATAGACACCAAAATTCTACCAACCATCGTCCACCCTCTGATGATTAACATCCTTCACATTTGGAAAATACATTCACTCCCTGCAAGGTCCCCAAAGTTCTCATCCTATTATAGCATCAACTCAAAACTTAAAAAAAAATCTCATCTAAATCCCATCAGCTCCAACATCCTAAATCCCATCATCTAAATCATCTAAATGATTTGGCTCTGGATGTAATTCACTTATAATGATGATGAGGCTCTAGGTATAATCCATTCCATTGCTTTAATATATTAATCTCATCCTTATACAACACAATAACATATGTGCTTGTCAGGATGAGACACTACACCCTACTTGTGTCTGTAACTGATCCTTCATATTAGGAAGATATTGATAAATATAAGTTCAACAATATGTTTATAAAAGTCAACATGCAATTTGAACCCTATATAACTCACACATCTTCCATATTTTCAATATTGCATACTTACTCAATCTTAAGACTTCATTATGTATATATATATATATATAAAAGACTAAAATTTATGCCTGCAGTAACATTGCTATTTTCAATTTAAATTGATTTTAAAAATATTTCTTCTAACATCATCTCTCATTAAGGACATTTTTACCAACATTATCTTCATTTTTCTAACACCATCACCAAAATCTTTCATTATGCAATAACTGGTCAGCCAACTCATCTTTATCTCAAGAAGTCCCTCTGCACTTCTTTTTCCTGTCTGAAATACCCGCATGTACTTTACTTCTTGTCTAAATCACACTCCTCCTTTATCTCCCTTTATCTGCCCTTCCTGGAATTGTTCCCTTTACACCTTTTCCCTGACAACTGTCCTGCCAAACTCTTATGTTATCTACTGCCTATACAACTAATCTTGCCTTTGCTATATATACCCTTCTGGTGTTATTTATCTTTTACATATGGGGCCTGTCCCTCAGTGAAACATTCCATTACTGTAACAAACACTTTTTGAGACAGTCACTGGACTTGGCACAGAAAATTTAAAAAAAAAAAAATAGGGCAGGGTTGTTTGCCCTCATGGAGTTTAGAGTGGGGGAGACAGGTCTGAAAATGAACAGCAAAATATCATCTTGTACGTGTTATAAAAAGATGTCTATATGAGAAGTGGGGAGGATGACACATAAAGGGAATAACCAGAAAAGGGGCAAGTACACTTGATCTTGAATGATGAGTTAGTACCAAGCAGGGGTTCCAGGTGGAAAAGTTTATGGACAGAGAATCTCGGACAGTGAGAGCTTCTCAAGGGCAAACCATGCCTGAGCCTTCGTGCCTAGCCAAGAGCCCAGCAGTGAATCCTATGCAGTGATGGTAACAATGAAATTTAGCAAGCCATTGCTATCAACACTTTTTAAAGAAATCTGTCAGTTTTCTACATGAATCATGAAACATTCATAAACCTTTGAAAAGTGCAGATCTGCATATCTCTCTATCGTCAGGCAAAATAGTGATTCCTAAATCAAATTTAAATACTGCCATCTCTAGTCATAATTGTATTTCCTTGACCTTGTAGCATAAGGTTTGACACCTCTGAATAATAATTTTCAATGATGCAGAAAAATTTAAGCATCCAATCTCAGACTAAGAGTTTGATGTGTTTAAAGTCCTTCATGTCCAGAAAAATGACAATCTAATTAATATAGTTGGCAAAATGAGACCTAACTTTGCCACCTGAATGATCATAATCATTGTTAACATCACTATACATTGATAGATTAAAATATTTTCAATGTACGTCTGCAAGCACTTGTCATAATGCACAAATGATTAAAGTACTGGGCAAGACTCCAACTGACAATTAAATGAGCAATCCTCTTACGTCTCTAAATTATGTTCAAACCATTGTACTTTCTCATATATAAAAAATAACAGTTCAACCATGCATGGTGTAGCCACTTTTGAGAAAAATAAGAAAGCACCTCTGTTTTCCAGTCAAATGAAGCGTACCTTCTTTTAGATCAAACATAGAAACCCAAATTATTCAAATCTTTACATTCTTTACACACAAAGTCAATCAAAATGTTAAAACTACATCTACTCTTTATTTTATTTTCTATTGGTAATTCTAAAAGCACTTACATGGGAATGCCACCAATAAACTGCCTCAAAATAAATATCACTTAATTTGTCCCTTCTAAAAGAAATATAATATAGCTAATAAAGCTAAAATCTGTTATTTGTTGCATATCAACCCAATGAGCTATTTCACATCTATGCTCAAAATTGTTATTACATTTAAAAATTTTTAAATTCTGCTTTAGTGAGATTTGTGCCTATTTCCCACTTCGTATAGACTGGTTGGCATAATTCCCAATTCAAAGTAGTACATGTTTTTTGACTGATACCTAATAGGTTATTCTATCTAAGCTCATTTTTTATATATATAATGGCTCTCATGAGGCTTTGAGTCACACTCCAAGTATTTTATACAAACAATACAAGTTTTATCATGAAGTCTCAAACTGTGAGTTGCTGTGTTTGAGAACAGTTTGAAGTCTCAACTATGAGTTTTCTTGGCTTGAGAACAGGCACTCACTACCAACAAAAATAGATGAATTACCCTGTTGAAAATGTGGCCGTGCCATCTTTCTTTTCTTTCTGTAGCCAAGCTAGAGATTTCTCGACTATCCAGGTAAAAATATGGAAAAAATGTAAATAAAAAGAAAACAGCTTTTTAAAAAAATAGTAATAGCTAGAGTAATTATACTTTTCATCATAAATCATTATTTTATTTACCACAAAAAGAATAGATTAACAGGTACTAAGTTCACACGTCTGGTCTAGGCATATCAATCAAATCTGGTTCTAATATTTTGTGAATGTTTATTTTGTGTCATCTCTATATCATTTTTATGAATATTGTAGTTATTAATCTTAAGCAACATTAATTCTCCCTTACCAGCTCTTCAGTGGCTGTTTTTCCTCAAGGTCTCTGGCTTACCTGCAGGGCAAATGTTTGCAATTCCATTCCATATTGCATGAAAGCACTTAGACTAAGCCTCAGCAATAAATTATTCCAAGATTAGTGCTTGGTATCTTTTAACTAACTGTTTTATAATTATACAAACATATAATACTATGTGTAAACATATACACCACAATTTGCATATTCCTCTCTAAAATGAAATAGTACCGTAGCTTAAAAATAAGAGGAAAGAAATCACTTTCCCACAAGAATTTCCTCGTGGGAAAAGGCCAAACTATGGCTCTCTCTCCAATCAGTATGGCTTTGATTTAGCACAGCATTTGACCTTCAAAGCCTCATAAAACCAGAAAAGTCTACCAAAATGGCTGAATTCTGTAAGAAAATTACAGGTTTGGATTTCACTTATAGTCTGTATTCTAACAGCCTTAATCTTATAGCTCTACTCTTGACTTTTCGTGCATAAATTTGTACCAGAATTTTCTCCTAGAATCTGAAAATTTTAATTCTAGCTTTTACTATTCTATTTTTCACATTCTGCGAGTTAAAACCACTTATGTTCTTACAGAATCTGCAGGAAAATAATCTCTCATTTATGAATTATCTCACATATTACTAACCTACAGCCTAACATTATTTTGATTATATATTAACATATTCGCAAGGGACTAGGTACAGATATAGTTATGGATATAGGCATAGATAGAGATGTATAGGATAATTATATAAAAAGAGAGTTTGAGAGACAGACAGACAGACAGACAGAGAGGCTTCAAAGCATAAACCAAGATCCTAAGCTTTCTCATTTCTGAATGGCATCAAGATTGATTAACTATTTAACCATGTCATTATTTCATCTTATTTCTCTTTGAAAATTGTTTTGCTCCCCCAGTACATCTGTGTTAGTATTGGAAATTACCATTCAGTCCCCTTCATACCTCTATCTCATCCAATGGGGATTTCTAGTACCTTCCACACGTAATCCAATCACCATCACACCCTTTTCTTTCAACCCAAACCATCGATAGCCCCCACTCCTATTGTTATGAGATGCCTGTTGTTTCTTTTACTCACACAGGAAGAACTTTGATGTTTTGTTACCAAATTTCAATGGCTCTGGTTATGACATGTTAGGCGTGAGAAACTCTAAGTATCCTCATGACTTTAGTGAAAGAAACTATTACTCTCAGCAGTTTGCTAACTTCAGAGTTTCTAGTCAAAGTTAAAGACAAGCAGTCCTGAGACCCAGAGCACACATCTCCTGTCCTTCCCATCTTTGAGACCCTAACAATGAGGACTCAGTGTCCCATTTGTAATAAGCTCCTATACTGCCTAGCTCCCAGAGTCATCACGGAGGTCACAAAGAAACGAAACTGAAGCACGCTGTCAACACTTAAGTGATACGCAAACAGAAGGGAACATGCAAAACACCTGCTGGCAACTTCCTCCCCAGGAGATGGAAATGGGACGCTGTCCTCACCTCTGGATTCATGAAACTCCAGCGTGACGTGGGCATCGAATCCAAGGCTGAAGTAATTATTGAAAACATTCAGAGGAAGCTGTAACAATGAACAAGGGTAGAGGTAAGGTTGTGTGTAATCAGACAGAAAGAGAAAAACAAAGCCAAAAGCCAGACACCTGTCTCTGGGGCCACCCCCTGGGAGACAGATTAGTCACAACTCAAAGCAGAGGGCCTTTGTGGAGAAAGAATAGGGATGTCTGAATTAATGCATTAGTGGAAGTTCAAATCAAATAATATTCTCAAGATTATAAATAGTATAGAAAACAAGAGATATAAATACAAATTATTAAATGAGGGCTATTCAGGTGGACATTGACATAAAGAACCTTACTGAGCTGAAGGATGCACATTTGCAGTAGTTATAAAGACTGATTCACTATCCAAACTTAGAAAGTGAATTCAATGGTAAGGATCATGTCTAATCTACTTAATCAGTGGACACACATTTTTTTTCTAGACTTTATGTTCAGCATATTAATATTGCAATTAAATGAATAATATTTCGTCTGCTTATCTCTCACCTATAGTTTCAAAAAAATTTTTGACAAAAGTCATATAAGCAATAAAGCAGTAGGAGATGTTCAGCTAATCTCAATCTAGAAGAAAAATTTGTATGTATATATATATATATGCATATGTATATATTTATCAGCATTATTCAGATTCCTATTAGTCTATCTAATCTTGTATCTTTTTATATTATATTCATTGGGATAACACTGGTCAATAACATTACATAAATTTCAGACATACAATTTTATAATACAACATATGCATATTTCATTCTGTGCTCATTAACCAAAGTCTAGTCTCCTTCCATTGCATGTATTTGAAGCCCTTTATCTTCTTCAAAACTTGTATTTTTAATATGACTATGAACTATGCAAGCACAGATATACAGATGCACACACAAGCCTTAGCATCCCTTCCTAGAGTCTTCTGTGGCCCTGGCTGTTAGAACGCAAGCTGAGTAAGAGAAGGAAATGTGTACCCTGAAATCATGCATAAAAACTGCAAAATTAATGAAATTTTAAGGCCTCCATTCAATGGTAGGACAATTAGAAAAGCACGTGGAAAATGCTAGCAGGGAAATGGTGATTCCTCACACTTTTCCTTTTGCAACTCAGAGTGAAAGATAAACATTAAAGTAAATAGAGAAGCAATTGTATCTCAGCTTGGATAATATTTCCAAATAATGATAAGGTTTATCTTCCAGAAGGAAATGTACTTCTCTTCTGTTAGAAACAGATGTTAACATTCAAGAATCCAAAAGTAAGTTTATTACAGTGCTTCATATGTCCCTTTATCGGTAAGATTTTCTGTTTGATGAGAGTGAGAACCTAGTACTATTATAAGAAAAAAATGAAATGAGAGGGAGAGTGAAAGAGAGATATTAATATAGAAAAAAAGAAAAATGGATTGCTTTGGTCTCCAACAGAAATAAAGAATGAACCCCCCACCCCATCCCCCATAGGAGGCCATGAGTCAGAGCTTACAATGATTCAGAGGTCAAACCAGCCCTTAGAAGAAATGGAGAACAAAGAGAGAAACTAAACACATAGAACAAGGCCAAAATCATGTCTCATTTTCCTGGCTTCATATTTGAGAATGTCCAGTTCCTGCACTTAAAGAAAATGCCAGTCCTTAGTAATGACGGCAAGGGCTGGCAATCCTGCCAAGAGCACAGATATGTTCATCTCTACCATTTATGTTATTTTGGCTACAATTCTAACCCATGTCTTAGCATCTACCAATAACTTAGGAGAACATCTGGTCACCATCCCATAAATACTATCCCAATTTAGTCTGTTATTAAGTTTTTATTCATATTTTCCAAGAAAAATTGCCCCACTTTCCTACACATCTCTTTAAAAATCCATTTTCAAAGCTCTTTAAGTATTTGGATTAATGTTCCCTGGCTGCACCAAGAAGCCTTTCCATTTCTTAAGCTATTGGGAAATAATTTAAATATAGATTTCTATTGACAGCCTAACCATTTTAAGTTTAATGGAGAAAGGGCCTTAAAATTTCCGGATGGTACATTTCTTTTTACTTTGACTGTCTTCTATCCAATTTCTGTTAAGTCCAATACATTAGAAAGAAGTATCATTTCCCAAGATGATCCATACTGCTTAAATAACATTGTGACATTATGAGCTCAAGATCAGCTGAGCAAGCATGATATCTACTAGAAACCTTCTAATTTCTAGATCATGGTTTAGGTGAAAAAAAACTATGAAGACGAAATATGTTTAATAAATAAATGTTCATGAATAAATGGGTGTTGGCTTGATCTAAAATGATATATGGTTCAATCTATTTTAAGGCCAAAACAATCATGAAATCTTGGCCTCAGCCAGTGATATAATGAAATACAGCAGGAGTGCTCTTTAAAGTACAGATGCCCAGATCTTAACCCTGCCTTTACTTAATCAAAATCTCTGGAGACTAGGCCTTATAATTTGCATTTTTCACAAACACACCTGGAGGTTCTTATGCAAACAAATGTTTGAAAAAACCATCATGGAAGAAAAGTGGAAAGTAATATGGAGAGAGTGACTACTTGGCAATCTATCGAATTTATCTGAAATTGAGGCCAAAACTTAGAAACAAATGTTCCACTGAAGCCCTATACTAGCATATTTATAACTGTGTCCCTTGGTTTATCTTGGGTTGAAATCAAAGCTCAATCACTAAAAGGAAAACACAAAGGAAAAACATTTATTTAGGCATCTTCGAGTCCCAAGCAAGTGATGAAATTGGCTTAGTTAATACTTCCTAAACATAAGGGATATTTGACATTAAACCAGAAATCTCAGGAGGTTACCTTTCTATTGAAAGACCATATCCCTAATGCTTCAGAACACATATATTTTTCATCTTCTCACAGGTTAAGAGTTTGCAATGAACTTGAAAGGTTAGAAAATGGATACATGTCTTTCTGGTGTGGACATTAACAACAGAGAACAGAGCCCCAAGCTCTGGACTCAAGTAGAGAATCTAGGTCTTTAGAAGTCTATGAATCATTAAGTAGTGTTAAACTCAGAGCCCAGTAGCCATAACTCAAACACTATCCTGTTATCTCAAAGGAAGGGATCAGCGGTTGACTCCCCAGCCAGAAACATATTTCCTGTGTCTCAGGCAAATGCTCCAGGGTTCCCTTCTGCTGGAGAAAGAGATCTCTAACCTTACACACACCATCTTCGAGTTCTTCAGGAGGCAAGTCGGGGTTTCTTTCCACATGGAGGTTCCAGCGATCCAGCTGTACAATCGTTCCATCTTCTACTTGGCAAAGGATCTTAGAAACAGGTTCATCAGTGTAGCCCTAAGAAATCAAAGGACATACCCATTGCTGTCCTGAGTCGTGAATAGCACAGCCAAAGATATTTCATGCGAGGAGCTCTCTCGAGCTCTCTATTTATTTTGCAATTAGCAAGGCTGGGAGAGTAAATGGTTTTCCTTGAAGTATTTAGATCTTAAGACAATAGTCATAGATAATGTGCACAGAAATACTAACCCTAGCTGGGTCGAGTGAGGAATTATTATTATTATTTTTGACACAGAGAACCAGTAGTTGCTAGGGATTGGGGGCCAGGCTGGATGACTATTTTTATCAGAGTAAAATCAGAACCCCTTCCTCTGGCTTCCAACTAGAAGAATTTGGAAGATACACAAAACGGGTGTGTGCAGGCAAGAGGAAAAAAATCAGGGTGGCATCTGATAGACACTTTCTTTTATTAATATTACATTTCAGTCATCTCTCCCTAACCTTGTGGTAGGATGTCATTCCTTCCACAACCTAAGGCAAGAATGACTGAAGAATAGTTCTGTTAAGAAGCTACTGACCCTTCGAGCACTCAATACTGACAGCATAATTATTAAAGATGGTCAAGACATTGATTTGGATGAGAGGAGTTAACATTAATAATAAATGCTTCGTGTAAATATATTTATTATTTATATAAAAAAGGCCTGGGGGAGGTTAATTCATTCGCCCAAGGCCATATTAATATCTGCTAATATCTGAAGAGAATTTTCATGGAGTCCAGCCCAGGCAATGGTCTCATATAAGAAGATAAAAAGCTGGTAGGATTCCATATGTTAGCATATAGTGCCTTCTTCCTATCTTAGTACTATAAAAAAATAAAAAAATAATAATAATAATTAATAATAATAATAAAATGGCTGGTTGGTGACAGGTAAACTGCCTCTACTACGCTTGCCTGAAAGTGGCTTCCTGGTGGAAAGGACAGGTGGTTGTTACCTGGATAGTCAAAGCCATAATGACACTGACCACAGAAACCAAACGCTCAGAAAAAGAGGGAAGTTTCCCAAAGCATGGGTTGTAAACCTGAACCCGACTTGCTATTCTGGTCAGAGCCAAGGGTCAGGACCAATTCACATCTGTGTAATTATTTTATGTGAAGACTTGAGGACAAGCCACCAACTGTCTTTTAGTGGCTCTCTTGAAATGCCCAGCCTGCGTACTAACCCGCATATGTGATTTTTATTCCACTTGTTCTCTTCTTTTGCTGATTGTAAGTTTAAGCTGAAAAAGATACTGAAGAAAATCATGGCTCATGGGCACATCGATTCTCGGGTCTAACTCACTCCTTGCATGTCCCCTTCCATTAGAACATCTGTGGATTCGGGGACCCTGTCGCTGGATGAGGTGTAGGGCATCCCCCAAGAGCAGTTCTTACCCCGCCCCAGTTGAGAGTTCGAGCCAGGTCATTGCCAGTCCCCAGAGGAAGGACTCCAACAGGAGGCTGAGGGGTCAGCTGCAGTTCGTCCAAAACAGAAAGGATCCAGCCCACCTAGGGACACATCGGGGGCCAGAAGAGAGATAAGAAAGATAGATAAGCTACAAAGAAGACAGCCTGAGAGGAGGTGGCTACAAAGAGCAAAACGGTTTCATTTTTCTTTAAAACTTATACATATGCTTCAATCCCCTGGCCAGGGAGCAGAAAGACCACTTGCCTCAGGCAGTTTCAAAACGGCAAGTCTCTTATAGGGGAAAGAACCATTTTCTACACATTGCATCATAGAAGCAAAACTAGATTCCTTCATCTGTATTTTTAAAAGCGCAGACTAAACTAGAGATCTACTTTAAAACTGAGGAGAGTTTAAAATTGAGGAAGGTATGCAACGCAGGACCATGGAAGGGATATAGGACTCAGAATCAGACTGTATTTTAATTCTGCCTCCTATTGGCTCTGCCATCTTGACTAAATTATCTAACCTCACCGAGAGTCATTTGCTTGATTTTCAAAATGGAGATAATAATACCTACCTCACACGATTGCTTACACAGTGAACTAAAACATACGGAAAGCCCTTAGCAGGCTTCACGGCCCATGCAAGCACCAGGTAGGTAGAAAACCTTCATAGTGTTATCTTAGAAATTAGTAGTGTTCTCCTAAATATCCCTACGTCCCCCTTGATGGAACATTAGGAAAACATAACTAGCACTTATTATAAGTGTAGGCAGAAAATAGATACTTATATGCTAGAATCATACTCGGTTTAATCATTTTTCTAAGATAAATAACACTTTGGGTTTAGTCTTATTATAACCATTTAGAAAAATTACCCAAAACTTTAAAAAAGCAAAAGCAAATCTGCACATCCTCACAATGTCATACTAGAGTAGTGTTCACAGGCCTATCTAAGAACTTTGTAGCTCTCGGGTAACGTGAAGATTTCTGTCCTATAAAGATGCAAATATCAAGAAAAGAAGATTACTTTAAAGGTTATGGTTTTATTCCCCCAGAGGACATAAACAAATTTTGTCTCAAATTTAGAAAAATGATTTTGGTATAAGCTACATAATGCTTTTCCTCTACGTCTCCAATAAATCAGCTTTATCATTTTGTTAGTTCCGCCATTAAATAATTAAATGCATTTTTTGACATGTATTCATTCTATATTTGTACGAGTCACGTTTTCTAAATGTTTTTTGAAATAATACTTTAGCAGTACATTCACTGAACACTACCCTGTATTAAACACAAAAATGAGCTATTGAAATAAAAAGTAAATGAGCTAGGCTGAGATAAATAAGGTGGAATGCCTACTCTCAAGCAGTTTACTGTTCACGAAAAGAGTAACAGACTGATTTGCTGTCCTAGGGCTAGTCCTGGAACAAAGTTCTCTAATGAACTATCTTATTGAACTTCCAAACAACTCTATCAGATAGATAAAATTTTCACCTCCATTTTACAGATAAGAAAACTGAGACTTGAAAAATTCAATGACCTTCTTAACATCACCTCATTTGTGTGGTAGAGCTGGCATTCCAAACTCAGAATGCCAAACACCAGAGGCCAACCCCTTAGCCACTGTGGTCGCAGGGAGCCTTTAAATAAAGAACTAGTTCTGGGGACAGACTGATCGTTCTGGAGACAGTGCCATGTACTTCGGAATCTTTGAAGCACTGGAAAAACCTTAGAAACTGCTTATTCATATTCAATTAATTTGCAGACTTATTAACTGAGGTGCAGAGAGGCCACATAATTGGCTCAAGACTAAATAAGTAGAAGTGGCAGAGTCGAAGTGCAATCAGGTCCCTGGACTACCATCTAAAACCCTTTCTCCTTCACGAGGATCACTTCCCAGGATGAAAAACTTGCCTGTCCATCAAGAAGTCTAAAGCTGTGTCCACCCACTAGAAAGGCATTGCACAACATTCATCCAATATAATAAGCTAAAAATACACAAGTGTCCGAAAACCCCTCCATCCTCCAAACTCGATAATTTACTCCCAGACAACTCCTTAGATTTCCACTCAGTGCTTCCTTGGTTCTTATTCTGCACGCAATACTAACAAAGCTTGCTATTGAAGCACAAGCCAGGGGGGCAGGGAGGGCCAGATGCTAAAGCAGCTCTGACTACTGTGCTAGATGTTGTTCCTGGGCTGCTAAAAGCACGGACCAAACACAGTAAAAGTAGGTGCCTCTAATAAACTACAAGCAGGGGGGTTAAATGTCTCTTAAAAAATTAAAAAATCAGGACGTGGTTCCATAGTGTAGCAGTTAGCATGTCTGCTTTACACGCAGAAGGTCCTGGGTTTGTGCCCCAGTGGAGCCATGGTCCATGGTCTACAACCATGCCACTCACCCTGAACAAGCCTGATGTCTGATCTCAGAAACTAAGCAGGGTCGGGCCCGGTTAGTACTTGGATGGGAGACCACCTAGGAAGGCATAAAAAATAATACCAAAAAAAAATAGAAAACTCATAAATCCCAATGAATAAATCGCTGACTGCAGATGTGAACAGCCCTGAGTAGAACCAGACTCTCAGAAATGCAATAGAAATTAGCAGGAATCTAATTCAACATCTCATTCAGAGATGGGAAAAGAAGGCAGGCTCTTTAAAACTCAGAGAGATGATCAATCAGCCTCTCCTGCATGGTTTGTACTTATAACTCAGACCACTTTCTTTGGGGAAGATTTAAATTTAACTTTTTTTTTTCTTATTTTAGTAGAAATATATCACTTTATCCTTGGTAAAGACACTGCTGAGTTCACACTTTCAATACCCCATTTCACTGTAGACACAACGATAGAGGGAAGAAATAAATCTTTGTGGGCCAGAAACAAGCAGAACACAAAGCCACAAGCCAAGGAAGCCAGGAGCTTGGGTCTGTCTGATGATGGGGACTAGGACTGCACGCCCTGCTGGTAGGAGGCGGTGTAGGAAGCAGGCTGCTTCCAGGCCTGGAGATAAGAGGCCAGGAAGAGAATGAAGAACTAGGACCAGCACCTGAGAACAGAGTCCTTAGAAAACTCAGACCTGTTAGGGCCGGAGGGAGAAACCTCTCTAATCATGAGCCCAACTTCCCAGCAGCTCACAGACATACCCGAAGCGCCCCTGACATCTCCTCAGGATGGGAGCCGTAGCCACCCATAGAAAACCTGTCAGGGTCCTCCTGGAAACCATTCAGACTGCCAGAAAGGGACAATGGAAAAAAACCAAACACAGTAAAACGACTTCCTCTGGAAATGAGCCTGCAAAGAAAAATGCTAAATCACAGGAAGAATGCTAATACTGTGATGAATGGGAAGGTTTAGGGTTTAATCCACAGCCCATTATATACAAATGACTCTCAAACGACTTTGAAATAAGTGTTTTGTAACTTCCAGGAACTGATGGGGTGTCTTGTTCGGTATAACCACCCCCATTAAAACCTTTTTAAGCTCTTTTCCTATTTGTTTTCTCAGAAAAGGTTGCCCAGAACCCAGGGGACATTGTGCTATAGTTCCACAAAGTGGCACGAGCCCTCAGGACCCTTGAAAATCTGTCTCCTTTCCTCTTACAAACTTGGCCTGTGCAGAAAAGAAAAACGTATAGTTGATTTGAATAAAAGGATCTTCCCCTTTCTTATCAATTGATTGGCTTTAAAAACTGCACTGACATATCCTATTTCCTTTTCCCACCAGCCAATTAGTCAAATATTTAATTTTCCCCTAAATACAAGCAGATCGTCTTAGTATTTCATCATCACATCACCCCTGGAGTCATCAAATGCCTCCTGCCTTTCCCAGCACAGATTTTCTCTCAGGTACAATCAGGGTTAGGCTCCCAGTCCTTTGGTGGAGGTGGGTTTGTACCTTCCCTTTGTATAGGAGGAGCTCCACGGAGCTTACATCATCATCACCCCACAACCAGCTTCCTCTGAAGGCAGAGTAATGTAGGGGCGTTGGGAGGGTGCAGGGCTGGAGTGCGACCAGCAGAGTAGGAAGCCTAGCTCCATCACACACTGATTGGGTGAGTTTAGGCAAGTCACCATCTCTCTAAGTTCCCTCATTTAGAAAATTGTTTTTTTGAAAGGATAATAATAATATCTGCTGCTTAGGGTTATTTTATTAATTAAATAAAGTGTAGACATTGCTTAGCATGTGTCTGAAAAACCGGCAATGCTAAATTAACAGTAACTGCTATGAGCAAGCTACATTTTTCTTTTCTTTTCTTTTCTTTTTACTACATCTATAAAGGTCCAGTTTCCTAGAAGCGAAGTGCTTTATTCCTGTCTCTCCACTCAAGTTCACAAGTCAACCCCACCTCTGATTCCATCAGATCACGAAGATTTTCCTTTCACAGATTATCAAAAACACTAACAGCCAAGGCGCACTGTGGCAGGAAGGGGCTATAAAAAAAAAGGGGGGATGGAAACAAATACACCTACAATAGCCGGAGACATAAAAGATCTTGAGAACTAAACTGTATCTCTGTCTTTTATAAGAGCAAAACTGTGTGAAAGACCTCAAGGCCCAAAGTGTTTGCTGGGACCTTTGCATTTCCCCAAATCATCTCCACCAGGTTATCCAGCGCCCTTCAATGAAATAATTGAATTAATTGCAATACAGAGCACTTGGCACATTTTCCACTGCAACTGAAGAAAACTATCCTGACCAGATGGAAGCATTTTCCAGTTTGCAGACAGAGTTCTTTCCTTTCTTTGCGTGGAAAGGAGTGGGGCTGCAGGCTTTGTTCCAGAGCAGCCCGGCCAGGCCTCTGCGGCAGCCGCTGGCCAATGCTGCCACCACCTGTTCATGTGCAGCTTTGCTGTCACTAAATGTTCTCCAAGTGCAATTGGAGCAATTCTTTCATTCTGCAATATACTAACAGGAGAGGCAGCTCAGAGGTGGAGAGGACAGTGAGTTGACATTTTCTCTGAACCAGACACACGTTGCATTTCCTTGTGTTACGTGTTGGCAGAAAAAGGAAGGATACCCCTTCTGAAAGATCAGAGAAAACCAGGGCAGCATGTCTGAGCTCTGACGGATAATCGAGCCAGCATTTAAGGACGGGGTGTCTCTTTCTAACATGTACCCCACGACCTTTCCCTTTGATAGTTTAATTTATATTTGCACTAAAGAGTTTACGAAGTCACCAAATGCTAAAAGGAATGTTTAAAATCAGCCCTAAAGAAATCAAGAAAGAAGTCATGGTGTGAGCTTTTTGAAATAGACTAGATTTAGAACATCCAATTACTCGTTCACACTGCCTACTGCCGAGGTGGACCATACACCAAGGTGGACCATGCGTTTCCTCCTTTGCATGTGCGTGAAGCTGAGGCTGCAGGAGAAGGGAGATGGAGTGATTGGTTTGCCACTGTCAATTAAAGGAAAATATCACTTTTTTCCCTGTAGTAGGTTGAGATGATAATATTGTGGATATATTGAGTTAAATAAACTATATTGTAAAATTAATTTCATCTTTTTTTTTTCACTTGAAGTGCCTTCTAGAAAACTTAAAATTTAAAATGAGGCTTGCATTACAGTTCTCTTGCATAGCAATGGTCTCTATCACTATAATGCTACAGCTGTGAGGACCCTTAGAGATTCAAACATACCCCTTCTCAGATTTAGAATGGCTCGGAAGAGGTTAAGGACCTTGCCAAAGGTCACAGATATAGTGGCGGAACTACCTCTTCCACCTCCAAGTGCGATGTTGGGAGATACATCCCTCTGCCTCTTTGTATATTTTAATAACATGAAATTAAATTAATATTGAAGCCTAACAACATTTTTCCAAATTAATGCAAGGTGCTTATATATTAACTACTTTGTACATTTTAACATGGTTAACAGTTAATATAGTTTCATCTTAATCAGTCAGAAATATTCCATTTCCAGTTCCTCCCTGAACCTTTGTCTCTACACTGAAAGAATTCTGACAGCCCTTATAGTAATAGTGTGTTATGAAACGCTAAACACCTTATGTCAAATATATACCTGATGCTCTCCAGATTTATACTGACTTGCCTAAAACCAGCAGTTTTTCTTCAGACATCCACCAGGAAACCTCTTTTTTATATAAACTCTGCCACCAACAAAAATTAAAACTTTCATATTCTGAACTGACAATATTTAAAATATCAATCATATGCCTTGATAAATATTTCATAAACCCTATACATCTTTCATAAAACACCTTATTTTAACAAGGTAAAATAAAATAAAACCTGTTCTTACATAAGAAACAAGTGAAGCAAAGTTTTAATTCTGAGTGATTGAACTACAGAGGCTACTGCTGACAAAAATAATTAGTTCAAAAGTATGTACCGCCTCTAAGGTAATTATACTACTTTTATTTAGACACACTTGTTGCAAGGGACCCGAGTAAATGTCCAGTGCATTTGTGAGTTAAGTGTGAGGATGTGAAAACTGAAGTTAGGAACATAGAGAAGGTCCCTAAGAGAAATAAAAAGTATCTAGAACATAAAAGTTATATTTAAGCCTTGTGGAACACCCATTAATCATGGTGTATTTAAAGGAGAAATGCTAGGAAAGATGAGATAAGGAAAGAAGTAAAACCAATGAGTCTACATGTCAAAGAGGATGATATTAATGGCACCCGAGTACATTCATTGATATTCAACACTGTAATTGGGCCTGGTCATTAGGATCCATTATGGACGTATCAAGTCTCACTTACTCTTCACCCTGGGTTTTGTCCCAGAAATTCTATTGAAACTATTATCTTGAAAACCACCAGTTACTTTGGAGTCTGAAAATTCAATGATAATTCTCCAGTCTCCTTTTACTTGAAACTCCTTTTTGGTTCATTCACTTCACAGGTTAGACTACCTTTCACTTGTGTCTTTTCATTTTCCTCTTGAACTCTGGCTCAGACTCCATAATTACAGGTGTTTCACAGGTGTCTGAACTTGGCTGACTTCTCTCTTTGTCCTTTATGCTTTGAAATCCATGTTTTTAAATACTTATCTAATTGCAGAGAATGCCTCAATATCTCATAGCCTAGAACAGTGCTTCCTACATGTATCTGCTGGGTAGAGGAAGGAAAGAAGAAAGCAAAGTGAGAGAGAGAGGGGGCCGATGGGAGGTTCAGTGGGTGAAGAGAGGTTTGGAAGGTGGTACACTCAGTCAATGAGAAAGCCCAAGATCAGGAGATGAAATAGGTTACTGATGTGGACTCGAGGCCATGGTCACTCAAGAAAGAGGTAGAACTATGAATTCAGGACACCAGGCATAACTTCAGCTTGTCTGCTGATGCCACCGAGATTCAGAAGAGAAAAGATATGGGTGGGATGCCAAAGCACATAGGAAGGTAATTAGCTTCTGAAATAAGGGAGATAACCATAGTAAAGAGTCACAAATGAGTTTGCCCTTTTATAAAAGATAACTAATCTGTGTGTGTTGATTAAATTATATACATAACAAATTAATTAGATATATTAATTTTATATATATATATATTTATTTGTTTGGATATAATTCTTACCAAAGAAGGTTATGAAAATCCCACACTATTATATCTCTAAACATATCTCCCAAGAACACTACACTTGATTGAAATTTAATCAGTATTGTGGGAGAAAAAATTTCCATGATCAAATAAATTTTGAAAAATATTAGGTTAATCAAAATGAAATAGGTTTGGCTTTTTTAAGCCTTTGTGATAAGTATTATAAGATAATAATGTGTACTGTGAAACTTGAGAATGGTAAATACTATTTTCCCATCAAAAAAATGTTTTTCTCTCTACAGAATATCTTAAAGGATGAACAGAATCACTGTTATTTTTTTCCCAGTCTCACTTATTAGTACATACTGTGTATCCAACACTGCATTAAGTGTTCATGTGCTATGAGAGATAAAATTAGAAGATTCTGTTGCTACTTTAGAAAATAAAACATTCTAATTTGGGAAATTAGAAAAAAGCCAATGATAGCTCATAACAAAAGCTGAGGTCTTGCAAGAGCAGACTTCAAATACAGAAGAAAAAGACACTGGGCAGTAGAATCTAAATGTCACATTCTTTGCTTCTGCGAAATATATCAACATAAGTGGAGGGTAAATGGAGAAATATGTGAGGCACATAAAACAGAGAAAATATATCCATGACATTAAACTTTAGCCCAATTCTATCTTTCCTTCAAAAAAGACTATAGATGGGACCAATTGATCATCTTTAAGGCAGCGGGTGGTCCCCAACCCGCAGCAGGGACAGTAGGGACCGGTGCTCCTATGAGAATCTAATGCCTGATGATCTGAGGTGGAGCTCAGGTGGTGATGCTAGCCCTGGGGAGCGGCTGCAAATACAGATAAAGCTTCACCCACGTACCCGTACCCACCGCTCACCTCCTGCTGTGTGGCCAAGTTCCTAACAGACCATTGATCCAGTCCCGGTCCATGGCCCAGGGGTTGGGGACCCGTTTTAGGGGATTGAAAAGAGTGTGAGGTGGGAAAGAATGAAGAAGATGAATAAAGGGAAAGAATAAGAAGAACAAAACAAAGACGAAAGACATCAGGGAGAGAGGTGGATTCTATTTCAGGGACCTACCGTTCCATCGCCACCACAGGCCAGAATCCGCAGATTTGGTACTTTCCTATACAACTCAAGCCTGTAGAGGGAATAGAAAAAAAGTTAACAAAAGAGCACATCACTGGCCACAGCAAAGAGAAAACACATGCCAAAAATGGGGCGGGGAATATCCCCTGGAGAAAATGTGTAAGTATGAGGATAATCACAACATCAAAACCAGTTACCAAGCAATCACATGAGGGCTGATGCCAACAATTGGACCGGAGGCTTACAGCAAACATCGTTTTTAAGTGGCCAGCACTGGAATGAGATTTTAGGGCGTCCTAGAGTTTTATTTCCCTTAATTCCTATTAATGTGTCAACTCACATTATTTTCCTCATTAGTTTTGACTTTCTTCTTTTTCTTTTCCCATCATTCTCCTCCCTCCTTTCTCAAAGAAAATCACCATTAATTGACAATAAATTGGCCTTATCCTTTTCCTCCTTATATTTTATTAGCTTTTCCTGGATCTGTTTATTTTTCAAACCTCAACTTCCCATTCTTAATCCTAAAAAACATTTTTCAGAAAAACAGGGGGAAGATACTCCATTGCCACATCCATAATTCCATCTACCTCTCGACTCACTTAACAGCCAAACCCCCATTATACACCTCAGCCCAAAGAGGGAAGTTTTACTGGTTTTCCTTTATTTTGAATTTGCCTGCTAAAATTGGATTATTTTATTTTTCATGGTGGCTCTTAAGAAAATGCAGCGATACCACTCCTGTAAAAATGTTTGCCTAAGTGAAGTTGTTTGCCTAAATGAAGCTGTTAATGGATTTGTTCTAGAAAACAAATATTATTTAAATCAAATAATATTTTTCCTAAAAATATTTCCTGTCCTGCTATGTTGTCTTACTGATCTATGAAGTATCTACCTAAAGTTTAACTAAAGTGATAAAACCTTAAGAAAATTAAGCATCTAAAAGGGCAAAAGTCAGGGTACCAGATTTGACTTAGTGCACCCAATGCAGAAAAAAATACAGAAGTCTTACAGCAAACTCTAGTGGGGAAAAAGTATATAGATTAAGAGAACATTCGCAGAAATTTATATTTAATGTTCTCATGCATGCTTATACACACACACACACACACACACACACACACACACACATACATATACTCTATCCATTACATACAAGAATATCATTTCTCTAGAAATCATCCAAGCTGATATTTCTTTGCCTCTGACATTATTACTTGTTAAAAATAATTAGAATCCCTTAAATTCTAATTTTGGATATTGTCAGGTAATATCCAAACTATCTTAACAGATGGGATTTTTTAAAGGGAGTCAGAAAGCAGTAATGATGTCTCTGTCCTTTCTCACCACGTCCTCCTCTCTTCACCAAGGGAAGAAGTTAGACATGTGTTATCTCCATCTAGACTTTATTTTCAACACTCTAACAAAAAACAGAGTGTAAAATTTCTGAGCAGTTCAAAAAAGAGATTGAGCAGGAATTAAAATGTCTCCCCCACTGTGATGTGAAGTTCATAGGTATAATTAATCAGTCTCTCAAGTGGACACAGATACACACACACACACACCCTCTGATTCAAATATAAGAACATATTCATAAACAAATATTGTCGCTCTCCAAAAAGACGCATTCCTATTAACGAAGGTCTCCAAAGCTGTATCTGAACAAATAGAAAATTGGTGAATCTTTTCTCAATTTGCACGCTTTCTCCTAAACCACAACTGTATGTACACAAGCAAACACACAAGAAAGACTCAACAAAGTTAACCGAGAAGACGTGTTTCGAAGGGCATTAACCCAATGGAGACTAGGAGGGAAAACATCAGATGAAGTTTTAAAAGAGGACGGTATAGATGAGAAAGTAGATCAGAGGGGCAAAAATTTTTTCACAAAGCAACCAAATAATGCAGCTTGACACCAAAGCAGGAAGCCCTCTCACTTGCCTATAATGGTATGGACCACGGAGGGTATTTCCAGACTTACGCATCTTTTGGCCCTTCCTGAGAAAGATCAAAGACTTGCCGTGGATTCAGGTACCACATGAACATCTGCAGGACTTTGGTTCCCTGTAAGGGAAAAAGAATGACAATGGGAAGAAATTTCCAAATATTAGCTGCTTATTTAAAAAAATATAAATAAATCCTGTTATCTAAAATAATATCAAATTATAAGCTGCATAAAGAAACAGTTAAAATCATGGTCTTTGGCCATTGATATGTACAGATTAAATGCCCCTATTAAACTTTTGTATAATCCATTCTTTCCTTACGTTAGGCTCACCCTCCTCTCTTTAATGTGTGGCGAGAATGTCTAGTTTGCAGACTTCTTGCAAGAATTAAATACAATGGCATTTCAGGAGCACATCACAGTAATTGACAGGCAATAGGTGCTTAATGAATAGTATCTATCAGTTTTGCCATCGTTACTTAATATACAACAATCCATGTAGGGACCTTATTAGTCAGCCTACCTAATTTAACATTAATTTTTAATTTATTTTGCAGATTACTATTGCTTTGCGTAATGTGAAATATGGGCAGTATTAACTAAGTATGACTTTACTGAAATAAATTATTAACTGAAGCAAAAGTGTCACAGGCTCCTATTATTTAGAACATACATACATATAACTTCTCCAATTAGTGGTATCAAATATTACGTTGATGTTTTTCAGTTTCCACGTCTGTAATTGTTTGAGACAAACATTTCTCTCTCACGTGTACATTTCAGAGCGTGTTAAGTAAACACAACATTTATAGAGATGATCATCATGGCAAATAGAATTATGAACGTCATTTTTTATAGTGGCAAGAAAAAAAGAAATGAAAGAAGGACCTTTTTATTAAGCAGCATCTAAAGAGCTTTTCCAAATGAGTAGGGCCTCGTTTTACATCATTGTGGACCATAGCAAATAATATTTGGTCAGTTGGGCAGCATTTGTTGCTTATAATTATAGTTCTTTTATTAGATATCATGATAGATCTTTCTTAAAATATTTCTAATTTTGTATACCTACTACGCTATATTTGAGAGTCATCGTAGTTGTAGAAATAGCATGATATTTGATTCAAAAATAACTTGTAACACTGGGTGACAGTTAGCATTTATAATCTTGCAGAAGTTCAGCATATAAAGTAGGAGAGCAATGTGCACTTTTCAGAGTGATTATGAGAATTAAATGAGTCAATAGTGGTTATGTATCTAGCATAGTATATGGTACAAAATAGGTCTTTGTAAATGTTAGTCCTTTTCTTTTTTGCTCCTCGTTAATCTGTTCATTAAATTACACTTGAGGGCGTGAGGGCTAAAGTGTGGTTTATAATTATCACATTGTTATGCCAGTTGTTACAGAGGCCAATTCAGGTCTTTTGTTCCACTTTTCATCCAAACCTATAATTTAAGAGTTCTGCTCCGTCCTGAGCTTGCTATAAATTTAAGAATAACATTCTATCCTTAATTATTACTACTAATCCTTCAGTTTCACCAAATGACATATTTTGCTTCCTATAAAATTCAGACATAGATTTAGATCCATAACAATAGCTAAATACTGGATCATTGTCTTTCCACAGTAGGCCTTGGTATCAAGTCAGATGGGGATTATCTCAAGTAATCTTTTATGTTTAAAAGTCATTTGAACGACAAACCAACTTATAAAACATCTCCAACAGACTTGCCTGAACATTAATTTTTCAGCTTTAGATTCCTAGCATGATATGAATCGTTGACATTAATCACTCCTTTCCGCCTTTGGCCACGGCTGAGTGTACATGTCTGCTGATGGCGATGTGAACTTGATCAGGTTCCACAGAACTTGAGCCTGACCACACACTGAACACCCCCTCTGCCTATCGCCCACCAATAAGGTCCCTGGGGGCACCGATCCAGGTGTGTACGACTCGTGCTACACCTCACTTATGGGATTTTCCGTTGAACAGGGAGGCACCAGCATCTGGACCCCCTGACTCTCAGGACTGGCTAGCTAGAACCACTCTGGTGGTCAGAACACCTGCTTACCCCTGAATTTGTCATTTATATCACTGGAAGACAAAGTTCATGAGGGAATGTGAAGGACAGACAGTGTGAGAGCAGGAACCACTGGGAGATATCAGAAGGGTCTGTAAGACTCAGGGAGAAAAATGCTAATGAGTCCAAGGCATCTAAGAAAAATCATACATTTTGAAGTTAAAGCAGAGATACGTGGAAGAGACGAGGCTTCTCTCTGGAGCTCTCAGGATTTGGCACAGAGGAGGGGGTTATGCAGGAGTAAGCTTTATGTTCCCTGCTCAAACCCTTCTCCCCAGAAGAAAACACTCAAATTGATATTATGGCCCTGATTCCAATGGTTGCTCCCTCAAATAATTCAGATCCCGGTAAAAACAACAGTTATAAAGCTCTGCAGAACACCCAGTATCATCTCAACCTTAAATGTTAGAAAAACAGATGTGATTATTGTCAAGTATCTGTTTTAAAGAAAGGATTATTTTAAAAAGAACATAGAAGCAGTTCCTATATCTGTTCATCTCAATATGTTCTGGGAAAGTGCTGGAAATTTTCCGTGCACAAGTACTGTAGGAAGAAAAGAAACTACAGGTATTTTACTTGCCAGCAGATGGCAATATAGTCTAATTATTTAAAGAACAAAGTTTTTGTTCGTTTTTTGTTTTTGAATTTAAAGCCTAAGTTTCAAGAACAGAAAAGAGGGGAGTTTTTATGTCTAGAGGCAGATGAGCAGAATAAGTCAATTAAAAGGCAAGAATTAGGATTTAACAACAACAACAAAGTGTTTTTTTATGAATAGCAGAGTGAATCCTCAACAGTGCTACCTGTGTTAGAAAAGCAGAATTTCAGGGCCACTCCAGACTCCTGAGTCAGAATCTGCATTTTAACATGATCCCCAAGCAATTCATATGCTTTTTAACGCTTGAGAAGAAAGTTCTTAGTTCTCAACACTAGCTACGCAAAGAAATAAACTGGGGCGCTGATACCAGTTAAGGGGTCCTACCCTCCCAGGGTCTGTTTAATTAGTATGGGGTGAGGAAGACATGACCAAGTTTTAAAAGCCGCCCAGGTTATTCTGCTGAACAGCGAGGGTTGAGAACCACCGCTCAAAGCTAAGAGATGAGCAGTCTTAATGATATAAGGGAAGCCAAGATGCTGTTCTGACTCTCTCCCCTTCCCGCCTCGCAAAAAAAAAAAAAAAAATCAGTGAATATCTATCTCAAGTTCTCACCTGCTGTGTTTCCCCACGCAAGCCCCAGGTATCCTCAGAGACCCCGAAATGACTCTGAGGACGTTGCTGTAAGTGTTCCACAAACCACCTACATAGAGATGCTCACTAAATGTTGACATTCCTGGGCCTAGCCCACCATATTAGATTTTCTGGAATAGGGAGATTTTAATAAGCATCTCAGAGTTTTTTATTTACACAAAAATTTGACAACCACTGGAGCAACTGGAAGAGAGTAAGAGTCACATGTTCAAACAGCATCTACCAATAATTTTGGACTGAAGTTTCCTGAATTTTCTTGATACTGAAATTTCTGAATGAACAATTACCATGAGTATTTCAAAGGTTCTTATGACTGAGACCATCATGAAGTGTGGGTCGTGTTACCAGTCTCAACTTGCCTACTAGGTGGGTAAAAGTGAATGGTCTTCTTTCCTAAAACAGAGCTCCACACTATGTAAGCTTTGAGCACAGAAAACTCCAGAAAGAGAAAATTCGGAGGAGAAGGGATACATCTTCCCAATTTCCCCTTCTAGGAGTTCACTTGCCTCGTTTTCACGGCCAGCCTCTCTTTCCCTTCCTCACTTTGTCTCAACCATGGCTCATTCGGGTTAGGGGTAGAAAGGGGGTGCGGGGCAAAAAACAGGATTCAAGGGAGCTGAGGAATGAGAAATTCCCTTCCTGTGATTCCACTTTACCCAACGGGGAAGACTTAATTCATCCTCTGACTCCCACTTCTACGGCTGAATCTGTCCTCACCTGCAATGTTAAGGGCACATTACAGACACGGTTTGGGAAAAGGCTCGTCCCAGCAGGAGTGAGGCCATCTCAGATTATGCCTCTTCCCTGCTCACCACAATTGGGGGATCAAGCTGAGCCTTTCTAAGACCAAAGAGGGGAACACAAATGTACTAAGCTGCTAAAGGTCACTTTTATTGATTCCAATCGTATGTACGTAGCTGTTTGGGTTTCTTTACAGCTTTCTCGACATTTCACGCTGTGCTTAGAGACAATGTTCTTCAGATTTATTAGGCTCAGTAAAGAATTCTGTTTTGTAGAGGAAGTATACAGAAATTCAGTTATGTGATATTCATGCTTATTTGGTTCTGAGAATCGTAGATATTCTGGATGTGACATCATTAGGGCAACTCATTCACCAGCCAAAATGCATAAAATGACAGCAAAGTCATTGAGTCTTTTGTCTCTAATAACTGGGTGTTTTTTGTATTTGAAATTTCTCACTGTGATCTCAGATTCCTCTAACACACCTCAACCTCATTCCCCTAATAATCTTTCCCATTCCTGAAAACCCATGAATAACAAACCCACTGTCTAGGTAATCTGCTGTAAAATCTTGATGCTTTACTTCCCTTTGTATATTTCATTCTTTCATCTGTCCATCTATCCATCCATCCACACATCCATCCATTTAGTCCATTTGTCCACTGACCCAGTCACCATCCACTCATTCATCCATGAACCATCCAACCACCCACCCATCCATCTGCTCAATCTATCTATCCATCGACCTACCCATCCATCAAATTTATGCTGAAGTTTATGCAAACAGCTTCCTGCCTTACATATATTCTTAGCGTTTCAAATTAACTTTCTTAAAGACGCTTATGTCATATTACTCCTTTGTTCAAAATATAAAATATTTTTAAACAAACAAAAAAACTTAAAACAGTGAAAAACTAGTTTCCATCATCCAAATCCAAAATCCTCAGCCATGTTTTAAGACACTGGTCTCAGTTCATTCCAATCTTTAGCTAATCACATTTCTAATAACTTCATATGAATGCTCTACTCACCATACTGTCCTCAAAATTAATCATTTTCACCAAAACGTTTGTTGTTCTATTAGTATTGTTTATTATACAATTATTTGTTTACTACTATATGCCATAAACTGGAAATCAGAAGTTCAAAGGTGCCACCCTGGGGATGACAGAGCCTGTACCTCAGCAGTACAGACATTCACAGAGCGCTGTGCTGCACCTCACATAGCACCAAGGGCTATAAGAGCATGGTGCTCAGGGTGATTAATTTTGAGAAATGGCTTGCAAAGGTGCTATTGAGCCTTAAAGAATAAGCAGAAATTTGCCACAGTAGAGAGAAGGAAAGGGGCATTACTCCAGCCTTCTCTCCTCTGCGTGACCAAATAGGACCCATCTTCTATTTCAGCTATTTCCATGGCACCATTTCCTTATCACTCCCAAGTCACTGCGGGCCTCTAAAATTCAGTAGCACTTGTGGTCTGATTCACTCAATTTAGATCTCACGTATAGTTAATGTTGTTTGGAATTATTTTTCCCATTTGCCCCTTTGGTGTCATTAACAAACAAGATGTCCTTAGAAAATCCACTTAAGTTTCTGTTGCTGTTTTCGATTTAGTGAAATAGGAAGCAACATTAGATCATCCCTGAAGTCCCTATCATTAATAATTGATACAGAGATTAGAATAGGAACAGGCTGTATCTTTCTTGAACTGTCTGTTCCTCAAAGGCAGGGATCACCTACAAGCTTCTGCATGTTTTAGACAAAAAAAAAAAAAAAAAAACTTATAATGACTTTATATAATGGTTGTCATAATAAAATAGATTTGGCATTAATTAGCATGTGGTTCTCAGGTGGCCAAAATCATGGAGTCAATTACATTAGCTTTGCTCCATTCCATGGTCCCCAACCACAGCCCACCCCTCGTCAGGCTTTAGGAGACCAGAGCTGGTGGGGGAGGGCAGTATGGTTCAGGGCAAATTGCATGTTGATCCTGAGAGGCGCCTCTGCAGGTTTAGGGTCCCCACATCACCACGTAAATATCACTGAGTAACTCAAAAATGTGGAAGGTTGAAAATAGATTCTTTCTTTCCTTGTAACATGTTTCTTTACCCTGTTCTCTACAATGTTAATAGAGATTTTTAAAAGCAATTTATCAAGAATTTTGAAAAAAGGAAAAAAGGAGAAATAATATTTTCTTTGTTATAAGCTCCCATAAAAGAAGTTTTACTATGATCAATGTATTCTGGAAAAGACTCATTATCTATAGTAATAAGAACATCATCTTGGACTACTGGGTCAATTCTAATTATATGACTCCCCTCTTTCTATGATGTGACTAAACAGTTTCAAATCTTTAAGTTGTATAGTGTGAAACATCAAGGAATGTTGTCTCCAAGTGTACACAGAAAATGTTTTATTATCCAATCTCACATGAAAATAAGAGAAAATCAAACCCCACAGAAGAGCATTGATAAGAAGGCTCAGAGAATGGAAAGGGGAATTTGATTAAAAGATAAAGACCTGTATTCCAGCCCTTTGTCCTTCAAAAAGCTGCAGTACTTTAGGTATGTCACTAACCTTAAGTTTTCTAAGGCTATTTCTTTATTCTCAAAAGAAGTTAATACTAATCACATCATTGGATTTGAGCGAGGAGCAAATGAAACCTGTTTTTTTTTATCATTTTGATAGCATTGGTGGTACTCCTTGGTCATTATCATGGATGATGAATCCTTATTCTCTCGTTCCTCTGAGGATAGTAACAAATTACAACAGGAAGGCACACAAATAAGTTCATAAAGGGCTTCTTAACTCTGGGAGTTAAGAAACCCTGAAATGTATTAACTAAGAGAGTTTGTGGAATGACCTTTCTGGAGAATCGGTAAGGAATGTGTTGGCGGTCAGGTTTCTGCATGCCTCTGCCATAGTCATCTGTGGAAGCGGAGGGACAAATCATACAACCTCCAGGCTTCGCCCGGCCCTGTAATGTACAAGGCTGTCAATGGCCTTGTCCGTCAGAAGCGGGTTGTCTTCCACTGCTTTGGGGCCTAGGTGGTGCTATTTTAACTGACGCTGGGAATCCCATGTTTTTGAGAAAGCATTGCAGCTTCCAGGTTAAACCCATGAAAAATGACTCACCTGGTTGCCGCCACTCTTGGGGTTCACAAACACAAGCAAGGGTTTCATGAGAGGAGAAGAGACTGGTTTTATCACAAAGGGACGGCCTTTGTTTTCCTGCTGAAGGAAGAAAGCACACTGTTGAGCACACATCCATGACTTGAAAGGTAACCCCAAAGCCATGGAAGTGAGAAGCGACTAGCACCACCCCCTGCCCTCGCAACAAATAAAAATGAAAGATACGACTTGTTGCACTGGGCTTACCCTTAATAAGACACTCTGCATAAAGATTAGAAGTATCTCAAGCTATCATTTAAGCCATACTTTTGATTTTATTTTATTCTGTACACTCTAAGCATTCTAGAAATGTTAGCTCTGATCTTTATCTTCATCATCTTTGGGATAATACTTCTACAGACTAGTGCAAATTCTCTGCAAAGTGGCAGGAGGTTACAATGATATATAGATATAGATATAGGTAGATATAGATAGATATAGATGATATAGATATAGATGGTATAGATATAGATATAGATATAGATATATAGATGATATAGATTAGATATATAGATAGAGATAGAGAGAGAGATAGAGATAGAGAGATATATAGAGAGATAGACAGAGAGATGATATAGATAGATAAATATAGAAATAGATAGATATAGATATTGATAGATGTTGATAGATATTCTTTATACGTATGTAGAGAATTCCAGTGGAGGCATATCAAAAACAACACATTCGAGCCAGACCACGTCAGGCACAGGAGGCTGCAAAGGAAGATGCATTTCATCAAAACACTCACTTCAGATCCTCTTTTACTGGCTTTCCTTTTAAAGCTTGTTCTCTTCTTCTTCCGATTGGAAGCCTTCAGAGAGTTCTGTGGGGAAGAAGGTGACAGCTGAGCCTGGCGGGCAGACGGTCCCCCCGAGCCTTCCCATGCAGAACCATGTAGAAGGTGATGGCATACATGCTGCTCGACCGCATGCTTCTCATGCTTTGACACTTCCAAGCCACTGTTCATGGGTAAGCCACAGACAGAAACCAGTCGGGTGCTTCAGAGCGAGCGATCGACTCCCCACCACACGGAGAGGCAGGGAGTTAGAACCCTGGAGGCTCTCATGGACTCACATAACAACACATGTTATACCTGCCAACCCTCCCAGTAAAAATGGAAGAATCCCAAATTCTCTGAGGGGCTCCAGTCTCCCGCCCAACCAGGTCCGTCTCCCGCCCAACCAAGTTCAAGTTCATCTCCTGGTATGGAGATCACCTATGTGGAAATGTAAAAAAGGAGGCCATTTTTCATGATTTTTTTTTCTACTGTTTACTTTTTCTTTTTTTTTTTTTTTGGTAATGACTGTTTTAAGTAATGGTCATAAAATGACTCAATGGAATTTTATGATCCAACTATCCTCTCAGCATTGATGGTTGAGTTTTAAAATGCAGAGATAAGACTCGACCTTCAGTTACTCATAATAGCAGAGTAGCAGTCACTCTCTCTCTTTCCCCCCACCCCTTCTGAAGACCCCTTGGTTTAAAAAATCTTCTCTCCCCTGGTAGCCTTGATTTTTTCTTCTCACCCAAGTGCCTCTAACTTGTTGAAGCACAATGACTCCAAATTTACTTTCCTTGTCTCTCTCTCTCTGGGGTATTTTATGAACTGTAACTTTGTGATTACTTCAAACTAACCATTTATTCTTAATATTTGACATAGATGCTTTGAGAAGAACCTCCCTCAGGGGGACAGTCACAGCGCATTGGCTGAAGACAAGCAAAACCAGACTGAATTAGCGGAGAGTCAGTAACTAATTAGATTGCCCTCTTCACAAAGGCAAGATGTGACTACCACGTCATACATGTGTAACAAAGTAGTGAAAGCCTGAAATGCAGAACTCTTAGCTTAGAAGTTTACAGAAGTATATACGCATGCATCGTTTGAGCAGTTAAGGGTTTCCAAACAGTTTGACGGAACTTAGATGTCTATTCCTCTACTATCTAGGGTATTTTTTCTGAGAGCATTCAAAGTAAACCTGAGTCTAGAGTACCTACATTCATACATCCACGCTAGCAAGGTTAAAACTATTTAATCTTTATTTTACTTTCATCTGGACCTCAAAAAAATTAAGTTGACTTATGGCCTGTCTCTGCAAAAGATGAAGGACACTTTCTCAAATCACCATCTGTCTCAAGGTTTTCTTCCCTCATCACGTTAAAAGAGCCTCGGGTTCTCTGAGTCCCACCAAGGAAGAGAGACCCAGAAGCTCACAGGTATTTGAGGCTCCAGCTTATTTCTCATCACTCATTCTAGGCTATGCTACCCCTGCAGAGAGATTCCCCCAAGTTTCCAAATTCTTCTTTACATGGACCTATTATCATGCCCCTCTTTGGGGCAACTTCTTCATTATTAAAGTATGTGCTATATTTTGATGACTTTCAGTTTGTTTAAAAGGGAAAAAAATAATTTGGAGTCTTTAAACATTTAATGAGCCAAATGATCCATGAAGAATGCTAGAAACTATTAGGCTGACAGAGGCAGTATCTATCGAGGTCACTTAATGATGCTGAGTGGTTCTCAGCCATCAGTGCACATTAGCCTTACCCAGAGAGCTTTTAAAAATGGTGATACCCAGGCCTCATCAAATATTCTTATTTAATTTCTTTGAAGTAAAACCCAGGCTAAGAAACTTTTTCAAAAGCTCCCTGGACAATTCTAACATGTAGCCAGGGTTTAGAACCTCTGTCTGAAGTAGAAAGAGGGGAGTGAAGAGACATATATTCTATGCTAAAGCAGAAGCTCTATGGGGTATGACATTGAGCTATGGCATCCGAATTTCGGATACCCCTGTATCCTAGATCTGTGACTTTGGCAAAGTCAGTCAAACTTTTGAAATAACAGTTTCTTAATTTTAAAATGAAGGTGATAATACCTACCTCACAGAAGAGTTGTGAAGTTTAAACGAGAAAAAGTATGTGAAGCTGTTAGCTTGATATCCATCCCATGACAAGGACTTCCATAAATGTTAGTTGCCTCGTTCACAGCTGTATATCCCCAGCACCTAGCACAAATGCCTGGCACATAGTATGCACTCAAATCATTGTTGAAATAATGAATCAATATTATTAAAATTCACAACACTTACTGAGTCTTTCCTGATTTTGGAAAGGATCCTTAGAGAGTAGAATGCCTGTCTCCTAACTTTTTTGTTGTTTTAGTTCATTGACTGCCAAGAGCAATGCAGGATGCATGCCCAGTGCTTGCAGAAACGCAGTGTGGTTCTCGGTTCTTGACAGGATTCGATAATTAAACTCCAAGAGAAAGGTCTAATGGATCAGGCTCAGAGTGTCTCCTAAACTTGCCTGATCACAGAAATCAGAGTTCTTCAGTGAGTCTGACTATCAGGCACGTTCGGGAAAGAGAGAGTTAGAAAAACACACCAAAATAAGGCTTGATGTCTGAAAACAGAGCAGGCAAGGAACTCAATTCTAGTAGGGAACAGACACACAAAACAGCTTTTTAAAAAACACAGATGTAGCAAATACAAGTGCTTCTGAGCCTCACCGAGCCAAATGCATCTGAGGCTTCTTCATCTCACAGAACCAGGGGCAAAGCTCAAGCAGTGGTTGACTTACAGTACCTGGACGCTTCTATTTGAGCTCTGAGTAAGCTTACAGCCCTACAGATAGGCAAACAGCAAAAGATAAGCAGTATGGAATTTCACAGCACACCTCACAATTCCTGAGGCTTCCTTCTGTTCATGTGTAAACATGTACCTCTGTCTCAATATATGGCTTCTTTTAGAAGGCAGCATGATTCAGTGAGGAGCCGATGGGTGTGAAGGCCGATTTGGGTTGAGGTCCAGCCATGGGTGACAAGACGAGTCACCTAGCTTTGCTAAATACAGTATTCCTTGCCCTGCCCAGGTCAGTATTATTGAGAAAGTTAAATATACTTTTCAAGAACGTGAAAATTTGATCAGGATGTTATTGTGTTATATTCAAGAAACTGTACTACTGGTCCTATGTTCTAAACAAAGCATCCCTGTTGTCAAGGGCAGCTAACTCAGTGACACAAAGGGTTCACTGGGCTAGCAAGTTCAACACTCTCAAGTCAGTGAAACGCTGAGCCCTCATGTGGATGTTCGCATGCTTCTGAGGCCAACAGCATTCACCCCTTGTTCATCGAGTGCCGACTCTTTTGTTAAAATCCCAAAGATAAAAGGCTTGTTTTCTTAGACTAGGTATTAGGACAGTCTTACCTTGCCACAGAAATAATCCTACCAACGAAATCTTTATCATAGTATGACTCCTTCCTGGGCTGTTAAGAAATGCGGACGGGTGAATCACTCCACCGTGAATGAAACCCAATGACTTCGTATTACTCTTTAGAAAATTTTCCAGGTTATGGGATTGCAAGGACTGGTTATAATAACACATCTGAAGAGAAGACATCTCATTTCAGCATCCCACATGAAGCCTTCGGCTATCGTATGCTAGACAAAACTCTGCCAGATAATAGGAGGGAGAATCACGGCCTTTGTCAAAGTGTTCTCACTGCCCTCCTCAGCTGCACCACTGGGACAAAGGTTGTTTTGAGGATAGGCAGGCAGAAGAATAAAGAAAACTCATTCCAAAAGTTACAGACTGAGTCTTGGCAGCTTCTCGGGCATATTTGGCTAAATCACAGCAAGTATTACTTAACCTTTAGAGCAGATCAAAAGAAAGAACTCGGACAATTTTGAGAAATATTGTTGGTCATTGCTATTACACATCATCTCTCTTGCATTTTAGATAACTAATCATAATAAGAAAGGACTAGCATGAAAAGAAAGCCCCTACGAGGCTAGGAAAGAGTTGATCATGGCCCTTTTGTAGGAAGACAGCTGGAAACAATGTAAATATCCATCAGTAGGGAGTTGGCTAAATAATATTTCCATGATGTAAATTATATACAGTCATTTAAAAATGAGTTAAATCTATATGCATGAATACAGACTTTTCTCCAAGATTTTTTTTCACTAGGAAAGGTAAGTTTTAGAGCATTATGTGAAGAATGATGTCGTTCATTAAACACACACACCTCTAGTCTCTTATAAGTTGACCCCGCAAAATATTCATGTAATACAGGCCTTGTTCCTTCAGCCAAAGCACTTATGCTAGTATTTGAACACCTTTACATCTTTACCTTGTTTATCTAATCAAAATATCATCCTTTACCACTTTCAGTGGAGAAAAACTGACATCTGTAATATTAAATATAACTTGGACTTCAAATATATCAACAGATTCAGGCTTGATCTTAAAATTTGGTTATCTTTTAAATCCTTAAAGTCATCTACCTTCTATTATATTTTACTTCTAGGTCTCTAAATTTTTGGTGATGAAACTCAGAAGTCTTCCAGACAGCTTGCATTCTCACCATCGGGGTTTCACACAGCTCCCAATTCCACGACTGCTTTTGAAGTAACTAACCATTTGGAGCTAGCCATTGTCTAACAGAGAAGGGTGATGTGTAGTTTGGTTCCACCTCTTTACAACCCACTTTTCCCGACCATATTACATCCAAGTTGATTTCCTTTACTTCTCCACTCTAGAGTCACTTTTTGAGATACAAACATGACAAACAAAACTGACTATATGGTGCTCCATCTCACTACTGCTCTCGATATGTCCTAGGAACTTGCATTGTCCTTTCTCATTCCTCTTCTCCATGACACACCCTGCATATTCTTCAAGACCAAGCCCAAATGATGTATTTTCTGTCTGGCCTACACTGATCTCCACAACCAAAACTGTGCTCAACCCTACTCCGCATTTCCACTGGGTTTCTACATCTTAAGGGGTATTCTCTGCCTTAGACATGTAGGTTTCTCAATGACCATTGTTGGTGATTTAGCCAACCTGTCTGGTCCCTTCTTGCCACCCATTGAGTATCTCTCCTACAAGATGCACACTGATCAAAGGGGCAAACCTTCCCAGATATCCAAAAGCCACTATGTGGCTCAACTGTCCATCTTTGTAACTCCCATTGCATATAACAGCATCTTTGAGTGTGGTTAATTAAGTAAATGTTTCGTTAACACTATAAAGATTATCTTCTTTAGCATATCTCTAGGCAGCATCATAGAATATAGAAATAAATATAGCTGTATGGAAAACACATATACATGTGTATATATCTATAGAGAGATATAGAGAGAGAAACATATAGATGTATATAGATATAAAAATTCAGAAAGTTGGGGAAACATGTTATCTCCTTTCTCCATCTACCTTCTAAATTCTATCATTTTCCAAGGTCTCCAATAAATTCTAATCTTACTGTTTCCATATCATAACTAACAGTTTTTACCCATACTTCACACTCTACAAACTACGATCTTGATTCTCATCAATGATCTGGTCCCAAACACAAGGACTTTTCTCAATCCTCGTTATTTTTTTGCTGTCACAAAATTTAACATTGATGATTACTCTATTTTTCTTCCCATTTTAAATAATGAAACTCTGTGCCATCATAGCCTGTGCAGGATTCTCTTCCTCCTTCAACTACCTGGGTGTGGATGCTCATCCAGCCTTCTTCCATCCTTTAATTAAATCCAAATGAATGGATTTCACTTTCTACCATAGAATAGGCATCATGCTAGCAAATAGGCAACCCCCCCACAATGTAAAATACAACAGTTACAGTAGTATTTAGGTGCACTTGGGAGCAGAATAGATGGCAGGTTGTGGCCTCTATTCTGTCTCTTTCTACTCTCATTAGAAATCTCATTCTCTTTCCATCCTCTTTCATTGTAATACAAAGAGGGCTCAGGGATCAATAATATCTGTCCTGACTCTTAAGTGACCGTCAAATGTTTTCATCTGTTGATAGACAGCTTTGCTCGATACCCTGCACTCTTTAAAGTAAACAAGAAGGAAAATGACAAGAGCTAACATTTATTGAGCATTTATAATGAGCCAGGGGCTATTCTACATACTTTACCTATTTTGTTTTTTTAGCTCATTAGTCCTCATGAAAACCCAAGAATGAGGTACTCGCAGATGAGAAGCTGAAACAGAAGAGTTTAAGTTGTTTGTGATATCTGATTGAGCAAGGCTTGCTACAGTAAGTGAGCAGAATGACATACTATTAATAGCTTGGTTTCCAGAATCAGAATTACTGAGTTCAATGCCACTTTAAACTATTTAATAACTATATGGACCCAAATAATTATTTGAGTTCTATGTTCTTCATTTCCTAAGCCTTAAGGTTAGAATAACAGAATACCTGCCTCATAGGGCACTGTGATAATAAAATGAGATACTGAATATCAAGTACTCAAATTATTTCCTAACGTATAAAAGTTAGCTCTCTTTATTCTTTTTATTACAATATCCTGAAACACAGAAGACAATAAAAATGTGCATAATGAAAAACATCTGGACTACAGCATTCAGACTGTAGACTGTAAATACCGTTGCCCATTAAAAGTAACCAAGACTCCTTAGAGAAACGGCTGGTTCCAGGTGTGGAGAGGAAATGCACAAGATGAGCCTGGCACATGGTATTATTATCAAAACCAAGGATGCTATCAAAATCATCATGCCTCCTAAAAAATGGAGACAGAAGACACCTGGAAGAGGTTCTAACTGGTCGAAGATGGAGCACATGAATATAAAAAGAATAATGATGCAAGTGATTAAAACATATCATGCATCATATATAGCACATGATGATATAAGTTCATAATTTCTCATGATACTCTAAAAACAACCAGCACTACCAACACCACCACTCTTAGCCACCTAAATCAATTTATTATTCTTAAATTTTACAAATAAAAGCAAATACTCAAGCATCTGTCATATATTTGCTGGTCTTAAAAAAATGTTTATTTCTTGAAAAATCATAGCTGAAAAATAAAGAGTAAAACTTGCAAATAACTTTTTGGAAAGTCCAGCGATATAACAGATTTAGATAATAATATTTACTTGATAAAACAAAGGGTGAAAGCCTGATGGACAGCTTTATGATCCATGGATTAGGATAATAGCTCCTGAGCTCACTGATTAATCTTAACATTGCTAAAATTAAACAATCCAATAAAATGTTCCTTTGAAAGCAACACCATAAAAACACATTCCATTGCCCATGTATGCAGTCTTTTTGCCAAAAAAAAAAAAAAAAAAATTAAACCTGAATCTGAGTCTATATATCTAAATGTTATTTTATGTAAAAATATATGGGCACTGAGGGAAATAATTTTAAAACCAAATGAGGATATAATCAACCAGAATAAAAATATGAGAAACTACAGGTAAAGTAACCTCCTTTATTCAATAAATACATAGCATGAAAAATAAGAGACAGGGTTATAGTACATTAAGAGAGATGTAAGAGGTGTCTCAACAAAAAGGCTGTTGTGAACTTTGGATCCTGATTTGAAAAAAAGTCACTGTAAAAATACATATTTGCTACAATCAGAAAATACTTTAAGAAATTAATAATTTTGATGGGTGAGGTAATAGTGCGTGGTTGTCTTTCTAAAATGTTACATTTTAGAGAAGCAAAATGATGTATTTACAAATTAAATGATATGCTAAGATTTGTTTTAAAACACTCTAGGCCAATGAAAAGAACAGGGAAGATTTCCACTTCCAGGAAGACGGAGTAGATAGGGATATCAGGAAAAAAATGAACATGGCTAAGAAAAAAATAGCATGAGGGATACTCATGGTAACAGATTGCTCTGAATCTGACTGAATCAGTGTCAACATCTGGTTTTGATATATTGTGCTACCATACTACAAGGCATTACCATGAGGGGAAAATTTGAAAAGGTGACATGGGATCTCTCTGTATTACTTCTTACAACTGCATGGGAATCTCAAAATAAAAGATGAAATTAAAAAATGGAGATTATGGTGTAACAGGGGATAAATGAAATAACAATGACAGAACAATTCATGGTTATACAGGAATTCATTATAATCTCTGTTCACTTGCTTAAAATTTCTATAAAATGAGAAGATTTTTAAAGTTTAGAAAAGTAAACTTAAAATTTCCCTGCAAAGCGGTATCTTCTGATTTTCTTAACTGGTCTATCTCCAGTCTTCTAAAACCCCTTACCACTAGCTCATCATCCGACACACCCTTGCCATTTGTTTCCTTCTAAAATAAAAATTTTGCTCTATCGTTCCTTGGCTTAAGATAAAGTTCATGTGTATGAAAAAGTCTCCCCAAGCCAGGCCTGAGCAACCTCATCCTTCTCTCCCACACACCCTCTGCATAAACATTCCACTGCAGTCAAGCTAGTCTCCGTTCCATGAGTATAATTTGGGGCCCAGTACCCTTGCTCATGTCATTCTCCTGACTGCTATTTCCTCTCTTCTTCACTGATCTAAACCCCAGCCATCTTTAAGAAGCATACTAAAACCCACCTCCATCATGAAGTTCTCCCTGATCTTGCCTTACAATAACTTAGACGTGGTTATTCAGAGCAAGGATCATGTATTACATCACCATGCCCAGTTGCCTTCCTGATACCATCGAGGTTTTCGATGAAAACATGCTGATTTTAACTGAATATTTAATATAAAGCTCATGGAGAGATGACTGAGTCTTAGAGGAAGAAACACACAAAGAAGTAAAAACATTTAAGAGATTTTAAAATAACACTAAATTGGAAATCAATACACTTGAATTTCAGATGGGGGACTTCAAGTTGCTATGTCTCCTTGCCTTGGGCAACTCATTAACATCTCCTAGCATTCAGCTCTAAAATGCAAAATGAAAGGACTAGATTCCTATTTTTTAGTGTATAGATACCGTACTTGCCTTTGGAAAAAAATTTCACAAGGTCTCCCGTGGATTATAAGATTATTCCCAAATGTGACTCATCCACTGAGCTTAACTTTATATAAAACACTCAAAACAAAACAGTGTCCCTGATCCTGGTTTTAAATAAAACCAAGTCAATGAGAATAAGCTGTATGATGATTTTGGAGAGACCTTGTAAAAAATAAAGGAGGGTTGTCATATCTTTTAAAGATACTACATTCAATAACAGTTCCTAAAGGAGGTATGACCTCGTAGCATTAAAAGTCTGCCATCCTGTAACTTGGAGCTGACTGTCTAAGATGTATAGTACAAGGTGGAAATTTTTCTATTAAAGATTATGCCTTTGTTGAGAAACCACTGAGGGGTCCCAGGACATTGTAGCAGAGACCCTCTAGAACAGAAAATACGATGAGGATTGAATACAGGGTGAGATCAGGCATTAAGAGCACAAATTCTCCTTTGCCTTAAGGAAAGAATGTTGCTCTCCATGCAGGCCTTGTGAATTTGGGAAGGTCCTGCCCCACAGCCTGCTGGGCAGGGTGGAACCAAACGAGGAAGCCTGCACAGACCGCCCTCACACTCACTCCCTGGGGGTGCCCATGCTGGAAGAGAAGAGAGGTGTATGGGAATCAGCTGTACCCTCCACTGTACTTGAGGAAGTCAGGAGAGCACCCCAAGAGAACACCCAAAACACAGGAATCGGGAGAAAACATTCCTGCTGCAGAACTTTGATTTCTTTTGAAGAGGAGGCTGGTTCCATGAGAGAGCCCAACGCAGTAAAGTGATGGGCTGATGGGATGGACCAGGGAAGGTAAGCGCGGGACCACGGGGAGGAGAGTGGAAATCCAAGGAACCCCGAGACTGGTCAGGGGGCGAAAAGCCAGAAGCAGCAGGTACTTGGCCTCTGCACTGTCCCAGCAGCACCAGGGTCCCAGCAGCTGTTACCTGAGGTTTCTTCACCTTAATGATCCAGGTGGGTGGGACAATGACAGCCGCGTGAGCCCCCAGGGAGCAGGGTTCCTCGATGTGATGCAGCATGAAGCAGGTCACCTTATTGTGAAACTGAAGACAAAAACAGGCCAATAAGCAATTCTGAGCAAAGGGCAATGATGCAGTGAGAAGGAATAAGTCCCTGTGCACATGCTCATGCATACACACTCAAGCACATGCACACACACAGGCACATGCACACACTCCAGCATATACTCACGCACACACTCAGGCATATGCACACACAGGCACACAGGCACACACTCATGCAGGCACATACACAGGCACACACACGTACACACAAAGGCGCGCACGCACACCCAGAAGACACACACTCCTTATCACTGCCCAACCAGCCCAGCAGCTCAGAGACCAGATTTCCAATCCATTCCACTTCCCAAATTGATAACCAGAAATCAATCTTGTAGAACAAGGCCAGCCTAAACTTTATAACCTTTTATAACCTTTTAAAAGGAAATTTATCTAAAGATATTAAAATTAAAATCAACTTTGCACATATTTGTGTCACTTGACTTGCCTGGCCACAGGCTTAGTTGACTTGGAATAACATTTAGAGGGAAGTGAGGATGAGCAGAAAGGCAGGGCCCTGCCACTTGCCTCTCCATTCTCTACCCCTGCATGTCAATCCTTCCCAGGTTTAGGGGACCCAGGAAAGACACAAGAGGTCTCTTCTAGAGAGTTGTCAATTTAAGATCAAAGAGATTGCTTCTTCTGTGTTAGTCGAAGGACTAAAAGATATAATAGCCTTATTACAATTGGTTGGTCTAAAGTCCTTTTTGTTCTTTAAAAGGAAGGCAGTAAATATAGACTAATGATCATAACAATACTCAGCATTGGGGCTTAACTCCATACCCAGTGGACTGAGTGACCTTAGGCCAATCACATTTTCAATCATCTTCTGGGTGGTGGTAAATTGATAATGATATGTGGTAATATTTCTTTTCTAATAAACATGAAATCCACATTACCCACTAATTATAAGCCTCAAAGTTTTAATCATAGTGATTTTTTAAAGATTTAACATCAGTTTCTACTTGGATTATACTTAATGTGAACACATAATTTATCATCTTAACTGAAAGAAATTTAAAATGAAAGGGAGCACTGTTAATAATTATGTTGGAACAAAAGATATAAATTAGGACTGTCTCAGGAAAACTGGCAAATACGGCCACCCCAATTACATCACATGAGGGAGGTTTGTCTTCATTTTCGCGTATCTTCAAGATCTGACATGATCCAGTGGCTAATTACTAAGTCAGTTAATTAACTATGAAATACAATTTCATAAAACAATAATTCCCCAAATACCAGTTATTTGTGATCTGCAAACAATTTGATATACCAGAGAAATGTTCTTTAAAAAGTGATTTTCTCGTGGAATGTTGATAGTGGGGGAATGTGTGATTGTGTAAAAACAGGGGATGGTGGGAAATCTTCCTACTGTCTATTGAATTTTGCTGTGAACCTGAACCTGCTCTGAAAAATAAAGGTTTTTAATCTTAAAAATTAAAAATGATAAATTGTAAAAATAAATTTACTAATGAATGCTAAAATCTGTAGGCAAAACTTTGAGACTTATGATATCAGCATAATCGCAAAATATTTCCCCCAAATACTTATCTTTCAGAAAGGAGAACCTAATAACTTTATGATAAAGATACTGCAAATACCACCTTAATCAAATGATCAAGGTTAATGTCACCAGCAATAAAACATTGACATCAAGTACTCCAGGATAAGTATGTAACGAGGCTGCCACATCACTTCTAGAGTATCTTGCCTAAAACGAGTAATTTCAATCTAATCATGAGAAAACATCAGGCACACTCAGTTTGGGAGACCTGCTACATGAGAACCAGTCAGTACTCATCACAAGTGTCAAGGAGATGAGGACACCGAGGAGATAAAACTAAAAGGATATTAGATCCTGGAATGAAAAAGGGGCATTAAAAAAAAACTGGTGAATGTCTTAAAAATCTGTAGTTTAGTTATACTAATTATTAAATCTTGGTTTTATTCATTGTACTAAGGTTACGTAAACTGTCAAAATTAGAGAAAGGGGAAGCTAGGTGGAAGGGTACACATTCACACTCTGTACTATTTTTGCAACTTTTTATAAATATTAAATTCTTTCAAAATAAAATTTAAAAAAAATCAAGAAAAAAGTGACTCTCTCTTAAAAATTCAAAGAAACCACAAAATAAATGGCCACTGCATTTCTACAATGGGAGAGATCTCAGAGACTGCCTATGTCCACTCTCTCAACTTATACCTGAGTAATAGCCAATATAGAGAGACTAAGAGGTAATGTCCAAACCTGCACAACTTTTTAGTGGTGGAGTCAAGACACGAATCCAGAAAACCCAGCTTCCTAAACCAGCTGATTTTTTTTTCTATTGCAGAAAGTGCCCATAGAAGGCATCTGTTAGTTTGACATCAGATATCCTAGAAGGGATTACGTGCAGTGTTAACATATACCACCACTGTAATTTGTCTTAAAATGTTTTGTATTTTTAGACCTCGCAAGATCACCGTCTATATGTGGGACCCTGGGAAACTCAAAGACATGTGGCACTGACCAAAGCTCCATCACAAGGGTCAAGTGAAAGTTGTCTTTGCAGTGACTCAACTGGACTATAGGTTGAAGTGCACACACTCACTGTACAGTAGGTCTAAGTTCCCAAATTAACTGACCCTAGATAAACCATCTGACCACAGCCTGGTAGCTACTATAGGGGACCAGATGAGCCCACTGCGACCGCTGATGCTGTCCCACAAGTGGGGTCTCAGCACATCAGCAAAACCAGAATCATAGATATTACTGGGGACACTTGGGCCCTGAATCTGCTCCCTCCTCTCCAGGTGGAGATATTGCCTTGATGGCATAAATTCATTCAAGGACTAGGATGGCCTTATTTTTGTGAATATGTCCTTGGATGGGAGCATGAAGACTATTTGTGTAACAATTAACTCGAGGGAGGTGGAAGTGCCAAGAATAATAAATGTGGCAGAAAAGTGACACAGCAAGCATTGAGCTTCCTAGACCAACAACGCGTCTCTATGTAGGGACAATAGGTTATCCTGACTTGTGGGGGCCTAGAGAAATGATGCTATAGACAATACATAAATGCAAATCAGCCACAGAGGATACATAAGTGGATGACCTTGTCTGTGTTCCAATAAAGCTTTATTTACAAAAACAGGCGGCAGTCAGAGTTGGCCTATAGGTGACAGTTTGCCAGCCCATGAGAAAGAATATACACTGTCTGGTTAAAGAAAGAATAGGTACATAGACACTCAAGAAAGTGAACCATGTTTGGACAGAGATGTTAAAGATGAAAAAAGGATACATAAAAAAGAGGAAAAGTAAATAGAGAAATTACTATTGGATTCTAATGAATACATATGTTCAAACATAAGGAAGATTACATTTCGATGAGCCTATACAGGCACTATAACCACCACCAAATTTAAAGAATAAAAGACCACTCTTATCCTAACATAACCCCACAAAAATGGTACCCACATTAAAAACTGAAGATGCCTGGACTCCTGAGTTAAACGAACTGTGTAATGTTGCATGTTGCTTTCTTCCTAATGCTGCAATTTCCAGCACCATAGGAGTTGTCAACAATTGGGGGAAAAAATACCACCAAGGAGCAAGAAGTCCTTGATTCTAGACCCAGGGTTAGAACCAGGGGAGAATTTTCCAGTCTGACCTCAAGCTTCAGCATGTATAAATGAAGGAGTTACTCTATCTCTATAGCTTCTCCCAGCTCGCACACACTATAATCCTACAGCTGTCATCTGTCTTTCTTCTCCCAACGATCCTATGTAAGGGAAACAATACATAAACTAGGACAACCTTCCACTTACAGACAAGAACTCAAGCAATGACATGTCTATTTTGATAGAACATGAGCCCACTCTGTTTTCTTTCATCCCAAACTTACCGCCTGCTTGCACCAGGAACAGCTGATAGCCACAATCTCTTTACTGTGGAAGGAGAATTTCTGCTGGAAGCCCTGGGATATTAGGACAAGAGATAGAGAGTTTAAAAACCACTTCTATCACAGCATGCATCTGCCCTCCCAAAGCCCCATAGAGCGAATAGGGCCAGAACTGTGCCCATCACTCAGAGTAACTGGGGCTGCAAATGCCACACTCAGCACTTACATTCTCCATCCTCTGTTCCTGAATCACCAGCAGTGGGAGAAGAGGTACCAGTGTCTGTGTGCCACTAACTGCTCAAAGTCAGGCACAAAAAAAATTTTTATTCCCAAACAAATGTGGTTCTGATATGTTTTTATTATAAGCAAAAGAGGAGTCACTATTTGTTCACATGGTCCCCAGCTCAGGGGTTCTAGACAACTTTGACACCTGAGAACCACCTAAGACAGAAATTACATATCAGAGAGTTAGGACCCAGAAGTCAGGGTCTGGGAGAAGTCCAAGGGTGCAGTAGGAAATTCAAACACATTCACAGCCCCCTTGGGATGGCGGGACTCAAAACAAGCAGCTTTCAATTTTATTCTTCACCGGTAAGCAGCAATGAGATTAATGGAATGGCAAACACAATCCTCTTAAATGAACAAACAGAATTACTTTTCCATCAAGAACAGAAGAAGTGCTTTTTGGCTGCTGCTGAGCCTCAATAATTACCGGAGAGAAACAGTAATGCTCAAAGAAGTTGTTTTTAGCCTTCCCAAAGCTCATCCATTCTATCTGCCTGTGAAATCTAAACCCAAACAAATTAATGCAGAGTAATGACCAAAAAATTTTTTTAAAAAAACAGAGTTTGTGTAAAGTGATCAAAAGAAAATGTGATGGGCAGGAAAGCTATTAGGTAGGGTAGTGGCTGAAGAAATCTTACTTAATGTGTACGGGTAATTTTAAGTTTAAAAAATCAATTTGCACATTAAAAGAAGTCCCATTTTTAACTATAGGTCTTACCACCTGAATCTCCCCTTGGCATAAATGAACAGCTGGTCTAAGCCTTTGAGGGAAGTCCCCATTATAGTCCTTCAGTGGGTCCCCATAACTTAGCAGAGCTCTTCAAATACAACAGGCATGGATGGCATGCATATCTCCCGATTGAAAGATTAATGACCTACTCCCAATTAATTACCAACTTCATGCTATCCAGACTTTAGACACCTAACCCAAACCTCCTGAAAACGTGCCTCCTCACCACACCCTCCTCCAACCCCTTTCGACATTGCAAACGTGCTAGGATTTGAAGTCTGCCATGCCGACGTGCTGCATGGCTGGAAGTCAATAGGCTGAAACTGATGGCCAAACAGCAGCAGTGGCCACATCTAGAGGTCCACTGAATGTTGCTTTATCAAACGTACTGTTGAACCGAGTCTCAAACGCTGCTACCCGGCCTCCCCTCCATCATCTCCTACACCAGACGATTGTATGTCAAATGGAAGCCGACGGAGAGGTGGCAAGGCTGAGAATAGCACTTGGATTTTCCTATTGGTTGGGTGATCTTAGACGAATCACTTCATCTTTGCAATGTCTCCCTTCACCTGACAATGATAATACAAACCTCTCCTGTACTGCTAAGTAGATATAAGCATCAAACGGGGCAAGGTATTTGAAAAGTTCTTTGTGATACAGTGTGTGTGAATGAAGGAGCACTTCCGTTACTAAGAGCTACCAACAGGGACCTCATCCACCACCTTGCCAACAAAGTCCTCCGGTTTTGAATATGTGCCTACTGATGCTCCATTTGAGGGTGCAGAGCGAGTGTATCAGCCCACTCCTCTATGAAATACTGGTCTTCTGGCTTCAGGGAGAAACAGGTGCAACCCACAGTGGGCCTGACAGCCAGAATGACACCAGAAACAAACAACCAGGCCAGCCACAACTGGGGCGCAGGGCACTGTGCTTATGCAGAATTGTGCTGGGTCCCTTGGAAGTGAGCCTGGTGGCAATCACCTCTGAGCTTCATTTTGCATTCTCATCTGGCAGAGTCACAGAGGCCGTAGCTTCGGGGTTATTGTCTAACAGAGAGACATAAATAGAACCATGTCGAGGCCTCTGCAAACCAAGTTCCCACAGACCACCCACAATGGAGAGAAGATTTGGCTCGGATCTCAACACAGCAAAAAGAGCCAGGTTCCTAATTATTCGTTTTTAAATGCTGGCCCACATCTAAGATTATGGTATTGACAGATGCCCTGCCTGAATTTCAACCGGCTCTATGATTTTTAAGGGCTATTTTTCTCAACGCCATCAAAGAGGAAAATAGGGATGTGAAGTCGAATGCTTTGGATCTAACTAATTTTGGAATTATAAACACAAAGAACCTGAGGAATAAGGTCTTTTGTTGTTGTTGTTCTTGTTCTTGTTCTTGTTGAGGTTTTTAATCAAATCAAGCTCTTGGAATAAAGTTTAAACAATATTTATTCTTAGCAGCTAAAGCTTGTTTCTTCTTTTCCTAGGGCATATACCAAAGGGCACTCAGTGTTGCAGCTGAAACAAGAAGCTTTTGCTTGAAACAAACTGAAATCGTTTATGTATTTAACTAAGGTTTAAGTGAGGGAATCTCCAACCATAGCCTGATCCTTCACTTGATTTATCTTTACCTAACACAAAAGTTGATACCACTCTTAACTTCAAAACTTGAACAACAACAAAATAAAACTCTTCAGATCCACTCACATATTCAAGGCTCACAATGCATTGCAAAAGACAAACCCAAGGGAATTATCAAATAAGACTAAATCAGTATTTATCTTAAAACAGAGAACTTCAACCACTTTTGCTCAAATACTCCCTATCATGTAAAATATATATATACACTCTTTTATACATTTTAACTTTCATACTTAACATGTGCATAAGTTTAGATGCGAAGGTTCACTATTTTTAGCAAAATAAAATCAAAGTTTTAAAACAAAACTGTATACAACTCTTGTAATCGTATCCAATAGTATGTGAACACCGTAGCGATTGAACACTCACTGATGTGAAAGGAAATTTTCAGATCATAGCAGGCCTTTGCTAGATCTCAGACTGGTTGTGCCGTTTCGATGCAACTGCCTTTAACCAGCTGAAGCTGACAAACCATGACGTTTGTCCCACAGCTCAAGTTGACACATAACAAACACCTTAGAGTGACCCAGGCACAGGCCCGCACCCACCTAATTGAAAACTTTTTTCTGACTAATCAAAACTGGCTCCTGTTTTAACCAACTATCCACAGACTTATGGTCTACTTCTGTCCTATCTAGAATTAGTTAAGGGCACAACCTCTGATCTTTAATTAGCAAAACCAACAGGAATTGACCGATCCCTCTCCTAGTACATACAAATTGTTGACTTTTTCCTCTCAACAAACTATTCAGTCCAGTTTTCCACTGATGTGTGTACCCTTGCCTCACAATGCGAATCTCTGAATATTAGGCTAGTTTTATAATATGCTTTTCCCTTTGTTTTATTACAGTATAAATATGGTAGCATTGATACTCTAGTTAGTAGAAGATTAGGGCTTATTTGCTCAAGGAAAATTGAATTTACCTGAACTTCCTAAGTTTCCTATACTGATTTTATTGGTCTTAAGTGAAAATTTCCATAAGCATTCGAGATTTTCAAAATGTAAACATATTTGGTCATCTAAATTAAATTATAATAAACAATGTGTTTATAAATGGAATTTTAATAAGCAACATCTTCATAACTTCTGACAGTGCTGCAAATTATGTGAACCTACAGTTACTTTATTAGAATTATCTTTGAAAAAATCTAAATTTTTGCCTTTGGGGTTTAATTATGTTTCCTCATCATTCATACGTTGAAACTTCATCCTCAGTGTGATGGTGTTTGGAGGTGGGACCTTAGGAAGTTATTAGGTCATGAGGGTGGAGTGTTCATGATGGGATTAGTATCCCTAAAAGAGACTCTTAGAGCCCCCTCGCCCTTTCTGCCATGTGAGGACACAGCGAGAAGGCTCAGTGAGCAAGAAGCAGGTTCTCACCAGAAACCAAATCTGCTGGCATCCTGATCTTGGCTCCCCAGCCTCCCGACTGTGAGAAATAAACTTCTGTTGCTTCAGTATTCTATAATAGCAGTCCAAACAGACTAAGAAAGTCATTTCAACCAGAAGTGTTGACAGTGAGATGAATACAGAACGGGTCACTGAGGAGAAAGATAATGATCAGTTGCAGGTTTAAGACCAGCTGCCAAAGAGAGGGCCAGAGTTGACCCCACTAACCTTCCTCTTACACGTTTCCCCAGAACATAAGACCAACCAGAATCCTGAAGGAGCTGTTCTAAAAATGTATCCTATGAAACCAGAAGCACTAAGAAGCACAAGGGACAAGGATGAACTATACTGGGTGCCATGGCATTCCACCCAGTAACTCTGCTTTAGGCCTGAAGCACTCATCTCATTGCTCCAGTTGACAGGGGCTTTGGAGGCTGATGGCACCTTTCCAACTTTTGGAATTGCCCTAAGCCTAAAAGAGTCATCTCAACCAAGGACAGCCCATGCCCAGTGATAACTCCAAGGGCCCATTCCAGTTCCTTACAAGGCACTGCAGTTCATCTCCTCCCTTTGCACAATCCTGGCACCTTCACAAGCTGACGTTACATCGTACACCAGTGAAGGCACTGCCAAAGAGAGAGCAATGGGGACCAGAGTGGCCAGAGTATTTATGACATCAGCCGCAACTGCCAGGACACCGGCCATGCCAAAGACCAGAGGAGCAATCACAATAACAAAACAACCCTAATGGTGAGAACCAAGTGACTTAGCCACTGGGGACTGCAACAAGGAGCTCTGGTGCTGAACCCCGACCCCTTTTCCCTTTAAAAAATATTATTTAATTAAATGTATTGAGGTAACATTGGTTAATAACATTATGTAAGTCTCAGACATACAATTCTATAAAACAATATCTGTATACTGCATAGTGTGCTCACCACCCAGAGTCTAGTCTCCTTCTGTCACCATATATTTGACTCCCTTTACCCTCATCATCCTCCCCAACCCCATTCCCCTTCGGTAACCACCATGCTGTATGACTGACAAAGAAAAAAGTTGGACCTATTTAGCATATAAAACCGGATGAGTTTGGAGGTAAGTATACACCTGTGAAACCATCACCACAATCCATTCCATAAACATACCTCTCATGTCCAACAGTTTGCTCCCAGACCCTTCAGGTCTGTGACACAGCACTGTCGACTCTGGGCACGACGCTGTGCGGTACCTCTCCAGCCCTCCTTCATCACAAACTGTACCTTTGTCTCGCTCCTCCCATTTCCCCTTCTTCTGACAAATCTGGAGGACTTTGTGCTAAGTGACTTTGTGCTAAGTGAAATAAGCCACACCCGTGAGGACAAACATTACATGGTAGTACCTACATGAGAAATCTAAAGCCAACAAACTCACAGGAGCAGGGAGCCGGATGGTGGTTGCCCTTGTCCCTTTCTTGATACTCAGACAAGGACAGAGAGAAACACCAGGTTTCCAGCAGATCTATTAGCCAGGGCTCCAGGGAGAGGCTTGATTTCCTTTTCCTTGCTCTATTACTCGCTCAGACTGGCAGAGAATGGTGCTTTAAACCGATACGGAAACATCCTTAAAAGCCCCAGGTCAGGATTTTTCATTATTTTTAGACTCTTGAATTTCTTCCACTAGTCACATAATATCTCAATTGCACCCCCACCATGGAATGTTCTTAATCATTTTGTCATTTCTGCATTACAAAAATGCTATTAAGTATACTTCCTTGAGATGTGTGTATTTTAAATACTGCACTATAAGTTCACTTTAAATTAGTCTTTAACAATATCCATTACAGTAAAAAGTAGTTTTGATATGTTTCCATTTAATTAATCCTACATGCTATTTAAGTTACTTAAACTAATTACATTTGAAATTACATATGATTTGTGGACAAATAATTCATCACGATGCAGCATGTTCGGTTAGGAAACTGAAAGGTATCAAACATGTAGACCAAAGTTTAATTATGCGTTATTCCATAATTAAGACATCAAGATTGGATGTCTGAAATTCTAGATTTACAGTTTTAGAAAGTGCATTTATTTTTATAACTTTTATACATGTTTCTAAATGAAGAAATAAAAGGTGAGGTTTCAAACTACGGTTGACAAGCATATTTCCGCAATTCCTATAGCGCTGGGTTTGGATACCTGGTTCCTTCAAAAATAAAAAGTCAAATCAGCTGTAATCATACTATACCTTTTTTTTGTCTGTTGATTTTTAAAGGACTAAGAACAACTTGGTGTTGAAAAAACTCTGATTGAATGAATGCAATGAGTGGATCTGGTGAGGATCACTTGCGTTTGCAGAATAAGTGTCAAGGCACCCTGCCTTTACCCACTGATTGAAAACAGCTTTACATTAACCAGTGCATGCTGGGTCGTACCCATTGCCCTGCAGATCCACTGTCCATCTTTGGTCCACTGTAAATAGTTGGCTTGTGTGGGTTTCCTCAACACTGTCCCTTGTGCTCTGGCTTTTACTGGGTTTGCCACTGGAGATTATTGTGGGTGAAGCTGAGATATTTATTCCCCCAATTAATAGGGTACCTTGAGCTGGCTAAGTCTCACGTCTAAAGGTTACAGCTCCTATGAAATGGTGCTCTCCGTCTCCTGACATCTTAGGGCTTAACTTGACCATGGTCCCCTGCTGTTATTAGCCTCAGAGCTCTTCAGTATCCCTTGGGGTTTCTCTACACTCTGTATACACACTTAAAATATTCTCTTTATGAAAAACTCATCAAATTACATAATTCGAGTGTAGGTGTGCCATCTCTGTTCTGCATGGACCCCGATTCTTATGTAACATAGGACTTTGAAAGACAGCCAAGTGGAAGGATGGGACGGTCCACAAACATCATGGCAGCCTGAGGTTAGGCAAATACAAAGGCAAATGTGAGCAACCGAATCTTGAACTCATTCATCTGATACTCATTAAATGTCATACACTCAGCCAAACACACATTCAAGGCCCAAGAGAAAATCCGTCCAAATATTTATTTTATTGCTAATTTAAAAAGTAAAAACTGAAACCACAAAGACTCTTTAACCATAAACTCTCAGTCTAAAACGTTTGCAAATCACCAGTTGGAAAAAAAACTTTTGATAAGTGAAATGACTATTTTTACGTCAACTCAATGGAATAATGTGATAGGGGTGTGTGTGTATGTGTGTGTGTGTGCGTGTGTGTGTGTTTGTGAAGGGCATGGTTTCAAAATCTCTGGATATGTAAGAATGCATACTCTACTGATGAAAATTATGCATAGCACAAAAGTTTAAAGTTTGAAATAAATTTTCAGTCACTTAATCTGTAAGTGGAAGTAGAGCTACTAAGCTTCTCTCTAATCCAGGATAGAAGTCAGGACCCAAAGAAGTGTCACTTACTATCCACCAAGGAGACACAGGTCTAAGACAATCCCATGCCATACTGCATGAGCACCTGGGTTATAAACACAGGAGATGACTATACCAGCACAATATTATGGAAACACCATAGGAAGCACTGGGAGGACTGGCTTCCCCACGGTGAGACATGATGAGCATGATAGCTGTGAGTGCCCCGGGATGGCGGCCTGAGAACACTGGCCAGGAAAGGAAACGTGGTTACAGCGACTCTGGGCATAGCGAGGCCAGTTCTTCTCACTCACCTGACCATGCCAACAGAAGACAAGGCCAGAAAAGGGAGTGTAACGTGGCACTAGGGAATACTTGTCACAAAATATATAATGGTATTGATTTTCTTTTAATAAAATTCCTCCAACTCTATTACAGCTTGAAAGGTATTGAGGTGGTGCCAGCTACTAAGCTGTCCAGCGAAGATACTTTTGTGGGAAAGTTGCAGATAGACTTCGATCCTCTAAGTAAGAGTAAATCCACAAGCCCCAAGGCAACGCCATAAAGAGAAGGAAGGGTCGTGTGAGAGTAGGGGGCTGACCCCTCTTCCACAGCCATGCAAAATGGCTGGTAAGAACCACTGTATTCCCTCCTCACTTTCTTTCTATCTCCACCTTTCCGCCTCTCTCATCTGTCCTCTTTACAGACTAGAAAGGAACCAGCTGAGAGTCAGTGAGTGAAACTGGAGAAGATGATACTGGTCATGATGGAGGGTCACAGCCTTGAGTGTGAGATGTGTAGCCTTCCGAAGAAGAACCTAGTAAGCAAAGCATAATATTTTCTTTCAAGGCACTGTGCAAGCAGCAAACTAGTGAAACTTTCCCCAAGTCGCACTAGCTCTCACTCCTCTGGCAACCAATATTTCCCTGCATCCTTCTATTATTAAAAATGCCTTACTGGTCAGCTCATCACAGTGCTTGACCCAAAGGAGTCAAATAAATAAATAAACAAATAAATAAATAAATAAATAAATAAATAAATAAATAAATAAATAAATAACTAGGAATTATTAATTGATGAGGAATATAGTCTTTCAAATTATCTGGAGCTCTACTGAGACAGAAGCCCTTCTCTGAGTCCAGCTTACTACTGGTATCATTTGAAACAATAAATCTTCATAGTGTGATTCACCCCAGGGGGGCCCTTCATTCCTGAAGTGGATGTGTGTACATAGATAAAGTCACAGCCCAAATCTGCTGGGGTCCATAATACAGACACTACAGAGTTCTACAGCATGGAGCCCCGAGAACCCCTCCACCTTGCTTTTCCAAGAAACCTTGCACCCTGAGGCCTGTAACCAGTCAAGCCAAGACAAAGGGTAGGCATAACTAACCACCGACGAGAATGGCATCTCTCTCCAGATCGGATAATATCCTAAGGGAGCAGCACACGTGTCGCTTCCATGCTGTCCTTCCACTCAACCACAATAATATGTCACCAAAAGGAGTGTTCAACAACCCAGTGACTTTCTGTTCCTGATCAAAGACACGTGGCGGGCCACTAGTCCTCAGAACGGGGTTTTAATGAAAGAGGAAGTGTTGTTTCGTAAACTATCACAATGAAATTCACCGCAAAAGAATACCCATCCCTTTTTAAATATGCTAATTCCTTGTATTGAGACCTCTGCCTCTTGCTGTGAGTTCTAGAACAACTAAAACAGCTAATAAGGAAAGGGGGATTGGAGAGATAAGGCCTTTTGGACAGGAAGTGATGTACTGAGCACTGGTTTTGGGTAACGAGACTCATCTACCTCGGGCACTTGCAAAGGCCTGAGGAGCCTCCTGCGACGGCCCCGGGGTGCTGGGCCCCTTACCTTACCACACTGCTTACATTTTCCCTCCTGCCGACGCCTGTGCACCCAGTGATGACGCACAAAGTTCTGTGGGAAAACAAAATAAAATGAATATATTTAAGTTTGCAACCCCCAATATTAGTTTTTCAGTTTTTAAAGAATATAGAGTTCTGTGCCCAAAGAGATGAACGTCTGTGTGAGCTTAAATATCAAGGATACAGTTCTGTTCCTGGAACCATGTGTCACTGTGCCTCGCCTCTGCTCTGAAAGATCAGGGTCAAGCTCCTTTAATAAATGATTTCGATGACAGTCAGTAGTAGAAATGGTAAATCCATTAGAACATCAGATAGTATTATAAGGGGGAGGGAAAGTTACTGTAATTGCTGTTAGCTTAGCAAACTGAGAGAGAATGAACAATATCATTGATGGTAAGAGAAATTCTCTACTTGCTGAGATTATAAATCACCTAATGACTATGAATTTAAGGAGAAAAACGTTGGAAGAATTTGACACAAGTTCATGTGAAATCATGGCTGACTTGTGGGATTACTTAGCCAGTGACAGCTCTAACCAAAAGATTAAGCCAATAACTTCTACGAATCAACAATTATTTAAAAATTTTGAGACTGACATCATTTGTGTTGCAACATAGGCAGTTTGGTAAGCAGATGAATAATACCACATAGTTTAGCTTATTTCCAGAATGAAAGAAAACATTTTTAAGTTAGTTAAATATCAATGTATATGACTCTGCGAGTTGTTAAATAATTTCAATATCAATCTTCCTACGAAATAGGTAGCAAACTAAAGAAACTACGCTATAGTTAGATAAAGTAACTTAAACAAAAGCACTGAAGAAGATAATACAGTTAATATACTAAATATATGTAGTATAATGTAATATTTAATATATATATATGTTAAAGAAGAAACTGAGTAACTCCCTGTAATCTATAGCTCTATAGTTGAGATATCAAACATCCTTCTATCCAGAGGTCTTCTTAGGCCCCATATAAATTTTTTCTACCATTGCTTAAACATATTTTGAGCAAAGTAAACATTCAATAAATGTGTGTTGAATTGAATAGAATTTTCAACGTAATTTCTTTGACAATTAAATCATGTAATTACCATTTTGAAGGATCACCAATTACCTTTATCAACTGGAAAAAAATTGGGTAGAATCACTGCTGTTTTCTAATCTTTATTTCCCAAACACTTTAATTCTTCACACTATTCCCTTTTGACTATTAATCATATTTCCTAAATTATTGAACTGAAATTAGACTCTCGATTCTTACACTGCAAATAGGAGCATTAATATACTTATTAAGACAGCAAAGTAAGGCTACTGACACTCTAACATCTTTTTATTGTTCATCAATAATTTCTAAATTATTCATATGCTATCTTTAAGTACTGGGTAAAGACGGGGCTCTTGTGGGTGTTAAAATTTTCTCAGTGACACAACATTTCAGAGTTTATATTCAGTATTATCAGCAGAAATGTATAATACAATTGTTCGATTATTTTCAAACAGCCAGTTCAATTCCTAAGATTATTCATTGAGTGTTTTAAATTATCTTAAAATTATATCCCAATCCATAGAGCTTATCTCTAAGAAAACTGAGGTCCACAAAAATTCAACTTACAGGAGTCCAACCAACAAGTATGAAAAAACCTCCATGTGTCAGACTCTCCACAAGCACAGGGTACAGTGATTACTGATCCCTGATCTAGATGCTTATTCTGGGGACACTTAACACAGTGTGAAAAGAAGCTGAAGTGCATTTGAACCCAGGTCTGATTCTAAAGTGATTGTTGCTTCATTTACAACAAACATAAAACACCCAAGTTTTCTTAATTAAGAATCTTAAATGGGTCCATCTATCATTAGTTTCAACTTCATATTATCCTCCTAGACCAAGAGTTCATGAACATTTTGGGAGAAATGGATGCCTTTATGAATGCATTTGGTCAACAGACACTTGTTGATCACATCCTCTGTGTCCCAGGATGATGAGTTTGGGATCAAGTCCATGAATGACCTCCTGAAGTTTACGCCCCAGAAGGAAGACAGAAACAAGCAAGTAAGCATAAATAATTGTGACATATAAAGTGCTCTGAAGGAGGAGAACAAGGTGCTGTGATGAAGAACAAGGTGTGACCTTTTCAGAGATAATCATCAAGGAAGACCTCAGAGGGGATGATATTTGATCTGAGACGCAACTGTAAGAAACAGCTCGCCATGTAAAGTATAGCAATGAACACACAAATACCTGAAGATGAGGAGTAACCTGATGTGTGCCTCAAGAACTGAAAGGAAGTCCATGTGACAGATGAGAGGGAGGAGAGAGTGAGGCTGAGGACAAACTATGTAGAACTTTTCATGCTGAGCAAGAGGTCTGATTTTGCTCTAAGTGCTATGTAAACCACTGGAGAGTTTTAAGCTGGAAAATGACATGATGCAATTTTCATTTTAAAAGATCACTCTCTAAAATCGTGGTGGTTGAAGAAGAGAATTAAGGAATTATGGAAAAGCTATCGCAGTGGTCAAAAGTGAGAAATCATGGTGCCTAAGTCGAAGGCACTGACAACGAATATGGAGGTAAATAGATGGTTTGAAATGTATTTCATAAATAAAATTGATAGGACTGGCAGATTAATTAGATGTGATTGAGTACATGAGAGAAGGAATCAATACAACCAGTTTTCTCGATTGAAGAGCCAGATCAATAGCCATCTCATTTTCTGAGGTATAAAAGAATTGAAAAAAAAAATAAAGAGCTTAGTTTTTAGTGGATTATATTTGAGACTACTGTGATACATTCAGTGGGCATGGCAAATGAAACTCTAAGAAGCATGGAGTAGACATGTAAAGCCAGTAGTCATCTGCCCAGACCCGATTGTTAAAGCCACAAAATTGGATGAGCTCTTTCAACAAGAGTGGGGAGAGACAAAACATGACCAAAGACCAAGCCCAAAAGAATATGTACAGATCAGATGGAGTGAGCAATGAAAGAGAGTGGGAAGGACTATCTGATGAAATAAGAAGAAAATTAGGAAAGACAAGAGCATCTCAAGGAGATGGAACAATGACCATTTTGAATACAGTAGAAAGACTGAATGAGAAACAAAAATCAGAAAAATATCTAATGGATTTGACATCAGGCAGATGTTGGCAACATTTTAGAAAAAGCAATTTCTATGAATGGAGAGACTAAAAACCAGATCAGAACAGGTTAAAATGATTAGGAGGAGACATGCTGTTTATATTTAACACACTTTCTGGAAGTTCAGCAGTGAACACAGAACTGAGAAAAAGAGCCACAGTTAAGACACAGTTGGTGGTTAAGAAATGTTTTTTTTTAAAGATAGGAGCTATTGGAGAATGTTGATGCTGATGGAAATAATCTAGAAGGGAGGGCTGAAAATGTAGGAAAGGAAGCACTATCAAGTCCTTGATAAGAGAAAGAAAGGTGTCCAGAACACACAGGGCGGGTCTGACTTCATACAAGAAAAATGATACAGTTAGTAAAAACTAAAAAACAAACAAAACACCATGCCTTAGAAAATTACACATATGAGAGAGAGAGAGAGAGAGAGAGAGAGAAAGGAACTCTCCTCTTGTCGTCACCCCTGCTTGCCACCAACACAGCAACAACTGCTCTTCATCATAATTTCCTATGTCTCTGTTTGTCTTCACTACCAGACCGTAAGGTCAAGGGCTGAGTTCTGAGTGTAGTTTGTTCATTCGTTCTCGTCCTATCTACTGATCGATCTATCTACCTACCTACCTACTTACCTATCAGACAAAAACATTAAAATTTAGACAGATTAAGTGAAATGTCCCAAATCACAGAGCATTGAGGTGGATCTGAAACCAGACAGTCTGATCCCCGCATTCACAGGAATTCTCAGTAACCGTGCTGTCCCCCAATAACTGTGCTGCTCCTCAAAGAGTTTCTACTCACTCAAAATTGAAAAATGAAATGAAAAGGGTCCTAAAGACAGCAGAACGCCATCTCGTTCTTACCTCTTCGATTCCACCACTGCCCCCACCCCACTGTCTGGCTCGTTCAGTAAGACCTTAGCTCCCCAGAACATCCTATGAGAATAAAGGGCAGCACGCACACTGAAGAGACTTGGCAATTTTACTGACCATATTTGCTGATCTATCAATAAGAAAGTAATGTGAGATGAAGAAGGATGGACTTTATTTTTTAATACCTGGCAAGTATCTATGAATCCAGTGAATCGACGGGAAATAAAAGATGGTACTTGAAATAGAACTCAGAAATACTCACTTCTCTTGGTGATCTTGAGCCCCCTTCTCGAAATGTTGGTTTACATCTGAAATTAATCTGTCATTTAAAAAGGAAAGTGTATTATATTAGGGATAAACATCAGACTGGAATGAGTTACCTGAATAAATCAACAACGACAAACAGTGAGACTATAAAATGAAATGCTCAAAAATAAGGAACAAAGTTTAACACTATTCTTAGTGTTGAAATCCTCCCCCTAGATAATCTCAGAGATCTCAAGTGATTTCATATCTCCAATCCACGCACGTCTCTTTACTCTCATTGATGAAATCAATATACCTTTAAACAATAATGCTTATACTGTAAATTTGAGAAACTGAGATAATAGTCAGAGGGAAAGTATATGGCAGTTGAAATCATCCGTGTTTCAGATTTTAAAAGCAGAAAAACATAAACGAGAAATTGTCAATATGATGATGATTCACACCCATATACACATTCTTTATTATTCAGTGTTGCCTTTTTTTAGACAGGGAGATCTCCTGGTATACTGATATCTTCTTTAGCTACCTGATAAGGTGAAAGAAATACAGAAATAAAGGAAGAGATGAGAAAATGGGATCGGGACACAAAATAAAATATTAGGAGTCATTCCCACAAAGTATCAGTTGGCAATAATTAATAATGTGTCTGTAAAACTAAGTGAATGTTGCAGAATTAAAATAGTTCAACACATGGCAGCTCAAGAACATAAATAACACAGAGAGAATCACACATGAAAACGGAGTAGGAGGCATGAAAGGGGTGAGGACAGCAGACACCTTTCTATTGGAGCCTTTCCCTTCCCTCAGATGACAGATAAATGGACTACGCAGAAACCATTTTTCCTGGAGGAAAGGCACATGGGAATGTCACTTCTGCTCCCCACCACGGCTCGAAGAAAGGAACTCAGAGCTGGCTTTGGCCTGGCTCTCTCCCTTGCCGCTAATTTAGGAAGAAGTAAACTCACGAAGGTCAGGCAGAGCTAAAAAATGGTTTTTAAGAGCTTATGGAATTTTTTTTCTTTAAGAAATAAAAAAACATCTTGTAGAAAATCTCATGGATGAATACCAATGCTTGCTATTGTAAAGAAATTTAGTACATACCAGGCTTTTCTCTCGAACCACATTATTCCTTTTCCCAAGTCAACATAAAATGATGCCAAAGTGTATTTTGGCAAACAGCAGAGAGAACGAACCTGAAGCATCGCGTTTCCATTATTAATCCGGTAATAATGTTGGCATTGTTTTCCAAAGTTGGAAACAGAAGTTGATACCTGGTCTTCCAAGTCCAAACATGTGTAAAGTAGCAAGAGTTACAGCAGGGGGCGCTGGCTCACCTTTTCCAGCTCTTCGATGCAGGCAGTGTGGACCACGATTTTACAGACTGCACACTTCCTCCTGAGGGCCGATTTCTACAACGTTCAATTCAAAACACAAAAAGCAATGTTAACCATCTCTTCTGAAGAGGGCCTTGTATTTGTAAAATTTGTAAAATGTAAAGTTTCATCTTAAACATTCAAAACAGGACACACTTCATCAATCGTCCTTTGATCCACCAAGCAGCTCCATATCCTCATGATTAAGAGTGGCCTAGATTTTCTCTTCAAAATATAATAGGTATGATAGCTGCTGTATATTGAGAATATAATATGAATCGGGCTCTTTATTCTGTTATTTCTAAGTTTCATAACCTAAGAATGAAGGCATTGTTTTCTTCCATTTTTAAAAACATTTTTACTCTAGTAGGTAAGGGGCAGTGCCAACTAACGTATAAAGTTAAGTCTAAGTTCAATACAAACATTCTTACTCTCCTTCAGAGTCTGCATTTCAAGGGGCCAGTCAATTCCAGCTTTTATCCCAAACACAAATCTAAGCTAAGCTACATAGGTTTCTGCCCAAATATACATGAAAGCAAGAAGACAAGTCTAACCTTTATACCTAGCAATAATAGTAATAATTAATAATAATAATAATAATAATAATAATAATAAAAACAGCTAAAATGGATTTAGTACTGTTATCTGCCATGGACCCTTGTAAGCCCTTCCAAAATAGTTGACTCATTCAATTCTCACAGCTCTAAGAAATAGATACAATCCTGACTTGCAATTTGCAGATGAGAAAACAGAGGCACAATAAGTGATACGTCTGGGGTCATGTAACTAGGGTCCCCAGAGGCAGTTGGCCTGAATCCAGCGCTCATTCTTTTAAGTTTTACAAAATTTGCTCTGACAGTCAATATCAGTTTAAATTCACAATAAAAATACTTTTTGAGGTGTATCTTTTCTCCAATGATTAAAAAAAAAACAAGCAGCAGGGAGAGAGGGAAATGGTGGAATCTTAATTCGTTACTGCCAGATGGAAGGCGGAGCTGCATGAACAATTTTCGCGTTTGAGAAACTTTATTACGTCAAAGCCGGTCTGGGAAATGGTCCGTCAAAGCTTCCAAGTGTGAAAGGTCCTGTGTCCCTACCCTTAAGGAAGGTGCTGGCATAGATGGCCAGCAGCCTCTCTGCTCCTGATGTGTGGCTGCCCCTGCGGAGGTATAACTTTTGAGCCAAGCGAGGCAGGGAGGTGAGAAGGAATAAGGGGAGAATAGGAGGACTGAACAACCACCTTGAGGGGAAGGGTGTTGTATCAGGAAAGAAACCAAAGCCTCTTGCCTCCCCGATGGCTCAATGCATTCAGCCTGGGGCAGCCACAGCATCATCAGCCACCAGCCAAGGACACAGAGCAACGCCACACTGCAGCAACCAGACTCTGCATGTGGGCGTGACGTTTCCCCCTGGTTCTCCTCTACTTGAGGAAAGAACATTGAGTGTGACATTAAGTCGGTTTAATCATCCATTGATTTTGCAGATAACAGAGGATGAGGGACACCCAAGCGTCCGGTTACACTACTGAGAAATAAGAACGAGGACAAGTAGCAGTAGTCGTAACAGCAGTAGCAGCATCGCTCCTGGCAACAATAATAAAATCTGAGTTTGCAGATTCTCACGAGCAGGGTGCCCACGAGCAAATCATTGTTGCTCCCCCGTTTCCTCTGGATCGTGTGGTGTGGATGGCCGCTGTAGCACCACCTGCAGCAAACGCACGGGGCACTTGAGTCGCGTTGCTAATCCTTGCTAATCAGAGGCTCAGTGATGCTAAGGAAATGGGAGTAGACTCCAGTCTGCTCATTATCCACAAAACGCCTGGAAGATTACACTGAGGACAAACCAGTGGGCCACAGCTGATGAGCGTGATGTTTGGACGCCTGAAAAGCCTCCTTCCTCACCAATAACTTCTGCCCTTGACTAGCCTTGTGCCTGGCATCAAGTTCTCATACCCGGCACTAAGTTCTGCAGAACTCAAGGGATGCTGTGAGGCTTCTACAAAGTTACTGAGGATGGCAGGAAGGGCACCAAGCAGGCTCAGCGACCTGAGGGCACTCACTGGAACCAGAATACCTCTTTCTTGCCTTATTTTCCACATTTGGATTCCAAGTTAGAAATTCAGAATAAAGGATCTGGGCTAGAAGAGCTTGAGAAGCACTGGGTTAAGACAAGTTATCTCTCTGCTTATTCGTATATAAGCAGATACACTAATATCATTCATATGGAATAATTCAGTGCAATGTTCTAGAGAAGATAATATATGAAGTAAAAAGTACCTCGTTATAAAACTAATTTCATTTAAACAATATTGAATTTTAAGACTCTCATACAATATTACATACTTCAGTGCTTTTTGAGGCAGAATATATTATCTATAATCTTAATTTTTCTTCATAAACAGTACAACACGATGCATTTTACTAGAAAGAATAGTCGTTTTCCTGTTTCCTGCTTCTATCAGACTAAAGAGCCTTTTCAATGTCATCACATCTGTATTTTGTTGCTCTTCATTTCCTAAATAGCTTCTTTACAGTTTATAATCTGAGAAACAGATAACTAAGGTTTATAATCATATGGAAAATTAGGTAAATAAATCCTGAGTGAAGGCCTTAGGTCTTTCTTCAAAAACAGTAAAGTACATGGATGTTAGTTCCTCCACTGAGAAAAATTGTTCCAGTGAGTCAGAATCTTAACTGCTGACTTCTTGGTTTATGACTAAGTTTCAGCTGGTCAAAGTTATTTGAAGTAGCTCGATAGTAAGCTTCTGAGCAGAAATTGCTCAAAATGTAATGATTTTTTGTGTGTTTGGTTATGTTACAATTTTTATTCGCAAGATTTAATCTAAATACAAAGACAAAATGCAGGAATCAAGACATTCTAAATACCATAGGTATTTACTTTTTCTTTAAAAAACTCTAAGCCGATGCTTCCTTCACTATGAAAAGTGATCAGTCAGGCAAAGTCATTAAATTATTATTCAATAGGTTAGCTGTTACTCTTCATATTAGTACTTCAGTTATTACAGAACTTGGCACAAAACATAATTTAAAAAATAAATATGGCCTTGGGCCCAAACATGCTAAAAAATTAAAATGATAAAAATGTAATAATTCACCCTCACCGGTGACTGTAAAGACGCATTAGACTTACTGCTTTAAACATCAAGTAACCTTAGCGTCCTTACAAAGGGTTTGTTCATTTTGTCAAAGGAAACTCATCAGTTTGCAATCATGTATGTGGGGGGAAGCGGGGGTAACATCTGCGAGAACAAATACAATATAGGACATAACAGATCATAGCCCGTCACACCACAGTAATGTCCACAGTGCTTTAAGTTATAAAACGAATTTATTTAAACAATGTTGGATTTTGCTTCCACATCCTTCAACAATATGGAAAACGGTGACTTGCTTTGACCATAATGATGCAGTGATAAGCTGTGCTTCAAGGTGCTGGACCTAAGCTGACCCGCAGACCTAATCGTGACCGTGACAGAAAAACGGTCACGTTCCGACTTGGCCCCTCACGCTTGGCATTCGAAGCAGGGACCGCGCCTCACCACACTTCAGCTCATATCAAACACGGGAATAAAACTGTCACAGCCTTAGACCACTGGAGCTGGGGCTGGGGATAAAAGGATCAGAAGCAAGCGGTGGTAGAAAGTATGTAACTGTCCCTGATAGAGTTGAACAGCTAATCCTATCCCCCTCCACCCCCCTCCACTTCCTTTGGTCATAAGTCCCAGATCCATACGTATGGCTGAGAAAGCTATTTGTTCTTCTTTCGAGCAAGAGATGTGGTTTTTGCTAAGCAGCAATGAATATCTGGTGGTAGCTAATAGGGTTGGATAGGAAAAGAGAAAGAAGGAAGGAAAGGAGGCGGGAGGGGATGGAAAACCTAGTTTCACAGCCCTATGATTGGTGAAAGGGTTGGGGCCTCCTTGCTGCCCAATGTACCTAAAGTTAATTGTCACCCCAGTCATTTGAAGTTTGACCCCAAGAAGCATGTATGACAAGGCTGGCTTTGCCCCTTCCCAAAAAGGCACACGCCAAACAAATCTTATTTCTCCCTGGCGATGGGGCGACTAGCCCACCTGCTGGCCATCTCTCTCCTGCATTCTTACAGATGCTCCCCTCCACACGTACACACCCCCACAGGTTTCCCCACCATCAGAGGAAACCCTTAGTCCTCAGAGCCAGCGTTGTGACACTTTCTTGGTCTCAGGAGAGCTCAGAGGCCAGAGCCTGCTGCTGGCTGGACAAAGTCTGGAGCTTGCAGCATCTCCCTCCAGACAGAAGTCCCAGACCATGGGCTCCCAGAACTAAGGCAAGGAATTACTGCTTCCATTAGCCCTGCCCCGACGCTGAGGCCACAGTGACAGAAGGATGTACGGCCAGGGAAGGGGCTCTAGGCAGGAGCCCAACCCAACTGGGGGTGGGGAAGGAGGCAGAGAAGACACTCTGGGGAAGGGACCAGATGGAGCACTGGGTGGCGAACGGCCAACAGAAGAGGCTGTGAGGCTGGTGGGTTGGACCGACTCACCTGAACTCTTGCCTAGCTGTCTTCTCCCCAGCGATTTCTCAGCCCCTCACCTTCCTTACATCAGAAGAATCATGCTTCAGAGGAAGAAAGCTAAGGGAGGGTCAGGCAAAGGGCAAACAGTGAGTGAGGCAAGAAGAATTTTATCTTCCCTTCTTGACCCCTTGTGGACACAAAGCTCAGCCTGCAGGGGGAAGAGTAGAGAGGATGGATGCACAGCAAGGCACAGGAAAGACCGCCTTCTTTCCTCTTCGAAGGTGGAGTGAATGGGTTGCTCAGTAAAGTGGAGGGGAGGAAGCTTCCCAAGCCCTTACAGTGTTGGAAACTCAGTGAACTTTCGGTGGGGACTGCCTCTGTGGGCAACACAAATCGGAACATCGCTGCTATGTAACCCAAGGTAAATGAAAACAAGAGTCCTCTGATTTATTTAAAGTCCTAATTAAAAGAAATGACAAGCATACTTGGCAAGTTATGCTTCTCTGGGGAGCCCGGGGTGCAATCTGTAAATTGGTATTAAAAAATGAATGACATTATCAGGAAGTTCCATTAGTGAGATTTCGGGGCTGAAGCACAGCCTCTACTGCCACTTATGTTGGCTTTCCTTTCCCCCAAGGAGAATACAGGGCATTTCGGACAAACCAGGAGAGTGGCTAAGTGAAGTCTGAGCACACCCCTGTCATGGGCCTTCATTACATCAGTAAGTCTCCCTATGTCGATAGGATTTCATTATCCCAGACCAAGGAGAAGAGATGCCATGTGTCCAGAGGAATCTGTGGTCCAAGGGGAATCTCAGAGATCTTCTCAGAGAGTCTACCACATGGAGACCTCACTCTGTATCAAAGGCCCCCACCCCCAGTCTGACTTCTGATGGTCCATGATGGTCCGTGTGTTTGTGCCTCTGGCAGACAAGGGCTTGTTGAGGGCTGAATCCCTCTGAGATGGCCCCTCGCCACTGACACCCTAGATACTAAGTGATGCCAAAAGAACCTCAGAATATGTAAAGGATCAAGGAGCAGGAAACACAGGAGGTTGGAAAGGGGACTCGTGTAAACTAGTGCCAAAATATTCATGCAGCACTCAAACACATACCAGCATGCCTCACCCTGGAATGACAATGGTCTGAGGTGTCCTGCATGAGTGAATTTTTCATGTTGCTGCAACGGTCTGTCAACTGCTGACCTTTCCAAAGCACATTTTGGACATTTACTCAATAAATGATGTCAACCATTACTATGCAGGTAAAGAAACTCTGAGTGCTATTCAGGAAATAAAAGGGAAGAAGTTTCTGTCCTTTCTCGGAGAAGCTTGTGAGCCACTTGAGGAGACAAGAAGGACTTGGACAAAAATGAGGGCATTAACAAGAGAAGGCCACAGCTGGCTCAATGCTGAAAGAACAGCTCAGAAGATAAGAGCTATACTTTATGGGAGGGTAGAACTCTGGAGACTGAGTCAGTGAAAAGGGCCTAACAGAGAAAGCAAATCCTTGAATTGGGCCTTCAAAGATGTTTGTGTTTGGAAGACTGAGAACACACTGGCAGGGAGAAGATCCAAAGTCTCATCACGCAGTCGGTACTGAGGCTTCCTGAAAGGCCTTGAGACTGGCTTTGGCGTGTGTGTGGGGCACAGTCACCGGACAGCAGGTGTCTTTTTTCCTGAGTCGTTGGACACCTGGTTTGATGGGTGAGTGTGGAGGCGTCTGTGCGCCCAGTTGGGGGGTGAGGGAGGGGGTCCGCAGGCCTGAGAAGTGGGGACACTGTCTGTGTTAAGAAGCCAGAGAAGCTGTGTCATGAGGGTCTTCAAGAGAAATGGCACAGGACAGTCCCAGAGAGGCCCACGTAGAGTCCCGAGAAGACAGAGATTCCTCTGTGTGGGTCCACACTGCTATAACCCAACGCCAAGGACATTGCCTGACACATCACAAGAGCTCGACAGACATTCCAGAAGGGAGGGAGGGAAGACGAAACGAGAAAAGGCTTGCAGAGAAAGGCTTTCTCGCCCCCTCAAGCCCCCAACCCAGCCCGGGTCTGGAAAACTGGTGGCTTTGGAATAATGAGACAAAGTCCACGCTGAGATGGGAGCAATCCACACCAGAAAATCCCAAAGGAAGAGGTAAGGAGGCACCTTCAGTGCCTTAGAGGGCTCAAAGACCTGCAAACAATAAAGGAAAAAGCAAGGTAGAGGCTTCATGGTGCTTTTACCTGAATGGCTCTTTTTAGGAGCACAAATGAGGCATCTCCCACAGAGCCCCAAAAATATCTGATGGGAAGGTAAATTTGCAGACTGCCAAGCTCTTACGTAAAGGGATGGAGTTAAGAATGAGAAGGCTGGGACTGCTGCCATGTGATGCCACCTGTAGCTACAGGCTAAACAGACCTCGGAATATTTATTTGGGTGACAGTTGAGGGGGTGAGGAGGAGGCACGCTGGACAGAATTGGGGCCAGCAAGAAGGCCAGACTTCCCAAACAGAAGTCCTGACTGGGTGCTGCAGATTCAGCTAGAAGGGTGAACTGGGAACTGAACGCCACAATCCTGAACTCTAACCCGAGAAATACAAATTTCAGCCTAAATGGCAATGGGGAATCTAACAGAGTTTTTGAGGCTGATGTAACCGAAAGTAATGATTTAATCTGGTGCCCGTATGTGGCCTTATCTGAAAGTGAAAGGAAAAAGAGAAGAGGAATGAGATGAGTGATGTATTAATTCCGTCAACCAATAAATGCTGAGTCCCTACTGAGCACCAGGCAATTCCCAGGTATCTTTCTAGTCACACGCAGGCCCCCTGGGCGGTTAACACGGATTTCTCACACCTGGGCCTTACGTCTCCCAGGAGAATAAGTGATAGCCAAGGACAGCTTCAGCACATCTCACGCTGTGTTATGTCTGGAATTGCCTCTAACGAACTGCAATAAAACTCACTTACTTTGCTCTTCAAACGGCATATTTTGTTCTGTGCTAAGGAACACAATGCCTGAAGCAATCTGCGTATGAAGTGTTTAAGTTTCTAGAACCACCTCCCCTGAGTAACCTCAGATAGGCCTGTGTGTCCAGAGGATAAGCAGGATCCACTTGAGCTAAGGCCCAGAGGGTTGATCTTGCAACTTCCCTAGACACAGAGAAAGAATAAAAGTGAGCTGAACCTGAGAACTCGAAAACCTTTCGTCCTCCTGAAGATCAGACAATTGGTGCTCATGTGAAAAATAATCTGGCAAAAACCAAATGGCTAGAAACCGTGTTAGTTCAAAGCCGGCTAGCAAGAATGATACCTCACTGCATTGACCGTTAAGTGAGGACGGGACGAAGCTATGACCGGATGGCACAGAATTCATTTGAAGACGAAAAAGGTACATCTATCTCAATAGCTTACTGTTGTGTTAAAATTTATATTGAATCGTTTTCTTTAAGGGTGGTTTAAAAGTGGCTGATGTTGGTGAATTGAATATATCTTTTTAATGGGAAGAAGGATTCTCTGATGGGCTTTAATGGAAATCTCTGTGTGAACCTGAACATCTACATTTTGGACCTTGATTGGGTGTCTCGTGCACACCGCTACCATCTACATAAAATTCAGGTATGTTATCAAGTTATAAACAACTAAGCACTGCAGCTGTTACTTAGGAAAAATATGGTGACGGCCTGGTCACTCTGTACTGAGTGACACGAATTTAATGGAAAATACAGCATCCCACGGCTCTCAGAGCTGCTGTGCGAGGCTGCACGTGGCCCGGGACAAACCAGCCTGGGATGGCCACGCTGCCTTCTTCCTTCTGCACCCACCTTCCGGGTCATGATGTATCAGAAAGGGATTTCAGCCTAATGAACTCCAAGAAATCTTCAGAAATCCATAATGCTATTTCCCACTCCTCGTTCTCATTTTACCCAAGGACACTTCCTATTTCCATAACGACCACTATTAACAAATGTGTCTGGACTTTGTGGCTCGCATGTCTGGTCTCTGCTTTGTAATTTCTTCTGCTCCTTGTCTTTTCTCTTATTTCCTTCTTCCGTTTATTTCCTCTATGCATCTCAGCTTTGGTGGCAGCAGGTCCTAGCTTATGTGACCATGGCCAGTCAATAGCTTGATCAAGTGCTACCTTCCTGTCTTTGGATCTTTCCAGCTGTCTTTGTGGCTGCACCCTATTCAATTTTTGCACTCCCTTCAAAGTTATCTCAGATCAAAGCTGCCATGTCTCACAGTAGATTAACTGAAGCGTTACTATACGTGTAAGAACATAAATAAATACGATTATTATAAGTATACAGACGTGTATAAGTAGAAATTCGTACATTAGAGTCCTACACACATAAACTTACGTGTACTCTCAAACTTCTAGAAGGCTGATATGGATGAGGATAGGCTGGACACATTACAGAAATCACAGTGAAGACAACAGGAAATGGTGTCTCGATGTTTTCTCAATGGCTCTCTCTGGTTCTGAGGTAGCATATCAAAGGCATAGCAGAGATCTGAGGCTTAATATAAACTAGAAACATCAAAGTTTGCCTTTTAATCCTTGTTGGTGTAATGGCAACAGATATGCCATCTTACTTGCAGTACAAATCCTAACATGTTCTCATTATCAGCTTATTTTCCAGAAACAGATGAAAATGTCTTTTAAAGGCACGGCTTAGGGTTTCTAAACAATAATTTAGAGACGTTTGTTTTAATCTAGAAGAGTGTATCTATGTAAGAAGCCACATCGGGTCGTGGTTAATTAGCTCTTTTCACTGCCATTTCCTACATCCCAAGCTATGGGTGCCATAATTGAGACAGAGTCTTCCGACCAATCTAGCCCAAAAATAAGGCCATTTCAGTCACAGTTCAACAACACTGTATACATCTCCAATGGGCGATGTGGTTTTCACTCACATACACACACCCATTCACACTGTTTTCAATGAGGACAGCATTACCGCACACAAGAGTATTTACCAGGAGGATGCTGTGTGCACTATAAGCACCCCCCATGCGAGGTGGGGACCATTTTACAGCTAAAGAGCTGAGACCCTATGAGACTGAGCAACTTGCCCAAGGTGGATGAGCAAGGAATGGAGCTTGATCTTTCTGACTCGAAGCCATCTCTTTCTGCTACGATTTACTACTCTCTCTTATTTTCTTTACTAATGATAGGTTCTGGGGGAAAGACTGATGAAGACAGATAAACGTGATATTTAATATGATTGCTTTAGAAAATCTATTCTCGGGAGAATCCCATGGGGATGGATAATGGCAACCAGCACACAACTGCCTATGCCGAGTGGTAAATGGCTCGCTGTCTCTCCTCTCCGTGAGAGTCAGATAAATGGCGTGATGCTGGCTAAGAGGGGCTTACAACCTCAGAGCAGCCTTCTAGTAGTGAGCATTGGATCTCCCTGTGAAGAGCCTTAAAAATAAGGCAGAAAGTTAAACAACCTGGATTCTAAGTATGATACTTAAAAGATTGGGTTGATTTGGTGACAGGTCTCTCTGGGTGTGTACGGGTCCTCTCCCCCAACAAACATACCACTCTCATTCATTCGTTTATTCCATGAAAACTGACAGGATAACTTAGTGCAGTCACTGTCCTCAGTGCTGAGGACCCAGCGGAGCACAAGACAGGCAAAGTCCCCGAGCTAAACGGAGTTTATGTTCTGGTGGTAGAAACAGACAGATGAGTAAGTGACATTTTTTTTAATGACAGAAAACGCCATGTGCTATAAAATATCAAGAGAATGGAGAAGGGGCACAGAGTGTTGAGGACAGCCGTCCAGCTGGGCCAGTTGTCATACCCCATGAGACCTGCCTTCTCTTTGATCCAGTGACAGAGGTGACGATTATTACAAGGCCCTCCAAAAGTTAGTGTCTGGGCTGAGCCTTTGGGTTTCAGTTTCTGACAATCCACTGGAACCCTGTTCACTCAGGAAGGAATGACTATAATAACTAATTATTATTGAGTGTTTGCGACTTGCCACACTGTTCATTGTCACCTGTGCATTATCTCACTTAAGTGTCACAAGGACCAAAAGAAGCAGGTTTTAGCCACATTTTATAGATGTAAAACTGAGGCTGAAGGAGGTTAAAACAGTGACCATCGTCATTTAAATAGAAAGTCTCAAATCCTGGATTCAAAGCCAGATCGTTCTATTCCAAAGCCCACACACCTCCTGGGCTGGAGACATCAAAGCAGCCTCCTCTGGTTCCTTGCATTGTTAAGGCATCACCTGAAATCTGCATCTGCCTGGTGTGTGAGGTAGGAAACTGCTAAGGACAAGCTCCTAAAAAACAGAGGCAATGTCAACCAGGAGTAGTCCTGGGTGCCTGCTAGTGTGAATAAGGCTTCAGCCAAGACTGCGGCCTCTGAGGAACAAGAGTATGGGTATAATCTTCTGTTCTGGGTCCCTGGCACTGAGGAACACTGGAGGAGGGGCAAGCATCGCTACACACCTGGGCATTGACTGCCTAGGTGATATGTAAACTCGACACTAAGTCAGATGCAAATCGTTTGTATTAAGTAACAAGACTGTACCAGTATTGAAAAGAACTGCACAAACACAAACCCATGTAGGAACACGCAAATGCAGCCTCGATCGCAAATGATCATTGCAGAAGGGATGACAATTATTCTCCGAGAATAAAATCAAACATATAAACACACACTCGGCTTAATGAAAGTCTAGAGCAAAGGCAAAGGAACTGCACACGGGTACAGAAAAGTTAGGAATGGTGACTGTTTTTGCCGTTTTTTTTCCCTTTACCTTTAAGTGGAAGTAAGTGCTTCCAACAAATCACCCCAAAAGGTTGTCGTTATTGATCAACATTGGTAAGTCCTAGGAAGACTGCGCTGTGTGAGCACTTCTCAATAGTTTTCCCCTGAATACTGAGATCCCACGAGATGTCGATGGACGTTCTGTAGGAGAAATAATGGATTCAACAATCCTTCCCTCACCCCTGAAACAAAGTAGGAAACTCTGCACGTCTTATGCCCTTCTTAGAGTATATCAAAGGTGTTCCGTGTTTTCTAAATTTATTTGGTCACAAGCCTCTTTTAATGAACAATACCCCATATTGTTTCTATGAGATGAGTGCTCTCCAGAACACGATTTCTTTTTTTTTCTTTGTAAGTGGATCTTGCGAATAGACAAAGGTGCTGTGTTGACACAGGGTCACTTAGGAGGAAGTGATGAAAACCAAAGCCCTCTGAGCTCCACATCCTGTCACCATCTCTACCGCATGAAGTGAACACGATCAGTATTATATTCGCCTCAAGTGCATCGAAGGCATTCTATGCCAAATGGTTCGTTATAACAGCGATGACAGTTATAAGGGCAACAATGGCTGGCAGCTACTGAGGGCCTGCCATGTGCCAGACACAGCCCTAAGTGTGCGCTTGAATGAACCCACGGAAATGTCTGAGTGTGTGGCCAGGCACAGACGGGCACCACCACCAGCCAGACACAGACGGGCAATACCGCCTACACCCACGCCCTCCACTCTCGGCCACGGCCTCGGAGCGGAGTCTGTCTGTGCGAGTGCTGTTTCAAACTACTTCTGAGCCACCCTGGTTCACGTATCCTGATGGTGGGAGAGGCCTCTGGCAGACAGCGACCCTGGCAGCTCCTAGGCTGGCACCCGAACAGCTCAGAAAGCTGGCTGAGCTGCCTGGGTTTTACTGCTGCACACGCAGTTCCCTCCGACGGCCTGCACCACGCTCAGCCAAGACACCATCTGGGTGTGCGGATCATCAGTCCTCCGGGCTGGACAACTGGCATGTGAGGGATCAGTGAGCAGCGGGGCTCGGTGACGATGCGGCCTGAGTCCAGCTCTGTGGTGCACACCTGCCAGACGCGGTACGCAGACAGGAAGAAGGCCCCGGCGTGGGCACTGGGCACTGGTTCACCTGCTTGCCCACAGCGCACGGATGCACGTGAGCCAGCCGCTGCCCACGGTCCAGAGATGAAATAGACAAGGTGGACCAGGTTCGAGATTTTTTTTTTAACAACAAAAAGCTGAAATTTTCTTTTAATTAGGACAGGGAGCTAGTGTCCTTGTCTTCTTCTTCCAGGGACCCCGGGGTATGGCCAGCATCCTTGTGAGCAGATGCTGTGATACCCGATCACAGCGATGTGACTTCTGATTCACCAGTAAGGAAACAGGGCCTGTGAGATGTTCTCCAGACCGGTCACTTTTACTTGTCACGCTCAATTGGTCCCACCCATGACTTAGTGAGACTACATATATGACACACGGCGGCAAAATGACAGGTGACTCTGGAGGAGCCTCAGACAGGACGATCCCAAACATAAGGTATGGTTGAAACCAAAGTCCACCCAAACCACTAATTAACTCATTCAACCTAGTGACATGAAAATATAAGCAAGAAGAGTGGAGGAAAAAATAGGATATGAACATTTGTCAATTAATTCAATCTTTCTACCAATGCTGAGAGGCAGATACAATCACGACTGTTCTGCAGAGGAGCCTGTGCCTCTGAGAAGCAGGGCAGAGCCAGGGTTTGCATCTCGGTCCGTTTGTGCCCAGATCCGCACTCTCCACGCCCCCTCAGCCCCACATGACACATGGCCTCCCTCGTGCAATTCATCCATTTACACCATAAAACTATATTTGTTAAGCTGCAAGCGACATCAGAAGACACCTTAGAATCGAGGTCGGGCGTTACAGGTGGGATTGGCCACTTTGGACAAACAGTGCCCACCAAAAAAGGATGAAAGCAAAATACGTGAACAAAACATTACAAGAAAAGAAAAACAGTGCCCATTAGCCTATCCCCCCACACACAGGTGACATAAGCACATTTAAAAATAGAGAAGATGTATCCGGTAGGAGCCTCTTGAAGTCTGACAGTTCCTTTTCCTCCTCCCCAACCTACACACCCTCACTCACCTCGCTGTCTACCTACTCTCCTCCCCACGGTGCTCAGCTCCAGGTGCTCACCTGCCTGTCTGCTCACTTACCCCAAAGCCACGTGCCTCTCAGCCAAGGTACTCAGTCGAGGCTGATTTAAGGGTACGTGTGTGTGTGTGCACGCGTGTGTGTGTGCACATCCGTGAGCCTCGTGTAATTACCCAAAAGGTGGCTCGCCCTGCAGAATGGCCAATGTATTTGTTTGTTTCCTAGAGCTGCCCTAGCAAAGTACCACAACACAGGGTGGCTTAAAACCACAGAAACGTGTTCACAGTCTGGAAGCTTCGAGTCTGAATCAAAGCAAGGAGTCAACAGGGCCAGCATCCTTCTGAGCACCCCAAGGGAGACTGTCTGTGCCTCTTTCCTGACTTTGGATGACAGTCTCCAATCCTGGCCTTCTCTGGCTCCCAACAGCATCACTCCAAGCCCTGCCTGTCGTCACACGGGCTTCTTCCCTGTGTGTATCTCCATGTGCCCTCTCCGCTTCTTACAAGGACACGTGTCGTATTAGATCAAGGGCCCACCCGGCTCCAGTATGACCTCATCTTAAATAATTACATCTCTAACAACCCTGTTTCCAGATGAGGTCCTCAGGCTTGGGACTTTGGCATATCTTTTGGGGCCATACAATTCGACCCACAACAGCTACCATATGCCAGGTGTGAGGACCAGGCCACTTTATTCGGTCCTGACACTCTCTTTATGAAGTACTTCGGTGGCCCTCTACCCACTATGTGTGACAGCGCCTAGAATCATCTGTACAGTTTGTTTCTTTTAATACATTCATGCCTGATGCCACTCACCCGAGATTCTGATGTGACAGATCCAGGCTGGGAATCAATCATTTCCAACAATCAAATTAAAAGGTAAAGTTTCATAAGTGACTGCAGTGCTCATCCAGAAATAAGCCTCACTGAGGTTGATCTCAACAACAATACTTTAAGTTAGAAAATGGAGGCCAAAAGAGGTGAAATGATATGTCTGAAGTTCACTAAGTAAATAGAGAAAACATCAGGTTTTCAACTGAGGTCTGTCTGAAACGAAGTCCACTTCCCTCCTACCACCTATGTGTCCTCACGCATCTAGGCAGGTGTGACTGCCGTTGTGTACATCCACATGTGATGTGGGTAAGTGTCTTTTAAGTGTCACAATACATGTGCACCGGTGTGTGCTCTTTGGATTATCAGTGGAGGCACGAGTTTCTTTGGGAACAAATGTTTAGCAGAACATCTTCGTGTATCTTTTAACAAAGCACGAGGACGGTTTCTACAGATGGTACCCACGAAACTGTGAGGCTGTCACTTACAATTCACTGTCACTCTCAACACCATCTGAAGTTTCTGGGACTGGGGACTCAGCCCATAAATACAGAGTAAGTGAATGAAGAAATGTCCCTCTGAATAAATAGCATCAAACAAGAGTGGCCCTAGCTGGACTTTTATTGAATTTCCCCCCCATAATCATGCTGGGAAATGGCAATCCTTCTGCTTCAATTTCATTATCTCTGTACCCCTGTCTCCCCTCTAGGCCAGAAAAAGAAACAGTTGCTAATTTGAGCACTGTCACTGATTTGGAAATAACTTTGATCTCATTAAATATCTGCTGGCAGACATTCTACTGTATTAAATGCTGCCACTAGAGAAACTTAGAAGAGAAAGGTATTTGAAGAGTTATCTGGTTCAGCCCCAAGGCTCTGGAGCAAACTCTCCTGCAACACTCTTTGTGACCTGTGATGTCACCGCCTTGCTTTCAAGGCCCCCCAATATCAGGCCCCAAATATCAACCCATATTAAGGCAGGAGGTCAGGGATTTGCAGGACAGCTTTGGTTTTAAATAGACCATTGCAATGTCCCCACAAGGTAGAGTGACGTTTCCCCGATGCCTTGAGTTAGACAAAGTATCATACGGCCATGCTTCATGAGCACACAGACCTTTGAAACATGCAAGTTTTGGTTCAGAAAACGTGGACACACGCACACCTCCATCCATCCTTATTTCCAATGCTTCCTAACACATGCCCTTTGGGATGCTCGTGCTTGTCTCACAATGGCCTCCTCCCGTGTACAAAGCTCGTCCCTCCTCCCCTGAGTTGGTCTGTCTTCCTCTCCCAGCCTGAACTGTCCTCCTTCCTCAATTCCACGTATGTAAATCGTACCCATCTTTCAAAACTGTGCTCAAGCCCCATTTCCATGGAGCCGCCTCTGTCTGCTCAACCCACACTGACTTCTCCCTTCTCCTAACTTCTGCCTGTGACATTTGCTTTGCTAAAACAGGGTCATGAGTGAAAGGCACGTCTTAAGTGATGGATTCCCTCCTCCTCCAAGCGTTCTGCCTGCACTTTGTTTGAAAGGTCAGCTTTCTTTTAAGATGGCTCATTAAAGAAAATGAGAATATAATAATCTACTGATGAGTGCATTTTTCTTACAAAACTGTTGTGCCATCCTGAGAAAGCTACAGATAGAACATTTTAACTGGAGGCCCTCTTGGCGATCTCACCCCACCTCTTAGCCAAAGCAGACGTGCACCCCACCCACAGCATCAAGGTGGCCAGGGAACTATTTGTAGACACGCCATTTGAGCCCACCTCTCCAGGCACCTCGCTTCCTTGCTGGGCAGATCTGGTTGTTAAAATTATTCCCTATAATATAGTATTTTCTCAAAGTTAGGTTTGTGGACCAGCTGCAGCATAATTATTTGAGGTGCTTGTTAAAATCAGATTCCCAAGTCCAACTCCAGGCCTACAGAGTCAGCATTTGGAGTGAAGAGAGAAACAACAGCCTACATCATTAACGAATTTTTAAATTGGGTGCCTTTGTTTAGAGTTTTCACATGTATATCGGTCTTCGGTAGTTCTTTTGTGAATTGCCTGCTCCTGTCCTTTCCGGTTTGTTTGTTTGTTTGTTTGTTTGTTTGTTTTCTTTTAATTCATTATGTCAGTCACGATAGCAAGTAAGGCCTTTCAATGCATTATCTCGTTTAATCTTCCAAACATTTTATGGGTGAAGAAATTGAGCCTTCAGGAACTTATAAAGAGGAAACAGAGCGAGGTCCTCAGGTGCTCACTGATTTATTCCTTTACTTAATGAACATTTTTTGAAGGAAAACTCTTCAGCTTCCAGAAACTTTATAAAGTAAGTTAATAGAGCCAAGAATTTGGAATGAAATTTTGAGGAGGGTTCAAAAGAACACTGGGAATTTTCACAACTCTATTACCTCATTACATTGACCTAAAATTCCCTTATTCTCCTTGCTTTTCGCAGCCTAGAGGGAATAGTGACTAAACTATAATCAGTGGATAACATTGCTATTTACTGATACAAAGTCTGAAGAGTTCAAAAGTAAATATGCAAGTAAGACCGGGCTTCAGTTCTCACATTTCTGATGACCAAGAGCAATGTTTATGCAATTAAATAAGATCCCAATGATAATTATTTATTGAATTTTAGTCCAAATAGCTGAGCTTCCCTTAGTTATGGTTAATTTAATCTAATTCCATGCAATTACATTTTCATTAAAAATACATATGCATAAGCATTTGAAACAATCGAATTTACAACCAGATTAAAAGAAATGCAGACAATTAAGTACAGATCTGAGTTGGAAACAAAACTAAAAATATTTTAATCCTACTCCTTTTTTCTACCAAGAAGGTAGCGAAGGCCCCAAGGTCAAGAGTCCTCCATGTCATACAGCAACCAGTAACATCGAGATCCAATTTAAATTGAGAGTCTGTATAACAACTCAGAGTCTGGGACTTTCACTGACACTTTACAGTTCCCAGCTTCCCTCAAATGAACCCTGGTCCTCCAAAATTCTCATAAAGTTGTCCGAACAAAACCTATAAACCAGGCATCAAAACAGCTAATGTAATTTTAAAGGTCTTGGCTCACTAGCTTTGTGATTCCAGAAAAGTCCTTGGGGGCTATGTTCTTCTGTAAGCTTTGACTGAAACTCAATTTTTTCCTTATTAGTTATTAATAGAAACATATTCACTTGTAATTCCAAGATCCTAGATTTTGTCCCAAATCTTTCTTTGACATAATAAACAAACATAAAAAGAAAGAAAACTTTTTTTATTATGTCAATGATGATGCCCATTTCCCCAAATAAGAAGGAATATCTCTTCTTTCTCTACTATTCCGATTTCTGATCACATTCTTTACGGATTCATAATTTTAAACTACACAAAAACTTTAAGTCCACTTTCTCAACAGGCGAATTTTAGTTCCTCACAACTTACTGCCTGGCAGCCATGCTCTCTTCACAGAACAAAAAGAGAATTTAACTTTTAAACAGATTGTTCTCGATAGGGACACAAAGTGAGTTTTAAAAAGCAAAGGATATTCATTCCAATGTGGTTGACTGTTGACCGTTTATATGGTTTCTAAAATTTTATCCTCCAGAACTTGGTCTGAATTATTTGGCAGCCCACACTCACTACCAGACAGGTGTTTCCCCCACTTTCACCTCCAGTACAGCCCTCCACCACACACACTCCCTATGAAGGAGACCCCCCTCCACACACACACACACACACAGACCCTTCCTCCACACACAGACCTCTCCCTGCAGACACCCCCTCCATAAGGGGACATTCCCTCATATACACTCTTCCTCCCTCCCACCCACCCTACCAACAAAACCAACCCCGAGTATCATCATAAAGTCTCACACTAAGCCTAGTTTGGCCTGTGCGGTCAGGCCCTAAACCCATTCAAGCTGACCCCACAAAAGCCATCTTAACTTGGTATACTCACTCTGTCAACTGTCTCACAAGGCACAAGCTCTTCCAAACCTCTCCCTGGACATTCAGCCACAGTGACCACCGCCGCCTTCAGACTCTTCTGGCTGGGAGGTCTCTCCCCCCACCCTCATCGCTCAGAGCCCCGGGGTGTGAGGAGCACACTCACTGCAAATCTGACTTGGCAGTTCTCCTCGCCCAGGTAGCACAGGTCTCCTGAGACGTTGGTCTCCATCCACAGGTGCTCTCCATTCACGGCGTTCTCCTGGAAGGAAAAGAAACACCTGACTTCAGTTTGCTTTCTCAGGCATTAAAGGAAGAAGCTCTCCAATTTAGATTTTGGAGGCAAGAGAGTTAGGGAACCCGTGGAGTTTAAACACGTCTCATTTCACCTCACCCCTGAAAATACCACTGGTGTTGGTCCTACTGAAATTCTAGAAATGGAGAAAGGTATTTGGAAATGCTTTGAACCAAAAACTAAAATAGACATTAGATCCATCAATGCTATAACCATGGATGTGGTCATCTCTGAAACACATATTAAACAAATGAGGGGGAAAGAAAACCTCAAATTGTTCAATGAAAGGTTTATTTATCCAGGCCCAACACTGCAGACTTCATGGCAGTGGAAACCAAAGTTCTAGTCAAAGATGCCTTTACTGAGCAAATCAGCTATGAAAGGGGATATAGCTGCATTAAAGTACCTTAAGTAAAGACTCTCAGAAAACACATTTATACCAATAATGGGTAAATTACACTTGTAAGTGAGAGGTTTCTTGAAACTCAGTCTTAAGTCATCGTATACTCAAATCCTAATAAATTTCTACTAAAAATTCAAACATTTTACCAATTCTGTAGGGCCTTTATCCAGTTAATTCAAACTGAAGGATTTTCTTGCTTTTAAAAATATTCAAATAATTCTGCGGCAAACAGAAGAGTTGTAGATTTGGACCCTAAAAGCTTACAAATAAGGAAAGATAAGGACAATATTTTTTTTAATTAATTAAATAGGTACTTTTTTCTTGCTAGGTATCCCAAAGAAATTGCTCTCCACAATCTAAAGTATTTTACTTTAGATTTATCATCCAATTTTAACATATAACCATTAATAGAAGAAAACCTCTTTTCATCCTTCTTATCTTTAATTCCATCAGTAAACATGTATTCCATATCACTGGCTTAAGGTGCTGGGTTAGTGTGGTCATCCAGGAAATAAACTCTACCAGAGAACATAGAAAATTATCTGGTATGAAAGTTCTTTTTTTTGTTTTTTTTGTTTTGTTTTTTTTTTAACGCCTACAGCACCTGGTATTCCAAGGTGGTCTGCCATCCAAATACTAACCAGGCCCAACCCTGCATAACTCGTGAGATCGGGCACATTCAGGGTGGCATGGCCATAGACTAGAACATGGAAATTAAATACATAACTATAGCAGCGAATACTAAGGAAACCTAAACACAACAAAAACTCCTGCCGATTCTCAGAAAGTGGAGTATAAAATGCTGCAGTGGGGAAATGGTCAAAAAGGAAAATACCAGTCAAGACCGGCCAGAAATGAAGTCCTGGAGATCAAGCAGGGAGGCAGGAGTGGGCAAGCCTGGGAGCCAGGCCTTCCAGCATACTGCTCACTCGCTGGGCTAAGAGGCTTCATCCCCCGCCAGGGGTTGTCTGCCAATAAACCTTGCCTCTGACACAGGCACAGCAGGAAAGATTAACTAAACTCACTCTTGAGCTGGGGATCTGATTAGAAAGACAGACCTTTGTGAGGGAAGAGAGAAAGAAAATGATGGAGGTTTCCTGCCACAGTGGATCTGACACCCTGGTCCTCAAATTTGATGGTTTGTTAAAATTATGTGAGTTTTTAGGGCACCATCCCCAGAGAGACTATTTTAACTAATCTAACATCGGGAGTTTTAACAGTTCTGGAGGTGACTACAGTGTGCAGCAGAGTCTGGGACCCAGTAATCCAGTAGTCCCCACCCTACCTCTTCAAGCTTATTAGGAAATAGATTCTAGAACTTGTTCATGACTGATCTATTAGATTTGATGCTTTTCTGCCCTTGTATAGCCACCAGAGAAGGTGAAGAGAGGGAGAGAGATGTGGCATAAGATTGCCCAGAGGGATCAAAAGGAAAGAGACATGAACCATAGACACATAGTGAGGAAGTTCAAAGTTAACAAGATAGATCCTGGGGATAGGGAAAAAGAAACAAACTCACACGAGCCTTTAAAGAAGCAATAAAATAAATTAAAATATTCATATATTTACCTAGTAATCTCACTTTTGGGGATGTGCCCTAAGGAAATAGTCCTAACGGAAGAAAAATCTATGTACACTCAGAAGTTTAATTTCTCTCCTAGGTCTTTGTAGCCATTCACCAAAACCATTTATTTTTCTTCCTGAACACACAGCTAGGCCTTATGGTTACTCAGCCTCCTCTGAGATTAGGTATGGCCCTGTGACCAAGTTCTAGCCAGTGGAACATGAGCAGGCGTGGCGTGTGCTGTTTTCAGACTTGGCCCATTAAAACCTCCCACGTGCATTCATTCCTGTGAGCTCTTTTCCCATACAGATGCCTGGAAAGTCAACTTCTGGGATGATTTTAGAAGCCTTCTGATGAAGATGTAAGAGCGACTGTGCCTCGGTCACTGAGTAATGTGGGAACAGGGCTGACTCTCTACCCAACCTACCTGGCACAGTCTTGGTCTGTTACAGGAATGAAAAATAAATTGTATTTAGCTATTACATGTTTTTGTATGTTCTTTATTGCAGCTTAGTCTACCCCAACTAATACGGACGTCTCCTCTTTGCTCTCTTCTTACATTATCTACACCAACCCAAAAATTACTCACCGCGCACTGAATAGCGTGTCTAATCTCTAAGTCCTCCTTTCTTCTGCTCTGAACTCTAATTCTGACAGTCTCTCTGATATCTCACACTGCTGTAAAATTAATTCCTTTAAAACATAGCTATGGTTACGCTTCTTTCTTGCTCAGGATGCTTAAATGATGTCCTAATTTTTTATATAATAAAATCCAAATGTAATTACACATACTAGACCTTCCATTAATGGCACCCATCTGTCTCTTGACCTTTCTTATTCACTGTCATACATTTTTTAACTCTCTTGTCACTGTTCTCTAAATATAGACATACTCTCCTGTTTGTGTGCGATTTTGTGTGTGCGTATTCCATCCTCCCCACCCAGGAACCTTCTCTCTTCTCCACACATCCATCTTGCAACGCCATCTCAAATAGTATACAACTCAGACTATCCATCTGTGCCAGACCAAAAAAATAGCTCTTCCATTTCTAAATGAAGATAACATTTCTTCTGTATCTGTGAGTGCTGAGACAAGTCTCTATAGATATAGATATAGATATATTTAGGTAGATCAATGTCTATATATACAGATCTAGCCACCTACGAGTAGAGATCCACATAAGTAGACATATCTAGATATCTAGATGTCTAGATTTCTAGATATCGATGTAGAGGTATGATTCCTTGCTCTCAAGTCCTACTAAAATTCTAGTAAGAATTTTAGGTAAAAAGATAAAAGTTGCAGGGGAGGAGAGTGTTATAGACTGAATAACTTTAAAGATAGATTACACTGACACCAAGAGCAAATAATTTACATAAAATGAAGACATTTGCTTATAAAAAATGTTTTAAAACAATAATAAAATTATAAATATGTATCCTATGTAAATGTCCTTACAAATTCAGAAGGAAAATTATATATACATATATATATGTATATATAATTTTATGTATATATATATATATATATATATAGACTATCTCTCCCTGAAAATTTTTAAGATAGTAGTAGGTAAAATTGGTCTTGGATGATTTAGATCTGTGCTGTCCAGTAAGCATATGGCTATCCTATTGAGCACTAGAAAGTATGGTTAGCACTGAGATGTGCTGTCAAAGTTACATTCACAGCAGATTTTAAAGACTTAGAGTGAAAAAAAGATGCAAACCGTCTCGTTGATCATTTTTATATTTATTACATGTTGAAACAATATTTCTGATGTATCTGGTTAAACAAAATATGATGCTGAAATTATTTTACCTATTTCTTTTCCTCTTTTTCAATGTGGCTACTAGAAAATTCAGTTTTTAGGCTGATATCTATTTCTGTTGGACAGTATTCAGTTAGCTAAGCACTCGCCAAGGGCCAGAAGATCAGACCCAGATACTTCTCAGTGACCTGTGAAGTTGTAGGATTCTATGATTTTTCCCCCAGAAGCCAGCATAATTTAATTTCAAATTCTCACAATTTTGGACTAGTGAGAGTACATGAAATCATGCTAGATATTTCTCAATATTAACTTGGCAGACCAGGTCCAGGGCTTTCACTGATTTATAGCTGATTAGTTCCTCATGCTCTCTCAGCAATCTGATCTCTTGAGCAGCCTGCCAACATTTTTTTTTTTTAAATGGAAGTGGGAGTGGAGAAAACTGTTGGGGTGGAAGTCACTATTGGTGATGACACCTAAATCCAAAGGGAAAAATGCTGAGGCTTGAGCGTGTGAAGAGGCACACGTCTGCTAGGACCTGCCCTTTGAAAAAAGACTGAAATGAGAACATGCACACATGCACACGCAAACACACGTGCACACCTGCCTCCTCCTGGCTTTTCATTCAAGGTTTCCAAAGATAAGATGGCCTAGTTTCATAACCCAGTTTAAATCAATCCCACGTGAAGACTGTTTTCCCAATCTTGTCCCAGAGCCAAACAGTGAGGCAGCGCACTGACAATGTTGTGCTTCTCCCTGCCTAGGAGAAAGCACTTCTGCTCTTCACATCATCAGCTGCGGGAAGGGAAAGATGGTCTGGATATAGGATCTGGCTTTGTTGGTGTTGAGGCTCTGTTTTCCACAGCCTTCGGGACTGGAGAAAATTTTCCAAGGAGAGGGGAAAAAAGTGAATCAAAATCAAGGATGCTTGGTTTACAACTATCATGCCCTTTCAGAAAGATCTGGGTGGCTTTTCCACCATTTCTTAGAGAGTCGTTTTAGGCAATGCAATGGGGAAAAAAATCATAAAACAGCAGAGAGAGAATAAGACCCACCTCCTATGCTCTCTGCTATGATCCTAAAAACAGGGAAGAAATCTCTAAGTCAGATGATGTCTGTGTCGCAGGAGAGGCATGTGACATTTAAGAGAAAATATACATTATTTATGCAATAGACAGACACACTTCTAACTGGGCTAACTCACTCCAAACTGGAAACTTGGATTCCAGCCCAGGAGACAAGAATCTTTTCTTTCCTTTTTGAGCATTACTCTCTTTCTAGCAATTTAGTTTGTTTTCCCAAAAACTGGCTTGGCTGACATGCATGGCATGGTGACAGTGGGAGCATCCTCTGCAGGTTGCCACTACAAAGATGAAGAGAGGAATGGCAAAAACTCAAACTGTGTGGTGCTTTAAGACCTAACACAACGTATTGTATTAGCAAGGACATTTAAGGAGAGCTACTAGCAATTCAAATCACATAAAGCTATTTATTTTCCAAGCAGGCTTTAGACTCATGTCTACCACACCTTTCAGGAACGGAAATTATCTGAGTGCCTATGACTCCCAGTGAAATATCCCCTTCTCACTGATGGAGCAGAAAAGCTGACATTAGTCAGAGCCCTGACGTCAGTAACCGGACAGCCACTAGGCCTGTGATGCTGGGCTTTCCACCACGAAGGAGGAAAACCAAGCAGAAAACATTGTCCCTCCCTTCCAGGAATCCCCAAATCTAACCGAGAACCTAGGATAAGAAAGTCAGCTAAAACACATTTTACTGGGTTCAAAAGTTTGTAAGGCAATGCACGGTGGGTAGAGGTATTGTGAGGAATCAAAGCAAAAAGTAAATAAAATCAAGAGAATTGTTTCGATTAAGAATATGAGCATGGCCTGGCAGAGAGCAGGACAGGAAGCCTCCAAAGGAAATGGCAGTTTCCACTTTGGGCAGAGCCAACTGTCCACGGGTGTCAGCAGGACACTGAGGCACCCTAACGAGGACAACTCTGGCTACTCCCAGGGTGAAGGGTCCTCACCCTGACACGTGTCGGGGGAAAGGCCTGTGCACAGGCTGCAAAAGTGACAGTTGGCAAAAAGTCAACCAGAAATGAGGTTATGTGAGGCAGAGGTCCTCTGAGTCACAATGAACCATTTGAATAGATCGGAGCAGGAGAGAAGCTTTGGACTTTGAGGAATGAACTAACAGAGAAAGTGGGTATAATCGCTAAGCAGGGAAGTGAGAATATTAAAATGGAATATTTGAAGGAAATTATTAAGTCCATGTGCCCAAAGCATAGGAACTGGCCCCTACCATAGTGTACTCCTGGCCAAAATGCACAGGCGCCTACAGTCTAGGCTCACTGACTCAGTGCTCGCCTGCATCAAGGCACCCCACAAGCAGGCTGCTCCTCAAAGCTTTTGATGAAAGGAGGCTTAGGAAACAACCGGGCCCCTACTGAGGACTTTAGCACATATACTGGAGTCGGGCCCTTTGGGATTCTACGATAAGCTGACACTTGGGGATGAAGATCCTACTTCTAGGTTCACCCTGATTTCTCTTGCAGCTTCACAGGCACCATGAACAGCTTTGGTATCTGTGAGAGGAGAGGGGAAGTGACATTAGTCAGGGGGTCACAGTACTAGAGGCCCTTAGATGAACTTCATCCCCCTGAACCAAACAGTAATGGAGCAGAGAGAACTTCAACCCCCAATGTTGGGGAGTGGGGGGCAGATTGGGTAACAAAGTGACCTTGTTCTGCCAGAAGCATCACTTAGTACTACTGGGACCTTTTACACTCACCAAAGGAAAAAAAAAAATGAAGTTCCTCCTTTTCTAATTTTATTTTTTTAGTTCTTGCCAACCTTCCCTTCATTTGGAAGGCTCTTAAGATACTCCAAGCCAAATCAGAGCTTAATAAATAGTAACAGTGAATAAAGATTGACCATTTAAACACATTTGGTCCTAAAAAGTGGGCTAATAGAGGAAAATAGTCATGTGGTTTCTCCACAGGGGAACAGACAAGGGAGTGAGAAAAGAAAATAGCAGAGAGAGGTCAGGCCAGAGGACTAGTCTTGTACTTTACACAGAGCAAAGAAAATCCTGGTTTAGCTCTTTGAATAGATGTGTCTACTGAATCGACATAAACAAAATGGGTGAAAAGCACATTCATGAGAAAAAGCCAAAAATTTTAAGGCAAAGGCAAGCAAAGCCTCAGCAAAAGAATATACCGTGGCGCGAAGGCAGCCTCTTCAATGAATGGTGCTGGAAAAACTAGGCAGATACATGCAAAAAATTGAAACTGGACCACTTTCTCACACCATATACAAGAATAAACTCAAAATGGATTAAAGACTTAAATGCAAGACCCGAAACCGTAAAAGTCCTGGAAGAAAACACAGGCAGTCTCTGACAACAGCTTTAGCAATATATATATATATATATATTTTTTTTTTTGGATATGTCTCCCCTGGCAAGAATGTCAAAGGCAAAGATAAATAAGTGGGACTCTATCAAACTAAAAAGGTTTCACACAGCAAAGGAAACCAACACCAAGGTGAAAAGACAGCCTACCAAATGGGAGAAAATATTTGCAAACGACATATTTGACAAGGGGTTAATAACCAAACTACATAAGGAACTCATCAGACAAGTTGACATCAGAGTCGCTGAAATGCTTTTAACCCTGCTTCTCCCTCTCCTCCGAGAAGAACGTCTTATGCAGTTGTAGTGAGGAACCGCAGGGCCGGCCACTGTTGGGCTTCTGTTTGCTAACAGCACTGTGAACCCACAATCATTTTCTGTTTCTCACAGTCACATCTTCCAACCCCTTACGCAGCATCTCTCTGAAAAAGCCCTCAGATGGAGTGTCTTCAGCTCATCTGTTTTCCCTCCGTGAAACATTCAGCTGAACATTCCCAAAGTGCTTCCTGCCACCGTGATAATTCCCCAGGCCACCTTGACAGGGCGCCCACAGCAAAGGAGAGGGAGGAATAAAGAACCATGACACACGAACCCCGCCTCAGTTCCTATGTGTTCTTCTCCTCCTATGGATTATCCGCCTCCCACCACTAGCCCAAAATACCATGTCGATGAAACGTTAGAGTGCATACCTCTCCACAGGAATCAGAAAATCACACGTTCTGAGTCAAGCTTTGGCTCAAGCAGGACACTTCGTTTTGAAAGCGTTTGTACTTCCAACATCAAATAGGGATGTCGCATCCTCCCCCGCAGTGCGCTGAGGCCCTCTGTTCTCTTCTGCTCTAGGGGTCACCACCCTGCATTTGGGCTGTTGATTTATTTCCTGCCTACTGTGCTCTAAGCTTCTTGAAGGCAGAAACCACATCTTCTTCACCTGAGAATCTCAAGGGACCGACACGGGTTCTAGAGCCAAGGACTCAACAGATGTGTGACCGATGAATGAATTCATCAGTGGCTCTATTTCTAAATAAACAAATCTGCAGTTTACAAAGAGCTTTCACACTTATTGCCACCTATGAGCCTAACGACACCCATGAAATTCCCCTTAAGAGGAGCCATAATTGTCCCCATCTACAGACAAGAACACGGAGGCTGAAAAGAAAGCACCTGTCTTGACTAATGCCACACAAGGAGAAAGGATTTAATGAATGTCTCTGTCTAAAGGATGTAAACTCTCTCTCATTAAAATCTCGCATCTCGAATAGAAACCATTTGGGACATCATGAATATTTAACTTTTTCGGGTCCCTGATTTATAACGCACGCTCATCATTTATCCACACATGTCCTTTGATTTTATTCACCAGGGTTTGTTTTTTTTTTATACATTTAATTTTTTAAAATTATGTGAACACTCCATTATGGTTTAAGAATTCATTAAAAAGCTGTCCTAGAATCAAGGGAGACTCCAGGAGAGGAACATTTTTCTTGAACGATAATTCAACATGCGGAGGTGGTATCTGAGCAATCTCAGGACCGAGGTAGAATAAGGATGTTTGTAAGTGTTGCTTGGGAGAGAGAGAGAAATATATTACAATCTAAGAGGACATTAAATCACGGCGTAGGTGCTAAAAAATAAATTTCATTTTAAAACTCCTCTCCTTGCTCCCAACCTGCCATGCTCTTATAAGAGATGAGACCGTGAATTTCCACTCTGTCTCACTGAACTCATCATCAAGGCCAGATTGGCAGAATTTCAGAGCAGCTTTCCTCTCTCTTCATACTGTTCCTTACAATTTTTTTCAGAAAGAGACAAAACCTTTCAATCCACAGATAGAGATGTCTTTGCCCAAGAACTTGACTCACTGAAGACTCTCAATAAATGTATTCTAATGGAATTAAGAATTTCAGACTTGCAATCTTCTACTTTAGTTAATAGTTTCCATGGAGGTCTTTTGGTTTAAATCAGCAAACATACCCACTTCCACTGATACAAGACCATCTACCTTTGAATTAGAAGAGGAAGTATAATAGACGGGAGGACATGAAGCCCCTGGAATACAACATGAGGTCATCCTCTAACAAAACAAAAAGACAAAAGCACCAGAAAGGAAAAGACAGCTTGAGCTAAAGGTAAGTTCTATTCATCATCAACTTGGAAGGAACCAGCAAAGCATGTGCCATGTTCCTAGAAGTCTGAAATAAAAATGGCTTAGACATCTGAAGGTTGGTCAGTGAGCAAGACAAAACTATTAAGCCTCGCTTGCAGCTCTATGAACCCTGAGAAAGACTGAGACATGCATGCAGTTGAATTATGTTTAAATGAAAAAGCCGACACCTACACTCCAATCCAGAGTCGCTCTGGGCTCCTTCGCTGGACCATTTGCCACAGGAAGGCTGAGGGGATGTGCAGGAGCCAGGTGCTGCAGGCCTGCCCGTGAGATTGCTTTCCTGCAGCAAGAAGAAAAAAAAACAAAACAAACAAAAAAAGAAAAAGAAAAAGAAAAACCAACATCAGAAGGTAACACTGAGCTAAAAATTTCCCGTGGGATAGAAACAATGCCTGTGTCAGTCTTCCTTGTGTGCGAATCTTTGCAAATGTGTTGGAACGCATCTCTCTAAAGTTCGTGGTGAAGGCAGAGGGTGGCAGATAGATCTCAAAGACAGGGTGATTGAGAAGGCCACTTTGGGGCACTATTTCTGGCTTCAGGCCAGAAATTCAAATGTAAGACCCTATTTAGAGTAGAGGGCTGAATGCAGGTCTCTTTGTTTACAGAAAAAGCCCTAGGGCCAAAGGTGGGGACCACGATACTTGAACAATTTTAAAGCAAGAAAAGCAGGCTCATGAGGTCTTCTATTGAAATTCCTCTATTTCTCACCAAAGGGCTTTCCAAGCTGGTCGCAGCTCCAGGTTCACTCTTGCTCCTCTCAACAACATCCTCCCCTACCCTTGCAGAGAACCTCAACAGATAACTGAGGTTCTAAATGGGAGAACACTACTTTGTATTTGTCAAGAAGTTGCAAACACTCCAAGACCGATCTCTTACCGAGGTCCATGGCAAGAAAAATCCAGAACACATCAAGTGGATTTTAGGTTTGATGAGTAGAACATAACAGAATTCAGGTGAGAAAAAAGGGAATGAACCAGAGAAGCCTGAAAAACCTTGTTGTGTAAACATAAGAGCTGCCAAGAGGAAACCCTTTAGGATACAAATCTGACTATTGTTGAGCAAAGGGAAGGGAGGGAGGATAAGAACAGAGTGGAGAGAATAAGACAGAAAGATAAAGAAAGAAAGCGAGGGGTCACCCACCGCATGGAGATCTTGTGGAATCATCATGAATAACGGAAGTTCAATTTCTAAACAACTCCACCAAATATGTCAGGCAAGGGTTTCGAGCTTAAATAAGTACGAATGCTGACTCATGATCTAAGTGGTCGCCTAGAAGAGACATGAGGGTTCCCACCACAGCAGAGTCCAGGTGTGCTCTGAGAATTCCCTGACCTAGAATTAGGTGGGTCTCACGATGAATAACTCTGTCAGTCTGAGGGTCTGACCCAAGAGTCTGCATTTGCACATGCAGCTCAGGTGCTTCCTTTTGTAAGCCAAAGTTTTCAAACTTCTCCAGGGGAGTGTGAAAGGATTCCATTTAAAATGGAACCAGAGAAGCTGAAATGGAGAATCTCCCACACGTGCCCTCAAGGAAACTTAGCTTAAGAACTGAGAGACAGATTTCCCATTAACGCCTAATTTACGGAAAAGTGACACTTATCCCTTGACTAACTAACGTCTGCCAAGAATCTCTCCCCATCCTCCAGCCAATGAACTTGCTGCTTAGACTCCATCTAGAGTCCCCTTTCCTGGCACCTCTTGCCCATAAAAACAGCTCATCCTAAACCATCAACAGACTGGCCCGTAGCTTGCTATTTCCCATGTCCTAAATTGCACTTCCTTTGCTATTCCTGAATAAACTCAATTTCTGGGCATGTGAGCTACCCTGCCTTTACCTCTTAGGTTGACAGGCAGGTGAAGGAGCACTAACTTACCCAAGCCCATCAAGGGGGAGCCCTGGAGGAACACATCAGAAACTTCACCATGCACTTGACCCCCAGCGCCACCCCTCGCCCCCCAGTGGCTCCCTGCAGCCGGTCTCACAGGACGTGGACATCGCAGTAAGAATCTGCCATCTCTGGCACTGGAACCACAGACATACCCGGTCTGCCCAGGGAGGCCCAGATCCTCAGACTCCGTCACCCACCTCACCATACAGAGAAACAAGGCCACAGTGAGATGGGAAAAGGATGGCAGGGATGACCAGATACATGGTGAACCCCATCAACTGAGCCACTGAGGGAAAAAAGGAACTTGGCTGAGAAAGGGGGAGGAGGAGTAAGAGCAGAACCTGAAAGCTTTGTCGGACTCTAGAAGGTGGGAGACCTCTCTGTACCATCACTGAGCTCTGCAAACTCCACCCAGAAATGGAATTTATAAAGTCAAACCACCCCACAACCCAAGGAAAGGCTGGGTGGAGATCCAGAAAAGCATCTGGGACTGTGCAGTCGCCAATCGGTGGCCAAGCTCGCCTGAGGGCTCAGCGAGTGTCCAACCCAGCCCCGCTTTTGTTTAACTCTCTACATTCCCACACATCTCGAATAGAAACCATTTGGGACATCACAGACTCTGACCACTCTCCCTAGTTAACACTGTCAGGAGAGGCCCGTTGCCTAAATAATAAAATCAGGATGCAAGGGATGCACGTGTCTCTAGAAGAATAACGTGCCTCCCAGATGAGAGACAAAGACACATTCCGCCCAGGCTAAGCCCTCCCAAGAAAGTACATTAAAATCACACTCTTTCCGACCCTGTGAATAGAAACAATTAAGTCAGGGCTTTTGTTGCTTATTTATTCCTCATTGTGGATGCAAATTTAAGGTTGGTTCTCTGTAACATTAATAGAGAAAATTATATATCTGCTACACATATAAACATTAATTAAGAGGAAAATAAGTAAAAACCATCAAAGTGGCTGCCAGTTTGTAGCTGTAAATTGGGCCTCACAAAAGGACATTACATAAGAAGAGAATAGGAAAAATATATATAGATACTACAGGGTGTAGGAGGTAACTTGTGATTATAGCTTTCCATTCTTCTAAATAACCATGGGAGAAAGTCCATTTGCCAATATGGATACACATATTCACATATGCATACACATTTCCTTCCAAAATAAGAGTGCAATTTCATTATCTCTCAGACCTTAAACAGCATCAGTGTAAGTTATTTCTCTATTTGGATTCAGCTTGGTGGACAAGACGACCCTAAGAGTCTGGTAGAATGTGATGTGTTTGGGGTGGGGAGGGGAGCAGGGTTTTACGATCCTATTTGCTCCAATAAAAAAAAAGAAATCAATGGGGTTTCAACTGCTCATTCTTTCCTCCTGCTCCCAAACCCACAGTCAGTAAAACCGTGAAATGCTAATGAGTCTTTCTATTAATTTTACAACACTTTGTCAGGGATGACTATAACGGCAAGAGAATCTTCGAAATGTAAGACTGAATTATTAACTGTGAAATAGATGTGAAAAGAAAATATTCTATAATGCAGTTTTAGGTGTGCAAAATCACAATTAGTGTCAATTACCTGCCATGGAAGATGCTGTTACTTGAGTATAAAAGTCATCATATATTTTAAGTAGTATTTTATTATTTTCTTCACTTCATTCAATAGGACTATAAACTCCTAAAGGACAGGACTCAATTCATCTTCCAATCTTATTACATTCTAGCCCAGGGGTAGACACAGCCTATATTTGGTAAATGCTTTCCAAGTTAATGAATGAATTTGACCAAGAAGCTAAGCAAAAACAGCTTGCTGATTAGATCAAAGGTTGAGAAATCTGATTAGGATGATCTGAATGATATCCCAGGCCTTGCATTTCAGTGATGTTCTTTCCTGACAGGGCCAGAAATCCTTCAAAGCAATTCTTTAAAGATAAAGGCAAATAGAAGTAGAATTCAGTGTTAAAGAGCCTAAGACATCAAAACGGCTTTGTGAACAACATTAAAATGGAATTTGCTGCAACATTTGTGCAGGGCATGCGACTGATAATGTTAATGCTTTTGTAATATATTTGTGGAAAGAAACACAGAGCACACACTCTTCATAAAAAGAATATTTAAAAATGTATGGGAAACCATGTAAATAAGTGGTTATTTAGTCAAGACACCCTCTAATTATCTGTTTTGTCAGTTTTCCCCAATTCAAGTCTGGTTCTACTCTTCTTCCAGGTGTCCCTGACTCCCATATTCAATCCATCCCATCTTGCCAACTGGCCCTTGGAGTGATTCTACCTGTGAAGCTACAACAACAAGAGGCATCAGAGAATCAGGCGGTCTCCTCAGCCAGGAGATCTCCTAAGACAAGCAATGGACACATGAGAGATCTGTGAACTCATCCTATTCTAGAAAAGCAACCAGCTCTCTAAGAAGGGACTCTGGATCTTGGTTTAGTTCCCCAAGTGCCTGAGGAGAGATTGCAATCCTTGTGCGTGTGCTGCTGAGTTCTCCCCGCTGTATTATACTGGGACTAATTTTGCTTATATTCGAGGCAGCCCACTTGCTTCTTGGTGGATCTAGAGGAGCTGCCTGCAATGTTAAAGACTGTCCACACAATTAAAAAGTTGCCCCAAGCCCCACACGAATTCCAAATATCCCCGCAGAGATTCATGTAGAGAAATGGACCTTGTGTGATTATTCGAGCCTAAGTCTTAACCCATTTTACATATGAACTCAAAGTGTTAAGGATTTTAATGTATATATACTGACATTTTCAAGAATGCAATTACTATTAAAACAATGGTTGTATTTAGTTTCCTAAGGGTTATAAGTCACTCAGGAAATTGCTTTTGGTCCTGAGTCTTCAACATGCAAGATACGCCTGTATTATCCCACGTTTGTAGCTGTTACTTTCACAGTGATTTTCCAACAGCAGTGTTGTCATTTGTCTGTGGTGAGGCTTCAGAATTAGTCCATTTAGAAGGCTTCCAGGTATTTCTAATGTGAAACTTGGGCTGAGAACTACTGCTCTACATAGGTGTGCAACCACCTGACTACTTCATTACATCTGCTAAGGTGACTGAGCCCCGGCATTTACATCCTGAAATATATTCATTCATCCAATGGTGTATATACTGAATGTCTAGTTTATGCCAAGCACTGTTGTAGGTGTGTAAGACAGGTGAATGAATGAAAGAGATATAAATCTTTGCGTTTGTGTAGCTTTCACTCTAGAAGGAAATACATTTTGCCAGGTACCGAATAATTTTACACATCTTATATATTCCTCACGCTGATGAGACTGGACTGATACTTTTATCATCCTGTGTTATAATGAAAAGATGAGAGCAGAAAATGGGTAAGCTACATGTCCATGATCACAGAGACAGAAAGAGACCCAAGAGGAATTTAAATCCAGGCCCCTAGCTCCAGATCGTATAGACTTTCCCATTATACAACACCACACTTTTATGTAATACCAATAGCACACACATACATACTCTTGCTCTACTAATTTTCCACTTGCCTCAATTACAAATGTCCTAGTTCCATGAGGATGTAAGGTTCTCCTGGAGAGAGGCCAGTTTGGGAGGCATCGCAGTGCACAAATGAAGAACCCACCTTACGAGGCCAATCGCTCGCTTTATATCAAGTCGCCTGACCTCTCTTAGCCTGTTTCTTTTCATGTAAAATAAAAACAATATTACCCGACTCAGAATTGCTGAGATTTTTTTTTTCCTGTGTGCAAGATGCTTGGCGCATAGTAAGTACACTAAATAGCCATCATTGGTATTATTCTCTTACACATGTTGGCAGCCCCCCCCCAACAGCACCCAGCCAAAGCTGGGTCTATGGGAAATGTCTGAATAAATATGTTCTTTTTATTTGATTGCTCTCAAATATTCCAAGTTCCCTGGACACTCTTGTTCATTCAGTAAACATTTAACAAGCTTCCATTATGTGTCAGGCAGTTCAGAGGGGTTACTCAAACAGAAGATTCTTCTTCTAGTCATGGTAAATAATTCCATGGTCACCAAAGGAATCATTCTTTTCCTCTGACTTGCCAACCTGCCTAATGCAAAATCAAAAAAGCACCATACTCTCCCCTCAGACAAATTTATCAACATATTGTTAAAAATAGGAATCCAAATGCCATGAGAATTATTTAATTATTTTCACCTAAATGAATGCAACACCAAAAAGGCATTTTGGGGGGGCAGGGGGGTTGTTTGTTTGTTTAATCTGTAAAGCAGACTGGCTGCTCAATGCTCCTGAGAACCCGTGAACTCATCTGTTAACAGGATTTATTTCCTACGCCTAATTCATCATAACCACATTTCTAAAGCAACGCTGTCTGGCATGGGCTTGGTGTGGGGAGGAGACAATAAACCTCACTTTAAAACGACATGAGGATTCTTAACTGGGACTCTCAGAAGTTAGGGGCATTCTTCTCCTTAAGATATCAGTTAAATGAAGAAAAAGTAATCATACTGTCATGGGTTAAATTGTGTTCCCCTCTAACCCCCCACCAAAATTCATACATTAATGTCCTACCTAACCCCCAACCTCGGAAGGTGACCTTATTGGGAGACAGGTCTTTACAGAGGCCATCAAGTTAAAATGAGACCATTAGGGTGGGCCCCTAATCCAATATGACTGGTGTCCTTATAAAATGGGGAGATTTGGACATAGACACACACATACACAGGGAGAACATGATGCAAAGATGAAGGCAGAGTGAAGTATCTACAAGCCAAGAACCGCCAAAGATGGCCAGCAAGCCCCCAGCAGCCTGGGGAGATGCCTAGCACATGTCAGGAGACAACACTTTGAGCTTCCACATCAACCAGCTTTTTTGAGCAAGAGCGGGGCAGCCCCTAGAAGGTATGATTCCAGGCAAGAGATGCCAGGGGCCATGCCTGGGAAGGGGCCCAGCTGTAGACCACTGGCAGCCAACACTGCTGGAAGCTGGAAGAATGAGTACATCGGTCCAGAGAAAGCAGCAAATGACAGCATCTACCTCTCCACCTCCAATGCTAACGCAAACCTACAAAGTAGAGAATGTTATTATGTCCATTTTACTGATGGAACAACTGATACTGGAAAGTCTCAGTACCTTGCATTAGCTGTGTAGCTAATAAGTAGTAAGGCCAAGATGGGAGCCCAGGTGCCTAGCTCCGAAGGTTCCAGCACTGCACTGAAGTGAAGCACCTTAGTGGAGAACTGGCTGAAAGGCTTTTTAAGAACACAGACTAATGTCCAGTGGACAGTCGTCGTATAGCTGTGACAAAAACACCTCCATTCTCTCCTCCTCCATATTCCCGTCTGCACTTATAGCTTCAGGAACGCCTGGTCTTTGCCGTAGAGGCAGTGAGTGGGGTTTTACGAACACAAAAGTGAAGAAGGGACTGATTTCTACAACTAGGTCAATGAACATAGAACAGGCGTCGCCTACTGGAATAGGGAGATAATCCGAAATTGAACCAATTTAGAAAAGCCTGAGCCTGGGAACAGAAATAACCTTAAGAACATAAGCCCTCTGGAAATACACAGAAATTTTAGGGAAAACGATTTAGATTTCCATAGGGTTGTTCTCAGTAAAACTATCAGTAGGAAAAGTTTATCTTTAGAGCCAACCCCCCCCATTTCCATGCTAGAACACTGTTCCTGCCTCCCCCGCCCCCGAATTTTCCACCTATGCTGCCTCCACCACAATCTTGCTTGACAAATGGTGTCGCTGAATAGATAAACCATCACAATTTTGTCAGCTGAAAACAGTTTGTTATGTTCATCATAAGGCTGTCTGCATTCTCAAAAGGGACTCGAAATGCAAAAACCTGCATGACTCAAAGGAATGGAGTCAAATGACATTCAAAGTAGTTAATTTTCCTACACTGCAGTCCAGAGTTTTGTAAATACAGATGGGAAATAAGGAGGCTGGAGCTAGAGGCAGAGACCTATCTACCTGCTTTGAGGTCAGCCCACATAATGACCCAAGAACACACCTATACGTTGAGAAGACCCTGCTAACTTGTATCAGTGAGAAACGAGCCTTGGCAAAAACTAAGAATTCACTACAGATAGTTCAGATGAAGAGGATTTAGTAAAGGAACTGCTTAAAAGCAGGGTTAGGGGACAAAGCACTATCCAACCTCAAGACTACGGCAACACTAAGGAAACCAAGAGCATGTGATGTCAAAGAAAAGAGACATCAAAGGCTCTTAGCTGTATCTGACTGCTAGGCAGAGAGCAAAGTGCCATATTTAAAGTCAAATAGCCAGTTGGTAACAGAGCCAGGAATAGAAATCAGGTTCATGCACCCTGACCCAGTCTGTCCACATTATCGCTGTATGGGCTTTGCCCATCCCATCTGGTTTGACCTGCAGGTGTACATGTTCTGTTTATTTTCCCTGCCTCCCTAGCAACCAATTCACCACTGTGTAGATCCTCATACTTCATATGTGTCCTGCAGGCCCACTTGCAAAAAAATAGAAATTATAATAAAAACTTTCAACAAGCCAGAAAAAGAAAAAAAAATGTCCTCAATCTGATTAAGGGTATGTATGGAAAATCTACAAGCAACATAATACAAGAGGATGAAAGGCTGAACACTTTCCCCCCAAGACAGAAACAAAGTAAATATGTCTGCTCTCACCACTTCTACTCAACATACCAGGGTGGGGGGCAGGGGGTGGTAAGTAAAGAAAAGAATAAGGCACATGGATTGGAAAGTAAGAAAATTAGATTGTCCTTGTTTGCAGATGGCATGATTGTGTAAAATCCCAAGTAATTCTACGAAAAAAAAAAAATCTACCAGAATTAATGTATGAGTTTGCAGTCATAGTGTACAGAAGCCATGTACAAAAGTCAACTGTATTTCTACATTAAGCAACTATGAATTGAAAACTAAAAAATTTAAATACCCATTAATAATGGCATTCAAGTACATGAACTGTTAAGGGATAGATCTTATAAAACATGTCTAAGAACTTATACTGAAAACTACACAATATGACTGAGAGAAATTAGAACAATGGAAAAGAACAGAGATTCCAGAAACAGATCCACCATGTACGATTTCAAAAGAAAACAAATCAATAGAGAAAAGCATATCTTTTTAAAAAATGATGCTGGAAAAAAACCTGTTTTTTCATTTTGGAAAAATAATTCATCTTGACCCTATCACACAATGCCTACAAACAATGCTTCAACAGGGATCCCAGATATAAACCTAGAAGCTAAACCTATAAACTTCTAGACAAAAACATTTTTTTTTAAGTTACCTTCATGACTTTGGACTCAGCGATGATTTTCTCTTAGCCAGGATGCAGAAAGTTCTAAGCACAAAACAAAAGGTTGATAAGACTGGATTTCATCAAAATTAAAAACTTCTACTTAACAAAAGAAGTGTCAGAAGATACGTTCACTCCCTTTGCCATTCCCATTCTTGTGCCAGTCGTGGGAATGGCAGATTCAGAACCTCTGAAAAGCTGCTCCTTCATAAAAGCAATAAGAACATTGGCAAAAAAAAAAAAAAAAAAAAGGCAAAATCCTTTTTTTCCAGAACTCTAGAAATTACCAGCTGATTGGATAAAGCTGACAGCAGCACTGGCTTTGGCCAATCACAAGGGCAGGCTGGGAGCATGGCCCTGGGCCGGTGGTAGCTTCGGTATGCTCCACTGACCAGGGGCTGACGCCAGGGCTTGCCTCCCTGGGCACTGACTATCCTCACCAAAACTTCATCCCGTCTTCTCGCAGACCCCGGATGGTAAAAGCATCATGCTGCAATCTCCTACTGTGTAAGGTTTCTGTTTGTTTGTTTGTTTGTTTGCCCACAACTAACCCAGAATTGTGATGATACTGACAAGGCTAGACTTCTCCAACCACACACACACACACATGCATCCAGGCCTGAGAACCTGGATGGGATCAATACTCCAAGGGAACCAAGAACTTGAGGGACTCACTACTCGTATCCCATTTCTGACTGGCAGTCCCCCATCAAGACGTCTCTTCACTATTTGTTGTTTCTACTCATGGCCCGGTGACCAAGTCCACCAGCTAAGCATGTGCCCTAACGACGGCTGAAATGTCTGCAGTGCCTTCTTGCAGACACTTCTTGCTAAATATCTATTTATCACTTAATGTCTCTCAGACTCATTTCTCTATCTGTAAACAGGAAGAATAATTTATACCACATGGGGGTGTTGTAAAGATGCAATTGAGCAAGATTAAAGGTACCTGTTTCCTATTATTTTTCTACAACACAGTCAAGGTTTTTAAAAAGGTATTATCATCATTATGAGGATTAGCATTGTAAAGTGAGAAGTGAGCAGGACAAACAAAACTAAGCCAGATTCAACATTTATTATATTAAAACTCTGGGCAAAGCACTTAACTGCTCCAAGCTTTTTTTCCCTCAACGGTAAAAGAGAAAAGCTGATATCGTACAGAAACTGAGATTATAAACTACCTTATAAGATGAATATATTTATTTTTAATGCCCCAGTGTATTTGGCATGATAAAATGATGAAGATAATACACACTTAAGAAAAATAAACATTAAAATATCCACTATAAAAACTACTAAACATGAGCTGCTCTGTGATTGCCCATGACAGAATCCCCCCCACTCTGTTTACTGCCCTGCTGCCCTCCATCTCTTGTTTCGTGGTAGAAAGCAGAAAGAGGAAAGCTTAGATCAGTTTGGTTTGGTTCTAAAGGTCCTGATTTAGACCGTGTGGGTTGGACCCAGCAGGCCTTGATACTAGGAAAACCTCCCTGGGGGAATGGAATGTGCAGCCAGGGGTGAAAGCCACCGTGCGAGTGACGCTCCTTGGTCCAGCTGTGCCCAGTCACCGGCCAAGCTGGGGACACATCCTCTTAATTAGCAGCCGATCACAGACCTGTCAAATCAGAAGCTCTGAGGTGGAGGCATTAGGCAATTTTCGCCCACCTTAGACTGAGAAACTCAGGTCAAAACAGTGCATCATGCTGACGACTGGGAAGGGTGGAAGGTGATGAGGCCAATTGCCCTCTTTTCCTCCCATTGTGAAAGTCCCTTAAAGTCCAGGAACACTGTCCTTTCAACATCATCCAAAACAGCATATGGTACCCTAGTGGGTTCTTATTAAAGCCCCTGCCTCACTTAGGGTGACGTGTGGTATGTGCCCACCAGAATAATCAAATGCGGGCACATGCACACAGCGCTCTGTCTTATGAAAAATAAGCAGGAGGTATGCAAAGCAAAAAGGAAAGATGTGTCACTCAGCAATACTTCATTCTCCCTAAAAACTAAACAGAACTGTGATAAAACCCCCAGTTTATCATATTAGCGGTTGGCTAGTTTCAGGGAGCACAGAAAAGGGGGTGATTTTGGCCTAGAAGAAGAGAGTGAGGAAGGCTTCACCCAGGAGGTGGCATTCGAGCTCAGCCTGAGAAGAATTTAACCAGAGGAAGAATTAGGTTCAAAGCTTGCCAGAAAGGGGGAAAGCATAGCAAAGGCCCAGAGCTGTGACAGTGACTGTCTGGTGCTGGGCCAGAGTCACTGTGATGGCTCACACGTGGGGAGTATGAAGGAAAGAAACAGAGCATGAAGCTGGATGTCTGGGGGCGAGAGGATGAGGCCTTGAACGGCCTACTAAGGAGAAGGAGGACACAGACAATGGGCCCCACAGAAGCTCTTACATAAGAGGGTTCGTTACCACCTGGCCTCTGCCAAGTCTTCCTTATTCACAACTACATAGAACCACAATGGAATGTGCAACGCCTTAGTTCTCTGGGAATCATAGAACAACACTCTTACGACTCTCTTAGTATAATTCTATGGCATCTTCAGATGATCTGAACATCCGTGAAAGGATCCATTGTCAGAATAAAAACTGCAAGGAAGGCTTTTAATTGACTGTAAAATTTCCTGAGAAAAGCTTGCAGACTATTCAAGCTCAGGATCAATCCCCACCGGTATCCCCGACTGCTATCACATTCAGTTGCTATAACAACCTGCCACTCACTTCCACTTTACACCAGTAACCCGAAGACAGCTGGATGCAGAATAGGTTAATTCAAACATAAAGCAAAAGACGCCAGTGACGGGAAACGCAGCAGGGAGGGAATTAAAAATGAAATCACTATTCTCTTAATGATAAGAGCGAAGGATAGCGTAGACGCGGGAAGGCATGCGGTGTGTGATGAAAAACTGCAAGGCAGACGCCAAGAGTGCGCATTCCACCACTGACCAAGGAAGCTTCTCTCCTCAAGAGCCAAACTTCATTTTCACACCTCCCGTCCCTGCACAAGGGCTGTGTGCAGATTCCTGAAGGTCAAGGTGGGTGCCTCCTCAACCTTCCTCTCCTCAAACTTAAACATTTCTCAGTATCAGTACTGACCTACCCTTTTGCCTCTTTCTCTGGGGCTGGGATGGTGGGGGTAGGGGGGAGCTCTACCTCCTCCTGGCTTTAGCAACATTTTCCACTTTTTGAGTTCACTTCTGCCTGCCTCTTACAAAATGTCACATCCAACATCCTTTTGCTCCCTGCTAACTCTACTCTCTCATTGCAGACGGGCTCTTCTCTTTTCTTTTGGAATTTTGTCCTCGTCCACTTGTCCTAGAAGGTCAGTTCACATTCCTGATCTTTCTTATTAGAGTATAGAATACTTGGGGACAAGGACTGCGTCTTATTTTGGGTCACAAGCAGAACAGCAAATAATAGGTGGCTGATACTCGTTAACGTGATTGTAACTGCATGAAGCAATTGTGTCTAGTACACAGAAAAATGTCAGAAGTGTCCCTTTCTTCAATTTGGTGGCTTAGCGCCTGTGGGATGTGGGAGGCCCTATTATTTCATCATGGGCAAAAATGGCTCCGATGGGTTTTTCTTGGTTCTCAAGAAGGAACAGGAAAAGACAGGCTGCATTTTTTTTTTTTCTTTCTGTAACTTAGGAGAAAACAGAACTCTATTTAAAATGAGTCGTTGGCATTTTGGCTGCAGGGACCAGTTCTCAGGAAGATGAAAAAATGAAAGAAAAATCAAAGAGTAGAAAAGCACATTTTAAGTGACATCAGCATTTTTTATAAGATGCCATGGAGCACTTGCAAGGCTTAGAGATACATTTCATTGACACCCTAGTGGGGGCATCACTCAGGAACAGTTACTGTGTGTGTGTGTGTGTGTGTGTGTGTGTGTGTGTGTGTGTGTGTGTGTGTAAAACCTACATGTAAAAATATCTTCTAATATTTTATATAGCTATTTGGAAGTGGTAAGCTAAATTCCCACAAAAATAATGAAAGAGCACTATTATGTGGGACGGCAATGAGGCATGACGCAGGAAAAGACGAAATGAAGTTCCACCGAGAAAATAGGATGAGCAAATGGTTCCCACTTCATCTTCCCATGAAGCCGTCTCTCATAGATAAAGTCTGCTACCTGAGGGCCATTCCTGGCTGAAAAGTATCTCAGCACACACTCATCACACTGCGTCTAATGGCTTGAACTTTTCCTTGGCATCCTCGTTGCAAAGAAATCGTGAGTCCCGTTCTCTTCCACCAGAAGAGGGTTGCTCCGCAGAGGCTCAGAGGGAATGTTCTTCTTGGAATGTTCTCAGAGTGTTTTCCCTCCCAGAAGGAGGAGCCATGAGGCACCGGCATGGTCCTCCCCACTCACAGCATCCCAAGTGCATCCTTGTGAGGATAACAGGGATGAGCAATTGACCATCTACTTTCTGTCAAGATGATATGTGAAGAGTTAAAAGAGCACACAGTAGGCATTATTATTATTATTATTATTATTATTACTATTATTATTATTAGAGTAGCTTTACAAATGAATGTAATGAGGCCCAGGGAAGTTATGTGACTTGCCTAAAATCACAAGTTAATGAAGAATGGGGTTGGTTTGGGTTAGGGACCCAGGGTGTGGCTGCTTGCAGGGAGAGACCCACCCTTCCAGCAGATGGATGTGAGTGCTGGAGGGCAGGGCTGGGAAGGTTCGAAGGCCTCTGGGAAGAGGCGCTATGACTGATGCTGGAAGGGGAAACATGAAAAGCTCTCTCTCTCTCTCTGTCTCTCTCTCTCTCTCAGGACCAGTGTGGGGGACTCAAGGCCATTCTTTGTAGGACCCACGAGGCTCCAGCCACCACAGGTCAGTCATAGCATCACTGCCTCAAAGAAAATGAATAAGGTTGCCAAGGGTGGCGGACGTGGGGGGAACCCCCCCCCCGGACACCCGGGGAGGACCCCGACAAATGTGGCGAAGGTGACAACTCTGGGAGGACAGTGGTCTTCAGGACTCCACTGGCAGTTCTCCCGGCCGTGAGCAGGGCAGGGCCAGACACCCCTCTACTGGACACACAGGTGACTCCAGAGAGCACGGGTTTGGACTACGCTCTGCCATCTGACATCACGAACATCTTCCTGTTGGAGGGACCTGTGGCAGATGTGATCACAATGTCAAAGGACCAGAGTTTTCGGCAGGATGGATATCTGTGTGAAGTGTACAAGGTCTTCCTCTCCATCAGTGTTTTGGTCAACAGAAGGTTCTCAGTCTTGGCATATAATACCCGTGTCTCAGACAACTAGACTTTCGGCATCCTTTTGCTCTCCTATAGCTGCCTTTAACGGATGCCGCTGAAATTTCAACAGGGCGTAAAACTGAATCTACTCGAAATGTGTCCTAAAAGGCACCTAATTATTCCTTGCAGCCCACCTAGCATTCTCGGCAGTCAAATCCTGTCCGTGTGGAAGTGTTTACGCTGTCAGACCCCTTGATGGACCTAAGCCGCACTGGGTGACATGGGGACCAGGCTGCACCTCCCATCTGGGACCTGCTCTACAGCAGATGCCTCCTCTGCCAAGAATTAGTTACACCTGTCTCCTCGTTTTTAGGCATACCTCTTAAAATCAGACGATTTTCTTGGTGAGCACTGCTGCATCGGATCAATAGATCACAAAGTTTAAGAGCAATATGTTTCCATTTCCCCCTTGAACATGACTCTATCCGTTTCTAAGCCAAAGTCAACACGGTTTTCCTGCAGAGCTAATGCCCCCCCACAGGTCCCCAAGTAGATGGGTTCTGTAGCAAGGGTGGGCAGCTGAGGTACTCAACGGGATTTGCTTGAGGCTGGTTGGGAAGGCATCATTGCTGAGCATCAAGGTCCTCAGTAATCTGACAATACAATACATTTTCATTTATATTTATATACACATTATACTTTCAGTGGTTCGAGTTACTGGTTTACTGCAGACAGGAAAGGAATGGGGAGAAAAAGTATTCTCTAACTGGAACTTGCCTTAATTTGCCATTCCTTTTCCTCAAGACTTGTTTTTAAGGTTGGCTGACATCCATACAACGCTAATAGTGAATTTTACTATTGCAGCCATAAAATTTTTCAGTGCCAAGCTCACCTAGAACCCCGGCAGGTTCTGAATTTTAAAAAGAAGTCTCTAATCCAGTCCTAGAGTATTTTTGCGGATGCACAGGTGAGAGCTGGTGAAACTCATCCCTTCCCAAAAGACCGCAATCACTTACAGAATAAGAATACCAAGAACCCCAGAATGCTAAAGAGATCTAATATTCGGACCTTGACACATTATTCTCACTTACGTTGTGCATTCCTTTTCCAGAAAGTTCTCACAGGCTCGGTGAACAGACCAAATCATCAAAGCAGCACTGGCAGCTGTAACGTCGACTGTAAGACACTGAGCTCTCTCACTTCTTAAGGAACTAATATTATCTTAGAACTGGAACTGTAATCTAAAATTCATCAATCTTAAGATTTTTCATACTCAACAGGACCTTGAGTCCTTACAATAATTTGCAAACTGGAATTCTTACTAAAATGATTAGATCGTTGAAGTTTCGGTGATGGGATTTCTAAATTTAACTCTTACCTTTCAAATATTAATCCTGTATATAAACATGAATCTCTAAGGTTAATTAATTATATTCATGTGTTATTACAAGCATTTTATATTCATGTTTTTCTTACAGTTTGCTTATCCTGCGCTTAAGAATCTCATTCGCCGTCCCTCCCCAACATACAATTTCAAATTTATTACATTCATATTTGATTTTGCTTTGGGACTTATAATTATGGTTTTAAATTCTTATTATTTCAGAGGTTTTAAAATTTAAAAAGTGATTATAAACTAGCATCATGCTTGCCTAACCATTGAACTCTCACTGCTTTCTCAAGTCTCCACGATTTTTTGAAACTATTATTATTTTAATTGTGAATATGTGCAGATAAAAAAAATCAGCCAGTTCAAATAGTAAGTTTCCTTACTATTACCCACCAATCCTTTTCCACTTGCATGTAAAATATTTCCATAAAATATTGCAGCTATCTTTTCAGAACTAAGTTCTGCATTCACCAGTGTGCATATGTGTGTACAAATGGATTTATATAACATGAATCATAGCATATTATTCGCTTTTCTCGCAATCATTATGTATCAGTGCATAAAGCTTTGCATCCTGTTTTTTAACTGCCGCGTCATATTTCCTTATTTGGACATATTGTAATTCAGTAATTAATTTACAAGTTGCACAAATTCAGGACGCCTTCCGCACTGTCCTCTATGTAAACAGCAGCCCCTGGAGTTGGACGAGGCCCTGCGCTGAGACCTGCAGTGGATGTCCTCGTAAATAGGCCCCATGTATGTGTACTAGTATCTAGTCTGTCTGTAGAACAAAACCCTAAGCGGTGAACCGATTGACTAATTGGTTCCTCTAAATGACACCACCTGCTTCTCCCTCTTCCTCATCCCCTTCGCTGAGTCCTGTTGGTTCTACTTGAAATCTACACTGCCTCTCCACCACTGCCACCGCCACCCTAGACCAGGTCACCGTGACGCCTTCCCTGGACTATTGCAAGGTCTTCCCGACTCGTGTCCCTGCCTTGCACCTGCCTGCCGTCTTGTCCATCCCCTACAAGGCCTCCAGTGTGACTGTTTCAGAATGTACACCTGTGCACCTGACATTTCTGCTTAAAACCATATAGTGTTTCCCTTTGCCTAAGTTAAGTTCAAACTCAGGAGCACAGCCTATCAGACCCCCACAATCTGGCCCTTGCTTAATAACGAGGCTCATTTCTTACCCCCTCGCATGCCCACTCTATGCTCTGGCCACGCTGAGCGTCTGTCATGTTCTTGATGGAGCTGGTCGTGATCTGGCCCTTGGCACATAAGATTCCAGTTCCAGCCCCCCTTCTAGCCACCATCTAGCCCGCCACTCCTCCATTCTCAGCCTTCAGCTTGGACATACGTACAGCGGTTAAGAGCACAGGCTCTAGAACTAGACTGCCCGTGTCTGTCTCTACCATTTACCAGCTGTATGTCCTTCTCTGGGCCTCATTTTTCCCATCTGTAAAATGGGACCAACAAGAGTATCAACCTGAGAGATCTGCTGTGAGCAGTAAACCAGCTAGTGTGCATAAGGCATGAGCACAGCAGAGGGAGGGTAGCAAGTGCTCAGTATGCGTTAGGTATGGTTACTATTACATACCCTCCTTAGGGGTGCCTTCACAGACCCCTTAGTCAAGGTTAAGTCCCTTTGCCAGTAACCCTGCCATAGTGAATCAGTCTAAAGAGTAGATGAAGCTGTGCCAGTGATTTACTCACGAGTGTGACTGTGTCTATTCATTTAATCATTCATTCACTTACTCAACACATATTTCTATGTGAAAACTCTGATCTAGGCACCACGCTGGACACCTGTGAGCACTGGGCAGACGCACTGCCCTTCCCAGGGCTGCCAAATGAGGAGTCACACAAATCAAAACCAATCTCCCTGGGTATTGATTTTGCTCTTCAGTCAGCTAATATTTATGGAGCTAATAGTCATGCCTCACGGTCAGACAGCTTTCTGGATGAGAAATATAGAACACAAAAGCACAACCAAGCTCTTGGCTGAGATAGCGCATCACAAGATGGAGAGTCAGACAACAAACACACTTTTAACGCAGAGTTAAATCACGACCGCAGCCGTGACAAAGAGGAACAAGCGCATCGCAAGGGATGCTCTTCTAGATAAGATGTGGCAAAGTCCTCTCAGAGGAGGTGACATTTGAGCAGACCCTGACAGGAAGTGAGAAGGGAGAGAGAACCAAGTTCCATTTGGTGGAAGAGAGTTCCAGACGGAGGTAATTCTAAGAGCAAAGTCCATCAGATTTTTGTCTTGTTTGGGGAAGAGCAAGGTAGTAGGTGAGGCAGGACCTCACTGAGGGAGGGAGAGAATGACAGAAGACGAGACTGGGGTAGCACGCGGGGCCAGAACACGTAGTGCTTTCCAGGCCATGATGAAGACTTTGGATTTTCTAAATGTGAAAAGAAACCGCTAGAGGGTTTGAATCAGAAAGTAATAGGAACAGAATTGTGTTTTAAAGGGCCACATTAGCTGGTGTGTGGACAACAGATGTGACTGTGTGTGGAAGGGGATGGGTGTAATGAGGGAAACTACTGAGAAGGCTTCTGCAATAATTTAGAAAATAGGGGCCTGGATTAGAATGGTAGCTGCGTTCATGGTAAAAAGTGGTGAGATTTAAGATGTGTCTTGGAAAAAGGTCCATTTGCTAATGAACTGAAGGCCAATTATGAGGAAAGAGAAGCCAAGGATGACTCAGGGTTTCAGGACAAATGGTGGGACATTTACTGAGATGGGGACGCTGAGGGAGGGTTAAGTGTTGGAGATGTGAAAACCAAGCATTTGGTTTTGTGCAAATTAAGTCTCAGATGCCTATAAGGCAACTAAACAAAGACAACAAGCAGGCAGTGTGGAGTTCAGGGGCGAGGTAAGGACTGGAGATGAACATTTGGGAGTCCTCAGCTAGAAGTGGTATGTAAAGTCATTGGGCCAGATGAGGTCCCAGTGGGGAGCAACTGGGAATGGAGAGGAAAAGACAAACACGAGCTAACACTGCACCCTGGGACTCTTTGGCAATTATAAGTTGGAAAGGTAAGGTTGTTTTAGCTAAAAAAAAAAAAAAAAAAAGAGCAGACAGTGATGGAGGAGGAAGATCAGAGTGGAAAAGGGAGTAATTTTTTACAGAAATAGAAGGGGGTGAGAGGTGAGCAGGAGCGACAGGACCCTGAAGGCACTCGCCACGCACATCCTGCTCCTATCATCCCTCCTCTATTCTGTACTGTCACTCCCTCCCAGAGCCTGTGGTTTCCCTTCCATGCCTGCTCCCTGTGCTCCTTTCCTCCCTCCATATTCGCTGCACCAAATGTGTGTGCGTGTGTATGTGCCCGTGCACATGTGCACACACGCAGAAGAGAGAAAGAGAGAGTGAGAGGGAGAGAGAGAGAGAGAGAGAGAGCACACTTGCATTAGGCAGCCAAGAAAAGAGCTGGTCAAAAAATGTTCAACCTAGAGGAGCAGAGAGAAATCAGTAGCATCGTTGGTCTTCTTGTTTCGGCTGTTTAAGGGGCCTACAGCTCCACACATTTGAAATATAGTCTTCTGGGCAGATATACAAGTGGGACCACGATTACAAATAGTCAAAAGAACGAAATTTTCCCTAGTCCAATACCTTCACCCAACTCATTAAAGGTTTAGGTTTAGAACATCCTCCCTTTGGTTTTCCTTATCACGTGACTGTGTCCCTGAGCTGACCTGCAGGCATCACAGGCCATTAAAATCTTGGCGCTTTGCTTTCAAACTTCCCCTCAACTTCAAAAGGAGACTCTAACAAAGGCATCGCTATTATTTTAACTAACTTAAAAATGGCTGTACAATTTTTAAAAACTTTTGTGATATTTTTCTCATTATAAAACATAAATGGATTTAATTAACCTAAGAAAACTAAAAGTGGTGGTAACTAATTTATTTTCCCTTCCTCGGCTTTTGTTTTGTGACTTCTGATAACAGCCTTTATTTCCCTTTCAAGCATAAATTTCCATGGAAATCAAACCAAAGGAGAACAAAATGAAAAGTTTTACATTTCTCTTTGAGCCTAACTCTCTTATTCTCTTTAAGTCTACTGACGGATTTCGCTTGGACTTAACCTTTGTATTTGGGGTATTATCAAGTATATCATCTCTTATTTTTATGGCTGTCATATCGTACCTAAAATCAGTTATTACATAGAACACTGAAATCCTCATCGAATGTCAGCTATTGGAACAGGCCATGTCTGTGGCCTCTGAGATTCCTTTAAGCTTCCACTTGTGTTTCCCACGACCTGCTTTAGGGCTCAACCTGAAGATCGCCCATGCCTACTGTGCCCCAAACTAAACTTTTGGTCTATTTATCCCCTCCTTGAGGGCTCCGTCCCCCTTGACCTCCAAAATGAATTATCACTGAATCCACAATATGTCCCGAGGCTCTCCATTCACTGCATCTCCTCTGCCCCACACCAACCCAAACCACTCACATAGATTAGTGCCAAGGCCCCCAAACTGGTCCCTCTACTTCTATACTTCCCCCTTCTGAGTCCAATCTCAAAACATTTGTCCCATTAACACATTTTTGGTTTTTTTAAGAAATAAAATCAGGTAAGACAATCCTCTGGTTACAAAACACAGTGCTATACCAGACCGAACTCATCAATCAAAGCACAACAGTACTGAATTGTGTTCGCTGCGAAAAAGATCCGAGAGTTCCAAAAATTCAAGGAAAATGTGGATTCTGATTTAATAATTCACACATGATATGGTCACGAGCTTTCTTCATCTAACTCAGAGTTCCATGGAGGGATCAAGGATTCACATCTGAGGCAAAATCATCAACAACTCTCACTTCATGAAGTCAGAGAATTTCTGAAACGTCTCTTTGAAAAATGTCTTTTAGGGTCAAGAATTCTTATTATATTACTATTACCTCTGCTACTGACCACACGTATGTATGAAAGCTGGTGATGGTATATCACTTCCCCTGCTTTAATTTCCTCAATTAAAGTCTTAAGCACACGGGCAAAGCTTGTACAACTTCCCCTGGTGGTGACTCCTCATGCCGAAATGACATTGCTGCTTTGTCATTACAGGTCAGACATAAACCCTCATGAAATCGTTTTTACATGTTTCTGTTTTACTTATCGACGCCTCTATTCCTGGATGTCGTTCCTTAACGGTGCTATTGTTTTCAAGCTGTGCAAAGAAAACATAATGTTTGGTTCTCACAGCTACTTCCTAATGCCATTTCCATGGAAACAGGACTTTTCCCCTTAACTGAGATGGCATTAATAATCAGATGCCTAAAGTCATACGAAAGGGAGAAAAGGGGACGGAAATTACCAGCCAGTCTTTCCTAGGTTGATGGGGAACATTTAGGACCCTCATCTAGGAGAAGAGAAGATGCTCAATGAGTTAATATTTCATCTTATTTTCATTTCTAAAAACATTATATAAAAACAAAAAAAGTTGTCACCACAAAGAGAAGATTCTGAGCAAAGCCACCCAAGCCACAACCCTGGAGCCCCAGCTTCATCTCACGGCTCCTCCGCAAGCCTGTGTGCCACCCACAGTCAAGGGCAGAGGCCGGTCTGATCAAACGCAGAAGAAAGCAATAGTTTGGGAAAGAAGTATTTCTCTCTCTCCTTTCTGACCGGCTCCGTTTATATAACAACAAAGGAGCACATGAAAGATCTCAAATGACTCCATCAGAATGTTTACACATTTGTGAACTTTGCAGACTGCACATCAAACATTCGAGTGACTAATTTTTCCTCTTTTTTAAAAATTTTTTACAGATGCTAATTGACATATCAATAGCCTTGAGCCTTCGGAGTGAAATAATTTTGCAAACCATTACGAAAACTACATGTAATTTTTCATAGCAAAAGCTTAAAACAGAACATTTTGTTTACGGTCAGAATTGTTATAATTAAACCCTTTTCTACCCACCTCTTTTAAGATCTGCAAGACAAATAATTCATCATAGCAGAATTAAGGATAAAAAAAGAGGGAAGTGTCTCGGGGTTTATCATCAGAGGAGAATCCAAAATAATGTAAATAAAAAAAAAAAAAGTGAAAAATAATTTATAAAAGTTTGGGGCTACTCCTTACAAGAAACCAAAATATATATATATTGAATTGACTAAAAACTGCCTGATAAAAAATGACTAATGTTATTCTTTAAACAATTTCTTACAGAATGTCTGGTCCATAGACATGCTATTAATTTGGTGTTTTCTTCAAAATGATATTTTGGGGGAAAACAGTAAAAGAAAAATTATGGCAAGTCACAATGTGGTGGCAATGTTTCCTTCAGATAAATACCCAGAAGTAGGATTTGCTGGATCATGTGGTGGTTCTATTTTTAAGTTTTTGAGGAACCTCCACACCATTTTCCGTGGTGGCTGCACCAATTTACATTCTCATCGCAGAAGAGTTCTCTTATATTTAGTACCTCAAAGGGACATCTGCAGCCTCATGATCACTGCAGCATTATTCACAACAGCCAAGATATGGAAACAACCTAAGTGTCCCCTGATGAATGAATAAAGCAAATGTGGTGTATATACACAAAGGAATATTTATTATTCAGCCATTCCAGACGGTTCTGGTGTTCAGTCTCCTCTCAGACCTCAGGGCAGGACGATGCCCAGAGATAAGGGCATCTGCCTTGTGCTCCAAAGTCCCCTAGCAAAGAGAGCCCAAGGATCTTCGTAGGTGTAAGAGACACATGTGACAATCTACAAAAATGAATCTCACTCTTGGATTAGGGAAGACACTGACAAAGATCATATAGGCTGTTTCAGTAAAATGCCTACATGGCTCCTTCAGAGCTCAGCTTCTGGGAAGAACAGACCTCACCTTCATGGCTCACTGTTCTCTGACCTGGCCTCTGCCTCTCATGCCCCTGAAATGGCTCTCAGTAAGGTCATTACTGGCCTTCTAATGGCTGCGCCCAGTGAATATGTGTCACTTCTTATAGGGTTGAAGTCTATTCTGACTGCTTCCTTGAAATTTTCTTGGCTTCCAAGATGATGCTTTCATCTCCCTAATGGTTTTACATTCACTGCTCAGACCAGGGAGAGAATACAGAATGCATCTTCCTCACTGACGCTGACCAAACGCAGTGGGTTCTAAGAACATCTTGCTGAGCGTTTTCTAAAGGAAAGAGTTTGTGATGGAGGAGCAGTGTTTTCCATGAATGTGAAAGGAGGCACAGGCGGAAATGCAGGCCAAATATTTTTCAGTCTCGTTTTGAATATCCACATCCCCAGGGTTTCATCCCCGTTCTCTTCTCATCCCTGCGTCATGGCATTTGTGCCCCTGGCTTTGACAGCCTCTCACACCCTCTCATGTCTCCTTATCTAAGCCAAAAGTCTCCCTAAGCCAACCTACCCGTTGGCCTGAATATCCCACAGGCACCCCAATCTCAGCGTGTTGACAATGGGCACTGCCTTTCTCCAGGGCCTGCTGCCTCTCCTGAATCCTACACTTTGGTTAATGGCACTGCAGTCTGCTTCTGACCGGGTCCCCACACTGGCAGTCACCCCAGACACCCTCTTTCCAGCAGCCTTCCTTTGAATTCGTCTGGAGGTGCTGTCAGTTTTACAGTAAAGCTCCTTTCCACGTCACCTTAGCTCAGTTCTTCAGCACCTTTGTCTTGATTCCTGTGCTGGCCTGCTAACGGGTCTCCTCGCAAAATATGAACGTCGTCTCTTTACTTTAAAAGCCTTCAAGGCCTCCCCCACATTTTTAAAATGTTCTTCTTTACAACCCTAATGCAGTATAACTGACCCACAATGACTGCGCATAGTGACAGTGCACAGTTTGATGGGTTTTAACGTATGTGTACATGCATGCCTCCATGGCCACAATCAAGAAAATGGACATATCCATCACCCCTCCCCCTAAAGTTCCTGGTGTGTCTTTCTTACCCCTCCTGAGCAACCTGTACATGCTCTAAACTCAGACACCTGGGTTCAAAGCCTCATTCCAACACTTCTAAGCTGATTCCGGGCAAATCACTTAAGCTCTCTCTGTCCCTGCTTGTTCGTTAAAGTAAAAAGGCGGCCATAGTAATATTACCCTTCTCATACAGGAGTGGTGAGGTTAGTACAGCTAACGTTTCAGAATGCTTAGAGTAGCCTCTAAAGGCTTCCCACTTCACTAGATTAAAAGAGAAAGCGCCTAAAATGACCACAGCGAGGTGGTCTGTGCCTTCTTTGTGCCTGCTGAGCAGTTCCTTGCGGGGATCTTTATGCCTGCTCTCCCCTCTGTTCAAAACATTCTTCCCAAATTTGTCTGGCTTGTTCCCATACTAATATTGTACCTCTGTTCAAAATGTCAGGCCTTTCTTGAGCATCCTGCATGTAGTTTTTACCCCTTTCTCAGCCCTCTCCCATTCATTCAGCTTCTTCTGTTTTCTGAAGTGCTGATTACCCTCCAACTTCCCATGTGTGCATTTGCCTATGTGTTTATTATCCCTCCACTTAACCATAAGCTTCACGAGAACAAGGACTTTGTTTTGTTTATTGTTTCTCCAGCACTAGGCACATATTCGGTACTAGAAATATTTGTTGGATTACCATTCCTGGCACAGGGTAGAGACCCAACGAATGGCAGCTCTTACCAGAAGTGTGGTTGTCATCGTCGTCATCATCAGATGTGCCCCATCACCACCATGCCCAGGAAACCTCCAACTCTAAAAGAAACTGTCGACCGAAGACTTTCCTCCACGAATCAGGCCACATCTGTATTCTGATGGCCACGCCATTACCTTGACTTACATTTCTGCTCAAGTCTTTCGACCTTGCCTAACGTAGATTTCTGAAGCTGGGTGCTTCCCCAAATGTTTGCTTTCTTGGCTTCATAAACCTGACCTCACGACTGAATAAACCGCAGACCTTCTGTTGGGAACTCAGCCCATCTGACCCTCAAGATGCTGCTGAACTTCACTCGAGTAGTCACTAGTCCCCAAAAGGAAAACCCACATCATTCCTCTACCTTAAACTCTGCCTGATCAGGCTTTCCCTAGACTGACTGCTCATGCTCTGGTTGACCATGTTTCTTTAAATAAATCATAGATGTTTATGAAACAATCTTTTCTCATTGTGTCTTAGTAAAATTTCTGTCTTACAACAATTCTTAAAAACCTATTCACAGTTCTTGAGAAAACCTGAAATTCTGTCATTTGTAATGTGAATTTACTTGCCTACGTGGCGATTGTTATGCTAATACCAGCTATGCAAATACTAGCTAGCAGACCAAATAGTAATCCAGTCTCACAATAGGTTGCGGATAATCACTTTTCAGTAGGTGTTTGTAAATAACCATTTTGTATGACTTGAACACTATGGAGCCTTAGGGGTAGTCAATGAAGATGTATTAAATTGCTCATGTCACAGAATCTGTGCGATGGATTTCTAGGACTTAATCCTGGGTCATTTCAAACTTTGCTTGATTTGCAATGCCTGAGTACTTTGCATACAATTTATTTGTTATAGTCAAATATTCTAATTCAGAGGCTCTCACAAACATAATATGCTAAAAGAATGTTCAATAGTTTATTTCCTTCTACAGATGCCTTTCACTATGATAACTGCCTTCGACGCTGTGCTCCTCAGTGTCCTCAACTGGCGACCTCTTTCACAGTGCAGTAGAGCTCAGCCTTAAAAGCATTTCCTGGAATCCGACAGACCCCAGAATGAGGCAGACTGTGTGAACCATCTGAAGCCATTCTAAGGTCTGCTCCACATCTCCAGTGTACCACATCCTTAGCTGTTGGGAAGGTTTCACCCTGGTTCTACACAAGGATTGACGTGAAAGGCTGCTTCCGTTTCCTTCCTTGTTTCCCCTAACTCACCTTTTGTATTATTGTTCACTTATGATTTAATAGTGACATCTCCCAGGGGCCTCCCCACCCCTGCATTGATTCTCTCCATCACTCATACTCACACACACACACACACACACACACACACACACACACACACACTACCCACAACGACCACCTATGCTGGATGCAGTACACAGTATCAGAGATGCAGGATGCTCTTCAAGACCCTACCACCCTAGCACAGCAATTACACACCGGGGAACAGCAGCTGAATGTAAAAGAATGAATATGTAACACGGGGCTCCACACACACATCATGTATTACACACGGAACCACTCACATGGGTGGACACGGTGTGCGTTAAACCTTCCCACACAGCTCTCCCCACTCCGTCTCCGTCTCAGTTCATTCCAACTTCTCCAAGATAAACCAATGGAAAATTCAGAGAAGGTGTCATTAATTTAGACTCTCTTAATAAACGTCCAAACAGCTTTTACAGGCTGGCCAATATAAATGCTGGGGACATCAATAAAGCATTTCCAATATTAAAATAGAATATGCTTAGCATACAGTCTCTGTCAGGCTAGATTTCTGTAAGGGGCAGCCTATCTTAAGACTTAGGCAAGGGTTTTGGAGAAAAATAAGCCTGAATGTTAGACCTTGCTGCACCTCTTATTAGCAGTGTGACAGTGGAGACATTATTTAGTCTCTTTGCAGCTTATTTTTGAAATGGCAACATGAGATTAATAGTACTCCTTACCTCATCAGGTAGCTGTGAAGGATAAATGAGAGAATGCATTAAAATGCTTAGCGATCAATAAATTTCAGTTTTAAAAAACGGTCAGTTGAAGGAGAAAACACTTCAAACCTTTTTATAAGAGGTCAAACAACAAACCCACAAATAGCATCCTGTTTGTCCTGAGTAAAACAAAACATCTAGGAAAAAAACAGGAAGCAAAGAGAACTTGAGATTGGCCATATGGGAGCTTCTGCAGGTTATAAAAATAGCTTGATTTAATCAGAAACCCCTAGCTCCAAAAGGCCTGAATGAATATGAGGAGGAAATAGATTTTGTCAATGAAGACTCTGTGTCGGGCCCTCAATATTAGATACAGAACTATGATTAAATTAGTCAGAAGACGTATGAACTGCAAAAAGAGATAAGTACCCTATCCACTTTTTTTCTAATATCTGTCCTAACGTCATTAATAATACTGGCTTTGAATAATGGTCTTTACTTATCACTTATATGTCAGGGTGAAGTCAAAAGTTTGAGCAATCGGTGAACCAATTCCTAAAAACTGACACTAATCGGTTTCAAAAAATTGAACTGAAAACTCCTGAGCTAAACACAATTGAATGGAAGGAAACATGACAGTGTTTTTTAAAAGAAGACTTCAAAATTCTTAGTTTCCTATATTGGGCCGGCGTGCACTCACCAAATGGTGTTAGCTTTCCTTGAAAATATTTAGATGTGCCTTATTTTAGGAAAAAACAATACATGCAAAATTTCAAAGCAGAGAGGATAGAAGATAACAATTTGCATTCGAAAAGATGCTTGATTTACAGGAAATATTCCTGGAAGGGTCCCTGTGAACAGCAAGATTCCTTGGGCTATTTGCAGAAACTGAATCTGCATTCAATTATCTAAAGCTATAACTGTATTGGTACATTTAAAGAATTAAAGAAAACAACTAAAATCTTAGTATTGTAAAAGAGAAAAGCAGTAAAAGACCGTGAAGATCACGGAGGCAAGCATCTCATTTCAGAAAGAGAGGTCGGTTCAGTCATGTGAAGTGGCATCTCATCTCTGATCATCTTGGGACTGGAACCCAGAACCCCGACGTGGTCCCTGAGGCCTGTCTCATCACTCCAAACTGCATCTCCCACTTCCCCACATATCCTTTGATACTATATTTAGAAACGCCTGTGAACACTAGCTGTCAGTTCTTAAGAATGTAAGAAGCAGAGCTCAAGCCTCCCATAGATGAGTGTCTTTCTGTAAGGGCAGATCCATCTGGAGTTAAACGAAGTGTGGCGGAAGAGATCCGCCACACCAAGAAGGCCCGGCCACATGGGACCTGATTTCACACATCACAACATCGCCAATCTGAGGCTTCACTGCGCTGGGGCTATGAAGAAATGGGGCCGTTAATTTATTCAACCAATATTTGTCGTTTTGTTTTGTTTTGTTTTGTTTTGTTTTGTTTTGTTTTGTTTTGTTTTTTGTTTTACATGCCCCAAGATCTGAGAATAACACATGAAATAAAGACAAAAGTAGTCCCTTATAGTCCATCAATAGAAGCAGTCAACACTTACAGAGAGTTTCCATGTTCTAGGCACAGTATTAAGCAGTCACGTGGATTATCTCATTTAATGCACCCAACGTACAGCCCAACGGACAGTGAAATATGTCTTTTGGTGATTACCATTTTACAGGTGCAGAATAAAGCACAGAGAGATTAAGTAACTTACCCGGTGTCACACAGCTATTAACGGGCAAAAGTGGAATTTGAAACCAGCCTCAAGGCCTGGCCTCCACCCTCAGCCGGTGTGAGATACTGACTCCCAGGGAATGGGGGAAGATGCACTTTAATCACAATCCTACAAATAATTCATGACATTACAAATATAATAACTTATACAAAGGGGAAAATTGGGCTACTCAAAGATCATTTACAAGAAGCATGCAATCACTGTAAGAGAAGCCTGTTTTCACTACCAAACAATGAGTCACTACTTATCACTGTCCAAGTGGCATTTACCTTCCAATACGAAGTACCATATTAGTAAAATGCACTCGTAGTAATGTGGGGGTAAAGTTACGTTTTTAAGCTTTCAGCATTACTCACTGGCTCAACTTGACTCTGTCCTTTCAAAATCTGATGCCAGAGGAAAAGCCCCCTTGTAGGGTGTGAGCTCGCAAAACGGTTCTTCAAACTGCCCACCCTGTCTTGCATGGACTTCTCTTTCTGATACACAGAGAAGGTGGGGTTTTCTCCCTTCCCTTTTCACATCCAATTCACTAGACGCTCATTGTGAAGTTTGCCAGACTTTCATTAAGATTTTGCAAATGTCCATCATCAGTCAAACCAGCACATGCAGGTCTGGTTTCATCCTAATTATTCATGCTCATAACTGGGGGGGAAAAAAAGAAGAAGAAGAAGAAGAAGATTCACCCGTCATGCCCAGGTTTGATTGAGTTATGCCAAATGAGGGCAATTAGAAGACATATGGACACCCTCATTTGCTTAATGGAGAGCGTACTCCCTCAGTAATGTTTTCCAACCCAATCTGTTTCAAATGAACTGGGAGAAACATGCAGAACAACTGCATATAATGTGCAGCTAGTGCGCTGCAAACCGGGGACCAGAGGCTGATGGCTGGCTGCGCTCAGCCCTCTAAGCCATGTGCCAGCCTGCCTCCAAGGCCACCTGAAAGAGGACACTTCTTCCCTTGCACAAAGACACCTCAGTTTGCCAAGCCATGTGCCCAAAAGGGTGCCTTCTCCCATGACACATTCGTAAAATCGCAGAGCAAGTGAATTTTGTCAATTCACACCGGGTATCTCAGGGCCACAGAATTGGTCAACCCTGTGAAAGTCACATCCTCTGGGCCTCGTTTTCCTCATCTCTAAAACGAAAGGATGGATGGACCAAATACATTCTAAGCCTCCTCCCATGTTTTAAGCTAAAAATGAGAAATGCTTAGGCATCCCTGAATTTTTCAGAGATGCTGTGTGATTTGCCTAAGAGGGGAGAAAGAACCGCTGGACCTAGAGATCATATCGGCTTCCTACAGAATGTGAGGCTCCTAGGACTTTTCTGTGGACTCCAGCCCTCGCTCTCCCGCCAGTCTCCCAAGGGACAGCCTTAGGCATCTCATCCCTCTATCCAGTGGGAAGAAGAGAACCATTCGCCCAAAAGACAGCACAGTCAGAACGGCCGATGAGAGGGCAGCTATGAAACAGTTTGGCTAATATAAAAAGTGCCCCACAAATACGCCTTCTGGGTCCTCCCAGAGGCTTTATCCTCAGACTGCCCAGAGGAAGTTCCTTTTGGTCATACGTCTCCCAATTCCCTTCTTCCCTATTTCTTTCCTATTTGTCAATAGAGCATATGAGAGTGAACATCTGCTTCCCAGTCTATTTTTGCTGTTTACAGAATCAGACTGGCCACCCAGAGAAGGCTGGCACCGAGGCCCTAGTGATCCCTCCTGGTGCTGCTCAGTGACTCTGCTCCACCACAGCTTCCGAGGTGGGAGAAGGATAGCAGAAGCCTCTCGTCGCCACAGAGAACACCGAGCAGTCACTTGCCATGGAATAAAGTCAGAGTGAGCCCCCCACGGTACGGCACGGCAAGTTAAATCTGGATATCTCCTCTGCTTCAAGTCCTACACCGGAACTTAGAAATCAGGGGAGCTAAAAAATGGAAGCACACATTCTGCTTATGCAGCCCGAGAGACACAACGCAGAAATCTTCGTTCTTGGGAAATAAATTTAAACCATCTCAGTTCATTAATCCTGGAGGAGAGACCAGCTTCCTCCAGCACCCATTTAGGATGTTATTCACACAGTTCTGGGGAGAAAGTGAGACTGAGTCAGTACTGCTTGGCATTGAATGCAAGATGCTTGAAGGGAGGACGCCTGAGGTCAGGCGGCGTCAGAAGTTCCCCTGGGGCCTCAGCCTGGCCGTCCTGTGTCTCCACCTCAGCCCCCACCAAAGCGTTTCAGCGGTGGCAGGTGTATTGGGAGCATCCATCAAGCTGTCTCCAATCCCTCCTCCCCACCTTGAAAGTGGAGACTCGGAGAATGTCTGGCTGTAGGAAATGGAAACCAGAAATTACCTAGACAGCCCACTCCCTCTCCCCCTCCACAGCAATCAGCCCCAAGCCTGGCTGCTCGGTGTGTTTCAAAGCTGAGCAAATATTGAACCTAGGAAACATCTCTGGAAAGCTTCCATGACTGACTTGCTGATGTCACAACGCTCAGTCTATGACTATAATTTTAAATAATCATCAACAAATACTGCGTCCATGGAGGAGGAGGCAGAAGCTGTTCCACCATGCCCTGTTTGCCAGGCAGCTGTAATACTGAAAACAGAGTGGGCTTTAGAGGTGGCTCTGGGTTCAAATCCTAGTCCGTCACACTCCGAGACACTGGGCAAATGGTTTAACCTCTCTGAGCCTCGATTTCTTCATCTCTAGTACATCTCCACTGGGAGAGTTGTTTTGAGAACTAGAAAAATCATTTAAACAGGCTAACGAAGTCTCTCGGAGAGGTAGGGCATCGTCGTTGCTGCTCGCTGCAAGCCATTCACTCATTCGGCTCTCTTTGTTACCCTGCGCACGATCAGAAGCACCAAAACCCACCTGGCAGGTGCTGGGCCCATGGAATGAATGTCTCACGGCACAATCGTCTTGTTTTTAACAAGTAAAAGAGAGTCAACGTGTAAAAGTCAGCCCGCCACAGGCACGCGCTTCTGCACGTAAACATCAGAGGTACTATTCATTCCAGCACAGTCTCACGGACGCCTTTTCACACAAACCTGAAAATGCAGATGGGCGAGTGAAAGGCTGGGGTTTGAAAAGAGGGTACGTAAAAAAACACGACCCAACTTAAGACAGAAAGATAATCCCACGAGGTTCCTTCCGGCTTATCCCAGCTTCTGATTCTTCATCCGTCCCATCCCTCTGTAGACTGACTCCTTGCTAGGATGGTGGACAGGTCGTGGTTTACACAGAAAGATTGCACCAGAAAGCACAAGGCGGGGCTCCCAGAGGCATCTGTGCCTGCATGGCAAGCCCAGACAAACCACAGGTGCCAGATCCGCACGGAACCTGCTCCCCCAAAAAGGCCACCTGTGTCCATCTGAATCACCGAGACTGACAGTCCCTCATGGGCTCAGGGTTGAGTCGCGTTACAATAATTATCTCGACGAATCTGGACGCTCGCTCTAATTTCGTGAATTTGCAAGCTGGGTGATTTGGAAAAGCTCGGTCCATAGTTACATATAAAACCTCTTGATTCTAACGACAGTGAGAACCATCGGGGCCGCGAGCTAATAACAAAGCTCTATGTTTGTGAGTGTTTCTGTATCTGCAAACACGATGCAGAAGCACAGTGTTGATTATCTTTAAAAGAGTCTTGTTAAGATTTTATATTTGCCTTGGGGACAGCCGGAGAAAAGTCGCCTGTACACAACAGGCTCGCAGTCTCTCCGAGTCGGCACCAATTGAAAAATCAAAGACCTGTTCCCTTACGATGATCTCCCATAAACACCCCCTGGCTTGAGTCGGATTTATGGCATGCCTTCTTCCAAGGAGGCAAAGAGAAAACTCTCCCATATTGTTCTCCTATGCCAAAGCAGTCCTGGGGGTCAGAGACTGCCCGCTAACTGATGGCTGACATCCCTCTCGTCACCCCCAGTGCCCTCACCCACCTCCTGCCATTCCAATTCTGTCAGCTCTGGCAGCGATGGGTGAGCTGTAAGGTCCAAAAGGGGAAAAAAATGGAAGAAGAAATAGGACTTTAAAAATCCTTTTGCAGAAAGAGCAGCAGTAGAGAACCTGAGAGTTGATCTGGGCCAAAGAAAGTGCCAGGAGCCAGCCTGGGACCACGGCCAAGGTCAAGTGTGCACGAGAACACACACGGGAGCTCTCCATCGTGCCCACTCTCGCCCGCAGACGTGCAGGATCTCAGCACACAGACCCATGTGCACAGAAAAGCCATTTCCGAAGCAGAGACAGGCTCAGACCCAAAAGGTGAGATCAACATGCAAACCACAGAATGAAAGTCCCGGTGTATAAATAGCCTGTTTTACTCAATGTCACCGCAAGAAAGACAATAAATTACAGAGAAAAAAAAAGGTGAAGTTGGGAAGGAAAAGTTAAGTGTGTGAGTGAGGAAAAGGCAGACCCACAAGCAGGACTAAAATTTTATGTATAATGAGGTTGATTATATAAAGTAGTGCATGGAGAGATGAAGAAGGGAAAGGGAAAGCCTATTTCATTATCATCCTAATACTTAATGAAAGAGTGTTCTGGTGGGAACTGGGCTTCAAAACAGTGGTTAAGCTGTGAAAACACCCATTTGGAGGTTTTGGCCTTATAAAGTGAAGACCGCAGTTTTCTTCTTTGGGGCAGAAATGGTCTTTGCTATAAAAAGGACTGCTGTGGTGGGCCTTCTATTCCTGCAGCTGGAAGACAAGTCCCTTCCCATTCTCCTTGAGAAAGCATGAATCCAGGAAGAGACCCAGTGTGAAGACTTCAGACAAACATCTTAACTTTCTATTTAATACCAGAAATCGGCTGCAGACACAGAACTGCGCCTGCGGAGGAAGATTGGTGTTTTTGTTTTTGTTTTTGTTTTTGTTTTCACAAAGCTTGGTTTAGAACTGATCAACCCTGGAAATTCTGGCCTGTTATTAAGATCTCATGTTTGCATCGTCCAGGCTTCCGCTCTCGGGAGATGGAGCTGATAGAACATCAGGAGGGAAGTAAACCCCGATCTCGCCCAGGCCTCGGGAGGAAAAGCCACACGGAGGTGATGCAGACTCAACAATGCACAACCTAGATAAGCAACTGGAACCCACAGTGGCATGACGCACGCCCAGACAATCCAGATCTGTCTGAATGTACTGTCAATTATTGCATTCAGGGACGCGAGGGCCAAGTCACACCATGAAATCTCCCCTGCAGAGAAAGGAGTTTCTCGCTGGCAGACATCCCAGAAGAAGTGATCCACAGATTTTCTTGAAATGCTTTGATCTAGGCAGGGACGACTTCCTAGCCCCTTGCAGTCCACTAGGGCCTGGACCCTCAAAGAAGGAGAGGCTTGAGCCAGTCCCTGTCATGGGGGCAAGACAGAGGTGAGCCCAGAATTAGCAGAACAGGAGACTCTGGAGTTAGGCTTAGGCCTGAGGCTCCATGAGTCCAAACACATCTGGTGACAGCTGTCAGCTGGTGTCTGAGCCTCACGGTGGCTGTCCTGAAGGGAACGAGGGAGGACACAAGAAGAGGACTTGGTGTTGGTCACCAACGGTGGACAGACAAGCACAGCGCAAGTCCCCTCAGTGGCCCTGGAGTTTGCCAAGGGGCAAGATGAAGAGACCAGAAGGAGGAAATCTAAAACACCTCTTAGAGAATACGTAGAACCCGGCAAATCCCCCAGAATCACTGCTAGGTATTTTGAGGGAGAATTACTTCTCGCAATCTGGCCAGTGAGGTTCCTTGTCATAATAACTTAAGGTTAAAGAAAACATGTGGTCTGATTTTTTTTTCTATCACGGACTGGTGTAGGTTTGGATTGTGCCAACATTCACTGAAGTCACTATTACCAGACTCTGCTGTCAAAACTCCTTGTGCTCTCGCCGTTCCTGGGTTTCCCTTTCTTCCTAGATTCCAAAAACATTACATCCAGCCCCTGTACTTAAGCGTGACTGTATGTCTAGATCTGCACAATGACATGTCAGCAAAAGTGACATCTGATGTGTAACTTCGATGTGGACACATTTAGGGGCTAGGTGTCACCACCAGGCTTTCTTCCCCTTTGCCACTAAAGCTCACACATTAGAGGGGATGGCAGGATCCCAAGAAGGAGGAAACTGACTCCAGACTTGACACAGATTCTTGTCCGAGCGAAACATACTCTTCCGTTGTGCTCAACCACCTAGATTCCAGGTTTTGTTATAGCGACACACTCTATGTCAACAAAGGCAAACTCCTTTTCCAGGCAAGGAAATAAGGTTTGTAAAGTGTAAGGTCATGAAGTGTAAGACACCTGCTCAAGGTCCCATAAGCCATGACTGTGGGAGAGAAAAGATTCAAAGTCAGACTCTTAATCTTGTCTGTATATCATCATCATCATCGTCGTCGTCGTCACCATCACCGTCACCATCACCATCATCACCCATCATCATCAAACACTGACTACTGCACCCAAGTCCTAATTCTACGAATACAGTTGTGCAAATGATAAACTCAGGTGCAAAGGGGAAAGACCAATTCAGATTTCTTAATCAGTAAGAGCTGAAATAGAAACAAAACATTCTTAAATCATGACATATATAATGCTATTTTCATTATATTTTCTTCAGACCCTCTAAAACCTTCCAGGCATATAAATACATCCATGACTGGAATTAAAATAAAGCAGGTACAAAACTGAAACACAGAATATTATTTAAAGATGAGAAGGTAATATTGTTATATAATCTTCATACATATGTATGTAGAAAATAAGACTTAAAGGAAATACATAAATTAATCATTTATTCATCCCACAAACATTTGCTGAGTGTCTACTATGTGCCAAGTACTTTTTGGCACAGGAGCAGAGCATAAGACAGACAATATCTCTGCCTCTTGGACCTCGAACATTCTGCTATTATTTCTTGAAGAAAAAAAAAAAGAAAGTCATGGGGAATTTTTATTTTCTTCTGTATATTTACCTGTTTTTTAAAATTTCTTAAAGACTTTATTTCCTTGTCTGTAAAACGAGTTTGCTCTTATTAGGACGGACTAACTAGAGTGTGCTGCTGTCACGAAACAACCTGAAATCTGCTTTGTTCAGCCCAACAAAAGAGTATTTTTTCTCACACAAAATCTGATAGCACACCGTTTACATATCGTCAGAAATTAATTTCACTCCACCATTCCCAAACCCGATCTCACCATATAAATCATGACTCCATTCTTTAAAAACCTTTAGAAAAATACTCGTCAGAATGGAGACAGAATGCCTTAAATGATCTCTGGTAAGGAGAGGAAATTATGGCTGGGATTATTAACCTTTTATAATTTGTGAGTTACTTGTTTCTTCCAATAAAATTGCTGAGGAGATAATGATAAAATTGAGTTAGGTGACAAGATAATTTGGTATCATGCCTAGGAGACAATAAAAGCAACCAATGATTATATTTTCAGAACCAAATATTAACCTTCAAGATATGATTATGGGATTATTTATGGAGAATAATGCACTGTCTGAAAGTGAAACTGGAATGATCATCGAATACTTATGACTTCGACTCCAGCCAATCTATTATCAATAAACTAATAAAACAAGATTCTTAACTTCATCTAAGATAAACAGCTCTTCTTATTTTTCCATGCTCAAATCATAAAGTATCAGCGGCTCGTGTTTCTTCAATTTGCAAAACGCACAAGAGCCACAGACTAAGATAGAGTATGAAGCTCCCCACCCTCCCTTACCTCTCTCCTTAGCTGTTACATCCTCTGTCATTCCTGTAGACACTTCATTTTCCCCAAAGAAAGTCCCAACTCAAACCACTGGTGACCTCCAGCTCACAGGCGTCAAAAGAAGTGTCACATCTCACTCCAGTTCCCAATTGGCCCATACTACCCAAGAGCTGAAGAATTTTTCTTTCTTTCTCTTTCACCTTTTTTTTTTTTTTGCCTGCCTAAAAAATCTTGGTTGCTTTTATAACTTTAGCTAAACATGATAATCAAAGAATTATAGGCAGAGGAAGTGAGAGGGATGGGGGGAAATAACCAAAAAGGATAAGTTGTTTGGAACGGGTATTTGAACTAAAAGAAATCTTTAAGCTCATCAACTCAAAACTCATCGTTTTGCTCATGAGAAATCAGGATCCCTGACTTTGGCCAAAATACAACCCTGGTCCCTACAAATGTGAGAGCTATGAGAACAGAGACTAAATCATCTTTGCCACTGTTTTCCTGCCTAGAATCATGCCCAATAAACATTGTCAAATAAGTGAATCGACGTGCAGTGAATACATGCCATCACAGAAGTGGAAACGACGTGCCAAAAGGTCCTCCCCCAGGACCTAGGTGAGGGTGGGCTGTTACCTGCAATAAATGGGCCCCGAACCTGGAACCAGACATGCCCAGTGGGGTTGAGTAGGGGCCAAGAAACAGGAGCAGAGCTGGCTGCAGAGACTGGGAAAGGGCAGACGGGCAGAGCGAGAGAACAGGGCAGCGCAAGGACACCGAAGGCATCAGGGCATCCTCCCAAGAGGACAGGAACGCCTAAGGAGGGAACCTAATGTCAGACAGAGTTGGGAGAGCCAGGGAAGCAGGTGGGCTGCAGCCAGAGTGAGGGAGGAGGCCCGAGTCCTAGAGGAACCAGGGGACAGGTATGAACAAGACCAGGACGCAGCTGCAGGGAGGTGAGGTGGGCGCCAAGAAACACAGTCGCGGAGCTGGTGCCGATGTGGTGCTTGGCTCAGACCCAGGCCTTGAGCCTCGGCCTATCCTCATTTCAAGTTTCTCCCCCCTAAAGAAGTCACTCACCCGTAGTGAAGCCCACTGAAATGTGAGACCCACCAAGGGAAGGTCCTTGTCTATTTAAATGACCTTTACATCCCAAGTGCCTAGAACAGAGCCTGGAACATAGCAGGTGCTCAATAAACACCGCTGAACGAATGAACACGTGATTGCTGATGGGCAGCTCAATGGAAGTTCAAGGTCCCCTTCATCACCTCTGGGTCCTTTTCCCATCTACCACCCCCTATGTCCCCTCCCCCCAAAAATACCCTGGTGTGTGTGTTCCAGGCACCAGTTGCAGCAGCATAAAAACAGGAGGCGCTTCGGCAGAGCAGAGTGGCCGGGCCCAGCTGGGAAGGTGTGCCCACCCCCAAAAGCTGCCCCACAGGGCAGCTGGGAGAAGACAGAGTCCTGAGGCGCTTTGTCAATGCTCTGCTACCCCCGTCTGGGACCTTGGGGATTCTGGACGACAGAGGATAGGACTGGCACATTAACAAAGGTTTTTAAGACCATCAAAGACTTTATGCTGATACCTCGTGAGATGTTCTGCACATCCACAGAGACGCTGGCTTAAAAACTAGGAAAAAAAATAAGTAGAATTTAAAGACGAGGAAGTCAGAAGTCCTATGTGTCAGGGACCTTTATACAGCTAACCAGATCTCCGGGGCCCCTTTTCTCCAGCTTTAAAATGTGTGGGATGTGAGTAGATGATCCCTCATGTACTTTCATCTTAATTACATTTGTGTTCCTATCTAGGGCCTAAACTGAGGAATCCCTGAGTCCGTAATAATCGTGAATCTCATGCCAAGCACCCAGCTAAGTCACCCCCTCTCCTTTCTTTGGGAAAAAAAACTCAGTCCTCCTCTACTACAGAAGCAAACAGCCGGACACGACAGAATGAAGCCCTCCTTCACTGTTAGAAGAAGCAGTCACCACTTTCCCTCTCTCCATTTCCATTCCAAAGTTTCCACCTGCTACACAGGGCTGCAGAAGTCATTGTGCCCCCTTCGAAGCCCACGACCACATGCGTTTTTCTGTGGCCTCTATGAGAGCCTGTCTGACATCATGGTTATGTTCGTGGATTTCTCCTCCTGCACAGTCCACTCTCCGAGAACAAGACTGCATGGCATTCATCTGAGCCTCACTCTGAGCCCGTAAATACCTGTTGGGTACCTTTTCGTATATTTTTACCGTATGTGTTCCTATACCTGTTTCAGGTGTCTCTCTCCGGCTTTTCTGAATGGTTTGGACTCTCCCTACATAGGGATAAAGATTCACTCTTCCTTTAAAGATCCCCTTACATATACCGAATCATTATGCTGTACACCTGAAAATAACATAATGTTATACATGGATTATATTTAAAAAAAGAAAGAAAGAACACTAACGACTTTGTATCATTGTAGACCATTTAAAAGTACATAAAGGAAAAGAGTAAATCAAACCAGAATGTGGCAACCTGAATCTGTTATGGGTCAAATAGTGAGTATTTTGTGCTTTGCAGGCCATAGAGTCTGTCACAACTAAACCCTGCAGTCGTTCACATATCAATAAAACTTTATTTACAAAAACAGGCAGCGGGCCCGATTGACCTGTGGACAGTAGTTTTCCCTCAATTAAATCTTGGAACAAAAAACAATAAGTATAAGGGAACAACTTATTATCATTTTGCCAGTCTCTGAAAAATCTTTGATCCTATACAGATCTTGAAGGAGCAAGTTAAGAAAACAGACAATAATCATGATAATAACAAAATGATAATAACTAAAGCAACATCTCCATTTATTGATTATGTCCAAGCACCAGCTAATCATTTAACTATATTTAATACAATTACATAAGGCTGACTATGGATTTAAATACCTAACTTCAAACAATCAATACGTTTCAGAATCCTAAGTCCTGTCACAATAACATTCAGACTAAAATTCCAGCTATTTCTATAGTTTGTCCCCAGAAAAAAGCACCTCCCTGTTGCAAATAGATTTCTCCCCAGATGACAGAAACACAGGAAAACAGAGAGAGAGAGATGGGCAAACAATCCTGAAAACCTGTGGGTGGGGAACTCCCATCACTCAAAAATAACATGATCAATAGGAAAATAAGAGAAAATCCAAGATTGCAATCTCCACCAAGGTGTAAACAGGGGTCCTGGTTCACACACTTCATCCTACGAAGAGGAAAGAAGGAAGCCCTAATATTTACCAACGACATCTTCTCGTTACAACTTAGAAACGTAGGCCGGGCCGCTCCTCCTTACTCACCAGCCGTCCGAGGACTCTGGCAATGGCACTGTGCCCCGGCTCTGGTCCCTGCAGCTTCTGCAAAAGAGATCCATCCACCCCACACTCATCCTTCCAGAAGGGCTGCAGCACTCACAGACTCACACGCAGGCACGCGCGTGTGCGCTTGCACACACGCTCCCAGTCGCCTGGCGCTCTGTGCTCTGCATAAGCATCTCGAGCTCCTCCCGTGAGGCCTCTAAATAAGAAACCCAGTTACACTCGAGTGGTCTGACTACCGAGAAGAGGAGAAAGGAAAGGATAGGGTGACTCTGCCAAAAGATAACGAAGGCTGCAAACCGATCCCCAGGAAGCTGGAGGCCGTTTCAATGGCACCAGGACACTCGGAGATCCAGACGCTCTCTGGCGCTAGACACTGGCCTGGAAAGTGGATTAGCTGGGCAGATGGCGTTAGCCCTGGAGCCAGCGTCCTTGGCAGAGTCTGCCAGCAACAACGGCAGTGCCCACCGCATAGACCAAGGAATCCTACAAAAGGATTCCGAGGCCTTTCGGGACCCAACTGCCCTGTCCCCACTGAGTCCTCATGCACGTGGGTGCGCACACACACACACACACACACACACACACACACACACACGGGGATGCTTGAGTCCCTGGCTACCGAAAAGAAAAAGAGAGGAAAAGGGAGAAAGAGAGTTGAGAAAACCTAAAGAGAAATGGGGTTTAAAGATGAAGCTAGTTTACACCCAAAGGAAAGGCTGATGGAATTTAGTGAATTCACTTTCCATCCCCTTTGACATCGGGGCAGCCAGCCTCACTGAAATGGGGCGATCGGTGATTCTGGTACAGGATTTTTTAAAAACTAGGAAAAAACTAGGAAGAGGGGAAGATGTTTCCAAAAAGAGAATCTAAATGATCAACAAGAAGCGACCAAACAACAAAAGCAGCAAAAAACAATAGCAGCAACAACAACAACCAAAACCTAGTCCAGAATCCGAGAGGACAAAAAGATAGAGCATGTGAGGGAGGTGGGCCAGGGACAGCCTCCTTGCAGGTCCAGAGAAAGCACAGCCACCTGGGGACACGCCCCTGTCTGTCCTCCCACAGCCAGTCCCCTCCCATCAGAAGTGCTGCAGGTGGAGGGAGGGGCCGAGCCCCTGACTCATCCGCTCCCTCCCCAGGATCCCCCAACCAGGCCTCACCTCCACCCCTCCCAGGACTTGAGAATGTGACAAAAACTCCCTCCTCTGGAAGGAGACCACCCTCTCTGTGTCCCACACTTTGTGTGTGTGTCAAGTGAGCTTTTCGAAAGTCAGCAGACACAGGTAAGAAGGGCAGAGTCACAGTCGGCCGGGCAACCATGCCAGGATCCCACCCCCACCTCTGAGCCGGCAGGAATCAGTCACTGGCTGAAAGACAGCAAGGAATGTCTATTTTACCCTTTTCATCGGAAACTGTCCCCATGTGACCTCCGCCCCCTCTACCTCTCCCCTCAGGGCACCTGCCTCAAAGAACGTCCCTGATGTTGTCCGTTCACCTCATGGGTAATTGATAGCATGTCAAGCGGATGCTAAGAAAAGAACAAGGAGGTGAGATGTGTGCCTGCTATAAATAGACCCACGATGTGACCAGCATTTGCCAACTTTTGAGCAAAGAAAGGCAGAGGCAGGAACAGCAGTGGCAGCTTGCCTCTGGGTCCCTGGTAGAGCTGGCTTCACACCGGCGGCCACGGCCCTGAGGAGATGATGCTTCTCCTCATTGGGGAGCAAAATTAAAAAATGTCACATGTGCGGGAACTTTTAGGCTTGTTTGACAGAGGCAGCAGCGAAGCTCAACCAGCACATGCTGTAAAACGTTTGCCTTCTTCCTCCCATACTATCTTTTCCTCTTTTCTGCCTTTTGTTTCTATATTTTGCTGTCCAGGGCAGTTGTGGTTCTAAGCTTTCGCATACATGCACTCGCCCAAGTAAACACATACGTGATCGGCACCTAGGTGGACTATAGATGAGACACAGGTGAGGCAGACACTGCAGACACAAAGAAGGATAAAACAAAGCCTCCGGCCTCACGAGGCATCAATCACAAACACTCTGGTTTTTACAAGTTGCAAAGACCAATTCAAAATAGAAGAAATATAGATGGGAAACTTCTAAGGGTGCCAGGCCTTTCTCCACACTTCCACACTAAGCGTTCGCCACTGAACGAGGGAGCCAGACCAGAGCAAAGAGGAGATGAAAGCTGTCGCCTTCCCACCCATGTGGCCTCAAGATGGTTGCCTGCAATTTGAGAGAAAAAAGGAGCAGGGGAAGTCGGAGAACAGAGGCAAGTGAGCAGAGCTTTCAGGCTTAAAAATGCCTTCTGTGTCGAGATTGAGATCTTTGGCTTGTTACTCACGTACGGAACAAACTGGAAACGAATTGAATGCTCTCAGTTCTTTGAGGGTATTGAATTGCCAGACAGACGCATCTAGTCTGGAAAATTCTGTAATTGCTCATTCCCCCAGAGGAACCTCAGCTTCCCCATCGCTCCACCAACGAGGAGGCTGTGGCAGTTGTGTGGGCCTTGGGAAGGTCACCCTGACCGATGGCCACTTCGGATATGTCCTGGGGGATAGTGGGTAAGAAGGAAGGTGGACGGAAACTGCAGAAAGAGACCCAACTCACTGCGGTCACTGTAAAGAATCATCATATTTCAGAATCACAGAAATCGACCCATAAACTCTAAGTGTTGGGGTCTACAAGCAAAGCAGCAAACTAGAAACCACTAGAAAATTTAACTTAAATTTAAAGGATGAGCCTGGGGTCATGGTCCAGCTCCTAAACGGGTGACTGAGAAAGGACCCCCAGCCTTGCAAAGGGAGATCAACCTGGAAAAGCCTTCAGCGAGGTGCGTTTGGAACCAGACATTCATCGAGCACATCAGTTAGACTAATTAAGCTCTTCCTTAGCCCGTCATCAACATTAAGCGACAGAGACAAATCGGAGCTGAGGATGCAAACAGCACCACCGGCGTCCATACATCACCGACAAACCTGGTTCCTGCAGAGGCCTTAATAACCAGGCAGATAGGAGATCTCTCCCCTGTTTCCAAGCATCTCATCTCATCAATAATCCAGGCAGGAGATAATATGCCAGGACCTGCTGTGCCCTCCCAGCCAAGCATGACCTCAGGGGTTCCTGGTTAGCGGGCTCCAAGTTCACGCCTAGGAAATGATGGAAATATACCCTTGGCTGCACAGCCCTTTTCTGCTTCATTTGTAAGCGACACTAATCATCCCATGATGCAAACACAGAGAGAGAGAGAGGGAAAAAAAATCATTCGGGAACCGTCAGGAAGGTTATTTTTGCAAGACATAAGGGAATGATTATAATGATTTATTAAAACCTTACAATGTGAGAAAGTAAGATTGGCCAACAAAATCCAATTAGGGAATTCACCAAATGAAAAAGAGTCGCACTCCTCCAGCCTGAGGGTGACAAAGAAGCCATTCAGGAGAGGGCTTTCTATGCTAAACTTAGCGGGGCGAACCTACTCATTTTCCATGCGGGGCTGTTCTTAACAGAGCTATTTAGCTTCAATCATCTCTAAAGACGAAGTATTGAGACTTGCAGAGTTTTTTATTATTATTATTATTTAAATTCCAATTTTAAAATGAACTACTCTGAATAGGTGAGAGACGATTAATAAAGTGCTCATAAGGCTGACTCTTCGACATCTTGCCCTTCCTCGCCCCTCCTCTTCCCTTTCCTCACGCCCAAACCCCTTCAGTCTTTGCCCCCTCTCATCCAGATATTTCTTCTGGCTCAACCACGTGGGCTCCTTATATTTGAGAAGTGTGTCTACGGATGTAACCGGTTTGTTTGTTTTCTAAAACTCTTTCCCCTTGGCATCGATTCCTTCCCTGGAGTTTATCAATAAACGCTCTCCCGGATCTTGAACACGAAGGAGGGGAGGCTGTCCTCGGCAAGTCAAAGGTGCCCCTCCTGGCGCCCACATCCTACTCTGCTTTAATCCACAGCCCCGGGGTTTCCCCATCCCCTTTCCAAGGAAGCCTCTCCCAGAGCCACCAGTTCTGTCCCAAAGGTTCTACTGCCGTTTCTCAGCCCTGTCTGCAGCGCCGACACCGGTCACCGTGCCCTCCCTCCTCTTCACCACAACGGCCTCCTTTGACTTCTCTGAGTGATTCGTGCCTGATTTTCCGATCCCCTCCCTGCCCCAGGCTCTTCTTTTTCCTTCTGTGGCTGTCGGTGTCCCTGGGATTCTGGGCTCAGTGCTTCTCTCTCCTCCACATTTTGTCCCTAGGAGTCACCCAAACGAACACACTCTTGCTGCCCCCTTCCCCGTGGTGGGGAGTGCCAGCGTGTCACCCCCGCCTGACACCGCTCCCCTACCAACTCAAGGAGCACAGGGTGCACCCGGATCACCGAGGCCGTATCCGTGATCGGTCCCTCCACACCCGGCCGCCCCCCACGTGGGCTTCCTACGAAGACGAACCATTCAAGCTGCTCAGTACGGCCCCGCTCATTCCTCTTGCGACCAGTCACTCGACCAGCCAGTGCTCCCCGCCCTCTGCTGCCACCAGGCTTGGTCAGGACGTCCTCCCCTCCCACCCGTCTCCCTGCTCCCAGGGAGGCTGGACCTGTTGCTTGTGCCTCACGACTCAGTAGCGGCTCACACCAACTAGGGAGTATCTCTCAGTCCTTGGAAGTGTCCCTATCTCACTCCTTCCTTTCCACCTTCTAGCTACCCCCAATTACTGGTATTTTCCCCAATACGGGAAGCCATTCTATCCTTGTTACAGCACCCACCGCCCTGCAATGCGACTGCACGCTTCTATGTCTTCCTCCCCTACTAAGTGCAAACCCCTGAGAGGGAGCAGGAACAAGGTCTGCCCATTTCTGGGGTCTTCCCCTTGGTCTAGCACGGCTCCCTCTCAGAGTAAATGCTCAACAAATGCTTGTGAGATGAATTAACACCCTAGTACGTAAGATGAGTAAAACTGGACTTCGTGTTTGCTTCTGGGTGTACGTGTGGGTGTTCAGACGTGCAGATATGGGAGGGGGGTGGACTGCATGTATGCGTATGCCTGTACAATGGCCTGGTTGATTTGCCTGGGGTGACATGGTGAATAAATAAATCAACGTGTTCCATACTCTGTCGTGACATCATTCCCCTTCTCCTTCCCAAAATCCTCCTGAGTTTTGCTGATGCCGTCCCCAAATACAAGGGGACACCTGACATCACTTCATGCCCGTGTCTTCCTTGGTGTACCCTCCAGTTGGGATACTTAGGCCAGCTACCTCGCACTGGTCACAGTCCTCCTTCCCTTGGCTGATGCTGGCAGCGCGAAGCCAGGCTGAAGTGCCTGGTTCAGGAAATCTCTCGAAACCCATGCAGTCTCGATGGAGAGCCCGTCCCGCAGGGCACTGGGAACAATTGCTGGACAGATGCACATGTTTCTCTGTTATAATGCAGCTGAGAAGAACGAGATGACTCCATCTACCTGGCAGGAGTAGTCAGCTTTTCAAGTTTTAGGCTGATAGCAAAGCTGGAAAATCATGCATACTTTTTCCAGCTTTGACGCAGCTCTTCTCTGCCCCCTGGGGAAATCAGTCCTCTTGATGTTTTCTCTCTTCCCAGCGATTTATGACAGCTTGGAACAAAGAGCTCAAGTCCTGTCTCTCTTGCTTTAACTTCCCTTTGTGCAAAAGAACCTGCTTTTCCCAATAGCTTCAGCTATACGTGCTGGTTTAGAGGGGTAGAGATTTGGGAATGAATAAGAATAAGAATAAGAATCCACTCTACCACCTCCTCCCCAGTCAAAACGACAAGATCTCAGAAATGACATCTGTGTCACCTAAACCGGGAGCTCCAACATGGCTCTAAGAGCCCCCGCCTGAGGCATGGGGTTCAAATCTCCCTGAGGTTCGCTGTGTGCCTCAGGCCATGGCCTGAAAAAATGCTTCTCTAGCGTTTATTTCCATGGGGAGAACCTCAAAGGGGGCAGTCTGGTTGGCATGGGGGGAAGGGAATGGGCCCTCAGAGCCATGTCTGCGAAGCGCTTTGCATTAGACAGACAGAAAGTCCCACACGTCCCTCCAGGCAGTGCTACTGGTGCTATCATGGATGAGGTCACACTGGGTGTGAGGAGAAGACACTGAAGCCAAAAGCATCGCTTCTGCGTAACCACGACCATCTCTTTCATTCCCCACCAGGTGCTTCCCGCTTACTCAGAAAGGAACTATATTCGCATATATTTTTAATACATACGGCACTGAGAGAGACTCCAGCAGCCGTAGAAGCGGCGCACACTATGTAGCAAGGGTAAAAGACGTCCCAACAGTCCTTGGCTTATCACAGGCCTGGGCTGGGGAAGAGGCCTCATTGACACAAACACACAAACGCGCGCACACGTGGAGCCTCCTTAGAAAAAGCCTTTCAGGCTCATGCCTCACTGCTCAGAGTGAAGAAGAGAACCTAAACACGCAAAGCCAAGTTAGCTGTCACCTTTTGCTGGCCCCGTGTAAGTGATGAAATGGGACTGAAGAGGACGTGTGTGCCCAGAAGTCACAGGGCAGACTGACTTCACGCACCTGCTCTGGCCCTCCTGCTCCCAGCCCAGAGTTTCTCCCAGTCTCTGAATCGGCTGGACCCACCTCCCCCGCTAATCCTTGCTGCCCCCCTCTCTGCTTCCCTTTCCCTTCCAGTCACTGCTGGTGACTATGCTGGGTCCCTGCGACAGCCAGGAGCCCTGAGGGAAGAAATGGCATTTCCCAAAACTCTGGGCTTATACCACCCTCCTCTCCAAATCCTGAGAGCCTCTGCCAGTAGCCTGTTGTCATGGTTACTCTAATCTTTACTGCTTTGCTTGTTAAACAAGCCGACTTCTTCCCATCCACCTCCCGGTTGCCCCAACCTCCCCATCCTCATGCCTGTCCTTTCCTGGGGGGTCAGAAGGAAAAGGCAGTGATCCCTGTTCCCTTCCCGCCCCTCTGGTCTACCAGGCCTTATCAGGAGGGTTTTCTTTTACGTTCCTCCATGGAAAAGTACCACTCCTGACAGCAACAACCAGTGATCGGAGATGACGATGCTACACAAGTTCTAAAATGGAAAGAAAGGGAAGAGAAGGGAGCCAGAAGGGGTAAGAGAGAACTATTTCTGTTGGCATAAAGAGGCTAATGTCTACGAAAGCTACCTGACAGGCCTCCTGGGGCTGGCTAACGCCACCGCTCTCAGCCGGCTGCCCTCAGGACAAGCCCCTGGGTCCCAGCGTGCAGAGCGTCCCTCCCTTTGTGTCCACATGTCACATCCCTCCTCCTCCAGGTGAGCAGGATGGCACTCCTCTGACCCGGGCCACACCCTTCGGGCTGCCCTAGAGTCAGTCCACTACCTCCTGCCTCCTTAGGGGTCTTCTTAGCCCAGCTTCATCGAGGTATAATTGATTAAAAAATGTATATGTTTACGGTGTATTGATGTATTGATACATGTACACATTGTGATTTAATCATGACAATCAAGCTCATTAATACATCCACAAGCTCACATGGTTACTATTGTCTCTTTTCCTTCCTTCCTTCCTTCCTTCCTTCCTTCCTTCCTTCCTTCCTTCCTTCCTTCCTTCACTCATTCCTTTTCCTTCATCCAGTTCTTCCTTTTTTTGTGGTGAGAACACTTATTCAATCAAGATTTCCTCTGTCTCCTGAATAACAAACCAACTTCTTTCCATGACTCTTTCTCCTTGGCTTCTAAAGACAATTTCTCACCTTGAAACAAAATTTCCTTCAGGCTACATATGTCCTTCTAGATAATGCCCACTCAGCATCCTTTTTGGAAAGTCGGTTCCCCTTCCCGTCTGTCTCCATTTCCTTGTTTTGCATTAAAACCACTGCACGAAGGTTCCCTCTGGCACCTCGGCAGAGCCCAGTGACAAAGGATTTCCTTGTCATTCAAGTCAGAGGACACTTTTTCGTCCCTTGGCTCCCTCACTGGTGGCTGTGGAGGTTACCAGACGGGACTCTGGCATCCTTTTACTAATGTCCAAATGCTGGCCCTGTCACCTTCCAGCTCAGAGACTTCAGCCACGTTCTTTAACTCCTCTGTTGCCCCAGTTTCTTCCTCTCTCATTGATGTCTCCACAGCATCTCCCTCCTTGGGTTATTGCGATGATTAAATGAGGCAACGCACGCAAAACGCCCGGAGCAGTGCCCACTCACAGAAAGCACTTGGAAAATCCCTGGTGACATCCTATAATCCAGCAGTAGCAAACCGAAAAAGTGAGGAAAATATGTAAGACATCTCCGCACTCTGGTTTCCTGCCATTCCCGGCCAGTGAAAATTGGTTTTCTGTGCTGTCTCACACCCAGTCCCTATGGCTCCCGGTCGCTACACCATCACAGATGCTGCTCCCTAAATGTGGAATGCCCTCACCTCGACAGTGATTCCACAGGTCATTCCTCCTCATTCTTCAAAACTATCCAAATATCACCTTCTCCAGGAGGTCTTGCTTGGTTCAGCAACAGCGCCCCAACCGCCACCTGCCCCAAGCTTCATGAGGCTTGTCCTCTCCATGCTCCCCCAGTATCCTGGGCTCACCTCCATCAAAGCACTCTTCCCCCTTCTGTAGCTCATGCATTTCTTAATCCCAGCACCCGGTCCGATTCCTAACAACCAGAGAACATAACATTGTCGAGTGAGGAACAAACAATGATCTCAGAGGATTTAGCACCAGTCGCAACTGTCGTATCTGTCTGAAGCCTTATCATCTTGTCCCAAGTATTTATCATCCCTCCCAACTTCAGATCACCTAAAATTTTGGTTTCCATGTCCTATTGCTCCTCATCAAAGTTACGGTTAAGTCTTGAATAGGGGTGGAACGTACAGAGTCTACATGAGAAATATACCTGTGAAGTATTGAGTGTAAGGGGCCTGGAGAAGTCACCCACATGGAGAGGATGTCATCGGACTGCCCTTTCGTACAGTGCACAATCATCAACCTTGTCCAGGAAGCTTTGGGGGTAAGGTGCCCTGACAGACACTATCAAATGTCATGCTGAACCCCAGACATACCAAATCTGCTGTATTGACTCTGTTCAAAGCTTTCAACTTTAAATTTCCTGAAAAGAAACCATGCTGCTTGGTCAAGACAGTCTCAGTGAGCCAGAGTTTGCATTTAGAAATCACTCATTTCCCATCCAAGCTCTTGTGAACTGTCTGCATCATAACCCGTGTGAGAATGTTTTATGACATGGGACTCTCATCAACAGCTCTCCCATGTTTGAAAACCTTTTTAGAAAAACTTGGCTTATCTCAGCTTTCCAGCTCCTATCCCATTTATTATCCATGACTCTCCAAAGATTCCTAATAGTAATTCAATAGCTTCTCTCCGTTACCTAGAAGGTAATGCATCCAGGCCGAAAGGCTGGACTCATATAGCTCAGGCCGCTGTTGTCGTCTGGAGAAAATTTGACAAAAGGGACTTAGACTGGCTTTCCCCTACAGTTATTAAAAGTTGAGAGTATATCCTAACTATTTGAAAGACTTAGGCAAATCAATCATCCAATGATTTTTCCAAGTAGAGTGGTAAAACTACACACACACACACACACACACACACACACGAGAGAGGGGTGGGTGGGAAGAGAGTGTGTGAGTGTTGGCTTTGGAGTCAGAATGACCAAAACTAAGGACCCAAGCTTCACCCCCTCGTAGCATCTCACTCTTGGGCAAGACTATTATCCTCCATGAGCCTCAATTTCTTCATTTTCCAAGTATGGAGAACGACAATGCTACCTTTCAGGATAGCTTTAAATGTCAACGAGCTCATGCAAAAGCACTCTAAATGGTGCCGGCTCCTGCAACTGTCACTAGCCTTTTCCTCAGGCAATGTGGGTGCTGCTTAGCGTGCAGTTCCTGATATCTGAGGGTCCAGAATAACGTCAGGAACCAAACGCCAGGAAGAATTAAAGCAAGCAAGTGCCGTGAGGCAGGACCTGGCCCCGAGGACTGCTGACGACTGCTCATCCACAGATGTCCTCCCCTTATACGTTTGACGTGAGCATCACACCAGATGCCTGAAAAGGTAAAATAAAGGAAGCCCCACTGCATCACTGCAAAGCCCTGCAGAAAACAAAGCAAAGAAAGACGATACAGACAGCCGAGGACAGCAGTAAGCATCGGCACAAGTGGACCTGTTAGGATCAGATCTTGCTCAGAGCCCTCAGACACTGCCTAGAAGCCAAGAGCTTAAGAGCAAGTGACCCCTGCTGTACCCAGTTCTTATTTCACCAGGAACTATTTCCTCAGCTGCTCATCCCCCGAAACACTGCGCCACCCAGATCTGGAGGCGCCCTAAGGAACCTCACATTCTAAGAAACATCTGGGTGGGACACGCTCAAGTCTTTCTTGCCTTCCGATCCCTTTTATGACCTTTGTATCTTGTTTCAGTGTTTAGACACAGTCATAGCTGAAATGCATGTTAGCCCTCTGTCGGGTGCTCAGGGACTCAGTGACGTCACTCTCAATGAGCCCAAGTCAGGAGGAGCAGGTGAAGTGTGAGATGCAGGGGGGAAGAGCAGTCTGCACTGGGCTCAGCTTCGAAGCCAGAACCTGGGTGGACCCTGGGTTCTTAAACCTTCCACACGTCTGTGTCTGCTGAAATAGATTCAGGTTTCAAGAACAAAATACTGTTGTTTTTTGGGTTTTTTTTTTTAGTCTTCTGAAATAAGAGCTATATTATAATTAGTCTGGGAATTTTGATTGGCCTTTCATGGGGAATTGGTTTTTCTTCAGCAAATGTAACATTTTTCTCAAATTTCTTTTCACTCTCTTTTCTTGGCTCCCAGATAAAATCGTTCTATTTGAAACAAGAGAAAGCACAGAATTCTTAAGTCCAATGTCACCCATGCTCGGAGTGCAGACTTTTTGTCCTCAGGAGAGTCACTCTCACATGTGAAAATGAAAACCAGGAGAAGGTCACTTAGGATCTCCTTAATGTGAGCCCCTGGACTTGGGGAACCCCACCTTTCTCAAGGTCTCCCGTCTGGTCCTTGGGCACAGTAGCAACTTTAATGGTCAATGAGAGAGAAGTCAGGAGAGAAGTGTCCCTCAAGGCAACACAGAGGCACCTGCCCATCGAAGGGGGGCTGCTCTGCCACAAGGGCGCTGCCCACATAAGAGGCCATGCCTGTCTGCTTCAGCCCCCCACAAAGGCCTCCACCCTCCATCTCTTGCAACAGCGATAGAAGCATGTGGTGACACCTCTCACCAATAAGGAAAGTCATTCGGGCCCCAGAACCAGAGCTCTAAATAAGCGACGGGTTGTCTGCTTTGGCGTTTGTGCAGTGTTCACACATCACTGGGACATTTATTTTAAGCCTCCAAAGGTGCCAAGTGATGGCTCCTGGGTTGACTTTGATCATATCTTATCACAGATGCAGCAAGTTTTTAATGAAAGTGTTTTTGCTGCTCATCCCTGACGTGATGGTGTCACTCTAGAACAGATCCTGTTTCGTAACATCCACTGCCCCGACTCCATAAGCCCAGGCTGGCACCCCGGGCATCAGCATTTTCAAGAAGCTCCCTGAAGCACACTGAACTTATTGTGCCAGGTGAATAGACTCTGACACTTCAAACGTTTCATAATTTAGAAAGAACTTTCTGCCCTCTTTTTGCCAGATATACACATCTAAAAAAATTGGGGAGGGCCAGGGTGGTTTCTGCACTTGACTGAAGTTCATCCAAGCCCTGCTCAAAGGCCTCCAAAGGCAGGTCACTTGCCACCCAGAAGGCAGTTTCCTCATGGTCTGCCTGGGAGTCCGTAACAGTCCCATTTAATAAGCCCCCTTTTACTCTCAACATCCCAGTTTAGAAGCTGAGAGATAGGGTGGCCACATAATATACCAACCACATGGGAAAGACTTCGATGCCCATGCTGAGATACAAAAACACTCAGTGTCATCCCCACCTCCTACCTCTCCAGTCACATGATCCAGCACTTCCCACCAGGCACCCCTGCTCCCAACACACAGACATGCTCTCCCCTCCCCATTTCACGTACATGGCTATGGAGGTACAGACAGCAGCTTGCGTAGAGCTTTGCAGCTACTAAGCTGAAGGCAGTTTCCTTTCCATTAAATACACCCAGTTCCAGCAATGGTTTCTCCTGAGATATTGCATCCAGGCCCTCGGGCCCTTTACTAATTGCCTATCTCTGGCAAACTTTTATTTGTTCTATCGAATAAAAGATACAAGAGCAAACACAAGGTTCTAGGTGCATCTAACCATTGAGGGGGGTGTTACTTCCATTAATGCAGCTTTTCAGTTGCCTCATCAGATCTAGCAGCTTATGCTGAGCTTTTAGGCAAATAAATTCTAAATGTCTTTTCTCTACCAAGACTACTGCTGGTAGATGTTTTTCTCCCATCATTACCATTGATTTTTTTTTTTACCTCCCAAATAAGATTTTCTCTCTTTAAAATGTCATCTCGTTATTTTTAACCCAGCATTCCAGCGCATCCCAATCATTTTGAGACATATTTTTGTCATTGATGATATTGCCCATTTTTCCCAGCCTTGTGTCTGCCACAAGGTGAATGAGAATGCCACTTGTGTCTTCTTCCAATCTGCTCACAGTGTCACCAGGACAAGTCTGAGAACCGGGACTCTCAAAATCATTTCACGGGTGACATTCTTCGTCTCGTCCATGCCATCACTCGCCTTCCGATGGGTGTTCTTGCAGAAGGTGCTCCCTTGTCAAAGCTCCGCGCCATCCCACATCGGCCCTCTCCAGTTAGAAGGAGACACAGGAATCTCCCTAGAAATGATGCTGTTGAACCTCACTGCTGACTGAACAATTCAGCCAAGCAGCCCTCAGGCCGCGTCTGACTCGCAGGATCAGCAGAGCATGATATGGAGGTTTCTAGAAAGGCCCTGAAGCCAAAGCTGTCCAGCCTTGCTCTGGCTAAGGAGAGAAAATTCACTGCTAGAGTTTCACCCTCAAAGTGAAGTGACACTGACACCTTGATCTGATGTCAGACATGTGTGCCCAAGTGTGTCACAGAAAGGTTTCCAGAGACAACACTGAGAGAAAAAAGCGAAGGGACACCTGCCTGAATGTGAGTCTCCCTGAAGGTCCGATCTGGTTTCCAAGGCCTGACTCTCAGTTCCTGCCACTCACGGATGAAGGAAGGAAGAGAGAGAGCTAAGAGCTCATCAGGACATAAAGAAAAGGGAGGAAGGTACACACGGGGGATGCTCAGTGGGAAGGAAAGAAAGCTGGCCCCGTGCTCTGTGGCCATCCTGCGGCTTTCTCCAGCCAAACAGGAAAATGAAGCAAATGCCAGGAAACATTATGTGTTTCAACCATGATACAAGCAAGCTTCCATTAAGTATGGCATATTTACACGGTGTTTATCTCTGCTCCCTTCCCAAATTGCAATGTAGGAGGTGATTAAATTAAAAGGGGAAAATTCCGCAAGGACAGAGAGAAAACAAGAGGTGGGTTATAAGGGTGAGGGAGTGTTCTGGAGCCTACGGTCTTCTGGAAGATGGAATGTGAACAAACAAGTCATCACTGACCTATCAGAACGAAGAAAGCTAAGACTCTCAAAGAGCAAAACCAAGAAATGCACTCCAGGCCCATGGGGAGGCCGAGGATTTGGGGTTGGTGCCATGGGCTTCCAACAAGGCACAGAGAGTCATTCAGGTGCCCACTTGGTGTGTGACCATGCTCCCCCATCGGGGCAGGAGAGGAGAGCATCTTTCTAGAGAATTTCAAAAAGCGGTTCTCAGGAATGAGCGACACGAATGGGGAGGGCTGGTTGGGGAGGAGGGGTGTGTGGTGGTGGACGAGAGCCTGAAATGAGAGAACTGGGGGCAAGTCCACATCCATGACAAGCTCTTTCTGTCCCCTGCCCCAAGCTCAGTGCCCACAACACTTGCAGCGGGCACACACACATTCCCAGGAATGCGTCTGGGAGGTTCTCTTCTGGCTCATCTGCCCACCCCCTGGGAAAAGGCGATGACAGCTCTTGGGTGACAGCTCCCAGGTGGTCCTCCAGCAGCCACCTGTGGTCTCTGTGCCCATCAGCCCTTCAGACCCTCACTCGCATTTATGAACCGATGGCCACAGAGCTCCTGACATTGAAGGAAAGCCACCAATACTGAAGACGGGACCAAAATACACAATCGGGAAGGAGGAACTGAAAAGCAAACAAAGGGACATGCCGGAAATAAGAAACAGCTCCGGGGATTTCAAAATGTCACAGAACAAAAAGTCAACAGAAGACTCAAAAGATACAGCAGGTAGGCCAAAAGGTAGTGGAGATGGAAAGGTAAAAAAGTTAGATCAGTTCAGGACATAACGACCAGCAGCTAATAGGAGTTCCAAAAGGAAAAAAATAAAAAGAAGAGAGATGATAGTAAGAAAAATGAAATGATAGTAAATGAAAGAAAGAAAGAAAGAAAAAGAAGCGATATATACATAGAGCTCCTCTATGAAAAGTATTTATAAAATTACAGTTTTTTTTTTTAAAGAGTGAAATGTAAAATGTAGACTCTGGAGCCAGATTTACTTTTATTTGATATTTGCTTATACCAGCTACCACCCAGATGACTTCAAACAAGTTAGTTAACCTTTGTCTCAATGTCCATACGTGTAAAATGAAAAACAAAAAAAAACAATCATACCAACTTGATCTGGTTGTTATGAAGATACAGTAGTACGCGTCTGAAGCTCTTAGACATTAACTTACACCTAAAAAGTACCCACGAGATGTGAGCTATTCTTTAAAATGGTATATAATATTATGGTCCAAATAGTATAATCACTAATTTAACCCGAAACCTTGACCTAAATATGTAAGGAAGAGAGAGAGGAAAAGAAGGTACGTTAGATGGGACACAGGGATGTCAGTCTAGATCCCGGTATTTCCCAGAAGAAGACAGTATATCACGTCCACAGTGGGCAAATCCAGTGCTAGTAGCATAAACAGTATTTAGAAATGTAGGGGCAAATGAATACTAGAAGGTGCAGCCTGAAGAATTGAAAGTTGCTGCGAGGGAGAGCCGGGCTCAGCTGTGGGGAGGGCTAAGGAGCATTAACGTAAACGGTTTATTTTCATAACCGTTTAAACACACACACACAGTTAAGTAACCTTATCACACAGAGCTGAGACCCAGAGGGATGACAACAGATGACTCGCACAAAGCAGCTTCTTCAACAGCTAAGCACTGACTCAGAGCAAAAGAAAATATCTTTTCCAGCTGCTTCAGACAAAAAGCAAGCAAGGGGCATATTTCCAAGCGCAAGGGAGGGGACCAGACTTGGAGAGCGGGTCCCAGGGGGACCACAAGGGGTCTTGGTGCCCCATCCCTCCCTCCTCAGACCCTCACACCTGCCTGGTGTTCTCGCCTTCCACCTCGCAAGCCAAACCTTCCTCACTAAGGGACAAAACACAGCGCTGCAGCTTGATTGATTGGCTGTGAAATTGTACTCTCAAGTCTTCTGGGTTTTCTATTAAATGGTCCATAGGTGGTTTCCTCGGAGAAACTAACTCTTGCAGAAAAAGTATTTCTTTTATAAGATGAAATGTGGGCATTCCGCATTCCGAGAAGGCCCGATGTAATAGAGGTGGCCGCAGATGAAAATGCCAGTTAAGATAATGGGTTTCAGAAGAAGTCAGGAAAGAAAGACAATTTTGTCTGCTTCTCGGGAAAAAAAAAAAAAATAGGAAAGTGGGTCAGGAAATTCTGAGAAAAGACAGCATTTATGCATAGGGATTTGTCATGCTGATTATGGAGCCCTATACATGGTAATAATGCTCACAGTGATCACTGTGATTTCTGCTTTTGCCACTTTCAAGGGAGAAATTACAGGAGAGGCCAGAACACACTAAACACAGCAGATAAACACTGGCTGAGGTGGAATCTAGCTATGATGGCATCTGAGGGCAAAGTTCCGTAAAAAGATTTTGACCCCAAAGGTACCTGAAAATTTGGAGCTCAAGTGAAAGTTATCTCAGCCAAAGACAGGGGTTTAAAAGTGAGCTGTAAAGAATTGCTCTGGTCGATCAGGGAAGATAAAACCCATTCACTGGTTGACAACAATTAAATATTAGTTTTAAAAAGTAACAAATTATGCCCATGTGGATTTTAATAAAATATTTTAGGAATTTTTCAAGTTTACTTGTTTAAAAATATAAAATCATCCTACAGTCTTGGAGTAAACTGATAAAACATAGTTACCTGCTTCACTTATATTTTTAAGGCAATCCTTGAAGGAGTTAAATAAAGGTTAAACCTATATGATTGTCGACTACCATTTCAGTTTAATTCTGCTTGTAATTCCCAATCTGAGTTTGTGTTTTATCTTTGAAACCATGTTCATTCATTTCTGCACAAATCAAACACGTTAAATCTCTAACAAAGCATTTACCTACCAGACAGTGGAAATAAGGTTCCCTTTACGTCACACATGTTCCAGATATTTTTAGTGTTGTTGTGGAAATCACAAATCGGTAAAATTAAGTAAGCCAAAAAGCATTTTTTAATATAAAATCTATAAAATTAAGTAAGTCAAAAGGCATTTTTTGTATAAATTTTTGTCCTCTTGAGGAAGACAAAGGGAAAGACAGATACCACAAAACAGGAATCTATTTCAATGATATTTTAATGACATCTGTCAACAATATTTCAGAAATCAAAATGACATGGTCCCCTCTGACGATGTGCAGAGTGATGCTGCTTTGCTCTCCAAGGAAAGTGTGGCCTCGTTAACTTCTGAACAAGCTGACAGAGTTACTCTAACATGTCTAACAGACCCTGGGTGAGTCTGGAAGCTTTGACAAGAAAACCGGAAGGACTTATGGCCTGAGACAAATGCTCAGCTTGCCACCAACTCCAGCTGGGTGTCACCTTCCAATAATGAGATGAGGTGGCTCTTGGGTGTTCCAGAATCATTGGAAGGCAGTGGCCGTCTGTGGATGTGGATGTAAGAATTGTCAGTTGTGGGTTTCAGGAAATAAAGAATGCCCTGGCACCTATGTAGCCTGTTCTAAACTGTAATTTAAGGCCACTCCGCACTGCTGTGCACACAAGCCCAGAGGGAAAGTAGTGAAATAGAACTTGTGAATGGTTTTATGCCTCTCTCTTTGCAGCGCACGGCCTCATTCAGGAATCTTCCATGTTGAGGAATTAAGATAAAATCTCATCTATTCTTTTTCCACTACAGCCAAAATTGTGGTCATTAGAACACTGGTGAGATCCACTCATCATAAAGATAGAAATTCAAAATAAAAGAAGAATAAGACGTCTGGGCAGAAAGATACTTTTAACTCTGTGACTCCCTCTCTCTAAGCCAGCATCATATTATTTAAATATTCTTTTGATCCGCTCTGTCTCCAACTAGACTGTGTACTCACAAGCAAGAGCTATCTTGAGCTCAGATGACCAGCACAATGTCTAGCACAAGGCACTCAAGATATTTTACTAAAAAAAAAAAAAAAGAAATAAGTACTACATATATCTGATTTTAAAAAGGAAGCCTGCAGAATGGTTTATAATGAACAGCCTAAGTCCCCAGACCTGCTCCTAATTTTATGTCCCAGATGCAACCACTCCAATCTGTGAGAATTTGTTTCTAAGGTGGCATCGCTTTATGGCTAATTCCCAGAAAAAAAGAAAAAAAAAGATGCCAGTTTTAAATAATTCCTGTCTCTTTACTTAAATAGGCCCCAGAGATTGAGAATGCTGCTGACAGTTATTCCAAACTGTCGTAGTCACACAGTTAACGAACACATGTTGTTTGCACCGAGAGTGGAGGCACTTCTGTTCTCATACTTTTATTAGTCAAGACCAGCTTTCTTCCCCTTAGGAAGAAGAAGGCCTAAGTCAGTGCAACCCTAGAATTAGTGGGGACAGAGCATATCAGAACTAGACACTGGGGGTGGAGAGAGGAAGGGTGAGTCACTGTCACAATGGGATGAAGTGCTCTGAGCTAATGGTGCAGCATGGGGGAGACTTGCCAGATGCAGAGATCTGCTTCCCTTTCTGCTTTCTCCGGCAGGTGCCATTCTGCACAAGATGAGGCCCATTTTACTTCTACGAACTGTCTACCACAGCAGCTCCACGATCCAGAGAAATGGTCCTCTCATTCTGAACCACTCAAATAATCTGCAAAATCCCGAGGAATTATTTATAATGAGATTTCTTTTCTATTAGCAAAAGCAAATAGAAGCACACAATGATGCTGTGCTTACAGCACACAAGGGTAGGGATAACTTTGCAAAGACATGACAATTGGGGGAAAATCCCCACTCTGATCAGAGTGAACGAATATGATTCACTTGAAGAGAAGACACAATTAGGCTCTTTGCCAGGGAAACAGATTACTGCCCTAGAGAGTCAGCCTGAAAACATGTCCTGACCCTAGGAGAATGCCAGAGGCCTGAGACGGTGACCCTGAGGGGTGCCCCATGAGCGTGCCTCAGTGGGTCCAGGGAGCCCACAGGCACAGAGACACACAATATTGACCAGGGAGCCAGGCTGAATGGGCGGCTGTGTGTCAAGTAAAGACAAGAGACCAATCCAGAACAGTTCTGTTGGCAGAACTCAGACTTAAGATACAATAAAAGGATCACTTTCTACCTAAATGGAGGAGAACCCCAAGACTCAGAAAAAAAAAAAACACAAACAAATAAGGGCATCGAAGGAACAAGAAAAATGGAGAAACTAATATTTCGCAAATGCTGACTATGGGCCGAAGCTTAACAAAGTTAGTCGGAGTTAACTCTCACAGCACTAACCTGGAGGCATCACTTTCATTTAGCAGGTGAGGAAACTGAGGCTTACAGAGGCTACACAAGCTGCTGAGGCCACAGAAGTAACAAAGTCCAAGACTGTCTAAGTCCATGTTCATTCCATCACGACAAGGGAGCTGTCTAAAAGGTGAGCGAAATCATGTTTCTAAACGCATGGATGTCATATACGGTGATACCTCTGACGTTTACAAATAAGTAAGCAAGTCTGCTTCCATGAGACTTTACCAAAACTTTTTCGGTCACTTTAACCTTAACTGGGTCCCCTGTACTATTTCTTGGGTGACTAATTTGGGCCAGGGCTTTCAAACACGACTAGGTTCTAGTTAGCGGGCCCTTGAGAATCAACTGAAGTTTGGGTTCTAAACAATGAACTCTGCTCTACAGGGCGAGTTGGTAATAAGGACAAGTCTGTGAGCAAGTGGTCTGGTGGGTCCACACCTTGGGTTGGTGTCTCCAATGCCATTTATCAGGTATTTATAACACACGCCCACCCACCCCTTAAGACACACGCAAGGTAGCGACCCAGGGCCTGACAGAGCACACTGAGCAGACACGTGTCCTAACATCCAGGGAGAAAGGAATCACTATTTCAAAAAAGACAAATAAATCCCACGTTTGACAAAAGCAACATAGGAAATATCCACGGCATTGGATAGGCCTGTACGTGGGCCGTATTCAATCTCTCCAACGGATCCAATATTGAACCAAAAAGCAATTAACGGTCATAATCTGAGCGACACGAAAAGCACATTAGCAACATTATCACCGTTTAAAAAGAAGGAATTAATTTGAGCTCCAATTTTCCGAACTGCTTGTTTTTGAAATCAAGCTTCAAAATAGGTCAGTTAAATAAGGATATTTTTTTTTTCAGAGAAAGTTACATCTTTATGAAAACACAGTGAAACTAGAAACTTCAGTGCAATTTCCACTGCCCCAAATCTGCAACTCACCCCTTGACTGTAAGTGGTCCCCCCATGTACTGTAAATAAAATTGAAATGTTCGCCTTTGTGGGCATGCATGTAAGAAAATTGCCTTCAGTATTCTGCTGCGTGTTCACGCACCAGCAACACACAAGTTCACCATCACCCTTCCCCCCCTCCCACACACAGTAAAAAATAAAGTTGGACTCAACCTTCCCCTCATCCAGGGGTGTTTTTCTTTCCAGCGATCCCACATGTCTGAGTTGCCAGTAGTAGCCGAATGCTCACAGGCCACCCTTATCAAATGGCATGTCCTCCAAAAAGGCCCCCTGATCAGCGAGGGAAGGCGGCCCACCAGGTGGAATAGCAGTTCCCCCTGGCCTACTCCCTCCTCTTCAATTGCTAAGCTTCTGGTGCTAAGGTCCCACACGAATGAGGTGAGACAGGCTTAATAAGAAAACGAGAAGGCCAAGCAAGAGTCAAGGTTTCTGTGATGTCACGGAAGCATTATTAGTGGCTGCTAACCGTTTCTGAAAAGACATGAAAATTCTTCGTCTGCCATCAGGTCTATAAGCTATTCTCAAGTCTTTCCATTCAGCAGATTTTCCAGGCAGGTCTCTACACACAGCCTTTTTTTTTTTCTTTTTTCTTTTTTCTTTTTTCTTTTTTTTTTTAGCGCAGTAGGCTGACTCAGACACACAGGCAGAAGTTCTCTGACTCACTTCTCTTCCCTTTTTTTTTCTTTTAACTCCTTTACTCCTGAAAATGTATGCTCTACTGAAAATTAATTCTTCTCATATTAGGAAGGAAAACCAGTTCAAAGGTCAAGCAAATCAGAAAAAAATGCAAAGTATCCTTGGGAGGACAATGAGAAAACAACAATAGTACCCAAGAAATTTTCTCAAAATTCGATAGATGGACACATTCATGTTTCAAATCACAGTTAATACAGGGCCATCGCTTAGCTAGAGACAGCTGCAGCATACCAACTGAAAATTAGGAAATGCTTTGGAGATTATCAGAATGATACGATGGATGATTTGTCCACTTATACCACTTAGCTGGTAATGATACAGAAGTTAGTTTACTTAGAGAAGAGGAGGGAACATAGCTTTCAGTGCTGAATTATATACTAATTTATATTATCATACCAGTGGGCCAATATTTTCATCATCACTGGCTATATGTGGGCATGTGTGTGCATTCATAGATGCTTAAAAAATATGGAAGGACACATGACAAAGCAAATGTTTAAGTGTGATTCCCTCTCCTGGGGGTGGGGGTGGGAGAAGAAGTATATTTGGGGCAGGTATATTTAGAGGAAGAATTTCACTTTTTACTATTACCTATTCTATATGAATAATGTATTATTTTTTATAATCAACAGTTTAAAAAAAAAGAGTACATACCCACATACACACATACAAACATGTTATCGACTATCTATGCTTAGTCCAGGGGACCTTAATGCAGGAAGTGGATTATCAGTATCGTACAGAATGATGAAAGAGAGACCTTCATGAGAAAGGAGAGGCATTTGGGGGCCAGGTGTACTGTGGGGTGATCTGAAGCAAAAGTTGAGTGAACATAGGAAGGTGATGCTCATGGATTAATCTGAGGGGAAAAAAGAAGGGTAAATTACAAGAGGAACAAAGGAATCATGTGATAATCACTAATTGCAAGAAAAGGCCTTTGAGAAACTGGGAGATTTTTCAATTGTTGATGCACAGAATAGTAACTGTGCATCATAAAAAATTTCCATGTAAAAAGTAAGTGATGCCTATATGGTTATAAAGCAATTCATAAAAGGCTGACACATCAAAGTAAATGTGCAGGGACTCGGGCTCCCTGTTTCCTGGGGAGCAAGTGACAGCTATGGTCTGGCTTCCCTCAGTGTTCTCCTGTGTCATACTGCCAGTCATGTAGATGAAAGCCGCGAGAGCTGCTTCCTTTTTGAAATCATAATCAGCCTTTTCCTGCGTTTCCACAAAATTTTAAATCACATCTCCATAGGTGAAATATTTGCAGCATTGGTTCTTTATTTTGCCAGTGCTTTCTACTCAGAGATATCTTTTATTCTCTTTAAAGGATTTATATATATTCATTCCTGATATATATATATTCTTGATATATATATATTCTTGATATATATATAGTCTTGATATATATATATTCTTGATATATATATATATATTTATTTATTCCTGATATATATTTATTCCTGATATATATTTATTCCTGATTGGGTGCATTTTATGAGGATCCTGAAGGCTTTCTTCTGGATAACTGAAGAATTTCTGTAGCTCTAATTTATCTTGTTAATTTTATACTGGCATTTAAATATCCAATGCCATGAGCAAGAGGACTAAGGGAAAATATTTGGGGACAGTTAGATATCTACAATTTACAATGTGACCACAAATGGACCATACAGTCTGTCCATCCTACTTTCTATCCTTTGACAGGAACACTAGGTGATGAGCATTCAAAGGTAAGACACAGATCTTGCTCTCAAGGTGCTCATATCCCATACAGGCATGAAAATTAACTAAAGATGGAACACAAATTTAAATGTGAAAGCTAAGATATAAAACTATTAGAAGAAAATATAGGAGAATATTTTCATGACGTGGGGATAGGATAAAGGTTTCTCAGGCAGCTTATAAGAAGCACTATCATAGAAAAAAAGTTTTAATTTCTGCTCATTAAAAGTAGCAGTAGGAAAATTAAAAGTACATATCAGATTAGGAAAAAATACTCATCAAATATATATATGGTAAGGGATTTATACTCAATATTTATTTTAAAAATCATATGACTAATAAAAATTTTTTAAACAACTAAAATAGGCAATAAAAAAGCTTGGACAGACACCACACAAAATATGTGACTGTCCAATGAAAAACAATACCTTTCATCATTTGTCACCAAGAAAATGCAAAATAAAACCACAGTGAGATATCATTGGGAATCCCCCAAAATGGCCAGATGTAAAGACCGACATTACAAACATTAGTAAGGGTGTGGAACTAGAACTTTTCTACCTTGCTAGTGGAAAGAAAAATGGGAGTTTTTTGATGATCTAGTGGCGTTTTCTTTTTTAAATAAAGGTCAACATATACCTACCCTTTGACCTCAAAATTCCACTGTTAGGTATTTATCCAAGAGAAATGAAAATATATGCTCATAGAAAAGGGCTTCCAGGATGTTCAGAGGAGCTCTATTCACAACAGACAAAAATGGAAAACCAACATGTCCATCAATGGGAAACTGATGAGCAAACTGTGGTTTGCTCATGAGGGGAAGGGCGTAGATTCATGTATCCAACTTGTTCATCTAAGATTGCTCAGTTTCAATTTTTATAAATTGTACTTTAAAAAAAAAACTATGAAATCATCATCATCATCATCATCATCATCACCAGCTAAGGAGTGGGAAGGGCTGAAATATCATGTCTGATCACTGTCAAAACTAGACTATGGCTACATGACAGTTCACATACTGTTTTGTTTACTTTGTATATATTTGAAACTTTTCAATATAAATTATTTTTTAAATTTAACTAGTAAATCAAGTGAGAGATAATGAAGGACTGAATTAAGAAAGTAACAGTGAAGTTAGACAAGGTTAAATGCATTTGACTACTATCCAGGAGGTGACCGGTGACTGTCATTGAATCACTGTGATAGGCAAGGGAGAGGGGACAATTCACAGGTTCTAAATTATTTATAAAAGAACTGTATTTCCACATCATTGATTTTCATAATAGCCCTCCATTCTTAAAAACATTATTTTGAAAAGTGTCCATAAGTCTCTCTAGATTGCTACAGTAGGCAGCCACATGAAAAGAGCATACGAATCTGTAGATGACTTCCAGATTTCTGATTTGAAATGAATTTTCTAGGTACCATTTATTAAGACTAAAGAGAAATTACCTGAAGATGAATGAGTATGTGAACTGGGGAGTGGGATTCAGAGTAACGACGTGATCTAGGTTTGTAAGCTGTCGGACACATGGGTGTGCGTCTCAGGAAGAGGCCTGGGCTACAAAGACAGGTCTGGGAGTCATTAGCACAGAGGAGATCAGCATTGTACATTGAGTTTCTGTTAGATACACGGCATCTTATCTTAGGGTGCCCCGTCTACATGGAAGGAGTGCACACAATCCCCACAAAAAAATGCCTGGTTCCACCCTTCTCATCCACCAACTCCACTCTGAAAACAACCAGCCTTCCCTCTCTCCAGTAACAAAATTCTTTCCCCCAACAAGATGGGGAAGTTTAAAAGAAATAAAAGGGGAAGAATTATACACAACTAACAAGATGTTTTGATGAATGTTATCTCTGAAGCTTTGCGAAATAATAGACAACTCATTGAAAAGAGGAGCTAGACCACTTGCAAAACTTAGCAAAGAAGGTAGCTATAAACTGATTATGAAACTCATAATTCCTTAACTACACCGAGGGCATTAAATAATCAGGAATTGGACATTTTTGGAGGGAGTTTTCAAGAGGACTGTTAATATGTTGAGTCCACATCCCTACAACCAAAGAGTGCTGGCTTAGGGGTTCTTGTTTTTTTACTTCAAGTCAAGAGAGAAGAGCTGTAAGAAGCAGACAGAGGACTTAACATCTGTCTTCAGCAATTCCTGCAGCTTGGGAGACAAGTAGGCTTGTGTCTGGTTCACACCTGAAATCCAGAAGTAGAGACGGGCTTGCTGATTACTTTGATGGTGGGTCTAGGAGAGGCGACTACATTCCCAAAGTCTGCAGAAGCAAAGGATGCTTGAGTGTCTCCATTAGAACAAGGTGCGGGCCGCATACCAGAGACAGTCACCCTGGGATTGGCTGAGATACTAACCGAAAGACTATAGACGAGATTAGCCAGAGGTGTTACCAGGAGGCTGATGTGTTGCCCTCCTCTCATGAAACTGCATCAGTGAGGGAGGGGACTCTGCAAAGAATCCACAGAAGAACTCCAAAGAGAAGTCGGTTGAGCCACCTGCTAGATTCAGACAGCGCTGACCCTAGAAAAACAACTCACTGGTAGTCGGGATGAACTTCCCTTTCTTCCCTCTTCCTCGCTCCCAACACAACTTCGACTTTTGGGTAGAGGGGTGAAAAGTACAATGGGGAAAGGAAGCCGAAGCTCACCACGCTCCCCTTCCCTTTCTGTCCCCCAAGCTGGGGACAGAAGAAGGCTCCGTCCTAAATCAAGCCTAGAGATTTTTATTACCACCTGGCTCTAGACATGGTAGTTACTGAATCAGCATCGTGTTTTGCAACCAAAAGGTGTTTTGTTTTGTTTTGTTTTACTATCTAAGAGTGACCAACAGAGCCAGGGAAGGACACGTTCCACCTTGCAGGTTTAGAGAATGAATGGAGGAAAAACCAACACTGTTTTATGATTTTTCCCCCATGAGTAGAGTTTAGTAATCCCAACTTTTACATTTTAATCATAACAGTGAATCTTGAATCCATCTAATGGCTCCAGTTCTTGTGGTCTCATCAATACTTCAAAATCTATTTTTTTAATTATTCATCTTTTACTAAAAGTGAGACCCCAAGGTAGACACCGTGGGGTGGAGTGATGTGCATTTCCTCGACAGTTCAGTCCGGAGGGGCTCATCTTAAATTCACTATGTCCCCAAATGGACCCTATCATCTTTACACCTCCTCAAGTCCTTCCCCAACCAATCTGTTCCTTTCCCTTCATTATCTACCAGCCCACACGCCTCCAACAGAAAGATCTTTCTAAACCAAAACACTCAAGTCAGTCTCCTGCCTGAGCTTTTCAATGGCTCCAAAATCCAGGACACAAAATCCAGCCTCCCAGACATAACTTCTCTTGACTGGTCCAGTCTATGTCTCCGGACTGTTTGACCACCATTCATCTGCGTGTTTTCAGAGATGTCCTGCACCCCGCCAAGGGCTCCCTGACCACACCTCTTTCCTTGCTGGCCCAGAGTCGCTTAAAATGTCCCACCCACCCGGGGGCCCTAACTGGAAAATGTCTGTCTTTGAATCAGCTCAAATGTCATCTCCTCTGCAAAATCTTTCCTATGCATTTCAGCCCGGAGAGTTAAATGGGTTACATACCTCTGTGTTAGCATCTATCAACGTTTATTTTAATCATCTCCTGGCTTAATGTATTCGCCCTTCCCTGTGCCACCCAGCAAACACTGTCCTTTGACAAAAGCCCTCATTTTGTATGCCAGCAGGATGCTCGGTCTAGAACAAGCACTCATAAATATTTGTTTAACTGAATTAAAGCGAAGTGAATTAATGACTTCAAGGAATTCATAATTTAAAAGAAGAAATGAGAACTGGGATTCTATCTTATTCGTCTCTAACAGAGAGTACACCTCAATATAATTTTAGTGAATAAATGAATGCATAAATAGATAAAAAATGAGCTGGAAAAGAGAATTTCCCTACAAATGGAGCAGGTGAAGACTACAGAAATTTAATGGAGAGAGAGACAGGTCGTCTTTTTTTCCTTTTCATTTCTCATTCCAGCTCCCTACACTGCAAAACTTAAAATAGACGAATACAAGAGGGTTAGAAGTGGGAGCGGTTTTCTTTAAAAATAAAATAAAAATAAAAAGGCTGCCACCCACTACCCATGCTACTCTCCCACCAGAACGACTATAGTTTTAGCATCGCTAATAAGACTGTTGCAGTTTTGAGAATGTAACCACGGTAACCAAGCTCAGCCCTTCCCCTAATATAAGATAAAATTTAGTAAAAGAAATAAATAGCAGACTCCCATAGAAACATTATCAGACCTTTTCCACATATATAACCTGGATAATTAAATGTTTCAAAACAAAATATTTAGAGAGTCATGGGAAAAAAAAAAGATTCTACCAAGTTTATTTTTAAATGAAGGAAAAAATATCACAAAACATCAGCTGAAATACTTGGCTGCCTGTATGGTTTCACAGAGTCACAATTTCCAAACTTGCCTAGACAAGAACCGCAGTCAGAACAGAGAAACACAGCTCTCCATTTCGATACACAAGCAACATTCCAGCTCTCTGCTGAGTTTTTTCAGCATCTAACCAAGAGAACTCTCCGTTTTGGAGCCTATCTTGTAACTTGGAAAATATCTGTAACAGACTCCCATGGCACTATTGCCTAGGTGACACCATAGCTTGCTACATCCCTGCTTCCTTTCCCTTCAAGAATGCTCTAGACAACTTGTTAATCCACAGCAGGGATCAAAATTTTGTTCTGTAAAAGGCCAGAGATAAATATTTTCGTCTTCAAGGTGTTATGGTCTCAGTCACAACTACTGGGCAGCGCTGCTGCAGCAACAGACACTACATAAATGAGTAAGCATGGCTGTGTTCCAATAAAACTTTATTTACAAAAGCAATCCAGGGGCCGCAGTTTGATGACTCCTCGTTCATGAGTGTTTCTTGTGAACTCACAGGTTCTGTTGTAGAACAGGAAACACTGCACCACCATCATTAGCCCAGCAGGAAAGCCAGGCCTGCAACTCAAAAGAGGGGAAAGGATGATAGTATTGATGATCCTAAGTGTGGCTCTGGGATTGACTGCAATAAGCTTCTGTGAGAAACTGTGAACTTTCCTCCTGTAAGAATTTCCTACGCCAAAGAGAAAACCGTCTGTCAAAGAAGAAGAGGTACAACGCTCCCTGCAACCAACTGGATACCATTCTCCTTTAAATGGACAAAAAGGCCGGCTGGCTGGCATGGAACCCAGTGACGAATCCCTATTCAATAAAACAAATGATTATCAGTCTGAAGCCTGGAGCCATTTCAACCAATTTGCAAAGCTGGATGATTTTCTGAAGTTCCTTTAAGTTCTGGAAAGTGACTTGGACGCAGCTGGTGAAACAGAAAGAGCTGGACTCAGGGGATGGCTGGCTGGTGCATGCATCTCGGCTTCTCCCCCAACTAGCTGTGTTACCTGGCAAATGACTGTCTCATCATCTGTAAATGGGCACATAAGTGCCTGTTGCTGGATCAGCTGAGGAATAAATTTAAAAAGTATAAAAAACATGAGCTATAGAGATGGATTCAATTAATATTAGTGGCATTTCCTTCAAGGAGGCGGGCAAACCTCCCGCCCTTGACTGAACGCTATCCATCCTTTCAGAGAGCCATCACTTGGGTCAACGTGGCTGCAGTCCGAAGAATGATTGTTTTCTCCTGGCAAACTGCTGTAGAAGGAGCTATGAGCAATGCTTAAACAACTCATTAGCACAGAAAGCAGTCCAAGTGAGCAACAGCATGTGACAAGCACCTCTCCACAGTAATACATCTCAGAGCTCACGACCTCCTCCTCTCTCTGTCCCTCGCTGTTTCGATATGCATCTGTCCACATCTGGGTGCATATTTTTCTCTGCTTCTTCCCTTCTTCTAACCCATTCTATTTTGATCCCCTAATATTTTGATCTCCTCTCTCATCTTCCTCAATTGGCCATGATATGAACTAGAAGTATATTTATTTAATGGTTTTGCCTTCCCTCTCAAATGAACTAAATTAGGTTGCTCTTTCTGAACTGTGTCTGATTAATCTTTTTGGTGAGTCAGTGGCCCTGTATAGACAGATTCTCCAGCCCTGTTCAAAAATCTTTGTCGCAAATCTCTTCCAAAAGACTCATCATTGTGAAGCACTCAAGAAAAAGGCTTATTTAATGGCAAAAAGCAAATTAACTTTCTTTTTTTGACTTTCAACTTTTTTATTATTTTTCAATACAACATTAAAATTCAATACAAAGTTAGTACAATGTCATCAACTATATTCTCTATGCTGTACTTTACATCCCTGTGACTATTCTGTAACTGCCAATTTGTACTTCTCGATCCCTTCATCTTTTCCACTCTGCCCCCCACACCCTTCCCATCTGTTTCATTCTCTATGAGTCTGTTTCTGTATCATTTGTTCATTTATTTTGTTCTTCAGATACCACATATAAGTGAAATCCTTTAGTATTTGTCTTTCTCTGTCAGACTTATCTCACTTGGCATAACATCCTCTTGGTCCATCCATGTAGTCGCAAATGGCAATGTCACATTCATTTTTATGGCCAAGTAACATTCCATTGTGTATACGTTCCACTTCTTCTTTACTCAATTTTCTATTGATGGGCACTTACGTTGCTTTCATATCTCGGCCATTGTAAATAATGCTGCAGTGAACAAAGGGGTCTATATATCTTTTCAAATTAGTATTCTGGATTTCTTCAGATAAATACCTAGAAGTGGAATTGCTGAGTGATAAGGTAGTTCTATTTTTAATTTTTTGAGGACCTTCCACACTGTTTTCCATAGTGGCTGCACCAATTTGCAACCTTATCAATGACGCACAAAGGTTCCCTTTTCTCCACGTCCTCACTAACACTTGTTTGTTGACTTATTGATGATGGCCATTCTGACAGGTGTGAGGTGAAATCTCATTGTGGTTTTAATTTGCATTTCTCTGATGATTAGTGAAGTTGAGCATCTTTTTGTGTGTCTATTATAGACAAACCATCTTTAAATAGAAGTTCTCAAAGACATCAGAAGAGCTGGACTCTGGGTTTCTACAAAGTTTTCCAAGTGAAACTAAGTCCCTTTAAGATATAAGACTCTATGAGATTCCTTAAGTATGAAAGTCAGTTGCCACCGTATGTGGAAACTTCTATTTTCCATCACAAAAATGCTCTCCTGAAGAATAAAAAGAACTTCTAGCTTCTTGAAAAGTGATGCTAGGTAACTACTTCAATTCCACTCGACATATGAGTGGAATCATATGACGATAGGGGTGGGGAAAGTTCCCGACTTTTCCTCAGGAGAATATTTTATGATAGTAGCAGGCGAAGAAACACAAGCGAAACATGAACCACTCAGTCCTTTCCCCCTCACTGCAATTACTCTGTCAAATAATCATGAAGCTTCCAGAGATTCAAGCTCATGTGCCAATGTGCTGGTTCAATGTATTTCGACCACATGAAATGAAGAAACTTAGCCACGATTCTTTAACTTGGTTATACCAAACATTTGAGTGATTATTCTGTGAGGGTAGACTTTTGTAAAGAGCTAAATTAAATATGACAGAGAAAAGAGAGCATCTTTCTCACTGATAGCACTGCTCTGAGATGTGAGTCATAGGTCCAGACACATTGATTTGCCAATTAACATAAATATTTACTAAGCATCTGCTATAAAACACAGACCAACAAGGAGAGATGGCTTCCAGGAATCATGAATACATGTAGAGCTAGGAATCCATTAGGATAGGGTGGACAAAGAGATAGAGAAAGAGAAGGAGAGATAAAGTTGGTTTGGAGAGCAGAACACAAGAGACAAATAACCACTTTTTCCCAATCCTCCACTAGGTGATTATATTTATCATAGAAATCAATAAGAAAATGGGATTCTATTTAGATACTATATTGGGAGATATTTTATTTTCCATTCATCAAACATTTTTTAAGCATCTATTACAAATGAGCACAGAGCTAGGTGGTGATTTTGAGGAGCAGAGGGCCACCTGACAGCACCAGATTGTCCTTCCTTCCAGTAGCTTATATTTACTGAGGGCTTACCGCATGCCAGGCATTTACCTGTGCAACCTGTAAAAATTAGCTCATTTGACTCTCACCATTGCCTTACAAGCATGGTAAGGAATTATTGTTATTATTCTCATTATATCAGGTGGTTTTTCTCTTTTCTTCTTCTTTCTCTTTAATGTAAAACCCAAACGGCTTGATAAGATGCCTCTCTGTTATAATCCCAGGACCTCCCTTAGCAACTATCCTCTGTTCTGCCATTACTTGGTCTTCGTCCATCTGCCTTCATCCCTAGATTATGAGAACAGCCCCGCAGCTGGTCTACCTTCTTCCATTCTCTTCCCCTTCTAATCCATCTAGCATTATGCTGCATTCCAATCACCTTCGAATACCATTTTCTCACGTTATCCCCCTGCTTAACATACTGCAGCAAAGAAAGAATTTAAATGCGCTACTCCTGTCTATCATTTTTCTCCAACGTTCTTTCTCCTAAATGCGTGATTCCTACAATATATTATATTCTTCGTCAAACATCTGCATATCTGGAAGAGCCAAGAAGATTTTGGAGGGCTTTGTTTTCTGGAGTTCTAACATGATTACTTAATTTGTTAAGCATTTTCTAATAAAACCCCAAATAAGCCTCCTCCCATCCCTTCGTGCCTTACTGAAAATTATCAAACACGTTTAAATACAAACTCCTGCTAAGCTTTCAAGGTCTTCATGGTCTAGTCATATTCTAAGCAATCTGCATTCATTCCTATTATTCTTATATAAACCCTCAACTCCACTTAAGCTAATCTTCCCTCTGTTCAGTTCACAAAGAATTCGTAGAGTGCCTACTCTGTGCCAGTCACTAGGGAGATATATGTACATATATACATATACATACATGCACACACATGCACACTGTATGTATATATATATATGTGCCAGTCACTGAAGATGAATATATACAGTATACATATTATACACACACACACACACACACACACACACACACACACACACACACACAATCTATGGGCTCCGAAATTTTCCACTTTGGAGATCTGCTACATATGATAAGTAATTCCCACCTCTGTAGGTTGGCCCATATTCTTTCAATTTACCAGCTATATGCACTCACCTATTCCCCTTCCTTTCCTCAAAGCCCAACTCAAACAATGTCTTCTGAGGCCATTCCAGTTCACATGGACTTTCTCTTTCTCTGATGTTCTTGGAAGTTCAACTCTATCTTCACTATGAAGAACTACAACAAGGACAAGACTGTGCAAAGACTGGCATTCTCTAAAATTTTAGGAAAGTAGATAAATACTTCTGAGATCTAAACTGATTTAAAAAATCAACATAAAATAGATGAGACTAGCCAACTACAGGAATCGCCTCAGGAGGTCCATAAAGATGTAAATATGCTACAGACATGTACTTCTCAAACTCCAACGTGTGAATAGGACACTTTTTAAAATGCAGATTCTGATTCAGTAAGTCTGGCCTGGGATCGGAGATTCGACGGGTCTAACAAGCTCTCGGGTGTTGCTGATGCTGTGGTTCCTGAGCCACGCTTAGAGTAGCAAGTCGACAGCAAGCTTATGTCAAGGATCCCCAGCCAACACGTCCCTATCGACCGAGCAGTCCATGCCAAAGCCCCACCATCACCATTCTGTTCTGCTGCCTTTACCTGGGTCCAGGCTGAGACTTCCACTCAGACTTCACTCTCAACAGCAAATGCACCTCCCCCTCCTTCCCGATCTCAAGGCTTAAGGGAGATATTTCTTGCATTGGCTCTTGTATACAAAAACACGAGGTACGACATTTTCCTGGTGACATAAATATCATTTTCCCCAGAGCGAAACAAGCGCCAGACTTAATCATCCAGCTGTATCGTGTTACCACACCCATTTCCATTTTTCTGCTTCTGTACTCATCAAACAACTTTCTGGTCTGAAATGCGTGTCTCAAAGCAGTCCTGATATTAAAAGCACCAGGGAAGAAGAAATATTTCCAGAAAAGAACTCCATGAGAGCAACAAGAGCAATGGCCAAAAAAAAAAAAAAATCATCATTTCAGAACTCTGGAAATTAACCAAAGCGTTGCAAGAAAAATGACTGATTCTTTAGAACAGTGAGCTCTGTGGCATTTAAATTTGCCCTATTCCCATCTCCCTCTCCCCAGCTTTGCAGTCGCTTTGAACATCAGCGGCTTTAGAAGCAAGGTGGCTGTGAAAACCAGTGACCGTTGGAGAGAGCAGAATGGGTCTGGAGCTCTCCACAAAGCCCCTTCCTCAGAGAATCATCACTCCTGTCATCCCTGGGAAAGTCTCCTTCACGCTTCTTGTCTTTATTGGACCTAACTCAGGTAGTAAGTGAGGAAATTCCTATCCCCAGGTATTTTTTCCAAAAGAATCAGAAACTGTTTAACAGTTTTAGTTGCCTGAGATGGTGACACCAGTTCAAGCAAAGAAGAAAGTGACCAAAAATCTGGAAAGCAAGATGTCCAGACGTCATCTTTGGAAAGTTCGGATACATTCCTGGGGATTGAGAAAGCCATACATGTGTGCAGAGCTGAGCATGTCCTCAGAAAAGACCTGAGAAGGCCCTAATCCCCCGCCTGTGGCTGACCGAGTGGGAGGTGAAGGCTAAGGAGAGTTTAAACTGCCCATACATTGAAGGAAACCTCAACTTGCCCAGATATACCTGCCCCAAGAGGGTGGAAGACTTATTAGTTGAAGGAATTTAAGGAGATAGCTGTTCACTCATTAGCTGATCACTAAGCTAAACAAACAGATTTCAGCTGCTGCATACAACAAAGAATATGGACTTTACAAATTAATAAAGTCAAGTCACTAAACAAACAGCTACTACAAACAATAACAGACACATCTGAGGAGAGATGTAGATAAGATTCCCAGAGAAATGCCATTATGCAGTATTTTAAAAGTTCAGTTTTCAGCAACCAAAAAAAAATGATACACATAATGAAATAAGAAAGTATGGCCTGTATATGGGGAGGGAATATCAATAGAAACTGTCTCTGAAAAAGCCCAGTATGGAATACTAAAGGGAGTCCTTCTGGCTGAAATGAAAGGACATTATACTTGAATATCCAGGAAGAAATAAAGACCACCAGTAAAAGTAACCACATGGTTAAATATAAAAGACAGTATCCATGTATTTTTGTACCTAACTCTTTTTTTCTATCAGATTTAAATGGCAACTACATAAACCTATACTCATAAGATGATATTGGTGTGGTATAATATAGAAAGATGTGACTTGTATGACAATAGTAGCATGAAGGAGGACGGAGGCAATATTGCTACATATAAACAAAGTTCCTATATACAGTTGAATTTAAGCTGATATTAATCTAAACCAGAATTTTAAGAGAAAATATGTCAAATGTAATGCCCAGAGCAACCACTAAGAAAATAAATAAAAAATATATCATTAAAGAGGGTAGATAATTAAAATAGTACACTAATAAATATATATTTTACACAAAAGAAGGCAATAGTGGAGAAATTTTTTAAAAATGTGATCTCAAATTAATAACCTATTCTTGCACTTTAAGAAATTAGAGAAAAAGAACAAAGCTTAAAGCAAGCAGAAGGAAGGAATTAAGTTTAGAGCAGAAATAAATGAAGACTAGTCAAACAATAGAGAAAAACCTACAAAACCAAAATTTATTTTTTAAAAAAGATTAATAAAATTGAAAATCCCTCAACTAGGTAGACCAAGAAAAAAAATTGCTAAGAGCAAGAATAAAAGAAGGACCTCACTAGTGACCTTACAGAAATATAAGGAATATTAGAAACTGCATCAACTAATTAGATAGCCCAAATGAAATAGAAAATTTCCTAGAAACAAACAATTGAAACTGACTCAAGAAAAAATGGAAAATCTAAAAAGACCTATAATAAGTGAAGAGATTGAACTAATAATTTAAAACTTCTCGCAAAGAATGCCTCTACCTCAGATGGTTTCATTGGTGAAATCTACCAAATTTTTAAAGAAGAATTAACACCAATCTTTCAAAACCTAGAAGAGTAAAAAACATCTTCCAACTTATTCTATGTGGTCAATATTACCCTGTGTGTTAGTCAGGGTTCTCCAGAGAAACAGAACCAATCGATGGTGATGATGAATGATTGGATAGATAGATGGTGATAGATGATAGATGATAGATAGATGATAGATAGATAGATAGATAGATAGATAGATAGATAGATAGATAGATAGATAGATAGATAGATAGATAGAGATAGATAGGTGATAGGCAGACAGACAGATGCACAGCATAGATTAACAGTAGCCAAGGGCTGTGGAGAACAGGAAAATAGAGAGCAGCTACTAATGGGTACAAGCTTTCTTTTGGGGAAAATTAAAATGTTCCAAAAGTAGATAATTTGGGTGATTGCCCAGCTCTGTGAATAAACTAAAATCTAACAGTGTGTATACTTTAAAAGGGTGAATTTTCAGGTACACAAATTATATTTTAATAAAGCTGTTATATAAAAGAAGGCAGTCCAATGCCTCAGAAAAACATTAAATTCAGTTATTCTGCCTAGAATTTATTCCTCTTAAAGCAATCATGTTGACATTATTTTTCATCAATGTGGGGCTAGACTGGTTAAGAAGTCGGTTGCCTGTTTTCCTAAGAAAAAATAATGAAAATACATTTCTAAACCTCCAGGAACTAAAGGCAGAGCATACAGGAGCCCGTTCTGAAACAGGAAGGCAATCAGCCTGGCCCATCTTGGTCAAAAGAATGCCTGGATAAAAGGGTGATCGAAAGACAGACTATCGACACCACCTCCCATCCAACACAGGCACTGTCTGCTGTTCTGTCAGATGAATTCACTTTGACTCTTTAGCTAGCTTCCAAACTCTCTGTGACTATAAATCATGTATTTTCTTTTTTTTTTTTTTTTGAAGTTTCCCTCAGTAACAATTAGTTTTTACTCATTTTAAGTATTCAATGACATCGGAAAGCCCCCGATTCAATTCTTCAGTATGTTTATCTCCAGGTGACTGTTGGAACTACAGCAAGAAGAAAATACCAGAGGTAGATAGCAAGGGGGCAGGGCATGGCTGTTCTAGGGACAGTTTTGGGATCTTTACAAGGGTAATGGGGAATCGCAGGTCCCCAAGAGATTTGCGGGTTCTAGTTGCCCCATCGTAGAATGCGACAGGGTTTGGGAGTAAAGTCAGTGCTCAACAGAACTGGCAAATATCTACCACATCCTTAGTAAAAATTGGAGTGACACGCTATCTGGTGGCCTCTCACTGGTTTCAGGAAAGGAGTAAAAACAGTTTGCTGTTCATTTTTAATAGGTATCAGACTAGACTCAGACGAGAATGGCACAAGAGAGATGCAGCTCAAGCCTTGTTGCCATTCAAGTCTCATTTCTGCATCACACACTCAGTCACACATCTCATGTCATATGTGAATTTTCTGTCCCCATCCAGGGCTAGTTGAGCTTTGGTAACTTGTGTCCTCAGTGGAGTCGGGTAGTTAACCACTCTCTCAGACTCGAAAGCAAGGATTCTGTGTCACTCGGAACAAAGAACTGCTACCTCGCCTTAGACATTCTCAGACTTTCAAGGGTTTTTCGTCCCGAAACGTGTGCCGTCCTGCAACGATCTAAGTGCCTGTGTCCTTTCTGCAGCGCATGTCAGTCCTCTTAGCAGCAATTTTTCATTTTGCAAAGCGTTTCATTCGGCACCGCCTAATGAAACCTTGCCCTTCTATCATTCTCATCCATGGATTTGTCACTTCAACTTCAGGGGCCTGGGAAACGTTTATACGGCATGACTCACAGATCAGAAAAAGAAGTGAAGTCCTAGCTGGTGTTAAAAAATCTAAACTGTCACCTGTCCTAGCTTTCACGTCAATATCCAACTTCCTTCTCTACGTGCCTGCATCTTGGTCCTCCCCACTCGTGTGTTGTCATCCGTAAATTCCTTAACTTTCAAGGATATGCTTGATGTTGTTTTGAACATATAAGAAAGCAGGCAAAATAAATGAAGAAACAAAAAAGGCGATGAGAGCAAGAGCATAAAAAGATGGTAGATGGATAGATGAACAACATGAGAATGAAGGAAACCGCACCTCTCCCCAAGGCCACCTGGACTTGCCTATTTTCCTCCTCCCTGGAGTTGGAAATGGGACCAGTTTTTCTGAATCTCATGAGCTGCTAGGGGGAAAAAATTATCAAAATTGGAAGAAGCAAGGGAGATTGAACACCAGAAAAGTAAACAACAATGTCCTTTACATCACTGCACCTATAACGTACATGCCATAAAGAAACAGCACAAATAACAAAAACATCAGCTCATTAGAACTAGGATCAGAAAGCTTGGGACCGCCCAGGTCCCAACCACGTGACTGCGAAACAGTCACACTGCAGGCTTCAGCGCTCAGTTCCACCAACCATGAAATAGATGGCAATTCTGACTGCCTCACCCTCTCTGCCACCTGGGTCCTCACAGAGTCCTATGAATCGGGGCAGAGATCGTCCTGTTTGATGACATATCTGAGTCCTAAACCTAAAAGGCATGTGTTTACCTGCCCAGGCATGCACCCCTGGGGGTGAGGGCAGGAGGAAGAGGATTAGTAAAAGTCCTGGAAGAAACACACATGGGCTTGTGGCGGGGGAAAACACAATTTCAGAAGAACTTCAGATCTCAGTTCTCTGTCCGTGGGAAAAGCTTTAACTCGAGGATGTGCTGCCTGTCACTTCAGGGGAAACGTGTCGAAAAAACGTCATTTTGGAAAGAACTCTGTTCCAGCTCTAAATTTACTATGTCCCTCCCTTTTGTTGCTGACTTTAATCCTTTGTTCCAGTTGTTTTCACACCTGAAATCATAGTAATCCTCTATTTATGACACCATAATTGTTGCTAAGTAACCACATGTGCTGTCATAAATAGGATTATGGCTCCGGGGGTGGGGGTGTGGGGAGAGATTTGCCTGATCGTTTGTGTGGGCTCCTGCCTGATGAGGAGGTCATCTCTCTCATGAGAAAAGTGAGGGTGGTTTGTGGCGATGTGCCAATTTTCCAGAGTAAATTTCCCATCAGTGCCAAATTACAAAGGTGCCTTCCTCTCTTACCTGCCTCTCTCCTCCAAGCCCTTCCCTGGATAAGCAGTTTATCGCCGAGTCAGAGAACATCTGATGCCTAGCTGTTCTGACTGCACGTTTTATTCTGGCCTCTAACTGAATTTCATTTAACTAACAGCTTCTGACATTCATTAATACAACCTGGAAAGCACTGTGCCAAATGTTACCAAAAAAAATTTTTTTTAAAGATTAGAAAAATCATCAAGAAACTCACTCGTAGTTCAGGAGGTAAAACAAGCATTAAAAATTGATACAAGGCAAAGCATAAGGATCACTGGGTAAATATCAACGCTAGAAACAGGTGTCCAAGAGAAAGGCTGGTAGGGACCCTGGCAGTAAGGACAGCTCAGCCACGACATCCTGGATAAGACAGTAAGTGGGCAGCAAAACCTTTCCACATTTAGAGACAAAGAATGGAGGGGTTCTTGCTGAGAAAGGGACATAGGTGAGGCAAAACGCAATTCGGGACGTAGTGAGGACGTCAGATTTTGTAACGGAGAGCCACGTTTTCAGGTTACAAGGAAATAACAAGATGAACTCTAGTTGACAATTCTGATACTGGCAAGTGATACATTATATAAATGTCTACCCAATATACTATATACTTGAAACAAAACAAAACAAATCAAAACAAAATAAAATAATATAAAATGAAAAATAGATCCTCGTGAGATCCTTCTCACTGAATTCAATTTGTTTTCCATAATTGAAAAAATAAAAAATAAAGAAATTAAATAAATTTTCTTTCAAGAGCATGTATACTGTTTTTATCACCAGAAGTTTATTTGTACAATATTTTCTTTTTGATGTTGTTTTCCTTCATGCAGTCCATCCATGAAGATATCCCACCTCTCATAGATATGAGTCTGTATCTAATAAATTTAACCCTTAGCATCATTTTAAAGACTCTTGAAAAATCTTTCCCTGAGCAAAATGATTTCCTCCAGTTACCTGTAAATTTCTTACACGAACACAGTTCCACCTACAGGATCTTCTATTAAAATACAATTACTTCTGCAGATATAACATACTAAGTCCATATCAAAGCCCCTGGAGCATTTAACAAGCATTAAATATATGTTAGAAAGAGCAAGGCTTGGAGGGGTAGAGATACCTGGGCCCAGATCCCAGTTCCAATACTCACTCGCTGTATGATCTTAGCCGTGGGAGGTAAACGGTCTGAGCATGTGCTTTCTATTATCTGAAAAATAAGCTAAAAAGCATGTGCATTTTTCCTGCTCTCCATACTGAGGCTCCATACTGGGGTATCTCCTTTGTGAATACCTGACAAACAGTGAGCACTCGATAAATGCTTTGCGAAGCACTGCACAGTAAGTAGTCGGTTCCTTTTCTCTTCACATCTCCAGTCCCCAGCAAAATGCCCAGCATACAGTAGGGGCTTAATGCCCAGTTTTGCTATCATCATCAAAAAAAGGAAGAAGTTGGGTATTGACTTTGGACCTGTGCCTCCACCCCCTCCCTCTGGAATAGGAGAGCTCACTCAGTTACCTAGTCTCTCTGAGCATCAGCTTCCTCTTCAGGAAAATGAAGAAAATTACCACTTCACAATACTTGTAGAGATGCTACAAGAAGAGTGTGTGGCACGTTCTAGGCATATCGATAAAGGCGAGTTTTCTCTGCTTTCATCAGATGTAATTATTAGCTTCTCTGCCCCGTTTCCCTCCAGCAGAGAAGTCTTCCAATCATTCTGTCCTCTTAAAGCTCTCTGGCATCCATTTAACATAAATAAAACTACATCTGCTATTATCGATGACCAGTAAGAACAAAGGCAGGGCTGTTTCGAGTTCATTAAAGATAAAACGTAAAGACTACAACTTTTTTGGTGTTCATGTGCTGGGAGTTTTAACACTGACACCAAGTGGGAGAGGATATGGATCAATCCCTCCTGGACTAAGAGCTTAGGGTGGACACAGGCATGGGGAGGAAATGGGATGTATTCTCTTTTTGTAAAGAAGCCTACGTTCAAAAAAAAAAAAAAGTCTTCGCAGCACAGCTCTGCCTACCCACCAAAAGAAATGTAAAATTATGTTGATTCCTGAGAGTAGAGAAAATTTTCTATCTGTCTGATCTCATCTTACTTTGTCGGCTTTTAGAGTCAGAATGGATATTCTTTCCCAATCCTCATCCATGTCTCCTTTTCTATGTTCAAATTAAATTACTTGTTTTCTAAGTCTCTGTTTTCAGCTGTGTTTCCACCAACTCATTCCCAAAGAGAGTAAGTTAAGAAAAACCACGGAGGCAGCTGGGCTGAATATTACCTATTTGTTTATCCATCCCTGTCATTAAAAACTACAGGGTGACACACATGGATGACTCCCCAATTGTACTGATGTCTATTGAGCACTATTTTTCCAAGACATTTTAAAAAGATAATTTCACTGTGTATGCCTCTTCTCTCGTTTTATTTATGTTTTTTTAACATAATAGGCTCTGGTGTGTGTACATCTCCGGTAAATCCGTTTCTTTGTTTTTCAGCTGTGCTTGGGGGAAGCTAATGCTGACTCACGTTGGGTCTGACATCTCTATTGAGCACGACAGCATTCTGCTTACCTGTCTGACAAGTACCAGTGCCGTTTCTGGCGAGGGAGTGAATAAAAACACAATGCCTCCCATCCTCCCCAGTGCCCAGGGTGGAGAGAGCAGGTTCCTGGCCAGAGAGGAGTCATCACGAGTTGTTGAGACAACCTGTCGGCTTGAGCACTTCCCGGACAAGGATCCAAAGAGAAGCAGCTGTGGTTGGTGTCTCAAGCAGATGGGACACAATGATTTGTGGCAACACGATCTTGTCCCCACTAGAAACAATGGGGGGGGAAAAACTTGTTCTTCAAGGCCAAACAAGGGCAGCCTATAAGCATGCAACCAGGCAGATGAAAACGAAAACCTGCCAGAAGATTCTTCTGAGCTCAAAAACTGAAATGAGTCACAATCCCACTTGCTCTAAGATGGGCATAATCTCTTCGCATTTGATAATTAGAAATACCTTCAAGATCACAAAAGGTTCACGCTCTCATTTTAAAGATAAAAAATCAGAAGCTAGGAGAGGTGAAGGAACTTATCTGAGTTCACTCAGGTCAGCCAAGGCAGACCCAACCTCAGCACTGTGGAGTGACGTAAACAGCGCGTGAGAAGACAGTTTCTGTGATGTTAACTGATCATACAGGCAGGACTCGAGCTAAATAAGTGTGAGGGGACAGGTTATTTCACTTCCTCTTCTCAATCTCATCTATTACGGGTCATTGTGAGCAAGAACGATTGTGCAGCCTTCCTTATCTACCAACCCCGTCCATCCTTATTTAGCTTTCTGATTTACCGGGTGAAGGTCCCCAACTGAAAAACAGATGAAGGGATGCCTTAGAAGCCAGGGGAAATGATAACAATGGGAGAGCAACACCAGGGGCTCCCGCTGATGGTGAGTCTATGCCAAGCAACTTGCAACTTGCATTTCATTCTTCGAAGAGCTCTCTGAGCCATGGGCTGCTATCTCGCACTTTGCACATGAAGAAACTGAGTCCAGCCCAAAGTGATGGAGTCAGGATTTGAATCAGATCTAGCTGATTCCAAAGTCAATGCTTCATGAACTGTGAAGCACCAGACACTGAACCTTCGCATCTGTGCTCAGGACGTTCATTAATACAGATGCTCCTCAATTTACGATGATGGGGCTATGTCTGGATAAACCTATCATAAGTTGAAAATATCGTCAAAAATGCACGTAATACACCTAACCCACTGAACATTATAGCTCAGCCCATCCTACCTTAAATGTGCTCAGAACACTTACATTAGCCCACGGTAGGGCAAAAATCATCTAATACAAAGCCTATTTTATAATAAAGTGTTGACTGTCTCATGTAATTTATTGACTACTATACTAAAAGTAAAAAAAGAAGAGCTGGATGAGTACTCCTCATTAATAGCCACAGCTGGAAGCACGCTGGCACACAGGGGGGGGAACCAAAGCACAATGTCCAAAAAATGCTGGCAACGCAGTCCACCATGATGGCATCAGCTGTTTACCCCTGTGGCCGCATGGCTGATGAGGAGCTACGGCTCACCATCGCGGCCTAGCATCATGAGAGTATCGTACCACTTATCACTGGGCCAGAAAGAGACCAAAATTCAGAATCTGAAGTATGGCTTCTACGGAATACGTATTGCTTTCACGCCCTTGTTAAGCCAAAAAAATTTTAAGTCGAACCATCATAATTCAGGAAACATCTGTACTAAAGCCAGGGTTCTCGCCTGCCCCTCCCTCCACCAAGCACCACATCATCCAAGCTGGGGCCAAGAAGTGGAATCAGGACTGTACTAAATCACCAAAGAGCTCTCTTTCCACCACATAGACTGGTCATTGCCACCGGCCTACCTGGCAGAGGGAATAGGGAAAGAAGATGACATAGGACCATGTGGGTTCTCGCTTCCCGCTCCTGAGCCCTTGAAAAAGTGGCTCATCCAGTGCAAGGCACACATGTAAGGACCACGCCAACTGCCTCTGGGGTTGCTGGGTGGAACAGCTTGTTACATGTTCGGGGATTCATTCCGTTTCATGAAGAGATGCATTTCACTTTTGGTTCTCAAGTTTACCTGCGAGGACCTGAAATATTGTGCATCGTGCAGGACTGAAAGAAAGTATCTGGTATTTAAAAACTGATCCGATTCTGTCATTTCCCTGTTTGTAAGGTTGTCTTGCCTCCACCGCCTAGGGGACATGCTCCAGATCCTGAGCTCACCAAATACCGGTTTTCAAACACGAAGATTTCTTTCTCTTTAATATAAAATGTTTTAGAAGCTTTTATGCAAGAGCTGTTTTCTTTTAGGTTTGTATATTTTTTTGAAAAAAAAAACATAATGATCAAAAGCTAGTAGGAATCAGAGACACTTTCAGATGAATTTTTTATTTTGTCGTGATAGCGTCTAGGTACATTTGGAACAAAGAAATATTCTATTTGTGCATGAGCTACATAGTCTACGCAGTTCTCAGAACACACTGAAAGTGCAGGTGGCCTCGTGGACCCCCTGTTGTGACGCCTGCTGGTTGATAAACTACCTGGATGAGACATATATGCATCCTGGCACGGATATTCGTGCGTAAACAATTCTGCATATCAGTGAGAGAAGTAGAGATGCCACTTAATCACTGAGCATTTATTTATTTCATAAAAATGACAGGTGCCATTTATTGAGCATGTACTAAGAGTCAAGCACTGGGCTAAGTGCCTTGTATATTTTCACATTTAGTTGTCACTAGGCCCCTAGGTGGGAAAATTCCAAAGCCCATACTTCAACAGAGCACTGCCTTTCATTAAGTGTCAACTGGGTACCGAACTCGGTTAAAATCTGGTGGAAAATCATCAGGCAAGGTACTCTCCTGCTCTCCAGGCAGTACAGGTGCAAAAAATGAAGTTTTTTTAAAAGGGGACACTGGAATGCATTTGCAAAGCATGGGAGCAGTATAAAAGGATGTGGTAAGATTGAGGAGGACCCCAAAGCGTGGTGTGTCTGGAACCCCACTGTTGCACGTGGAGGCAAAGGCAGAGAAGGGCATGGAGCACCGGTTCTCTCTGGGGAGGTGGGGATGGCTAGGTATGGAAAAAAGGGGTCTCAGAATCACCAGTGGAGCTTTCACAAACCGCACCGCCCCCACCTGCAGAAATGTGTCGTGTCTCCCCCATGACCATATTATCAAAACCTTTTGGGGAAGAAAGTTTGGGAACACAGCTGACCGGCTCCCTCGGTGATTCAGATAATGGCTGACATGGGCAAGAACCACCGCCAAAGAGGTTCGGTGAGCTCAGGATCTGGGGCATGTACCCTAGATGGTGAAGGCAAGACAACCTTAAAACCAGGGAAATGACAGAAGTGGATCTATTTTTAAAAGATGCAGAGTTATGGATTGGAGAGGAGAAAATGTAGAGACAGGGGAACATGAGGCTGCCGAAACAGCAATAATAAAGATAATAATAGCTCCTACTTATTGATGTCTCAGGCACGGTTCTAATTTTAATAGTGTAATCAACAGATGTGAGAGCTTGGACTGAAGTGATGTCAGGAGGAACAGAGAAGAGGAATTGCTTCGTGAGAGATGGTTAATTGGGCAAGATATGTGCCTCGTGTTACAAAGATTGCTATTTTATCACCAGGTAGCAGACCGAAGCCTTGGGCTATCCTAACCCCTGTCCCTTTCCCTCTCAACACTTTGTAATAACAGGATAGACGTCTTAGGTGAGTCCTGATGGGACGAAATTTAGAGACAGGGAGCATCTTCGTGTTAGAAAAATGTTAGTTTAGTTGAAATCACATAAGTTTTTTGTTGTTGTTTGTTTGTTTTTAAGGTGAAAAAATTTCTATAGCCAGCAGGAGTTTGGATGCTATGGCCCTGGCCAAAAATAAAGCAGAAGTAAGAGATTTTCCTGCTTTCAAGGGCAGCATTTCCCTGGTTTGCAGAGCTCAGAAATTGAGTGTTGGGGTGCCCTGTGCTGCCGGCTTAGAAAGGCCACTACAGCTATTCAAAGCCAGAGCTGGGGCTGCTTCTCGTGGGGGGCGGGGGAGGCAGTGCCCTGACAACAGAAAATAGTATAACATAGAATTGCATTAATAAAAGGATAATTGGCAACAGTGAGTTACTTCAGAGAGTCAGAATATGTCTCTAAGACTAATGGCGAGTTTCCTTCAAATTATTGGATTTATGTACACATTCATTCATCGCTCATTTATTGAGTGGCTGCTATGTGCCAGACAAAACATTAAGGGCTGAGACAAAGAGATACAGGAAACATTAAATGAGGAAGAAAAAAAAATACACTATGAAGCTACCAAGCAAGTTTGCCCCCAAGACATGTATTATTAAGGTTGTACATTTTCTCAGACTGCTAGACAGAAAACAAGAGCCATCAAGGTTACATCTTGACTGCTCACCAAGAATGCAGACCCCTGACTATGGAACACGGCTTTGATGGGGATGGAGTAGGATATATACTGCAGGCACATAAGAAATGTCTCATTTGTTGAAAAACAAGTTTATTTCCAGCCCACACTGCCTGTCTACAAAGGCTTGGCTGGGGATCTCTGGTACCCGGGCTGACAACAGAGAACAAGGCCTCTCCCCGTGACAGAAGGAAAAGAGACCCCTGAAGGGGCTCATGGTGGCAAATTAACATGCCAGACCAGAAGCAGCACACACCACTTCCAGTCACAACAGACTGTCCACACTAGTGAGGGGCCTCGCCCAAACATGAGGAATTTAGGAAATACAATGTACCATGCTCCCGCCACGTAGGCAGCCAGCCAGGCTGTTTGGTGACAGCCCCAATGCCTACGACAGACATGGGCAGAGCTGGCCCTGTTTTAACTGATCGTGATCCCCAAAACTGAGCTCCTGCACCAGCCTTCTTTAGACACTCTAACCTGCTTATGGTCAACAGATAAGCGGAAATCGTTGCTGAATTCTGCTCTTGAAGCAATGGTGTGCTACCCAAAGATGGAGTGATAAAGAAGGGGGCTGGGAGGGTAGATCTAATAACACGTAAAATTGAGTTTAAAGTGATTGTACAGCAACACCCCTGAACTACTCCTTCCGTACCGCTGTCAGGGGCTCTTTAATGGTATTACACGGCAAGAGTGATGGGTTCCGCAAACGGCGAGATCCATTCGAAGCTCCATCCTGACCAAGAACGGACGAAAGGATTTAATACACCCCCTCCCATCACTCCTGCCCACAATCACAGTCTGCAAAAGCCAGCTTCCCATCGAAACGATTGCCTGCGCAACCTCAGAAGAAAACAAACACAAGATACTCTGCTAGGAAGACCAAGAAGAGCCGGCATTTTGCAAAGCCCATCAGGAAGGACCGAAATCCGTCGTGTACATCCTGTTGACATTGAGGAAGACTGAGACTTAGTCTAAGGGCTGTGACTCAGCCTTCCAGATGAGTCAGACTGTGAAGGACAAGAGAAACGTACACACCAGTTGGGACCAAGTCACATGAGTTGAAGGTGATTGATTGATCTCTGGGGCCACCGTGAAAAGAACAGCAGACTGATCTCAGAATGACCTGGCCCTCCTTCATCATCTGGGTTACACGTGCTGATAAAATGAAATATTCATAACTTCCTCTTGCCCTTGGAAAACCAAGTAGGGGGCATGTCTTGAAGTTATCTATCTGTTCTTACGATTACATGTTTTCCTTTGTTTTGTGCCTCTCGCAACAACCTGTGCAGCAATTGCCATCTTTTGTTTACAGATGAAAACTCTGAACTTCGGGGAGGCTGAGTGGCTTGTTTGAGCTTCAGCCTCTCACAAGGACAGATCCAAGAAGGAACCCCTCACTTCCCATCCCCCCAGGCGCCTGCACCGGAGGAGAACCAGTCCACCACCGTAAAAGAGGCTTTTCATGAAAACGGTTACCAGTGCCAGCGCTAGGTGGTGAGACTCAGATGAGAAGCCAGTTCCAAGTCTTTGAGCTGCAATTTGAGCTGGAGCATCAACCTAACTGTAAAATGTCAATAAGCCTCCTATCGCAAAGTTTTTATGAAAAATAAATAAAGAGCATATACACATAATGCTTAGGACAGACCCGATGTATCATACGCACTCAATAAATGTTAGCTATCAGCATCATCGTTTGGGTTCTATATCCTATAAAGGTGAGAGGCATTTAACAGTAGAGAAGGTTATCCTCAGCTTCTTAAGCAGTTGCACATGCTTAATGGATAGTAAAGTGCCAAGGTAGGATGACTGATGAAGAAATCCTACTCTTTCAATTTCAAAGTCAAGCAGGACACTGAGCCTCTGGCGTAATCATCACCACTTGATAGAATTTGATATCTTAATGTGTGAAAAAACATTCCCAACCCTTTTTGTGCATTAGCTCATTTAATCCTCATCCACAATGAGCCTATGTGATCGATTCTATTAATAAACCCATTTTACAGATGAGATTGAGGCCAAGCGAGGCTAAATGCTGCCTAACTCCATAGATCTAGGAAGGAATAGTCAAGATTTAAACCCAGGAAACCTAACCTTAAAATCTGTGCTCTACCCACTCAGTTATACTGCCTCCGTGTAATATTAATTAGGCGTACAGTCATATTTGAGGCAATAATGACACGGGATGTGTTATATGTGTAAAACGAAATGTTGCAGCCTCCCAAGTCACTGATGCACGATGGACTGAAGCATGGCAAGCATAACCTGTGAGCACAGTGGAGATGTGAATTGTGAGAAATGGTCAAGAATTCAACGTAGCCGAGCCTCAAACGATGCCACTGTGAAAGGATGCCAGGAAGGCAACTTGACATACAGAAGGAAGTTGAAAGGATGGAAGCCTCTCCTTTTAAGCAAAGTGAATAGACCAGTGATGGCACTGAGAGGCAGGGTCCAACCACATGAAAACAAACAGGAGAACCAGCCACCGTGCTCATGAGTGACTGTGCCGGTGCTCAGAGGTCCCATCAGCATCGCAGAGGCAAAGACAGCCAGTCTCGGGAGCACCTCGCACAATAAAGAACAATTGCACATGGGCCCACTGTAGCGAAGAAGCTGAAAACCAATGTCTGATGTGGCCTGTGATTTCTTATTCGCGTTTGGCAGATTTAAAGTCATCTTTGCATGTGTTAGGAAAGGCAAGTATGGATGAATCCAATGCCCCTACTCTCAGGGAAGAGTCAGGTCAGGGGGAAAAGATGAAAAGTAGCCACGATCATGACTTTGGGTCATGTCAGACTGGGGTTTGCAGGGCTGTGGACAAGGACATTTTGGGAACCACCCCTTTGGGTACTACATGTGCTGGTGCTGGCTCTATAGTATTAGACATCAAAGATGTGGACCACTCAAGGAACCAAAACAGAAAGTGACGTCCACTCAACTTCATCCTTCAATCGAAGGCTGCCCCCAAGGACCTGATTTTTGACAAACTCCACGTCCTGTCCACTTTTCAAAGATGGTGGAAAGTCCTTAGCTATACATTTCAAGTCCTAAAACAGCTCTCATCAAGAGACAGATGAAAGTGCATTTTTCACAAGGTTCTGACCCATTCAAGTATAATGATTTTTGTCCAAATTAAATATTAGAATTTCAAGCTGTGTATTTAATGTTGTCAGATATGCAACTTCCTCATTCAAGATATTTAGTCACTCTAATAGTTATTGAGTGAGAGAGGGGCAAATGAGACTAATATCTGAGTATAATTTCCTTTGAAATAATCTTGGAAGTGAAAGCCCGAGGGAAAACATGTTCATAATGAGACAAAATGGATTTTTGTTAAACACAAAAATAGTGCAGGACACATTATTAAACCCCAAAGGGCAGCCACACTGCCTCTGTTGATCTGTAATTTGTCCTTTCAATTCCCCTTTCTCAAAGGTTCTCCACAGAGGGATGAAGGGGTGGGTGAGGAGGTCCAGTGAAGGAGGGAAGGGAGGAATGGGTAGAAGAAGCCACCAGAGGGGCATGTCACTCCCACTCACAAAAGCCTTTGTGCAGCCTTTTCTAAAAGGAGGACTTAAGAAAAAGGTCCCCGCCCTGGAATGGAACACTGTCAAGTGTTCTTACGAGGTGGAGAAAGCCAACAGGGGTTTGAATTCCCTCATCGACTTCACCCCTCTTAGAAGGGGCGAGTCCCTCACACTCTTCAGCATTTGACAGCCACTAGCTTCTCTGACTACATGGACTTGAGCTGCTCCAAGCCACTTGGCACGTAAATCGAGGCTTGGAACCAGATAAAAAATGGCCCAGACTCTCTAAGTATTATTAAATAACATAAGCCTCCCTAGAGAACAAATATAAAGAGGGATCTGAACCTACCAATGTTCCAGAGGCAGAATGAACTACATGGGCGGATCATTTATATCTAAAAACAAATGGGGCACTGGTTTGGGGTCAAATAGGTATATAAACTAAAAGCAAATATACTCCTTGGACAGCAATTTCCTGTGTCCTGATTACTCAAGACAACTCCAAGTTTGGACAATGAAACAATAAGCTTCTCCTTAGCTATCTTGAATCCTACTGCAAACATGGAAATATCAATAATTACCCAAAAGATCTGTTCTCATGTTGCCTCCCAGAAAAAAAAAATAAGTAGTACTAAGTAACATCGGCTTTCGCTTCATAAAAGTAGAATTATTTGTTTTATTGCTTTACTTGGGTGTTTACAGAATCTGCACTTCTTCCCTCGAATCTTTCACAAAGGCATCCTCCTCTCTCCTTCGGGAACAGCACAAAAAAGAACACAGTGTGTATTTACCTGAGAGCAGGAGCCCTTCCCCCATATGCAAAGCCAGTACATCTGATCCCTCTTAGGAAATCATTTTTTGAGCTGCTGGTCCACCTTCTGCAGATGGCTATGATACTGATCTAAGCGTTCCCTTTTCAGAGATTAGCTAACTGGTTTATTTAAGATATTAGAGGTTGAGTCTATTGTGAAGAAGAAGGGGGAAGAAGAGGAGGAGGAAGAGGAGGAGGAGGAGGAGGAGGAGAAAGAAGAATTAATTGTGCAAATTTCTTCTGATCTGAATTAAAAAGAAATTTTCGAATGAAATGCTATATTCACATTCTTCCAATAAACACTGTTGAACTCGTGAATTCAATATCATCTATTTGTTGAAATCCTACCACACACCAGCCACTGAAGTTCACACCAGGGACGTGGATACGAAAAACGATGAGGAGCTGGGCCTAAAGAAGCGTATAGGCGTGCACGCCATCTATAACACTAGCTATTGTCTAAAGCCTCTATGATATCACTTATCACGTTGAAAATACAAGATACCGTGGTAGAACGAAGTGAGGAAGAATAAATGCTACAAGGGAGAGCGGAAACTCACATCTAACACAGATCATGAAATGTGACTCGACTGCTCTTCCTGTTGCCTTTGTAGACCCCCTTCTTATGGACCCTTAGACACTGATATGACTTCACAGTGTCCCCTAGGTCCCCTTTTCTTTTCATCCTACAGACTATCCCTAGACAATCATGTTCGCTCTCATGATTTTAGTTCCCGTTGGGAAATCTACGCATCTGGCCTGGACCATTCTCTTGATTGTGGGATTCCCTTTCACGCTGCCCTTTTCATCCCAATGGCTCACGGGTACCTCATGTGCAGTGTGATTGATATTTAATTCATCATTTTCCCTGTCCCACGTAGCTCATTATCTTCTACTCCCTCTCCAAGGGTTTAGTGCCACTAGCCAACCAAATTTGAAACACAGAAGTCACCCTTCATTCTTCCTTTATTCCCAATAAATCACACTAATTTTATCATTAAGTTCTCTTAGTTTTAAACTCTAAAGATATCCTCCATCCCTCCATCTTCTAGCCCTCTGTCTTCATGCACTTTTTTTTTTTCACCTACATTGGCATGAGAGTCTATTGACCCATCCTCTGTGCAGTCATTTGAACAATCTAATTGAGAAGCAAATCCGAAAAATTCACTCCCTTCCCTAGAATCTCTCAGTGGATACCCATACTAGCCATAAATGGTAATAAGTCTGCCATTTTTGATACTGGCTCACTGTATTAGTTATTGTGAATCCTACCGCAAACACAGAAACATCAATAATTACCCAAAAGATTTGTTTTCATCTTCCTCCCAGAAAAAAAAACAAAAGTACTAAATAACATTGGCTTTCAGTTCATAAAAGGAGAATTCTTTGTTTCAATATTACTCTTCTTGGGCATTTATAGAATCTGCATCTCTTCCCCTGCATCTTTCAAAAAGCCATCTCGGTCTTGGTGTCAACCTCCAGGGCCCAGAGCTTCCCCGTGAGGGTCTCTCACTCCGCACAGTTTTCTCACAATAACTTCCAGGCTCTGCCTCCCAGTTCCAGTCTTCCAACCTGCTTGTTGTACAAGCCCAGTTTGACTCGAGCCCTTGCTTCCAGATGTAGCTGTACCGGGAACTCAGACCGGCAGTGTCCACTGCTAGACATTGGGTCCAGCCAGTCCAGCCAGCTCCAGCTTCTGGAAGCCCAACTTGGACGAGAATGCCAAGGCTCCATTATGGAGTGAAAAAAAAAATCAAGATGCTTCCTTCCTGGGTTCAGGCCCAACGTAGTCATAGCCGTATCTGTCTGCTGTCATCTACATCGACCTGTTGCCTCAGTTGGAAGCCTTCTTGGCTGAACACGGTGGAGACTGAAATTTCATCAACAGGTCCCCAAACTCTTCATATTCCAACAGCACCAGCCCCCGCTGATACCTGTGCAGCACTCTCCTTCTCTACCCCGCTCTAACTGCATGTGAAGAATTTGCAAACTCGGAACCCAATAAGCTCTGCTCATTAACCCCTTCACACCAGTGGTGAAAATGCACTAGAGACTCAGAGATCCTGCCCATCTTCTCTACTGAGCTCTCACTTATGGTTTCCCCCACTGGAAAAAGGAAATAAGAGAGAGAAGGAGACAGGGCCAGCATCCTCCTGTTGCCTCCAGGTAGAGGCCAGCGGACACCACCTGGCATCCTGGCGGTGCCATGTGTGGAGGTCAGGTCTCTTAAAGCAGAGTCTGGGCTGCTTAGACAGGAACTGGGATGAAGCGAGCCCGCTGTGGGCTCTTAGAAGTCCAGAAGCGCCAGCACAGGAACCTCAGGGCATGAGCGGTGAGCAATCCTGCAGTAATGAAGAGAGGCTCAGCCACCCAACCACCGACATGGCCCAGAGGGTGCCTCGGAGCCAGCATGTCATCTTAGTTCCCTTTGTGCTCATTCCTGACATAGAGAATGGCCTGCAGAAACTGCTGATGGGCCAGACTATGGCTCAGTGTTTTGACACAATTCCTCAGGCCCAGGACTGACACGGAGGCCTGAGTTCTCCGCCTCTCTCCTCCTACCCAAAGTACTCCCTGAAGTGAGAGCTCCCTGGCCACCGGCTTTGACCTACCTGGGTCTTTAGACACCCTCCCTAGGGTGGCACACTCCATGCCCTCCAAAGTGCCAATACTTTCATTCATAAATATTCTATATCCACCCACCATCCACCCCTCTATTTCTGTTTTGGGACGTATTGTTTGAAACTCCTCAAATCCAAATCACAAGTCCCCTTCCCACTCCCCACAATATACACAGACATAACTCTTGAATAATACCAAAAATGACATGTGACCTAAGAGAAATAAGTGTCACTAGAATTCAGATTCAAAAAAAATTACTTTCTGCTGAGTACTTTACACATTTGCATAGAACACAGTGAATACCATATGTTGCTGAATAGTGATTCCCCCCACCCCCAGTACAGTTCTAATGATCACAGACCATGGCCATAATTCCACTAGTGATCAATAAAGGCCTCACAGTCAGGATGTGGGAATGTCTGTGCTCCAGACAGACCATGACTCCCATTGGAGAGCCAACCTGCAGGTGTCAGCAGATTATTTCAATGTCAAGGCTGTGTGTCTGAGTGAGGCCAGTGCTTAAAGGTACCTTCTGATGCCTTTCTTGCCCTGAGATATCACAACTACTAAGCTTTATCCTTGTAAGTGTGTGTCCCAGACCTCTCACAGCAGGACTGGCAACACAAAGGGTGCACTTGATATGAAAGTGTCAGTTGTTCACAACCAGTGTCCACGCTCACGCCTTACCAGCAGGTCCATGTTTCAATTATCCTTCTTGGCTTCATCTATACTTTGGCTGTTGGACCATCAGCGACATTGTCTCAGAGCATGAGAACCAAACCACGTAGAAATCATTGCTCTCTCTGGTTATAAAGAAGAGCTAACTGGAGAGCATCCTGAGAAGATGGGCAAACTAAAGACCCCACGACAAAATTGAAGAAAACACACCGACTCGAAAGCAATAAAGGCAACTTGGATATTGAGGACTGCTTTGGAGTTGGGCCAAAGTGTTCGTATATGGTTCCAGAAAATAATAATTCTCTGGGCTTTAAAGTTCAACAAGCATGAACTAACACTTGGGAGTTCAGGAATGTGTCATCGGCCACACAAATGCATCCCTAAAACGGCCCAGCTGGAACGTTCAGCTAAAGCTTTGTGCATCTGTATGGTTCACTAAGTTAGTTTCTGCAACACCATTTCAGGCCCACAGTCCCCTCTCCCAAGCCCCACTCCCTCCAGGTTCTTCCTCTAAACGTGAACTGGAACTTGGGGAAAACTCAGCACAAGAGTATTATGCAAAACGTATGCACAGATAACTTTTATCTCCAAGCTTGTTAATAACACAAGAGAGCTGAACATACAATTAAAAATAATGTTCAATTTGAAAATAACTTTTTTTGCCCTCGAATGTCCTAAAACCATAGCAAAGAGTCATTATCAAATAAAACATACACACACACACAACCATCTCCCAACTACAAAGAAGTGAAAACTTCCATTTTATGGGTGGTAATACTGAGGCACAGACAGGGACAGGTCAAGTGATTTAGCCAGGGTCAGCACTGTGGTCAAAGGCAGGACCTGGATAGTCAGATTTCAGCTTAACTCAGAACCTGGCGCTCCCCGCCCCTCTTGACGTTACCTCTTAATATAGCAACCGAGTCCGGCCCACATCTACACACCTACTCACAGACGTTACACCAGATAACGCTGCTCAGCAAAGCTGTGTTCCAAGACCCACATCTTCGTACCCACACAGAGAATCCAGAAAGTTCAGACTCCAGGGGAAGCTTAAAGATCACGGAGCCCAGCCTCCCTGTTTAGCAGAGCATCACAGTCCTCCACGGCCCACCCATCTCCCATCACCAGCAAGGTGAGGCCCAAACTCACTGTGTGGCAAGCAGCACCCTTCATCAGCTGACCTGGTGTGTCTCCAGACCCTCAGCCTGCCAGCCCACCTCACACCGGCAGCCCAGGATCCACAAACAACTTGCTTTTTCTAGAATACGCCATGCTTCTTCAAACCTCCATGACTGTGTGGTGACCTCTCTACAGCACACATCCATTCCTTGAACAAGGACCTGTTCAAAGGTCACCACGTATCGTCTGTATGCCTGTCTTCTTCCGCTAGAAAGTGAGTTCCTTGAAAACAGGGACTATATTTCATTCCTTGTTGTCCTCTTTGTAGCTAGGTTGGCACCCAGTGAGCTCTTTATCAAGTCAGAGGATGTGAGATAAAGAGAAATAAGAATTTTAAAAAGGTAGAGTGTGCACAAGTCAGAGGACTTATGAGATGTGCTCAAGATCACCCATATGGAAACATGAATTCCACACCGGGGCTCCCCAGTCACACAGAGACCACGAGGCACAAAGGCACTTCACCCCCTATACAACATCCATCCTGCATCTCCCGTTTTCTCTCCACCAGAACTCAGTCTCTGGTTCTGAACCCAGTTTTCCACCCAGAGCTGTGCCACGGCTCTGGTGGGGGCACTCGCAAGTGAAAACGGCTGGGAGCAGGCTGGGCAAGACTGGTGGGCAGGTGCTCAGGAGAAGCAGATGTGCTCCTCTCCCCAGCTGTGGCTACTGGCACCACTATTCCACCAGACTCCCAACTGCTTAACCTTCTGGCACACCAAACCCAAGGGCCATGTTTCTGGGGGCTGTGGGTCTCCCCAAGGTTTGGGGAAAGCCCCAAGACTGAGTTAGGCCTCTCCTACTTGCGAGGAAAGCCAGCCAGGAAAACTGGCCAAGAGATGAGCCAGCTGGCATCGGCCCTGGGGAAGGGGCTGTGCGAGCCCAGACCAACATCCCAGGCCACACAGAGGCCTCCCCTGGTCGGGAATCAGGCTTTCCGGCCCAAGGCCAGCCTCCTGGAGAAGTGTCACAGCGCTCCACCCCTCCCCTGGGGCCTAGCCCGGAGAGAGCAACCCCTCCCCAGCTGCTGCCAATTTGCACCTCATTAGCAACAGCCTCTCCCCAGCGACAGTCCCTCAGAAATCCCAGATTGAGCACCTCATTGGTGCTAAATGAACTCCGGGTGTTTGGGGAGAATGGCATCTGAGCTGCTAGGAGAATGACAGGCCTCTGGGCTTCCCAGAAAACCAGGAGAGCACAGGCTGCAGACAGAGACAGAGGCCGAGAAGAACATTGTGTCTGGCAGAAACCAGTGGTTCCAGATTAAGGGTGCTGGAAATAGGGGACATTTTGAAACTTTAGTTGATGGGCACAAGGCGAACGGTGAGCTGAAAGAAGAAGAAAGATGAACTGTGGCAGAATGCCAGTGGCATCTCCTCCACTTGGATGCTTGAAAAATGATGTAAAATTGCCCAGCCCTTCCCATATCACTGAGAGAGAGAGAGAACTGAGCCAGAAAAAAAATGCCTATGAAACTCTTGAAAGTCTTTTTAGGAGTAAAGATGCCCTAAAAACATTGTCTGTTTAAAAATTCTAAAGAAGCACACGGATATGTCGAGTTTCCTAATGGTCTTACTAAGAAAGGACAGAATGAGCAACTTCCAGCTCAACACGGTGAGTTGGACACACACCTTTATCCCAACCACCTCTAGAAACTCCCATGAAAATGAAAGTAGAGGAAACAAAAGACAGAAGTTCACAAAAAAAAAAAATTAAGAAAAAGGCAAGATGACAGCGAAAGGGATGGCCACGAGATTTTCAGAAGCTGGAGAGTGAGTAGAGTAGCGGTAACTGAATACAGGCAGGGCAGAGGAAGCTGGAAATTAAATGTAATAAGGAGGAAGAAGCAATCAAGGGACGGATTCACACCACAGAACTCCAGAAAAGCATGCCCCTGGAGGCATCAGCCACCACTGACGGCGAGGGCGGGAGAAGGTGCTGGAAACACGAAGAAGCCTTTGCAGAGACTAGGTGGATGCTGTCTTGAGCATCCTGGTGGCTCGTCCTGCCACACACAGCCAGGACACTGGCCATTTTGTCTCTAAAGAAGCTAAACCAGAGAACTAGAAAACAAGAACACAAATGGGTTTGAGCAGGAGACCGACTGAAGCAGAGAGAGCTACTGGAAATCTAAACACTGAGTAATAAAGCTTCCATCCCCAAAGAAGCAACGGTGAGATACGAACCCCCTGAGAGCAAAGTGGAACCATCTTTTCTGAGGCCTGAACAGAAAATATTAACATTTGGGGTATTCCCAATAAAAGGAAAGCAGGTCCCCAACCAGTCACTTTCTAGAGGAGCCCATATGGCCTACTCATGTCACAGACATGGACAACGCCGAGCTTACATTCACCGTTTGGGGACCTCTCTCTTGTATATAACTGGATGGATCAGCATGTATTTCAAGAGAGTCTCCAATGTGAAAAGAAGATGCTAACATAAAAAATGAAAAAGAAAAAATTTTTTGGATTAAAACAGAGTTAATACAGGGTGAATAAAACATCCAAAAAATATCATTAAGATCCTCAGAGAAATAAGAGGAGATATTAAAGCCATGAAACAAGAACGGGGTGCTATAGAAACACACACTGGAAAACAAGCAAGAGCTCTTGGAAATTTAAAGTAGGATCCCACAAAAATTAAAAAATCCAATAAAAGGCTGGAAAAGAAAGGAAATCTCCCAGAAAGCAAATGCAAGGGAAGGAAAACTTTAATGGGAAATGAGATTAGGGAAATAGTCCAGTATCTGCAATAGCTACATAGCATAATTTCAGAAAATAGCCAAAGGTAAAATTGAAAGGAAGAAGATAGTCTCTCCAGCCCTTCCTCCCCAAAAAATAATACCAGAAAATTTCTTAGAACTAAACCTTTTTCTGATTGAAGAGATCTAAAATGTTCCCAGCACCATGAAATGTATGTGTCATACTAAGTAAGGTACATCGGTTTTGAAATTTCTAAACAGTAGATAGAAAGAGGGGGAAAAAAAGAGAAAAAGAAAAAAACAAAGGTGTTGATAATCAGAGTGGAACTGGCCTCTGAGGTAAAATTATTTCCAGTTGAGAACTCTATACCCCAAAAAACTTCACTCACATGTGAAGGTAGATAAAAGGATATTCTCAGACATAAAAGAACTCAAAATATCTACCTCCTATGCACCCTTTTCTGAGGAAGCTACTGCAGGATGTGTCAAACTTTCTCAACTCGGTCATCTAAAAATATGATGAAAGTTCCTGGGGGAAAAAACCCATCCAAGAAATGGTATTGTTGTTCTTGAAACGGTCGTGTGCTCCACCAAACTAGCCATACACCAAGGAAGAAATGTGGGAAATCGAGAAAACATGGCATTCAGCTGCGGGGAGGAGCAAGGAGGACTCAAAAAACAAGGAAAGAATGAGAGCTGGGAGAGATGACGGAGGGAGCCAAGAGGGCCACCGGCACCAAAAATACCGAGACAGACACGTTATGGGATATGCTGAAACGCGACCAAAGATTTACGGTTCTGTGGTGAAGTGTGTGGAAGGATTAGAAGTAAGCCCATATAATCATACACATTTTTTAAATGACACCAACGCTACAAGAATGGAAGTGGCTCCAATAGCACGATGGGTGGCTCGGCTGGGCAAAGGATTTACAACTTCAATAACAGAAGCATTTCTGAGCGATGTAAATGAAACTGTGAAACGAATGTGTTGGAAGGAGAACTAAATCCTCCCCTTCTCATAGGAAAACAGTTGAGAGCCATTGTCAAAGAGCCCTCAGTGGCAGGTGCTTTAGAAATATAAACGCAGAATCTAGGAGGAACAGCCTACATGTCACAGTAGCTTTCAGGAAACAGGAGCGTGGCAGAGAAACAGAGAAGGGGATTTCAGGGTTTGTGACAAGCTGTGATTCTAGTTAACTCCGAACCGTGCATGAAGCTCTGCTTACGTATTACTTGGATGAAACAAGTATTGCCCTTGAAAACAAAAACGAAAAGCTGGCTGAGTCCCACATACCTGCATTTGCACGTCTCCAAAATGATGTCAACCATTAGCAAACCCGTGCCCCAGAGCCATCGTGCAGAAAGGTAATTACCCTGAGAAGCTCACCAGGTCACCACGCTAGTCCACGGCAGAGAGGAGACCTATGGCTGAGGGAAGTCGGGGTGCTGGTGGCATTTGCATTGATCTAGGGCTTCACGCTTTGCAGAGTGCACACATGATCCCACTCCACCTCGACCACTGCACGTGCAGTAGGCATCACCAGCCTCATTTTTCAGATGGGGACACTGGGGATCAGAGAGGGTGAGACCTCTCTGAGGGTTAGCAAGTGACCCAAACAAGCAAACCCCATCTACGCACACGTGTGCACACGCCTCCCACACCAACACCCTTGGGAGAAAGAGGTCGTGTTTTCTAACACGATGGACAGCGACACATTGTCAGACTTGTTTTCTAATTTTATTCATGTCTTGGTCGATTTTATTTATGTCTTTAATTTCGTTTATGTCTTTCTGTCTTAGGGCAGAGAGGAACAAACATTTTTAAGTGAAGGCTGTCGTGCAAAAAAAAATTGCATGCTACATTTTTTTCATTGAAAACAAAACTGGCTCTATGGAGCGTGACATGGAAAGAAAGAGGACGTTTTGCATCTGAAGAGTTCTGTATATCCAACAGCATCATGACGTTGCTTGGCAGCCTCTGTTATTAATAATCGGGTTTGGTTGAAAAGTAGAGAGCGCATCTTCATCTTGACCCTGAAATGAGTTTGCGAGCCGTATCCCTACAGAAGACAGGTCACGTGGGCCTGTGAGGTGAAGACTGCTCATCCCTCCGGGTGGCCTGAAACCAAGATCCTGTTCCTCCCTGCATGTTAATGTTACTTTGATCTCAATGCCACTTTCTCTTCTACTCTCGTATTCTCTATTTTCCATTTATATGAGAAAAATGATAATTTTCTAAAATGCAGGATGTGAGCCAGCTCTCAAGCCTGGCAACGCAATTGACATAATGCAGGGAAGAAGCTGGGCATCGTCCTAATCACTCAGGAACTGGCATAAAAACCAGGGGACAGAATTGGTCACACTGACTTTCTACCACAAGGCTGCACTTCATTTACTGAAGATTAGGTCTGAAAAGCATGTGTCATTTGCAGCTGAAAGCAAACCTTTGCTAGCTGCAAAATTATCGGGATTTCTATTAACGGGCCCAGCCAGTCGCTGTCCATGTAACACAGCCCTCTGACAGTGCACAACGCTTAAGCCACTCGGCTACTCTTTTCTAATAACTTCAGACCACATATTTCTCCCATTAATCTGTTCCGTGATTTCTAGGTATTGGAATCTGGGAGGAAAAAAAAAAAAAAAACAACTTTCCACTTCATTAGAAACATTCCAATGGTGTGATATTTTGGGAGTTTTTCCAAACAGATTAGAGAGAAAGTCCCCAGCTCAAAGACAAGCCACGTTCCCAAATTTTCTATGGAGCTGCCTGTTTGGAACATAGGACGATGTCGTTTAGCTCAAGTGTTAATTAAGGACATCCAGCCTAACCAACTCGTTGCGCTACTTGATATAAAAATGAGTTTTCTGTCCCGACACTGAGGACATTTTGTTTTCCTCATTCGGTCTTTCCCAAATGCTCATGGACTCGAGATTCGCCCGCCTTCCTCTCGTTTTCCCTCCTCCTTCCTATTGTCCTGGAGGCAGAGAGGAGTGTGGCTCTCAGCCAGGCCACATGGCCACCACCAAGAGAAACAGGGTCTCCCTGCCCTCTCCAGGCCCAGGGGAGGAAGGAAAAGCTCTTGTCCCCTCTTGGGACAAGAGGCAGGGCAGGGTAGAGGTGTCACCTCTGCTAACACCAGCAGCTCCAGAAGTGGAGCAGGCAATGGGTCCACAAAGAACAAGGTCTTCCCCACACTGAGTAGGGAGCATCGTCTCTCCGCCCCAAAACCTCCAATGGCCCCTGTATTAACTACAACATCCAAATTCTTCTGGCGGCATCCAAGGCCTTCCGTCACGAGCACTCATCTTACCTTCCCTGCCCGATCTTCCACTCTGGGAGCAAAGCAAAGTCACTCCACACTCCCCACTGCTGCCCCAAAACATCACATAGCCCACCTTCCTCATACAATTCCCGCTCCCTGGGTTGTACAATTGTGCTCCATGCCCGCCTCCTCGTGCTCTTTGCCCTCCCACTGAAATCTACCAGTCCTTCAAGGTCAAGGCTCCAAGGAAACAGCCCCCGAACAGAACTAAGCTCTCTCCCCCCGTTCTGCATTCCTACAGCCCAGAGATGATAGCATGCACCACCTCAAGTCAGCTGCTTCCTCTTGCTCAAGCTGCCACTGTCGAACAAGCAAGCACAGAGGAGCCGTCACCCCAGGAAAGGTCCGCTAGGTGTGGATTTGCAGGTAGTGGAACCTATTTAAAATTTTCCACTCCTTCACAAAAATTCAAATGATGGGCATCTGGGGGCTCTTCAAAGAAGATCTGAAGCAAACGAAATGTGCTCCCAAATTCGGTTTCTTGTTTGCCATTTGGAACTGAGGGCATGTTTCCTTCATTGAATCAACAATAAGAGCAAATCCACTTAGCTATCTAGCATCTAGCTAGCTCTCCTTCCCCCTCCAAGGTCCATGCAACCATCGCCTGCTCCAGAGATAGTCTCCTCTTCGATCTGACGTAGGTGCCCTTCTTCTGGGTCCCCACCCTGACCCCTAAGAGATCCCTCTCTTTGCATTTATCACTCTGATTGTTGCAGGTCCAGGCTTTGCCTCTCTTTCTCACTAGACCATAAATTCTCGCGAACGCCCATTCTTACTTCTGTTTTATTTCAAGCACTTAGCATGCATGTGGTAGGCACTCGATATGTTTTTAATTTGTTTCCCTAATAAGTCATAAGCCTCTTGAAGCAACTTCAAGGTAGAAATCATCTATTATTCAACTGTGGATTCCTCGCCAAGGGCTTGTTGTGCTTTGCACATATAACAAGAGAGTATCCCATAACTCTTCTTACAAAATAGGTGAGTTTTTATCTAGTGAGCTCATCATGTTCTCAACCACAGGTGAGAAAAACCCCATGGCTCTCCCAGTGATGATGCTTTTTTTAAGCACTTTTTTTTTTTTCTTCCAATTTTCAACATCAAGACTTCAAAGAGAACACTCGTGCTTGGGAGAGCCTCAGAGGCCATCAAGATTCATGTATTTCATTTCTCATCTTCTAAAGCTTCTCCCTTTTTCCACATCTCATCATCCTCACAAATTATCTCACTCCCTTCAGCCGAGGATGCACATTACTTGGGTTATTTTTAGAATACCCTCGTGTACACTATTGGCAGTTCAAAGCACTAGAGAAGACACACACACACACACACACACACACACACACACACACACACACACACACGGAGTCCCCCGGGGCCTTTGCTTTGTCCTTGAAGCCTTTTTTGTTGCTTCCTAAGGTCTTTCTTTTAGGAATCAGGTGAGCCATGTTAAAGGCTGAAGTCTAAGCATTTACTTCCATGCCTCCCTAGTGAATCTACAATAAATATTTATTAAACATGATGGGAACTCATGTTAAGAATAAAACAGGGAGTGTAATAAGCAATATCTGCGACATAGACGCAACCTGAAGCTACACATCCATACTCCTTGCATCTTGGACAATGCCCCTGGCCCAAATTTCAGGCATCTACTGATGGAGAAGCACAAATGTTCTTCCCCGACCCTTCACTCTACCCTTAAAGCAACTACCTCCAGCTGAGCTAAGATGGAAAAACAGCCAGTGCATCCGAAAACCATAGAACAGGTTCCCTTCTGCATAGAACTCTGTACGTTTGGCAAACTCTGAGATGGTCCTTGTGGCAATCAGTCACCACTGTAGGGAGCAGGGGAGGAGCTCATGACAAGCAAGGGGAGGGAGAACAGCAAGAAGGACTTTCTCCTTTTTCCTGTCTGCAGTGCTCCCATTCCTAGTTGTACCTCTAAAGCATAACTTCTTAATCAGGGAACTAGACTTCTTATTTCAAGAACCGTTATCATCCAAGGTGGTCATTCAAGGATGGCTGGCGAGAGGTTTCTGTGGGTTTGATAAATTAGGATCTTGACGTTTCTCCCTCAAAGCAGCCCTGTTCCATAGAACTTTCTGCTGTGATGAGAATGTTCTATATCTATGCTGCCCGACACGGCGGCTACTAGCTATGCATGGCCATCAAGCACTTAACGTACAGCCAGTGTGACTGAGGAACTAGATTTCAAATTTAATTGAGTTCGTTTCGAAAGTTGGTGTCTACTCTATTGGACAGCACGGCCCTAGGACCTGGAACAGGAGAATGCTGTCCTCTAGACAAAATAAGAAATCTTCCTGGCCACCCAGTACAGGTTTACCCGAAGAACAGATGAATTTCCTCATCAGCTCTGTGTCAACTCGCGAAAAGAAAGCTCGCTAAAACCTCTCAGACGAATAGACTGAGCCAGTTTTAAAAGAGTTGACCACAGGCATTTCTCTACCAGCAGGAGGGTCAAGGGGAGGGTGGCACAAGCATAAGCCTGAGAAACAGAGATAATAGTAAACTGAACTTAAGAGAGAGCTTTTCCTTTCTTACTTAGGAAAGAAGAGAGAAAGGGAGGGAGGGAAGGTGGGGGTTGAAAAGAGGGAGGGAGGACGAGCAAATCTAGAAGAGCCTGGTGTCTGAAAGAAATCTAAAACGTGCCACATAAACATGCAGCCAAACTGAAACGACAGATCTGAAGCGAAACAGCTGCAACCTAAGCAGGACTTCAGAAATGTCATTAGCGATGTGTGGAACTGGCAGTCAGGAAGTCTGGCTTTGCGGGGAGTTTTATCGCACTTGGCAACCAGCGGCCACAGCAAGGGGACTGGGTCCCCCAGAACCACACCGACGCCCGTGCAGGTGGCGCCCAGAGGAGGGGCAGGCGGAGACTGAAATCCGGCCAAAGTGCCACCCACCTCGTGCTAGATCCTGGCTCTGGGACTGACAGAGCTTCTAAGGGAGGAATTTGTTCATCTGTCCACCCAAACTCGGGACCTGTTTCTAATTCGAACGAAGACACCATATGTGCTAGCTATGGCCCTGGGTAGACAATATTTTTAGTCTCTTGCTCAATTCTTGTGAATAAGGCCATGGATGAACCAGTACGCTATCAAATGAGGGAATCGCCAGGAAAAAATGGACAGGATAAAGGTGTCACCTTTAGAAGAAAAAAAAAATCACCTTTAGGTAAGGGACAAGTGAAGGATGCAAGTGGAGATAATTAAGTCAACAGAAAAGACGGCTAAAGAGAAATGTGATGACAAACTTCAAATATTTGAAGACCTGAATACAGAAAAGAGGGGGGGAATCCAGGGGAGGGGGAGGCATGGAGGTTAACCCTTCATATCCCCCAGAAATGAAAGCATAATACCAGCAGGCAAAAACTAAGAAGTCAGTTTTGGACTGAAAATGGAGGCATGGTAAAATGGGGAGGGAAAATGTGGGTTTGGGGTGACTTGGAACTGACTCTGAATCCTGACTCCGTAAATTAAGAGCTCTTTGTCTTCAGGCAAGTGATGTCCCCTCTGTGAGATCCAGTTTCCTTATCCGTAACAGAAATAAGTAACTCAGAGAGCTGTGATAATTAAATAAGAGAATGACAAACAAGGAAGCACACACCCGATTCATGCTAAATATTCACTGAATGTTAACACTCTCATTTCCCCTCTAACAAAAACTTTCTAACAGTGGGACCTGACGGCTCAGACCTGACCTGCCTAAGGTAACCACGAACTCCTGGCGCTTGAAGACTTTCCCCAGTAGAGGCTGGAGGACCACTTGCCAATGGTGTTTTATCAGTTAGCTTTCTTTTGTGGCTGTTCCAGGCAGCAGAAACCATCCCTGGTTAACTCACACAGAAGAGCAAGTTTATTGGAAAGTTGCCAGATGGTCCACGAGTCAATCGAAAGGCTGGCGAGGCAGCAGAGCAGGGACTGTCCCTTTGACGGTCCTTTAAGAGGCCAGGTGTCCAAGTTCAGGTCGTGTGCCCTAAAGTGACAAGAAGCAGCAGCTTCCAAAGTCCTCGCTGGCTTCCCTGCAGGGCCAGGCACCTCGATGCACAAAAATGTCTTATTGTACAAGACTGCACACCCCAGGGTAGCAGACCTTCTCAGATTCCAACAGGGGACATTTACACGTCTATGCCGGCGTGGAGAACAGCCACGCCTGAGCTCACTGGCCAAGGAGGTCTCCTGGCTTTCTGGTCCTGGCTTCCTTGCTCACTAGTTCTGTGTCCCTGGGATGTCACGTTATTACCCTGTGCCTCAGTTTCCTCCTCTATAAAACTGTAGATAGCAATAGCACCTATCTCATAGGGCTGTTGTGAGAATCAACTGAAGCGATGTACGTAAAGCACTTAGCACGGTTCCTGGAGGCCTTACTAAATGTTCTTGTTCGTTGTTATTATTATTACTATTAACACCGGGGGGATGCCACAGAGCACGTCCCAGATAAGCTTTTCCTGGAAGAATCTTGTTCCCCTGTGGGTTCAGGCCAGGCCAGGACGTCCATGGCTCCAGCCTTCACTTTCCCAGCCCTCCTGACTCAATTTCCCCAGGTGGATAATGGGTTCCTCTAACGCCAGGACCGCTCTGCCCATGCTGTTTTGAGTAACTGTAAACAGCACACGGTCAAATCCATGAGAAGCACTCACTAATTGCTGGAGAGACGGCAAAAACTGCTACACTAACGACCCCAACAGCACAGTGGGAATAAGCGCTGGCCATTTGCAGACTCGTCCTTGTGTTATTTCTCCCGAACGTTACTTTTCGTTCCTGGAAGAAGTGCTTTGCCATCAACGGGAAGGCAATTTACTGGAAGTGAAAGACCCGCGTCCAAGACTCCCATCTGCTTCCAGAAAGAGGTATTCTCTCTCCAGTGGCTTGGGGTGGGGGCCGCGCTCTTCAGAAACGACCAAGTTTGCTCACCAAATGACCTCCACGAAGGAGGTTCATCTGTCTGGGCACAGGGAAGTTTCATGACGTGTGTGTGAGGCAGAACAGCCACGGCAGAAACGCCTGGAAATGGGGCACCGTGGGCTTCCACACACAGATCACGCAGCCTTCAGAATTAACACAGCATCATCAGGAAGACAGCACCTGGCAGCGACAGCTTTTGTCACACACACGTACCCACAGACACATCCCATACACGTCTTCCTCTATACTGAGACCCTTTTGTGCGGATACAGCTGAACTCCACGACTAGTGCTCACTAGCCTCCTGGGGTGTTTTTCTTTTGTCTTCGTGTTTAAAAGCGTTCAGTCACCAGCACAATCTCAAGACAATGGAATCTTGGCCACAATCAAACTCCTGGGCGGCAGCTGGATTTTGTTCTCCTCCCTCTTTCTTCGAACTCTTAGAATTTCAAACTCTGCAGAGTCTTCCATGGAGATATTATCACTTAATGTCCAACGTGGTCTCCAAGACATACCCGATCCTCAGCTGCATTTTCCGGAGAGATTTCCGAATCCTGAGAACTTCAAGTAGCCTGGGCTTGCTGCTCAGGCAAGACATGGGTGTTGGGCCATTAGATGATCAACTATATGGAATTTTTCCTTCCGTCGTCAACGAATGCATGGAGGCACCCACTTCTTCCCCTGAAATCACTGAGCCACGGGAGCATATGCTTTCGGGAGACGGAAAATGCAGTGGCTGTATAAATGAAATGCTATTCTTGGAATCACCTATGTCACTATTCGCACTGAATCTCCTTTACAATGAAATGGCTGCTGCTTAGCAACTAATGCAAAGGAAGAGCCTGCATCGTTCTCTCTCTATCTTTCTTTTCCCCGGTAGGAGGAGTGTTAAACATACACCATCACACCGGTGGTTTCGTATTCCCCCTCTACAGCAAGAGCAGTCATCCTCCTTGTCAATACGATATGGATTCGGGACGCCAGTCGGTGACAGGTTCCAACTTTGTCCTGATTAGTCACTGAGACAAATTCAAGTACGTAAAAGTAACAAAAGGGAAACAAAGGTTTCTAACTCGCTTTCCACAGAGCCACGCACAGACGCAGGGCCCTACATGAAGGGACCATGGGACCTCAGGCCCAACAAGCCACCTAAGCCTGGGGGCAGTGCCCCTGATCGGCATGTGGCTTTGAGAAATTCACTTGGTGGTCAAGCCTGTTCCCAGAACGGCACAACAGCTGAAAACAACACCTGCTCTACCTGTTGCCTACGACTGTTTTCACAGCAAAATTGGATCAATTATGTGAAAGCAGTTTATAAATGGTAAAGCCCTAAAAGCAGCACACACATTTTTATTATAAGTACCTAAATTTAGTCGGTATTAACAGAGTAAGAGATCGCCAGAAATTTGTCTTTTAAAAAAAAAATCCCTTAGATTTTGTTATAATTCCACACTGGCTCATAGAAAGCTTCTGTTTTAATCTTTAAATAGCTTTGACGTTTATTTTTGAACTAGAGATTTATTTTGCTAAGAAATTCTGAAGGCTTTCTTCAAATGTGAAAGAATGACTCAGGTTTTTAAAAATGATCCTTTGGAACTCTCTAGGTGTCTATAACCATGCCTGGACATACTTATGGATTCTGAAGGATGCTGTTATGGAAAACTTATATTCCAAGGACTCACAGCCTGACTAGGCCCCTCCAGCTAAAGGTGACTCAACTCTTCTAAGAAATTTTTTTTTGAGCAAATAGCATTTGTTATGCCTTTCCAACCACGTAAAGTGCATAGAAATTGGTTCAAACTTCTTCACTGGACTTCAGGTCATTGTACCATTACTCACCTCCCTCCAAGTTCCAACAAATCACAAGGTTTTGGACCAGAAGTGGAAAGTGAAGCAGGAGCACCAGGCTATAATCCCTGCTCATTATATTCTGGCGCCTGGAAACTGGGTTTATCTCCACATCTTGTGCAATGGAAAATTCATATAATTTTTTTTTTAAAGAAAAAAAAAATCCCTAATAAAGAAAGCTCAGGTTTGGCCTCCCTTCACTGCCAGGAGCATCTAGCTATCCGCAGAGCTGAATGTATGCTTGTACGGGAAGAAATTCTCGTTCTCTAAGCCATTCGGCCTTTGTAAGGCCTTTCTCTCCATCTTGCTGTTAGGACGAGCTGGACCCACTAAGGTGAACAACATGGGCCTCTCCTCTAGAGGGATTCTAATAAATCACTAGCTGGTGAAAACAGAGCTATTTGACACAGAAATGGAAAAGGGTGAAAGCTGCATTTCCAAGATGCAAGAGGCAAACATGGACACAGATCTCAACTCTGCCATTTCACTAGCTTTGTGGCCGCAGGTAAGTCGCTTAAACGCTAAGTCTCAATGTCCTTATCTGAAAAATGGAAATAATAATGATCCCTACTCAATTGACAGTGATGTTCGCAGCTCTTGGCACAGAATATAAATTTAATAAAATCGGTAGCTTATAATGATTTATATTCCCAGGTAGGCAGGTAGGTAGATGAACACTTATGGTCCGTACATGAACCAAAGAAAACCTTCTTCCTTCTCAGCTACACTTTACAGACACTTTGGAAGCACAGAGGCTGCCTTTGCTGCCTCGGGGTAGGGGCTAAGGGTTCCCAGAGGTCACTGGGAAGGGGAACCATGGAGTCTGTTGGAAAGGCAGGGTGGGCCGGAGCCTGAGGGCCCTGCGATGCTCACTGCCAGGGAAGATCCTGCTGTGCAGCTTCTGGGGTTCAAGGTTTTTCTCCTTCCTGTGGAACTTTAGATGCTGAGGACAGCGCTTCAACTGGAGAGACGCAAAACGATGCTACGGCTTCGTCTTTGCATTGAGCGGGGGCCAACTTAAAAGGAAGACACTGTTTTAAATCAGGCTTTTTTCTCAAAAACCTCTACAGGGAATGTTCTCTGTCTGAGAGAGAGCACCTCGAACCTTGTCACATACATAAGGACAGTGATGAGAACACAGGCCTTTCAGTTTGAAGAATGCGCCAGGAGTTTGGCCCAAAATGAAATGTAGAACCCTTTCCAACTGCTTCCCGATACGCTTATATAAAGCTTTTTTTTTTTTATCTTTAAACAAATTGCTTTCAAGTTTTTTTAAAAAACAATTTTTTTTATAAAGAATTTTTACATCTTTCTCATATACAAAGGAACGACACATTTTAAAAATATACTTTGGACCTTTCAAAAGAGTCCATTTTCTGGCTATTTCCTGAAAATGATACGCAAAAGCAACCAAAGTGCTTTTTCTTCACCTTTTGAAGAAAAAAAAATAGATTTCCTTCCTCAACACTTACTTCGCAGTCCTAAGCCAGTTTCATTTGTTCAACAAATATTTAATAACCATCTAAATTTATGCTTTTAATTCTTTTGTTTGGCTTAGTTGCGATAACTGATAGAACATCCCAGAAGGCTGAGCCCTCCATTTCTGAAATAATCCAGGATAGGTAGCATCTGGGAAGCTTTTTTCTCCGATTACTGGGGCCCAGCAGCTGGCCATTGTCTGTCTATATGAAGCAGACATCATCGGCCAGGCCGGGAGAGAAATAACCTCTGTCCTGGAGTCCTTGGTGACAACTCTATTTCTAGTATCTTTGTCTTTACCTACTTATTTATTCCTGACACTGCAAAGCTCCGAGAGCCCTGCCCCCCAGCCCTGCACATCTGGCTTGCTGCTCCTTGATCCTTCTGCACCCCGACCTTGGCCTTCTGCCTGCTCCCATCTCCAGAGGCCTCAGAAGCAGCTTTCTCCTCCTCACATCGTCTAGTAACAGGGCTTTTTAAGAAGTTGTGAGAAGAAGAGTACACGTTCTGTGCCTTCCTGAATGCCAAAACCTGTGAATTAAATTTCTTACGTGTCTATCTACCCCCATTTTCATATTACCTGAATGATTTTATCCGTAGCTACCAACATTCGGTGAAATGGGTGATATTTTGAAAACTACCTGCATCTGCTCCCTGATGGGACTTTTGGAGGACACGTCTGTGGCACTTACTTTATGATGGGGAACACTGAAGGAACCTTCAAACAATCCTGCAGGGGAACAAGGGGGTCCTGCTATCATGCCCACTTGGTGGATGGAGACACTAGGGCACAGAGAGGTTAAGTAACTTGCCCAAGGTCACACAGCGGGCAGAAGTGGAGAACGGAACCCAGGCGACAGGCCTCCAGAGCCAGGGCTCCTAACTGCTGTCCCACTCCTCTCTCTCGTTTTACTGGGGAGTAAGAACATTGAGATCTGTAGTGGCTGAATTATTACTGTCTTAAGCTTTGAACATTTCCCCTCCACCCGACGAGAACCAGACCATTAATATTATAGCCTAACTCAGGGTTGCTTCCTTAAGTCTTTACGAACCTGAAAAATCAAAAGGCAAATCTCCAGCTGAGCAAAACTCACCAGTTTAGGCCCAAGGACAGAAATCCCTGTCGGAAAGCTGTTGCCTTTCAGAAACAGTATCCGCTCCATTTCTAAGGCCCACAAAACCTCAGGGCTGGAAGAACATTAAAATTCACCTGCAAAGGCGCTTCTTCCCACCTCTGCCCAACGCACACATGCCCAACCCCAGCCAACGCACACATGCCCGATGATCTGACTGTCCAAGGCCACCGGGCAGGGCTCACGTCACCTCTCTTTGAACCCTGTGGATGTCAGGAAAGGCACTTGCCCTCCTTCAAGTGCTTCATATGCTACGTGAATAAAAAGTAGCAGGTATTTTTGCCGAGACTTTGTTATTGGGTTCAAAACAAAACTTTTGAGTCACTGAGTTGACCAAGGATAACTTTTCTAACCCAAGTCAAGCAGGTGAGTCGGAAGGAGAGAGTAAGCGAAGTAACACCGAACGCAGGCTGCGGGAGTGACCTCGGGCCGGCTGGACACAGCCAGGATAGATTCCAGGAATGGGGGGAGAGGAGCCATCTCATTGCATGTCCAAGTTTTAATCGCAGAAGAAAAGTCAACAGAAAATTCCCTGAGGAGAAAATCAGTGATGCCCCTTGGAAGAGGATGAGACAGACAGAAAGTGAGCTGGGGAGCTAATTAGTGCTACTCAGAAGGCAAATTAAGGCCCTTTTCTTTGACAAGCTGCAAATAGCTGGTTAAGTCAGAGCTTCTGACACCCCCTCCAGCCTCCAGCAGCTGGCTAAGTGGCCAAGGCAGGTACTCACGCAGCAAACCATAGTCGGATACACAGTCCTGGGCTGTTCGAGAAAGTGTGAATGAGAGGAAGGCAGACCTCCTTAGCAGAAGAGAAAATCACAATTGAGATGGACAGGGAATGGATCGCAGTAGTAGTTTATTTAAAGAAGGCAATTAAATTCATTCCTTCAATAAATATTTACCCAACACCTCCGGAACAATAAGAACAGGATTCAGCAATGCAAACGATGAGGTGCAATTTCTGTCTCCAAAGGCGCCACCAACTTAGCAGGGAAAAACGATGCTTATATAAGTTAACTGTGCTGAGTCCTTTACCTACAGGACTCATTTACCACTCAGCAAACCTCTAAGATACCTGTCACCGTTACCCGATTTTAGGGGTGAATAGGCTGAGCCCCTAAGGGGTTATATAACAGGCCCAAGACCAACCAGCAGGTGTCAAGTTAAAATTCTAGTTCAATTCTCAGAACAGAAAATTCTAATTCAGTCCTAACACAGCTGTTTGAAAGCTCTATGTGAAGACAGGGAAGGACCAACCCCCTGTCACAGAAAGTGGACACTCTGAGCTCGACCCTAAGGAGGCATTTGCCTGGGAAACAAGCTAGAGGTGAATTATGGGAGCTTTATGTGCAAACAGACATGACTTGGAGTTTTCCTTTCTTTAATCTTCTACACTGAATTGGTCTGTTATGCCTTGACATAGGCATAACATTCCTACCAGTTCGAACCATTCCAAAAGTTCAAATAGCTCCAACCAGTTCAAACAATTTGAAAATAGCCCATTTTAAAGTTATTTCAAGTGAACTGAATTTCAAATAATAAAAAAGCCTAACAGCTTAGATTTTGTTTCTTTCTTCAGCTATCCACCATAAGAAAAAAGCTCACACATCATCTTTAAATTGCAGTGACTATAATTCTAGAACTTTAAGTACAGGGTCTTGTAAAAAATAATTAGAGTCAGTATTACCAAGGTAAACTCATATAAGAAAGCAAATGTCACAGCCCAACATGTAGGCAGTGCTCATTCCAGATGCTGCCGGTCTACAGAGTGACAGCCTGAGCCCACTTCAAGGACACCTCAGGGCCGCATAGGGACTGTACCCCTGATCCCAGCCCAGGCCCCCACTAAGAGTCCTCATTTTCTCAGATTAGAAAGTGAAGTGTTCCAAAACGCTGGCTCTAGTCTAATTTCGTCTGGCCTCATGCAGCAACGCTGCTGTTGCCACCAGCAAAGCTCCCTTCCACTTCTCCACCCCCTGATTCCACAGGACCCAACACTGTGGCTCTCCCATGTGAAAATCCAGCCCCTGAAAGGTCAGCTAGAGCAGATGAAGTTCACCTACACAACACCCATGTAATTTTTATTAAAAGTAGATAAAACACTAATAAGACAGTATCTTCACAGAGATGGCAGGTGTCATGTAGGTGGTTTTGTTCTCAGAAAGAAAACCAGTCTATTTGCTGATGAACAAGAATTTATATTCATCTTTGTTTCTGAAATAGTAGAGGAGTTCCTTAAAGTTATGGAGCCAAAGGAACACAGACCGAAGGCTAAAGTACTCAAGATATAATATACAATGATCTGTGGTACATTACAGAAGAGAGTGTATATCACGCTGAACAAACTCATGCGGATGCATGCACACACCCAGGGAGTTAGACCCAGGAATGAATGGTTGGGAATCATAATGTGATCTAAAGAAAAAGTCATTCAGAGTCAGATCTGGGTTTAAATTCTGTCTCCTACCCAAGCTGTAAGCCTCAGGTTCACTTTCTATAAGCCAGAAATAACCCTAATCACAGCACAGGACCGTCATGAAGAGTAAATAAGATAGAACATGCAATAAATCTTAGTGCAGTGCCTGGTGCACAGAAGAAAATAAACATCAGTCACCCCTCCTTCCCCTCTCCTAAAGGTCTCTAAAAGATTTTTTTTTTTAATATTACTGACTTAAATGGGAATTTTTAGAGCAGTTAAAAAAATAAATCCTACACATTGTATAGTCATTGGCACATGTGTATCTGTTGCAGCACCATAATTTGTGAAGAAAAAGGAAGTAGTAATTTTAAGAGAAAAGTACCAGCTCGCTTGCACTGCTTTCTAAAACCTTCAGCTTTACAGTCTACAGAGAACTATTTGCTCTAGGGGAGCAGAATCTGAAATAAAGAAAATACTCTCATGGGAAAAATGGTTCCCAAAAAAAGCCGAGAAAGAAAAGATAATGAGGGGAAATCGAGGGGTATGTAGAAAGGGGTTTATTTTACTTAACAAAGTAAAAGTCAAGCAAAATGAATAATCTGCCTCCAGAAATGGTTATTTAAAGGTTTTCTGCAAAGGGCTCTGGTTCCTAAAAAGACAGGAGTCACTGCATATGCCCACCCACTCCTCATTTATTTTTAAACCCTAGCTTATATGTTCCTTAGCAACAGAGGGAGCAGATGAGACCCCCCTACACACACGCACACGCACACCCTCTCCCAAAGCCCCCTTCTTTCCTGTCAAGTGTCAGTCCACAAATATCTATGTTCTTCAAAAGATATTTTTGACCTACCTGCATATCTCCTCTTCCCCACCTCAGATGATCCCCTTTACACAAGCAGCCACACTTCACACTCTAACTGAACCCTTTTCACTGAGATTCCATCCATGAGGTCTTCCTGACACCCCCCTTTAACTCCCACCGGTCCCTGTCCTCAGGTGCCCTGTAGAAGTCAGGTGGCATGGTCCTCACAAGGAGCCAATGCCCAACTCCAGCCAAAACAGCTCTTTCCTTAATAGACCAGTCATTAACCCACCAGCGAAATAGTCCAGCCCTGTTACCTGAGTCCTGCACAATGGTTGCCATGGAGAGTAGGTCGTCCACTGACCATGACCCTAAAAAATTATTATAACAATTGAAATGGAGACACTCTCTAGGTTACCCAGGGCCAGCATGTGCCAGGTGAAATCACCTAGCTTTTCGCTCTCTTTCACCTGGCTTTGGGACTGCCTGGCCTCTCTTGGCTGGGCTCAATTTGGGAGTTCAAAGATCAATTATTTGACCTTTGTGGAAAAATCGAATGGCAATCCTCAGACATTAACGTATTGATGCATTGCAGGAGGAGCCTGTTAAAAATGCCCACCCATAAAGTTTGATTTTTGTAAGTCTGGGGTGGCGGGCATTTTTAACCGGCCACCTGAGGTGACGCTGACGCAGAAGGTTTGCTGAATCAGAGACTGTAAAGCTTTATTTAAAAATAAACGACACTCACAGGGTAGGGTCTATTTGCTACAGAGGACTCTATCCCCCTGTAGAAAAACGCTGTGTCTGGGTTCACGTCTGTGTTCGTGTGTACGCACACTTACACATGGAAGTGTGAGCATGTGACCCAGAAAGCCACGGCCCCGCATGGCACTCTTTTCCAGGACACAGGCTCTGAGACAGGCGCCTGCCAAAAGGTCAGCTGAAATGATTTCCCTTGCAAACTCCGGCCTCATAGCCCAACCCAGAGAACAATCTGATGAAAATCAACAACACAGGAGCCCAGACCCACATGTGCTTCGCATAAGAAACCCCCGCCCCTCCTCCAACTTGCAGTTCCTAAATTAGGCTGAATGTAGTCCCTGTTCCCCTCAGGGCCAGACAGGCCACTGCTACGAGGAAGTAGAATTGCCTGTGTCCCAGCATCCCTCCCTAGAGCGACCCTGCTCTCTCCCACCTGTCTAATTTTAGAAACCAGAAATATAAAAAGAAAGACCCATTTGGTCCTGATCTCCCTGAGTAACTAAAAAAGGCGAGTCAGGTGGGAGACTGCCTCAAGGCACAGTGAACAAAACATGCTCAAACCAACGTGGGAGTGACAGTGCCACCACGAAGACCGTTTTGGAGCCATGAGAAGCCACTGCTTAGACACAGCGCACATGCCCTAGTGACTGGGGCCTCCAGGCCCACCAACACCTGTGGGGACCCCAGGGATGCACACACATGCCCCATAAACAGCACACACACCCTCACAAACCCACACACCTCTGTCATCTGCTTTTGCTTACATAACAGCACATGGTGTGACAGGTTTTATGCTTTATATGGGATTCGGGAAAGGACTGCGAACTCAAAAAGAGTAGGGTCACAAGAATGCATTTATTGACCCCTTTTCAAGAAATACTCCAAGCCCTAGCAAGTGCAAATTTTTGAAAGTCTATGTTTTATCACCTTGACTTTTAAAATTAACAAGCAGTATAGGTGGTCTCTGAAACCCTCCAAACCTCTCCATATTTTTATTCTTGCCTTGGGTGGGGGGGGGGGGTGAAGGGGAGGCAGAGGGCCTCTTGAATCCTCATTTCTCGTCTTTTGGATCTTGACACAATTTGGGGGACTCTTTTATCATCATCTGGTGGCCGTTTATCCCACTCTGTCCTTGTCTGGCAAAGACAATTCTCAGGGGGCACGCCCGGTCCCATTCCCGCCCGCACCCCTCGCTTGCGGACAGGGCTCCCCAAGTCGTCCTTCTGGGCACAGCCAGGAGAGTGGAGCGCGCACGTGTGGGTGGCACCCCCTAACCCGCTGCGCATCTGCAGACAGAGCCCCCCATCGCCTCTGCCTTAGCGGGGGACCGTGAGGCAGGTCCAACTTCCATAAGGGATTTCCCTTCAGGGACAGCGCTGCCCCGTCCTGCCTGTCGTGCAACCTCAGCCGGCAAGTTCGAGCCCAAGGTTCGTCCAGCCCAATCTGGGAGTGGCCGACGGGGACACCGCCTCGGGGGCCACTTCGGGACTTCTCTCCAGAAACGCAGGCATGTCTGCGTCCGCACCCTCCACCCCACACCCCCCACGGGACACACGCGCGCGCTCGTGCTGTCCCCGCCCCAGGGACCCGATCTTCCCCTCCGGAGACACAGCGGGCATCGGGCGCGCGGAGCTCCCCGCCAGCCCAGGACGAGGGGAGGGCAAGAGAACAAACGCACCCCCTCAAAGCGGGGAGAGGACGCGTCCCCTAAAAGGGCGAGGGGAGCAGAGCGAGCCGGCGCCCGCGCCCCGCGGAGCGCGCGCCGCACGCCCCGCCGCCGCCGCACCTGCCCGCCGGCCCGCCCCCGCTCCTACCTGTACGACACCTGCTTCCGGAAAGTTAAGTTCCGCAGCTTCTCCTCCAGCAGCGCCTCGTCCTTGTCCCGCGCGCCCGCGGCCGCCGGCTCGTCCGGGGCAGCGGCCCCCGCGCCGCCCTCGGCGCCCAGGCAGCCGCTCCCGCCGCCGCCCGCCGCGCCCTTCTCCTCTCCCGCCGACGAGCTGGGGTTCATGGCGCCCGCGGGGCCCGCCGAGGCGCCGCCGCCGCCGCCGCTGCACCGGCGACCGCCGGCAGGTCCGCGCGCGGCTGACAGGGGCGGCAAATGGCAGCCCCTTCCCGCAGCATCCATCCGCCGCGGCCCCGCCCCGGGGCATTGTGGGAAACTCCGTGCCTCCACTCCCCCGCCGCGGCCAATCAGAGGCCGCCGCCTGCCTCCTCGGCCGCCGCCTGCCGCGCCCGCCCCGCGGCAAGCCCGCGCCCCTGCGGACCCCATCCACCCGCGCCCCGGGCCCGTCCCAAACCGGGAGGGACTTGAACCCTGCCCCGAGGCGGCGGGAGAGGGGGACGCGGGGGAGGGCACGTGGGGGCGCGGGGCGCGAGCAAACACGGCTCCCGGAGCGGAAAGCGCCCGAGGAAAACTCCCAGGAAAGCGCAGGAGCCGCCCCAGGTGCGAACGGTTTGGAGTTGGGCGGGGGATGGGGGGAAACGCAGAAGGACCGTGGTGGGTGCGAATCCGCGCGCAGGGTGAGGGGGAGGTCAAGCTTATGATACAGGCAAGCGTCCATCGCCCCGCCCAGGGCGACGGCTGGGACCCCTTCACGCGCCTGAAGCCCCCGGCCCAGCATCTGCCTTCCACGGAGAAAGCTTTTTCCCCCCGAAACGGCTCTTCATTGTGATGGAGCCGGATCACACAGATCGCAGGGCCCTCGGTGAGGCAGAAAGGCTGAGAGGATCCAGGAGGCAGAAGGCGGAGGGCGCCAGGGTTGGGTGCTGGTGCAGGGCCAGCAAGGAGGAGAGAGAGGCGTGAGGGCTTCACTAGAGGTTGAGTTTCCAACCTCTTGGGACCCCACTGTGCAGGCAAACCCAAGGTTACAGTCTCTGTAGACTTAACTGTCCGCAATTATGTTTCTAACAAAATTGAAAATTCTCTGGCGTTTGAATGATGTGCTACAAAGTGTGTGAGACAGATAGTTTTCCAGATTAGGGATTTCCACCCAAGAGATCTCTGCTGTCAATAAACACGGGGAGCGGGGAGAAAATCGCACTTAATGCTAAGCGTAGTGACCAAAATGTATAATGTATAAAGGTACGTTGTTTAGTAAGAGAACCAGACCAGTGAAGAATTTCAGGTCAGTGATGTGTGACCCCAAACAAGTCGCTTGATTTCTTTCTCATGGCTAGATTTGTAAGATTGAACCAAATACCTCAAATCTCTACCAACTTGTACATTTTGTAATTCTTTTCGTATGAACATTGTAATAAGCCAGAGGTCAGGCACTTCCAGAGTGGAGTCTGCAAAGGTAATAAAAATAATAAAAACAGCGAGTGGTTATAAGGCCCTCATTTTTCTTGACGAGGGCTGTGCTAAGCACCTCACACACCCATCTCTACAATTTCACTGCACCCTCAAATGGGAGTAACTTTCTCCATTGCTCAGGCTCAGGGGACTAGAAGTTGGCAGAATCAGGCATCACACCCAGGCTGCCTGGTTATAGCTCTTCGCCCCTGTGCAGTGTGCCCGGTCTTCAGATGGGGACTGGGTATATTATGTGCTTCAGCAGTGGTGATAAATGAGATCCACGAAAACGTAGTGTATCACCATGACCAAGGACACGTCATCTTACCTGAATCACTGGTCAGTTTCCTCTCCATTCCATTTCCAATCACTTCTCTAGCTCAAACCCCAAGATACTGCTGCTATCTTATCCTCTGCCTAAAAATCTTCCAATCAGGTCATATTAGAGCAAAGTCCAAACGACTTAACTGATTTTCAAGGCACATTAGTGGGTGGTGTCCCAGCCCTGGCTACGACCCCCTCCTACAGTCCTGATAGTGCCACTCTGAGCCATTCACAAGTCCCAGAAGATGCCATTGATCTCCTTCTGAACTTAGGTGGGTGTACCTCCAACAGGCTCCCATTGCATCATCATAGTAAACTTTGACCACTACAACTGTTGGTCACTTGACTTTCTCTCCCACGTGTATGTGGAGGCTGTATGTTGTTTATCTCAATGACCCCAGTAATTAGCATAATAATCGTGCATATTGTAGGTCATCATTGTGTTTATTGACTTACAAAAGAAATACGGATGGTTTTGAACCTATAAACTTATGCTCAAATACATTTATTATTAGAGAAATTAGTTTTAAACTAAGATGCCGTTTTTTAGAATAAAAAGCCCAATAATAGTAATGATGAGGGAATAGGAAAACCAACATCTCTCAAATCATTGGTGTAGTTTGGCACAGTCTCTCTGATGCAAAATTTGGCAATATCTATCAACATTTGAAATGTACAGACTAATTAACCTATCAGATCCACTCCTAGGAATTCATCCTCTGATATCCTGTAGGCGTATACCAAAAATTTAAGACCGAAAACAACTAAATGTTTGTTAATATAGGACAAATTACCCAAATTATTATTCATCCAAACAATGGAATTCTCTGCAGCCGTTAAGAGGAATAAGGCAAACTGATACATGTTAATATAAAACGATCTCAAAAATGTTAACTAAAAAAGAGCTTTGGAACATATTGTCACTAAAGGAGAAAGAAAAGGAAATATCCCCAGCAAGCTGCTGTGTGTTAAGGTTATTCCCGCCTCTCAACCTTTGCACTTGCTGCTTCTGCTGCCTGGAACTCTCTACCCCAGGTGAACCCAAACTTTTTTTAGTTCACAGTAATTATTTTTCCTGAGACTTCTAGGCCAAAAGAACCTAACATTTATGTTTATTAGGCAGTTAAGTACTAAGAATTTAATAAGCATTTATGTCTCAACTAGTAGCTATTTAAAAAAATACACATAAATTGACAGAAAAAAAAATGTTTGTGTTTCCTTCTTAAATTGCCACAATTACTTACTAACGGGATAATAATGAGCACAGCATAACTTCTCAAACCCCGGAATGACGTTAGACGCCGCTACCCCTATTTCCCGGTCCGCACTGATATTCACGTGGTATTGCTTTTTATAAAAGCAACAACTGAAAACCCAGCTTTGCCAAAATAATGATGTCATTGAAAGAATGTAGCGTGACTCAGTGTTGAAACTGTCAACGACTTCGAACTAATAGTCTGCATGGTGTTTAACAGATGTTGAGTATCACAGCGTTTACCTCAAAAATTTAAAATATCCTGCAATGTCTCAGGATAATAATATAAATAAATAATAAACATAAATAATGAAATATCCTGAATTCACTGCAGAGACCCGAGCACCTCCATGCACGACCCCAAAATTATATTAGAGTGTTTGTTTTCCTGTGGGCTCCCTAGAAAACAGATTCTGAGACAAGGATTATAAGCCAAAACTTTATGGGCACCTGTGATCCCAGGATTTTCCAAAGGGAAAAGGTAAATAAGGCAGAAAAAGAGGGAAAATAAATAAAAAAAAAAAAAGAGGGAAAATAAATAAGGTGGCGACTTATGCGATGGCCGCATCCTCACAAATAGACACACCTGGCCGCTTGGGCACCGGAATTTCCTGGCCAGGACTGACATCATCACTACACCTGGGACATTCTGTCTGCAAGAGAAAGAGGAATTTCTCTGCCACTTTCATCCCATCTTTTGTCTCTCGCTGGTTGGAGTCTGTCCTGCGGGAATTAACTCACCCTCAGTTCCAGGTTGTGTCAGTGGCTCTTTATGGCAGCCTCTAGGGGACCCAGGACCCTCCCCCAGAGGGTCACCAGAACTCCTCACCCCTTTCTAAAGATAGAGCCTGGTTGGGCCTGAGCTCCAAGCTGTTAAGTCCCCTGCCGATGAGATCTTATTGGAGGCTGAGCGGGAGTCCAGCCCTCCCTGGGGGAGGCTGAGAGAGCAAGCAGGGATAGGGTATGAGGAGATGGCAACGGCAGCTGGGGCCCTCACTGAGCAAGTGAAAAATCAAGGGGATGGGAAGAAAGTGGCAACAAGCCATTCTGGAGAGGCTCATAACCTAAGTTTTACATGCTCCGTACGTCTTCTCATTCAGGCCTGCCTTCATATATCACCTTTCAGAGAAGCCTCCCTGACACTCCCTGAACTGCCCTTCTCATCAACAGCTGGATTATCTTTTTTTGTTTTCCTCCTAATTTACTAGTTAATCAGGAAAGAAAGGGATCCACGTGAGGACAACATGATAAACCTGAGATCCTCAGGCTGCTGTCATTGCCATATGAAATAAGAAACTATAGTGGGAGCCTGGAATTAGACTGGAGAAAAATCTTTTAGGTCCTACTAATAGGAATTCATTAGCACAGGCAGTCTCCAAGGCAGATTTAAATAAAAAACAGAGCTATTTTATCTCTGGGGTGAAAGGGGTCTTTCCATCGTCCAGGGCAGCCTTCCATCCATACACAGCACTCCAATAGCATCACGTCATGTGATCCTTTTTAGTCTTGAACCACTGAAGTTACGGGGAGTCACTGCTTTCTGAGACAACCCAGTCCCTTTCACAGGCTCTGTCATAACATTCTTCCCATTTCTCATTATTGTTCCTATTCTCACTCTTGGAGCTCCAAAAAAAGATATATGATTTACAGAGTCCCTATACTTGAGCAGCTGGTTTGTGGGCCAAAATGAAAGAATTAACACTTATTTCCATTAAATCCTCTTTCTGTGTTCTGACCATCACTCATCCACCTAAGAGTCTTTGGGAACTGAAGTCTACCATTCACTGCATTCACCTGCCCTCTTGGTTCCTTATCAAAGCAGGTCTGATCTGAAACATACTCAGTGACATCACCAGTAAATTGCCTGAAAAGGATAAGGTTGGGATCAGAATGCATGGCACACCTCATAAACCTCAACCCAGGCTGACAGCCGTTTGTTTGTTTCTAGGCAGTTCCTAAATGTCTGTATGTGATATACACTGTTCTAGGTACTAAAGATGCATCGAGAAAAAAATTAACAACCATACTCTCTTGATGCTAAAGAGTCTAGTGCTCCATTAACCAATGACTTTTGTGAATAGTTATTAAATTTCAAATTAAAACGAGTTGGTCTTTTATTGAATCCACATTTCTCTGTTTGTGTACAAAGTGCGGTTGAGGGATTGTGTCCAATACTCTATCTCTATTGCATTTCCCCCAAAGTATTAGGCAAGAAACCCCATCAAAGAAAATGAGGCTAGCCTAACGTGACTTATCTTAATTAAGCCATCCTAATTTCCAGGGATCATACCTTCATTTTTTCAACATATTATGAACATTTCTTGAGATTCTTCTATACAAACACTCTGCTAATGCTAAAGATGCAAAGGCGGGGACAAATCAATAAATTCCCTGCATTTACCATTTCATTGTCATAAATGAAAACCATTTTCTTTCTTTTTCGCTAAAAGTAATAAAAGTCATGCGGCAGATGCACCATGGCCTTTTTACTCAAAGGCCACTTGTGTTCCTTTTCTCCCTCATCTTCCTAGACTACAAAGATATAAGAGATAAAATACTCCCTTTCCCAAACCGTTCTGCATTGAAGTGTGACTATGTGACCTGGCTCTGAACGATGAGATCGAAGCCATAATAACCAGATGGGGCTTCTGGGCAAGTCTTTTATTAGCCCAGAAAAGTAATGTGCCGCTTTAGTCCTTTGCCTTTCTTCCTTCTTCAATTCAATGCCTAGAGGTATAATAGCCACCTTGCAACCGCGAAGACGAAAACTATGGAAGACTCAGATGTAACGGGCTTTGGTCCTCGATGATTTCCTTGAGCAATTGCCAGACTAGGATAGCTTGTCCACCTCTAGACTTTTTATTATGAGAGAAAATTAAACGGTGTAAGCCACTGTTGATTTGAAATTGTCTTATCTGCTTGCAGCCAAATGCATTCCTAACTTCTAGCTGGCACAAATGAATTCATAATAGCCTAATTCAAATGGGTTATTCAGGTGACATCCCCCCAAATTATAATTTTGTGACTAATTCTCAAAGTTAAATATGAAATTAATAATGTTATTCTTTAACCCAATCCTCCCACTACTGGAAATGTGTCATAAGTAAAAATCCCAAATAATAAGATTCTAAGTAAAGGAAGATATTTGTCGTAGAATTATTTATTATGACAAGGAGGTGATCTAACAGATCAAAAATAAGTAAGTAAAGTTTTCAAAGTCCATTGAAGGAATCTTATGCAGACCTCCAAAATAATGGTTATAGATCCATGGTAATTTGTCATATAATTTGTTGATGATGTTTTGCTAAATGAAAACAAGAGGGTATGAAGTTGAGTGACATACTCATTGAAACTGTATAAATTATGGCTTTATAAGACATAAAAAGAATGCACAAAGAAAAAAATTGATTTTGAGATGACTTTAAATTTCTAAAAAATTGTTTACACTATTATAATTGTAAGAAATTTGGGGTTATAAAAGTTATTTTATTAAATACTATGTTATTTCAAAAATATCCCTTTGTACTTGTACCAGGGACAGATGTATCATAAACTCTTGGTTTGGAAACTCTGGGAATGTAAACAGAGCCATTTAATTTAAATAAATAGCATAAAACATTTTAAGTTAGTAAAGGGTGAATTTTTGTAATATATGGAAAGCTCCTTAAGAATACAATGGTTCCTCTCAAGAATGAACATGAAATGTTGAAACGTGGGGTCAGTCGGTTAAAGAAGTTAATTAACTTCATTTTCCTTATATGTCATGAAAAATGTAATTATTTTGATAACTAAGATTGTATTTTACACAAATAGAAACGGCAATAATAAGATGTCAGAGCTGAGAGGAATTTAGAGATTATCTGTCTCACTTTTCATTTCACAAATGAAGAAACTGGCACCTAGGAAAGCTAAATGACTCATCAAAATCACAGAGGTAGTTAGTGGAGAACAAGTAGAGTTTTTAGGTCTTTAATGTTATTCATTCTCCAGAATAAACATTTACTTGTTATATAAGCATTTATCAAGTAGCTTCTCTGCACTGCTATGTACCAGACACTGTTATTTGGGACATACACTACTCTTCAAGGATGAGTCTTATGGGGTAAAAAGGATAATAATGATAAAACATATTGACATAATACTTACGTTTGACTAGATTCCAAATGCCTGGGAGCATGACCTTGGAGGACATAACAATTGAGGTCTGATGAGTCCTGGGAAGAAGTGAGTTTCACCTTGCTTCTGAAGGTTTCAGTGGCATTTCACCATCCAGAAACAGCACATTAAAAATCACAGAAAATGAAACAACCAGGAGTACTGTACACTGCCAAACATTTTGACATGGCACAGACTTGGAATGGAGGGGCAAGGGAGGAGTGGAGGTACATGAGGCTGGACAGCATGTACATTAGAGACACTTTAAGAAATCCTATTTTATTTTGAGGATTTCAAACTTTATCAAATAAGCATAGAAAAAGCACAGATTATTCCTAAGTATAGGAAATAGTATAATTAGACATAAATTTTAGAAAGCTATCAAAGTATAGAAGACAAAGCTGGACAAAAAGACAAATTATGAGTCAATGCGAGAAACAATCTGTGCAAGAAGCACTAAGGGTTTAAACTAAGGCAGTGGAAGTGGGTTAAGACAGGGAATAAATATTTAAGAGATATTACTGAGCTTAAATCAAAAGTATTTAACAAATTATAGTAAGAGAAATTTTAGAATCATAGTTGAAGTCAACAAATAGCTCTAGACATTTTAGGCAGAGTCTAATAACACACACACACACACACACACACACACACACACACACACACACACATAAATTTAACGTGGTCTTATGTATATGTCATAAACAGTTACTCAAAACATCCATACCCAGCACATCAATTCCTGCTAATCAAATACAAGTTGTGCAAGGAAGAGGTCAAATCAAAGATACTTGTTATATCTACCAAGACTGAATAATGAAGAAATAGAAAATCTGTAGATATCTACAGCTAGTAATAAAATTGCATTTGGTAATCAAAATACTTTCAACAAAGAAAAAGCCAACACCAGATGGCTTCACTGGCAAATTCTAACAAACATTTAAAAAGAATTAATACCAATCCCCCTCAAACTCTTCCAAAAAGTTGAAGAGAAGGAGACATATAAACTCATTCTACAAGGCCAACATTATTCTGAGCCCAAAGTCAGACAGTAACTCTGATGAACATTGATAAAAAAATTCTCAACAAAATACTAGCAAAGAAAATTCAAGAATAATTAAAAGAATTACACATTACTAAAGGGTAGAAAAGAGGAGGGAGGGGGGAGATAGATGGGTAAAAGGCGTAATATATTTGGTGACAGAAATTAACTATGGGAAATGAACAATGTAAATATATATATGCCTTACTGTTAAAATGTACAGCTGAAACTTACTGGATTTTGTTAACAAATGTCACCATACTTAATTATTTAAGAATCAGAAAAAATATAAATAAATAAAAATAAAATAAAAGAATTATACACCGTAGCCAAAGCGGGATTGGTCTTTGGAATGCCAGGATGGTTCAACATGTGAAATTCAATCAATAAAATATACCATATTAACAGAATAAAAAGAAAAATTCATGTAGTCATCTCAATTAAGGAAAAAAAAGGTGTTTTACCAAATTTAACACCTCATGATTTAAAAAGACACTCAAGAAACTAGAGATATAAAGAAACTACGTTAACCTAATAAAGACTATATATATAATGTCTACAGCTAACATCATACTCAATGGTAAAAGACTGAAAGCTTTTCTTTTAAGATCAGTAATAAGACAAGGATGCCTGATTTTGCCATACTGGAATTTCTAGCCAGAGCAATTTGGCCAAAAAAAAAAAAAAAAAGGAATAAAAGTTTTCCAAACTGAAAAAAAAATAAAATTATTTTTTCAGACAAAATGATCTTATGTGTAGAAAATCCCAAATATTCCACATACAAAATAAATTATTAGAACTAATAAATAAATTCAGCAAAGTTCCAGGATACAAAAACATCATGAAAAAATCAGTCGTGTTTCTATGTACTAACAATGGACAACCAGAAATGTAAGAAAACAATTCCAGTTACAATAGCATTGAAAAATACATAGGAATAAACTTAATTGACATGATGAAAGATTTACATACTGAAAACTATAAAATATTGTTGAAGAAAAATCTAAAAGACACAAATAAATGAACACCCTGTGTTCATGAACTGGAAGACTCAATTTCATTAAGATGTCAATACTACCCAAAGAGATCTACAAATGTAATGCAATCCCTATCAAAATCCTAGAGGCATTTTTGAAAAAATAGAAAAATCCATCATAAAATATATATGGAATGTCGAAGTCCTCAATAGCCAAAACAATCTTGAAAAAGACAAAATCACACTTTCTGATTTTGAAACTCAATACAAAGCTACAGTAACCAAAACAGAGTAAGACTGGAATTAATGCAGACATATAAACCAATAGAATTAAAAAAAAAAAAAAAGATCTGAGAATAAACCTTTACGAACATGATCAAATTAATTTCAACAGGGTGCTAAAATCATTCAGTGGAGAAAGGACAATCTCTTCAATGAATGGTGTTGGAAAAAAATTGGTTATCCACACACAAAAGAATGAATTTGGACTCTTCTTCACTTATTCCTCTCAAGTTGTTATAATAAAATATTATATTGGGTAGATTAAAGACATTTATTTCTCACAGTTTGGGAGTCTTGGAAGTCCAAGATCAAGGTGTCAGTTTTTGATGTGGGCCCTCTGCCTGGTTGCCAACAGTCTTCTTCTACCCGTAGTCACACATAGTGGGGAGAAGGAGCTCTGATGTCTCTTCCTCTTCTTATAAGACACTAATCCCATCACAGGGACTCCACCCTCATGAACTCACCTAAATATAAGTACCTCCCCAAGACTCCACCTCTTACATTGGAGATTAGGGCTTCAATATATGGATTTGGGGAGGACACAAACATTCCATCTATAACACTGATCTTACACTATGTAGAAAAGTTCATTCAAAATGGACCAAAGACCAAAACATAAGACCTAAAACTATAAAACTCTTAGAGAAAAACATAGGGAAATAGCTTCATGATATTGGATTTGGCAAAGATTCCCTTGAAATAACACCAAAAGTAAAAATAGATAAACTAGACTATATCAAAATTTAAAATATTTTTGTATTAAAGGACGTAATCAATAGAGTAAAAAGGCAACTTATAGAATAAAATATTTGAAAATCATGTCTGATAAGGGTCTAGTATACAGAATATATAAAGAACTTCTACAACTCAACAACAAAACAATAAATAACTTGTTTTTAAAAGTGGACAAAGGACCTAACCAGACATTTCTCCACAGATGATACACAAATTGCTAACAAGCATATAAAAAATACTCAGCATCACTAACCATTAGACAAATGCAAATCAAACCACCAGATATCACCTCATACCCATTAGGGTGGCTACTATCAAGAAAAGAAACTGAAAATAACAAGCGCTTGGAAGAATGTAGAGAAATTGGAACCCTTGTTTACTGTTGTCGGGAAGTGAAATGGTATAGCCATTATGGAAATAGTGTGGCAATTCCTCAAAAAATTAAAAATAAAATGATCCTATGACCCAGCAATTTCACTCTGGGTATATATCCAAAAGAATTAAAAGCAGTATCTCAAGAGATATTTGCACACCCATGTGCACAGCAGCATTATCCACAACAGCCAAGAGGCAAAAGCAACCCCAATGTTTGTTTATCAATAGATGAATGGATAAACAAAATTTAATGCATACACAATAAAATATTATTCAGCCTTAAAAAGAAAATTCCAACATTACTGAATTGTACACTTAGAATGGTTACAATGGTAAATTTTATCTTCTACCTTTTACCACAATATTTAAAAAAAAAAACTACTTATGGAAAGTCTCTGAAACAAGATGTAAAAAAATGAAACTATGAAAAAAACATAAAAATAAATTTATGCTGAGGCCACAAATTATGAAATCTGTATCTGATTTTAAGTCTCAGAAAATAATTTCTTCAAGAAGATGGGTCCAAATGAGTAGGAGCCAGGTGGGGGCAACTACAAGACAAGGGAAGAAACAATTTCTTAATAGAGCCCTCCAAGCTAAGATGCCAATTTCTGCACCAGATTTCAAGATGTTGGAGCTCGCTCTTCCCTCAACATTAATCAAAGATAATGCAAAATTACAGGGGGAAATTACTTGCCAAAGAGTTTTCCATTTTCTGCCTCTCCGAAATGAAGCTGATTGAAGTGAGAAAAGTTCCCTGAGGACAAATGCTCACGCTCTCAGGACCAGAGTTTGCTTGTGGCACAAACCAAGTGCTCAGAGGCCCACTTTTGCTGTTATTGTTGACGGTCCCTGTGGGTGAGCCTAGTGCAATCAGCAATGCTCGCCCAGGCCAATCCACCATTAGGAAGCTGCATGCAAAACCGTTTGCATTTTCCTTTTTGTTTCAAGTGAGTCTGGCCTTTAATTGGATTGCTGTAATGAACCTTCCTAGACCAACCTCGCCTTGGTCATCCATGGGGCTTGACAGCATCCCCTCTGACATTTCCGTGAACTTCTATTCGACTGATAGTTTATTGATTCTCAGTCTTCACTGATACACTAAACTCTCTTAAGGGGAAAAGGAATCTTATAGACTCCCACAGATTTAAATTTAAATTCATTTAAATTCTTTCAATTACAATTTTAATTATGATTTACAAACTCATGCATGCAGTCCTTAGTTATACATCAATAAAACTCCCCGAATTTTCAAATACAATAGAAAAGTACACCACCCGAATATTCAAAATCACAACATGGATAACGTTTTCCTCAAACTGAATCATCCCCTTCAACATGAATATGGTCCTCTTTGCTCCAGGGTGGGTTCTTTTGAGAAGAGCGTTTTGAGAATACTCAGTTCACTGGTCATATTTCTCCACTGCAATTACTGCGAAGCCTTCGCTCGCACAGCCCATCTTGATGCTACCTGGTCTTATACGTAATAATTCCATCTCTATTTTTGTCCATTAGCCCACAGTCACAAAATAGTGCTACTTGGTGATCACTGTAAACGGGGCTCTGAAATTGTAGGCCATGAGTACTGAGAGCATAATCCAGGTCACGCAGAATTGACATATCCTATTTTTTTAGATTCTGATATAAATAAAAATTTTAAATTAGAAGAGAAATAGAGGCTCTAGGTTCTAGAGATCAGTTCAGGAACACTACTCCATATCACACCTCCCTCAGCAACTACTTCATACTTAAAGTATTTCATTGCTTGCTGTTTATCTCTGCCCAGTCAATACGTCCTGCGGTTCTGTGGCTTCTCCTACAGAAGCTAATAAAACAATGTCCGCTGTCATAAATTATAATTCACCAATTATTTGTTTGTTTCTGAGGTTCTAAACTGATCGCCTAAAATCTCCTGCTTTGGAGTCTGTACCAGTCAATTATTTTTTTTTTCTAGTTTTATTGAGATGTAATTGAAAGTTTAAGGCAAATATAGGAAAAGCTATACCAATTATTCTTGAGTTAAAAAAGATATTATTGGGCTCAGGAGATGGGCTCAGTCCTCATGTGGGCCATTATGAGACAGAAAAAGTCCTGCCGGGCTCACCCCAGGTCGTGCTCCACGACCCCCAGCATTCAGAACATAACACCTGGGCACTCGCAGTTCCTGACTGTCATTCAGCTGGAGCCCTGAGCTAGAAAATGGGAACTGGATTTAAAACAAGGCAAATATAGGAAAAGCTATACCAAACCCACCATAGTCAAAGCTCTGTCTCAAAAAGACTCTGAAAAAGATGCTGGATGAGAAAGCAGGGCCCTGATTGCTTTATCTGTATCACCAAGTCGTGTGGCCTCAGACAAGTCACCCACCTAACTTCCCCAATATTTACTTATCTTACTCACATAAAGAAAGAGCTGAAATATAGAGATCCTCTGAGATACTTTCTCCCTCCAAGAATCTAATAAATATGAACAAGGGGAAAAGAGAGTTGAAGTAGACTGCTACCTTATCACATATTTTGTGAATCACACCCTTACTACTCAATTGTTTCATTTTTCTTTCACATTTCTCTTTCTTTATGCCTCCCTCACTCACCCCTTCTTTTTTTCCTCCCTCTCCTTCCAAATGGTGATTCCCCATATAGGAAAGAAAGAGAAATGGCATCAAGAACACTTTCAAGGGGTATAACCACCGAATTTCTTAAAGATGCCAATGTGTTCTCTTTCTCTCAAAAATAAATATGGATCCTTTTGATGTTTTTCTGTCCCAGAAAGTAATTCCATGTTTGCCAATCTGAATATTGAACTATTTCCAAAAGATCACTCCATCAAAGCTAATGGATAACTGTGGTCTGGTAGTCAAGAGTTCATTGATGTTATTTCCTGCTCCATTACTCAATAAGCATTAAATAACAATAACAGAAATGATACTGTTAAAACCACTCTGGATGACTTCTTTGAAATGGAAGGAAGTAAGAAGGAATAAGAGAGAACACATTATGCAGAAAGAGGTAATTCACACAAAAAGAGATGTGTTTGTTCCCCGCAGCCCTGGAATTGCCAAATGGACTTCGCGATTTGCTTTGAATCTGTGAATGCAGACTGTTTTCAGAGTGTTACTCTGACAGCTGATGAGCTGGAAACTTCTGCCCTCCTGTAGGGATTAGTAATCACACTGAACACAATAGCTCCACTGTACTGATTAAATTGTTATTACTCCTTAAAAGAAGATATAAAAAAATGTAAGGGCATTTAGAAGCAAGTAATGAAGACTAAGGGAAAAAATAGAAATGAGGAAAATGAAATGAATCAGAAATATTTTTGGAGTTTGGAACGAATAACGTGAAAAACGGCCTCGATCACTATCTTGTAATGTCAGCAGAGATGTCAGGGGACAAAGCAAAAAAAAACTAAACTTTTTATGTTCTTCTAATGCAACTTCAAATTCCTTTTGCTTCCAGAAACTAACTAGTTCTTTAAGCAAATATACTTGAGAGCTCTCCTTACATGTTTATTAACATTGTCTCCAGTTCTTTTATAAAATAATTGATATTTTTTTGGGGGGAGGGGTGTCTATTTGTGCAGATAGAAGCAGACAATCAAGTGGAAGGTAGGGGTGGGGAGCACCCTTCATCCCTCCAGGAGGCCTGCAGCAAAAAGGCTGCTAGTTAAGAAGTACTTTGAATTCCCTTCTGGTGCTAGGAGTTCTTGCCAGAATAAGCAGAAAGAAGCAGCTACCCTCCTGGCCAGCAAAATTTCTTCAGCCTCTGCTCCAAAAAGTGCCACTGGCTTAGTCACCTGGCTGCCCAAGGAACCCACACAGAGGGCAAGCCTCCTTTACAGCTTTTTTGCTTTGGGGACCATCCTATCTTGGATAGGTATCTGAGCTGCCCCTCAGATTCTTGATTTGGGGGACTGTCCTATACTGTCTGCCTACCAAGTTCCAGTGTTTGGCCATAGTCACGTTAATGGCTGAGCTGTGATGCAAAATGCAGAAAGATTAGGGAGCTGGACTCAAGTCATCATCTTCCCCAAGTCTGCAAGGCCGTTAATTTAACCTAGGGATTAAGAAAATGATAGAGAAATATTACACGGGTATTGAGAAATTCTTGGAACTGCTCATCAATTCACCAGTTCTCTCTTATTCTCTGCTCCACCCACAATTTCACGCACCTCTTTTCATTGCTTGTCTTTGTGCCACTTTCCTGTCTATTCAACTAATCATTTTTTCACATAAAAAAAACAAATTCTCCCCGCCCTCTCTGCCTGTCCACTCTTTAACACATGTATAGCCACTAGGCTGAGCAAAAATATCCACACATTTCAAAATGTGAGCATCTCCGTGTGTGTAATAAATACTGATGGGTGAACTTCACCCCAGACCAAATGATTCAGACCCTCTTGGAATGGAGCCCAGGCATCAGCATTTTGAGAAAACATCACAGGTAATTTTAATGCACAGCCACGTTTGAGAACCATCGACCTGGAAGCTCATTGGTTTCTCCTGGGCACAACCATCTGGGTACTTGGCCAGGAAGCGGACCTTGGTACCTGATAAAGTCACATGACTTTACAGCAAAAACCATGTGCGTTCCAGTAGTTTTCAGAGGGGAGAGTTTTCAGGGGTCGGTGGGGGTCATTAAGGAAAGTTTTGGGGCATCAGTGGGAATTCATAGAATAGTTTAAAATTATAGGTATAGTTCCACTTCCACTCTGTGAGGAATCTTTATCTAGAAATCGTACCTACAGGATACATATGACACTTATGTAGTGAATAGCATGTGACAGTTACTAACATGTTACTTATAATAACTCACTCTATAGTTGCGATAACCTGTAAGATAGGTATGGTTTTTATTTCCATTTTACATACAAAGGAACTGAAGTAGAGAAGTAAAGAGACTTGCTCAGGGCAATAAAGGTAACGTATTGCAGAGTCAGAATCTTGAACCCTGGCTGTCTGGCTCCAGGATCTCTGCCCTAAATCACTCTAAGATACTATCCTATCTCTGGGGCAGAATCCCATTATAAAACCACTTAATTCATCTGTGACTCCTTAAGCAGAATCAAACTTTTCCTCTTTTCCACATTGGTAGATGTCCGTGTCTAAGGAGTCCATGTCTATGGATTCTAATCTTGCTGTTAGCAAGTTCGGGACTTGCCCCATTACTGAGCAACAGGAGGATACAAAGACCCTGTTTCATCCCCGTCCGGGACAACTCTGATGGGAAATGTTCACTTCAGAGTCCCCGCTGAATTAGGCAAGATTCTGTTAGGACTGCACTGCGGTTCGCCTTCTCCCTCTGCCCAGTCCTGCTTCCTTCTCTTTCCTTTCCTAAGTTTTGAGCCCTAATAAATAGATTATACCCAAACTCAATTCCAGCACCTGCTTCCACAGACGCAGATGACACAAAATCGTAGACACAATGGTAAGGAAAATAGATGTTAATGGATAGCTCACAGAGAGACAAATATCAGAGGTAAGAGATGTTGCAGATGAAATAAGGTCTGAAGTGAGAGTAGCCCTGAAAAGGAGTTAATGCAGGGAAAGGGGAAGAAGCAATATATGAAAACACACTGGCAGAGAATTTCCAAAATTGATGAAACACACAAGTCCTTGGATTAAGGAAACACAATGAATCCCAAGTAAGGTCAGTGAATACATCAGTGAGTTAATTATTAGACGAAGAAAAGATCATCAAGAAGCCAGAAGGAAAATCCAGGTTACCTTCAGATAATCAAGAACCAGAAAAACTGATTTTATTAATGACAAAATGGGAACACTAAAGAAAATGGAATTAAAATAGTGAGAATACTATTAATCTAAAATTAGGTTTTAAATGGGCAGTTAATTACATGCTGGGATAGAGGTGTTAGCAAAATGGTAATCACATTGCAATATACAAACATCCAATCAACATACTGTACACCTTAAACTCACATGTTATATGTCAATTATATCTCAATCAAAATGAAACACAATGGTATACCCAGCAAAAATTTCTTTTAAGAATTAAGAATAAAAGAATAATAGACAAACTAAAGCTCCGAACAAGACTCTCACATAACCCTTTTCCTATATAACACTTAGTAGCTAATTTTTAAATTCTTCTGTGTCCTAACTGCAATACCTGCCTCTCCTGAAGGTTTCACATTTTTCACACTTTACCACTTTCTAAAATGTGTGAGCCAGCCAGCACTGGCTGAGAAGACTTACACATTTTCCTAATCCTGAGCAATACGACCATAAATTTCTTCTGTTTTCAGCTTTGCATCAATGCTGTCTACTATGCTTTAGAAGAAAAAAAAAAATCGATCCTCATCTCATGAGTTCCGAAATTGGGCTGCTCTTCCATCCTTTCCATAGCTTCGTAGCTCATCGCAGATGTCATGTTAGTGCTTTCCAGAGCAGCTTGACATAGAGATCAGGATCTCCTTTTCCTTCTTCTGGACGGACTGTATTGCTGATCTATTAACTCTGAACTTATGGCCATCAGTCTTATAACTCCTGCCTGCATGAAGCTTATCTAACACACATTTTCTCCACCAGGCACATCACAGCTTTTTTACACTTAGGAACACTCGACAGCACTTGAGCACTATGTTTGGGGGCTATGTTAAACAACCAAATCACCAACAAAAAGCACAAAAATGGAGAAAACATGGCACCTGTTTACAATGTGAGACCCAAAAGGAGAAGGCAGAGGGTCACTTTGGTCCCCCTTAGCTGGGAACACGTGCATCAGGCAATTCATTTTTTGCTGCTCTGTACAAATCCATGAATTACCACGAAAGTGCTGCGAGTACTTGATTTTGGTGTTACAGATAAATTTTAATGAGCAGGCAAATTCACAGGTGAGACATCTGCAAAAAACAAGGATTGACTGCACAATTAAAACATTGCACAGGAACTGCATGAAGATGGAAACGCTGCTTAGAATTCAGGCGTTCTAAGGTCCTTAAGTTGTTCAAAAAGAGAGTAAACAGACTAATTTTAAATGTTTAACTATGCACACAAAGAATAAAAATGGTGTGATTCCAAGGAATAAAAAGAAAGTGTTTTCATTCAAGCAATAACCACCAGAAGATGTCATCTTATACCCATCGGACTGGCAAAAATAAACACAGATAATAGCAAGCTTGGTGTACTGGGTAACAGAAACACGCATATTACTGCTGGAAGTATAAATTGATACAACCGTTTTGAAAATACTGAATAAGGTTTATGATGTGTATTTTAAAATGTGGTGCCCAGAACCGCAGGGAATGCTACACATGCGAATCAGTCACCTCTGTCGAGCAGACTGTCATCTTCTTCCCATGACTTCGGGCAGGTTCTCACTGTGCACTCACTTCGCAGCAATCACATTCCAGTGTGGCAACTGAAACCTCTAACTACATCCCCACGCCAAGAACTACCTCAACCTATTATTGGAAAGGTAAGGTTTTGGACCTAAAAATAGGTGTTCCTACCGCACATTTTACCTTCTCACTTCTGCCTGCAGAGCTGCCACAGTCAGGTGTCCTGGGAAGGCAGAGAGAGTGAAGCTTACGAAGGATGGTGAGGTCTCATCCCACGCAGCTCCAGGGGGAGGCTTCCTCTTTGCCATGTTATCTTCTCCCTCTTTTGACCCACGACACGTTCAGCGTCTAACATATTTTTGATCCGAGCTTGAAAATTGTTTTAAAATGTGTCTCAAACGTTCCGGGACTTAATTGTTAATACCACCTGCTCTTTCAGACAAAAACTTGTGCAAACACTCAGGTACCTCTAGGGCAATGAAAACAGCATCAGAGGACTAAGCATCGCAGGCTTAACATCAGAGAGAGGTGGAGTTTGCGCAAGGGAGGGAGACTCACCCACTGCTAGTCCTTGGTGCCAGCCTTTCGCTACATCAGTTGGGCAATGGCGGGGTGCGAGCAAGTGTTGAATCATCTAGAAAATTCTTGGAGGTTCTTTGATGGAGATAATACAAATGGAATGCAGCGTAAGCCACAAAAGACAGAAGAGAGCAGAGGTGAGGAATGGGGCAAAAACCAGAGGATTAGGTAAACTACACAATGGATGATAAGACTCTCTCCGGTGCAGTTTCCCACCCTGATCCCCACAGGTTACATTCCCCAGGAAGGATGCTGAGACATCCTCCTCCTGAGAAACTAGATGCCCCCAGATATGCATATACTGCCCTTTGGGAAAACTAACAAAACCCACTAATCAGTCACTATAAGAGAGTTCAGTCAGCTCACAATGCTCTTTTCCTTTTGGGAAACTTTAAATTTTTTTATTGTGACCCTTAGAAAGACACAATTTTTACATTGCGACCCAAACAATCCTTACAGATAAACACACAGGACTGGAATTAAAGCTACATACAACAGTGTTAACCTCTACTTGATGTATTCTGATACCTTCTATTTTTCTCTATGCGATACCCTTCCATCCTACTCTGTTTCTTTTTGAAAGTGTTGGTCAAAACACGCTAAGTTGATTGCCCAACCCCTGGACCTTCACTTTGAGGAACACTAGGCTAAAGGAAAATAAACACCCACTTACCCCGACACTCAAATTTAGGATAATAACTAATCACGTACTTCATTATTGTTCATTGATGCATAAGAGCAGACATCAATAGCTGTTCAGGTTTTTGAGGAAGGCTAGCAATATAGAAGAGAGACACCAAACGGGGAGAAAATAGGGATAGAGAAGTGTGTGTGTGTGTGTGTGTGTGTGTGTGTGTGTGTGTGTGTGTGCATACGCACGCGTGTGTTAGCAGTTGACAAAATTCTTATATACCATAATAAGAACTAATAATATGTCTAAACTTGGTATTTCAAGTATTAGTAGCATAAACACATAATTTAGAAATATAGAGACAAATGCAAGAAAAAACTGAAATTGGTTACTGACAATAAATAAGACTGATGGATGGGAAAGAGACAGAAAAACAGAATACACAGCTATTTTTTAATAAAGGCTTTTTAGTTCTCTGATTTTTTTAGCTATGTACGATACCACCGCAATAATTTTCTTTTAATTTAATTGTATGGCAGGAAATTCTTGTCATGGGTTCCAACAGCACTCTTTCCTGTCCTTTATGCCATGCACGCTGTCCCAGACTGTGACTGGTTTCCCCTATAGCGCCCCTCCAAGTTCAACTGACACCTCCTGTCAAGGACCGCCCCTGGGGCAGAACTGCATGGAATCACGTGCACAATGTCACCAATACTATTTCAACTATATTTTCTTTTCTGCATTCATTTATAATTTTAACCACTTCAAACCTGTTTCAACCACTGAAAGCTTTTAAATAACAACTAAACCAAGAGAGAAAACATTTTGGAGAGTGAGGGCACCTTTTCGGTCCCAGGGGTGTCCAAATATGTGGGTGGTTTTTGTATTTATCATTTTTTTTCCCCCCTTCGGGGAGATTTTTCTCTGAACCAGCCCAAGTGCATGAAACCTCTCAGGCACCCATCAGGGGACTGAACTTGCCATCTGTTTTGTAATAATACTAGGGAGGACGTTAGTTATGAACACGCTGGCAGCCCAGATTCCCAAATACTTTTCACTTACGAAACACTAAACATTTTGAAACAGACTTCTTGGAGAACAGCAGTACAGCCTCTCTGGCAGCTTGCATGGTATTCCTCAATGGTTATTTTTGTTCCTCCGTCTAAAAACAACAGCATAGAGGGAGGAGGAGAACACATGGGCTCCTCATGGGGCCAGAACACTTCTTTAAAACTGGCAAAAGATCTAGCAACAGCTGTGCCCGTTGGAAGCCAACGTCAACTTGTGCAACCTGCCCAGGCTCATCCAATGATGAGGGATCAAGTGGAATTAGCCTCTTCAATGGTGACAGATTATTTTGCAGGAAATGACTGAGATGAGCCACCTTCCTTCTTTTTCCCTTTTTGAATATATAGGTAGGGGCCTTTGGGAGTGTCCCGAATTCTGGGTAAAAGGCGATCCTGATCATTCTAGTGGGGGAGAAAAAGAGTATAGCAACGGCGTGTTGCAAAGCGACCCCAAAGGAGGGATCGTGATCATGGACAGCTGTTGGCCCTGCCCAGATGAGGCACGGCTAATGCAAATGGTACCAGAATGGGAATCAGGGGAGCTGGCTCACGACTCTACTCTGTACCCACTGTGTGTAGTGTAACCTAACACGAAGCTGTCCACACCTCCTCACCCCAACTCCTCAGCTAAGCAACAGAGACAATGACCACCGCATCTCCCTAGAGGGTAATCAGCAAGTACATCAGACGACTTGTGAGAGCTTTTGTAAAGCATTAAAAAGTTCTAAATATGTTTTCTGAGATTATAAAAGGTCATCTCTGGGATTAAGAACAGAAGCCAGACTGTATATCTTGGGGTATAGCGCAAGGAAGGGTGATCACTGTACAGAGTCCTCCACCAGTCGCGGCCCAGCTCCCTCTCACTATCTCAGGGTGAAATTCACCATCCTCCTTAACGCCTAGGCCCCCAACAACTACAGTATCTTTTCTCTATTCTCTTTCTCGGGATGCTCAGGAAGACAGCCACCAACCAATCTAGAGGTGGTCAATTCAAATGGCAAAGGGACCAGGTAAGTGTCATGAATGACTGACCCAGCCTGGACATCTGGCCACTTGGAGATGACCTATGACACCTAAGGGGCCACCATTTCTCAGCTCCTACTGTTGCCGAGACTTTCCGTCTTTGGAAGAAGGTGGAAACCTGGAGTTTTATGAGAAATCTTTGAAGGTTGAAAGGTTAACCAATAATTTTTAAATGTTTGAAATATCATGGGACCAAACCAGAAACATCTGTGCGTGAGCTGAGGGTTTGCAAGCTCTGAACTAGACGACCTCTGTATTTTTTTTTTACAAGTAAAGACCCTCGAGCCCAAAACACGGCACAGCATAGTTCAAAGACTATGTACTTGGAGTGAAGACCAGGGACAGAATCTCTCAGCTTCAGGTCATGCTGTGTGACCTTGAGTTTGTTTCTTACTTTTTGAAACCCGGTGTCCTTGACTGTGAAAGACAGTAATTACATACCCTCTGTAAAGCTTCTAGAGGGAATAAATAAGTCCGTAAATACATGAAAATCACCTGGTACATAACAGGCACCCAATAAGTCTCTTTTTCCTCAAGGCCAGCAAATTAACGGTATAACTATGAGAGAAGCCACAAACCTCTACCTCCTGAATCTGGCTTGGTTCGTCTCCCCACTGTATCCCAGTGCTTCCTTGCTCTCATTTTCAGAAAGATGAGGTACGATTTACTCTGGAACCTTAGCACAAGCCTAAGATTTTATACAACTGCTCAGTTTACCTCTTTTCCCATAAATAAGCCCCCCTTGTCCTCTATAGCTCTAGTCTTTCCTCTCTGGAACATTAGTAGCAACCAGTATCAAAGAGACAATAACTCTGCATTACATTCCCCTAAATCATACCAGGCCCATCTGTGAAATCCAAAAAGCACACAAGTCTCTGCTTTGACATTCTAAGGAAGGTGTATTAAAGGTCTTATTATTATTCAGATATGGCGAGGCCAACAGATCAAGAGCTGATTGCCACTGAAAAGATAGTTACAGTTCCCACCATGAGGGAGTAGGTCACGTGATGGAGGGCCACACAGCAGGGTGCCAGGGTCGGTAAGGAGGCAGAGGGAGCGAGAGGAAAAAGTAGGCAAGGGCGTCTGCTGTGGTTTCCGCTGGTAGGAACAAGTGAGGTGACACAGCAGGCTTAGGACTGGTCCCTTGCGTGGGCCCAGAGGAGAAGGTAGGTGCTCAGAGGGGAAAAAGGCAGTGGGAGATGAATGCCCGTCCCGGTACCCCAGCCCGAAGCAGGGCCAGGCATGCTGCTGAGACACAAAAAGAAAAAAAAAAGTTTTTTTTTCTTTCCAGGTAAGCACGGTTGATGGCTTTAGTCTCTAACACCCTGGGTATTCATTCTGAGGCTAAATGAAGCCCTACTCAGTATGAAAATTAAATGTAAATGCAGAGGTCACGGTGGAACAAAGATGATTTTGCTTGAGTACGTCGACCTTTATCAACCATTCCATCAGGGCTTCTGGAGTGTGACTCTGCGTCAGGCGTGCTCTGTGACTGTTCCCACGAAGGACCCATCTCTTCCGGCCCCAGTCCAAGCCCTCATCCTCCAGCACCTGAACCAAGAAAGCAAAGTCCAGTCCACAGAGTCTGAAATCTAGCTGGGGAGCAGTTACAGGAGACAACAACAATGGCACTCAGGTGCCAGAAATCTCTAGAAAAATACTGTTTTTCTTCCTGTGACTGACTGAAAAAACAGTGACATTTCTCAATATTCCTCCAGCCGAGCCTGGGTTCAGCCCTAGATAACATGCCAACTGCTGTTTTGAGGCTTCTTTCGGTTCAACCAGATAATCAGAAAAGAATGGTTAGGCATCCCTATACAAATCCATGAACAATAAAAAAAAAAAAGCAAAATGCTTTCAAAACCAGATTACCAGGGTTTGAAAGACCAGACAACATTATACTATTTAAGAAAAAAAAATATTTTTATTTGCCAGAAATGGAAATACAAAAGAATAACGATTTCAACCCATTTTTCCCCAAGACTAAGTATAGGTTACAAAGCAATTATTTATTTATTTATTTATTCATTCATTTGTTTGTTTATTTATTTATTTGTGTGTTTACATATTTAGGTATTTCCTTAGCGATGATAAAGAATGAAAAGCCATTAAAAAAAGAACAGCACAACACAACAGACAAGAGACTCGCGATGTACTCAGACTCAAACACCGCTGGTCTGTGTGACCTGCCACACGAGAGAGGAAAAGCCCAGCTGTCAGCACAGACGTTACAGCTCACGGATGACCACAGTCCAGGGTCTGCGCCACGTCGTTTAAAAAGGGGCACTCACGATTTGACAAAGAGCGCTGGTGTTTTCCATAGACACTTTATCCGAATGAGAGACTTTCTAAGCAGTGTAGGCCTTGGGTCCGTGGCGACAGGAGTTGATGTTCTCGCCCAGCTGGTGAGCGATGGCCAGGAGCAGAGAAATGGAGCTAACAGCCCTGGGCTTTCTCTCCCGGGACGCAGAGCCTGCTAGCTGGAACTCACAGGAGACTGGGTGAGAAAGGCGAGAGAGAGGAGGACTGGAGGACATCTCCAGCATAAGGCAGAGGACTGACCACTGCACGGTGGGGCCAGCAAAGGGGACAGGCCCCGTTTCCTGCCCAGAGAACTGAGAAGCGTCTGGAGGGTTCACAGAAGGGCATCCTCCCATCCTGATCCACAAAGCGCTGCACTTCCCACATCAGTCAGCTGTTTCTCCATCTCCGAGTAGCCAGCTGCCCTTGTTTTCGCTTCCCAAAAAATTCAAAGACTGCCAACTTACGTAACACAGCACCTAGCTCTTAGTAAGTGTGGAGAGAAATGCTTTCCCCTTTCTTTTCGAAACTCAGACAAAATAAAATAAGGCATTCCTGAATCTTATGTCACCCAAAACAACAAAAGCAAACAGCCCTTGATCTCCCGTGGTAGGTGCTGACCACAAATCCCCAAAAAGGCCGGGCCCCTGTGCACCCAGAAAACCTGCTGGAGGTTTGATGATACTTTAATCCTGGCTGGCCATTGCTGGACGTGACTGCCCCTCTTCCAAATGGGATTTTCCTAATGGACATAACCCTGTTTCTTTTCTCGTAATGGACAAATCCGACCCTTGCTCACTTTAGAAAATCACTTTTGAGCCTTTAGGAAAAGTTATTTCTCCCACACCCACTTCGATCTAATACGACAAGGCGGTGTATAAAATCTCCCAGAGACGAGAGGATCCTCTGTCATCCTGGATTTGTATGTAAGGCACATGTAAGGCACAAACGGATGTGTCTGAGTGTGTGTGTGTGTGTGTCCGACCTTTTGAGGAGCTCCTGATTAATGCTATTTCCTCGGTACCCTTATTCCCCAGGGCCTCAGGCAATACTCTTCCTCCGGACTGACTGACAGAGACCGACTGAACGAATAAGTGGAAAATCTGGACTCTGTCTCGGGCTCCTTCACAGCCCCCATTTCACAGCCTCCTGCTCTCCCCTCTAACTGCCCACCACCCCACCAGGGCGGCTTATCCTATCGTCTCCTAATTGTCTCAGCAGAAAAGTGTTCAAATAAAATGACTCACTGCGCCCTCGCTGCTAATAGTCCCACAGGTCCTGCCGCACTGCAAGCGGGCATGCTGCTGTCTTTAATAAAGGTTTCTCGGGGGCCCAGAGTCGACAGAACCAGAGGAGTGCCTTGTGGCGGGCAAGGGGGAGGCTGAAGGTCTTTCCCTCCCTCTCCAGTCTCCCTGTGTCAGTGAGGCCGAGGCCAGCACAGGTACATCATCTCCTCAGTGGTTTTTCTCCGTTTGTGCACTGTGCTCAAGCACACACCTCCCACGACAGGTGAGTGCCCTCCTCAAAGGGACCGGCCCCAAGAGGCCTTGCATTCTGCTGTGGTTTCGCTTGCTCCCAGTAAGCAAAAGTTGAGCTGAAAGGTGCTCTGACAATCCTCAGATTAGGTTTCTGAATCAAAATCACTTATATAACCAAAAGGGTTATCTCATGTTGCCTCTACCGGTGTCAGACCTCACCCCCACCCCTTGCCCTAACAGAGCACCCAGGTTCAGCTGTCAGGGTTTTATATAACACGTTCTTTATGTGAGCTAGGCTCCCGAGCCGCAGCACTTCACAGGAATTCTCTCCTCAAACCAGCACTGAGGCTTTCATTTCCAGTCTCTGTTTCCAAGAGCAAAGTCGAGAGCCTTGAAAGGAACCACACTGAGGAGTCTGGGTTACTCGGGTCTCATCCAGTAAAAACATACACGCTCTCTGGATTTTTATGACGCCTTCGCTTGGGCCGTCAAACAAGGAAAAGGAAAAAGGGAAACCTGTTTGCATGATGAAAAATATAATTAACCTATTTACAATGAACCTATTTGTGCTCTATGGTTTGTGGTTGCGCTAATGGTTTCACATTTTTCAAAACTGAAATTCAAAGCCAACGCCAGCTACTATGAAATTGTCTGGGCTGACCAGGTGTTACCGACTAGTCAGTCGGTGGGATCCCTGGGAGCAGCAGGGAGGAGAACCAATCCACTGATTCCCTAGGCTCACTCTGGGCAGAAAATGTGCACACATCCATTAATTATTTGGAACCCACGTTTCCCAGGGAGAACACTTTGCTGTCTGAAGAGAGAGATGTCAAGCAAGGGCAGCTAGGCCAGAAAAAAATCATCAAGGCACTAAGTATGGGGGCTATCAGTTTGCTGCCCGTACCCTCCTCTGTCCTCATTCAGAAGAGCAGAATTTCCACTCTGCCTGATCCAGGAGCCTTAACAACCCGCCCTGGTTCTGGTGTGGGGCCGGGAGGTAGGCTGACCCAGCCTCACACTAAACACGGAACCTTTCCTTTAGCATCATCCAAATACTCCTTGGGTCAGTGCCATCGTTTTACCTTCTTATGTCCTCACAGTCTGCCCATGCCATCTTTAAGGGAGGGATGGGTCAGCAGTGGCTCATGGTTACCAGACTCCAGCTGGGCCTAGGAGGCTCTGGAGCAAACGAGAAGGACAAAGGCAAGAAGAGAGGAGGAGGAGCAAGCAGAGCAGTGTGGGCAGGCTAGCAATCCCTGTTCCCGCACCGCCCAGATGGTCTCAGCTCTCCCTGGCCAATGTGAGGAACAGTGAGAATCGTGCAGGGGACTGTCAGGGTCACCAGGACCACTGCAGTCCTGATCCGGCTTTCACACACTGCTAAGAAGGTGGATTTGGCTATTCTCCCGTCTGAAACTCTCTCCACTACAGTCGGGAAAGAGAAGAACCACTGACCGTGAGCCCTAGATGTACCTGGACAGACAAAACAGAGATCTGCTGATGAGGCGTGCTGGCAAATGTTAATGACACCGAATCCTGTACCTGATGTGGAATCAAAGGCCCAGGTGTGAGTTTAATCCCTCTTAAGCATAGGTTCCGATGGCAATGTACAGGTCAGAGAGAGAGAGAGAGAGAGAGAGAGAGAGAGAGAGAGAGAGAGAGAGAGAGAGAGAGGAGTTAAAGTTAAAGGCCTTTCAGCTACTACTAAAAATAAGATACAAAATATCAGCCAATTTCCTATACAAAATCTTTTACAAGCTAGGGAAAAAAACACTTGAGGGGAATCTCCTACAGTATACAATAAAAAGGCAATTTCCATTTGTATCTGTATGAAAGAGGAAAGATTTTTTTTAAAAACTACAAAAGTTACTTTAATCACTTAAAAATAAAAAGTAGGTTGGGGGGTTTGGTTATATATCTTTGGGTGAGCTGCAAAGTAGCCAAACCTGACCATAAAAGGTAAGTCTGTGGATCTACAAATGTCACCTACTCCAACCCCAGGAGCAGACCTCGGGCCAGCCCTGTGTGGAGGCAGGAGGGTAAAGCCAGGTGCCAGGGGGAGGTGGGGAGGGGGGACCGGGAGCAGGTGCCCGCGAGATGAGCTAGCAAGGCTGTCTGCAATGCCTGCTGTCGGGGGACAGGGCTCCCTTCTCTGTCACGGGCACGGGGCAGAAGAAGCATCTGGCCACGGAGACGCATCTAGCTTTCCCTCCGAGTTCTTTCTACAGGAGGACACATGCTGATGGGGTCTCCAGCCGAAAAGGAGAGGAGAGGGAAATGAAAGCTGGTCTGGAGGACTGGCGATCCTGGAGCCTGGCCACCCTCCCAGCAACCGAAGGCCGGCCTGGAGGGAAGCCTGAGCGAGCTAATAAATACTATTTACAAACGGGGAGGAGAAGCCGGGGCGGCGGAACTATGGGCGTGTGGGCACACAGGTCATGGAGAAGTCCTACAAGCGACAAGACAGGGTAGATGCGCCTGGAGTGGAAAAGCCTGACTGGTTCAGGCATTGCACTTGCGGCCTGAGAATACGAAGGGGGGGCCCTGGCTCAAGGGCTCGGGCAGAGCAGGGTGGGCAGGAGGCGCTCACTGGATGCCCTGGTGCTTCCAGGGCCGACAGCGGAGGGCACACCGGAGGAAGGCAGATCATCAGTCAGCACGTCGCCAGATCCCAACGGGCATCCTGGTGTTTTGTGGTTAAGAGTCTGGGGTCTCCAAGGAATGACGAGTCATCTGTTCTTCAAAGAGGTGGTGACACCCGGGTGAGAGTCAGGCAGCATCTTTTTTGGCACTATCGGTAGGAAGAAGCCTGCTTGTCCCACTCGACCCTAAAATAACTTCCTATGGCAGTAAGTGAAGGGGAAGGAGAGACACCAGGCGCCCTTCTGCAGGGAGGGACATGGGCCCGGAGGGGAAGGTGGAATCCCAAGCTGTCCTCCCATCCCAAACCACGACTGCTCCTCCCTGTCTTCATCCGGATCAGTGGCAAAAGGGAAAAAACGCGTACGACAAAGGTGGTTCAGGGACACAAAAGTAGAGCGAAGAGAGAGAAGGGGGGGCCACCTCTTTAGAAGGTGGCGTTCACTCTTCTGTCGAGCTCTACGACTTTTAGTGTTTCGTTCCCCTCCAGTTTGGTGCCGACCCTGCGAAGGCATCAAAAGGAGAAAGAAGTCTTAGCCGCCAAAGCGTCACCTACGGTTCCCGTGCTCGGTAGCACAGCACAATGGTTCCGCGCTGGCAGCTAGGTGGGGTGGTCCAAGCACGGCTCTTGTCCCCTCCCACCAAGTAGTGTTCTCTGTTGCCAACACTTCCCACACCCTAACCTTACCCCTGACCCTAACCTTCCCCACCCCCCAAAGAATACTAACTTGAAATAACAATAAACACCAGAAAGTAAGTATGTCATCAAATTGTGCAACAGCCTAGACCTCTCTAGGCGTTCGGAGGAGGAATATGAGGGCTTTGGTATCCAGGCGACACCCAAGAACAAGTGGGATTTCAACAGGGCCTCGAATAGCTGAGCTAAGGGGGGGACGACTTGTGTCATGAGCCAGTAATCAGGTCGCCGAGTCTCCTATAGCTCCCAGGGGCAGCTCTGCAACTTCTCTATAATGGGCCTCATAATAGTGCCCAAGCTCTTAGAATAATTAAAGGGACTTACAGATCAGATCTGCATAGTGCTTCAGACGGTGAGTGCTGGCACATGACAAATATGCACGCAGAATGTCAGCACGCAAAGGCACATGTAATTGCGAACCTTCCCCAGAGCATCAGGGGAAGGAAGCTGGAGAGCTGGAAACAGCATCTCTCCCCTTTGCATCGCAAAAGCGTGACTTCTGGGAGGCACAGGGGCAGAGCAGAGCTGGATCAGCAACCACAGCAGTGTGGCCCGGAGTGTGGATGCGACAGCGCCTCCTCCCCTGCCGCCTGGCGTGTGGGTGCCTCTCCCCGCACCACAACGACACTTGTTTCCATACGGAAACGTGTGCGTGCACAGCGCCACTCAGACGGTGGCCCTCAATATAAGTACAAAATTACACAATCATAATTAATGCCTGCTGATTTACACATAAAGTCATAAAACTATACACTGGCCTATAGCATAACGTATGTGCATCTCTGGTTGGACGGGAGCTGGAAGTGTCACGAGGACACACGTGCGGGGCCCCCAACACCGCTGCGACCAGGCTGAGCATTTCCTTATGTGGCTTTTAGGGGCACGAGGAAGAGATTCCAGCCCTTTCCCTGCTTCCTTGAGCCACCACTGCCAGCTCCCCAGTGACACGGACATCGGGGGCTCTGCTGAGGCCAGCGTCGGCAGGCAGTGGACCCTCGAGCCCCCAGTCCTCGAAACGAGACCTGCACGAGGCCTGCAGAGGCGGCCACACCCGCAGGCCAGGCTGCTGACGCGTCACCTGTGACCCGTGCACGAGAGGAGCAAACTCGGGACCATCTGACTCACAAGTGCTGCTGCAGCTCCAACAGCACCGACTTCTCCAGGCTGGTCTCATTCGCGAGGATGAAATGGGGGAGATCCATGTCTGGCCTGGGCTCCAGCCCCGACGCCCTGAGCAGGGCAGAGCCTCTGTCCCAGCGCCCGAGGTCCCCGGCGGAGGCCGGGCTGGACGGCTCCTCCAGCGGAGAGTGCTCCTCGTAGATGAGCAGGTTCCTGGACCTCACTGAGGACAGAGCAAAGGAATGGGTGTGTGGGGGGAGGAGGACAATGAGGACACACCACATGCCCTCGCTCGATGCCCAGGGCAGGGGACAGATGACAATTCGTGGGTTCTCATTGCCCTAGACTAAGGGTGCCAGCTGGACTTCACCTTCTGTAAAAGCTTCAGGGTTTCAGAGTTTTGCGCATTGAATAACTGTACCAACTGTGCAGTGCTGGAGAACGATAGGAAAGCAAACAAACAGGAAGCCAACTGCCACCCCCAACGCTCTGAAAATAAACTCCCCTCCTTGCCCAGCTCGAAGCATCTGGGGGAAATAATTCATGGAGAATGGGAGTCAAACACTTGGAGGTGCCCAGACCCAGCAAATAAGCATCCCCACCGAGCAGGCCCTGCACGGAGAGAAGGTGCAAGGAGAGGAAACAGGATCTCCATTTAGAACGGGAGTGAGGCCACGAAGCCAAAGCCATAAATCACGACGGCAGGGACAGTCCCTTTTGTTTAATAGGACAGTTGCGTTGCCAGATGACTCGGTAGCAATTTTCCTCTACACGGAAACTAATGTCTCATTGGCTTCTGCTTAAATTTAGAGAAATAGTACTTCGGCAAAAAAGGAATTCCGAAGAGACCACTGAAATTATTTGGTTGAAATCCTAGCATTTTTGTCATCTGCCTGGCAGAGACGCACCTGCCTGGTGAAGATCACGGACCTTTCAGAATTGCAAAATTGCGTTTAACCCAAACCCACACTTGGCCTTTCAGTGCGTATACGTATCAGTGTATGGAGTATGCTCCCTAAAGAGACCAGCGACCTGGTAAGACAAGCACATACTTCTCATCTAACACCCGAGTCTCCAAATTCCCTACATCTTAGGCTTCATGCTAAGATAGCCCAACGCTTTCATTTCATTTCATTACAAACTCTCACTATGGGACGTATGATTCCACTGCATGGAGGCAGAAACGCGGCAATCCCCATACAATGCCATAAAAGCTCAATGCTACCTCCCCCAAAAGCCATATCCCATCCCCTTGCCAGGACTCAAGAAGGAGACATGAGAATTTGCCAGGGACACAGTCATGAGCAACAGTTTGCACGCTGTGCTCTGCTGAGCTCGATAATTCCCAGTGGGTGAGGCGTAAAGGAGAGACCCAGCGGCCTGGGGACCAGACCCCACACGTCTCTCTTCTCTCCCTTGGAGAAGTTACATTTTCCCCACTTTTTTTAAAATTAGACTTTCACGTCAGACTCCCTTCAGGAAGCTGAGCTTTCAGGAAGCTGCAGAGAGATGAAACCAGACACTTGCCCAGTCGCCAGGCGCGGGCTTACCGATGGAGGCTGTGTATGGCTCCGGCATGGAATGCTGGCTGGGCAGAGCCATCTTGGTGGCAGAAGGGTAGGGCCCATAGCCCTGAAAGAAGCTGCCGAAGGCCACGGCAAAGCATAACACCACGACCTGCAGGGCGAGGGGAGAACACAGGGAGCTGTCAGTCCCAAGATCCCCAGAGCAAACCTGGGGAGCCCAGGGAGACAGACTCCCATCCAACAGCCCAGCAGGTGGCACCCATGGGTCCATAACGGTGACATCAGAGCAGAGAAACAGCCTCAAAGTGAGCTGCACGTTCCTCCAACTCACAGCCCTCGGACTGGGCAAGCTGGGAGAGACTGGAGACTGGGGAGTGGGTGGGGGACAGTCATGCTGCTGTCCCTCCAGGGAACTCACCATGAGGCAGGTGCCGGTCTGCGTGCCGGCCAGCTTGCAGGTGCGAGAAACCTTGCCCATCACCAAAGTCTGAAGCTTCTGCAGCTGCTGGAGAAGAGTTCTGCAAAGGTAAGGGACCGACACCATGAAGGGAGTCTGAGGGAGAAGACGAGGCATTGGGCGCTCTCTGGCCCTGAGCTGCAGGATAACTGCTGCGACTTTGAGCCTGGACTTGAACAGAGTGCCGAGGGGATGTTCCCTTGGGAAGGAGAGGCGGACACCCGCGCTTTGCAGCGCCGTGTCGCAGAGCTCCCCAGGGCTCGGAATCAGCCACGTCCACAGCTTGTCCAGCCCCTGTGCTATGCTGAGCTAAGGAGGCGAATGCCCCAGATGATCTCTGACTTGTCGGGACCTTTCTGTCAGCCACTGAGAAAAAGAAAAAGCATAAAGACCATTCTGACTAGCTGGAGATGGTGACACAAGGAGGACTCACCTACCCAAGAGAAGAGAAACATCGAAGATAAAAGAAAGAAGGGAAGCAAAGAGGAGGAAAAACTGCCCTGCTAGGAATTACGGAGGAAAACAAGGGGGCAGGGAGGACACGGCCAAGGGCACCTCAAGCCCATGGTCCTTGAAGACTCAGCACCCCGCGGCCAGAAATAAAGCCAAACATGACCAAGTAAGTAACTGGACACACACTCAGAGCCAGGCCCTCTGGAACCAGCCTCTGATACAGACTTGATCTTCCTCCAGGAGGGGACAGAACAAGAGTTAAGGGTGTGGACAACGGTGCACACCCTAACAGGGTCTGAGATGAGAACTGGACATTCTGCTCTTTGCGACATCAGGTCAAGAGCGGACGGTGAAGTTCTTTGCAAGTCCCGAACGCTGGCCTTAGAGGACACCCTCCTGAACCGGTGCCCGCTGGGTGGATTTTGCATAAGCAAAGGAGAGTTGACTCTCCTTCCTCTCATCTCCTTGCTCCGACCCCAGTGCACAGGGCAAAGGGAAAAGATTTTCCACGCAGATGCTTTTCCTTGAGACTGAAAGATTTTCAGAAAATTCAGGGTGTGACGTAACTTTGGAAAGCCAGACGAGGTCTCTGGAAAACAGCCAACCACCCGTTTGCAGAATTCTGGACTCACGTCTCTTGCCTCTCCTCACAGTCTATCCCCTGAATGGCTTTCAAGTGCTAGAAGGACAAGCATTTTGTCCCCGGGTTTGCAACTTCTCCCAGACAAATGCCAATGAAGAGTTCTGGGTTGAAGCCAAGTAAGGACGGGTTTACCCGGGTGAGTGCGGGGGCACAACGGGAGCCGGCCCGGCACCTGCCATGCGTGGTCCCATCTACACCCTATTCTTTCCTTGTGTGGTAACGTAAGCAAAACGACATCACTTATCCCATCTATTAATACTGTTCACTTAAATTCTATCAATATGGAGGTCTTTTTAGAACTTTAGTTGTACGTTTTTTGCTCCATGGTTACGTAGGTGTACAATCAGCAGTTCATACACTCAAACAACAGTCCTTCAAAGAGTTGCGTATGTGATTCGAGGCTTAGAATATTCGTACGATTACTGTAAATTCCCCTTGGAAAACGTCCTGTCATTTGCAACAACACGATGCCCTTGCCGGACATTACGCTAGGAGAAATAAGCAAGACAGAGAGACAAACACCACGTGGTATCACTTATATATGGAATTTTTTTTAAAAAATGTTGAACTCATAGAAACAGAAAGTTGAAAAGTTGTTGTCAGGGGTTGGGGGGGTTAGGGGGAAACAGGACGAGGTTAGTAAAGGGGCCCAAACTTTCAGTTATAAAACGAATCAGGTCTGAGGATCTACTGAATCACATGGTGGCTACACTTGGCAACACTTTATTGTTCAACTGAAATTTTCTGAGAATGAAACTTAAATGTTCTCATCAAAACCTTAACAAGGATGTGAGGCGTTAGCTGCGTTAACGCGGGACTGACTTTCACAACGTGACTGTACGTCGATCATCACGCTATACACTGCAAATGTCTTAAAATTCTGCCAACTATACCTCAGTAAGGCTGGGAAAAAAGAAAAAAATTGCAACTAAATAGTCACGTGATGCAGCAAGCTTCCCTCTCTCCCCCAGGCCCCTTATCACACCTTTTCTCTCTTCTCTCCTCTCAAGAGCACTGTCTCACCACCGGCACGGCCGCCTGGATGACGCTGAGACCGAAGCGACCCATCACACACTCACACCCACAGAGCCGAGATGCGGCAGGCAGGGGCCCGCATGTGACTGACCACCGTCTGCAGTGCCAGCCCCAGAGCCCAGCTGGGTGCTCCCTGCTGCTGTGTGGCCCACAGGGGAGCCCACAGGTAAGACCCGCGTTGGACCACGTGGCACGAACCCTTCCTTTGCTCTTGCATGCTGGCCACCTCCCACGGGACCAGGCCATCAGGTCTTGCCTGGCAGCTGAACCATGCAAAGGGGTGTCCCTGAGTCGCCTGCTGAAGAGCCACATCTGTGATGACGGCTGCCACTTCGCAGAGCACCTCGGTGCCCACGGGGCGCTCCTGCAAGGTGCTGTAGTTCAGCCGTGCTCCGTACACAGTGGCTGGCGCTTTCCGCCCAGGCTTCCCTTAGCAGCTTTCCAGATGTCACCAAAGCCACTCGCTTTTGCTCCACAGTCCGAAGGTGTTTTTAAAGTGAAACTGCCATCCCCAGTTTTACCGACAGTCCCTTTCTCCCCGCAACCTCCCGCACTTCCCCGTGCCCACTCCCTGCTCCTGCCTGGTCTCTGGACCACGAACCACCGAGAAAACCAGGTGTGCACGATGCTCAGAATCGCTCCTCCCTCCCCACTCTGGTTCAGCTCACCAGGCCTGGTACCTGGTTCTCTAGAATGAACAGTCAGTCCCCCAGGAGGCTCCCCGGTCCCTCCTCAAAGCAGACCTCGAGCAGGCCAGGTACACCTACAACCCAATGGGAGAACGCCTGAGGCTCAACCTGGCACCCCCAGCGACGGGTGCCAACGCTACGAGTCTGCAAGACGGGCCGTTGCGGCCTGACTGGGCAAGCAGAGGCTTGGTGCTCCGTGGTTGATTGGCACTTCACTCGGCGTTCATCAGCACATCCTCTCCAAACTCGAAGATAATTATATCCTAAACCCAGGGCAAATGAAAACGGTTGTTTAGTGGCCCCTGATTCCTAACAGCTTATAATCCTGCTCTTTCCGATCAGCAAACATGTAGTCTGAAACAGATGTTTTTACTTTGAAATGTCGGTGGGAAAGAATGGTGATGTGGAACGTGCTGCTTGCTGCTGCTTCTCCGATGCAGAAGGGTGCAGGTGACCTGAAGTGACGGTGATGCTGGCACCTACGGCGCAGGCCCCGTCAACCAGCCCCTGAGCGATTTTACCCGAGGAAAGTGGGTTGGCTCCCCCACCCCCAAAATCCACCTATCCTTCTATGGTGTGAAAAAGTTTACAAAATTCATGTGCATTCACACAACAGAAACTCATGTTCATCAAAAAGAAAGGATCAAGGGCCTGTTGCTTCAGCTTTAGGAGGTTCATATGCAGAGATACTAACCACTTGCCTCAAAAACCTCTACCTCGTGAATTGGAGAGTTAAGATGTAAACCCAAACCAGATCACACAGCGCGGGTACTTGCCAACACAATACGACATGGTCCCCTAATTTATAACCTACTAAAGTCAGTATCCAAGATTCTTGTTGGTTAAGTGGACTTATCTGAAGCGCAGCGACATGAACACCATATCAGCAACAGCCCACCCCAGAGCTGTGTCCATCATTAGGTCACCATCAACAATGCTCAAGCTGCAGACGCAAGAGCCACAATAAAACCCCGTCCAGTGGCAACGAGATACAGACTAACGACGCTTCAGCGACGATGATACCAATAAAAACAGTAAAGGCAGGGGAACATGTGGCACACCTCCGGGTGTACCAAGATAAAGTGCAAGAAATAGATAAAAGAATCTTTTATGGCAGCTGCTACCCTGCTCGCATGAAGGGGTGGCTAGAGAAAAGGCAGCCATCAGGTGAAGAAAAAACTATTTTAAAACTAAAGCTATAAAAGGTCAACCATGGGACAGACCCAAAAGTGCATTCAAAGCTCAGCATTATCACCATATTCCACATCCATAGAGATCATGGCTAATTCTCGGGCTTCCGGGAGCAAGGTTTTGATTTCGAGAAAGGAGCACTCTTAGCAAACACTGATCTGGGCCAAGAGATTTTTTCCCAACGTGTGAAATCAGAATGGCCAACACTCAACTGAAAATGTGGATTTTTGTCCTGTGGTGAGATGTAAAAATAAACTTGGTGGCTGTCCTCATACAGCTCCTTGCAAAAGAACAGTCGAAAGAAGCTGCCAGCCTCGCCCAAAATAAAGCATCACCCCCCTGTATCTTGGGAGGCGGATCAAAGGAAATCGGGCAAAACATTCAGAAGTAGCCGAGAGTGTGAGACACAATCTTCTAACTGGAAGATGCATCCACACACTCATGCATATTCCTTATATCTGGTTTAATTTTGATTCCTTCATTGAGGGGTTTGGGGAGAGACAGAGAGAGAGAGAGAGGGAAAGGGAGAGGGAGAGTCGGCCCTAGGCTGGGGAAGGGCAGTCAGTCGTCCTCAAAGGGACACAGAAGAGGGTCACGGTAAGGACGGCTTTAAAAATTAAGCAGCTAAGTTCTCGTCCCCATTCTCTCTCTAGATGTTTGGATGACCTTGACCTCGCTGGGCCTCAGTTTCCCAGTGATTCAAGTTAAACAAGATGCTCTCTAAAGGGTACTTCAAGTCCAAGCACCTGTCATTCCAGAAACCAGGGCTCGAGGTTGGGGCCTCACAGTGAAACATAAAAACGAACGGAGCAAACCGAGCCGCCAACACCTAACGTGGCAGTGCTGGGCAGTGCGTGTGCATCACTCACTTGTTCGGAAGAAAAGACTAGGAAGGGGAAAGACAGGGATTCTCAGAAGTGAGACCAGGGGAAGGCCAGAGGTGACTGATAGGCATGGGGCAGCCAGGAGAGCCACGGGCGGCCCCCGGCCTCACCGGCACTCAGCAAGTGAAAATGTTATTTCCTCACCGAGCACAGAAAGGGGGGCCCTGGGACACCATCTCTCCCATCCCACACATTTCCTGCAAAATTAGGGGACCACCTCAGCAGAGGAAGAAGATGCTTTCTCAGTGTCAGCCCTGCTCCCTGCAGCTCCCAGTTTGGAGGGTTCTGAACCTCCTCTCCTGGCCCCAGGCTCTTCTAGTCTTCTGAGCTCAGCTAAAAGGGTCTTTTCACCTGGACACCACTGACAGGCGAGGTGCTGCTGGTGAGGGCAGTGTAAACCGAAAGATCTTGGATGGTTCTAGCCCAAGCACTCACGTTCAGCCAGAGGGAAAAGTCCCTTGTGGGCACAGAAAGAGTCACACGTGAAGAGGTACGATTGTTCCTGAATTTGGTCAGTGCTGAAATAGCCACTCGCCTTTCCCACCACGTCACGCCCTGTGACATGATGGCACCCGAGGTGTCCCCTCCCACTTCTGGGGACTCAGGATCCTGTTTACTTATAGCAGTCACTTCTGCCTCTGTCCGGCCTCCTCCAAGGACAACGTTACGAAGAGGCAGGAGCAGGAACACAAATACAGGTGTGGCTCGTTAGGCCCGGCCCTGTACTTAGTTCAAACACTGGGTCACTTACCCGAAGTGACGTGAACAAAAGGTCCAAAAGTCTCCCTTTACCGCACGCCCTAAACACCAACTCCTCGTGACTGGTCGAGGGCAGGAGACTGCCCAGGTTTACACATCACAGTCACCTTGGCTGCTGTCCTCTGAGCACGGGGCCTTGGCAGGGAGCAGAAGGAAAATGAGGGAAGAAGCTGGAAGGACGCGGGCCCTTCTCTGTGGCGACGAGAGCAGCTCCACTTTTATTTCTTCACTTCTTGAGCCAAAACACATTAAAAGCTGCCAGACTTAGAAATTATAACCCTAGGAGCTCCCTGAGAAGATCATCGATCAATCAATCATCAGCCACGACCACCAGGATTGTGCCCTGGGAGAGGTAAGTTTTTCAGAGGGAGAAGAACTGGGAGAACGCATGCGGGGCCTCTGGAGGGACCACAGCGGAGGCTCATGACAGTCCACGGACAGAGCAGAGACCAATATCATGAAGGGGATGTTTTTTCCCATGGTGATCCCCGTCGGTTAAATGGCATCGAGTAAAGACATAAGGAAAAGCACCACCGCCTCTCAGAGGAGGACATGAGACATGCTGACCCCAAGCTCAAACATGCCACTGTGTTCCCAAACCTCACTCATACTGCGTAATTAATATCATGGCCATCATTTAAAACGATAAAAACATTTGGCAAAACATAGATTGTTGTTCCATCGAATCAGATGCGCCTTGCATCCGTGTTCCTCAGAGGATGGCTCTTCCTCAGAGAAATAAGAATTCTGTAGAACTACATTTACTGATAAAAAAAATATGGCCAGTGTATTCTGTTAAGCAGAAAATTCCTTAATAGAAGAATATTTCCACTAGAAACACATACATAGAAAATATTTCAAAATGTAAAATAAACATATCTCAGGGCAAAAGGATTTTTAAAATTTTTTAAATTTTTAATTTTTTAAAATTTAACTCTGTATTTTCTAACTTTTCTCTACAGTGCCATGTGTGGGTTTTTTTTGGGGGGGGGAGGGGTTAAGTTTTAAAAATATGAGACAGCGTGTTCACTCAGCCTGGAGAGGAGAGGAAAGAGCCTTCATCATCAGCACCCACTGCTCCCTGCCCAGCTGGTGCTGCGCCTCTGCTGCCCTCAGGTGGCATGGGAAGACCTGACACCGGGAGCTCCCGATGATCTTGGACAGCTTCCCCTTCTGCGTTCTCCAATTCACGGCCTGGATGTGTCCGCACTCAGGAACACCAGCCTTCCACAGCAGAAAGTGCTGGGAAGGGAGTGGCTACTCCTGTCTGCTCAGGATGCTAAAGTGATGGATAATGAGTCCGGCCGGGGTCAGGACCCAGGGAACCACTTTGGCAGGAATGACAGTGGAGAGAAGAGGAAATGCAGCCTCAGGAGACTAATGGCCTAAGGCAGCTGTGAGACCAGAATCCTAAGGTGGTGCTGGAGATGTCTCCTTGTCTCCTCTGTCTCTGGGGATGACGGTGATACCACAGGGAGCCGGTGATGTCTACTTACCTCTACAGTGAGTCTAAAGAGCGCCCAAGGTGACTGCCCTTGACCTGCTCTACGAGCACACACGCGCAGAAATGCAGAGGGAAATTTCAGTGGGGTCACAACATCCAATACTCCCACTGACTAGGTCCAGCTACAAACCACGAAGATGTAGGAAATGGGAGCCACATTTAATGTTCTTATCAAAGACATGCAAACAGATTTACCTGATCCTTTAGCATTCGTGAAATTGTACGCAGGCATGAATGAGATGTCCCAACAAACACTTTATACTTTACTTTCAAAGCATAGGTACACACCACACACACACACACACACACAAACACACACATTCTGTTTGAAGCTTCTCAATTCTTAGCCCTAGACCTTGACCTCTTTCTCTTGCATACGACCGAGGGATAAAACTCAATACGGACACTCCAGGGTCAGATCGCCTGCATTCAGTGCAGCTCTCGCATATACTGTGTGACCTTGGGCAAATCGCCTAACCTTTCTGAGTCCCAGGTACCTTCTCTATTTCATGGGAATAGTAAGAGAATCACACTCAGGGGACTGTTGGGAGGTTAAGTGAGTTAATGTCTGTAATGTGCTGAAAACAGTGCCTGGCAGAGGAAGTACGAGAGGAGCTCATTAACTCACTCCTTCCTTTAGCTGTATTTCGAAATGGCTTTGACAAGTCATTAATTAATTCGTTAATTGATTTTTAAAAACGGTAATTAAAAAACAAACTTGATTTGTAATGGGACACGCATGTGCCTGGGTGCACACGTGTCTGCACATACGTGCGTGGACACGTGTACGCACGGTGTGCGTGCGTGTGTATGTGTGTGCGGTGGCAGAACCAGGTGGGTGAAGAACAGCCACCCCGAGCACCCTGGCACAAGCATCCTGACAGTGTGATCGCCCCCACTTTCCTTCCAGCTCTGGTCCTGGATCGACCCCACATCCCCCACCTTCCATTAGGCAGGTGGATCAGCTCCGCAAGCCACAACACTCACCTGTTGGTATTCTCCAGAACCTCGACCTTCTTCCGAAGCTCCAAGTTCTCAGTTGAACAAGACTCCACCCTGCAGAGGGAAGAGGAAGAAGAAAATTCATTTTATCAGGAGAGCAAACTCTAAGCCAGGAGCTCAGAGGAAAGTAAGTGGGGATCAGAGAAAGAAGACAGGGAGTCAGGACCTCTAGGGAGGTGAAGGGAAAACCTTGGCCAACCTGAGTTGGGAAGACGAGTGAGGAGACAGAAGAAAAAAAAATAGAAAGAGTTGAGTAACAAAGTGCCTTGAGAATAGAAAATGAACAGGGATGGTACAAAATGTAAGCTTTTAGGGTGTTCCAACCTTGCTTTCTCTCGCCTCTTCCCTGTCACTCGCAATGCCCATCACACATCCTCCTCTATACTCCGGGGCAGCCAAATGGTATTTAATTCATATAGTTCTAACAGCCCTCTTGATATTCTAGGCTTTCCAGAAGAGCAAAGCTGCCTTCGAGTGTTTTTGTGAAGAATCACTTGCCTGCGGCATGAATTACAGTGGACAGAAAACAGCGAATGCCAGCCTGACGTTTTTCACTCCCTGACTGCTTGCTCTACTCTAGGGCATGAGGGAGCGTGGCCGACGGGAACCGATTCACCAGCCCTGCTCGCTCCCTTCAGCTGAGACGGAGCCTCTCCTCCGAGGAGCTGCAGGAATGGGTGTGGATGATGATATTTGTACTCGTTTGAAAGGAAGCCTTCAAGGACTCAAGGATCTTTGGCTGGAAATGGTGTGGTACGAATGCCTACGGAGACCGCGCACACTTTTTACTTCTTGCCTTACAAGGTTCCCCCTGAACACCACTAGGTGGCAGGCAAAACACAGCTTATGAACTACTGGGTTGTGCAGGGCGCCAGGCTGAGAACGTGAACTGCTTCTCATGGAAAGCAGATGCCTTGCACACTCCCATTTCTCCATGTCGATTGCCCAATACACGTAACCAGTCTGGCAGGAGGCTTACTTTTTCTCCAAGCTGTCCATGTATTCTTTCTTCTTTCTCCTACTTTCCTGGGCAGAAATCTGAGATATAAGGGAAGAAAAAGGATTAAGTTCCAGTTGTACCAGTAACCCCTTACGTAAACGGCAGAGGAGGCCATCAGCACAGGAATCGTGAAAGCCTCGCTGGCTTTTCGGCCACTCCCCGCTTGTTTACTCTGCTGGCTCATCTACTCATCGCAGCTACTGTCCTCGCTGGTTTCAACCAGCCTGTGCTCTCACCCGCTTCCCATCAAACCAGGCCCCCGTGGGAAGGACAGTGGAGTGGGCCGGAGGTGAGAACAGAGCAGGTGGGCGGCAAACCATCAGTATGGTCTTAGAGAAATGATTTCAACTCCACGGACCTCAGTTGGCTCAACTGAAATCCACAAAATAAGATAGTTGGGCTTGGTCACATATAAATTCCTGGTGGTTCTGCCCATGTGTGAAGAATTATAACTACGTTCTATCCTTCTTCCTCTCTTTGTCTCCTTCCTCCAGCTCTGCCCATGCCTTAGCCCCACCCCTGGGCCTTACCATCCCTAATTCCTACTCTAGCACCCTAAGACTAGGAGGCTGCTAAACCCCAGTACATAGAACAATTGTCTGCAGAATTTTTTTAAATAAAAAAATCCCCCATGGAGAAGAAAAAATTAAGCAAGGACCCATGGTGTATCTATACTTATTTATTCATAAATGATGTAAAGGCCTATCTACGAGTGGGAAATCTTGTGTACATCATAAAACAGAAATTGAAAAGGCTAAGTCTTTTTAAAAAATCATTTTAAATGAGAATTCGAATATGTTCCTCCCACCCCTGACCGAATCATCTTGGGCGCCAAGGAGCGTGCCCCCCACCCAAACTGGGGATCCATGGACCCGGAGGACAGATGGAGGCGCTGGAGGAAGATAGGAGCAAGCAGTGACTGTGCTTCTCATCCTGGGCCGGGTCTCGGTCCCCATTGTGGGATGGGCCAGTGTTGGCCCATGGGAAGACAGGGAGGGCACGGGACCCCTTTCTGCTCACAGTCTTTGCTCACAGAAGTACCTAGCCTTGAAGGGCTCACCTTATTCTTGATTTTCCTCCGGATTTTCTTCAGGGCCTTCTCCTCTGATTTTGTCAGAGGCAGTTTGGTGGGGATGGGGTAGCCCTCGGCGATCAGAGTCCTCTTCTCCTCCTCTGTCAGCACCAGCGGGCCTGATCCCTGCAGCTTCTGTGTAGACCAAGGAGCAGAAAAGAGTGAGAGAAGAACGGCTGGGCACACTGAAGCCACACCTCCTCAGGGGGCGAGAAGAGCCTGTTATAATATCTTGCAAAAGGCTGAGAAAAAAGGATGCCTCCTGCACTTCTGCTGAGAATCGGGTACCCTGAAGGAGAAGCAAAGATGGAGAAGTGGTATAACCCAAGGGAGTCAAGGGAAAGGTAAAGAAACCTCCACCTGTTATTTCCTAGAAAGCAATCCACTAGCAATGGCGCCAACGGTAAGGGCACAGAATTCACTTCCCACATCTCTAGAGGTGCCTGGTCTTGGGGTGACGACGGGTTCCTGTGAAGCTCTGCTCTGCTTGTAGGATGGAGTTTTGTTGTTTCTGAAAATGCCGTTTTGCAGGATGCTCTCTACTCTCTAGGAGTCGCTTCCTGCCTTCCATTTACTACTCGTGGGTCAGGGCACCCAGAGCTGCACCTGCAGGCGCCTCCCAAGGATGGTCTGGCTTCGGTACAGTCCCGGATTGACTATCAGTGAAGATGACAACTGTCGCTCATCTCACTTAACCCATAATGGAATAACGATATTTCTAACTAGTCAAACAGAGTCCCTAGCATGTACTCGTTCCATGTTACGTGCCACGAAGGACTCAAAACAAACTCCAGCTCTCCAGCAGCCTATGATCAAAGCTGAGACCTGACTGAACACATGAGAGGATGACAGCAATTAAATGATAACCTGCTATCTTAACTCAAAGCGCACTAAAAATTTGGAAAACACTTATATGAGTTCGAGTGATGAGGGAAGGCTTGGAAAAGGAGATAAGACTTGAATTAGGCCAAAGTGGGTAAGGAGTTCCTGAAACTGCAGCGCATGGAGACACCTAACACAGAACCGGCTTGACAGCACAGGTGAGGGAAACACAGCTCGGTCATCAAGAAGGGTGAGACCCTGGGGGGACATCCTCTGTGAACATAAACCATGGGGGGACAACAGATATATAGGATGAAAGCTAGTCTAGTAATCAGAGGGGTCAAGGTAGGGAAGGTAGAGGCAGAGTGGAAAGAGTTAATATAAAAGAATGTGGCCACCAATCTAGAACTTTCTGGGACGGGCTGAATTCAAGTTTTCAAAACTATGTTGATAAGGTGGTTCTGCTAGAATTTTTAAAAATTCTCATTTCATTCAAACTTTCTCTACATGATATTACAAATTAGTAAGTTGACTATAATTTTATCATTCTTAAGATTTCATAGAAATTCATTAATTCCTCAGAACAATAAAAAGTTAATTTTCTATCCCTAATTTTTAGTTGGAAGATGGTGCCCTTAGATATGTTAGGGATGGATGATGGCTCATGACTTCTGTCACCAAGAAAAAGGGATAAACTATATTTTCGAGCTTTAGACATCAAAGCATTTAAGCTCAGAGAGCTGTTTAAGTTTGTCAAAGATTACTTATTCAAAAATTAAGTTACTTCCTACTGTAAGCTATAAGGATCACCAAAATTGATAGTAAATATTTGCAATATAATTTTGAGGGAAAGAAAAACAAAACACATTTTTATTTCCTCATGCTTACGGGTATACAAAACAAATGTAAATAAAACTGGAGGTGTGCACAGGGAAAAGAGAGAATTATGTTAGCATGGTGAGATTGTAGGACGTTTTTTCAAATGTCCTTTAAAGATGGTTACCACCTTGTTTTAAACCTAAGACTTCCTTACGAGAATAAAAATCAAGTGGCCTTGAATGGTACCCGGCCTGGGAGAACCTCCCAGTGACAAATGGAAAGGGAGCGAGTCAGGAGACACCAGCACAGACTTACGTGGGGTGCGGTGAGCAGGGGAGAACTGGACAGCGTGGAGGGGGCCCGCACCACGGCTCGGGCTGCACTGTGCGTCTGGGCCGGGCCAAAGGGGTGCAGGCGCGGGTTGGGGCTCAGGCTGCCCTCCGAGTCACTGCCATGGCTGCTGGGAGGGGTAGGTGGAAGGTGCAGGTGGTCCACGGAGGCTGGGGGAGAGGAAGCAGATTTCGTCCATCAGAGAGCAGCGACACAGGGCGTGGGGATGGCTAAACGACTGTATATCCATCCACACAGCACAACTGGGGACAGCTGGGCAGAAAAATGAGGCAGCTCCTTGAGCCGACAAGGAAAAGTCTCCAACATGCACTGTTAAGAGGGTGGAGAAAATCAAAGTACAGTACGGTCTATAAAGTAGCTCCCCGTTTGTATAAAAGAGGAAAGACAGAGAATACAGTCTTATATTTGCTTGTAGCCGCGTAAAGAAACCCTGGATACTACATAAAAAACTAAGTTACGGCCGAATGGGGGAAATGAGAGTAGACAGTGAACGTGTTGGCTTAACTTTTCACTAGATTTATTCAGGATCGTTTCTGTAGTTGGACTAGTAACCTAAGCGAATGTATTAAGACCTTTTTTTTAAAAAAAAAAAAGTGAAATCTGGGAGCCCGGGAGGCTTTGAGAAAAGCTTATTTGTTTCCGGAGGAATGTGCATGGCAGGGCCCCCGGCGAGATGCCAGGCATTCTTCATTCACAGAACTAAGTCCACATGTCCAGTCGGCCTGGAAAATAGACGGGGGAAGCAGAGGGACTGTGTCCTGCAAAGCCCTCCATCATCTGAGAGCCACCCCTCGTCCGTCCTCAGGGAGGTAAGGTACACTCTCTGCCAGGGCCCGTAAGCCTTGGTCAGTACCTCGGGCATCTCCAAGGCAGCAGGGAGGGGCCCCTAAAGAGAGAATCCACTCTCGGTTCAACCTGACAAGAGAGCTCTTGGGTCTCGCTCCTTTTTCTGATCGGTGGACGAATACCTTGAGAGCCAGCTGCTGTCCCTGAGCCGAGGCACGTGACCTTGGTCAGCCTTCCACACCACACGTTTCTGGGAACCCTGGGACAACACAGGCCTCAGCACAGCGGCTCTGAACTGGGCCCAGCACCTGGGTGCCTGAGTGCCTGACACACGCTTGGCCTTCCTAGGCCAGAGAGCTGCTGGGGGCTGTGGACGAAAAAGGGGCCATGCAATGACCGGCTCGGGGGGTCCACGTGGCAGGCCTGACATGTCCAATGACCAAAAGTGACCAGACGGGATGGTCTGATCACGAATTCCTAACTGGCCAAGTCACAGTGGGCGGTCACCTCCCAGGCCTATAGCTTCCTCAGCAAAGGTCAGTCTTTACCTTGAGTGACTGAGCCCTGTCCAGCGTTCCCATGCATCTGGGATCACACACTTTTGAAATGTCAGAGAAACTTCCTTTGCCTACCCCTTGAAGGCGCAACCGCCAGCACCAAAGCACGCGACCCCCAGCGCACGAGACCACAGGACCCCACATTGTTACCTGGCTCCCCCCACACCAGCTCTGTGTGCTGTAAAAGTTCATTATTAACTAGCCTGACCCACGAATGTAAGAGAAGGATGCATCCCTCCCCTTTGCCTTTTATCCAAACCTAGAGACTTCCCGACTTTGCTTCTTCCCATCCCCTCTTCTACTACCAGCAGATTTCATGAAACCTTCCTGTCTAATGTATAAAATAAGCTGCAAAACCCCCATTCTCCAGAGCTTTTTCTCATTCTGCTGAGATGTTGCTTCTCAGCAAGTGTCATCAGTTTGGCTCAAATAAACTCATAAAAACGACTACAGGTCTGGATGTTTCTCATGACAACAGGGCCTCAGCCCTGTCCTCTCTTCTTTGTCAAACAGAGACTGCCTGACGCACCACCAGTGGGAAGGGTCCTTCTGAGGCACGACTACTCTCCCAAGGAGAGCGACACCACCCAGAGCATCTTGAGAGTGTCAACCAGGGTCCCCAAGCCCAAGTGCCGTGAATACCCATGTGCTTAATGATGCTAAATGAATTAAATGAGGAGGCCGTTAGACTGAGGGGCTCTAGGCCGGGTCAGCCCATGTAGGCACACTGAACCCTGAGCGGGTAACTGCCTCAAGGTTATGAACTCAAAACATGAAACACGACCAACCATGAACAGCCAACAATGTTTCAGGCTAAAGCCCAGGTGACCTCCCTACTTCACTCTGCCTCTCGTCTGTAAGTCTCTTCTGGGTCTCCTCACCACTTCCAGTCTGGCACCATCTGGTTCAAATGACTTTTTAAAAATGATTTATAAATGCTTCAGTTTAACCTTTCGACAATGGTAGAAACACCACCACCACGCAGGGGCCCCTGCTGCCTGCCACGCTGTGCTGTTATCTGGAGAACCAGCCAAGAGACCTTGTGCTTACGTGTCTCTTCCACTGGAAACAGCCCAGATGATTCTAACCCTTGTCTCCTTTCTAAGCAGAAGATGCTCCCCCCCCCCCACACACACACACACATACAAAAGGAAATGACAGGAAAAGTGAAACAAGCTTGAATCTCCTCTTTCCTACCTAAGAAGAGACTGACCTGGCCACAGGGGCCTCAGTCTCGGATTTCCAAATACCACGTGAAATGCCATTCCTAGGTGACTGGAAGGGCCGGGTCAGCAAGCTCTCTCTGTCTGCCTAGAGGATCTGAGACATTCAAGAGCATGGAATTTCCTGACCTCTGTTTGTCCGGGATGATGAGCAAAGCCTGCCGTTTACTTTACTCTTGAGACACTTTTCCTCCAGTGACCCCAGACTCCGAAGCCACTGTGGGATTCACTGGTGAAGCCAGGACCCTCTCGGAAGCATATTGTCACATCAATTAGGAGAGCGAGATGTATTTGATAGAAATGACTGGTGTCAGAAAAACAAAAGAAATCACAGCAGTATGTTAAGCTGAAAGGCACAAACGTATGTCACTCACTGCAAAGAAATACTGTCTCGGTGTGGAGTCTATTAATTTTTAATTTTTAAAAAGCTAATCCTTCTTTTTACTGATAATAAAGGCAAGTGGCAACCCTGATTAAATGGTTGCCATCAAATCCTGAGTTAGCTTCTACTGGAATGAAAGCAGACTATGCTTCCCTGAGGACTGCTCATGTACACATATTTCTATGGCAAATGCATGTAAGAATTTATTTGCTGACTACACTAACGGGCTATCCTCGTATAAATAAAACAGGAGGTGGCAGCACAGCCGAAGGCACAGAATTAAGACGAGCAGGACCTGTGCGGGAAGATCTGAAGAAGCAAGGCAGAGAGACCTTCACTGACTCCGCGAGACGTATGCTTCTTCACTTAGGATTCCTAACGGCAGGCCTCCTGTGAGAGCAAGAGAAAGAAGCCAAAAGAAACTGACATAGAGACAGAAAAAAATGAAAGTCTGACAACTTCCAGGACGACAGTACTGAGTTCTGAGGGATGAAGAGAAGCCCAAGAGACAGAAACACTGCGAACAAGACAGAAGGCCCCTTTGACTGCTGTCATCTAAAATCAACCTTTCGAAACACTGACTCGATCAGACAGATCAATTGTGAATTCGCTTTCCAAAGGGCCTAAGCTAGAGCGGTTTAAATGGGTGCCTCTGGGGGCGTCAGCTCATTCGCCTCTACTGATCAGCTCTCCAAGGCGGAGAGCGGGGCTTCAGTCACAGTCCCCCCCAGGATGGCATGAGGATGGCAGTTCTGTTCGTCGTCGGAACCCAAGTCGCAGCAGTCTCTAAAGGTTTTGGAAAGTCACCTTGGCTGGGACTGACAGCAAGGTTAAGAGATTTTGCTGGAAATTAAGCCTGTACTTCTATAGGAAAATGAAATTTAACTTTTGAAATTTGTATATAGAATCGAGGTTTTTAAGGACAGAGCTATTCCGTGAAGCAAGCTACGTGGGAGCAGCAACGAACCCCCGCTCCCCTTCCCACACCCGCTTTCCTTTCAGACCCTGCACCGACACCTGGTGGTCCAGAGGGATGCGGGGAGAGGACACAGACCTTCCTTGGGAGAGAAGTTCAGGAACTGATCCACTTCGTGAGGCTCCAGCTTGATCTTAGGAATAATGGTCTGGCACGAAGAATCGACCTGAAGGAAGAATTTCAAACAGTTTTTAAAAGCCAGTAAGCTATTTAAAAGCCCCGCAGAAACACCCAGGGCAGCTATTCGCCACCTGTGTCTTCCTCTCAGGGCAGCCCTGCCTCTCTGGAGTCAGCTGAGGCCCAGCTGAGCACAGGCGGCTTCTCTGACAGGGAGGTGGCTTAGCTCTCAACCCCCACGCCCATTGCCAAAGCCGACGTTTCAGCTGATGGAACCCTCAAAATTCTAAAATTAATAACCCCAGCTTACTCACCGGTGCTTCTTTTTATTGTTTTTATGGTAACATAAAGGCATTTTTATCACAAAGTAGTCTGGCAAGTTTTTACAGGGCCACAGGCCTGTACCAGTGTGTCCTAGAGTGGGCCCAGGTCGGACCACGCCTCGCCCATCCTCTCCAGGCTTCCTGATGACGACATCTAACCATCAACAACTCAGTAGGGGAAGGAGGAAAGGTATCTGGTCCATATACAGGGGGTGAGGCCAGGACTCTGACCTTTCTAGTAAGTAATATACTTAAAAATCAGCCAACTAAAAACATATGTGGAGCGAGGAGATTACTTCACACTCTAGAAGCCATCGGTGAGCAGACTCAGGGAGCTGCTGAGCAAGGAGCTCCAGGGCCGGCTCCAGAGGTGCTGCCTCATCCCTCGTCTTCTCTCAGGCTGATGGCAAACAGCCCTGAGAGTGAGTGTGCAGAGAAGCAGGCAGCTCTCCTGCTTCTACGCGACCTTGTCCTGAACAGGCAGACGACTGCACCCTGCTCAGAGAAGACCTGACTCAGGAAGCATCCGTAGAGCCACCGTTATCACCTGAGGCTTTCACTGAAAGTTAGGGCTGGCTTCCAGCATCCGTGAAAAGGTGCACAAGTATGGTTTTCCGGTCCATCGACAGACACTGGAAATACCCAGAGAGAAGGTGGAATTCCACCCGCTGTCGGCATGGAAGAAATCCCAAACTTCTATGTTTCCATGGGTAACTTAGTAAGAATCGAAAGGCGGGAAGTCCCTGAACCGCATCGCACTAGAAGAGTAAACTACGACACAGGAACCAGCATTCCCAGTAGCCGTGGCACTACAAGTCTTGATTCCATCACCATCTCAACTGCTCCCTTTCCGCTGGCTTAAAAACCAGTCTCACGGAGAAACATTTTAACCATGGGTATCCATCTATGCTATTTTTTCAATTCTGTAATAGCAATTACAGAAAAAATGAACTCAAACTCAGATTTGCTATGAATTTTTCTGGATGTCTTCAAAGGAAGTGATATAATCAGTGTTGACACCAACTCCACACATCCTTGAGAGACACACACACACACACAGAGCTATATATCCTGACACATATATAGCCACTGGCTCCAAAACGATTAAATGACTTAGTGGAGAATAAAGATCTGTGTGTTCTGATCCAGTTTGTTCACATGGATGAAAACTGAGCATACCCCAGTATTCTTTCCCAGAGGAGTTTCTACCTTCTCTAAAGGGGTGGAGATGGCTGTGATGGTCAAAGTGACGGAGGGAACAAGTCCCGGCGGGGGCTCATCCGTGATCGGCTCAGTCTTGATGGTTGCTGAAGGAAAGTCTGCACACAGGTACCACTTCTCACTTTCCACATCATCTGCGGGGAAAAGGACAAGCACACATGTGTGAACCGGTTCAGGGCTTCAGTCACAAGTGAAACAAAGGCCCAGTGATCTTTTTCTCTAAAAAAAAAAAAGCTCCAACAAAGAATTATTGAGACGACTGAGAATAAAAGGAAATAAAATGAGAATGTGAGAGAGGAGATCGATGGCTAAAGAAATAAATGGCAAAGTAATAATCGATACTTGTATTCAGTTGGGTGTGTGTCTGCCTGAAGAAACTCTGGAAGGACACGTCAAAGAGAGAAACTTGGCTTTCTGCACAGGCAGGAAGGAGGCTGGGTACATGGGGAAGAGGCTAAGAGGGGCATTTTCAGTGTGTCCTGTTTCGTAATTTCTGGTTTTCAAACCAAGTGAATGCATTCGCCATTCAAAAACAAATAAACATATTCATTGAAAAATAAGAAAGAAAGAAGCAAATGGCTGGCAACCAGAGTCTCAGGAGAGAGGACTGAAGATAGAAGGTTATTTCTATCTTTCTCTCAAGTGATTTGTTTTCTTTATTTTTTTCTTCTCACTCTGTGTAGTTTGTCCTCTTAAGAGCCCACGTATGCCTCATACTGAACCTAGTCTTCCAGAACTTTTCTCAGCCCTCGGGAAAACGTCAGAGTCTCTAACACATGCCTGCCTCTTGCTGAAAGGGTCTCATCCAGAGCAAAGGGCTGGGTCGTGGTGAGTCTGGGTCTCGGCTCGCCACTGGCTTTCATGAGCATCACAAGGCCTGGGGATGGCGACACAGCAACGAGACAGAGCAGACAGAGGCACCGCCATCACTTCACGCACATCCATTGGGGCACCTATGCAGGGCTGTGTGTTTCTTACCAAGTTATTTCAGAGCTAGGACCTTAGCACAGCCCTTGACAAAGGAGGGAGGAAGGCAAGAAAGGAGGGGACAAGGAGATTGCGAAACAGGCGCAGAACAAGAACAACAAGCCAGACGCTCCCCCAAATCAGCATGCATTACCTAACCCCAGTTTTAGTATAATGAGGCAAAAATAAAGAAGCAAAGATGTGCTCCCCTGCTTTACGAAAGAGACGCAAACACGCACAGGCCACATGCTAGGTGAACCACTGCTGCAGGGGACCGAAGCCACTCACATTATGGAATGAATTTACACTTGAGAACTGGACTCAACTCGTCTCACGAAAAGGTGGTCCACACTCATCATGCAAGGGTCGGGAAGCTAAAACCTGGAGCTCGCAATTATTAAAATAGCATCTCATGAGCAACTTCTTTCAAACACAGGAAGAAGTTAGCGTCACATTCACAAAGGAAAAGGATCTTCCCCTAAATCCAGTTTATAACTGACTTAATCACCCCAGCCCCATTTATTTCCTGAAGCAAAATAAAGATGGGGGAAGACTCCTGTTGGTTGAAAATGACTTGCTTTTCGAGCTAGTTCCATGGAGTCGCGGAGTGCAGTGCGATGATGGGGAGTTTCCGTCTTTCCCGGTGCATGCCACATCCTGGCCGAGGGGGAGGGGGGGAGACAAAGGGCCTTTTGATGGCAGTCACAGAAGGGAGACCACACTGTGGCTGACACAGAACTCTGCTGACCAGATGGACGCCTCAGCTCAGTTTAGGGAAGTAATCAGATGAGGAGCCAAAAGAAGATTCTAAAGTGTCCCCCAAAAGGAGCTGAGGAACTGGAAGGCTGTCACCTGCAAGGAAGACACGTTGAGGACAGATCTGGGGAAAGGTCAGAGAGACAGAGAGAGAAAAGAGATGCCACTTTCTCTGTTCAAGAGTGACACGTGAACGTGGATGCCTCTGCTTTGTGAAGTTAACACGGCCTGTCCACGCTGAGCAATATTTATCCCTGGCAGAGTCTGGAAGAGAGAGAGGACAGTGAAATAAGAAGCCTCGGTATATATGAAAATGAACAGTCGGGGGACATCCTGGAGAAAAAGGCCACCCGCAATTACCAGGAAATGGCGAGATAAGGTCAGATCCCCTGGCAGTGAAATTAGGATTACGGCGATGAAACTGAAGCCACAAGGCAAACAAAAGAAAAGGCCAAAATCCACACAAAAAGCATATGCAAATGTAGAAGGCAAAATGAAGGCGGGTGATGGAGCTGGTTCTTCCAACCTACCTAAGCCATTCTCAACGAGAAACATCCATAAAGGAGGTCGAGATAGTTTACATTCTTAATGTTCAGTGTCCTATACATATATACATATATCTGTGTGTATGTGTGTGTTTATATATATACATAAAATCGTCGCTGTATCAGAGATGGAGACTGAAAGGCAAATGATGGCACCTGAACTTCGAAACAAATTTCTTCTCTTGAACAACCGAACTCTTCTAAGTGAGAAGTCCCCCCCCAAAAAAGCTGCCTGTCTCTCTTCCCCTCAACTTTTTTGAGGATGAACAACTGGTATTACCTTCATGCTTCCACTCCAAGACAGCAAGGTAGTCTTCTGTCTTGAAAGATACCTTTTGAGTTAGAAGTTTAAGGCCCTCAAGCTGCAATACGTCATTTTCTAGATGAAGAAACTGACACGCAGGTCTCGATCACACAGCAAATTCGCGGCAAGACCCAGATCTCCACCCTCCTGATCAGTATCCTTCCCACTCAGAAAACAACTACGCGTGTGGGTAAAGATCTGTGCACAGATACGCTCACCGCAGCTTTATTTATAACCACAAAACACTAAAAATAACCGAAACATTAAAAAGAGCAAGGTTAGTGAATTATGATGTGTCTAAATGATGGAATGCTTATGTATCTAGCAATGTTACATGTATTAAGCCTTTTTAGTAAAACAAAGCAAAGATTGATGATAGAATATAGTAAGGGGGGAAACCTAGATGTAATTTGTACACTATTAATAAAGAAAATGATAGAAAATAAAAAGACTGAAAGGAAATAGGCCCAAAGAGCAAATATATCCCTGGAGAATAATTCAGAACACATGTGACTCCTTTTTTCTTTAAATTTTATATTATTTCTCAATTGCCCTTACTGGGAATACATCGTCCCTGGATGGTCACACTCGGACATGGTCTACTTCTTCCTGTGCTACTTTAAGGCCTTACGATGGCGATTATTAGGAGCCCCGGTGGCTGAAGGGGTCCTTTCGGCATCCTTCGACTCAACATAGTCAGTGAGTACCTCAGTGCATGTAATAAACTGCATTGTTGGCTCCGGCTCTTCACCTCCCCTCTAAGTCCTCTGCCATGTAACTCTGCAGTGCCTTCCCACTGTGTAAGGATGAGTCCCCCACCCTGGGAGCGGCTACGTGACTCGCTTTGGCCAATGAGCATCAGCTTCCTAACACAGCAGACTCTTGAAATGCACTTGCACGACTGGACTTACACCCTTGTACTCTTGCCATCACATGACAAGGATGTGTCAGAAGGATGGAAAACACATAAAACAGAGTTACTTACCCCCAAATGAGCCTGGCTCAGACCAGCCGACTCTCAGCTGGCTTTAGACGTGTGAGTGAATCTAGCTAAAACCAGCAAAATCACTCAGCCGCCTCCCACCCCCCAAATCAGCCAACCTCCGGTCAAGGCACAGACATTTGAGCTATAATAATCAATGACTGTTGTTAAAGATAATGAGTTAGGGTTTTTTAAAATACGCAATGCCATGGTTGGCTGATACAATATAGCTGAATGTATGTACAAGGTAGTGAATCATTACATCAGAATCCAGTGCAACGAAATAGCTATACTTCGTTTCCCTAATAATCCCTCTAAACCGTCAACTGTGAACCGTATCAACACATATTTGTAGGCTGACGGATTAGACCTACCAGTTACATCATAAAACAAATGACTTAAGAGAAGAAAGTCAGCCAGTGAGAAGCCTGGTGACAACAACATTCCAGTGGTGAATGAGAGAACGAGAGAAAAGAGCTTTCATTCTAAACTACTGGGTGTTGGCTTATACTCTGTCCCTCAGTGGAAATAAATACCAAACCAGAGGAAACAAAATGACAAATGTAACCTATGAGGTAGGGGGTTAGAACACGTATTATCATTTTTATGCATGACCTTATTTTTGTATTTTTATTTTATTGACAAAAGGTTAGGAAGGCCACCATGGCTTAGACCTGGACTTATCCTTAGATATTTGAAGTGTTGACTAAACTAGAAAAACAACTGTCAGGACACACTCTATACCCTGTAATTTTGAAAGCCTGAAGCTCAGATATATTTTTTAAATTTTTTATATGCCATTTAAGATGGGAAACATCGCCCACCGAGGTCAGGAGTGCGTACTATGGGGAGCAGGGACCTCTGCCATATCATCGGCGTTTATTTAAAAAACTTCTGGTCAAAGGTCAAATTAAACTGGCACATTCCCTCAGCATCGCCACTTAGCTATCAGCCACTGTCTCGTGATGATGAGCAAGTCCTTCACATTCAAAGACCAAGTGGAGCAATCATGAGCCGTGGGGAGAGACACCGAGATCACTAAGACAACACAGTGGACGGAGGGGCCAAAAGGCATGAAATCCAAGCCAGCGCAGAGGCAACACCAAAATGCAGATCCTTGATCACTTGCACGTGTACTGCGTAAATAACTGCAATGAAGAGATACTGATTCCCGGAAAGGGGGGGATTAAACTCTAAATGGCATCTTTCTAAATGCTATACTATATATATGTTACTCATATGTGTATATGTACACACAAACACATGTCCATATGCGCATATACACAGTGCGTGTGTGCACATGTTCCTAAAAGGGGTGATCGCATGGGACAAATGTCACTTACGAGATATACCCACATACTTATCCATTTGTTATTTATATAACATGTCCAAAGTGAAAGAACATTTTTGTAAGTTAAATAATTAGGCTTCATCTGAATCCCTCGGCATTTGATAACTGTGTTTGCCCTTTGAAATCTCTCAAAGGAGTTGGCAAATCTTGACCAGTGTTTAATGAAAAACTTTCTTCAAGGAAAATGGTTAAGTCTGGATTCTGGAGGCTAGGAGAGGGGCAAGAGTCAGCTGAATGTGTCAGAATTATATTACCCTGCAGCCCACTACATATTCAAATGGAAGTCAGAGGCCTGTCTGCTGCGTCGTCCCCTCCCTGGGTGACTTAACCCTGAAATAACCTTCAGTCACGAGTGGCAGGAGGAGGGACTGATAACAGAAAACACAGCAAACATCTATGAGTGTTCACTCTGTGCTAAATATTGTTCTCAGTGCTTTACATACAGTAATTAATTTAATCCCAAGAGCAACCATGTAAAGCAACAAACGACTATCATTCCTGTTTTACAGACAAGGAAACAAAGAGACTAAATAACTTGCCCAAAGTTAAGCAGAGGGTACATGGCAGACCTGGGGTTCATGGCAGACTTGGGGTTCACACTCAGACAAACCACGTCCATGGCCTGAGGGCGTGGCCACCCTAGTATACTTCTTTTCAAGAGATCAATGATTAAATAGGTCTCGAGCCGAAAGTGATTGTTCTTCAATCCATGTGATTTTGAGCCCATCATTAGTCACGACAAAAAATGTAATATTGGTTCTTTCTACACTTCTTACCTTTGTTTATACAGACTTCTAATCGAATGTTCACAAGGTAAAAAATTCCAGTTTAAGATCAACCAGTAACAGCTGAAACACTCAGTGCTCACGAAGCCTGACGCCTTTTTAAATGTTTCCAGATATTGGCCAGGCGTCTGTGATCAGCATGATTTCTTGCGGACACTGCCCTCGCTCTGTGTTCTTTCTGTGCTTGGGGAGACACAAAACCTCTTTCCTCGTTCTAGTCACTCATATTGTGGCCAGTTGGTAAATTATGTGTTTAATTCTGCAGTAATCTGCATAAAGGCAATAATAACAATAATATAATAATAATAATAATAATAATAATAATAATAGCAGCTAATATTTAGTTAGTGCCTACTAATTGCCAGGTGCTGGTCTAAATGCTTAATTACTTAATACATATTAACTCATTTAATCCCTACAATGGTATAAGGAAATAAATATTATTATTCCCATTTTAAAGGTCAGAAAAGTGAGATACGAGAAGTAAGCAACTTGCCCAACATCACATGATTCCCAAAAGGCAGAGCCCAGAGTCAAACCTAGGCAACTCGACTCTAGAAAGTAACTACTATACTGGACCAGTGTTCTGCTTTTAGCACCGCAGGTCCTTCTGCAGGATATTATGTTTACGGTATAAATTAAATACCTGTGAAACAAAATAATTTCAAAAGATTTATTGAGCATAATTTTTTCTTCACTGAAATTATGACTCTCGTGAATATCCAAAGTACTTTTAATTGCTAGATACATGTAAACATTGCTTTCTACTCCAGCACTGCAATGGCTAGGCAGGCAAAGAAGTCATCATTTCACTTAAAAAAAAATAAGAAGCATCATTATCCTTTTACTGTTATTAAAGAATAATAAAAGGTAACACCCAAAAAAGGTGATGATTAGCAAAGAGCATATATCCCAGACCCAGGCTTCAGCTTGAGAGGGCGACAGTTCCAACCTACGCACATCAGGCTCTTTCTTCAGTCCACCATGTCGGAGGGGACCCGGTTACTCTCTGTAGGGAGAGGCCAAGCACATCTTCCTTTCTCACCCGGAATCTAGGCCTTCTGAGAGGGCTCAGATTGATCGATGCTCTTGTCATAGCTCAAACCAAACGTGATAAAGACACAGCGATCCATCACCCCCTGTGACTTTCCTTCGGGTCCCATTTCCCAGGGACATTTCAACAACAAGTTGTCTCCAACACTGCAAACTGGAAACCTGCGTCAGTGTGACTCATCTCTGCCTTACTGAGCACACTTGATCGTGTGCTAATCCTGCCGTGGGTTTCATCTAAGCATTTCAAAATCCATTTTTTTTCTTTGCCGTGCCTGTTACACACCTTTCCATTCCTCCCAGCATCCCTATGTCCTGGTCTGGCATCATCAGCCACGAGATATAATTTTCTTCTAGTCTCCAAAAAACACTATCCCACGTTCCTGAGGCCCCGTTTCCCATACAACCTAGAGTCTTTGCCTTCCACTAGGCTGTCCCAATTCCCCCAAGCTACATCCATCATATCAGTAGCATCTGCTCCTCGATAGCTCATAAACCACTGTGCTCATCTGTGAAAACAGCTCCACGACTTTAGAGTTTATATTAAACTAGCCTAACTAACCACTTCTTACCCCTGCTAGCTCTAGCAACCCAACTAGCTCAATCCGAAAGAACATGGTTATTATTTATGTTCCTGGCCCCACCTCTCTAGACCTGAAATTGCCATAGTTACAGTCCCTTATTCCACCCAAAATAAAGTTATTTTCTTGTGCAAATACTGTATTAGACCACTTCTTATTGGTATATTTTATGCTGAGTCTGTTGATAGTTTACATTTTTTTCTAACTTGTTCTTGTATCATCTGGGAGGATAGGAGCCTTAGTCCAGCATTACTAAGTTTTTTCCTAGGAAGAAGACTGAAATTAAGGAATAAAGCAAATGAATACTTAGCACCCCAATTTACTACAAAGGGACATGACTATGACTCACGAAGATACCCTCATTGTGGTGAGCTGTGCAAGGCTTGGTCATTGAAATATAAACTTTTATTCCTCAGTCGAAGCATAAAAATAGCCACAGACATTTTACATTTTACTCGGATGTTTCTGTTTATCTCTTTATAAGGTCTTTAAAAAAAATTAAATGAAATTAAAAAAATAAATAAAAGCCTGCTTAGCATCTGGTTAACAGCCAATCTCAGAAGTTTGTAAGAGCTGGATGTAAAATGTCTTCCTGGGATTTTGAAGGCTGAGCCCACATTCCTAAGACTGGCTCCTGTGGTTGCTGAACCACATAAAATGCTTTTAGCTCAAGGGTTTCAAAGGAGTCTATGAATTCAGCACTGAAGACAGATGACTCCTACGAAATCCTAGACCACTGTTTCCCAACGTTGGTGGGGTGGGGAGGAGTCACAGATTCATCTGAAAATCTAAAAAAAAAAGTTATAAATGCACTCCGCAGAAAAACTGGCAAATGTAAAAAGCCCCAAATTTTGTATACGATTTTAGGGGTCTGCAGTCTATCTGAAATCTATGATCCTGATAACAGGATGACAACACCTACATTTGCCCTATATAATTGGTCTGGGGCTCAAGGAAGGAGGCAGAAGGAAAAGGAAGACTTAGCAGGGCGAGAACTACAAAGGAAGAAGGGAAAGAGAAGAGGAGAAAGGGGAGGAAGAGGGAGAAAAAGAAAAGAAAAATCCGAATAAACTTAAAAAGAATGTCTACTCGAAGTGCTTATTTTATCACTTTGTTTCTGGCTTAGAAGCAATTATGAAAGAATAGCATTTAAATCTAAGTAAAGCTGGACAAAATGACCTGATTCACTGGCTTTCCCAGGTAGAACGAAATACTCACTAATCCAACACTAGAAACTCCTAGTTTCGCTTAAGCCAGTTTCCCAGTGCAAGAGATAAAGAATATTAAGTTCCATGTGAACAGATTTTTTAAATGCTGGATATCTGACTAAAGTAAAAAACTATTATCCTCCTCCAATAGAAAAGTTTCAGGTATACAATTCAACAGTAAAGCATACATATACACATACAATGTAACACACACATACACACACACGTATGTTCACCGCTCATAGTCAGATTTCTTTCCGTCACTACATATTTGACCTTTTTACCCCATCTACCTCCCCTCTCTTCCCCCTACCCCCCGGTAACCACTAGTCTACTGTCCATGTCCATGAGTCTGTTTGTGTTTGTTGCTTTTATGTTTAAATCCCACATACAAGTGACATCATGTGGTTTTCAACTTTTTCTGTCTGGCTTCGTTCGCTTAGCATGATTATCTCGAGATCTCTGTGGATTTAAGGAAGATGTAAAATGGGGTTCGAATGAATAAGATAATTCTGTTCCCCAACATTTGGCCGTCCACAAAACTCAGAAACACAACTGAAGCTAAGAAGTGGACAAAGTACCCCGCCCCCTCCATTCACGCCCACTCCATTCCTCCCCCTAGAAGGCTAACTCTGATTTCCCACATCCCAAAGGGTTACTCCCCAGGTTCCTTATCCCTACTAATAAAAGTGCTTTCACCGGCAAAAGAAAGCGGCTTTTACTCAGGGTAAAACTGGTACTTAACAAAGATGAACTGTGGGTGAGAAGACTTCACAAAATGTACCTGACACGCTGGACCTGTTCTCAGCAAAGGACTAGCACAGCCCAATGCAGCGAAGGGTCTATAAATGGAGCATGGAGCATGGAGCCAGCTGGTGGGGCTGAATGATGTGTGCTTCGGCCTAATAAGAAGAAAGGCTTCCAGGAAAAGATAGATGGATTATTTCTCCTCTCCCTAAGCTACTGGCATAGGTGGAGCCCATGAGTTCCATTACAGTTGCATTTATATTGATTAGAATTAAAAAAAAAGGAAATAGTGTCATCATGGAAGTGGCCCTGAACTTTTGGAAATCTGCTTATTTTCATTTGTTTCTCCAGGGATCTTTATTTGAGAAGGATCAATGTCCTCATCATCTACTTCCCTCCAACCACTGCCACTGTATTAACTCTACCTAACAATTCAAGGCCCAAGTAAATTCTGCCTTTTTTTCTTTTGTAACTTTTCCTGTGACCTTCAATGTGTGTGCCCCCTCTCCTCTAAACGTCTACCATTAACTGCCTCTTGGGACATTGCTCACATTCTGCCTGATAAAGTAATTGGGTTCACGGCATTTTCACCAGGCTGTGCTACGTATAGGCAGGATCTAAGTTTTACTATTATGTCCCAAGTGTATCCAGGTCGGTGCCCAACACACAGTAGGTGTTCAACAAACATGCAGATGGGAAAAAAGTAAGATTGCTAGACTGTTTAGACCATCCCTAATCTGCACATTCTAAATGCTGATTGTCTGAATACAGAGTGGAGGGACACTGTTATCACACTCCCTCTCCTGCCCCAGGGCCTCTGCACTTCCTGTTTCCTCCCCCTAGAAGGCTCTTCCGGAGGCAGATGTCTAGTTTTTCCTGCCTCTGCATCTCTTGCTGATCTTTGCTCAAATGGTACCTTCCTGTCTAGCCTACCTAAATTTGCAACTCCCCCTTGCTATGGTTTGAATGTTTGCGTTCCCCCCAAAAAACTCATATGTTGAAATACTAACCCCCAAGGTGATGATATTAGGAAGTAAGGCCTTTGGGAGCTGCTTAGGTCATAAGGATTAGCGTCTTATGAAAGAGACCCACGGAGCTCCCTGGCCCCTTCTGCCCTGCAAGGATGGAATTCTGTATCTGCACCCAGAAGAAGGCCCTCGCCGGACCATGCTGGCACCCTGACCCCACACTTAGAGCCTCCAGAACAGTGAGGAATAAATTTCCATTGTTTATAAGGCACCGAGTCTGTGGTGTTTTGTTATAGCAGCCCAGCTGGACTAAGACGCTCTCCCTGCAGAAAACCCTTTTCTGTATATCACTGATCATCATCTAACAATACACTGTATATTTCCCTTTTTTTCTTATTTTCTATTCCCCACCTCAAATCCTAGAATGTAAACTCTATGTTGTGTAAACTCTATAAGTTGTGTTTACTCTTTTACCCACTAATGCCTAGAACAGTCCCTGGCAGGTTAAGCACAAGATAGGTACTTAAATAGCTTTGGAATGAATTTTAAAAATGAATCATAAAACATTTATAAAACACCTATTACTACTTGCCACTGATCCGACACGAGACAACTGCTATAAGCCTAGAAACCTGACCAAATGCAGCCCCGTGTTAGGGGACAAGCAATGGGAGATCAGAGCAGGTGTCTTCCCTGATGCCATTGCCAAAGGTCAGGAACACGCTTCCGTCTTCCCTACCTTTGCCCTTAACAATTCAGGAACCACTAGTTGGATGAATGGCTAGACCATAAGGCACTGGTAATACATGATAAAAGGGCTCAGATGTGGAAGAAATCACTGTGCAGACACCGCATGATGAGAGGTGTGGTAGTCAGCTTCCGAGACATCTCCCAGTGATCCCGTCCTTCCGGCACTCGCTCACATCTTCGTATGGTCCCCTGCCACAGTGAAGCAGGACTGCCCCAGGGCGATGACAGAATAATTTCCAGGACTAGGTCAAAACAGGTATCTCAGCTCCAGCCGTGGTCTCTGGGATCCCTCATTCTTTGGGAAGCCAGCTGTCACGCCGTGGTGACTCGCAAGTAGCACCATGGAGAGGACCACGTGGAGAGGAACAAATTCACCAGCATCAAGTTGCCAGCTATGTCAGTGAGCCACCTTGGAAGCAAGACCTAATCCCGAAGAGTCTTCAGATGACTGTGGCTTCAGCCAACAACTGATTTCAATGCCACGGGACATCCTGAGCCAGAATCTAAGCAAGCCACTCCTGAATCCCTTATCCAAGAAATCAGGAGACGTAATCAATGATTATTATTGCTTTCAGCCGTTAATTTTGGGAGAGTTGTTACACAGCAACAGATAACTTATATTCCCATACCCAATACAAGAGGTACTGGATATGCCTTCCACAGAGGAAGTAGGCTTTAAAATAGAGATATCAAAAGAACTGTAGGAAAAACAGGCAAAGCAGAAAAGTGATTATGGGGTAAAACCATGAGCAAAGGCAGGAGCAAATGTTACAGAGAAACCATACTCACACTGAACCTCGGGATGGAAAAAAATCTTAAAGGTAATTTAGTCCAATTTTCATTTAATGCTAAAGTCCACTCTTAAAATTAAAACCAACGCAGAAATTGCATGAATTTACCTAAGCTGAAACCCAGAAGGCTGGGTGCCTAAAATCCTCCTCCATACAGTGATACAAATGAGAAGTATTTAGCCATAACAGAGACTATATTCCTCAGTTTGTATTGCTCATTCTTGAAAATAATTTAATAAGAATTGAGGGAGGAGGAAAAGGGAGAGCAGGAGAAGGGGAAAAGATGGCAGAAAAAAAAGAAAAGAAAACAAGAAACAAAAGGAGAACAGGAAGAAGAAGAAAGAAAACAACAGCAATCAATAACAACTCTACACCAATAGGAGAAGAAAGAGGAAGAGAGGCGAGAAGGAAAAAAATTATTTATTGAAATGCTACGTGGTGGGCATTCTCCTAATTCCTTTAAACGCATCATCTCATTTTACCTTCACAACTCCAGATTATAAAATAATCCTCAGATTATTTTAGTTCTACTTCCTCCCTTCCTTCCAGAGAGACTTCCCCTCAACACCTTCCGATCTGAGAGAAAGTGGACAAACTACAGAGAAGAAGGAGTCAGTTGTACACTTATCCTCTTGCCGGGAAAAATCTGAGCTTAGAGTTAAGGCTCCAGCAGGACCCAGCCAAGAAAGCGTCCATTCACAGATCTGGGACGTTCCCTTCCCCAGGGATATAAGGCCAAGTTTCCTGGGCTGCCAATCAGGACACTTCTATGCAAAGGAAGGCCATATCTGAGGTGGAAAAGAAAAAACCTACAGCACTCTCTGTCTCATGATATGATGTTTTGCTGGTCCCATAGTTGGTTCTTTTGGAGGTTAGTAGTAGATCTAAGAACCCCACTGGAGGAAGCATTCCCCCACAAAGCTGATTTCCTCTTTGAAGAAGTAGATACAGGCATTTGCCTTCAACCAAAACGAAGCATAAGGGAATTGTCCTGTAGGAAACCACTTGACAAGGTGCCGCTGTATGTATAGTGAAATAAGGAGAGGACGAGGACAGCCAGGTCAGGCAGGAGGTCAACCTAGTGACCACCCACCACCATGCCATCCTCCTGTGAGAAGGGATATGCTGATTTAGGATTAGAGAATGCAGTTTTAAAATTTACTCAAGGTACTAAACTAGCTGGTTATACTTCTGAGAAAATAAACATAGAAAATTAAATTTAAAAGGTATGCACAACTTAGAGAGTTGGGGGGATGTAGCATATACTAGTTAAAGGCCAGCAGAGTAATGGTCAAAACATCTCAACATCCATAAGAGCATGAAAACCAGACCTTCGACACACAGCATAACGATGGCATCGATAATGACAAGAAAGAGTCACCAAAGTCTGGGAGTGCTCACGAAGATGTCATGTATGTGGAGGGACAGGGGGTCAATGGAACATACTGAAATGGATTAAGAGGATGCTCAAGAAGCTTCTGTGGCTAAGAGTGGTTGTCAAAATTCTTTCTCATCCAAAAAAAGAAGATGGGACCTCTTGAAACAATGGACTTACTAGAATTATCAACGGGCCATCCTGATTTGCAAAAGGTCACTGTGCTATCCAATCCACAGGGTCAAAGAAAGCCATTATCATCATTCGGGAACTGCCAGTTCCCAGAGAACAGGGCCTCAGGTAGAGAAAGGTGTCCTGGGCCTCTCTGCATTGCATTTCCCACGGCCCACGCACCAGCCCTTACACAGCGCAGACAGGCAGGTGCTTAACGTGGTGCCGACAATGACATAACACACACTCCCAGCACCCTCAAGGAGCTCCGAGTCAAAGGTGCCAAGTCCCCAGGTGTCCCTCCTGCTGAGTTTACCATCGTTGAAGCTGTCACTGCTGGTCACGTGGGTGAACGGTGACTGGACCCGAGGCTCCTCGCACAGGGAGTAGCTGTGTTCGGCCTGGATGAGAGGCGCCGGGGATGTTGGCGATGGCTCCACCTCCATTGACACGCTCTTCTCTGAGAGGAAGGGATCGTTCAGGAGCTGACCCAAGACATTCTGGGAAAACTCATCCAGAAGTTCCGAGAAGTGCTACAGGAAACAAAGGAGGAAGAACTCAGTTTCTCTTGACTATGATCTGATGATCTACACACATATTTTAAGGCAAATATATCATCCGCTGCTTTGAATGAAGTCCTATACAATGTCCGGTCATCCGCCCCAAGTGTTAGGTGACTTAAAATACCCACAATTTATTCCTTCTCATCAATCCACGGGGTTGGCGGGGTGACTTGATCTCTTCCAGTTTCACTGGCAGAACCATAATGAGCTGGAAGGTTTACTGGGCCGTACTGGGACAGCTGAACCTTTTGCTAGACCTTTTCCTCAATCCCACACATGACGGTAGAAACATTCCAAGAGGGAGGGAACCAAAGCCGGATGGCCTCGGGGCTCGCACATCATCACTCTTTCCACATTCTTTGGCTCAAAGCGAGTGACAAGGCCAGCCCAGACTCACGAGGTGGGAAAACGAACTCCACTTCTTGACGAGAGGAATGGCAAAATCACACTGCAGGCGAGTGTGGACAGAGGACAGCGTGACTCCCTGGAGGCCGTCACTGTAACTACCTATGCGTTTTGCTCCGGGAATATTTTTAAATAGCTGTCCTGTATTTCTGTTGCATAATGACGTTATTTATAGCAAGGTGCCAAGGTCAAAGGCATCAGAGGCAGCTCCCCTCTGGTCTCCCCGCCACCTGGACTTTACTGCTCTCCAGTTTCTCCTTAATCTTCTTAACCTCTTCTCGCCTTCCATCTCTGACACAGCCAATTCCCTGGCCGCCGCCAGGCCATGAAGAAGACACAGGAATGGTCTGTGCATATATTCCCAGGGATTTCGACATCCCCTATTCTATCATCCCCCATTAAAGGAACCGGAGCCCCATCCCCTCTGTGTCACTGAAAGGGGGATATTCATGGTACGAGGGCCTATGAAGCAAGGTATCATAACCTTGTTATGGGGTGAAGTTGTTCTGTGTGGAACTGGATGTCTAGCTGCATCTCAGCCTCTACCCACTCAATGCTAGAAGCACTCCCCTAGTTCTGAAGATGAAAAATGTCTCCTGACACGGCCAATTGTCCCTGGGGAAGAAAAATCATCATCGATTTAAAACCGCTGCTACAGAGTATATCAAGAAGAATAAAAATTCAATTCAGTTTAAAAGTCCATTTTGACACCAGCCATCAGAGCCACTTTTTCCTTCTTAACATCCCCTGAGTCACAGACTAACGTGTGTCATCCTTACTGATTAACCTTTACGGACACTTCTGGTATAGAAAGGAAGTTACAAAACAGATAGAGCAATGGGAGAACGGATTGAAAATGGTGGTGCTTAGGGTAGGCAGTGAAAACTCTTGAATTCACATGAATGAGTCCAATTGCTGAACTGAAGTGTCAGTGAAGGTGTCATGAAAACGGTTATAGCTTGGGGAAAAGAAAGCAGGGGGTGACCCTCAGGTTACAGCTCTAAGGTTAAGGCAGTGGTAGGACAGACCCCTCTTCTCATAAAGGAGAGAAGCAGGTGACAGAGAGGAGGCCCTTGCAGGCTAGGTCCTTAAAGCAGTTAGATTGGTGGTTTCCGCTGGCGTCACACACAGAAACAGCTGCCTGTGATCGGGACAGAACTTGGGCACATCCGAACAGGCATCAGTCACCTCTGAGAACACAAGAGCAGGTGGTGGGGAAAGAGTTCTCTGCATACAAACCCAGTTGAACAAAAAGGTCCTCGGAGGGCCTAAACTGACCATTTCCAAATGCCAACTGTCTGCATCACAATTACCAGGAAAGTTCTGTTTCAGACGTTTTAGAATAAAATATTTTAAGCATTTGGAAAAATTATAGAGAACATTACCCTGAATAATTACATATTGGTTCCTTTGGGAAAAATCTTATTTTTCATGTTTTCTGCTGCAATCTTTTTTCCTTTACTCTTTGTTTCTTTTTTAAGAAGTAAAACAGGAAAGGACTGTTAAAAAAACTTCCATTCATTCCTCTTCTTCCATCCCCAAATTAGCTACTATACTTGGTGTTTATCACTCCCGTCCAAGTCTTTAACACTTTTACTACATACGTAAGTTACCATTATATACATATGAATTCTTTAACTTTAAATAAATAGTACCATACCACGCATATCTTTCTGCAACTTTATTCTTTCAAAAAAAATTTTTTTTAGATTTATCCTTCTTTATACATGTAGCTCTATTTCATCCATTTAAACTTCTAAATTATATTCCATTGTATTAACCCATTTCCTCTTGAGGGGTGGTTAAAGATTCCATTATTCTATATGATAGTGTAATAAACATTCCCAGACAGGAAGGGAAACTTTTAAAAAATGTAAATCCTGCAACCCAACCCACCTTCAGAGAGCTGACTTAGTCAAAGGCATCTATATTAAAACCACCACCACCACCACGTACGTATGATTCTAATGTTCACTTTGGTTTTTCGACCACTGAAGGTTGACCCATCTCCACTCACCACCCATCCCTCCACCGCTTTATAATTAAGTCTCCAGAAGTTTGCAAAGTTCCTAAAAGTTCAGATCTCCCCAAGTCAGAGGAAGAAGAGTCCTGGATTCTGCAGCTACCATTTGCTAAACCTTTAAACAGACACTGCAGACATAAAACAATAAATAACCATAGAAAAAGCCCATGCCTTCCTGAGCTCACCACTTAGGTCAGCACTTCTCCAACTTTTATGTGCTCTGAATCGCCTGGGGAATCTTAAGACACAGATACTGACTCATGAGTGTCTAGTGGTCCTGAGATTCTGCATTTCTGACCACCTACTAGGCAGGGAGGAGACAAACAGCTGCAAGGCTAAGATTAGAATCCAGGTGTTCTGACTACAGGTGTGGGTCTGATTCCCTGAGCGGCTCTCCAAAGGCAAATTTACTGGTTGCCTGAGGGTGAATATTCTGCAGGTGTCTGACAAGAGTTCCTTTCGAGACTAAACATCAGGTAACGAAAAGAGAAATAAATAACACAGAATGTGAGATGCAAGGCAGGAGCTGAACTTACAGTTCCTGTGTTTCCAAGCCACGATTCTGTCCCCTGACCTATAATGTCAACCCTGGCCAGCTGTGTTGGCCCTGCTAAACCTCTGGGATCCCACTGTCCTGCGAGGAAAGCCTCTTTCCCATGGACCCTGCCAGATTGGACCACTCTGCTGACACTGGTTTCTTTCTCCTGTGCAGCACTAATGAATGTTTTCATGAACATCCCCTGGATAACCAATAATAAACCTCCTCTAACTCGGCTAGCCATCCCGAACTCCCCCTACTTTGGATTTTGTAATAATTATGTTACTAAACAATGTAGCCCTAAATGATAGGCATTCTGGAAGAACTCACAGTTGTTATCAAATGCAACATGATAACCTCCACTCTGGAAAAAGAACCTCTTCAGAAGGGACCAACTGGGCCTAACCACCCCACATACCTAGGAACTAGCAAGTGGTGCGTACCGGAGAGTTTCTGGAGAGATTCTTGTGACTGAAAAGAAACGCCCAACTTGTCCCAACCAGATGTTGTGACTCAGCCCAGAAGATTAGCTCCAGCTGAGTCTCTTTGGCTGCTGTGGGCTTCAGGGCTCAGCAGACCGGTCAATGCCCCACCATGGGTGCGGGGAGCAGGCCAGAGTCAGGCCATCATTAATGCCAGCCAGTGAGAGGAGGACATGTGGTCTTAGAGGACAAACACCAGAAAAAGGAGCAAAGAGAGACTCAACAAGGGAGATTGTCTGGATCCTGCGTACACTTTACCAAAGGACTACGCATGTGAACCCAAGGAGTATAAAACTTTAATTGAATTCTTTCGAGGACGAGGCCATAATAGCATTTTATCATTCTGCCTAAAGGTTTAGTCAAGCTTCATGGATTTACAAAGTACTTTCATAGCTTTCCCATCAATCAATGCTCACAACAATCCCACCGTCCAAGATCTCAGTCACCTACTGTTTGAGCTAGACCTTGAACTAGGTAGGGTCCACTCATTTCAGGTTGACTGAACTTTCCCCACACGGTTTGTCCTAGGAAAGAGGTATCCGATCTTCACAATCCAGCTGCATGGAGAAAACTTAACATAAAAACATGGTGCTGACATCACTGATGGTGACGTTGATAGGAGCAGGTGCCAGTCTCACCTAATGGACTCAGTGCTTGACATATTAGACTTCCAGAGAATGAGCGAGGTGCTTTCCTATAAGGTAGAAGTGTCTCCACTTTTAGATGAGAAAACTGGGGCTCAGAGTAGTTAGGGACATTGTCCAAGGCTGTGATTGCATGACTGACACAAGACGGAATTGACATTTCATCCCAAATCTAGCCAGCTCCAAAGCCCATGCACAATCTACCACAGCATGCTGCCTCATTTAAGTCAGCCTCGAAAGCTAACAACTGGGAGACTGAAATCTTTTAAAAAATAGACTTAGTGACAGCCCATCCACGCTTCCACCAGGAACACACAGTCTACCACACTGAAAATGTAGAAAGGGACAGGGGGTTGCTGGATGCAGAGGTTCCTGGTAACACTAACATGAGGAAGCGGGTGGAGGTATTTACTTGCCCTCAGTGCATGGTTCTGCTATAAAGTTCTAAGTCATATCACAAAATCTCTGAGCTGAAAGTAACCTGACAGGGTTAAGCCCTGGCTTCGTGATGTGAATATTTCTCACTCACCTCAGTGAAGATGCTTAGCAACTTCCTTTAAAAACCCATGTCAAGATCTTGTCTTCCCATTATTAAAAACTCAGCATTTAATATCCTCCTATCTGGCCCCAACCATCCTATAAAATCTTGTCTTCTCTTATGTTAATACATGATATTTTCCTTCCAACCTTAAAAGAATTCCTTATGACATTATAATAACTTAGCTTTGGAGCCAGACAGCCATGAATTTGAATCTGGACTCCTAGCTGTGCAAACCTGAGCAAGATCCTTCAGTTCTCAAAACTTCCAGCCCTTCAAACAAGTATTACTTATTTGACATGTTTTTACTTTGATGTTCCTTTCATTGCCAACTTCAATCTTTTGTCATTAGGCCTTACCAACTTTATAACCAAGATATAAACAGTTTTTCCCAGCCCCTCTAATCCTAGCACAGATCATACAGCCTATGCACTCACCAACTATCTCATTTCCACCTATTATTCTATAATATCCCAGCCAAACGGTAAACAAATTTGGAGTCTAGATCTCTCAACAATTATAAATTCGTGCTAAAAAAGGTTTAAACGTATATATGAATTTACAAAGCAGACAGATTAGTAGGAGAAACTGTTAGCCTTCCATAAACTCCTGACTTTATAAAAAAATTATCATGGTTCTGAGTATTTACACTTGTGGTGACAAATCATTAACTAGTTGTCAAAGGGGCCTGCAAGTAAAGAGTGGTTTATGATCTGGGCCGCCTCCTCCCGCTAACAATTGCCCCAAGAACACAGGTCATGAGGGTGAGAAAGGGAGGAGAAAGAAGGAGGAAAATGAAAGATGCGTAATTCTCGAGCAACTGGCTGCATAAAGATACTCAGCTTTCTTCCTCGTCCTCACCACTGAAGTTGACTCACTCAGCAAACCCAGTGAGCAGCTACTTCGAGCAGGGTGCCGTGCTGCATGAGTTATCTGCAGCAAATGTCTTGTTCCCTGTCAACTAACATGCTCACAGAGCATGTTCAACCAGTTTTGAATTCTGTGTGTGTGTGTGTGTCTGTGTGTGTGTGTGTGTGTGTGTGTGTGTGTGTGGTGTGCTACAGGATGAGGGGGAAGTGGTGGTGTGGACTTTGGACTTGATCAGCAGATTCTCACCTTTTTTTTGATGTGTGGACTCTTTTGAGAATCTAATGAAAGCTTCCTGCCTGAAAAAAAAATGCCCCCTCCTCCCCTCCAGAAACAAGGGGCCTGATTCCAGGTGGCTCACTCACTCCCTGACGCCCGCCCCTGGCTGGGACTGGAGGGCTCCATGGATCCTGGTTAAACACTCCCAGCAGAGATAATAGTAATAACACACAAATAGTTAGAGGTCATTGCTGACAACCTATTCAGCTCTAATTCCCTACAATTTTCTAAAATGGTTCAGGCAATGGAAAATGGAAAAGCTTTTCAAATTAGGAAAAGGAGGGAAACGCCCTTTCTGCTCCTTGGGCTCGTTCAGCTTTGCCCCTGCTACCCTGCCAGCCAGTGAAGCAGGCGGGGTGCAGGAGGCACGGGGGGCAGGGGTTCAGAAAGCAGAGCGCAGCAGCTCCCTGCAAGGCAGCCAGCCCAAGGCCTGCCTGGGCTCCACTGCCCGCTCCCCCACAAAGATCCCATTCTCCAGGCCTCCTGCTTAGCTCTCAGGCAGATGGAGAAGGCCTTTGATGAATAATCAGAGTTAGGAGCCTTGCCCAGGGCAAAGAATGCTCCAAAGACTGGAGCCACAGACGGAGGGGATGTGGTGATGGGTGGTGGGGTGGGGGGAGCATGACAACCTCCAAGTCCCAGGACAGGCCTCAAATTCGCTTTAGAAACCAAGGTTCTCCTCCAGCAAAACAGCCTGGATTGAGGAGTAGGGAGGAGGAAGGAGGAAGGAGGAAGAAGGGAGAGGGAGGAAGGGAGAGGGAGGAGGGGGCCCTCCCCTCTTAGCCAGAGAGCACACCTTAGACCTGAGCACTCATGCACATGGTCTGCACCCTGCGTGTGTGCAATGGCCAGACGTCCCCCAGAAGCAAAAAAAGAGGCTCTGTCCAAATCCCAAGAAGTAAAATAGCTCACAAGTCCAACCTGATTACAATGAAATTTCAAGGGGCCAGATTTTTTTCTAGTGTAAAAATTCAGTCCCATCTGTCTCGAAAGAAAGAAACTTGGGGCTGAGCCTTGGAACTCTCTTACACAAGAGATTGGGGCAGGGGTTGTTTTTTGTTTTCAAGTGATATTTACTTCACTGAAATTTCACAAGCAATAGCAGAATTTTTTTTTAAAGAGCCCTATTTCAAAACATACATACTTTGGTTGGTGTTATCCAGATGTGCCTTTCTTTGTGAAAGAACTAGGTGAAACAGGTGAATCAAATTATAATGGCATTAAGGGATGGTTAGAAAAAGATCACATTATAGTGGCATTAAGGGATTGCTTATTTAAAGGAACTCTATTATAAATGTATTGGTAGGGTAAATTTGTTATAACAAGACTCACCTCTATTTTATTTATTATATAAATATGAATTTTTATATATGATATTTGCTTCAAGGGAGATGCACCAATACTGAGTCCTTTTAAACTACATAATTTTTCATCATTAAAAAAAGTAATGATGTCCTTTCTCCAAATACCATCCTGAATGGTCTACACAGTTCTTCCTAACTCGACATTTGATGTGAAAAAAATTCCCTGTTTCATTCCATGCAAACATTAATTATGAGATCAAAAAGAAACAACCAGGAAACACCCAACGCATTCCCTCATATCCTTGAAGGAAAGCATAAGCTAACATAGTCATTGTTTGTACCCACCCTTTGAATCTTACCCTAAAATAATTGAAATAACTAAAATTTTGCCATTCCAGAAAAACTTCCGATTATGACAACAGGCTCCCACTCAAACACTGATGAAGACTGAAGAAACGTTGCATGTCATCTGGCCCCATTCTAATTTGGGAAAATCAAGTCCCAAGGTGGTACCTGAAACCAAAGAGCTGAGGGTTAACCTGTTTACTTTGTGGATTCTGTAACAAGAAGGATGGTGACTAAACATAAGGATCACCAAATGAATGATTTTCTCCACGGAATTTCCTGAATAGGACAGAATGTTTTGCAATGAGACAGTCCTGTCTCTGAGCCAAGACCCAATGCCCAAGAAAATTAAAGGAGCCATAAAATTTTCAGGGAAAAAATGGCCTACTCCCTCGAAATCTATCCTTTAAGAGCCAGGTATGTCATCAGGATCACTGAGACACTCTCATCCCTGAGTGCCACACTGGGGGAAAAGGGAAAGTGCTTCAGCAGTGCCTGGCTGTCGGCCTTGTTGTTCAAATGCACAGGGAGAGAGACTCACTGCCAGGAGGCACCCTTTCACCCCAGAGATAAAAGCCACAGGGATCCCACAGGTGAGATAAGAGTGACAGGAATCCCACAGGCTGCCAAACCTGGAGGCCCAGGCAGGTTCTGGCTTAAAGCCACTTACTCTTCTGCTCTGCCACATCTCACGGGCCTGCTGAAGAATAACAGAGGATCTCAACCATCGTAGGAGTGTTTTATGCCCTGGATTCCTGAGCCAGAAGACACAGACCCTGCCTGATCAGCTCTGTAATTATTACAGTGACTGACCTTGGGCCCATCACGCACACTCTCTACCCCCTCTGAAATGAGGAAATTGAATCTGCCTTCCAAAACCCTCGTGGAGATAAACTGAATGCACAGGTAGCCTGATCCAGACATAATATGATACTGTGGTAAATGGCAGCAGGCTGAGAACCATTAGCAGGCCATGAACGTGAACGTGTAGTGGGCTGCTTCACCGTTGTGCACGTAGGTGTTTCTGACCTCCTTCTTAAATAGCCAATTAGCAAATACTGGGAGTGTGGCACCCACTGGCTGGCTGCTCCCGCGTGTTCCTTTCTCTCACAAAACCCAACCAGCTAAGGTAATAAACCCCCTTTTATCATCAAACGCTACTAAAATCCAGGAGCTCAACAGCCTGGTCAGGACAGAATATGCTGAGACAGTGGGGAGTGAAAAACCACTGGTTGGTTCTGTTGCCCCACACTGCCTGCTCCAAGCTAAGCCATTAAGGCCAATCCCATTACTAGAAACAAACAAACAAACAAAGATTAGAAAGGCAAGCTCCATTATTCTAAATGAAGAAGATAAAAAGAGATATTAATTCCCCGCAAAAGCAGCAAAATTTGACACTTCTCTATTCACTTAGAACAGTCCCTTTCACTAAGAGCTCAATGAATGGTAGCTGTTTTATTGCAGTTATTACTACATGCCTCGCTAAAATTGGGACAGAGTATTAAGCATTTCTCTGATCTATCGGCTTATTAGCATTATACAAAATCTGAGGTCCGTTAAACATCGTTTATTCTTAGTGACCTCATACTAGATTCTGATCTGCCATTTGCTCACCCAGGGGCTCATGTTCAGTTCATCCATCCCCAAGTGGTAAATCTCCCCTTTCCCTTTTTGAAACCCAGGCCCACCTCTCCAGTCTGAGACCTCTCCCAGGCCGTGCGAGTCCTCCACAGAGATCACCAACGACACTTCATCACCTCCATGCGCCCTTCTGTTTTAAACAGCAATTATATTTTATGCAAAACTCTCACTCGAGCTTTTATAAGAGAACTGGTCACAGTCAAACTGAATTATCATGTTCTCATTTTGGTGTCACTCCTGACCAAAAAGAAAAGAAGGAAAATGGATGGATGCATGGATGGGAGGAAGGAAAGAAAGGAAGGAAGGAAGAAAGGAAAGAAGGAAGGAAGGAAGGAAGGAAGGAAGGAAGGAAGGAAGGAAGGAAGGAAGGAAGGAAGGAAAGAAGGCCTAGCTCGACAAGCCAAAATAAGCCAGAAAGAAAATGAGATCATCACCCAGTGGGCAACTGAGAGTCCATGACAGAGCAGAAAGGGAGAAAACAGGGCAACTTGGTGGTGAGGGAACATCCTAGATGTGCTCAAGTGATTCTGACTATGGTTCTAAGCACCCGCCTGCCAAACCCTCCCCAACCAACAGACATTTCTGGGTTCTCCAGTGTCACTCTGGTGGCGGAGTCCACGTGCTCCGAGGGTCTCCTGCCCGGCGCTGTCACCACCAGGACGGTCCCTGCCATCCCACCACGGCCCTCCCATCCTCTTACTGGAATCTGTAAAGGCCGGAGAATGTCTAAAGAAGGTGAAAAAGGAGGTAAGAGGCCAGAATCTTCTTTCTAAGGAAGATCATAAGTGAAATCTAGTGATCTCAGAGCAGTGATGACAATAAGCAAACTGAAGCCACCCTACAGTCCTTCTGGGAGACGTGCAGACACCGCACGATAAAACACGTTGCCAAACGGCTTAACTGGGTATTTTTCTCTCAGAAAACGGTGTAGAATAGCACTTCTACATTTTCTTCACAACTGGACAGTGCTGGATAACTAACTGCTTATTGACGAAGAGGGAACAATCTGCCTTCTGGCCACGAAAGATGATTTTCCATTACCCACAAAGCCAATGGTCTCCGAAATCACATGAGTTTAAATGTGATAATGATGCAATGTCTTACAGCGGGTGGGGAAACATTTGGGAAACAAAGTCAAGAAAACTTCGTTAATAAATAATACAAGAAGTCAAAGGGCAGCGGTGGGTGTTGTCAGAGAATGTTGCATTTGGATGAAAAGGTTTGCATTTAGACCGAGCTCTGTCCCAACCTGGCTCTGTGGCCTTGGGAAAGTCATTTATCCCGTCCGAGTCTTTTTTCTTAAAATATAAAATAAAAAGGAAGGACCAGCCAGTCTCCCAAGTTTCCTGCAGCTCTGGCATTCTGAGGCCAGTTAGGATTCAGGCAGCCTCCGCGTCCACTCACCTAAGGGAATAAAACAGCCTGGAAACAAATGTGAAGCCTGAGTCACTGTTCCCTGCAACTCCCTCTCTCTGGCCTTTTCTGAGGCTCTTCTGGCAGAGAACTAGATCCCCCGAGGATGGCTGAGCTAACAGCTGGACAGTACTGGCTGATTTCCGCCTTCGAACAGCTGGTCTAGGAGACAAACAACCCAACAGACTTTTATCAGAAAAAATGACTCGACTTTTGCAAGCCAAGTACAGATGGAGGAAAACATCAGACTTAAAAAGCGCTGTACTTACTCCTGACCCGCACCGCCTTACTTTAAATGGACCAATATCCTCCCAGCCTTAGCTATGCAGAACTTCTATGAGAAATGGGATGAGAGAGAGAAAGAGAGAGGGAAGAGAGGAGGGGAAGGAAGGGGAGGGGAGAGGAAAAGAGAGGAGAGAGAACCCCAGAAAAATTCATGGCTATAGTTTCATGATTCCTGCTCCACTCCTTAGAAGACACCCAAAGTTCTGAAGTGGTTAGAAGGTCTCAACCCATCTCTATTGGTATTTTAGCTAAAAAGATTCTTCATCACTTGGGGTTGTCCCACCAATTGTCCTGGGCACTACAAGAGGCTTCCTCTTCCCATCATGCTGACAACCAAAAGTGCTACCAATACATTTCTTAAAGCAAAAGAAGCTTTCACTTTGCAGACTCCGCAGGATCATGAGGAACCTATTTATTAACTCAGGTTCTTTCCGTGGGTCTGCTTTCCTTCCTCCTGTGAAATGTGGCCCTGCGTCAAAAAATTCTGTTGAGGACTCTCCGGGTCATTGAATTATATTCCCTCCACGGCCTAGTGACCCACCAGTATCTGAGTGCCCCTTCCCCCATTCATCCGAATACCCTCACCGTTTGCAAAGCTCTGGCTTCTAACAGGTTAAACTTCTAACTAACGTGGAAAGTCTGGGCTTGTAATAAATGGATCTTTTCCTCACCTTTGTTTAAACAGATTTTTGCCACCAGCAGCCCATGTAGGAGGGAAAGGGAAAGAAAAACAGCACCTCACAGAGCCGTACACAGAGTCTGTGTGTGGAGCGAAGGTGCAACTGGACCACCTCGCTGACTCGTGATGTCTGCAACGTGCAGGAAAATCGGTGGATCGTGCCAGCGCTAGACTCCAGTCTCAACAAAGTGGTTTGTTTGGTAGGACTTCTAGCTCATAAAAGAGGTATTTAAAAACTGTACAAGTAGCCTCGGGAACAGGCCAGGGGAAAAGTAAACACAAAGCACAAGTTTTGCCTGTCTGAGCAGTAAGCACCGCGCCAGTGACACGAGAGCGGCTAACAAATGAAGGTGAGTGAAGCCAAGTGGCTGAAAACAGGATGGCGACCACTGGGAAAACTCTACTGATCAAAGATGGATAACCCTGACTCCACAGCTATCATCTATCAATCTGTCTGTCTGTCTATCTATCTATCTATCTATCTATCTTCTATCATTTATCTGGAACTTAAAATAGCCCATATAAGATTATTTCAACAAAGTATGGTACGTCTAAGGAAGCAGCTATTAAAAATGTTATTGTAAAAAGCTATTTGTTAATAAATGTTCACTACATATCACAATAAAATGTTCACATGATATGTCAAAGTGAGAATATATCCCCAAAACTGAATTTTCTATATTTTCAATTACAGAGAATCGTCTACAAATGCGATCTAATATAGAAATGTATGGACGGATATCAGGCAAAAAGTTGACAGCACTTCTGCACAGTGTAACATGTGGGTTTTAATTCGTCTTATCTATATTTTCTACAATAAAAAACTCTAGGTTGTTAATGGCATTTAAACAAAAAAAAAAAAAGGACTCCATTTAATCAAATTAAATGAGACCTGGTTTAAATAATCCTCAGGGAACAAAGAACAGTGAGGATAATAACAAAAAGGAGACAACGTTTTCTGTCTAGAAGATGAATATTCTATATTTTATTCCTGATAAAAAGAAAAAAAAAATAGAAAAAGCAACCCGTCGGCAGGTGCAGGCTTAAAAGACAAGACTGCTGTGCAGAATAACAGCAGCCCATTTTCCCCGACACTTTAAATGTAAAATGGACAGAAATCGCCTCTCTCATTTTGTCCTTCATGTTGACAGCAATGAGGACCCACATCAGCTGGGCCTTTCTCCTAAAAGCACGGCTGCCTACAGGTGGACTTTCAGGGTTTGTCTTCAGAAACAGCTCCAGTCAGAAACGCTTTATGCAAGAGAATCGAAAACGCTAGAAACAAGCTGCTCTTTGGTCAGCTTCTCACCAGGGTGGGTCCTGACACATCACCCAACAATCGCCCTATCCATAACACTTTTTCTCTTAGAAATCGGAATGTCCCCCCTTGACCACTACAATTAAACTTTCTTCCTTAGATCGTATTTCGTGGTGGTTTCTGTTCTCTCGTGACCCAGGGCCACCAGCCACATATAACCTAAATAATATCTTTGCTCCTGCTCTCCAACCCCCTGCCCCCTTCCTGAATTACAGTCTGCTAAACGGAGAGAACAGACAAGCACTGGCTCATCACTCTCTTTCCCACTGTAGCAGGCTGAATTCGAAAAGAACCCCAAGATTCCTGCGCCCTGGGGGACAAAACCTATAAGATCCCCTTGAGTGTGGCCTGTACGAGCCAGGATGATGGCTGGCACTATGAGTGCCAGGTTACATTACGGTGAAGGCAATCCTGCAGATGTAATCGGGTCCCAATTCAGCTGACTTTGAGTTCATCCAAAGAAAGATTATCCTGAGTGGGTCTGACCTAAGCAGGTGAGCCCTTTCAATGAAGATCCATGCCACCCTTTCTTAAACCTGATGCTTTGCCTCACCCTCCTTCTCTCTGTTCACCCTTAGGAAGTGGAGATATGGTGGCATCTGTGACTTCATACATGGTCTCTCAGAGCAAAGATGGAGGTTTGAATAAACGTCTTTTTCCTGATAGTCTGGCCAAGACCAAGTTAAATTCTTTTTTTAAAGAAACTTTTACAAGAAAACTAAGGGGAGGAAGGAGGAAGGCTCTGAGAATGAAAGGAGCAGATCCATTCACACAGGACACACTTCTAACAGCGAAAGGCTGGTCACAGCCCAGCTTGGCCCGTGCAGGTCCTGGAATATTCATCTCCACGCCCACTTCCTGCCCCAGCCTGTCTTTGCGGGAGGTTCACACTGTCCCCGAGTCCCTCCAACATGACTTGCATTTGAGCTGGCACCTTCCTAGCTCTGGAGTCGGCCTCCCAGGTCCTCCCGCTCTGGTTTCCAGCTGCATGGATGAACAAGGTACTTCCCCATCCAACCTCAATAATTCCCCTCCCAGGCCTCAGACTGGGGACCTTACGAGGCACTGCTTCTGCTTCACTCACTGTCTTTAGCCCTCTGTGCTCCTTGTCTTACTCTTGTTCTCATATCTCTCAGGCTTTGACTCAATTAAGATATACTAAGAATTCACTATGTGTCAGGCAACTATGCTGAATTCTAGAGATACAGAGACACTGACTGTCATGCAGCAGCTCAAGGTCTACTAGGACTGCCCAAAACATGCTCACTAGCCCATTATTAAGGCTGGCATTATTTTATTAATATTAGTATTATACTGTATGTTAGTAAATTTATTATTTTCTTAATATTATATTATAGCGATGTTATATACTATTGGCGTAGCATTCCAACTCAATTCAAGGTCAACCTATTTTTGTTAGCTGATGCCCAAGCCTCATTTGGCTAGTAGCCCAAGGAGAACCATGGTGGGGACCAAAACTTCCCTGCGCCTTCTCTATCTCCTATAAGTATGCCCTATGAAGTTGGAAGAAAATTAATGTAACAGAATTTCGATGTCTAAGTTCCACCTCCCTACTGACTTCTCACTATCAGAGTGCTTCCTTGCAGATATCCACTGCAAGTCATAGAAGGAAACAGAACACTGATTCACCTTGGCCAACGTTAATCAGTGGAGGTAAATATTAACGTCTAAGAGGGGCCCCTTGGCTATTCACATGCGTGCTGTGCTTGACGCAAGAATTCCCTAGTTCGAATTTTTCTACTGAATCCATAAGCATGAGTATTAGTGTTTTACTGAATAAAATGGCCTCATGGTAATAAGTTGAGCATCCTCATTCGGGCATCTGCTTTAGACCACAAGCTCCTAGAAGTCATTTCAGGTGCATTTTTGCTGTCTTTGCTCTGTGACATGCACGACAAAATAGGTAAGTAGCCATTCAGGTGAGTTCTCGCGAGGACGATGCAAAGGAGCAATGATCACTGGGGATTGACCATGTCGGTTTCGTTAAGGATAGCTGTGTATGTGAGTCATTGGAAATGTAACGGGACATTTACGCAAGAATGGAAAACGTCCTAAACACGTTACACATGAAGACAGCCACTTATCTTGTTGAGAAATGAGTCTACAGCTCACACCAGAGACCAAAGGTCACTGGTCTCAGGGAAGTCTCAAAGGCCACGCCAGCAAAAGCAGATGTTGTTTTCTCTCAGGCAGATACCAGCTATCAAAGGAACAGTCACTTGGACCTGGAGTTTGGCCTTCAGATTACTGACCCCATTGTCCCTGCCACCGTGAGGTTTACAGTGACCTCCAGCAGTTGAGTTTCATCTGCTAATATCACACAGATATTTCCAAAAGAAGATGCTGGAAACTGTGCTGTATCGGTATAAACTGAATCTCAAAACATTTTATAAAGGACCCACATATTCCCATTTAACTGCAAAACGATCAGGAGAAAAAACATCTTTTTATATTCTCACAACCCTAGTAATTCAAAGGTTGGCTGCTTGGGAAGGCTTTATCTAGTTTGGGGAGCTGATTGTACAAGTTACTTCTTTAAATTTTACTTTTCCCATCGATAAAATGGGCACTGGTGTTATACTAGCCTCTTCCACATCACTCATTTGACCTGTATCTATCATATTTAGCAAACCTCTTGCACTGCTTTATTCAACAGCTAACATGTACATCTAGCTTGTCAACATCCCAAACAAGATTAGGAAAAAAAAATTTAAGGGAAACTTTGTTAATGTTTATTTGGAAACATTTATGTTTCTTACATTAAGCGGAAAAAATGTGTTAGGAAAGATTAAAACTAAATAGTGACATTAGCTTAGACATTCATGATGCAGAAGCCAACACCCACCGTTGGCGCCACTAGGGGGGTAATCTCCAGGCAGATGCGCTAGGAAACAAAGGTCACTGACAAGATTACTTTTTGATTTTCTCTAAGAATGTAATGATGATGAGCTCCTGATCCACATAGTTCCTGTCATCAGAGGCATGAAGAAGTAGCTAAATATACTATTTCATTAAATTCTCAAAACCAACGTACGAATTAAGTGATCTTATTATCCTCATTTTACCAATGAGAAAATGCAAGATCAGAGATGTTCTAGAACTTGGCCAAAGCTGCACAGCTGAGGAAGGGACAGAGCCAGGAAATCCAACCAGTAACTCTGACTGTGAAAGCCACTCTCTCTCCCTTACACTATGTGCCTCTCGATCCTTCACAGTGAAAATGTGAATACTGTCATGCATTGTGCACCATGTGAGGTCCTGTGTTTTCCAGTGGGACATCTATTGTGACCAAGCACACTCTGGTCAAAGAAAGGACCAAGACTTACAGTCTGGGCCTCTGTAGGGGTAAAATGCCTGACAGTCACTTGAGAAAGATAGGTAAGGTCAGGTGTGCTTCCCATCAATTCATATTTGTGTCTTTTTCTAGTTAAATGAAGACAACAATTCAATCTACTTCACTGTAGAAATCAAATGACACCGACCACGTCAAAGAGCTTTTAGAGATGCTAAGGCCCCCACAAACGTTAGTGGAACTGCTACCGTTGTGCCTGATTGTCCCCTACACAGAGGGGCTGTTTCTCGCCTCCTCCTCGCCTCTGAGCTATTTCCTGGTGGTGTGTTTTTTCAGGATTTGGTTTGCTTGGGGTGGGCAGTGAACAGGAACTGTGGAGGCTCCACAAACACCAGAGCAGAAGTGTGTCCCTGCCCTTCCAAAGCAAGCCATTTATGGTTCCACTGATCACAGCAGAGCCAGCCAGGAGAAGAACAATAGAAAAGCCAACCCTTATCACATGCGGATTCCCCACTGGCAAACCTGCCTCCTTGCTGAAAAGATATTTGTAACCCCCAAAACAATACTTACGGTGCTTTCACCGTCACTCACGAATATGCTCAGAGTGGCACAAATCTGAGTTTCCTGACGTGCACATTCTCAGCTGAGGCTGAACAAGGTGACACTCTGCCTCCTTGCTCCGGCTCTCCTTACTGTAAACAAGTGTCCCTTTCATGGTCCACAGAGTGTGACATTCTTCACACTTTTTTGTGCTTTGTGTTGGTGATTCTGCTGCTTAAAATGCCCCCCAAGTGTACGTGCTGAAGGGCTGCCCAGGGTCCTCCAGTGCGAGCAGGCCGTGGTGCCCACGGGGAAGGTGTGCGTGTCAGGCAAGGCTGTGTGTCAGGTTAGGGAAGCTTCATTCACGCATGTGCCACAGTGAGGCTGGCTTGAGTTCGATGCCAGGGGATAGACAAAATAAAGGTTATCTTTACACAGAAACATACATAAAGCAAGGCTACATACCGACTGGTGGATGGAAATGTCATGACCAGAGGCTCTCAAGGCATCTATTTCCCCTGGGGGCAATGATTCATAGTCACTAATTCAAGTGTTCACAGGACTTCAGAGGACGTTACTACCTCTAAACAGAGAATGGATTATATTTAGTCATTAAAATTTCTAAGTACAAAATAGAAACTGGAGGAAGTGTGTGGGAATGCATTTAAAGGACTGCTATCTAAACCATATACATGAAAAAGACTGGGAAGGAATGAATACACAAAATGGATCGTGTCTCTAGGTTAGTGGAATACAGATTTTTCTTTTCTTACTTCTCCAACTCAAGTAATATGTTGTTTTCATAGTTTAAAAATAAAATTGCATACGCAAAATGACTCCTACCATTAACCTCTGTGAGAAAAATACATCCATCTTTACTGTCAACTCCATGACTAACGCTGTGACTAGGCAACCACCCCGAAGGTAATTAAAACCATCGGGAGGACTAGTGAGGTTTGATTCGCTTTTCTGAGAAACTGGAAAATGATCTTCCTAATATGGATCTGATTTATTTATCATCCAACACCACCAAAAGTTCTCTTCCTGTTTTGATTTTTTACTGTCACCGCCATGTATTCAGCCTCCTTCCTAGTTCCCTACTGTGGTTATGTCATGACCTCCAAGCCCTGGGATTCTCAGCCCCGCATCTCAAATGTCACCCCAGAAAGGCACCAGAGAGGCCTCCAACTATATTCACGAACTCTGTTTTATCATTTCCCTGGCATTTACCATTATCTGAAATTATTTATCTGTTCCACCTTTTATTGCCTGACCTCTGCTCGCCTCACTAGACTGTCCATCTTGCTCATTGTCCCACAGCCGGCTCACCCCACCCACCCCACCCACTGGCATACCTAGAAAGCCAAAATAAATATTCACCAACTTACTGACTCAGTTTTTTCTCCTTCTCCTTTGACCCCAAACCAGCCATAATCATTTATTTACCTATCTATCTTATTCCAGGAGGAGTTTATAGAAGTAGGTCAATCATGTAATAAGTCCTCTCAACTTATACCTGACCTTTAAGGTTCAGAGGGTCAGAGTTAGAGATTTAGTTCTCCAGAACTCACTGCAGTTGATTTAAAGTAGGATTAGGCCCTGGTGATGTTTTGTTGAAAACCTACTTATCACTCAGTGGATTAAGTTCAACTCCACAAAACGCATTCCTTCTTCATGAGCAAATCACCGTAACAGCCTCCTAACTCCTCTCCACACACTCCAGTCTGGCTGAGATCGGGGCACTGATGGATGAATAAGAGTGTCTGAGATATGCTATTGGTTTCTGTTAATGTTCTTTAGAAAAGGCCAGCAATCCCCAAAACATGACCCCCCTGAAAGGGAAGCGTCTGTGAGATTGTGGAAAAGAGAAGATTTGGGTTGGTGAGGACCTTCTCGAAATGTGACTGTGGAGAAATCATTTTATCTCTGTTGAAAACTTCTTTTTCCACATATATGTGTTTTCAAGGCATGAAGGGGTGTACACTGAGCTATTTCTAACATCACGTCTTAATCAGAAAGTAGCTGTAATATGGGAAAAATGCTTTACCTAATCCTGTTTTCATGATGGTTTCTAGGCAACCGCTTGATGAGTGATACGATCATGGCTTTTCACACAGTAATATCTCACAGTCATGTAACTTTGCCAGGAGGGAAAAGCAGCAGGGGACCATGAGCAGCAACCATGGAAGAATAAATGGAACCTTCTTGATGAATCATAAGGAGAAAGAAAGAAATCCAGTCAACTCTTAGGAAAGAGAAGATCTAAACCCTGAGAAGCACCCTGCATGGGCTTCCTCCTGGGATTGTGAAGCTCCAGAAGCATTGCTAGAATTCCGCCCTCATAGGATGGTCTGTCTGATCGTAAATTCCTCACTGGGCAGGTCCTGGTGGATAGTCAGTCACTCCCCAGGCCTGTAAATTCTCCAGTGTGAGGTCTTAGGCCAGACGGGTGCATTGTTCTTGAGTATCTAGGTTAACACGCCTTTGAGATGCCAGAAGTAATACCTCTCACAGGAGTAACCGCCCTCTAGAGAGCACATTATCTGCTAATCTGATCCCTGCCTGGCTTTTCCCAACCTCAATCTTCCTCACGTTCCCTCCTTAATTTCAAAGGCATTAAAAATAATAATAATAATTGCAAAACTATCATTCTCTGGAGCATTTGAGATTTGCTTCCCAGCACCTGTCATCAGTTTTGGCTCAAATAAACATACAAAAATTCTCTACAGGTTGCACGTTTCTTACGTTGATAATGTCAACTAAAATTGTAAACCCATAGCATTGCACAATCACTGGGCACAAAAGGGTAGGATTTTAGTGTTTCCTTAATTTTGTTCAAATCATATGTTATTTTTCCTGAAAAGACTAGTGATCAATCAAAGGACAAAATCCACAGTTTACAACTACACCTGCTCCTGCAGGTAGGAACAGTAGATAGCTAGCTACCCAGGAGAACGAGTGGAACCAGGATGTGGCTGTGACTCCAGGCACCGCAGAGGTGCTTTTCTGCTCCCTGCTCTAACTGCGATGGCCCCAACTTTCCATTTTCATAAATGTTCAGCAAAAGGAAACGCACTGCAAAGAAATAATCAGGGGCGTTGCACGGTGGCATCACTCTCTACAAAGTCAAAGGCCATAATAAATCAGTTACTTTCCTGACCTCTGCTTCTCACCAGCCGTGCCTTTCATGGGTGGTCAGCACATCATTAGAAATCCTCCAGAAATCTCTGCCCATTTTCCATTTTTGTACAGTAAGAAGCCATCAAACGGGCGTGGGAAAAGCATGCATTTCAGACATTTCCTTCCAGAAGCAAGGCCTGATTGATAGAAGCAAGTCACATTCACATTTTCTAAGAGCCACAGGATAAGTGTGACAATGGCAATTTTATGATTCATTCTTCAGGAATGCCACCTCACTCGTCTCCCCTTAAGCCCCTCAAGCCAACATAAACATCAAGTCGGAAAATACTCATTGAGCCTAGAAATCTGTGTAAGGGCACCTGGCACTTTGTTATGAGTTGTGATTAAAATTTTGCTATCGTTAGGAAAAAGTTTTGATATAAAGGATAATTCAGAAAATAACAGATACCCCTAAATTCCACTACCCTCTCTTATAATGTAAACCTGCTCTGTTGGCCTCAGATTTTCAAAAAAGAACTGAAATGTTACAGATGAAATGAGAACCCCATTCAAAGAGCCAGGTGGAAACTGAAGCTCAGAAAAATTGAATAACCAATTTCCCCAAGGATACACAGGGAGTGTTTCTGGGAATTCAGATCTTAGCCTTCCTCACTGCAAGTAAAATTTATCTCCCCTCAGTGGGCCCCTTTCAATCCACTTGAAATTATTCCTAAATTGATGCTTAAGAACACTAAAGCAAAGCACTTGACTTCAGGATTCAGATTTTGTTGCCACCAAGCGCTAACAGACACCAGCCATGTATTTGGTGCCAAGACCAAAGTCAATTCACTTCAGGAATGTAAAATTTCAAATCAGAAAAGCCCCCGAAGGCCTTATAATTATTTATAAACAGTCGTTTCCTCCTTGTAAGTGGAAATTAAATTAAAAACCAGTAATTGTGTGACGTGAGCAATATATAAGTGGTAGAGTACAATTTCAATATAACTGAACATTTCTCATTATAAAACATTTTTCAAATTCCCCCCAAATCAAAACAGCCCTCTCAAGCCCACTTCAGTGCCTTTTCTGACTGCCATTTCACTCCACATTTTCCATCTTCTGGGCCCTGACAATCCATCACCGTGCTGGATGAGTATTTTTTGAGAAGCCAAAGCCCAGAAACACCATATTGAAATAGCACAAAACAACAGTGATAGTTATTTTATTTTAATTTGTATTTCACAATCCAAATTCTGAACATTAGGATCAGTAGGTCCAGCGCAATGCTTCACCTGAGAAGTTACACCTTCAAACAGGGGAAAAAACCTTGCCAGGGCTCGATGAATCTGTTCACCTTTTTCTAGGAAAAAAAAACTGTGGCGAGCAGGAAAGTGACAAAATTCAATTAACCCAGTTGTTGAGGTTGAGGAGCCTCTTTTAGAGATGGACTGCGTTTTGTTTTTGCAAAACAGAGGCCTCTCGCAAGACAGCGTGTGTGAGTTGCATCCAATTTCACCCCCGATGTACATTAAAATTCTCAAAATGTTGTGTCTTCCTTTCTTCCTGCCTCTCCACTCACACAGCTCTCGCTCCGGCCTAGACAGACATGATGACATGGATGTCCCCAAACACACAGTGCTCACCACACCTCCTCATTTTCAGACACAAGAGTCTTTTCCTGCAACCCAGAATTCCATTTCCTGCCCTTTTTCACTTAGAAAACTCCTACTTGATAACCCAGCCCTTCCCACACTCCCCAGGAAGTCATGTCATTATGCACCCAAAGTGCACCTGGAACCTCTGACATTACGTCTCTTAATGCCTTAATTGCCTGCTTCATGTATTTTTATCTATTTCCTGCTCTTCCAGGATGTGACCACAGGATTTAACACCGTGTCAGGACACAGAAGAAGCCAACTAAATGCTGGGCAAATCAATGGAAATCAAGCGCTGTTTTGCTTTCCCTGCCCTTCTCTGCTGCACCCTGACCGTCCACACAGCTGCCTAGTTACAGGATCCAGGTCACCCTTCACAGTGAAATCTCAATCCAGCCCTGAACACTTCCCACCAGAGAAAAATGCAGCACCTGCAACCTAAATAGGCCATTTTCTCAATAATAAAGAACCTTTAAACTCAAAAAAAGATGGATAATTTTTCTCTGTTTTTAGAAAATGAAGAATATTTTGCTAATCCAAACAATTCCCACTCCCTCCATTCAATCTGCCTGATTCATGAGTTTTCTCCAAACACCTATGGAAAGATGACTAGATGTAAGAGAGGTAAATCCAGGGACCTTTATGTCTTTGCTTGCCAAGGTATTAACTGATCAATAAGCAAAAAGTCTTCAAATGAGCTAGTTTTTGCTGTACTATAGAGTGGAATGATGATCATGATATAGCATCTCCTCTCAGAAGGCAGAGACATCATGTCTAGCATGTTCTATACTAGGCCTGACTGCCCCCCGCAACCTTCAATATCCTGAGCTGTTACACTGAATCAGTCACTTACTCATCTTCTCCTAAACCCAGGTCATCACTGCACCTAACCTCCATGGTCACTGAGGAAAGCAGGCAGCTCCCTGACCCTCTTCCTTGCTCATGCAACCCCCTGGGGTCAGTGGGAGTACAGCTGACTTTAGAATGTATAGGCCAGAAGACAATTCAGGGACTCCGTATGACCCCAGGCATACAAGGCCAAGGGTAGGCTAACAGACTAACACACGTTAGAAGAGTACTCATGTTAAAAGAGAAGCTCATAGAGCAGTGGTCCCCAACCTTTGTGGCACCAGGGACCGGTGCTCCTATGAGAGTCTAATGCCTGATGATCTGAAGTAGAGCTGAGGTGGTGATGCTAGCGCTGGGGAGTGGCTGCAAATATAGATGAAGCTTCACTCACTCACCTCCGCTGTGTGGCCTGGTTCCTAACAGGCCACGGACCATGGCCCGAGGGTTGGGGACCTGTGACCCAGAGTGTGGGACTTCAAGATCAACCCCTGAGATCACAATTCAGTATCTGGGGAAATGCCTGGAATTTCCACTCTCTCAAAATGATCCGAAAATAAATCTTTAGCTACTAAAACCCAGCAGCTTGAGATCATCTGATGGATTAAAAAGAGTTCAAAATAACTTCACTTAAGGATTTAACGTGCTTAGCATGTGCTGCAAGCAATGGCTAACTGTTCCAAGGGAGCCCAGTTAATTAAGCAGGGGGGGGCCTCTTCCCCACACACCTTCTGCATCAGAGGACAATGAAAAAGCTGCTCTTGAGCCAGGGCCACCGCCTGCAGTGAGGTCACCTGACACTTCCCCGCTCAGTCTGGTCACTGCTCAGATATGCGTGAGTGGATGTGGTCAGGGATGAAAGCAATGGAAGTCCAGCAGGGTCAGGGTCAGCCTCTGGTGCCTGCACTTTACAAACTTGAGCTCTGTCTGGAGTACGAGGGAAGTGATGACTTAAGCATTTCTTTTCAGTCTTCAGGATACCAAATCATGAGGGAAAAAAAGAACAAGATACTACAGTAGACTTGAGAAAGAACCTATGAACTCCAAGGAACTCTTATGGACTCATCCATGAAGACTGTACATCCCTCCTCCGGGAGGATTACAAAAACGTCCTCAGTACTGTGCATCTCCTCCCCTCAGGAGCTGGTCTCTGTTTCTCTGCTCACTAAGGCTGCACCTGCCTTTTGGGTTGCTTTGGCCAACAGAATGTGGTGGAAGTGGTACCGTCCAAGTTCTGAAGCTGAACAGAACTTGACTCAAGAGTCTGGCACTCCTGATCTCCCTCTTGGAAACGAGCTGCTGTGTGAACGAGCCAGGGCTAGCCTGTTGGACGATGAGAGATCCGAGATCCAGCGCCTCTGCTACTCCCTTCTTCTTTCATTCCAGGTGACCACCAGCCACGCTCCAAAGGTAGAGCTTAATAGCTGACCAATACCTGACCAAAGACTCATGAGTGAGCCCTGATGAGATCAGTGGAAATACTATCTCTATGAACCACTTTCAAATTGCTGGTCCATAGGGTTAAATAAATGGTTGTATGTTTTAAGTCAATAATTTTTTTATGCAGCAAAAACTCGTACACCATTCTCAAAAACTTTCTGGAGAAGATGATCCTATGTCTGACGAGCAATCGACTCCCTGAAGACAGGAAACGACAGTAATGACTTCTCAAATATTCTACAAAATAGGGTGAATGAAACCATGATGAAAATCAATGTCACAAAGACCAAATTTTCCTCCGTAAATTGCATCCTTTCCTATCCCATGAAGGAAGAGGGTGCAATATTTAGAAATTTTAAAGTAATTTTATTAGGTTGCCAGCACAGCAGAAGATTGAATGATAAAATACTCACTCACCTCAATAACTTGTCACTGTTCACACCCCTCCCTTTACTTCTCTTCCACCTTCCCTTCCCTAGTTCTTAAAAAGCACATTACTCCCTACCCCCATCACAGTCCTCGAACAGAAACAAGAACACGAGGAGCCTCCACGTACAAAGGCACTTTCCTGGGCGCTTTATGTACGTGAATTCTCACACCAGTGCATTAGGTGAGTGTGATTAGACCCATTTTAAAGCAAAACATAAAATAAATAAATATATGTATATATGTACATGCATACATACGTAAGAGGGAAAAGTATGTAAAAAGGAATAAATGAGAGAAAGAAGTAGCTGTGCCAACTTCAACTCTGCCAAAAGAAAAGAACTGGAATTTTACTGATTTGGGCCAAAGCCTTCCCATGACTTGGAGAGGAAGAAAGAAACAGAAAAACATGATAGTTAGGATCACTGGTATATTAGCCTAGAACTAACCAATAAGAGACAGCATTGGACAAATACCCTTGAACTGGAAGCACACGCGTGAAAACATCAGAGGGAACCACTGGGGATTCTCAGAGATGCAGGCAGCTAATCGTGTGCAAGTGTGAACGGTCTTCCCATGACATAACCATGACTAAAGTTAACTAATAGGCATAATAATATTTATCTATTATTTTCAATTTAAAAGTGAATTATTTCTTTTACTGAAAAAGAAATGTGGCTTTAAAACATAAATGTGTTTTAGTAAGAAACTTACATTTTTAAATTAAATCTATATTCTATATTAAATCCATTTCCGTCTTCCAAATTACTTACAAACTGGACAAGAGAGGTAAAAAATTTTTTTTATTTTTAACTGACCCCAATTTTCACAATTTAAATTAATGAGTCCAGTGTCCCTGACAGGAGGCCAGCATATAATTAAGCAGCAGTTTGGGGGAAAGTATGTAAATCCCCTGGATTAAAACTGGGGAAATGCCACCATGGTGACTGTCCCCCTCTACAGCCAAAATAAAGCTAAGTCTGATTCTTTCCGGTTGAATCAACTCTCACTCCCGGACCCAAGGGCCCCAAAGCTGGGGGAGTCTCAGCCTTCTTCTACTTTGCCTAATCTGGAGAAGGCCCTTTCTGCTCATCTTTGCCATGACAGGCCACTCAGGGCACTGCCCCCAGGAACCTGGACTGTGGCATTTCGGAGTCACCCCCCTGCCACATCGCCACCTCTTCCCACATTTCCCCCACCCCACTGCTACACCAGGACACCCTACCGTTCCTTCTCTCTGGTATGCTGGTTCCTGGAGAAATGAAGCTTTTATCTTGCCCAAGGGGCACACCTCATAGGCCCACGGATTATCACCTTGACCACTGTCTCTATGCTCTATTCCTAGAAACTCTCAGCCTCATCCTTTGCTGAAGGACCCCCCGCCCCCACCAAACCCTGACACCCCAGCACACTGTCCCCACTGCTCAGCCCACCCTTCCTTCTGTGCCCGATTCTTGAACTTTTCTGAGCCACAGAACCCCTTCCTTCCTGCTCTGTGGTGTCTCTGTCAACGTGTCTCCCACCCTCCATTTCTCCTTGCTGCTGCCCCTACTCACCTCCACGCCCCAGCTTTGCTTCTCCTCCATCTATCATCCCACCAAAAGCCAGGATGAGGCTTGTCCTCCAAGGAGGAAGAATCGGAGAATATGCTCAACACAGGGACACCACGTGCAGCACCTCTGGAGAGGCAGGAGGACTCACTAAGGGGCTTGGACCACGGGCCATTTTCAAGCCGTCACATGCTGAACTAAAAGCCATCTCCTATCACTTTCGCTGGACGGCTGTGGTTCTGACTTTAGGATTTCTTCGAAGACTGTCCTGAAGAAAGGCTCTGAGTATCCTCAAACAGGGCTGCCCCTCTGCTCAAAATCCTGAATCTCTCCCGGCGAACAGCTGGCTCCCAGGCCCTGTGTTCTCTGCTCTTCACTTTCCATCTTCTTGCAGCTTCAGGCCTCTCTCTCCCCCTGCTCGCTCTGCTCCAGGCGCACCTGCAGGAACCACTTCTCCCAGGTAACCCAGTTGAGTGCTCCTTCACCTTCAGGGCCTTCAGGCTCCCCTGGCCACCTATACAATACAGCCACCCCACCTGTTTGACCACTCTCCACACCGCTGTCACCTCCGGAGAATTTACTCCTGTATCTGTTTGTTTTCTCTGTCCCTCACTAGCATGTCAGGTCCACGAGGGCTGGACCTATGTCTGCTTATTGCACCGCTGCATCCCAGCACCCAGGTAACACCCGACACAAAGGAAGCACTCTGCAAAGACTTATTCAGTAAATGAATTCCTGCCCCCTTCCATCTTCACCGTCCCCCGTCACTCACACACACACACACACACACACACACACACACACACACACACACACACACACACACGTGCTCTCACACTGGAGTGCATTTCCAGCTTTCCAACCCAGCACGGCGATCTGCAGACTGATGCTGACACATGCGCAGCCCCTCTAGGCTTTGAGTCTTTTGGGTCTTCAATCACTCTGTTTCTCCTCCTTTCCTTCCTCCCATCTTCCCTCCCTTCCCTCCCTCATACCAGTTCCCTCCATCACTTCCATTCCAGATCCAGAACATTCCACTCCAACTGAAATCTTGATAAGTATGTGGTCTATGTCATCGCCTTGCTAATAAGGAAGATGAACAGACACAGCCTCCTCAAGACTCTCTTCTCCTTTGGCTCTAAACCAGAATTTCCATTCTCTCGACTACTTTTTAGCAAATCTACGCTTTTTTTAGCCAGTACTGCTTTCTTCCTGTTTACAAAGGATGGTTCAATCATCAGTTCTATATGTATTAGTGTCAAGCTTTTGACTTTTCAAAAATCTACACTGTATTCATCTTTCTCTAGTTTTCTGCTAACTCATACTTCACTTTGGAATTCCTCATACTGGTTTTTAACATCCCACGTAACTTTTGTGTTTTCTTCAGACACACATCATTCCTTCCATCTTCCTGACACATTCTTCTGAAATCTGAGCATACCAGAAAATTTTCTAGTCCCTCTCTGGTGTCATTATCCCTATCTTTATTCTTCCTGTTCTTTATAGATTGAACTTAAATTTTCTTCTAGTTTCATCCTTCATGAACTATATTTATCTTAGAGTTCTTGAGTATGGAGCTTAAATTTTTTTCCCTGGATCTTTTGAAATCTTCTTCCCTAAATTTCTGATACATAAATAATTATGTTCAGAGGTTACTTAATTTGTTTCTTTAACCCTAAAATAAATATGGTCATTCCCCTCTTAGATTGGTGGTGTGTTTTGTTTTTTCTTTAGTTTTGTTTTTAAAGTCTATCTTGCTCAGTGTTTGACATATCTGTTGAAGAAAAGAAAAAGACAACACTGAAATGAGAATTTATCACAATCTGTTTCAGAAAAAAACAATTTCGTAGAAAGTCTAAAGAGTCTCCCTTATTCACTTTAAAATGACTATATTAAAGAAACCCTCACTTAGTCTATACCTGACTCCCCAAACACCTGTCACTACCAAATCAATCATATGTTTTGACAGAGGATTGTTATCCTCAGACATTCATCCTTCCCACACTCAGCACAGGTACTAAAGCACCTCAAGTTATGGACCCATCAGATACAAGGAAGTTAAATCACCCAGAAAAACTAGATCACTCAGGTAAAGGCTTTTTTTCAGGCCCTGAGCCCCTAGGCAGCTGTGACATGCAGGGCAGCCAGACCTTGAATTATCTGGACAAACTGACATCCTCCGAATTCCTCAAACGCTACGCTTTTCTTCAGATGATAGAGAATGACAGACCAGGGGTGAGCAAAATAGAGTTCTACCTCAGAGATTTCCCAAAAGGAGAAACGAGACAGATGAGGAAAACTGCCTATATGAAGTCACTTGAAACGCAGCAGTCTCCAAAACCAGAGTTAGACCAAGGGACCCCGTGGTAGGCGGCGCCCAAAACTGTTCAGACTGTTGCCAACTGCATTAATCACCCGTCCTCCAGATAACTAACAATTTCCCCATAAATAGAAATTTTATGCTCCTCCCTTTCTCTCTCTCAAATCCTCATCATACACATACAAGCACACAAACACGTTTATACTCATGATAGGAGAAGAGAAGCCAAAAAAAAAGGAAAAAATGTAGAATTCTGCCAGTTTACGCATTTGATTTTTTTCCTCTAGAATAATTCAGTGGAACTGGTGACTAAAGTCACTTAATTTTGTGGCACTGGAATCTACTTCTGAAATATTAAAATATTAAAAGTAAAATGTTAAGAGAACCCATGGGTGATTAGGACAATATCAGTGGCTCTTCTGGACTCTTTCCTTAGGTCATCTAATCAAGAACCCCGGCATCAGAAAGTATTGGTTAAACCGTCTTAGAGGAAGAACACGGCACCCACGTCAGGAGCAAGAAGCTGGAACAGAAGGACAGGGCAGCTGCACCTGCAAAGCCTGGCACAAGTCCACTCTCTTCTACAGTCAAGTGAACTGACCAAGGGGACCTCTAAAGTCTCATCCACGAAAATGTCCTGCTTCTACATCTGAGGAGGAGCAAAAAAAAGTGTCGTTATTTCTGCCAAAATCAGCAATTGAGAGATAAATCCACTGAATCTAACATCCTACTCTAGGGTGGGAATTGTTAAATTTTAGCATCATGTTAGTCTGCTTGGGCAGCTATTACAGAATACCATAGACGGGGGGCCTGTGCGTGACAAAAATGTGTTGACTTCTCTGAGACTCCTCCAACAGGGCCTATGTCAGGTCAGCTCCCAGTCCACCCCACTCGGCCCCCTCACTTGGTCTCACATCCCAATCCGTAAATGAATACAATTTGGCAGCTCCCACCTGCTACACCATTGGCTTCCAAGTTGAAACATAAAGTAATTACCGTGTATGAGAACATGTCTAGGGTATATTTATAGGGGGTTGGGGAAAAGTAGGGAGAAAGGAGAGGAAGAGGAAAAAAGAAAACGAGGAAAGAAAAAAGAAAAAAGAAGAAGAATCAATAAAAATGTAGCGCAGAAGAGACGGAAGAAGATGCGGTGCCCAGGAAAACATGTGTCAAATGAGGACATCTGTGGGGCTGCTCAGTCGGGGGGAGAAGAAAATCTGGAACTGCACGAGACCTGAGTCTCCCTAGTTGAGCCAAAGCAAACTGTTCTTAGTCTGAGACAAGAACGTACATGGTATCAAGATTACAAATCATAAAAACGATGTCTGATCTTTCACTGGATACTGGATTTGTCTACACATTAAAAAGGAATCTGTGCAATTTAAAAAAACATCCAGCTTACAAAGAGCATTTTGGGAATAAGCACGGCAACTGGAACAGGGATGTATTAGGAATAATGTTAAATGTTTTTGAGCAATGGGACTTCTATTGAGGTTGTTTAGGAGCATATCTTCGTTCTTCAAAGATACTTGCTAAAGCATTTCAAGATGAAACATCATAAGGTCTCAACTAACTTTTAGAGGGCCTGTAAAACAACCCCCCACCACACACACACAGAAAGACAGAGATAAACTAATATGGTCAAATATTAACAATTGGTGAATTTAATTCAAGGGTATATGTCTTCATTGTACTAGTTTGACAACTTTTCTCAGGTGTGAAATGTTTCAAAATGAAAAGTTTAAAGGAAAAAAAAAAAAGATAAGCTAGCCAGAACCTAACTTCCATAAGCCTCAGCACATTTTTATTTAGCCAATAAGCTCCTCCTATTGACCTGAAGGCACTATTCTGTGGGAATCAAAGGCTCACGGAGCCTTGATTCAGGCTGCCAGAGCTGGGATGCCGCCCGTCACTGATGATCAGACAAGATACTTAACACCTTCAAGCCAGGTTCCTCACCTGAACAATGGGGACAAAAACAGTACCTAACTCAAAGCATTGATTATGAGAATTAAATAAATTAATTCACAAACATTATTATTATAGTTCATAATGATTATGATTAAGAGAAAGTTAAATAATTCACAATGAGAGAACAAAATAACACCGTCCTCACTTACATTGCCCAAAAGGAATCCCAAAGGATAAGCTATTTCATTTTAGAACGGTTTTCTCTCCTCCTCTTATGCAAAACACAGAGAAGCAATCTCAGAAAGCTGGCATGTGCCAAAAACCACAGAAACTGGAATCCATCCATACATCACATCTTTAACAGGATAAGAGGTGACGCCTCTGCTAAAGTTTCCTGTAAACTCTGTCTCTTATCTCCTCGGTCCAGGGTGGAGCACTCCCAAAGAAGAAGCAACTGTAAGGAAGAACAATGAGCCTTCTTCTGCAAGCAGGAGGGTTCAGGGCGAAGGGGAGGGCTCTGGGTGGGAAGCCCCAAGTCAAAACAGATTCCTTCTTTTTGCAGGAAAAGCTCAGGCCAAGGACAGGAGAGCTGGCTTCTCCCCTCCCCACAGTCACTGCCTGCCTTGATGGCTGGGACTGTGGCCCAGACAGAGCACATTCCTCAGGGCCGGAGAGTAGGCGTGGGGCCAGCAGCCGTTAAACACCACTTTTGTATCCTCCAGCAAGAAAGAATGTCTGGAAGCCAACAGCATGTGCCTTGTTCTCAGAACAGATTTCTCCTCTGGCTATTCCTCCCGCTTACAGAACGGTTATGCAGGGCACATCCACCTATACTGACTGCCCTTCCTTCATAACCCGGTGCCTCGGTGGGAAAGACTTCGGAATATGGGAAACATTCACATTTTTCTAAAAAGTCTCGAGTGTGGCACGCTTCTAACATCAGTACGATCATAGTCCCTAAGTCTACAGGAATACTGTGACGCGCACGCATTTAAAAGAAAATCATCAACTTTCCACGTTTTTAAGGAGCTTGTTCCTGACCTTATGCATTCTTTTACAACTTCGAATTGGCTTCAATTTTGTTTTGGATAGTTGCTATGTAAACGAGTCCTAAAAATCAAAATAAAGAAGACGGTGCTTCAAAAAAACAAAAAAGAAAGAAAATAATCAGGTCTACAAAGAGTCTGAAGTTGCCCGCTTATTCCCAGAATTTGAGTTATATATTTTTTTAAGTTTAAAGGAAGACACATACATTGCCACACAGGACACTGAGGAGAGCTGCAGACACTGCAGAAGTCGGTCCCTCTGTGGCGATGCAGTGACAGAACTCGAGTCCCCGGTCTGTGTCATCAGAGTACCCTTTCAGAGCTCGCTTCCGCCGCACACCTTCTTGTCATGTGTTCTTCTACCATTGATCATGGACTTCTCTGAAGAGTCACAAAAAGCCACGGAGTGTTTATAATGCTTATTCTGGCTCTTTTTTTTCATCATTCTAAAATTACTAATTAAAAATTAAGCCAACCAATTTAATAGAGAAAAAAAAAGAAATATAACCTGAAGTTTTGACACTAGGATATATTAGCTAAGAAACACAAAACATACACAAAATGAGTAATACATAAGCATTAAAAAGTAATAGAGAGATAAGAAAATATCTATTATTGAATATGAGAGGATAACATGAAAGTTATATGAAAAATATGAATTATGGCTATATAAAAGAAATATAGATATGTATGCTAATACAAAAAATTAACAGCAGTTCGGGGGTAATGAGTTTTTGGGAGATGTCTCTTTTATTTATTTTTCAGTTTCTGTAATGGAATAATATTCTTTTTGCGATGAATAATACTGTAAAGAGTTTTTCTTGATACGAAAGACAAAACAATGAATCTAGAACAAGGGCAGATTCCTTATTTTTGAATTCCATAGTCACCCCTAAGGGAACTAAACACCAGGAATCCATAGCAGTCATTAATAAACACACTGCGGATCAACCAGCACAGACGGTATTTTCACCCCAGCAAGTTCCCTTATGGACATCCTGGCCAAGAGTCCTCTCGTTTGACTTGGGGAATGACCCCAGATGCCAACACAAGGGCAGAGGCTTCAGGGCCTCTGCACAAAGGATTTACACATGAGAAAAACACACACACACACACACACCACCACCACTAGAAAACAAGCAATCCACGCAAGTATGAAAGACTAAGATGATCTGAAATCCCTCAGCTAATGACAGATTTAGCCATAGAGATCCATATCCCCATTTGTTTGACATGTGTAGAGGACTTGGGCCCTACGAGGTGGAGACCCTGGCCGCTGTCTGAATCCACAAGCCCGCCGTGGGTGTGTGCTCACAGCAGATGAGCCTTTACTAGGTAGGTTAGTACTCCAGCAAGGAACACACAGCAGTTTCCTCGCTGTGACCTACAAACACCTATGCTCTGAGATCCATATGGCCCTTGGGAGCTAGGGAAAAGCACAGCTCGAGTCAGTTAGCTGACTGTGTTCCGCAGACAGAGTGAGCAGCAAAAGGCATCAAGAGGTGTCCTGTAGTCAAGAACAGAATAGCACAGGGCCCACCCGGCTCCAGGTATGTTCCTATCTATGCCCAGAGCCTCCAAATGATATTGAGAAACTAGAAAAAACAGGTTACTTTTCCTAATGTCACTCAAAGAGTGAGCATGGCAAGAGGGATCTCAGCCAGCCGTAATTTTATTGCTGTCTCAAAACCCTCCTCTTAAAAATCCGCATTCACAACTTCATCAACTATTCACACAGAACTTCCAATTAATGACTCTCCCATTCATATTCACGGCTACCTTTCCAGTAGTTAATTATGCAAGTTTTCACAAGATTCCTAGCAATCAAAAAAGGTCTTATGAGCTGGCATTGCATATTCTGAGGAGCAGTGACTGCTCATCTCTGAAGGCCAGAGCAAAGGCAGAATCAGCTGGGAATGAGAAACGATGGAAGGAAGAACTAATTAGAGGCAGAAATACCTGTATTATAAAAGTATAAAGAAATCCTACCAAGCACCTGCCTTTTTTTAAAAAAAAAAAAAACAATCTCTTTGTGTAAAAAAAAAAAAAAAAAGTGAATAAAAAGGTTTGTCCCACCAACCCCATTGGGTTCATTCATGGAACAAATATTTCTGAGCACTGGGTCATAGGGTACAAAGGCAGCGAAACGCAAACAGATCCTTGCTCTGTTAGAACCTACATGAATGGGAAATAAAATGCTTATTGAGCAAAATAATGAACAAAAATTATAAAAAGTGATAACCTTTCTAAAATGAAAGAGCAGGGAGCATTTCCTTAAGGCTTCAGTCACCCTAAAGGATAAACAGCAGTTAACTGGGCAAAGGGGAGCGGGGAAAGAGTTCCGGACGGCGGGAACAGCATGTACAAAGGCCCTGTGGGAGGAAGGAACATACTTAAATAACTTAAAAAGGAGGAAAGGGGGTTGGCAGGCCTCATTAGGAACTGTTTTTCTAATAACAGCAATACAAAGCCACTGAGATAATTAAGCAATGACAGTAACCTAAGCAGGTTTGCATTTTGAAAACATTTCTCCTAAATTTGGAGGGATGATGGGAAAGAGAGAAGGAACAAAAGAGATGGAGGAGAGTTGTTCACAGATTACTGCCACAGTCCTGGTAAAAGATAGGGGCAGCTTTGTCCTAATGAGGCAGTGAGAAGAGGGAAGGGAGTGGGTGGAGTCAGGGTATTTAGGCAGAAAGGTGCATAGGACTGAATGACAGAGCGGATGTGAGGACGTAGGGAGAGGAAAAGGTCAAGGATGGCTCCCAGGAGCCTGGCCTGCCTGAGTGAATGGATGATTGCACCATCCGCTGAGATAGAGAACAGGTCTGGGGTGGAGCCTGGCTGGAAGAGCTGGGTGGAAGAGAGGCCTAAGTTCAGTCTTTGACATATTCCCTTGCGAAACCTTTGACAGCCCAGTGGAGAGGCAAGCTGGCAACTGCATAACCGGGTCTTGAAGCCAGAGCCAGGCTCAAGATACAAATTACAGGCCTGTCATAATACAGATGGTAACTGGTGATAGCAGTTGCCCAAGGAAAGGTTACAGAGTGAGAAGAGATGACATTTTTGGCATCACGCCCCAAGATACCCAAACCCTTTCAGAAGAACTTATGACTCAAAGGAGATAATGTGTAAGAATGAATTTTATAAACCGTAAAACAGTATTCAAATTAATTACCATAAAAGTTGAAAGGGCTCGGAGACATATATCTCCGTACTTCTTAGGTGCAGAAACTGAAAGAAAAGTTACAGATCAAGCTCAACCAGCCACTAATTATATAGACAGGGCATGACTGGGCAGGAGTTTACTCCATATCAAAGCTCCAAAAAGTCTGGGAGAACAGACAGAGTTTTCTGTGAGCTCAAGAGGCTCTGGGAAGGGGGCTTCGAATGACTCAAAATCAGGGTGTTTCTGCAGCTCCCATGGGCCCGGCGGACACACTGCAACCTCACATCTGCAGGACTCCTGCCCCTCTTCTTCTCCTTAAAGGGCCTTTGTGATTTGTTCCCCAGCCCTACAGGCAGGACAGAAGGGCCTTTGCTTCTGTGAAACTCCTTAAAAGCAGATGACGTTCAGGGAGCAGGGAAGTTAGAGACTTCGTCCTGCACGTTTCAGGGAGGACCTGGCAGTGATTTGGTGATGAGTAAAAAACACAAGCACCACGCAGTACACTTCTCCCTGAGGTCTGAGCACTGCCGGTCTCAACATCCAACTCAAAAATAGCAGGCGAAGGAGACGCAATCGAGCCTTACACAAAACAGCCTTTCTTTTTCTCTTAGGGAAACTGTTTGAAACTATATTCACGGCTGGAATAAAAAGCGATTTCCTCCTCAAAACAGCAACCTTACAACCATCCCGTCCCGTCTAGCTGCACAAATCAAATGCCATTCAGCTCAGACCACCGGGAAAGACAATGGGTAGGAGGCTGGACTAAAGGACCCTCGACGGTTTCTCCAGCTCCAAGATTCTTCCCCCATGAGTAAACACTGGATGTTCCTATATAAGAATCAGCATCTTTCAAAACCATCTCTTTCCTCTATGCTAATCTATGAATCAATGACACTCAGAATTCCAATTAATCAAGTTTGGGGTTCGACGTGGACATTTTATTGGCCAGGAGTTTGCTTTCACCTACTTTCCTCTCTGAGGCCTTCTTGGCGTCCCTTTCCTAATTATATAATGGCGACACCGAGCCACCAGGCATGTGCTGAGACCCACTGACCCAACACTCTTTCCCACAGAACAGATGCCATCTCATCTCTACCATCAAGCCCTGGATGGCATCAGCCCCAAATTAATCATCTGGAGCAGTGTGGGAGGGTTTGGTTTTCTTTTTTCCAACACTCTAATTTGAAAATGCAAATCACAGGAAAGATGAAAGAATCTTATCATGAATACTGTACGCCAACCCCCTAAAATCTACCATTAATTTTACTGTTCTCATCTCATCACAAATCTATCCACCAATCTATTCATCCATCATTCCGTGTTATTATTTTGTGTGTCACACAGTAAATCGCAGTCCTAGTATAAATACAAATTGGATCTGGAGACTACTTAAACAATTCTTATGCCACCTCTCCAGAAATTTTGATTTAGTCTTGAGTGAAAATAATCCCCCCAGGTAATTCAAATGTGTAGACACAGGGATAGGTGAGAATGCATCTGCTTCCCATGAGCTCTGACGAATGGGGTGGGAGAGGCCAGAGGGAGGGGACGCACAATCCACCACCCACACACACAGAGGGCAAAGGATGCAGCCAGTTGGGAAGACTTGCCTCTACTCTTTTAGAACTGAGGCTTCGGTAAAGGAAATCCAGGTCTAAAGACACTCCCTGGGCTCAGACACTGGTCTATCACCCTTGCCCAGCTGCCTCTCTCCATCCTTGTCTGTTCCCTTCCCCTCTCACACTGCCTCCAACCACAGCGGAAGGCGGCATGGAAATGGGCTTGCAGGTCTTCTCGAAATCTAGCAAAAGAAGGATCAGCAATAAACCCGGCCTAGGTTTTTCAGTGCAGACAATCCGGAAGCAGAATGCGTCAGTGTCAGCAGCATCTCCGTTTCTGCTCTCTCTGGGCCCCAGAGCACACACGTGAAGTGGTTATGCAACAATTTCAAAATAAAACTCTGGGGACAGACAATATCTACGAGAGTTCACAAAAAGGAATGACAAATAGTGACTATGGGAAGAATCCTGGTATAACCCACTGGGCATCTAATCAAATAATTAGTATCAGAAAAGCCTAGATAATAATTTCATGTTGAAGACAGAGAGAGGTGTTACACTCTAGACCTATTGTTTATCAAGACAGATTGATCGATCGATAGATCATACATATGTAACAACACCAATAAACCTATTTTTGTTTCACAAATGTAGAAACAGCATCGAGAAGTGCCTTCTAATTTTAACTTAACACTTTAAAATTAGGGAGCACCCTTAACTTTTCCTAAAGTGATTCCACCTAAATGATTTCCTTTAATCCGTATATCAACTCTGTGAAATCAATGAGTATTATCATTCCACTTTACAAATGAAGCAAACGAGACCAAGGTAAATAAAATTTAATCAGAGACTTCCTGAACCCAAAATGTACATGACCTGATGACTCCTGGCCACATGTTTTGGGATCTGAAAGCACTTTACAGAAAAATTGGAATAAGGTCAGAGAGAATAGTCTCTCTTAAAACAGGAAAAGATGGGCTTGAAAAGTAGTCAGAACAAAGCAAAAAAATGTCCTGATGGCATTTGTAGTTCTAATTCCAGAAGCATTTCAGATGGGCGGAGAAATAGCACTTTTTACAAAACGAAGATAAACAGCAACCCAAGAAAGTCGTGCCTCAGCCTGGATGATCTTGGCACAGTTTACCCTGGCTGGGGCATTTGTCAGATTTCTGTGAATTTTGGGAGAGTCCACAACTTATCCTTGAATGGCCTATGAAGATATCTACTTCATGTGTTTTTTTTTTTTTTTCTTTAATTTTATTGGCAGGGCATGGGGCCGGGGCAACTTTAAAAAGCAAGAGATTAACACAGAAATCTGCTTTTCCAGCTTCTTTTAAAGCTAGATCATCTGGCAACGCTAGGTCCGAATTCCTGTCTGACAGCGGGGTGTTGGAGGTCAGTGGCTGCTGCTTCCCCCAAACAGGCCCTAAGCTCCCAGGTTCTCCAGTCCCTCGGGCACCTCACGATTTCCTGATCAGCTCCACTCGCTCACCTGCCTGACCCCTGAGCTCCAATCAACGTGAAGGCGAATGGTCCAGGAAGGCGGCAACATCAGCCATGATGGTACATGAAGATGAGTACACCAGGTCACATTGTTTTGAAATAATGGAGACATGCAGGTCTGGCACGGAGGATGGGTGGGCCCCCTGATGGAGGGGTCTCAAACGGCAAAAGAAAGGGCAGAAAGGACATGCCGAGGTGACCAAGCAGTCCTAGATGTGAGAAGGGAAAATGATTGAAATGGGAAGTTCAGGGGGAGAGCTGGGACAGGCGTGCTCCGACAAATCTGGCCCACTCACGACTCCCTGGGCACGCGGCGGGGACTCTGCAAACACTGTCGACCTGGGGCGGCATTTCTAGAGAAACACAGTAGGCTTCAGGCCCAAATTGTTCCATGGCTCCAGCCTGGCAAAGCTACCTACTCTCCAACCAGTATTTTTATGCACATCACTCTCCATCAAATAACAGATCTTTACGAATCCCTGCTCGCAGCCAGTTCCTCCAGGCCTGGCTGCGCGAAAGGCCACGGCCGCCCTTCTCTGTTAGCACACGTCTCGGCTTCATCTCACACACGCGATCGTTCAGGCAGCAGCCCTGCTGGGCTTCACTCGAGGGCAGGGCTGTCCTCTATGGCTTTTGTGATCATTCCAGGAGGCAGGATTCCAGGCTCTAAGCTCAGAGGCGGCCCGGTAATTATTGTTGGCTGGCTGCTTTTCCTAAGCATAATCGGACCTTTTGATTCCCATATACACACCACCTGTGTCCCTGCCACCCTCCTGTCTGGTGAAAGGGACTTCTTCAAAGCCCTCTCACATTCCAGGCACAGTCTGCACATCAGGGGATGAGCAGCCCAGCCTAGGAGTGTCGAAAAGTGCAACTGGGTTTTTGGCACACCGAGCAGAAGTAGAAGGAAATAAAGAGTTCTCTTATCTATGACGTGAAAGGGCTGTGCTCGGCTATGTCAAAGGTCCCTTCCAAACCTGCGACCCTATAAATTCGAGGAAACGTTCTGTCGTACTCAGTGAGGCAGCCGCCAGTATCCATCCTGCCTGCCCTCCTCACGACCGGATATCAAACCTGTCTTGTTCAGGGCAATAAGGCATCCAGCTGGAACACCCCCCTCCCTGGCCTCTCATGTGGGGAGGGCTGGCCACTGAAACCTAAGAGGAATTCTGTGGGGAGCAAGCCTTGGCTTTTCTGATACAGGCACCATCCCCCTCTGCTTTGCCCTCCCACTTTTTGCGCTGGGGAGGCTGATGTTATGCTGGAGGTGAAGCAGCTATTTTGCAGTCACGAGTCAATGCCCATGAGGACAAACGTCTACCTCGCTCAGGACTTCTTGGTTCACAAGATAATCAGTAGGTCCTTACATGTTTACATTACTGTATTTTGAAGCCAAGTGGCATATACACTTGCAATCTTAAAACTTTTGTTCTGGTTTTGTTTAACTTCTTTTTTTTTTTTCCTAAAAGCAAATTTGGCTCAGGTAATAGTTTCTCAAAAGGGCAATGAGAAAAAAAAAAAAATACCTACCAGGATATTTTTTTTTTTTGGTTGGCAAATACCAAAGAACAAACTTTGCCATGAAAAGCCATCTGCATTTCATGAAAAACCAATGAAAGGCTAACCGGTCTCCCAAATCACCAGCTGTTTTGCAGTAATGCAGCTCTATGGAGAAGAACCACATTCAAACTCACTGGCCTCTACAGCTGAGGATTTTCTCTCTTTGGCATTCGACCCCATTATCAGATTTTTCATTGCTATTGTTTAAAATAAAAATTTACAACTTCTGGAAGGGATGGACATGTGGGCACAAGTTTCTAACAGCACCTTCCCAAACTCCTATTGAAATTGCCAAAATAATAACAAGGCATTATGGAAAGGGGGTGCAGTCACATGTCAGGATCTCCAAGGAACTTCTGTAGCTAGAAAGCCAGTTACTCCAGTTCAAAGAAGACCAACTCAGAACCCTGCTTCCCAAGAAAGCAGACTCAGGGCAGGTTTTCTCACTGAACTCTAGTTACGTCAACTACTTCAGAAGGTCAAAGGCTGAGGACTAATGGAGAACAGCGTGATGGTTCCTCGGGAATTTAAAAATAGAACTTACCTTGTGACCCAGCAATCTCACTTCTGGTTATTATCTGAAGAAATCCCCCTAAACACTAATTCAAAAAGATTTATGCACCCCTATGTTCACTGCAGCATTTGTACAATAGTCATGAGATGGAAGATACCTACATCCATCGATAGATGATTAGATAAAGAAGATACGGTACATATAAACAGAATACTATTTGGTCATGAAAAAGGATGAAATCTTACCATTTGTGACAAAATAGGTGTGCCTAGAGGGTATTATATGCTAAGTGAAATAAGTCAGAGAGAGTAAGACAAATACTGTATGATTTCACTTATATATGGAATCTAAAGAAGAACATAAACAAAAAAAACAGAAACTGACTCACAGAAACAGAACAAACTGAGGGCTGCCAGATTGGGGTAGGGAATGCAGGTGGAAAAGGTAAATAAGAAAATAAGAAGTACAATTGGTAGTTAGAAAATAGTCACGGGGATGTAAAGTACGAAATAGGGACTATAGTCAGTAATAGTGTAAAAACAATGTGTGGTGCCAGATGGGCATTGTACTCAGCAGGGGAATCACTCCATAAATTATACAAATGTCTAACCATTATGCTGTACACCTGAAACTAATATAAAATAATATGGAAGGTCAACTGTAACTGAGATATGAAATTAAAATTTTAATTAAAAATTTTTCTTTATTTTAACACACTTTTTTAGAAGGCTGAGTGCCGTTCAAGAGAATGTGTGGCTTAAGTGCCTTTTGCTGCAGCTTATCAGAGGCACTCCAAGTTGCTCTGCCGGGAGGCCCAGGGGACAGACAGGGTCACAGCAGGCAGACAGCCCTTCACACTTCTCCCTGACGCTATGGGCAGGGCCCTCTGCTCCAGTCTATGCTTACCACTCCTTTTCCCTCTCTCCTGGTGTTAATGGATTCTGAAGCATATCACAATCAGCCCCAGAAGCCCTATTTCATCAGAAAAACAAGATAACTGATCTCAAGGTCCATTTATACACTACTATTTCAGGGAACAAGGAATGGGCTGGCCCTTCTTTGCCTTTCCTCTTGTTACTTGAAGAATGTGAACACCTGTCACCAACCCACCCCCTCAAAACCTACAAAGAATTTCAGTTCTCCAGTAGCAGGTGCCTGAAAAGTCGAAGTGCAAATTTGGTCATGCAAATCAATACCAGACCTTGAGTCTTAAAAGATTCAGGTAGGAACTAAAGAAACTTTTAGAGTCCCCCCACAAATGTCTAGTCACAATTAGTCTACATTAAGATAAAGATGGTCAAAAAGTACGAACTTCCAGTTATAAGATGAGTAAGTCCTGGGGAGGTAACGCACAGCATGGTGACTGGGTTAACAATATCACAGTGTGAATTTGAAAGTTGCTGAGAGTAGATCTAAAAAATTCCCATCGTAAGGAAAAACAACTGTAATTATATGAGGTGATGGCCGTATGTCATATCATTATGTTGTATACCTTAAACAGATAAAATGTTACATACCAATTATACCTCAAAACTGGAGAAAATCAATCCAACAATCAATAAAACAATTAGGCCACGTTAGAGAGGCTATTCCATCACTGTTTTTTTCCCTGATGTTTAGAATTCAGCAAGAGTTTTCTTCTAACTCCTCCCTGAAATTACTTGAGCAGAAAAATGGAAGATAGGGACTTGATATCTCCTATGGAGTGGCCATGGACCAGGCATAGCGAGAAACACTTTATGTACATCATGTCACTCATCCTCTACCATGGCCTTGTAAAAGCCTCAGAAAGATACCCAGAGTTGGGAGTGCCAGAAACATATCGTAAGCCCAGAGTTATTTGTTTATCCACTCATTCAGCAAACATTTTACTGGATCCTTGTTCTGGTAGCTTCACAAGGAATGTCCCTATGGAGAACCCGAAGTTGAGACTGGTGCAGAGAGAGCCCCTGATCAGCTTCATCTATTACTTCAGTGCACCAGGCAGACATCATCCATGTCTAAGAATACCATGTCGACAGAGCTGGGGAAGCACTGAATAAATAACCTGTCAGTGATACTAAAGCTACGAAGTTTGTACTGACTCCAAAATGCCTGCTTTTCCTACCAACCTTCCCCCCGCAGTGGGTGAGCCATCAGCAGACCACAGGACATGCAAAATCCCACAACAGGAACAGGAAGAGGAGGAATAAAAAGGCTAAAAATGCATCCTGCCCGGTCCACACACTCTAGCAGAGCCGGGCTTTGCTGCAGTTTCCTCCTCTGAGTCTGTATTTAAATCAAAAGGAAACACTGGGTTTCAACCCACCTCGAGTTTCCAATGAGTAAACACAGCTGGAAAACCAAATGGTGTTCTTGCTGCTACTTTTCTGCCTCTCTCTCTCTCTCATCACACACGAAAATGCCTCTGTTTGGATGGTCAGGGTCCCTGGGCATCTTCAGTTAGAACACGACAGGCAGGTTTGTCACCATCTGGGTTTTGTTGTGGCCTCCACGGCCTCCTCTGCCCACAGCCCCGGGCCTTCCAGCTGTTCCCAAATGTAGGTCATGGGCTGCAAGAGAGCTCTGGGAAGAAAACTTGCAAATCCGGAGCAGAACCAGAAAAACAGCCCCTGGCAGTGCCTCAGAAATGAATACCATCTCAGAGTAGGAAGTTAAAAGTCACAGCTACGAAGATGGACTTCAGGTTCCTGGTTACAAAAAAACACAGTACTTGGCCCATTTGATCCCATCCTCGTTTCCAAAGCCCCAGTCCCATGTCTAAACCACTTTCTAAATGGGAAAGCAGGGCCTGGGGATGCACCATATTTTAATTTTTTAACTGTATTCTACTGAAATCGACAGGTCTGCTCCTAAATTGTTAGAAGTTTTTATTAAAACAAAAACATTACACACACACACACACAGTCTAGGCCCTTATGAGCCAATTTGGTTTCTTGTTGGACGACAAAAGGAAGCTTGTCTGTGACTAATTAAATTAAAAAAAAAGAAAGTTAAAATCAAAGCTGCCCCAGGTAACCCCAGCTTATGAATCCACATTCCAAAAAGCTTTAACAGAATATGTGGGGGAGGTTGTGTGTAGTGGGCGGGCAGGGGCTGTATGGGAACTCTGTATGCTCTGATCATTTTTGCTGTGAACCTAAAACTGGCCTAAAAAATTAAGTCTATTTTTTCTTTAAATTGTAACACAGGAGCTTCAACTACACACGACATTTTGCTATTGAAATAATGAGATTAAAAAACAGTCTGTTTCCCAGTTGGCCAAGAGATACGCGTAAGCCACACTCAAGCTGCACTGTGGGGTGGATCCCAAAACGCCCGTCTGGGTGGCACCCCTTCTTCCCCAGGCAGTGGAAAAGCAGAATCTAACTCTCCACACCCCTTTCTTGTCCTTCATCCCAGGCACAGGCAGCAGAGAGCACAGGAGGAAGCCAGCCCCGGGATGCAGGGGGCATGGAGGGGCCACAGAGTGTCCCAACAGAGTCCCCTTTGTAGGTCCCAAAACCCCGTTCGTAGCTGCCTATTTTCTATGAAGCCACAGCATTCATTTTAATGTTCCTTCCACTGGAAGCCTCTAGACTCACATTCTTATTACCAAACCATTTGTCCTCACATGCCCCTACTATGATGTACAAAAACAGGGACAATTTGTTTTGGGGTTTTTTTCCTACTATGTAAATATTGTTGACTTCTCTGCGATCAGACTCATCTCTGGTGACCAGTGCATCTCCCTGATACTTTCTCAATGGGAAGAGTCAGAAGAAACAAAAAAAGGAAAAGCCTCAAACCTTACAGTTGTTAGATAAATCCCAAAACTCTTTTATAGGTGTGAGTCTGGAGGCTCTCCTTTTGCATGACCCAAAACCTAAGAACCATAAATGACACACGCACAAAGGGACACAAACTCCTCCTCACTGACCGGAAGGCCATCAGAGATAGAGGAACACGGCCTGGAGAGAATGAAGGCAGGTACCTCATCAACAGCGCGGGCACCTTGCCAGTTTGCAAGGGCAATTTTGAGGACAGACTTTGATCTTAATACAAATAAAAAAAAAAAAAACTGAAAGAAAGAGGCAGCTTTTTGAGTATTATCTGCCATGTGTATTTCTCAGTTCCTGCCCTTCTGAAGGTCCTACAAGGCCTCCACTCCCAGGCACGATGCCCTGTAGCATGTCCACAGGCACAGACCCCAGGGGGGCCTCTGTGGCTCCCGGACACAGGTCCTGCCCTGAGCGGACACAGGCGCAGCCCCTGCAGTGCTTAGCGACCACCTGAAGAGCACTCTCTGCCCTTATTTATACGGATCACTCCGTAGCAACTCCCCCCTCTGTTCAATCCCATGATGGGGTTTTCCTGGATTTTCTCCATTTTCCTGCCGAATCTTTCTGAGTTCCATCAGTGGATTCCCCCAGGGCTCCATCCTCGGCCTTTCTCTCCCACTCCTCCCTCCCAGTGTGACTTCACAGACTCTTTCATGGGCTGTTGGCTTCACTTATCCTCCTCTAGACGAACACCCAAATCTACATGTCCAGTCCAGACCTAACTCCAGAACTGCAGACTCACGTTTCCAAATGCCTTTAGGTATTTGAAAGTTCCATGAATACATTAGAAGTACCAGGTCCAAAATCGGACTCATTATTGTCTGGACCAAATTCACTCCCCCACAAACTCCCCACTTCCCTTCAAGGTCAAGGGCAGCATATCCCTCTTTCAGCCCCATGTCACTAAGTCTCCCAGTCTAGCTGCTAACCCTTCTTCCACTCGTGTGCTCCTCCCTGTCTGGTTCAGGCCTTCATGGTACTTTGTTCTAACCGCACAGATGAACGGCCACCCAGCCAGCAGATTGTCTTGCTGCTATTAATTCTGCCCTCCAATCCATCCTCCATAACCACTAGGCTTTCCTTTCAAAACACATTCCTGCTCCTACCCCTGTCTTAGTAAAACCCTTCCATGCTACTGCCCACCAAAGAATGCCCAAATGGTTAACAAGCCATGCACACCTTCGCTGATCTCGTCCTATCTTCCAACACTCCTCACAGAGCACCCTACTCTCCAACCACGCAGAACAAGACTTTCAGAATCAGCCAAGATGTTTTACACATTCCTTCTCTGCGTCTGCCCTTCTCACTGCCTGGAGAACTCATTGACGTACCTCGGGACCCACTGCAAATATCATCCGCTTCCTGAAGCGTTCCCAAACCCTCCATCCCCTTCAGAATCGTTACTCCTTCCTCTGCATCCCAGATATACTTTGAAAACAGCTCTAGTGTATGATGTACACCAGGTATTTAATGACATGTAATTTAATGACTTGTTTACGCATCTTCCTTCTCAGTCTACAGGGAGGGCCGCGAGGTCAAGAATGTATATCCTCCTGCCTGGATCATGCGCAGGTTTAGAAAAGCAGCTCATTAAGTTTCTCAAGTTGAAGCACAGACCAGCTGGGGGACATGTTTCCCAGCTTGCAGACAGGAAGCGAGGAGAAAGAAGGAGTTAGGGTTGAATCTTCAAAACACAAAGAATAGTTACCAAGGGCTTAAATTTCTGTTTAACAATTGGCCTGGTGGGAAGCATTTTCATCAGAAAGCCTTACTTCCTCCAAGTTTTCTAAAAACATCACCCTATCAGTTTGAATCCTGCAGGTTCTTTCTCAGCCAAAAGGAATTTCCCTTTAAATACAAACTATTCAGACATTTCCAAGATATGAAATGTTAAAAACCAGGATTTTCCACTCAGACAACTAGGAAACTGTTTGCGGATATTTTTTTTTACCCAGACTCCTCTTATTTGCCAAGAAGTCTAAAAAGGACTTTTTTTTTTTCTGGTATTAAAAAAAAAAAATGTTTCCTACCTCTGTGCCTCTCTGTTTTTCCATTCTTTATTTTGTCTGGTTTTTACTGAAGCAAGGTTATAAGTCAGAAAACACAGGCTACAAAATGCAAAACTATCTCTGCCAACTGAGTGGCCCCAAGGAGACAGGCAATCAGCTGAATTCTGCTGTTGTTTTCATCACCCATTTTTTAAAGATGAGAGAATTTCCAGAGTAGGAACATAATGCTCGGCACAAGACTGGAATAAAAAGGAATCTTTGGAGCTGTGTGATATGAACACTGCATTTTACAGATGGAGACACTGAGACCTGGGATGTGAAGTGACTTGTACTATGAAGAGGTCCCACATCAAAATGCTTGACGCTCCAAAGAAAAACTCTCTTCCGAGAGCCACCATTGATACGTCTAACAAGAAGCAGGCATAGACATTTGGGTGGCTCAGAGTAACCCACCTAAACTCTAAAAAATAAAAAAATAAGACAGTAATGTCAATAAAGTTTAGATAAATAAATTACACTGGAATAGAGAAATTCAAAGGTGGGCAAATCGACATGAGGTGACTAGAAGTGAACTCAACAGCAGCCGTACACATCCGAGGAATGCAATCGTACATGATCCAAGAAGTCATGTCTGACTTTCACAATCCTAGAAAAAAGTAGACGAACCACCACAGAAAAGCCCAGTTTCCCCACCTGAAGAAGTAAACAGCACAAGCCCAGTCAAAACACAGCCTGCATCTGACGGGTGCCACTGACTCTAGCAACAGCTGTGTCCCAGCAATGCCCCGTGAGCTTCTCACGAGTTTACACTGCAGGGAGGCTGAGTCACAAAGCGTTTCCTGAGATGGATGGGGTGCAGTGATGAGGAGAATCAACGTGTACCCCGGCTCTTCCTAGTCAGAGTAACACGTCAGGAAGATTCAAGGGTCACCTGATGAGGGCCCAACAGAACCTTAGGTCATCCTCCAAGATCTCTCGCTGTTCATCAATAGACAAATAACATACAAGATCTGAGGACTAGCTATCCTGAAGCTGACAGAGGAGCCCAAAGGAGCTCGCATTTTAACAGGTGGGAAAGAAGCCCCTGAAAGAGGAAAAACTAAACCCATCAAAATGTCACAGAAGCCAAAGCCAAGCGAGTTACCAGATGACCTTATGGTCACTTAGCAGTTCCAGGAGGCCTCGCAGGCAAGGACAGAGAAAAGGCTAGATTTAGAGGTTAGGAAGAAGCAGGCAGACCTTCTAGAAACAGTGGGAACCAGAACATACAGGAGGCAGGAGTAAGTAGAAAGTGAGGAAATGGAGGCTGTAGCGACTGACCACTGGTTGGAGCAAACCTGGCAGTAAACAAGAGGAAAAAAATAAGCAAGAAGGGGTAATAGCATCCGGCAAACGTGTGTTCAAGGCAGAGACCTGTGTTTATGGCAGAAGGTAGAAGCTGGGGAGAAGAAGAAATGGAGATAGACGAGAGAGAATAACTACAGGCCCCTGTGCTTCCCACATGATGTCAGTCAGACTCCTGAGGTCAGGACGTCTCTTCCCAGAGACAGGATGTCTGACCTAGGAGAGAGAGGAGAAAAGGTGTCTGTGATGGGCCAGGCAGTGATATGTGAAGAAACTGAGACCCAAAGTGGTAAGGTAACCTGCCCAGAGAACCAGTGGCCCTGGATGCCAAGTCTACCTGGCTCGAAAGCCCACCCTTCCCACAATGCTGCCTCAAGACTCCTGTAGTGCAAACTGAGACTATTAGAAGAGCATCCCCACCACCAGCCCCACATCTTGTTCTCTCAACGAAACAAGATAATGACACAGAATTACCCAAGTCACTAAATTTTCAGATTTGCTGAAGCATTTACAAGAATGCGGAGTTTAAAAACTACATTAATAAAAGGCCGCCGAGCTTATCCATTCTGAGACTTCCTCGCTCGACTTAATTGTGCATCAAGCAATTATCATGTATCTCTGAGCATCCTGTACTTAGCTAAACATCTGGGAAGTAAAGAAAAAATCTGTCCTTGGACAGCTCGGGTGCCAGCCAACCTCTTTACTGCTCTGGGCTTCTGATTCCGCATGGATAAAATGGGCCATCACCTCCTGTGTGCCTCTTGGTTAACCTAGACGATGCCATTCAGGGAAAGCCTGAAGTCATCTGGAACATCATCTGGAAGAACCCCAGAGCATGCAGTGAGCAGGGAGATGTTGGAATAGGCTCACGGTTGACACAGAGACGATGGGTCTCATCATTTCCTTTCAATCCTGATGTGACACAAGCAAGTCATGTGAACACTGCTCCCTCATTCATAAAATCACTCAGACACACTGCAGCCATAGGCTTTCTACCCTACCTAATCCAGCCACGGCCTAAGGCCATCTTCCCAAGAAAGTCAGCAGATAGGTCGGAACCATGCCCGAGGCAGGCAGTCCAAGCTGCAAATAGGCACACCCTTATCAATATTTGAATAGCCATACGCAATGGGAAAAACAGCTTCTTTGAAAACTGGCATTCAGCTTCCCATCTGCCGATATGAGGTTGTGTGGACCTCAAACCAAACCAGACATTCTTATCTTGCACCGTGAGCATGATTACAGGCTCAGCTAGTTAACTTCAGCCCTGATATTTGACCCTGATGAGGAGAGTTCACATAATATAGTTAATTTTATCTTTCCTAGTTAGTGAGCTGAGACAGCATACTCCCTCCAGAATGACCTTTCAGAGACTACTGCTCTCTCAAGGGTCTTCCTTCATCCGACACTATCAGCACAGCTAAATTATGTTCTTAGAGCTTTGCCACTGGCACAGCATTTGGTTTAACCTTTGGCTTCCAATGCTAACTGCAGATTTTTAAACATTCTCCACTTGGTAGCCCATCTTCATGAGAAAAACAACCATTAATTAAATGAACACATCTTTTAGTTAAGGACTGCCAACTCAGACCATTTTATTAATGGTCATTACAAATGGTCACACTGATTTGAGCCTCCAATATTTCCTCCATCCCCATACGACTAATCTAAGCCAATCATGCAAACCCCTTTTCAGCCATTGGTTAGAAACGGTCACGTATTCCAATCCTTGCCAACAAAACTCAAAGAGAAATCAGCTGGGGGGCTTCTGAGAAAAGTTTCTTCCATCCTAAGAAGAACCATAAGGAAGTCACAACTTTCTTCTTCCTCTGAATATTGTCAGTTTGAATTGAACACCTGAAAGTCATGAGTATGAGCTGCCTTCAGGTTGCCGCCAACCTAAAGATGAAATCTGCATATAGATGGATGAAATCTGGGTCCATGACGACGCCTAGGGGTTACTGAATCAGCCAATCAATCAAGTAGCTGTACTTGCAGGCCTTTTGCAACAAGAAAAATTTATTTACTATATAAGCAATCAGAATCAGTTTTCAGTTACTCGCAGCTGCAAGCATTATAACTCAATCCAACCAGTAACCTGGAAGCAATGCCTCATTTCTCCTGCAGGAGCAACTTACATCAGACCTCCACGAACATTATCACTCAGGGATCTTTCAGAAAGAAGGCTTGTGCGATACTCGGTGCCGCCCTCTCATCTTTCAGGACTGTACCCAAGTCCGCCTTCCCCCACACCCTGTTAACACCATGAGAACAAATTCAAAGCCAATAATATAATGGGTCAAAGATTTTTTTTTTTACCAAGCCAGTGAAAACCCTTTAGAACATAGACAAATCAGCAACACGCAACACACAACACACAACACACAAGGCCATAGTAGAGGGTTAAGAGGGTCCACCCCAACTCCCCAAATATTCCTCCCCCACTACCCGGCTATTGCCTTAGGTTCTCCATTTAGAAATGCACCCTTTCGACCTGAAGTAACTACTGTTAAAAATGTCAGCGTAAGCTAATCAAGTCTTTCCGGAGAGCAAAATTCAAAAGGAAAAACTGGGAAGAGAACATCATTCAAGTGAGCACGTGGAGTACACAAAGCAAGGGAAACCCAAAAGGAGTGGAAAAAAGTGAAGAGAGGGCCTTGAAGACAAATTGTACTCACTTCGCAATTTTGTCTCCTACTGGAAATCAGTTTGTGGAGGTCCGGTGACCAGAAGGAATGGTACTCTCAAGCCAAGGGGACCCAGGTTTCCCCTCAGAACCCGGCCAGGGGCCACCAGTAGGAGGCAAACAACAAACCACCAGCGGCAGTATCCCACCAGAGCTCCACCAGTCTCTGGGCCAAGGAGGAAGGGGGAATGGCCAGCCTGCAAGATGTGCCAACTCCATTCTGGCAAGCAGTGAGAGATGCAGAAGCCAGACGGCCTTCACATCCGGACACCAGGCAGGCTGGACATTCCCGTACCTCCCCACCTATCGCTGTCTGGGTTCAGTCATTTCACTCTAAGATCCAACTGGTGTTAAAATCGAAGTAGCATAACCAGTCATTTTACACAGACCTGGATTCATAGGAATTTAACATTTAAAACAAGCAGAACTTCGGTCATCATCTTTGCAAAGACTAGGGAGTTAGTTCCTATGGTATAGGTTTTTGGAAAGATAAAATCATTGCATTAATTGATAAAATCTCTATTCTCCAGATTGCTAAACTGAAATATAAGAAAGTTACCAAGATCACTGAGTTTATCCCACACAAACCCTGTTAACCCTCCACCCTGGCCACCGAGGGCCCCTCTGCCAGCTGGAAAAGTGTTGAGCAGTAATAGCACCCCAGATCCCCCTCTGCCCTCAAGGAAATTCAGGCTAAAGTTACGTCTAGTCCAGTTTTATGCGTACCTTTAAACTGTCGTTTTTCATTTTCTAAATATACTCAGGAGGTAAAAATCTGAACAGTACCAACGGGATAGTGTGTAAGTAACTAACTCCCTCTTCTCTCTCCCTCTCCTGACCTCCCATCCCCCAAGACCCTTTCCTAGGAGTACTCCTCACTGACTTAAAATACGTTTCATCATCTGGATGGGAACTATTTTTTAAACTTCAAGAAGACCCAAGTTCTAATGATTCAGGATCTAATGAGCAAGTCCATATTCATTCTACCTACGTGCTTCATTATTTTGTAGACTTTGAACCTGTATCCTCTAACTAAGCCTTTGTCCTGGACCAAGAAGTCTTCCTCATAACTAACCAAAGGAGAAAAATATTGCTCCTGATGACTCACGGAAGGCCCCTGAGACACTTTACAATCCCAGCCTCAGGCAAATCGAATCTTCTAAGTTTTTTAAGTCAGGTAGGTGACAGGTTTTCTAAAACAGGGCATTAGCAACCATGCGTGTGGGAACTAAATGCCTTGATTTAGAGTAGAGTGATTATGCTAGGAAGGCTTGGTGGCTAGCACCTCCGGCTCTGTTAAAAATTAGCTGCCTTCAGGCTCGGCAAGTTCTGACTCTGCAATCGTCCTCTCCCATGCTCTAACTCCATTCCTTCACTTTAAGTCTGGATCCTTCATTCAGAGCATGCAGGCCACAAACGTGGACTTTGGAGGCAGGCAGACTTGAAATTAGTTTCTGGTTCTGTCACTAATTAGCTTGTAAAATGAAAAAAATAAAAATGACTCCTTCAATGGGTTCGATGCTATACTTTTTGAAAAGCACTAAGTACAAGGTCTTTCAGCAGGACCAGCGACATGATCTTTGGGACTCAATACAAAATGGAAAGTTGGGGTGCCTATTCAGAAACTATTAAGGATTTCAAGATAATGAAAGCAGAGAAGTGGGACTGCACAGGTGGCAACTCATGAAGCCAGCCCTCCCTTTCGGATAATAATAGACGGAAGCTATCATCATCTTACCACTTTCCTAACTTACATCTGTGCCTTACCCTCCCTGCAGGCTTTCCTATCCCTACATGACACACAATCCACTTAACCTGGAAAGTTTTATGGGTCATTCCAAACACAAGCACTGTGTCTCAGAAGTAACCTGCATTTACATGGACGATGACTGACCAACATAGGGGATTCGAAAACAGAAGGTGCTGTTACCACAGGCTCATGCCAGACATGTTCCCACCTTAGGGCCTTTGCTCCGCCTTTCCATCCAACTGAGATAACATTCTCCCCTCCTTCAAGCCTTTCTTTGTTCAGATCCACTTTCTATCGGAAACTTATTCTAATCTCTCGATTCAATACCATAGTTGCCTTTCCTCCATCCTATTTCCTCCATTTCTCATGCCTTGTTCTTTTACTTCTTCCATACCACTTATATTATCTAACATACTATTTCACTTACTTTTTTGTTACACTTATCGTTTATTGTTTATTTCTTCTACACAGACACACACACACACACACACACACACAAGAAAGCATGCTTCTCAAGGTCTGGAATTTTTATCTGCTTTGGTTCATTGATATATCCCAACTGCTTAGAACAGTGTTAGGCACATGAAAGATATTCAATAACTATTAATTAAAAGAACAAATAAATCTTTAAGTGAATGCACAATCAGGCCATTTCTTTTTTCCTGGAAGTCCATTCCACATTATGGACAAATGACAATAACAACCAGCCCTGCAACTGGATACCCAAGAGAGTTCAAGTAACAGATGGGAAAGTTATCTATTTTCAGATCTCTGCCAAACTCCCTTAGTTTAGAAGGAATATAATCCAGTCGTCTGTGCTACTAAATCCAATACCTCTTTCAACACTAATTCATATACACAGTTTTTTGGCAATGACTTGTGGCAATCATGAGTGGCATTTTATATGCGTGAGCTGCCCAGAAGAGAGATGTGTCCCTAAGCGATGAACATAGTCATTTTTAAAAAGCAAAATTAAAAGAAAAATGACATATTGCTGCTTCATTGTAATGACACAGAAAAGTTGAGCTCTTCATCCCAAAAGGGACACAAGGCCTCTGCCCCTGAAACTGTGTATGAAGATGTTAGAGCCAGTCCAAGCTCTCCGGCCTGGAGTAATGTCACAGTCACAGATAGCATCTCAAACGCTGGCCTGTGATCACACAAATACAAGTCATGGGGCCCAAGAAAGGAAATGGTGACACCTGTGCATAATTCATCCCACCTGCCCAAAGACAACCCCGAAGTAGTGCACTACAGTGGCTGGAGGGGACATTCACACAGGGTTTAAGAACAAAAGAGAGGCGCTGCCCCTCCACACATGGTTATAATGCAGTCCCTGACAGCAAAACCATCTGCAGCATCCAATTATCAGAAGATATCTGAAGGCCAAGGTGCTCTAAGTTCTGTACTGCTGACAGGAAGCACATCTGGGCCCCCAATCCAAATGCAGCCCACGCAGTCTCCTCGGGACAGGCTCGACGAGCACAGCCTGGCAGATCACACTACACACCACATCTGGCTTTTGCCCCAGCATGAACTACCATTCCCTCTCCGCCCTGAGCTCAGCATTTTTTAAACAAGCCATTCTCAGCCACCACAAACGCTTTGGTGGGAATCACAGGGAGGCCCTCATCCTTTTTCCCAAAATAACATCAGGCAGAGAGGCAAAGGCCAAAGAGGTGGAGCCTGCAGGCCATTTTGCAAAAGTTTCAAATATCCTGGCATTGACCCTATTAAAAGAATCATGAAGGAGAAACAGCCGAGCCTCTCTGTTTTCTCATTAATGTCCTTTCCCCACCCATTTCTGCGTTTATAAAAAAAAAGAAACAAAGAGATCTCACATACAAGTCATTTACCAGTGCTAACTATGGGGAACAAAATTCCACTTCACAAACTTAATATCAAAAAATTGAAATTGAAAACTTTCAAAGACATGTGCTTGCGCTGTGACAGTTTAGTCTCGGAAGGGGTCTCAGACAGAAGAACGGACGAGGAACTGGTGAGAGCTGTCCCACCTTCCCCAAAGCCTTTCCGAAATATGCAACTACCTCAGATTTTCCATATGCCTCCGAAGAGGGAGGAAGCAGATTTCTTGGCTGTATGAATAAAGCGATCCTCCTCCCACTGCGAAGGAGCCTTTTTCTAAAACACACACGAAGTATAAAGAAAGGAAAGGAAGAGCGAGAATAGGACAGCAGAGGAAAGAAAGCTAGTGGGTTTGGTCTGGTTTTTAAAAACCGTCCCACAAAAGTCGGCAGCAAGCTCAACAGACACGTTATTCTCAAAACACCTGACCCTTGGCCGCTTTGCAGTACTGAGAGCAACAGAAAACGGTATTACCCAGATGGGAAAGCCTGGGGTGGAGGGGGGGGGGGCTATGAAATGCTCAGGTAACATTGTGTCATTACGATCATTGCAAGTGTAAAAGGATCAGCTGCGCGCTTCCACCCATGCAGCTAGAAAGCCAGATCTCTTCCTTCTGGGCTGGCCTCTCCCCAAACACTCCCACCCCAGGCCCCAGTTCCCAGCTGCTCCTCTGATGACAACACCCCCCCACACACCCCCATTCAGGGCGCCCCTTCCTCGGCCGGCGCAGCCCTCACCGTGTGATACAGGAGCGCCTCGCCCTCCCCGGGCTCTGACAGCTCGCTCAGCTTGCGGTCCCACTGCAGGACGCCCTGCTCCCCGCTCTCCAGCACCTCCATGGTGGTCCGAGGCGCGCCGGGCCGAGGAGGATGCTGAGCGCCGGAGGGGCGCGGGCAGGGCCGCCTCCGAGGGCGAGAGCCGGCTCCGCGAGGATGCGTGTGCGCGTGTGCGTCGTCGATGCACTCAGGGGGATGCTCGCTCCCCGGCCTGAGAGCTGCCCAGAGCTCCCGTCCGGTGTCCTCGGGGAGCGGAGGGAAGTCCCCGGGGAGACAGGCCGCCCAGGGGCCGGGCAGAAGGGCTCGCAGGGGGTTAAAGCACGGCGTGCATCCAAAATGCAGGCAGATCCGCTCTCACGCCAAGAAAACTTTCTCGGCGAGCCCACTTTGCACAGCTGCCGCGGACGCAAACTTCGAGGTTACCCAGTAGCTCCCCAGCTCGACTCCGGGACCCAGCTGCGACTCCACCCCCCTCCAGGGCAGCAGCCAATCGGATACTCCGCTCTCCCACCGTACCCAATCAGAAGTCTTTCTCTCCGCTAAGTCCCGCCCCCTAAGGCAGGGCCTGCGGGAAGTCTCGGCCCAGACCCTGGAATGTGGGCGGGAGGTGCCTCTGACGTCACCGGGGCGCTCCTCCCGCGGCTGCAAAGCCAGCAGCCGGGGCCCGAGGCAGCGGACCAATGGAGAGCTTGGGTCTGAGAGTGATGGACGTGGGTTGTGGCCAATGAAAAAGGAGCGCCTCGGAGGGCCGTCCAATCAAATAGCGACAAGAATCCATCTGTATGGAAGAGGGCGGTGCGCGCACTCTTCCTGCAGAGGCTCCGCAGACGGCCGCACGCGCACCCGGAGGAGGGGAGTGCTGCAGGGAGGGCCGGCTGCTGCACCGTACTACAGAGTATCAAGTCGATGAGTTCGTTTGAGTCTTTGGGGATTTTAAAAAAATGAATGACATGTTCTGCACAAATATAAATGTCCCCCATTGTGCGTGAATTCCTAAAATCAGAGTTCTGGCACATTCCTTGCTTGGTCTTCACCTTTTTTTGTCCTTTTTGTTATGTCCTCCTGCTGACTTATTTATGTGCTTCGGTTATTTTTTTTTTCCTTTCATTCACTCAACAGACACTACGGTTTCTTAAGAGCCAGTGGCTCGCGTGTTCGGGTGCTAGAGCAGTCAACTAAAGACCATAGAAGTTTTTATCTCATTGCAGGAGTCAGGCAGTAAACTTTGGGGAGGAGTTTGTGTTTTCCTGACTGACAGGGAGGCCAGGGTGGCTGCAGCATGATGTGCCAAGCAATGAGTGATGGGAGAGATGGCCCTAGAGATGGGCAGCAGCAAGACCACACGTCCTGATTAGATAAAAGGGCCTATTCTAAAGGATTTCCCCCAATGTTGTGATTTTTCCACTCCTTTTAGACTCCTCTTAAGAAAACAAAGTCCTTGAATAGAGTTTGCTCATTTTAAATATAAAGGAGGGTTTGACGATTGACGAATTTCCTTACAATGGCACATTCAGGTATTAAGTATTTACTTTGTCCCCTGGGCAAGTATTTTTTTGGTGGATGAGGTCAGTCAAATGTCTTAGCACTCTGCTGTGTCTAAGCAGCCGTTTATCATGGAAACTTCATTTGTCTGGTGCTCTCTCTTGGCTCTCCTGAGAACAATTTTATGCTCAAGTGGAAATTATAGTGTATGGTCATGCACCTTCCTTATGTAATCGTTTTCTCATTTTCCTCTTGGTCCTTGGTTTTTATTTTCCAACCTGCTTCCCCCTTCACCACATCCTTTTCATAGATTACCCTTTTGGATTTTTAAAGACCTTTTATATATTTTTTTTGTAGGATAACACTCAACACAAGCGAAGTAAGAAACATGTACACCCTCCTTAATATTGGAATATAAATATTTATTTGCCGAACAGTTCTGCTTCCAATAAAATTAGGCCCTGGTCATGCCCCATGTGGAAGGCAGCTTCTAAGATGCTCCAGTGATCCTGCTTCTTGGTGTTTATGCCCTGTGTAATAACACTCCCCTTGAGTACGAGCTGGACCTGGGGACTTTCTTCTAGCAAATAGAATACGACAAAGTGATGGTCTGGCAAAGGATCCGGGGCCCTGCCTTGCTCATTTTTCCTTCCTCTCTTGCTTGTGTGCCCTGAGGGAAGCTGAGGGAAGCCAGGCCGTGAGTCACCTTATGGAGAGGCCCACATAGCAAGGAACTAGGAAGGTGTCCAGCCAACAGCCAGCAAGGAACTGAGGACCTCAATCCAGCAACCCATGATTACTACCTGAATCCTGCTACTAACCATATGAATGACCATGAAAGCAAGTCCTCCCACAATCAAGCCTTCAGATCACTGCAGCCTTGTGAGAGACCCTGAGCCAGAGGACTCAGCTAAACCTCACCTAGATCCCTGACCCACAGAAACTAAAGGCAATAAATGTATATTGTTTTAAGCCACTAACTTTTTCCTTCATAAAATAAGTAATATAATAGCTGATGTCCTAAAAATTTAATTAAATTTGTACTCTAATAGTAATATTACAGTCGATACTGGTGAGTTTTTTCAGTCTCCTTGGTTTTCCTGTATTTTTCTCCCATCTCCCATGCAATGAATATAAGGCTTCTCACTAGCCTATGTCCTGTTCTATATCTTAAGTCTAGAGTTTGTCCCTTTCCCTCTCATTTTTAGGAGTTAGCAATTTCGTTGACTCTTTTTCCAACATTTGTTCTTTTTTTTTTTTAGATATAATTGACATATATTAGTTTCAGGCATACAACATGATTCAATATTTGTATATATTTTGAAATGATCACCACAATGTCTAGTTATAGTCACTATGCTGTACTTTACACCCCCAGTACTAATTATTTTGTAACTGTAAGTTTCTACCTTTGGTTCCCCTTCATCCATTTGGCCTACCCCTCATTTCCTTCCTCAGCAGCTCTTTGTATCCATGAGTCCAGTATTTTTTTTAATACCCCACATATGAGTGAGATCATATAGGATTTGTCATTCCTCTGTCAAATTTCACTTAGCATAATGCCGTCAAGGACCATCATGTTGTTGCAAATGAAAAGATAGCCTTTTTATGACTGAATAATATTCCATTGTTCATATATATACCACATTTCCTGTATCCACTCATCCACTAATGGACACTTAGGTTGCTTCCATGCCTTGGCTATTATAAATAGTGCTTCAGTGAACAAGGGGGTGCAGCTATCTTTTCAAGTTAGTGTTTTCATTTCCTTTGGATAAATACTCAAAAGCGGAATTGCTGGATCATATAGTAGTTTTAATTTTTAAGGATACTCCATACTGTTCTTCATGGCAGCTGCACCAATTAACATTCCACCAACAGTGCACATCCTTTCTTCCACAGCCTCGCCAACACTTGTCATTCCTTGTCTTTTTTATAATAGTCATTCTAACAGATGTGAGGTGGTACCTCATTGCATTTCCTAGATGATTGGTGATACTGAGCACCTTTTCATGTAACTGTTGACCATCTATATGTCTTCTCTGGAAAAATGTCTGTTTGGATCCTCGGCCCATTTTTTAATCAAATTTTTTGTTCTTTTGCTGTCGAGTTCTTTGACATTATATATTTTAGATACTAACCCCTTTTCAGATATATGAGTGCAAATAATTTTTTTCTGTTGCAATTTTTTGTTGGTTTCCTTTACTGTACACAAAGCTTTTCAGTTTGGTGTAGCCCACTTGTTTATTTCTGCTTTTCTTGCCTTTACTTTTGGTATCAAATCCAAAAAAATCATCATGACGAACAATTTCAAGGCACTTACCACCTATGTTTTCTTCTGTTTTATGGTTTCAGATCTTACAGTCAAGTCTTTCATACATTTCATATGCATTTTTGTATGGTATAAGGTAATGGGTTGCTGGATTGAGTTTTCCCAACATCATTTATCCCTTGTGCTAAATTAATTGACCAAAAATGTATAATCTATTTCTGAACTCTCTGTTACACTGATCTGTGTGTCTGGTTTTATGCCAATACCATACTGTTTTGACTACTACAGCATGGTAATATTGCTTAAAAACAAGAAGCACGATGCCTCTGGCTTTGTTGTTCTTTCTCAAGGTTGCTTTAGCTATTTGAAGTCTTTTGTGTTTCCATACAAATTTTAGGATTGTTTGTTCTATTTTTGTAAAAAACACCATTGGAATTGTAGTAGGGATTGCATTGAATCCGTAGATTGTATTAAGTAGTATGGGCATTATAACAATATTGTCTTCCAATGTATGAGCAGGGACTATCTTTACATTTATTTGTGTCCTCTATTTCTTTCATCAATATCTTATAGTTTTCAGAGTACAGGATTTTACCTTCTTAGTTAAATTTATTTCTAGGTATTTTATTTTCTTTGATGCCACTGTAAATGAAACTGATTTTCTTAATTTCTCTTTCTGATAGTTTGTTATTAGTATATAGAAACAAAAGATTTTTATATATTGGTTTCGTATTCTGCAACTTTACTGAATTTGTTTATTCTAATAGTTTTTTAGTGGAGTCTTTAGAGTTTTCTACATAGAATGTCAGGTCATCAGCAAATAGCAACAGTTTTACTTCTTTCTTGCTTATCCAGATACCTCTTATTTCTTTTCCATGTACCTGTTGCCATGGCTAGGATTCCAATACCATGTTGAATAAAAATAATGAGAGTGGGAATCCTTGTATTGTTCCTAATCTTAGAGGAAAAGTTTCACCTTTTCACCACTGAGTATGATGTTAGCCATTGGCTTGTCATATATGGGCTTTATTATGTTGAGTTATGTTCCCTCCATACTCACTTTTAGAGAGTATTTATCATAAGTGGATGTTTAATTTTGTCAAGAGCTTTTTCTGCATCTAAGATGATTTGTGTCTTTCATTTCGTTAATGTGATGTACCACATTGATTGATTTGTGGCTACTGGACCACCCTTGCATCCCCGACATAAATTCAGCTCAACCATGGTGTATGATCTTTTTAATGTATTGTTTAATTCAGTTTGCTAAAATTTTGCTGAGGATTTTTGAGTGTATATTCATCAGGAATAATGGTCTGCCATTTTCTTTTCTTTTCTTATTGCATCCTTGTTTGGTTTTGGTATCAGGGTAATGCTGGCCTGGTAAAATGAGTCTGGAAGAGTTCTCTCCTATTTTTTTCAAAGAGTTTGAGAAGGATTGGTACTAATTCTTCTTTAAAAGTTTGATAGAATTCACCAGTGAAGCCATCTGGTCCTAGAATTTTGTTTGTTGAGAGGTTTTTGATTACTGATTCAATCTCCTTTCTAGTAATGTCTTCAGATTGTGTCTGCTCCTGATTCAATCTGGGTAGGTTTTATGTTTCTAGAAATTTATTCATTTCTTCTAGGTTTATCCAAATTTTTGGTTTACAATTGTTCATAGTAATATCTTACGATCCTTTGTATTAACTATGGTATTGGCTGCAACTTCTTTTTCAATTCTGATTTTCATTTGAGTTCTCTCTTTTTCTCTTAGTGAATCAAGTTAAAGGTTTGTCAATTTTGTTTATCTTTTCAAAAAAACAACTCTTAGTTTTATTGATTTTTTTCTATTGCCTTTTAATCCCTGTTTTAAATTTTTCTTCTCTGACCTCTATTGTTTCCTTCTTTCTACTAACTTCAGCCTTCCTTCTTGTTTTTCTAGTTCTTTAAGATGTAAAGTTAGGTTGTTTAGTCAAGATCTTTTTTGTTTCATAATGTAGGTATTTATTACCATGAATTTCCCTTTTATAACTGATTTCATTGCATTCCGTAGCTCTGGTATGTTGTATTTCCACTTTCATTTGTCTCCAGGTATTTGACTTCTCTTTTGATTTCTTCTTTGACCCATTGGTTGGTCAACAGCATGTTTAATTTCCATATACATTTGAATTTTCCTGTTTTCTTTTTATAATTAGTTGCTTGTTTCATACCATCGTGGTTGGAAAAGATGTTGATTTCAATCATCTCAAATTTATTAAGATTTGTTTCGTGAACTAAATAAAACATGATCTTTCCTAGAGAATGTTTTGTGCATGTTTGAGAAGAATGTGTATTCTGTTGCTTTTGGATGGAATGTTCTATATATATTTGTGAAATCCATCGAATCTAATGTGTCATTTAAGTCCAATGTTTCCTTACTGATTTTTTGCATTGACCTCAAGGCTTAACCGGCAGATGAATATCACAGAAGCCAAGGAAATTGAAGCTGGTGATAGAAAGATGTGACCATCTTGGTTCTCCTTCTTCAACAAGAATCTTTCCAGAAGATCCAGTCCAGCTAACCTGTGAATTAGAAAATAAAGCTCAGTGCAAGCCTGTTGTCTGCAGTGCTGAGAAGAAAAGTCTAAGCCAACACAAAAAAACCTGTGCAAAATAATAAGCGTCCTTAGATCCATATCCTGATGTAATATATAACACAATCCTTGGAGTCTCGGTCTTCTCAAGTGGGAGTGTGGATGAAAGCATATGTGTGACAGCAGTTGGCATATAAAGGTCTTCCTCACTGAATGATGAGAACTATGTGAAGGGGAGGGGCAGGCAAGAGGGGAAGCTGACACATAACCGATACCTAACTGTTAAGTTTCCTAGGGCTGCAAAAACAAAGCACAGAACTAACTGGGTGGCTCAAAACAATTGTCTCACAGCTCTAGAGGCTGGAAGCCTAAAATCAAGGTGTTGGCATGGCCATGCTCCTTCTGTGACTCCTTCCTTGCCCGTTCTTAGCTTCTAGCGGTGGCTGTCAATCCCGGATGTTCCTTGGCTTACAGCTACATCAGTGCAATCTCTGCCTTCACCATCACGTGGCATCCTCCTCTTATGTGTCTGTGTCTTCACTTGGCATTCTCCTCCCTGTGTCTCTCTCTCTCCTTTTAGAGACATCAGTCATATTGAATTAAGGGCCCACACTACTGCAGTACGACCTTACCTTAACTAACTAGATCTGGAATGATCCTATTTTTAAATAAGGTCATATTCTCAAGTACTGGTGGTTAGGATCTTATCATCTTCCTATTGGGCACATAATCCAATCCATGACACCTATCAAGTCACCATCAACATTACCCCATGAGTTACTAGTGCAAGCATATCCCTTTTTGGATCATTTTACTGCCTCTGAACTTCTTTGATTCCTTGAGAAAACCACCCTACCTTTACAAAAATAAAAGCAGGCCCTATGACATTTGGGATTTAGCATCCTGTAATTACTCCTCGAGGTGCATACAATGCCCTTACACTCCTCTTCTCTCTTTCCTTTGTCCATGTGCATTCAAGAGCCCAGCCCAGAACTCCCACACGAGCACTGTGTTCTCCAAGAACAGCTAGCTCCCTTGCCTTCTGTATGGAAACCATTTGTGGTTACACGATCAGATTAGCTTTTTTGAAAACATCCCATTTCTCTTGAGCAGTTTTCTTTTTATTTTATCAAACCATACAATCTCACCTATCTCATCTCTGAACATTGTTTTAATGGATTCTGAAGACACGAGTATCTATTTTGTTCTGTAACACTCTTGGCTTTCTGCCATCCTTTGGGAGTTTTCCTTGTATTTTAACATGTCCCATCCCTTGATTCTAATTTGGAATGGGATCAAACTTCTACTACCCTTGATGTTCTTTCTTTTTTTAATTCTTCCTGTTCTGTCTTCAGTATAACAAAGAAATTTTCCAGCTTTGAGGAATTTCTTTCAATTATCATTGCCTCTGTCTCTTATTTCCGAGAGGACCATGACAGCCTAGAGAGCATATTACCTTTTAAAAATCTCATAAAAATATCTGTAAACTTCTTTTCATCTTGACAAATTCAGAGATGGTGGAGCCACTGTCAGCAATGTCACTGGCCCTGTTCTACCACTCCTGCCCACAGAACAACAATGCAGCTACATGGTCACATTCTAAATCCATACTCACACTGAGACTGAGCCTGCTAATGCACGACAGCTTTTCAAAAAATGTGAGAGAACACTTTCTCAGTCAACTGGCTAATGGTTTGAAAATAAAATTTTATTAAAGCCCTACCTTCCAACTAATATGGGAATAAACTTTGGATGGACTAAAGATATACATGTAAGATGAAACAAAGCTATCCAGAGAAAATAGAGATGAAATGATTTTATCATTTTAATGTGAGCAAGGTGTAGGCATAATATAAAAGGCAGAACACACAGACTAGATTTATGTATATACAGACATATGTGTGTGTATATATGTATACATATGTATACATGTGTGTATATATGTATACGCATGTTTGTATACATGTATACATACATACACACATAGCTACGCATCACACAGAATATATAATTTAAATATTGGAATTAAAATATTCCACATGCTATTATTAACCCAAATCTTTTTAGTGAACATTTTTTAAATTGTTTTTTCCCAAACTCCCATTTTATCCCAAGTTAACAGTAATAAAAGCCTGGGGTGTACCTTTCCATACTTTTCTTTATGCTCACATAATTCTATATAGATACACACACATTTAGTGGGGCTTTTTTTATTGTGCCCACTTCCCAACTCTTCCAACATAGATCTAATGCATTCTCATTAATGACTGAGTAAAAAGGGATTGTTAAAAGATTAATTTAGGCATATTAACAATTTTAAGAGTGTATTTGAGCAAAAGTCGATTCAAATTAGGTGGCATTCAATCCAGTAGACAAAAGAGCTCAGAGGAGCCGTACATAATAAAAGACTTTTATAGGCAGAAAGGAGCCGGAACAAGGAAGTTATATGGGTTATGCAGGATTATTTTCCTTTAGGTATAGCAGGGGTCAATTAGACGGATGACCTAACGAGTGCTGATCACGTGATTCCTGATTGACTGGTTTAAGGTTCTACATGCGGGAAAGCAGAAGCTGTAATTCAGTCTCAGTTTGGTAAGGTAGAACTGGTGTAAGAAGCTCCATTTGGGCCTGTTGTCTTATTTTGAACAGGACAAAGCATTTTTTATTCCCTAAATGCTAAGCATTTACTCCTTTTCCAGTTTTACTTCTAGGAACATCAACTATATGGCATGAGATAATACACTTTTCTCCTTTGAGTTTCACTATAGGGACCTTCTCCCAGTAATGGATGATTAGGGCTCAATTGTTGAATTTGACAGCCTAAAATCACCTGGTGTCCAAGGAGTAGGAATGAAGTGGAACAGGAGTAGGAAACAAAAAGAAGGGAGGAATGGCAATGGTGGGAAGGGATGCAGAAGGAACTGAGGCCTCAAGGATATACTCTTGCCATGCCACAATTTGCCTCAGACCAGTATAGGGCACTCACCTTAGGACAATGTCCACGCTGCCACAGAGAGGGAGGTAAAGGCCAGAGATTACTTGCAGGATGGAAAACACTACTTGAAACTAAGTAGCTTCACTACAAGAGTGGGAACTTCAGTGTCAGCAGCATTTTGTTCATTTCTACAACACTGTCACCATGTGGCAGCAGGAGGACATTGCAGCTAGCACACGAGGTGACAGAACCAATTCTCATGCTGTATCTTAATTTCCACCTCCCAGATCAAGATAAAGAACTAGCCATGAACCCGAAACTATCCAATAGCCCTTGTGCTATTTTTCTAACCAATACTCCCCAACAGATTTGCCTGTTCTTGATATAACTGGAAGCCGACAGCACACACTCTGTGTCTGGCCCACGGTGTCTGGAATTCACCCATGCTGTTGCATGTGCAGTCATTTCTCATCATTCACAGTAGCTGTGTTCTATAAAGTTCCCACAAACACTGCACCATTGCTTCTAGGGGAAATACAGGGTTAGGTTCCCGTGAGTCTCTAGCCTCCACAATATCATCAACTGATCAATATCTATAAACAAACATATCAATATATATATATAATGTATTATATATCAACTGATCAAATGTGCATATGTATATCAATATATATCAACTGATCAATATCCATAAACGAGCAAAATCAAAACACTTTATGTGTTATTTACTTAATATTGTTGATTCATTCACACTGAAGTCACTGCCAACAGCACTGTAGCTCAGGCCTGAAGGCAGCTGATCCAATACACGTGTTCCCTCTGGAAGGTACCCCTCAGCTTTCCTGTGCTTACGAACAGCAGACAGCACTTCAGCACTCCATGTGGGGGCCATTTTAAATAGTGACATCACCAACGAAAAGCACAGAAGTGCAAAAAATGTAGCCCAGTGTACCACAGAAATGCGTGTTTATAGTACGAGAGCTGACAAAAGATGAGAGAGCAGGGCCTAGTGCAGCCTTCCTGGAAACGAGCCACCAGGTGACTCAGACCTTTCACCACTCTATACTGTCCCTGAACGACCACAAAAAATAACATGTTGATTTTGGCCTTTACAAGTAAATGTCAGCAAATCAGAAAAATCTCAAGTCCAAAATCCACAAATAATGAGAACTATCTATTTTTCGTTTGTTTGTTTGTTTGTTTTGTTTTGTTTTGTTTTTGAGGAACAATATTTGACTGTATTTTATACCACTGTTTATCTGTTTACCCATAGATGGAATTTTGGGTCGTTTCTTATTCAGGGCTACTGTGAATTAAGCTTCTATAAACATTCTTGTACAAGTATGTGTAGAGTGTTCTATAAATGTTATTTAGGTAAAATTATTTGATAGTGTCACCCAAGTCTACTACATCTCTGCCAATTTTCTGTTTTGTGAAAATATACACGCACACATATATATACCTAAGTGTGAAATTACTGTGTATATTCAGCTTTATTAGAAACGTCTCAAAGTTTTTCAAAGTGGTTTATCACTCTATAGTCTCATCAGCAACATGAGAGCTTCACTGGCTCTACTTCTTCACATCTTAGGCTGCTATTGTCAGTTTATTTCATTGTATTAATTCTGGCTGGTACTTTCTGGTCCTCTATGATTAATGATGTTGCACACCTTTATACATTTATTGGCTATTTGGATATTATTGCTTTGTGGAGTACCTCTTTAAGTCTTTTGTCCATTTTTAATTGGGATATTTGCCTTTCTCATTACTGATATATAGGGCTCCTTTGTATAGTCTACATGTAAGTCCTTTGTCAAATAAATACATGTATTGTGACAAGTCATATGACTACAGAAAAATAATTTTGAGCCTAAGTTTATATCTAGCTATTATGGGTTGAATTGTGTCCCTCTCCCAGCAAAATATGTTGGCATCCAAACCCCTGTTACTCAGAATGTGGCCATATTTGGAAATACGGTTGTTGAAAGTCTAATTAGTTAAGCTGAGATGAGGTCATACTGGTATAGGGTGGATCCTTAATCCAATATGGCTAGTGCCTTAAGGAAGAAAAGACACTGAGACAGATACAAGAGCAGCATACCATGTGATGACAGAGGAAAAGAAGAAGAAAATAAATCATTAAGGCTATAGCATATTTGAAAAATTCACTTCTAATTGACATTTATAGATTACAACATCCAACCACTGATGAACACAGTCTTTTTGTGTGTGTATGGAATGTTCACCAAAATAGATCAAGTCTCAAAAAATTTTCGAACGATCAAAAAAGTGGACAATACGCTCTGTGACCATGTGATTAAACTAAAAATCAATGCCTGAAAGATAACCAGAAAATTTCAACATACTGGAAATTAAGCGCCTAAGTAACTAAGGTCAATCAAACAAACTAGAAAGCCCAGAAACAGCCCCACATAAATATAATCATCTGATCTTTGACCAAGGAGCAAAGGCAATCCAATAGAGAAAGGATAGTTTTTATCAACAAATGATGCTGGAATAGCTAGACAGCTATAGGCAAACAAACAAACAAACAAACAAATAAAATAATAGAATAATTTAGTCAGGACCCTACACACCTTTCATAAAAATTAACTCAAAAATGAATCACAAACCTATAAAATACAAAATTATAAAATTTCTAGATCATAACATAGGAGGAAATCTAGGTGAGCTTGGGTTTGGTAATGAGTCTTTGCAAACAAAACCAAAAGCACAATCCATGAAAAAAAACTGATAAGTGAGACTTCATTAAAATTTAAAGCTTTTGCTGCAAGAAAGACATTGTTAAGAAAAAGAAAAAACAAGCCACAGACTGAGAGAAAATATTTGCAGGACAATGTCTGATAAGAACTATTATCTGAAATACACAAAGAACTCTCAAACTCAAAAATAAGAAAACAACCCAATTTTAAAATGGGCAAAGTACCGAACAGACACCACCAAAATGCACAGCACTGACAACTCCAAATGCTAGCAAGGCTGTAGAGCAATAGGAACTCTTGTTCACTGCTGGTGGGAACACGAAAAACTACAGCCATTTTTGGAAGACAGGCAGTTTCTTACAAAATTAAATATATGCTTACCATAAAATCTAGAATCGCACTCCTGAGGATTTAACCAAATGGGCTGAAAACTTACTGCGTCCTAAAAGCCTGCACGTGAATATTTATAATAGCTCAATTCATAGTTACCAAAACTTAGAAGTAAGCAAGGTGTCCTTCGATAAGTGAGCGGATACACAAACTCGTATAGCCATACGAAGGAATAGGATGCAGTGAAGAGAAGAAATGAACTATCAAGCCACACAGAGACATGCATGTTGCTAAGTGAAAGAAATCAGTCTGAGAGCCTACCTTCAGTATGACTCCAACTACATGACATTTTGGAAATCTCAAAACTATGGCTACAGTCAAAAGATCAAAAACCACTGGTTACGGGGAGTTCAGAGGGAAGGATGGAGGGAGGGATGGACAGCTGGAGCACAGGGCAGTGAAATTTGTCTGGATAATATTGCAATGGCGGATAATGGCCATCATGCATTTATCAAAACTCACAGAATATATAACGCGAAGAGTGAACCATGATGTACACTGCGGACTTTAGTTAATAATAATGTGTCTACACTGGCTCATCCCTTGTAACAAATATACTGGGAAAACTGGGGAGAGAGATTTAAGGTGGCACATGGAACTGTTTTAACTTTCTGCTCGTTTTCCTGCAAACATACAACTGCTCTAAAGAATGAAGTCTATTCATTGAAAAAACTGTAGCCACTTAACCTGCACACTATAAAATTTTACTAATTCCCATTACGGCTAATTCTTACTAAATCTAAATATTTTGTCTGACCTTACAAATTGACTGTACATTATAAAAACCAGAGGCAGAGTTAATTCAGGTTTATTCCGACAATTGATTCTTCCCTGAGTTATTGCTAATAGAGTCCGAGCTCACAAACTATGTCATGAGAATAAGAATCTTTTGGTTCCACCACTACTTATGCCACAAATGAAGAGATTGCTACATATTAAATATATATATGCTGGAGGGTGGGGGGAACAGGTGGAGGGAGACAAGGCATCACCAGCCTGGAGAGGAGGTGACACTGCGGCAGGTAATACGTCATCATTAGTCAAGCTGGCCTCAGTGCCGAGCCTCCAAGGCCTTGAAAAAGGTACCACCCAAAGAGTTCGACTTGGAAACTCAGGGCTCAGAGAGGTCTGCAGGACAACCTTATTTCCAGCTCCAAATCCGTAATGGCTTTCGGACTGCTAACCCTTTTGCTTCTCGTGGCTTATGCAACATGGGAGAATAAAAAGGGCCTCTGTGAAGCTACGGATAGTGAAGAGGAAATCATCTAAATGGGATTAATAGTGCTGGCTACTGGTAGTAGCTGGTTACCCATCACTAGTGCTGGGTGGAGCTATGTTAAGGACTCTGAAATCGCCCAATGGTAGACTTCATGAATGCAAAATATCATGTTTCTTGTTTTAGAATATGGTACTGAGGAAAGAAGATAGCCCTTGCAACCATCCCGATATAGTACATTTGTCCTTTCAAAGCTGCAACCATTATCTCATTCTTTTTCCACAAAAATTTCCTCCGTATATTTCTTTTTATTAAACTTTCTTATAAAAGTACCATGAGAATGGAAGTCATTTTATCCATTATTAAGGTCGATATCATAAAAGTACCCAGTGTTGTTAAAATCGCATGGTATTTCTAATGTTGTAAGGTGAACTGTGCATTTGCAACTGTTGTGAGGGTTTAGGTTTGTTTTGCTACTTACAGAGGGAATGTTTATTTTCTACCTGGCACAGAATCTATATTTGTGAAGAAAAAGAAATAATTGTAAATTATGGTAAAGCCTGCTGTCAACGTTAAAGACAAATAGTTTTACAGAGTCACAGATGGTTCATATATTTTGGTTTTCCATTTCAGCTATTTTGGGTCCAGAATTTTATTTTAATGGAAAACATACTCCCACTCAACTACTAAAACAAAGATTAAATGGGAGAATAACCCCAAGTAATTGGAGTTTTTCTTTGAATAGTATGATATACTGAGGTATGATGTTTTTATTTGACTACAACTGCTATCTATTTTAGTTTTTATAAGTTAATGTTACAATGTTATGATAAACGTGAGACCAAATGTTCTTATAGTTATTTAAAAACTGGAACTACTCAGTAGATAAAGCAGTCTCCTTACTGTCCTGGGTTTATCCTGTATAATTTAACTCTTTCTGACAAGAGTCCCGGACCTGTTTCATCTCTAGATAATTACCCCATTCTCCAAATCACTGTAATTGGGGCTCAGTAATTTCATCTCTGAAATTTTGCTTCATTTATTTGTGCCCAGTAATAATAAACTGCACAGGCAGAGTTTATCATCATAATGTAAGTTTTTAATTTCCAGTATTTTATTACGGTTTTGCAAGGTATGTGAAAATGCAATTATATCTGACTTGTAGCTATTAAAGAGCTTAGCTATTGAGTTATCTACATGCAACGAAATTAAATCTTTACTACTGAACCCTAAAAAAAAAATGAGTAATCAAGAGAGCGCAGTCTTGACCAAAGAACAGAGATCAACAGAATGAAAGAGCGCCCAGAAACTCAGCTGCACAAACATGTGCAACTGATCTTTGAGAAAAAAGCAAAGGCAATCTATTGATGACATAAAGCCTTTTCAACAAAAAAAATACTGAACGAACTGGAGCGAGGGACATTGAAGAGCTAAATCAATCTTGAAGAAGAAGAACAAATTAGGAAGACTCACACTTTCAAAACTTACTATGAAGCCAAGTAATCCAGACAGGGTGGTATCAGTGTATCAATAGACATGAAGGTCAGTGGAACGGAATTGAGATTTCAGAAACAAATTCATGTGTTTTCGACAAGAGTGCCCAACCATTCAATGGGGGGAAATCATCTTTTCAACCAATGATGCAGCTAGGAGGTTGGTACGGTATTACTCTGTTAACACTGCAGTATCTTTACAGAGTTTAATCCAACTCTCAAGTTCTTGGCCTCATTACCCAGAGGCTAGACCATCCATGTAAACCGAATGTCAACAAACCTTTTCCTCAGCCTCTATTATGTTACAGAAACTATACTAGTCACTGAGGATGCAAAATTTTCCAGACCATGTGCCTTACCTCCAAGAGCTCACTGTCTAAACGACAAATACACCAATGAATAATCGTATTATAATGGGTCTTATGCAATATTGCATTTTTTTCTTCTACGATATTATGATATTCAACAGAGATGATGGAATGTCTTTCAAAGTGCATTTATTCAGCTCCCTGACCCTTGTCCCTAGAGTTCTGAAATAGGTTCAGATTTATCCCAAATCAATGTCGTGTTTACCTGATAAATATCCTATAAAGCCAAAGGAAAGGTAAATGTCCCACCTTTCACTAGGCAAGGCTTAGAGGTCAGCAACCACTGGAAAGAGAATGAAATAAACTGAAATAACTCAGTCATTATGGCTAAAGCCTGGAAAGAAAAAGAAGGGTGGGAAGGAAGGAAGGAAGGAAGGGAGGGAGGGAGGGAGGGAGGGAGGGAGGAAGGGGAGAGGGGCAGAAATGGGCTACCAAAAATCAACCATTTGGGTACACTTAAATAATCACTGACTGAAAAAATAATGACTATATAATGTGAGAGCTATTGAAATATGGAAAAAATTAAAATACATGATGTTAGAAAAGTCAGGAGAGTGGTAAATAAAATGAAACCTCTGAGAAGAGGTTAAAAGTACAATTAATACATTTTAAATTAAATTTATTGGGGAATAATTTACATACAATAAAAGGTATCCTTTTAAAGAGTACAGTTAGACATTATTTGACAAATTATATACTCATACCACCACCCTAGTTAGATAGAGGAGACATTTCCATCACCTCAACAGATTCTTTTATGTCCCTTCCCAATGGATTCCAACCTTCCATCCCAGACCTCAGGCAATCGCTGGCCAGCTTTCTGTCGGCGTGGATGAGATTTATCGTGCCTAGAGTGTCATGTGAATGGAATTATAATTCACATGCTCGTTTGCATCTGTCTTTTTCACTAAGCACAATGATTCTGAGATTCATCTATGCTGGTGCATGCATAAGTAACAGGCTCTTTTTTGTCGCTGCGTAGCATTCCCTGGTATGAATATGCCACAAGGTGTTTATCCATTCAGCCACTGATGGACCTTTCTGTTGTTTCCAGTCTGGTGCTCTTATGAATAAATCTGCTGTGAACATTAGTGTGTGAGGCTTTGCGTGGACATGTTTTTCTCCGTATGTGGTTCATAGGGAAAACTCCAAATAATGAAACATAATTTTTCAAAGAAACGAAATTTGAAACACAATCACTCTGTTGGTTTCAGGAACCACTCCACTTTGGCTTTGGGTACCAAATACCAAATCCTAACACTCTGTGATTTCCTTCCACATACATCTTCATGGGAAGTTCCACATGACCAATTAATAAAGGAAGAAAACCAAAAAAACTGGTTTACAGTAGACAGCATGTGCCATGGCCAACACCAGACAGAAGCGGATGACTGCCACACTATGGCCTTACTCCAGAGTAGGCCTGAATATGTATATGGGTGGAGGTGGACCACGGGATGGTATATATTGTTGTCCATTCTGTGTGAATGAAGAAATGGACTAAACATCAACACTAATTCAAAGGCAGTGTCTAGCTGGTTGTGTAGATGGTTAGGGAATGAACCTGTTACTTCATAGCACCAAACAAGACAACAGCAGATACTCTATTCCCCAGAGGGCGGTATTGCTTTCATTGGGGACAGTACTTACCCTAGACTCCTTCTATCAAAGAGGAGACGGTGCTTGTCCCCACTAAAATGGATACTTTGGCACCAATTGTCTTCCTTGCTCGCAACACTTCTGCCAGAATAGCCAGATTTACATAATGCTTCATGTATTGCAATTATTTGCCATGTAACAATGTCTCTGACCAAAGATCACATTCATCGACCAAAAAAGTAAAGCAATAGGCTCCTGTCCACATAAGTCATGGTTTAGCCATCAACCAGAAGCAGCTGATTCAATAAAACCGTGGAATGGTTTATGAAAGACTCAGCAACGTGCCCAGAAAAATAGTCCTAGTCAAGTGGTTTGGTTTTCTTTGTTTTTGTTTTGGGGTTTTGGGTTTTTTTGAGATTCTTCCTAGGGTTTTTTCAAATATGAATAATTTAGGCAGTGACTACTTTGTGCGCACACAATTTTATGCTTTTAATAATGTATCTATGGATAGATTCCTGCTGGATCAATGCACATGCAATTTTACTAGATGCTGGCAATGCATATGTGATTTTACTAGATACTAGATACTAAGCGTGCACCATTTTTCATCTCATCGCCAAAGCATGAGAGTGCCTGCTCCATCTAGTCTCTCCAACCAGGCAGATTTTTTCCAGTCTGACATGTAAAAAATAATATTTTATATTATTATAATAGCTCTTGTATGTAGGTGACATTAAACATAATAGGTTACATCTGTTATAATGCAAAAATATATTCTGAATCTTCCAAACTTTGTTCACTTTCATGTTGTCTACTAAAAAAGTTTCTGCTGTTTACCAAATATATTTCCTATATTTCTATATTTCGCATCCCTCCCCTTATAAATCCTCTTACACATAGCCTTCTGGTTTATGTAACACTGAGAAGGGCTGGACCTGAAGGATGCTTGTGTGATGGAGCACAAACACTGTCAGACATTCTTCACCACTTGCCTGTACTTTCCTTTGCTTGTCAGTGACATTCTCTCAGATCCTCCACTTTATGGCATGCACAGTGGCTATTAACAAGGCTTGATCCCTCCTGTACAAATCAACTCGAGCTTTGTAAATTATAGAGGGCCACTGATTGACCCACCTTACTTTACATGCTTAGCATCTGGACCATCTGACACTGGCCAGGAAGCGGGGAAGATACCATGATTAGCCGTCTCTAAAATAACCACATGACTAAACTAAACAAAGGAGCAATTTTCGAAAAGATGGAGGGAGAACTGCCTCCAGAAGATGGCAGGAGTAGTAGGCAGACAAAACAGTAGATGCCCATCAAAACTGATCTGTCACTGTAATACTGAGCAGTATTTTTGTCATTGCTTCTTAGACTTGGATGCAGAGGCGATCTTATACAGGGTTAGCAGGGTTTGAAACAAAATGTCAGGCCAACAAAAAAGATCAGAATTGACTTGGGAAGTCTTGGGATTGATAGAGGTACTCTTCTTGGTGATCCAGATGTACCACATCTTCCCCCTGGGACGTCTCAGCCCTTGTAGCATGATGCCTTTCCCTGAAGCATGATTAGCCCAGGGGCCAGGCATAACCACTAGAAACACAGGTTTCTGGGCAATTTAGAAATATGGGACTCATAGCTGGCAGGGAATAGATCTAATTTCAGCATCAGTAAAGAAAAACAGAACACTTCTAACTGGTGCTATTGAGTGACAGAGCACAATGTATTTTTTTTTTCGTGGTGTAAAACTCACAAAAATAAGAGGTGATAGACAAAGAAAGGACTAAGTAGGATATTCTCACAAATAGGGAAAATATAAAAAAGTTCTGCCAACTGAGGCCAGTTCTTGGTTTCCTGTTCTTTAGTTTTGTGTCTGAAGAAAATTTTAAATTGTTTACTTTGAAAGAATTGGTTACTTCAGTTAAATATGGAAATTAATGTAAATGGTTGATTATCCTAGGTAAAACAGATACACAAAAATACAAACATAGGGCTAGGATAATAAATATGACTTGTCTATTCATCAGAGAAATTCTTGGAGATGATTAAAATTCAGTATGATAAATATCATTTTATTTAATATATATTATATAGTAAGACTAAAATTAAAATATTTACATTTATCATCTATTTGTATATATATCTACATGTTAATATTTACATATAAAGGATAATTGACAAATCCTTTATTAAAAATTATTATATTAATAGTGAATAAAGGATAAAATTACAATTTGGGCATTTTCTTTAAAAAGAGTCAGTTGTTTTGTGCCACCGAGGTTTCTTTTTTATCATCACAATATTCCATTAGCTCTCATTATTTCTGGCATACACTTAAATCATTTAAACAAAGTTCCTTGAAAGAGTTAAAAGTTTCTACCAATTATTGTTTCTGATTAGGATGTGCTTTTAAAATAATGCCTGGGTGTGGGAGGAAGGGGGAGGTAGATGGGGTAAAAAGGGTCAAGTATGTGGTGACAGAAAGAAATCTAACCATGTGAGGTGAACACAGTGTAAATAAATATATGCTTTACTGTTAAAGTGTATGACTGAAACTTATTGGATTTCATTAACCAATGTCACCATAAAAAATTTATATATATATTTTATATAAAAAGTATATATTTTATATAAAAATTTTATGTTTATATAAAAATTAAATTATATATATAATTATATTTATATATATTCATATAATTTATTTATATATAATTATATATAAATAAATTATATGAATATATATTTATAAATATATATAAATATAAATGTATAAATAAAATATATAAATATATATAAATAAATTATATATATAAATTTAAAAATATATATTGTATATAATTATATTTATATTTATAATTTATATTTATATATATATAGCCTGGACAAAATAAATCATTTCCTGCTTGTCTCTGGATACTTACATCTTATGTTTATAATTTTTCTCCTTTCAAGACTCCTGATTTTGCCTTTCCCTAATTTAGGCCCCAAATTCAGAGAAATAAAACAACATGAACAACAGAATTGATTTACAGAAGGAATGGAGTAACTCTGTCTCTGGGTCTCCTGCATGACACTATTGACTCTTGACCAAGAAAAGAGCAGTTTTATCATCAGTTGGTTAAAGGGTGAAACTCCCCTGGGAATCCTCACCCCAACACCAATTTCTCTGCAGATGGTGTGAAGTTCGCCAAACCAGTTCGGTCATTAGCTGCGCTTTATGATGCGGCCAAAGAGGCATGAAACTCAGTGCTGGGGACTGTGGCTTTGAGTTCTAGCCTAAGCTAAGCTACCTCGCAGAGAGCTGGGTGCGTGAACCAGGGAACATGGGTGTGTGTGTGACTGTGGGAGCCTGAGCCCTGGACGTCCTCTCCCACCTGCACCACCTGCTGCACTCACCTGCCGCTCTGACTCAAAGCATTACCTGACCAAACTCTGTGGGGTCTCTTGAGTCCTTTGAAGTGTTCCGACATGGGAAATCTTTTCAGTTAAGGTATCTTGATGACTAAGCTATCATTGAATTACTGGAACGACCACTAGATACCACTAAGATTTATTTTAAAAATAAGTAAAATAATCAGGTTTGTTTGGCATTCCACAAATTTTCATAAATTTGGAATGACTGTGCAAACTTTTTCATTTACCAAATGTAAGAAGAAAGTGGGGAAAAGCTTGACAAATGAAAATGAAAGTTCATTTCCCGGGTAAATTATGTATAAGTAAAATATATTAATATAAATACACATCAATAATTACGTGCTTTTCAGGCTAAAAGAAACATACCCATATTTAAATAAAGGACTGGCAAAATAACTGTGCATTTAAAGATGTTTTTCCCAGAATCTTAGACTTAAATATTCTTGTCACTTGAAAATAATTATATTTTATGAGATAAATTAAACGCCCTAGAGACAGGTTACTGCCATCACCGCTTCTCTTTCACATCTCAGCATCCATAGCTGTGACAGTTTGAACCCAATAACTTCCCTTCCCTACAAGAACAAGAAAAATCCCTTGATTATTTAACCTGTGTGAGGACACTGAATATTCCCTTTTAGTATGGGTTAACCACAGCTGTTCGAACTGACCAAATCCTTATCTCCAGAACTGCATGGGGCACAGCTGACTCTCAGCAACACTACAGACCTAGTAAGTTTAGGTAAATGATATTTCATAACCTCGGGCCACTGAGCTATTTCAGAGCAGATGTACAGCCTGTCAGCAATGATTAGTATTAGTAACTGGATTTATGACTTGCACCTGGTTTAGGGAGCGTTGAGCGTTCAGACTGGTCACGTAGCTAGAATATGCCTAGATGACCAGCTCTCTCTAAATAGGTTTGGGCTTCCTGATACTGAGGTGCTTAGGCACATCACACTGGTGGTTCAAAACCTGAAGACAAAGTATATCCTGAGCAACCCAATGATGGGAGGGCAAGGAAGCCTGTCCCCGAGATCTCCAGACCCCAATACATGCCTTTTCCTGCTATTGCTATGTGATACTTGTTGCCTGTAACGAGTATAAATTGAGTTCTGTGAATACTTTCAATAATCAAACACTTAATCAAACATAGTCATTCACCTTTGATAACCCTAATTTAATTTTATTCATTAATAGTTCATAATTAAAAACAAAAACTAGATATTGTCAGGCAAGTTATGCTACTTGCCTGACAATATCTAGTTTTTGGTTTTAAATCCTTCAAATTCCTTCTTGGCATATGAGCCTTTTCCAGAAGTAAATTTACTTCAGATCACAAGTATCTGGGCTGGACTGCCATTAGCATGAAATAAAAACTATTGGTTCCATCAGTATTTTTTTTTTATGTTTTGATTATTATTTGCTTATTTTTAGAGTATATTAAGACATTTTCTTGCCAGACTGATATTAAAAGAGCTTTGAAAAGTTTTGCCTTTTACTCAAAAAATGTATTGTCCTTATCCTTAATCTTTAGAAAAATGTATAGAAAGCATAGAAATTCTAAAACTAAAGATTATCTAAGTTCTGAGAGATTAGAATTTCCACGACCCAAGGTACCCCCATTGTTGAAACCTGGGTTTAGTTATGTAGGCCCCATAATGAACAATTGTCTACAAAACTAATAATATTTTTTCTGAGAGAGTGAGGAGGCAAAGAACTGGAGAGTGAGAAGCTGGTTCCTGGACATATCATTTGTTCCTCTAGTCCAGTTTCCCCAAACTTAAGTAGGTGATAAAAATCCCAGACCCCTTCCCAGTCCTCTGCACCAGTCTTCAGGGAAGTCCTGGGACATCCCTCCAGTCTCACCTCAAGCTAGCCATAATATTGGAAGTTTTCAGGAATATGAAGCAATAAATTTCCTTTTTCGTTTAAGAGAATCTGAGATAGTCAGTCCTGTTACTTGGCAACAAAAGCATCCTAACTGATAGAAGCCAGCTAGATTAACAGATCCTTTGGGGTTTTTTTCCCCAAGCTTTTCTTTACAGCAGAGTAAGCATAAACTCTCAATGAGTTATTCATGTCTCTGATAAAGTTCAAAGGTCAGTCTGAGTTAGGATTTCCGAAAAACCTGGAAGAAAACAGGTTGAGAAACAGATCTGTCAATCTCTCTTCCCTCCCACGGCTCCTCCCTCTGGCCCTTTCCTTGATTAAACAGGCCCTAGGACACAATCTTCCGAAAGACTCTTTCCGTGGTGTTAGGAATCACCCCTGGGGATCTGAAACCCCAGGCTCTCTCTCCAAGATGTACCTCAGTGCTGCGGACCACCGCATACCTCTAAGTGATGGAAACAGCATTCCTATCATCGGGCTTGGTACCTTCTCAGAACCTCAAATGGTAAGCTGATCTGTTTTTGCTTGTTTGTGTGTGTGTTTGTTTTTTAACTTTCTTAAAGCATAATCTGCAATTCATTTTAAACGGATCTCATTGGTTTACTTTTTGTCATAATGAAAGCAACCTCTACGGCCTACTGTTTGGCTGAGTAAATATTGAGCCAAACCTTAAACTAAATCCATTTGTGACAACAAATTGTCTTGGACTACAGAATGGGACTTTTCTTGCTTCCTTTACTAAAATTCAGGTGGATGTTGATTATTTGATTTTAGGCACATGAAATTATTGAGTTTCTGGCTTGTGGCTTTTTTTAAGTTTATATTTGAGAATTTTTAGTTCGGTCTAACATATAGTGAAAACCTATCATGTGTGAAGCACTAATGTATGGAAGCTTCAAGTATGATGATCTTAGTCTCTGCTTCCTGGGAATTAAAAATCTCACAGTGGAAATACACTAATTAACAGCTAATTATTAAACAGTAAAGAATAAATGTTGTCCTGGAACTATAAACATAAATTTGACCTTGAAGACTGAAGTGGGTTTACATTAAAGCACAATAAAGTTTCTACTTAAACCTTTCTGCTGTCCTCATTGCACTTCCACATTTCATGCTGATTTCATGCAGAATAGAGTGATATGTGTAGAAATGCTACCGAAATTTGAGTGAACGCGTATGAATGAATTCTGTAAAACTAAGTATGAGTGAGTCAGGCAGAGCAGCAGAGCTGAGGCAGGATATTTTAGGCAAAAGGGGGAGTACAGAGGCACAGGATATACGGTATGTCCAGACCCACAGTGGCTGACACATGGAACTGGTGGAGGTAAAGGCAGCTGGATCTGGAAATGTACGTTGAGACTGGATTATAGAAAGGGAGGAATTACTTAAAGTTTGGGAATAGAGCAATGGCATCATCAGGGCAGTGTTTCTGAAAGATGATTCTGGAAGGCAGAAGAAGATAGATAAACTACAGGTACCATGAGCAGTTAACACTTGTATCACAATCCCCCATTCCAGGCCACCCACCCAGTTCCCGTTTTGTAATGCAAAGAAAAATCACCGCTGGAACAATTGTAGAGTCTGGACCACTGGTCCCTTTCTCTGCTCTCGTGTTCATTGTCTCTGTGTGACCTCATTCATAATCTCTGCTTCGAGTGTGCATACGCAGACATTTTTAAATCTCCATTTCCTATTCTGCTTGTTGTATCTCCCTCCACACTGTGAACTGGCTACATGAGAACCACCTGGGGCATTTTTAAAGAGGCCTCACCTGGGGCCTCACCTGTGGTCTCCAGAATCTGATCTGTAGTTCTGTTGGGTAGTTCTGTGGCACCATCAAGCATGGACTCCATCTTCCACAGGCACCTCTAACACCACATGGCAAAGTGCACTCGCCATCTTCCCTTCCCCCCAAATACTCCTCCTTGCAGATGCCACCACCACTCCCAGCCACCCAAGCCAGAACCCTGAATATATTCCTTCATTCTGCCCTCTTTCCCAGGTCTCTCCTCCGCACCACATCCAAATGGTTGCTGAGTCCCTGCTGAATTTATCTCAAAAAAAAAAACACATTTCCCCAGTCCACATCCTCCTCTTAATCTGTAATGCCACTGTCTTAGTTTAGACTCTTAACTTATCTTTGGGCTATTCTTCTAATTTTGTTCCCTTGTAATTAATTATCCAAAGTAGGCTATCGGGACCCTTCTCAGACCCAAATATGACCGTATCACTCCTCTGCTTACTCACTTCAATGGCTCCTTGTCAATTACAGGGGGGGACAGTCCGCACTCTTGGCCTCGTGTACTGGGCATCTACGGTTCAGTCAAGACCCATCTGTCCAGTAGCATCTACCACCACGTTCCAACCTCTCCCTCCGTGTAAAACATAACGAGCTACATTCCTTGACCAGCTCTCCCCTCTCCATGCCTTCAAACATGCTGCCTTCTACCTGGAACATCCTTTCTCTTGGCTAACCTCTACCAAGCCTTCAAGACTCAGCTCAAAGGATACCTCTCCTCAGAATCCCAGGGCTCAGGCACCACGATGTGCCTTTCCTATACGTTCACACAGCCCCTTATACTTAACTTTATTGCACTTATCACACTATACTGTAATCATTTTTTCCTCTGCAATCGTCCCCCACAAGACTGTGAAATCCATTAGGAAAGAGACCTTGTCTTGTTAAGTCCTATATTCCCAGTATAGTATCTAGTAACAGGCGTCCAGCAAACGCTTGCCAAACTAATGAATGAGTTTGTGAAGGGGGATGTATATGTATGTGAGCGTCAGGAGGTCTGGAGATGTAAATGGAGACTATAATAGCCAAAATTTTCTGAACATTTAACCATATACGAGGAGCTCTTAAGTGCTTTACATTACACGCATTTTCCAATTTAATCTTCACAACGTTATGCGTGAGATATCACTGAATCCCATTTCATAGATGAGAAAACTAAGATATAAAAAGATTAAATTGCCCCAAACTTATAATGCAAAGGAATGGAGCAAAGATTTAAACCAAAGGAGTTTGGTTTCGGATCTTATGCTCTAATCCCTATATCCTACTGCCTGTTGTGAATATATCAATGAAGCTGCGTTTTTCTAACTATGACCTTCTATGTGTATTTCTGTACATGAAAGCATCTAGGAATATACATCCTGAAGCATATATCCTAGAAGATATATACATATGTCAATGCTATGGGTTAGAGGCATTCAAAAGCAGTCACATCCCCAAAGGAGTTGTAAATTACTTTGGAAGATAAGATCTACGCCAATTAAAAGATAGGATCTATACCAACTATGACATAAAAGGAATACTATCAGAAATGAAGATCACGCATGCACAAAAACCACGTTCGTGATCGGAAATATTATCAACTGCAGAGTGATTTAATCTATGGAGCTAATGGTAGGCCTCACAAAATCAGAAACTCTAAAGTGAAGAAAAATACACAACACGCATCTGGAAGATTTTCAGTAGGGGAAAGGGTAGAGCTGGAATTAAAGTGAGATATGGGAGTGGGGAGAATGGAGTATCTCGGAGAGAGCTGACTCATGGCCTCTGCTCCAAGCCAAACAACCGACAGCTCCTTTATCACCTACCCAGGGCCTATGCGGCAGAGGCTACACCGGCCTGTGCCCAAGCTGGTCACCCCGAAATAAAAGTTCTAAATCAGATTTAACTTCAGCATCAGTCTTATTCCAAGAGGCAGAGTCAGATGCCAAAATTTAGTCTTCTCCACTAGACACGCCTGAGAATCTTTCCAAACCTTTCATTCCACAAGAGACACAAGGTGAATGCCAGGCTGAGAGGTAACTCTTTAACTGGAATTCATTCATGTTTCGTGTACCTAGTCAAATCAGTCAATATTTGCCCTCTGAGATCCTGCTCAGTTGTGATACAGAAGGCAGAGAGTGGCAGGGCACCAGGTGAAGATGGGGGCGTGTCTTCAGGGGGGAGAGGGAAGGGAGCAGAGATGGAGGCCACAATACAAAAGACTCACAGTGTCACCTCCGACTTCAGCACCGTTTAGATTCCAACAGAACGTATGGGGACAGGAATTGTAGGAGGACAGTGTTACAGAGTTGTGTGCAGCTAACAAGCTCAGCTTCTCCTGACTTACAAAGGCTTTTTTTTTTTTCTTCTTACCACGCCCAGCTTTCTCGTAAAAGAGTTTCTTTCACGCCTATAGATTCAGGGACTTTGAGATGGAACCAACATTAGTAGCACTAGGCACTCCGGACACTGCCTCACCCAATGATCACTAACGAAAACCAAACGGTACTAACTATCTATGTGACTATTTTCTATGTGAGCTTCCCAGAAGGCTTTCGGACAGAGGTGAAACAGTCTATAATAGTCCCCAACAGGTTCTCTCTATTTCTGTCTCTCTCCCTACAGCTCCACCTGGGTAAGTCTAATCATGAGAATTTTGAGTCTTGTTCTTTTTTTTTTTTTTGCTTTGATAGAAATTAATTCAGATTTATGAATATAAGCCCCCAGAGTTAATAGTCACTGTTAATAAAAAAAAAAAAAACTTCAAGTAAAACTCAAAAATATTACCAGGTGTGCAAATGGCACAGATCCAGGACCCCATGGTAAATATTTTGGAGGCTAGATAATAATGTGGTTCAATAAATATTTATGGCCTGCCACATGTGAGGCATTTTTGTAGATAACACAGGAATTGAAACAATGGGCTGGAAATAAGGAATTTAAAAGCCATAAGTGGATGACTAAAGGCAGGAAAAATATTACGCGTATAACTAACACAGAAGGAAAAGCTGAAGCGCTTTGAGATAACACTTGTTCAAAGATGAAAGTAAAAATGAACAAATCTAGTGATGGGGTAGAGCGAGAAACATCAAGCTGTAAGGAAGCATGGCCTAGGAAGGTGAATTGGGGTCATAACTGATCCAGTATTTCTCCTGGGTGGCCCTGGCTGAGATTTCGGTAACTGCAAAAGTGTTTACAACCTGGAGAGCGAGCCAAAGGCTTTGCCTATAGGGCGAAGGAGATGTGAAGTACAAACCTCTGATGGGTACCAAGAAGGAGCCCGAAACATGGAGTCCATCCTGCCTCTGAGCTGGAGGAAGCAGGGGGCACAGAACCTGGTCAGAAATATGCTATCCTTTAAATATTCCTTGCTTTTTTCCTCATTGCACACCTGATTCCCCTCCTCTCAACCCAGGGAACCTTGTTTCACCTAGAGAAGGCAAAGTCTTGTTCTCACATCAAGTACTATTTGCTTTATGCTGGGGACAGGTTGTTAAAGGAGAATAATTAGTCAATGACACTTGTTAAAGCACGGAAAGGAAGACTTTCCTCAAGAGGGGCTGTTGTGATGGGTATAGGGAACACGGGGCTGGAACTTTGCATGGGGGAGAGAGATGGTGCTCAACTCGGAATACAGCACAGGTGACTGGGAAGGTACAGCCAAGGGGCAGGACAGGGGTTAGTGGGTAGAAAACTACTAAGAGGAAGTAAAGGGGGATTCTGACTAAACTGACCTAACAAGATTCTTGGCGAAGACAGAGCTGAGTGACTACACATCAGCTGCGGGGTGGTGGAGGATGAAGAACCTGATTCGGTATCAAGGGGGAACAGTATGGAGGATAGGGGTTCTTGCTAACCTGATTTACCGGGATTCATGATCCGATTGGCCAATGCAGGGATGAACCCAGAAATTCATTTCGAAAAAGAGTTCAAGGGAGCCTGATCAGAGTTTGGTCACAAATGTGTCTCGGGGGAGGGTGGCCTCATAATCTATCTCTATAGGAAGGGACCAGGCAGGAAGCCTATGTAAGTGGTTCTGGGTGTTAAACGTATTTCTTGGTTTTGTCCTGCTTTCCCACTTTGAGAGTAGGCATGAGTGCCAAAAATGTTTTATTTTCTTCTTTGCTACAAGAAAACACATGCAACTACGCTCAGGAGATGACTGTCAGTCAAGGCCACAATATTTCACGCATCATTCTAAAAAAGGATGCCCATTTCTCCATTACAGCCGATTGCCATGCATAAACAAGGGTCCACGATGGCCTGATCTTCTAACAATTTTCAGAGAGTGTTATAAAGTAATTTATTAATTTCTCAGTAATGACAACTCATGTCTATTTTTGTAAAATGCTAGCTACATGAGTCAAGGAACAAAGAAAAAAATCGGTGGCCGTTTGTTTTTACTTTTAGTACAGTGCATATCCTGAGTTCTTGCTAGTGCCCGGGACCCCTTCACACTCACGCTCCTGCCACAGAAACCTTGGCTTTCAGAAATCGAATGCCACGAACCGACTTCTGCGTTTTGTTACGCCATTCCTCTCTAGAGGCAGCGAATGCTGCACATCAGCTGTAAATCGTGGCTCGGGGGTGGAGGTAGCGGGTAGCAAAAATAAATATCAGGGAGAAAAAGGTAGGTTCATATTTCATAAATATTAACCTGCCAACGTTAAAATGAATTAAAATGAGAAGAGATGGACTATAGGGATGAAGCAAGAAAGCTTCTGTAATAAATCAAGCAAAAAAATAATGACTTGAATTTGGTTGGTGGCTATGGGGAAAGTGATGTGGCTGGAGCCTGGGAAGGAAGTAACTTAGCTGAAGGTTACAAATCATTAGGGTAAACGCCACAAAGCTCAGCAGTCAACTGGAGCCAAGCACAAAAAAAAAAAAATGGTAGTGGATCCAAGGCCAAAAATGACGTTTCAGGCCCAGGTTTCAATACTCTTTGGATCTAAGGTTTTAAAATTTGTCTGAGTCACTTACCCCTTATTTTTTATCTACCTTCTCTTTTTAACCCTTAAAATTTTGAAATATGATATACTTAGAGAGGGACAAATACCTGCAAACTAACATCTGTGTACCCACCACCCAGATTCAAAATTAGAACACACTAAACCCCAGAAGCCTTCTGTGTGCCCTTCTCAATCCAAAGTCGTCCTTCCCTCCAGAGTTATTGCTCTTATAACTTTTATGGTGATTATTTTCTTGCCTTTTTTCCTAAGGGTTGCACAACTCTAACATGCGTTTCTAACCATATGTGGAATTTAAAACAAAAAAGTAATGAACGACAAAACAAAAACGAACTGACATACAGACGACATGATAGTGGTTACCAGAGGAGAAGAGGGTTGAGGAGAGGGTGACATGGGTAAAGGGGTCACATACATCTAAGGGAAGAAACTTACACTTTTAGTTGTAAGTGCACAGTGGAGTACACAGGTGACAAATAACATGGTGAACCTGGTATTTATGTCATTAACCACTACTACCTCAATAAAAACCAATGTCATCATAGCTAAAGAACGGCCATCTATGTGCAATGTGGAAAATGGGTAACTTATACCTCGAGTGTTAAGAATTTGTCAGGTGTCTCTTTCCCTCCCAATATTCACGGGAAGGGATATTCTCATTCTTATGCTTCGTGAAGGTTCATAAAATGAACAAAGTTTTGGCTGCTACATTTGATAGAAACATATTTTGAAAACATAGCATACCCCTCAACAATTTTCCCCCAGATTTACTGAAGTATAATTGACCTACAACAAACTGCACATTGAATTTAAAGTATAAACTTGATGACTTGGATCCATGTACACACCATGAAGCCATCACCACAATCAAATGGTGAACGTACCATCACTGCCAAAAGTTTCCTTGTACTCCTCTGTAAACTTTTCCTGCCACCCCGGCCCGCTCACCCCATCCCAGGCAATCCCTGATCTGTGCCTGTCACTGTGGATCAGTTTTCATTTTCTAGCATTCCATATAAATGGAATCATACAGTATTTGCTTTTTTGTCTGGCTTTTTCCTTCGTCTGTGTTGCCGTGTGTGTCAACAGTTCAGTCCTTTTTATTACTGGGTAGTAGTCTGTTCTGTGGATATAGCTCAGTTTATTCACCCCAATTTCTGATCAGTAACTGAGCCTTATCCATCAAACCTGTGCCCTCCTGTAACATGGATCTCCTGTCACACTTCTGAAGCCACAAAGCTGAGGGCTGACCTAGAATGCAGGTATCACCACTGAGGGTGGGGTACTCCCTGGGAGATCAGTTTCTGCAGCTTCTAGACACCATCTTCCAATCACACCAGCAGGGAATGGGGAATGTCTCATTTTCACTCTAAGACAACGTACAGCAAAGCGTCCTGATTAATAATGATTAAACTAAAGCCCCATTTCTTTTCTCTCACACCTCAACCCCCTTGTCATGTCAGACTCCTAAGGGAATGTGTGTGGCTTCGGTGAAGACTGCCATTGACGTCGGGTATCGGCACTTTGATGGGGCCTACGTCTACAAGAACGAGCACGAGGTGGGGGAGGCCATCAGGGAGAAGATGGCAGAAGGAAAGGTGCGGAGAGAGGATATTTTCTACTGTGGAAAGGTGAGACCTTCCCTCCACCACCCCCCCAATCCCTTATATTGATGGTGGACTGATGTCACTTTTTCTCTGCCAAAGAATATTGGACTCACCAAGAGTATGAATTCTCGACTGCCAAATCCTTTACTTTTGCCAAGGATTTAGGGACTAATAAGCCCCTTGAAGGATAGGGCAAAGCTCCTTCTTTATATATGGGCATGGACTTAAAACAATACAGAAAGAACAAATTCTACAATTTTGGGAAAATTCTACAATTTTGCAAAAGTTTGGGAAATTCAGAAAAAGTGGGAGGTGATTCTATTACATAAGCATTTGCCAAAGCTTCTTTAAAAGGAGCGCTTTCTTTTTTGTGTGTCTGCCTATTCGTCCATAGATCAATTTTTTATTGAGCTATAATTCATATAGCACAAAGTTCAACATTTTAAGTCAGTGCTTTTAGTGTATTCACAAAGATGCACAACCATATCCACTACCTAATCCCGGAATATTTCATCATTCCTAAAAGAAGCCCTATCCCTGCTAGCTGTCGTTTCTTATTTCTCTCTCTCCCAGTCGCTACCAATCACTAATCTGCTTTCCCTCTCAACAAGTTTTTCTGTTTGAGATGTCTGATACCAATGGAATCATATAATATGTGATTTTCTGAGTCTAACTTCTTTCACTTAGTATCCTGTTTTCTGAGTTCATACATGAGGTAAAATGGATGAGACATTCATTTCTTTTTATGGCCAGTACCATTCCATTGTGTGGCTGCATCACATTTTGTTTAGATCCCTACCTCTTGAGCAGTTTAAATTTCCAGGGTTAGAAATCACTATCTGCTGAAGAGCGATTGGAAAGATAAAGCATCGTGGTTAAAATGACAGCCCGTGCAAATGCAGGGTGTGTGTTCACAGGCAGCTTTGTAGGAATAAAGCTGTACAACTTTAGAGAGCTTTAAGACCATTCTCCGGAGGCTTCTAAAGAGAGCAAGATGCTATTTCTGACTTCACCTGCTCTCCAGACCTCCTCTCCTCTCAGCTCCCCACTAATGCTCCTTTCTAATCTCTCCGAGGCTTTGCAATTCCCCAAGTCACCAGCCACTTATTGGTTATGATTCCAAGGAGCCACCAGGAGCCACTGCCCCTAAGTATCAACCTGAAGCTTTTCACTTTGTTATGATTTGAAAATTTTGATTCCTACAGCTTTTATTATTACACCGTCCCTCATTAGGGTAAAACACCAAACCTTAAATGGGTGCTCCCAAATGTTTCTGGAGAAGAATAATCTTGAATTCATATCCTGAGGATCTATGCAAAAGCAGCCTGCCCCAAACCAGAAATATTATTGAAGACTACGTCTTATCTTAAAATTTTTTAGAGTTTTGCATTTTTTCCATAATAATAGCCTTACGGGTCTCACTTTGTTTCACATAAAAATGAGGCTTTAAATAAGCACCAAGAAAAATGAACCAAAAAACGTTCCTTCTAATCTCCTTGGTGAAGAGTTAAAGCTGTTGAAATATCTATCACATTGAAAAAAATCGAACCGAGTTAAATCAACTACTTCATAAAGTCGTTACAGGTTAACATTGACAAAACACTTAAACAGCATCTGTTACAAAGCTGAGGCTATACGTGTTTGCTGAATAAAAATAATTAAAATATATAAAATAGAATGTTCACTTTCATGGGACAGCACAAAAACACTAAGGGGGCCCACAATAACAAGAAAAACACATTTTTCCACTACTCTCGTATTTCTTATTCAGGTGAAACACATTTTTTACCAGAGTGACATAAAGACAAGTGCCAGGCCAGGGCAGCACAGCTACTCAGACACATTGCCTACTTACACGCGGGGACAAGTTTAAGCGCAGAGAGTCGATTAGGAAGCCAGCGCCGCGCAGAGGAAGACTGGGCCCAAATCGGGTCCTCTGTGGTTCAGGGGGATCTTTAAGTCTCAGGTACTATATTCGGATAAAGCTGTACTCTGGATGGCAAGAGTTGTATCAGCTTCTGCTATACTCAGATTAAACAGCAGCATAAACATACTTTTATAGCATGAAATGAGTAAAACGTGTATGAAGGCTTTTTAAAGAACTGCGTTATCGTAAAAAATAATAATAATGTGGATGATCCTTAACTATCCTCCTTTTATTCTTTCAGCTGTGGACTACACATCATGACCCAGAGATGGTCCGTCCAAGCCTGGAGAGGACACTCAGGGTCCTACAGCTAGATTATGTCGATCTTTACATCATTGAATTACCCATGGCTTTTAAGGTGAGTGCAGGTACCTCAAAGTCTGGCCTCTGCTCTTCAGGACCCATGAGCCAGAAGCTGTGCATACGAAGCCAATTCCTTACTTAGCACCACAGAATGTTATAGTTTTGCTACCCTAGATCAGACAGCACTGACTTCGCCCAACAAAAGCCCAGGAAGGTTATATGTAAGACTCAGGCCTGGGTCCCACGTTTCTTGATTCGTAATCCAATGCACTTTTTCTTATATCATGTCTTTACAACTACAGTTTAAATTCTCTATCAAGCCATCGCATAGTCTCCAAACCGTCGTCCACATTTTAGTTGTCCAGCATCCAGACACAGCCTTCTTCCCACTCACACAGCCAGGAAAATGTCCCTGCACAACACGATGCAAAATAATACATACAACTGGAAATTCACCCACCGTCTGCCCCTCCAAAGGAAAATAACCCAAAGAATGGTCAGGTTTGTGGAGTCAACTCCAAGATCAGGGTGTCTATGTGATATGTGATCTTTGGTGCAACTGCATGGGTAACTGATGACATTGTGGCCAAGAGTGGCATCTGGGTCAGCCGACACAAAAAATACAGAATGAGCTCCTCTATAGAAAACCAGCATAAGGATGGTAGAAAAGGAAACAACAGATTCTCACTGTACTCACCAATCAGAGGTCACTTAGCAAAGTAGTAAGAAAAAAGGGCTCTAGAGCCAGGCTGCCTCATTTGAATCCCATCTCTGTCATTTAAGAGCTAGATGATTTGGTCAAGTTATTACTTGATCTCTTTACACATCACCTAAACATGGCTCAGTGGAAGGGACGACTCTCAGCTTTATTACTTACTAGCATAGTCACTTTGAACTTTTTGAACTCCAATCGCGTTATCAGTAAAATGGAACAATAACTAACCTGCCAAGTGTTGTGAGGAGTCAAAATGACAGATGTGACATTACACAAATAATGCCCAGCATCTCATAGATAAAAAAGGAAAGATAATATTATGAAATATTCAAAGGGAAAGAACTTTAGTAATTATATCTCCCAATATGTAAAACACCTTCATTTCACAAAAGATAGAGTTGAGGCCCCAGGCGATGAAGTAGCTAACTCAGTCCATCAGAACTAGGGCCAGATTTGGGGTTCCCTGATGCCAAGCCCATACTTGTTCCCCTATACTGCACTGACCCTTCTGCCTTATCCTCATAAGCCAAATAATTCCTATATGCTGTAAACAACAGTGATTTTTTTAATATTAGGATCTTGGCAGGTATGATCTAAACCCTCCTGTTCCCTCTGCTAACTATGACTCTTGTTCAAATGGCAAATTTCTAAGCTGTCTTAAAGATTTGAAAAATCCTGTATTTAAAAATGAGAAAAAGAATTTACTTCTCTGTGGCTGACTAATGACTTATAAAATCTTTTTGGAGAAGGTAAATAGAGAATTTATATTCCCATTCTTAGATGGGATAAAGATTCAAGGACATAGAGAAGGTAAAACTTTTAACAGTGAGAAATGACAAAATAATGACATCACCTGCCAACTGGACCTGTAATTTCAGTAATTGAGAAATCAATCATTGAAACTAAAATATCACATGCTTCTTGAATCTCATAATTTCTTTAAACAAAACACCTTTCTTGCTAAAATATTTTAGCACTTTATTTTTCAAATGTCAAGTTAATCGGCGGGCAACCTCAGAATAACAAAATATAAAACACAAAAAGTCACAATAAGTCATTACCAAAAGATGAATGAAGTGACTACTATGAAAGTCAACAGCATGCGTCTTTAGAGAGTTGAATTGTTTTTCTAAAAATGCCTTATAGTAGGAGCAGAAGGGGAGAAAAAAGACAACAGGCTTATCCAGATAAGGGATTAGTAAAGCAGGCAGCGTGGAAGCTTAAGGGTCACATCATAGGCTCAGGTTTCATAACGACAATTAAACTCTGGGAAAGTAAAAATTATTTAACAGAGTTCATGACAGAAGAAATGTGGAGGAAGACTGAAGTGGGAATGAGGGTCAAAAGTGTTGAAAAGGCCAAAGAACTTTGAATCAGAGACAGGAAAGATAATTAACATGAATGACAGGTGGCATCGAGGAGAAAGGCGCCCTTTTCCTGCTCTCGGTGAGACCAGAGGAAATTGAGACAAAATTGTCTTTGCTAAAAGCAAGTATTATCACCAGGGGAAAGTTTCATTGTGGTGAGATGGTGGAAGGAAAACTTAGGGGGAAAATTTTAAGAATATAATGAATTTTGTCCATTGCTTGATTTTCAATAAAAAATTCCCATTATCAAGGTCTACAAAGACTTCCATGCTGCCAACCAAATCCAACAGACACTTTGTCTTCATATTATTTGATCTCCTTCCACACAGTTGACCACAATCTCCTTTAAACATTTTCTTCTTGTGACTTCTATATCACCCTCGCATGATTCTTCGGCAGCTTCTCCTCTGCCATCTTCCAAATGTTGTTATGCCCAAGACTCTATCCTCGATATCCTTGTCTTACTGAGCCACACTTTCTCTCTATAGGTGACTTCATGCAGTTGTATGGACTGAATATTATTATATATGCTGAGGACTCCTAAATTTTGTCTGCAGCCATGGCCCCTTTCTGAGCCGCTTCCTGAGACTTCTGTTTAATTGTCTCCTCAAATAAATATCTACTTGAATGATTAGTAGTCATTTCAAACTCTAAATATCCAAAATAAAACTCTGGATTCCTAACCCAGGCTTAGGAAATGATTATCATCATTCACCCAAGGAACCTAGGAATCATCTTTTTATTTCTATCTCATTTCCAAGACTATAACAAATGGGTCTCATTTTTAGATATAGCCAAAAAGAAGAAATCTGAAGGACGACATTCCACCCCACAGGTAGGGGTCTTTGTTAGGAAAGGAGCACCCAAAATTATAGAAGGATATTTGACACCCAGATAATGTGTGAGTTAGGAAAAAGAGATGCTGAACTCCTGAAGGGCCCAAAAATAGAAGGAAAAGAAGCACTGGGCAAGTTAGCCAGGATAAAGAAGTAACATGCTATGCCGTCTTCAACTCTGGCAAGGATAAACTGTCAAAACAATGAGTCTAAAAATCCTAATTCTCAACCTTAATTTTTTTTTTAATGAGTAATGCTGTCATTAAGAGAGAAGTTTATGGATGAAGAACAATAATTTGTTCTTCAGATTATTTTACATATTTTATATATTTCCAAATAAATAAAAGAAAAATAAAGACCAGGGTGAGATAATGAGATTAACATGTCACATATGTTGGACAAGTGAAGAAAATTTTGGACAGTCCCACAAAAAAGAGAACACGAATATATACGTAATGTATTATATATTATATGTTATATAAACATGAATAATTTAACTAGAATTGCTTTCCCAGGGCTAAGGTATATTGGTATCACGACAACTCAAATTCCATAATTCCCAGACATAAATAAAATTAATTACACTTGTTATTTGTTTTTCAGCCTGGAGATGAACCCTATCCTAAAGATGAGAATGGCAAATACCTATATCACAAGACAAATCTGTGTGCCACTTGGGAGGTAATTTCAAGTAGGCCTCTTATTTTATTTTGTCTTTTATTATTATTATTATTATTATTTTTTACACCTATAGCACCTGGTATTCCTAGGTTATCTCCCATCCAAACCCTAACCAGGCCCGACCCTGCTTAGCTTCTGAGATCAGACAAGATAGGACAAGTTTGGGGTGGCATGGCCGTAGAAGGCCTCTTATTTTAAAAATCTATCATTTTAAACTGTGATCTGATTATTCCTATTCAATTTATGAGGAGATGCAGCCTTAACTCTTCCATTCCAAACTCCAACAAAGGCTGGGAACATACACTCACAAGTATCTCTTTCTAAAGGACTTCCCTGCTGTGGGTAACAGGTGAAGATCTGAAGAGTGGAGTTGTCTTGAGGGGTGAGGAGGCACTAACTGGTTTTCTGGTGCCTGGGGCTCTCCACCCAAGAGACTACATACTCAATCCTGACCTCACTGGAGCTGACTAGGTTTGGGGTCTGGTGTTTTCCTCTAAGGGGCTGTCTGACAAGGTAGCCAGTATCCGCAAGAGAAAATGAGCTCACAGCCCAAAATAACAAGGCATTTAATTCACAAGGAAACATCATATCTCAATTATAGATCCCATTAACAGAAGACCAAGAATTTTTACATGATCCAATTAATATATTAAAAGGGATAAGAAAAGATATTAGCAATATGGAACAAGAAAAAGAAAACATTGAAAAAACAAGCATAAATAATAAGAAAAATAAGCAATGTAATAGATGAGAAAAATTATTAAATTAAAAAATTAGAATGAGAAAATCTCCCAATATGAAGGTCAATAAAAAATTTTAATATAAAAAAAAAAGACAAGAGATATGTAGGACAAAATTAGAATTTTCAGTAGTCACAAAATTGGACTCTAAGAAGAAAAAAAGAAAAAAAAAAGGAAAAGAGATAATATTTTAAAAAACAAAAGCAAAAAATTGATATTGAAGGGGCATAGATTTACAAAGAAGAAAGAGAAGGAAACTCATATCTAGAGACATTATAGAGAGACTTCAGAATGTCAAATACAAAGAGAAAATGTTAATATTTCCAGGGTGTAGCAAACAAGTCAATAAAGGCAATAAAATAAAATAATAAAAAAAAATCAATCCAAGAGAAAGCAAGAAAAGAAGGAAAATTAATAGATGGGGAAAACAAAAAACAAACAGCAAGATGGGAGATTTAAACTCAGTGGTATCAATAATCACGGTATACGTAGACAGTCTAAACAACCCAATTAAAAGGCAGAGGTCGTCAGAATAGATAAAAAGCAAAACTCCTTTGTGTATTATATATGAGAAACCTATTTTATATAAAAACACACAAACCGGTTCAAAGTAAGTTTTTTTAAAAAGAGGACAGAAAAAGATATCGCAGGTCAATAGTCATTAAAAGAAAGCTGGAGGCTGGAGTAGCCATTTTAATATCAAAAACATTTTAGCACAAAAAAAAGTGTTACTAGAAATAAAGAAGTTTGTTTATAACAATAAATCAACCCCAAACACCTGTGTGCCTAATAACAGAACTCAATCACAGAATTCCTATCCCTCCACTTATTTTTTCCCTTCTCAGAATGCCTATTATCATACTCAAGGGCCTTTCTTTCTGAAGAATTTATAGTCACCATTATAGTCGTTTATTCCTGCTTGTTTTGAGACTTCTTTCTTGACCCACTGGCATTTTTGCTCCACAGGCTCTGGAAGCTTGCAAAGATGCTGGCTTGGCGAAATCCCTTGGCGTATCCAATTTTAATCGCAGGCAGCTGGAGCTAATCCTGAACAAACCGGGACTGAGACATAAGCCAGTCAGCAACCAGGTATAGCTTGGCAGGAGGGTGGGACATTGCGGTGGCGTAGGGGGGCCCAATATTTACGTTAAGTAAATAAGAACCCTGGGCAAGGAGTCAGGACATCTTGTGGTCACCTCTAATGATGTGTCGCATCATTAACCCTGGGCAAATCTTTTAACTTCTCTCACTTCACGTCTCTTAAAAATATTTTTTTTGAAAGTCCAAATTCAGATAACAGAAACCCAAAATATTTTTTTAAGAAAAATAATGAGGAGGAACAAGATTTGCCAGATATTAAGATATATCGACCATTACAATAATGTTAAGATTAGTGCAAAAGAACTAACACAGAGAGGAGAAAATAAGAAATATGCTAGAGAGAGACCCAAGTATAATAAAACTTAATGTAAAATAAAATAGCACAAACTAACAGCAAATGAATGGATTTTTCAGTAACTGGTATGGGGAAAATGTCTAGTTATGTGGAAACAAAACAGACCTCAGCCTCACACCATACTCCAAAGTAAATGTCCTTTTGAAAAGGAAGCCATTGGAAAATTATAAAGAAAATGATCGATTTAGCAGTATAAAAATGTTAAATCTAAAAATATTAGCAACAAGGAGCAAACATAATTATATTTTTAAAAATATAATAGAAAGAGGGGTAATAGCCTTGTGAATTAAAAGCCTAATAATAATCAATGAAAAAAATCAGTGAAAAGAAATACTAAGCCTTAACAGAAAAATGGGGAAAAGAAATGAACAGAAATTCACAGAAGACAAATTCCAAGAAAATGTTCAACTGCACTGGTGATTCCAGAAATTTAGATTTAAATACAAAGTGCAATTTTGTATTGTATATTAAATTAGCAAAGCTTTTATTTATTAACGTAATGCTCTATGTAAGCAAATGATGAAGTGTGGTGAGTACAAATTGATTCAGTCTTACGGGAAAGCAATATGGCAATAAGTGTCAAGAGCCTGAAAAATGTTCAGTCTTCTATTTCTAGGAATCTATCCTCATAAAAAAAAAATCAGAATGCCCACATGTGTTTGTCACAGCACTGTTTATAATGGCAAAATGAAAAAGGAAACAAAATATAGAAGAAAAAATAGGAGGATGTGTAAATAAATTACAAAACACTCATATTATGTGAAATCTTAACAAAAGATAATCTTGAATTATATTATATTAATTATATTATATTAATTATATTATATTATATTATTTATTATATTTATTACATTTATTATATTACATTTATTATATTATTTTTATATTATATTATGAGTTTATATTATATTGACTCAAAAGTTTTTGTTGAGTAAACGTTTCTAGTATGTTGCCTGGTACAACTCTGTAAAGTCTGAAACTCATTCAATCATGGATTTGATATTCACGTTCCTGTTTGTTCTGCTTTTAATTGTATTAGCCTTATTATATACAAGCCATATAAAATCTTTTTTTTGCTATAGTCATATAAAATCTTTTTTCAAAGGGTAGGTTATAAAAATGCTTATTACACATATAAACACACATATACATACACATACATATGAACATATACATATTTAATAGGCCGGAAACAGGTAACTTCATTAGAAAGGAGTCTTTGTGGGAAAAATTAAATATTGTGTTTTAAACAAGCAGGCAGGCATTAAATTAAGACATTTATACTTAGTCTCTAAGAAATGATGTAATAAATTATGCATTTTGGGAAGATTAGCCTACCAATAATAAACAAGATTGAAAACAAAAAAGGAACTGGAAGTAGAGAGAGATGCTGGCAGTTGGAGAGAATAAAGAAAAGAAATACCACGAACACTATGGTTCCTAACTTATTTTTGTCTAAGTGCCGCTTTTTAAAACTGCTTAAGAAATGTACCAAAGGGAGGGGAAAAAACCCACAAGTGTCTCTTAGTGGACAGAAGGGAGCAAGATTATGATTGTACCTTCTAGAAACACAGTTTAAGTATTCAATGTTCCAGATGGTGAGCATAATAATCATATACTTAAAATATTTTAATTAAGCTTTGGTTGACTTAAATTAAAAAGAAAAACATGGGTCAAAACTACCATGGTGGTTAAGAAGAAACTTGAGAAGAATTCTGTTGACATGAGTATTTTTAGTGCAGGCATCTTGTCAATAAGATACTAAAAATGAAAGTAGGCTTACATTTGGCGGCGTAGAGAACGCTCAGCCAAGAAGACAAAATTCATCTTTAAATTTAGTTTCATACATGCTCTACCTCTTGTGAAAATATCCTTCGATTTTTGATAGCTAAGAGACAGAGGGTTTCTGTAACATGTCACTTCAACTCACGAAGACTATGATCTGAATCTTGAGACTGTATGTTTCTTATGAATATTGTATTTTCCAGATGTTTACTATAAACAACTGAGTGTTCACTTAAAATTGTAAACGATGACAGGCATACAAAATCGAATTTGTTCTCCAATTATTTTAGAATCAACCCACAGACAGTGACTTCACTAACCTTGTTTTAATTAATCTCACTGGCATACAAACAATGTAAGCTTCCTTGTTAGGAAAAACATTTAGGATTGGTCTCATTATCCATAATACTTTTAGATGGATTTTATTGAAGGGCTTTTTAAAAACTATATACAATCGCATTCATCAACCAGGCCTTTATTCTGTTCTCCACTCTCCAACACAACCACACAGGTTGAGTGCCATCCGTATTTCACCCAGACAAAACTCCTGAAATTTTGCCAACAACACGATATTGTCCTTATTGCATACAGCCCTTTGGGGACTTCTAGGAATCCATTCTGGTAAGTAATGCTGTATGTCTCTTCAGCAAATGTTTCCTTTGATGTCAGCTAGGAGGCTAATGAGAATATGATCGGAATGACTCTACTTGGCTGTGTGAGCTTAAGAAAGTAACTTAACCTCTTCCAGTCAATCTCCATATACAAATTAGAGCTAATAAAACCTTCTTCGCTTAGATGGTGTAAGAATAGATCATACTATAATGTCTGACATTACCTAACATGGCCTGAAACAGAGGGAACAGTTTTCTTTGTAAGACCCATCAAAGAAACGTTAACCCTCTGAAAGAGGCAGCTCTACACACTTGCTTCTCTTGATCTTCTCATCCTAAGGGCAACTCTTCGCTGAGGACCCAAAGTGTCCTGGTAGGTACCAGGTGAATGGCGAGACAGAGGAAGAGAAGGACCGATTAACTCCTGGTTCTCACTGCTCAAGCTAAATATGAGACATGTTTTTATTTATTTTTTTAAGGGTGAATATATCTTCCCCACCCTTGTTAAAAGACCCCCTTCTAAACTCCCTGGGGAAAAAGTACAATAAAACAGCAGCTCAAGTTGTTTTGCGTTTCAACATCCAGCGAGGAGTGGTTGTCATTCCTAAAAGCTTCACCCCTGAAAGGATCAAAGAAAACTTTCAGGTAAGAGAAACTGCTTCTGCAAATGGAAAAAACTAAGATTTTTTTTTTTTTAATGTAAAGCATTTTCTATTCAGACTACTAGGAAAATCGTATGCCTACATGATAACACAACATGACATCCTCTACTTCACAAAGGGTTTTGAACAGTCATCATAAGGACGATAATTTTGTTAAAATTTCAGAGGGCTTTATCTGAAGGAAATTCTTAAGCCTTTTTTTCCAAATTATACTCTTTTGATACATCTACCAATGTAAATTTTAACTGTGCCAGATTCTCACTTGAAAAAGACTGGTCCTAGAATTAGAGCAAATCTCCATCGCTTTCACTGTGAAATCCTGCCTCCTTGGCGAGATCTGCAACTTCACCGTGTCCTTAGGACACACTGCATCTTCGCAGGAGTCAGAAACTGACTCACCAACACTCAGCAGACAAAAAAGCAGAAAGGGAGCTTGAGTAAGGATTCATTTCATAAAACACTGGCTAGTTTGTGACTGTTTTTATTTTATGCGAACTTTTGATTCCTTGCACAATATCAGAAATTCCAAAAGTTGGATCATAAATAATCAAAGAAAGGGTTTCCTTTAAAAAGTACTTGGAGACAATCCATAGGGGAATGATTAGGTAAACTGTTACATCTATACACTATGGATATGGTGGTTAAATGGATTAAGTCAGTCTACATATTTTGAAAGAAAAGACCACCAAGCCATATTCTGTGAATTAAAGAAAGTTGCAGAATAATCAAGATAGGATACAATGATTGCATGTTACGCTTACTGTGTGTTGAATATCTGGGAAGGATACAGGACTGAGGTGGTGGGTGATAGAAACTTTTAGCATTTATTCTATACATGTCCATGTACTTCTTTGTGTTTCATTGCTTTACAAAAAGCACATATTTACGTATTACTCATTTAATTAAATACTATAAATGGTTAAATATACCAAAATAAAAGTTGAGGGGTAGAAAGATAAAACAATAAAGGAAGATAAATTACAAATGGATAAACCAAATGTTAAAAATATTAAATAAGCTGAAATGTGTCTGAGACATGTGCTCAGGGTCCCTACCGCTGGCCACACTCCCTGTCCCTGAGCTTGCCCCATCTTCTAAATAAACGTCTGCGTCTTATTTCTGTTATTTCAGATCTTTGACTTTTCTCTCACCAAAGAAGAAATGAACGACATCGAGGCCTTGAATAAAAATGTCCGCTTCGTGGAGATGCTCATGTGAGTTCTGGGGGGGCCCTTAATCCTGTGCTGCCCAGTGGTGCTGGACTGTCAAGTGTCAATCAGCGGGGCTCTTAGGGAACTAGACCTCTGTCCCCAGAAAGCACAAAAGGTAAAGGCCAGGGGCCAGCATATGCTGAATATGAAACAGGTTTGGGTAAATTACAGCCATTCCAGGAACTTCCTGCAAATCTACATTTTTAATTAAAAGACTTCTGGTATTTATATGACATCCCATGAGAGATTAAGGCGTGGCAGATAAAGACCTTGTGGAGAATTAAGTCATAGTGGACATACGTTCTTACAATAGGGGTACAATGATTCAAAAAACTTATGTCTCTCTTCCTAAAGATCAAAGTGATGTACAAATTAGAGCAAATTTTTCAACCAAAAACAAACAAAAAAAAACTCGTGGGAGAGAGGCACATGAATGTAGCAGAAAGAGCACTAAGTTAGGAGCCAAGAGCCTAGAGTTGTCAGCAAATCCTTGCCAATAAGGATTGGGAGCCTCCAGCTCCACCTATGAGCTGACTTCCCACAAGCAGAATTTCTTACACTCCTTCCAAGTGTTGCCAGATTCAGCCAATCAGTGAAGTAGCCCTTTCTCTCTAAATCTTGTAGGTCCTCTGCAATAAAAAGAGAACGCACACACCACATATTTGTATATACACACATATCTTTTCTTCTTAATCATTTTTATTGGTTTTTCCGGTTCTGTAGATCACCTGCATATTTTCAACCTCTTTAAAAAAGCATTTAGAAAATGCTCATTAAATCGTTTCACATAGTTTGGATACTCATCCTAGTGGCTTCACTATTTTTTTTTCTGGTGTGGTTTTTAGGGAAACTAAAAAGCGGCCACCTTGAATCATTCTAGGTTTTGCCATTGACTTGCTGTGTGATTTGGGGCAGGGCCCCTCCTCTCTCTAGGCCTCAGTTCTCCTTTTCCTAATTTTGACCTCAAAACCTCCCTTTATTTGTCTTTATTGAAATATAACAATTAGTTGCTTATATTGACATTGTGCAATTCGATGAGTTTTTTTCAATTATTTTAGCATATAATAATATATCAGTTTCAGATGTACGACGTAGTGACCAGAGATCCACATAACTTACAAAATAATCGCCCCACTAAATCTCATACTCCTCTTCCCCACTACATATTTATTACATTATTAATCATCTTCCCCATGCTACACTCTACATCTCCATGTTTACTCTGCAACTATACATTTGTACCTCTTAATCCCTTTGCCTTCTTTTTGTCCCCGCCAACACCCCTCCCATCTAGTATCCCTCTAAATATTCTCTGCATCTATGAGTTTATTTCTGTTTTTGTTGTTGTTGATTTTGTTCTTTAGATTCCACCACATGTAGGTGAAATCTAGTGATATTTGTCTGTCTCTATCTGACCCATTTCATTCGGCGCCGTACTCTCTAGGTCCATCAAGGCAATGTCTTTTCCCACACCCTTCCTTTTAGTCTGTGTGTGTCTTTTAATCTAAAATGAGTCTCTTCTAGGCAGCATATCTCTTGTTTTCTTATCCATTCAGCCACTCTATCTTTTGGTTGGAGCATTTAATTCTTTTCCATATGAGTTACTTGTTGATAGGAATGTAGTTATTACCATTCTTTATTCTTGTTTTGATACATGTTTTTTTCTTCTTAAGGAAGTCCTCCAACATTTCCTGTAATGCTGGCTTGGTGGTGATAAATTCCTTTAGCTTAGTTTTGTATGGGAAGCTCTTGATCCGTCCTTCAACTCTAAATGACAGCTTTACTGGATAAAGTATTCTTGGTTTTCATCACATCAAATATTTGGTGCCAAATATTTTTTGTCCTGTATAGTTTCTTTTGAGAAATCAGATGCCAGGCTTATAGGTGTTCCCTTGTAGGTAACTAACTGCTTTTTTCTTGCTGCTTTTAAGATTCTTTGTATTTAACCTTTGGCATTTTAATTAGGATGTGTCTTGGTGTGGGCCTCTTTAGGTTCCTGGTTTTGGGGATTCTCTGAGTTTCCTGGAGTTGTATGTCTATTTCCTTCACCAGATTAGGGAAGCTTTCCATCATTTCTTCAAATATCGCTTCAATATTTTGTTTTCCTTCAGGTACCCCTACAACATGGATATATTTGCCTTTAATAGTGTCTCATGGGCTCCTTAAATTATTATTATAGTCCAGGCTTCTTTTTTCTTGCCATTCTGATTGCATATCCTCGGCTTTCCCGTCCTCTATATATTCATTTTGTCTATTCCATTTAATATACTTTTCATCTCAGATAATGTGTTCTTCATTTTTGACTGGTTTCCTTTTATAATTTCCATTTCCATTTTTATGTGTTTTTTTTTATCTCTTTGGTGAAGTTCTCACTAAATTCATCTACGTTTCCCATAAGTTCATTGAGCAGCTTATCACCAGTGTTTTGAACTCTGCATGTTATACTGCTTGACTCCATTTTTTCTGGATCTCTGTTCTCTTCTCTCATATGGTTTCTGCATCTTTGTCTTCCCATTTTGGCTGCCTTTCTGTGTCTGTTCCTATGTACTAAGTAAAGCTCTTAAGCCTCCTGGTCTTCTTAGTGTGGATTTGTGAAGTAGGTGTTCAGTGGCACAGTCCTGAGAGGGGTTCAGCTGCAGGCCAAATTTAGTCCCAGCCTGTGCCCCTCCAGGCCACCTGTTAAGATTCAGAAAGGAATCCACAGATGCCGTGCTTACAGTTGCCTCAAAAGACCACACCAGAAACCATGCTGGCCGCACTATTTTTCATGAATCAGAAACTGTTCTGACTATACCGATATCAAATTTCTGAATCCATTTCTGAATTAATAAAATAGATTTCTAATATGAATTTTCCAGGGGAAAAATGTTATTGACATCAAAATGTACCTCGCTTCAAGAATAAAAGAGTAAACAAAAACTTGGAACTAACACTTATAGGTTAATAGCTTGAAGATAAATTATTTCTATTGAATAAATATTAAAGAAATAGAAAGAAAGATACAGTCAATCTACCAACATTGCTGGATATTTTTACAGACAATTGATGACATCATTTGGTTTGACATTTGACATATTTAATATGTAATTCTAGCAACACTAGGGAAAAAACTCATCATACCAGGAAATAAGTAGAAAAAGAGTAAGGCGTAACAAAAATTAGGCCCCAATGGTCTAAAAAATGTATTATTTAGGCATGCTGGGCCAAGATTCTTTTCTGTTTTCCATCCAGTTAATCTTGGACATTTGAGAGCCTTTGTTTTATATTTTAATTTAAAGTTCAGAGTACTTACAGAGAACTGAATCTTAGATATGTCTTATGACAGGAGTGCAGGTGCATGCATGCACGCAAGCACGCACACACACACTGCAATCCTTTCAAAGATTGCTTCACCATTGTTATTTAAGAGAGAGATTCATCATCATAATAGCAGAAACTTAACTTTGCTAGTCATTACCTTTCTAGATCTCAAACTGCTAGCTCTCAGGAAGGTTAATGGGAAAGGGAAGGAAAATGGAAAAGAGAGTGGTGACACTGACTGGTAACAGAGCTCTGATGAGAAGTGCCTGTGAGGTTCACTGAAATGGGAGGCAGCCTGCACCGGGACAGAAGGGAAGAAGGAACTGGAAAGAGGCACGCAGTGTGGGCAGGCATTGCTCACCTGTGTTTTTTGTTCTGAGCAAAACATTGATGCAAAGGCTACCAGCTTTCCCCTACCACACATACACACTTAAACCCAGGTGCTGTCCAGGGCTTCAGTAAAAGGTGCTGGCTTGAGGGAAAATGGGAGGAGGGTGGGCGAGAAACAGAGAGGGAATGAGTAAGAGAGAGGGGGAGCAGCCAGTGAAATGGTCGAAGGATGCTAGAAACACATACTGCTGTGCGACTTTGGAGTGAAATTTTTCCCTTTGGGGAATTGTTTCAGCAGGTGGTGTGATCATCCCGAATATCCATTTCACGAGGAATACTAACCTGAGAGAGGCCCAGAACTGACTTTCCCTCTCGCGTGTGCCAGGACCTTTGGCTGGGTGCTTCCTCCTACGATGTGGACGTGAAAGGGGTTTTACTACCCTCGAATGAAGGGGGGACGGTCACAGGCTTAACTTCTGGGTCACATAAGTGACTTTGACTTAGCTATGTTGAAGAAAAAAACGGTTTAAATCTGTTGAAATAATGTTTTTTAATAATAAAACAGCACGGGGGTCAGGAAAGCCATAACAATTTGATGGTGGTTTGTTTCCATCCAATGTGTGTTTGTTTAGCTTTTACTTGCCTTGATGAATGGATAACTGCATGCTTTGAAGGGCGTAACTTCAACAGAACTGGTGATCTATGCTTTCACTGTGTCTCACTCTTGCCCCCATCCATCATACGTCCACCATTATGCAAAATGGCTTGAGACTATCAACATACGCAAATGAGACCCTGTATCATAAAATGATCCAAAGATGACTGCTTTAAAAGAAGGCATTTAGAAAGGAGGCTTTGAGAAATACATTAAAAACAGAAAGTTTAAAAAATTCTTATACTTATGATTTTAAAAGTATTATTGGGACAATTAGGTGAATTTTGAGAAAGCAAGCTCAAAAGAACACTGTTAATGTTTCTGTATGTAAAATCTTTTAAAGTAAATAAAAAGATACTAGAATTCTGCAAAAGGGATGTATGCGTTTTAGTTCAACTGAAGTAATATATTTTATTCATTCATATTAGGTCACTCTCACAGGGCAAGAGAGTTCTTCAAAAATCATATTTGTCCAAGACCAGTTGCTTACAGGTCATCTTCAATGAACTGAAAACATACGCTCCTGAGAAATTATTACTTAAAAAACATTTTTTCTCTACTCATGATTTCCACTTCTTCCAGTATTAACACTTACAATGCTGTCCTCAGCAAAGTATTTTGTTCACAAAAATTAATAAAATATGATGCGTTGCTCTACCATATCGATCTCCATATTGTTGCTGAGGGTGGGGGTGCTGGGGGTTAGGGGGTGATCATCTGCATTCAATTCAATTCAAAGACCTTTGATCAAATTACTGTACATTTAGCACTGGGAAAAGAGGGACAAAAAAGGAGAATTATAACGAACACGTAAAAACTTGAGTCCTGATCTCTGTTGTCAAACCCCTTCAAAGTATTTTGAGGGGGCTGCTGTGGAGGAAGAATCACACCTATCAAACTATTTTTTACAAACAGGCATTGGAAGAGTCCCACTATTTGTCAGGGAAAATATGCATATATTTCTAAAGGTCAGAAGAAGGGAATCCTCTCATAGTCGGAGATACTGGAGTCAGAAAACCGGAAGGTAAGGAAAGAGTGAGTCCTACACGAGCTTCTGCGTGGCACTTCCCCCTCCACTCACCCGTCTCAAGCTTCCTTTCTATTATGGGATGAATTGTGTCCACCCTCCCCTCCCAAATTCATATGTTCAAGTCCTAGCCTCAAAATGTGGCCTTGTTAGGAAATGAGGCCATTGCGGATGTAGTTAGTCAAGATGAGATCATACTGGAGTAGGTACACCCTACTCCAATGTGACTGTTATTTTTATAAAATGGAGGAAATTTGGATGCACAGACATGCACACAGGAAGAATGCCACAGGCAGATAGCAGCAGAGATCAGGGTGATGCTTATAAAAGAAAAGGAACCACAAAGATTTACAGCAAACTACCAGAAGCTCGGGAAGAGGCCAGGACCAGGCTCTTCCTCAGAGCCCTCAGAAGAAACCAACTCTGCCAAGACCTTAATCTCAGACTTCTGGTTGCCAGACTGTGAGAAATGAATTTCTATTGTTTAAGTCGCCCAGTTGTGGCACTTTATCACAGGGGCCCTCGCAAACTGCTACACCATCCCTCGGTCCAGATCTCCAGCCTCTCCAATTGACATCAATAATAAAAATGTCCTTAGTCAAAGCTTTGTCGAACTCAGGCACTGATAACCAATCACTTTTATGCTCCTGGGGACTTCTGAAATCCCAGGGATGTTTATTAACTAAACTCAATCTCCTTTCTAATCAGGAGGCCTCTGATCTGCTATGGAGTAAGATATATCAATAGTGATGTAACCTGCCTGGAAAAGGAGAGGCAGCCAAAAGCATATCGTGCTCATTGACCTATAAAAATGCACGAACGGGAGCAGCAAAGACTTCCTGCCCCAGCCTGCAGAATGCTTCTTGATCTGCCTGTCCCTGACTGTTCTCCTAGAGGACCTCCCTTGGGCAGTGTCTTCCATAGGTGATGACGCTGAAGGCATCAGAAAAGGCCTTGAGAGGGACACAGGCAATGACCCCATGTCTGCAGCTTTCAGCACTTTGAGATGTGTTCAATTTATGGCTATGGGAATTCAGGAAGGTTGAGCAAAATCATATTTCCCAGGCTTGGTATTTCTCTTGATCTCTCTAAAAATTTCAGGCTTCTGCTGACGACTTCAATTTCTGATCATTGTAGAATAGTAACTAAATCTGGAAGTTTTGAGGAGCCCTGGTCCTTGAATGTGAACTCTCCTTGAATCGACTTCATGTTTCTACCTCCAGATACCAATTCCCCAAATTCTCACTTCTCTTGGCTAGGGCAGAATGTGGGGAAAGACAATCACTTTTTTTATCATAATCTCTTGGGTACTGGTATTTTAGCTAGTTTGGGAGCTGAGATGCAGAGTATGGTGGGGGTGGGGGGAAGTAGCAGTGATTCTGACAAAAATGCATGGACCTTTGTAGGGTCCCCCATAAATATGACTATTGGTATATCTTTCTTCAAAGGTTATAAGGCACCTTTAAAAGCAGTAATTAGGAACCCTCAATCCTGTCTGTGGGCTTGCCAGGAAGAGATAAAGTTGCCAGAAGACTAGGATCTGGATAGACCTCATTTTAAGTCCTGTTGAGGGCCACATTGAGGTCAGCAAGGAGCAGCCCTTGCCAGGAGCCCATGAAAATGACTGAATATACTTTTTTAAACTGTGCTGCTACTTAATAATATACTATTGAGAGTATTTTATTGATATTTATATATGATTATGGTTTTATTTATGTATGTTCTTTAATTTCTATAATCAAACTGTGCTCATTTTATTATTAAAAAGAGAGAACAAGGTTTTCTTTTACTCTGTACTCTAGAACAAATTAAATTCAAATTATTTGTTCCTTAAAGTGTTGGTGGAATTTACCTGACGTTTTCATCTCAGTCTATAGGTATCTTGTACACTTTTAATTTCATCTAGGATCAGTTTTTGCAAATTTATCTTTTCAAAATTTATGAATGTCATATAGTTTTTAAAATGTGAATATATTTGTTCATTTAGTCAACAAATGTTTTTGTGTGCCACTCTGCTAGGCTCTATTCTAAGCCGTTGGGACATTTCAGAAAACCAAACAAAAATCCCTGAGCTCTCATATAGGCTGTACTCTTCTTTTGATTCCTTGAATTTTCCTAAATCTGTGATTATTTCTCCTTTTCATTCTTATTTTGTATGTCTATTTGTTGTTTTCCTATTAATTAATTAGTGATTTATCAAGTTATTTTTGTTTCTTTTTGGATTTCACTTAGAGCAAATTTCCAAAAAAAAAAAAATAAAGTTCAGTGATTAGTCTTGCTGCTTCTGTTTCCTAATTTGTTACTATCTTGTTTTCTTCCATTGAGCTCTTGTCTATTTTTCTTAGTTTGTCCATAGACTTCTAACTTCTTAGGCTGAATGCCTATTTCATTTATTTTTTTCTTTTTGTTTAGTTATATAAACACTGAGTATAATAAACTTGCTTCAAAGCACTGTTTTAGTTAAGATTTCATAAATATATTTTATTTTCTAGACATTCTCAGTTTTGGTTTTGCCTTATCTTTTGTTAATACCTGTTTACAAGAATTTATCTTATTTTAATTTCTGATGTTAGAGCTTTTTTCTAGCTTTTATGGTCAACTTTTAACCAAGCAATCTCAGAGAGCATCAATTGATAGTTTTAATATTTCATGGGACTGTGACAAGATACATTTTAAGGTACTGAGTTAGATATGACAGACATATGATTCTGTGTTATACATTTTTATCATCTAGTATTAAAAAAACTTTTTAGGTGAGTGGTTCTTTCTTTAACAGTAACTTAACTGTAACAGTTCTTAACAGTAACAGTTCTTAACTGAGGGTAGTTTTGTCCCACCCTCCGCCAGGGGACATTTGGCAATGTCTATGGACATTTTCAGGTGTCACAAGTAGCGGGGAACGGGGACAGGTGACACTGGCATTAGTAGGTAGAGGTCAGGGAATCTGCTAAATTTCCTACAATGCATAGGACGGCCACCACAACAAAGAATCATCTGAGCCAAATGCTAGCATGACAGTCCTTCTTCAAAGATGTTAAAACGTGCTTATTCCTTATACCCTCATTTCAGCTTACTGCATATAACTGACAAGTAACCCATTTAGGCTCATTTTTAGAGTGCTTACAGCAAACCGCTCATCCTTTCTAATTTATCGATGTTTTTTTCTTAAGTATTTTATCTTTTCTCAGACCGTTAAACTGATAATGAGGTTCATGCTGTCAGTATTTGAGTTTAAAGCATATGGGCAAATGAATCGCAATGAAAATGAGTTAATGTAGGAAACAAATTATAAATTATTTCCTCAGTATGAGTCAAGAGAAAATTGCTCTGATAAATAACAGGCTGCTACTGAAAGATAGAAGCAATATGGGAGATTCGATTAAATTTAAATGGTAATCTACTTTCTTTCCTGCCCCAAATTTCTTGATATAACCAAGCAGAGAGCCAATTAAATATACCAAATCCATAGCACCTCTAGAATAAAGAAAGAGTACATTAGTGAACCAAAAATCCTTAAGGATAGAAAGCAGAAGAAGTTGGATTGGCAAGGAAATAAGAGAATAAAACTGTAGCTCAGAATCTTCACGGGAGACAACCTCTGCAACAAGAATGGCAATTTTAGACTTGCTTCAAACTTAGAATCAATGACTTTAAAAAAGAAAAGTAGAAGTTTCAATGACCTCACAATCCACCAGGGCTACCCTCCTACACACACATAATTCTGAGGAACCAAGAGCCATTTCTGTTCTTCCAGCAAAAACTCACTTCTTTCTAATCAAAGTGAATACTAGGCCGGAAAAGAGCAGGTCACACAACATTGAGACTGGACAAAGAAACAGGCCACAGCTTGGGATAACTTTGAAGACCTTCACAAAAGACAGGATTAAAAAAAAAATCGCAAAGCCAATTCTGCTACTTCTGGGATAAAGCTATGGAGTAGGGGACGGGGAACAGAAGTGACAACAGAAGGAGGTAACAGGAGGGCATGGTATTAAAGAACCAGTGTATTATGGCTGAAGAAGACAGAATTTGCCACCCCAAAATATTCCACTTTGGCATAAGAATTTTTTTGAGCCAAAGGCAATTGAGAAGAAACAGATAGGAGAAGGTCTCTGCCCTCTCACTATTTGCCTAAAAGGAGGACATAAATTTACAAAGCATCCCTCTTCCTCCCCTCTACCAGGAAAGACAAAAGTTAATCAGTGGAACAACTTCAGATGCTTATCAGCCTGGAGATGGCACCAAAGGAACTCATATAGCAAACTTTACTAACCAGCCCTTCTTGGATTTGCCATCGGTCTCCCATATATTTTTGGCTTCAATTTGGCCCACAATTTGCTGCCCCGAGAGATTCAAATTCCTATTCCACTATCTTATCACTTCTCTAAAACTTTATTGTTTTTTTGCTAAGGAATTATATTCACCCAAGTTCTTACCAAACCTGAAGCCAATGATTAACAGTAACCATGTTTGGGTATTAGATGACAGAGTCCAGAGATGTAGGTATAGGCTTTAATGAAATGCTTCGATTGCTTTGGTTTTCACGTAGTTTATTAGTTGAAGACCAAGAAAGTATGTTAGTCATGTTCTGAAGGCCTGCCTAGATAGCAAGTTCCAGAAAAAATGGTTAAAAGTCTACTTTGCTTGAGATAGAAAAATGTAGCCAGTTAAGCACTGATAGCTTAAATAATAACAAAGGTCAGAAGATGTTTAGTTTCTACTTTTTGCTTTAAAGATAACATCACTGATGGCACAACCATGCGATGCTTTGCTTCTCCCTAGGCTCCTGACCCCAACTCTCAATCTTTACCTTTCAAAACCCTTAAATAAAAGCCACCCAGGAGTTCTGGCTTTTAGCAATAGCTTCCCGTTCTCCCTTCATGGTGCCCTGCAAGTAAATTGCCCCAATTTCTTTCATTGCAAAACTAGGTGTTCAATGTTTGGCTCTGCTGCTCATCGGGTAGGCAGATCCTCTTCAGTCGGGTAACAGCCTGTGAGTTACTCATCTCTGGATGCTCCCATGTCTGCAATGCACGATACACCTGTTAACAACCTCGTTTTTCTCTTACTGATCTGTCTTTTGCCGGTCTGAATTACAGGGCCCAGCCAAAGAACCTAAGATGCATAGAGAAAGATTTTTTTCTCCCCTATATGACTGTGTCACGTATGAATTCATATTATCCTCCTTCTAATATCTCCCTGGAAAAGGCAAAGAAGCCATGAACAATTATCATGGAAACCATAAGACCTATTATCTCCTCTTGCCAGCTCCACCTGCCTTCTGGGTAAGGAGCCTCTTAAAAAAACCCTAAATACCAGTGCCAACTATGGAAAACTGAGGAACAAACCCAGCAAACAGATTATATCAGCCAACTGCAAGGCAGACAACAAAAGGGTTCGGCCCACAGTGGCCTTGGGGGCTTGGGAGTCTAAGAGGCAGAAACAGAGGACCAGTGGTTCCAAATGCACTGATAACATTCAAACCCTAGGAGCATTCTTCAGAGGTGTGTACATGGAAAGGGCTCCCCTTATGTACAGGTGTCACTGGTAGCAACTGCACCTGACTACTGGCACCATCCATGTCCACCTCCATTTCCAGGCTCTTGAACAGGACACGTCACCCTGACCTTGTGGAATGCCTCCCACATATCCTTTAGGATAAACCCTTGAAGACATATTTTTCAAGCCATAGAGGCCAAGCCTGAACTGCAGGTGATCTGAATCTTGCCTGAGCATCACAAAGCCTCCCAAAACAATAGCGCATGGGAGGCTTATGAGTAGCTGCCACAAGGCCATTCCTCACTCACTTCTCTATCTGCCAAGGATGCTGAAATGAGGCAGTTTCTCACCTCCTCCCAGGTTCTGATGACATATGAGGCTCTCTGTCTCAGGGGTCCAGCTGCATGCTATAAAGTGGCTTAAAGCAACACAGAGATGGCCTCTCAGCAATAGAATACTCCACCATGCATCTGGATCCTTTTTTGTGTGTGTTGAGACTAAAGAAAGACTGTTAGTATTATAAGGGACATAAAAACTGGGAAAAAAATAGATCACACTGCTATATTCAGAAGAAAATCACATACTTAGATTTCAATAATCATTCTCCCCTGTGGATCCTGCTGGTACATAATTATATGTCTTTGTTTCTCTAACTGATCACTAGTCTGAACAGATACTACTATCTCTATTTCAGTGTTAGATTCTGCTATTGCAACTCTAGCTTACACAAGAGTTAGTAAAATTTCCCATTTGATAAATATTTTTTCAGCAAACATATACTTTATCTACCTCTAGAATTAATAAACCAGGTTATAAGATTTATAAAAGTTTAATGGAGTAAGTTCTTATTCCAATTACCCAATAGAAATGATATTCATATATCAGATATTAATATAAATATGAAGAGGAATTCAAAGATTTCTAGAGTTTTTTAATGCTTTAAATGTACTGTCTCTAAGGGGAAAAAATGGTTCACTAAAGTAGTAACAGAAAAAATGTCTTTAAAAAGTTTATGAGTTTAATTAACAATTGGTTACTTGGAAACATCTCAAAAGCAAAACAACATAAAATTTTTAATATCTGGTACATAGGGAAATTTTAATATAATAATCAAGATGATTCTGTGGATAAATTAGACTGGTTTAATAAATTTGGTTTAGAAATAACTATCTTTTCCTTGATTTTACAAGGATAAAATTATTCAACCTATGGGGGAAATTTATTTTCTAATAAAAAAGTAAATTTGAGTTTTCTAAACTTCATCTATTGATTTTACTGGTTCAAAAGCTAATTCATATAAGATTATAAAATATTAAAATTATGTATCAAACTAAATTGTTATAATAGATAATTCTTTGTAAGAGGGATTTTTACAATGCCATATAAATTATACAGGCTTAAAGTGTCAGCATAAATCGTGATGTTCAAATCTTTAAAGACCCAAAGCTCAGACCTTAAACTAATATTAAATGGAGTTATTTAATTATCTTTGCATAACTGGAAAATTTCTTAGTAAGTTGAAAAACAAGACAGCAAATGAAGTCGCTTATTCTAAACCACGTCACCAAAAAATACAAGGTTTAATTTAATAACAGCTTTTGTTCTCCCAGAAACAGGATCTTAAACCAGTCGGTCAGGAACTGCCTGGTCAGCTTTAGTTATAGGTCATCTGTCTGATAGACTCCTGCCATCCCCTAAAGGAAAAACAGCTTCGCTATAAGCAATCTGCTTTTTTTACTTAGTACAACTTCCTTGTTCCTGTTCCCTTCTGCCTATAAGTCTTTCATTTTGTACAGCTCTTCAGGGCACCCTTCTATCTGCTAGAGTGGATGCTGCCCGATTCATGAATTATTAAATAAAGCCCCCCAAAATCTTTAAATTTTACTCAGGTGAATTTTGCTTTTAACATAAGACAAAGATACAAAACACTCATCACTAAACATCGTTTTAATTTACCCTTCTCTCTTATTTTGACAAAACCATAGACTGTCCATCAATTAGCAGATTAAAGGATGAAAACGTCTTTAAATGATAAGACATGGGGTGTAGACAGCATCCTGAGAAGGCCTTCAAATCAAGATTCTTCATCAGGATATAAGATTTATTTTTGAGCTTAGTTTTTATTAGTTATCTCACCTCCCTTTCCTTAATTCTTTCCTTTTTACCATGGGCACCACTATCAGTTTCTAACTGTTGAATTTGTTTTCCAGCCTTTTGAAGTATTTAAAACAAACCTTAAAAAGCTTATGGCAAGATGGTAGATGCAAACCAAATTCATAATTTCATCTAATGTAATTTGTTCAAGAATTCAAAATAAAAGGCAGATTGTCAGACTACATAAAAATGTAAAACCTGACTATATGCTATCTACAATAAATTCACTTTAACTCTAAATTGGAAAACAAAATAATGACAACCCTTTATACCTGCTAAACTAGAAAAATTAGGGGATACTGGCCTTAATGAACCACTGATGGACTATACTCTAGCAGGACCAGTCATTCTAGAGGACAATCTGGCATTTGGCCAGAGTTAGAGTACACAGCCCAATGGCCCAGCTATTCCACGTGTGAGATTTTATTCCCAAATATCACACCTACATTCACAAGGTTGCATGAATAAGAACATTCAAGGAAGCACCGTCTGCTGTAGCTGAGTATTAGAAGCAATCTGGGTGCCCACAGCAGAGAGGAGGATGAGTAAAATATGGTAAATGCACACCACGGGATACTATGGAGCAAGAAGCAACAACAAGCTAATGTAAACATAGCCATATAGATCTTTAAAGCACAGTACTGAGGAAAAAAATGAAAGAACAAGAGATGAACTGAGATCTATAACATGATATAATTTACATAATTAAAGACATGCCTTCGAAACAACATTACCCATTTTAGAGCAATACGAACAAGAATATAGAACAGTTACATATGTAGGAGGGTGAAAAGATAAAAAGGAGTAAATAACAATAAATATGTATGTACACATATAAAAACAACAGAGCCTCTCACAAGCTGATAGTACTAGTGTGCCATAAACTGAGGCATGATTAACTCAATCCCTTGTACATGAAGACAAATTCAGAAAAACATATGTAAAACGAAATGCCACATAGTCGAATCTGCCAGCATTTTCCCTTAGACACTGACTTTTTTTTACTCTCTCCAAAAATGATATAAATCTCTTTATCTTCTAATAATTTCTAGTTTTGTTTTTACATTTAGATCTTTAATTCATTGGAAAACATTTTTTTTTTTGCATTTGCTATGCAGTATGGTAAAAAAAGAACTAAGAATTATTTACTATGCTGTAATTCAAAATTTTAGAAACATGGAGGATTAAAGTGTTTTATTTCTTTGTAAAAAATGTATTGAGTAGTCTAAACAGTAGTCAATTCTTTTCAAAAAAGACTAGGGCCCGGACATCAAGTCTAGTGATTTTCAGACTTGTTTTTAACAGAACCCATTTTGCAAAAAAATGTATATAAGCGAAATAAAAGTTATTTTCAGTTGACATAATGCAGTTCACAAACTCATCTTTGTAATATTTACTTATTATAAAGTCAGTTAATTAGAACAATGAGGTTATTTTGTTAAGCCCCAAAGTTAGAAAGGATACTAAATGTTATAGACATTTCTAGATCAAATTTCTTTTTAAGTGTGCTGTATTAAAAATTTGACTCAGTACAGGATTAGTTAGAATAACAATTTTTTTCTTATATTTTAACTATCTTATTTATTTACTGTTGATAATTGTTTCCTCATACTGGTAAAAATGACAGCAAAATGACATACATAATTCCAGATGCTCAAATCATTAATATGAAATTGGTAATCACTTTTTTAATACTTCCCAACACCAGAGAGAAAGGTAACATGAAATGTTAATTTCCAAATTGAATCACTAGCAATACCTGAACCTCGTTGGTATCTTTATCATAAATATAAAAACCAAAACTGAAGTCCCCAACACTTACACTAGGGCTAAAATTTGCATATATTATCATTATATAGTATATTATATACTTACTTCCTTATCCATAATGACAACTATAATGACTATGAACATTCTCAGGGAATCCCAAGACAACGCCCAGAATCTCTATCTTCTGTTGTGGAACGTTACTATAGAATTATAATATATATTTAAATTTGTATACAATTCAATATTAAAATAAGGTCGTACAGCTGTTATTTACCATATAGCACTTTTAGAAGGAGGTAAGGCAACTAAAGATTCTGAGAATTGATATAATCTAATGTTCTGCAATCGTTGTACCCAACCTTTTGAGTTTTTTTGCTATTTCAATATTGTATAACCTAATAGATTTGGCTAGAAATTTGTTCCAAAAACAAGATACAGAATGATTTGGGGAATGAATACCCATATAGTGGTGTTTCCATGAAAGAAAAAGAATAATTTTTAAAAGGGGGTGGGGCATGTGTCTGCTTCTTTCCCCAACTGAACCCCTGCCTTAAGTAATAAGGCTGTAGCCCCAAAACCTTCTTTCTATCTACCAACACTGCCTCACACTGAAGGCCAGGACTGTTTGTCTGAAGAACTGTGGTCCTAGCTCCATCTCCAATCAAGGACGCCACAGACCTGCTTTTTCAGGCTGAAAACACCAGGTGGCATATGGGGGCTGAATCAGAGACTTGGTAACCATGGCAACCAGCTACCATTCCATTCTGCAGCTGCCATCTTTTATCCAAAGCAGTGCTTTGTGCACTCTGGGAGTTTTGCTTTGAAATGGTGTACTTTTCATTCTTCCTAGGGTCAAAGTTTCTACTTTTCCTACTTCTGGGAAGGGAATGCCAGTGCCAGAGATAGATAAATACCTCAGCTCATTTTCATTAATTTTATTTTTTCTTGCATTATTGATTGTGTCTGCACAAAGCACTCCATGAACTGATATTTGAGAAGGCCACGCCTTCCACAGCAGGCTTTCTCTAGGGAGGTTAGACTTCACTGAAGGGAAATACATGATAGGGTGACTTCTCTCTGGACTAAGGTTAAGAAAGAATGTAAATGCCTAGGTCAATGCTTGAATCAGTTGTAGGTACAAAGACCTGAGAGCTGCTTGTGCCTAAGGGATGTCTGCTGTAACTATCACTGATCCGTAGCAGGAGATGGCTGTTAACCAACCAACTAGAAGAATATATTTGACATAAACAGTATCTCCTCACATAATTTGTTTAGTGTCTGCCATGCAATAATAAACCAAATATTTATAAACTGGAAACTATCCCTCTCCTTTTCCATGAGTCAAAAGCAATGAGATTTTTCTAAGTTGATTGTCAGGCACTGCCTCTGGTGATTGGCAGTATATTATAAATCGAGCTGCCGAAAGCCATTCTCTTTGCCATTGGGAAGAGAGCTGAAATGAGAAATGTTATCCACTTATCTTCCCTAAATTCCAAAAAGGTTCTGTACTGACCAAGGGCTCATTTACAAATACACCGATTTTAACAGTGTTGCTTCTGGTTATCTGTTAGAGGGGCCATATGTTCAGTGTGCATTCTTTTAGGAAAACAATCCTTTTCACAGAATTAAAATTCTATTAAAATGCATTATTCTATATCACAGGAAAAATGAATTCACATGGTATGTGTATGTAATAATCATGAAAGGCAGACAAAAGGCATCTCTGCTGAGAAAATGACTGAAAAGAAATATAATAAATATGCACAGTTGTGAGACTTTGAATTTTCTTCTTTTCACATTTACATGTTTTCTACTTTTTAATTTATTGCTGTCATAAATTTGTGAAAATGCTAACGTGTACTTTAGAATGCATTTTAATTTCATTAATCTCATTGTTTTTCAATATGTTACAATGTAAAAGTGTTAACATTATAGCTGAAAATATTTGAAATGGTGAACTTTCCAAACAAAATTATTTTAATTTATATTGTTAAATAAATTTTAATATATTTGCTCTTATAGGAAACAAATGTCAAAATCTATAAGAAACTACTCCTAAAATGCTTTTATCTGGTATGCTCTGTAAATTAAAATATTAAGGGTATCAGAAGGAGTTACTACATTTGATTGTATGTCACACTCAGTTTTCTGTTATTTTGTGAAAATATCTACTGACAAGAGGGATGAGATATATATTTATAATGAAAGCTGCTTATTTGAGAAAATTAGTCATAGAGTTCTCATACATTTTCAGATTTCATATTATGACATGTAATTCCATCTTCTGCTTAAAAGAGGAGAAAAAGAACAGTTTTGATAAAACTGAACCAAGAAGGGTAGGCAGTACTGGATCATGAGACACTAGTGCACCATGCAGGCTAATAATCTGGCTCTACTTCCTAAATATTTGTCCAATTATTATTTAAAAGAGCTTCTGTCACAGACTGGAGGGAGGATGGTAGGTCACTAAGAAAATGTTCAGTTTACTGTCCTCTGAAGCACTGCCACTGCAGTAACTGCAACTTGCTTATGACACTCAGCACAGTGGAATGGTGTGGGACTATTAACAATTATATTTTAGAAGTACACTTGATAATGTGGAAATGTATTCAAATTATGTCACTAAGTCAGGAAATGTTAAGATATTGGGAGATGATAGACACAAGTGAAGAACCATCACCTCTGTCATAATTTACTTAGGGCCAACTGCAAGCAATTATTTTCTGATTTTTTTACATTGCCAATGTTTTGTGCTTGTTACTTTTTAACAATATTTTTTCTGATATCTTTTCTCATACTCAGTGTTTGCTTTTATCTAATTAACGCTCTCAATCTTTTTTCTTTCTTTTTTTTTTTTTTTTAGTTAAACAATGATTTTATTTCTTGAGTACATAGACAAACATACGCAACCAAGGCAGAGGCTGTGGATGACTCATATTTCCAACTGGGGAGGAGGAATCATTTGGTCTTGTAATATCAAGCCATGGGTCTTGTAATATAGGGCCAACCAGTAAATATGGCTTTTCAATCAAAATTGAAAGTATACCACCTAGGAAGACTGGATGCTGTAGGAGGCCAAAAAAAAAAAAAAAAATCAAAATTAGCATCCTTATTTTTCCTGTTTCTACCAAGATGATTCTGAGCAGCAACAGTTTTCTTAACTAAATGGTAGAGATCCTCAGGAAGATCAGGAGCTAGTCTTATTTTAACTTAAGAATCCTCAAGATTTTATTTCCTGTCACCAAACGGACTTGAGCCACACCACATGAGTCTCTCGTGATCACACCGATTTGTGAGGGAGTCAGCTCCTGCGTGACTCTGGAAATGCTTTTAACACCCCCTTAACCACCTAAAAGAAAGTATAAATTTCCCCATTTGTAGGGACCATCTATACTTATAAAGGAGATTTCTATTAGAAAGAGTAATTTTACCAGAAAGAAAGCTACAACCAGGGAAAATATTTCTTCACCTGGGAGGCTTATCTGTATGGCAGGGCAACCTTTATTTACCATGTTTCTTTTTCTCACCTTCCTATTTACTACTTGAAGCACCTCCAGCCCTAAAGCTCTGGTCCATTTCCTTAGCTCAGGATAGTACAGAGTTGATCCTGGAACAAAGTGGGGAAGCGGAGAGTGGGCAGTTAGAGGTGCCAAACCCCATGCAATAGAAAATCTGCATATAACTTTTGACACATCTGTAGGGATTCAGGATTAGTCACCCCAAGATGCAACTCCTGGGCTCAAGAGCAACTTCTGCCTCCCCCTTAACTATCTAGAGGAATATGAATTAGGGACCTTATATATAATAAAAGATTATCAGAGATCACTTTTTTTGGCCTATCTATATGGCAGGTCAAATGAAGCTTCAAAAGACCAATTAACACTCCTGCAGAAAGATGGACAAAATTAGGATCTTTTGATACTTCTAATTAATCTTTTGTGCGCACAATTAGAAAGAGCCAACTATCAAATTAGGCAGAATGAATAGAAAGTATATTTAATTGGTCTCGCAAAGCTTCAAAAAGAGGATTTAGATGAATGAATCATCTAAATGATGATGTCATTTAGGCGGCAAGCCAATTCTTTGAGGTATCAAAAACAGCTGTCCTTATTATAAAAGTGGGAAGGTCATTTGGAACTTGACTTGTCAAGGATAAAAATTGTAAATGCCTCCAAAAAAGAAATTTGGATCTACCTGTTCTTTTTTAAACTGCTATGTTTTTCTCAGGGGTAAAAGGTCTCTGGGTTTGTCTGTCTGTATGTGCCTATAGATGCACATTGTAAATCTGAGATAATTTTCTACCTCTGGATGGTATTGTCAAAATTAATTTAAGAAATTAAAATTATTTGATTTGAAGAAAGATGATTGTAGGGATTGGGTGTTCTAAAATTCTCAGAAATATAGAAACTAACTCAACTGCTTTTTGAGTTCACATGAGCTAAGGTTAATCTTTGGTAAATAAAAATTTAAGTTTCTTGGCTTAAGTAGAACAGACATATCTTTAGATATTATTGATGTTGTATATCAATATATAATATCTTATTGATATTAAATTATTGATCTTAAATATAACATTTTTATGTTATCCAGGTTTACAAAAATACATCCATATTAATAATTGACTTTGACGTCCACAAGATATTTCTAAAGTTATAAAATGACTTCATAAATATGCCCAGCTAAAAAATGCTAATTGCTTATTTTTCAGTTTTCATTAAAAATTGACATTTTAAGGGTTCAAATCTCAATATATATAGGAAAAAATATGCATGTCCCAGAAGGGCTTCTGAAAGACCTCAAAAAGCTTTGTTTTCTCTCATTACAAAAGAGAAATTTTAAACGAATCAGGCTTGTCTATTATGTTAGATTGCATGAGCATTGTAAAATAAGTGATGAAAACCTTCTAGGTTATATTGTATGGGTAAACAATAATTGCAAATTAAATGAACCGTTGGGGCTATGGGAAGCCCAAGTTGGCCTCTTAGTTCTTTATGTCTCCTTAGTAAATCCCATATTTTTGTTTTTATGTTCCTTCATGCATCATAATGCATGTAAGCAGGACTTAATTTGCACGAAGGAACTTACGAGCTGACATTATTGAAAGGTAAAATCTTACACTATCGCCACGTTTTGTCAGTCACTTCAAGAAAATGCCAAATTGGTAACTGCTTCTTTTCACAGCAAGATACCAAAAGAGAAAGATTTTAACATCAGCTGCCACCTGGAGATTTGGCTTATTGGAGAGAACATCAAATAAAAGACACTCTCTAAACTCATTGGAAAGTACTTTATCAGGCGCCTGACTGTGAATGGAAATCTACCTCGTCTCTGAAACTCACCTCCACCTACAATGGACATCAAAGACTCCTCACTGGTGAGACTCTGCCGACATCAGAGGGAGACAGCCATCCCACGTTGAACTCAAAAGCCATTTTGTTTAATTGTCTTTACCTGTCTGCTACTGATAAAGTCATAATAATAGTTGTACTTGTTCTTTGGGTTTTTCTACATAGTCCAACCGTTTATGATTACTAAAGATGTATAAGATAACTTTACATGCTCTTTATATGGCTTATATAAATGTTATGCTAGATGCAAAACACAGAAAAACAAGACACATGGCAAAACTTGGATCATGATAGTTCACAGGATAGAAATGATTCAGAATGTTTTTTTGTAATAAACACCTATAAGACCTGACGGCCTTCCATTTACCTCTCCTTTCCTCTTGGGAAAATCTGGCCTCAACTCACATCCCAGGGTGACATTATTACCCCATCCCCAATGGTCCACTGTTTCAACAAGACGACATCAATACTTAAGACTTCCTAGGAATGAGCCTTCTGAGCATTGTGAGACCACACTATGGAACCAAAAGTTTGGTCATTCCTGCATCTTTCAGATTGATTTATGACTAAAAGGGGAAATGGTGGACAAAAAGGAGGCACTAAAATAAATCTAACAGAAAGTAACCTCACAAGGTGATCTGATCAAAAATTACTACCTGGCCAGGTCATGGTGGGTAGTCAAGTCTCAGACCTTTATCTTCTTTAGTAAAAAGTTTATCTTTTCCTTAAGCAAGCCCTGTCCTTTGTTTCTGTGCATCTAAGTTAACACACCTTTGAAATGCCTCTTTTTCAGACCCCTTGAAAGAGTAATCACCCTCAAAAGAGAGCACATAATCTTGTTAAGTACCTTATAATCTAATCTCTATCTTGCTTTCTCCCACCTTCATGTAACCTTCATTATGTTCCCTCTTTATTCCAAATGTATTTTTTTTAAAGTGCAAAATTGTCATTTTGGGAGAATTTGAGATATTGCTTTCCAGAATTGTCATCAGTTTGGCTCAAATAAACTATTATAAAAATTCTCTACAGGTGTGGACATTTCTTACATTGGTATTACAAATATTCATCTGGTTTTTACATGCATTTGTGGTCAAAGACACTAAATGACGAAGGAGCTGCAATGCTGCTTCAAATGTACTGAGGCCAATTTGGTCATGCAGAGTTATTAGTTGCCTTTTGATGGATATCCATGGTTTCAGTAATTAGAGGCAGGCTGAAACTGACAGCAAATCATAACAGACTAGATATATCAGAATTTAGCGTTTAGTTAAAATTATTAGATTAGCCTTCTTAAAAGTTACCTGCACTGGAATGAAATTATGTCCTGAGGCCTATAGGTCTACCTATAAAGAGAGGTTCAGAAGGGATACTCTGCTTAAGATAACAGGAGAATTTAGCGTGTTTAGCATGAATGTATAGTTCTTTTCTTTTTCTCCCGTTCTTAAGATCCCATCACATAGAGGAGTTTGGGTTTTTCCAGCACGAGCTGCCCATTCGCCATTGTGTAGCACTATGCCATCAATGCCACTTTCTTTCACCGTACTCTGGTGTCAGTGTGATTGGTTAGGGGCAACGCCCAGTGGACAAACCCTTTACACTTGGTTACAAGGTGATAACTGCAGGGACCTCGCTTTCAGATGGTATATTATAATGAAAACAAGTCTTAGTCTTCATTCTAAGGTCATTGTATCATTTGTATAAATATTTCATTATTGGGCCCCCCAAAAGTCATATAACCTGTTTAGTGAGCTTGATGAAGCCTTAATTCTCTGGCCTTAAGGCACTTCAACAGCACCCTACAAACATCAGAGGCAGGGATAATGTATTCCACCTTTGGGGCAGGTCTGAGCTAACTCTCAAGTCAGTCAGGTAACAAAGTCTTCCCATTACAGCCCTAGACACGGTTTAGCTTGCCAAGTATGGGGAGATAATCCAAAGTGTATAAACTGTTAGGCTAGCTAGATTTTTTTCACCCCATTGATGCAGAGGCACGAGTACTCCTAAAACATTTTAAGCCAATCCACACAAATTGAAACTCATTTCACCAATGAGCAATCATTTTTAACTTCATTATGCTAATTAACAAAGACGCTGAGATATATATATATATAAGATAATATTGGCTGGAGCTATAACCCAGCCCTTCTGGAATATGGCTTCTGAATTGAGGATTTCAAATGTTAACCTCCTCACCCCGAATGTATTTTCCCCAATTAAGGTTCTTCAAAAATGTCCAGTAACCATTTCTAAGATGAGAATAAAACTAACTCAGACACATTATACCACGTTATCTATGTGGAAGCATTTAAAGTAAATGTTAAAATAATCTAATCGGACTTTCACCTTTTTCATGGATATTCCATTTTATGTTTCCTAGTCTGACAAAGCAACACCAGTATTTCTGTCAGTACAGAAGATGAGACTATAACCTGCCTTTAAGAAGGACTTATGGTTAAGGAGTGGGGACCACCAGAGGAAGGCACGTCTTCTCTCATGAATAACACCTTCCTCTTATTATAGTACAATTCTCAATAGGAGGTGGGATATTGGGGGATATAAACCACTTTGGGTTTGGTTTATCAAAATATCAAAGCAAAAAACCTCTGTACCATGTTCACTCTCCCATCAGGGAAAGTTATCATTCATCTTCCCAAACCCAGTACTCTTAGACTGTATTTCCATAGGGCTCCTCTCCAGAATCTATATTTTACCATCCCCTCGACCTTAATCAGTAACAAAGGCCTTTATAATTCTACCGTTGCATTGTCCATGACCCAAGTTTAGAAACTCTTAGCTCCCTGACTCCGGGCAGATCTATTGCATCTCACAAAAGAGGAAGAAAGAAAGAGTAGAAAAGAGAATGTCTAGCCCTGAGCTTTCTTTTGCATCTGTGTATGCCTGCTGGCCTCTGAATGCCTGAAGCCAGGGCAAGGTAAATAAGCCTCTGGTCTATTTTCCCTTTGTTTCCTGAACTGAGACTTCACTCCCCAGGAGATTTTCTTCTCAGATCAGACTCGGAGAGAGGCCTTTTTTCCTTGCTTAGCTCATGTGAACTGATGATTTGCATCCACAAAGGGGACTGAGAAACACTGAATGGCTACTACTTCCACAGAAGAAACTGTGGAGGCACTCCTTTTCTATAATCTCACCTTCACTCTGAGAGAAAGACCTCCAAAGTGAATGGAAACCCAAAAGCAAAACTTACAATGCCAAGTTTTTATTGCCTCTGGATAATGGTTTCTACGGTCAAACAGATTTTAAGTCACCAGCCTTAAAACTAGTACCCTACCCCCAGGAAAATAAATCCAGAGAATTTCAATAAAATAAACAAATTAAAAAAAAAAAAGACAGGATAAAAAACAGATTAGCCTAGTATTGCAAACAAAAATAACCCAGTATTACAAACAATAGAAGAGCAAGACAGGAAAGGCTCCTGTGAAAATATCACACAACCTCACCTTCCACCAAGTTTTCATAAAGCATAAGATTTTTTAAATAAAATATATGCAGTAAGGTAAAGCATTGCCTTCTTTTATTAAACCAGAATAGATGTTCATAAGAGAAAGAATATAACAGAATATACAGCAGCTGAAATAAAATAGATAAAATAAAGAGATGATAAAGATGAAAGGAAAGAAGGCATTACCAAAGAAATCAGGGGAAATGGAACAGAAGCAGAACCAAAGGTGTAACACACACACACACACACACACACACACACACACACACCAAAAGAAAACAGATAATGGATTGTGAGATATCACCATGAGTGGGGGAGGAGGCTGTGAACAGAGAGCAAGGCTCAGACATACCTTGGGAATAATTTTAAATTCCAAACACAAAGGCAGCAGGGACTCAGCTTGCAGCTTTCTGTTGAAGAATTTATGAGGTTCCTTAGCCCCTTCATCTAGCACCTAAAAATAGAACCACCTTTACCTGAAATCTCTCCTACTTCCCTCACCCACTACCATCAAACACATTATAAAAAGAAGAGTTTTAGGCTTTAAGAAACAGAATAATGACAGAGCTCTGTGGAAATCAGAAAATATTAGCCTTGATTTCATCAGACTGACAATAGCAATAGAAATGTAACTTACAGTTATATTGAATAAAAAGTTTAATGAAATCCAATATGCTAAGCTGGTCATTAACTTTCTCCAATAATGAGAAAGCATTGGCTAAATAATGTTTAACCTTCTGGTGATAACCATTAGAAAAAAGAATGAAGGGAAAGGAACAGAGGTAGGGAAGAAGGGAGAGAAAGAGGGAGGGAGAGAAGGAGGGAGGGAGAGAGAGAGGGAGGGAGGGAAGGAGAAAAGAAACAAAGATTTTTTTGACCAAACTTTAACAAAGCTCTTCTAAGCCCTCTGCTCAACTACATCTGTTGACCTAGGACTTCTATGTCCATATTTGCAGTGTCCAATTTTAGCAAGAACCCTGTTAGGTCAGTTTAGTAAAGAATTACCCGGCCTCTTAGTAATTTTCCATCCACCTACCCTCTCAACCCCACTCACCCTGTTTCTTGGCTATATAAATCCCCATTTTTTTCTTGTGTTTAGAGCTGAGCTCAATCTCCCTTTTCTACTACAAAATCCCACTCACTGCCACAATCCTTTTACCTATTGGGAAAGACCTGAATAAAATCTGTCTTAGTGTCTTTAACAGGTGTTCAGTTAATTAAATAAAGAGGCCATTAAAATGAGGTGACTTTAATGCCTGATTAGCCTAGGAACGCAAACCAAAACCAAAACCTAAAATGCCTCAAGGTTAAGAAGTCAAAACCTAAGGACAACCTATCACAGCCAACTAGGCTTTTCCAAAAAAGGCAAACACTTAATCTATGGCCAATCAGATAATTTCTTTTCTTTGCTGCACATCTTCTCTATAAACGTCTTTGCCCTAGCTTTTGCCAGCGGAGTGCTCCTAACCACTGCAGTTTCGGCGCTGCCTGATTCGAATTGATATTTGTTCAAATCAATTTTTAAAAATTTAATGTCTTAGTGTATCTCCTAACACAAGTTATTGTGAATAATTTTTTTCCTTAACATTAGGTAGATAAAAATGTTTCCAGTTGAATACATGAACTGAATATGTTGGGGAGGAAGAATTTTCCTCAATCCCACAAAGGTTCTTTCAGCTGGTCTAATAATCAAATCGACATGAGGCAGATTAAGAGCAGAAAAAAAAATTAATTTTATATGTACAGGAACCCCACATACAAAAGGGGTTTGAAGACAGAAAGGTAAAATAAGGTACATCTTTAGCCAAGGAATGAGATAGGACCCTGGGGCTTCAAAGGAGACGATGATAAGAAGAGCAGATGTTCAGTAATTAGATGTTTACCCTGCTAGACAGATGATAGATAGATGATAGATAGTTATAGATAGATAGATAGATAGTTATAGATAGATAGATATATGGATATATAGATAGATATATATCAAATTATCATACTGTACACTTTAAACTTATAATGTCACAGGTCAATTCCGTCTCAATAAAACTAGAAGAAAAAACGGTATCTGATAAATCCAAATATAAATATAGCATGAGGTCTCATTCTTCCAGTTCTGAACCACTTCGTTCAACCCTTCCATGGACTCTTTCATCCTACTTCTAACTCTCTGTATTACTTTCTTAGAGCTGCTGTAACTAGTACTAAGAACTGGATAATTTAAAACAATAGCAATGTATTGTCTCACAGACAATGAAGCTAGAAGACCTAAATCAAGGTGTCAGCAAGGCCCTCGAGGAAGATGGTTCCTCAACTCTTCCTAGTTTCTTGTAGTTGCTGGCAACCCTTAGCCTTTTTGGCTTCTAGATCCATCAATTCAACCTCTGCCTTCATTATCTCATGGTGTTCTGTGTGTCCTTCTGTGTCTAAATTTCCTCTCTTTATAAGGACACCAGTCATTGGTTGGGCCCATTCTAATCCAGTATGACTTCATTTTACCTTGATTACATAAATCACACTTACAGATATTGGGCTTAGGACATGATCTTCGGGGATGCAACTGAAGCCACGACACACTCCTAGCTCATTGTGGTGTTTATTCTAATGTGTTTTTTCTTCTCTTTCCCTCCAGACTTCAACTTAGCTCTGCTTCTCTGAAGCCAAACTAGGCTTCTCTCAGTAATGATACTGCTTCAGGAAACACCACTCCTAAATATGCCCCAATCCAAACCTGTCTGTCCCAGGAAAATTGTACACTTCATTGGGCTAACCCAGTTCCTCCGAGTGGGAACCCCACAATACTTGCTAGTTGCTTGTTGGATTTAATATGCAAATGATACCATGATCCAAAGGGTGGGAGGCGGGAACAGAATAATGGTGTGACTGAGAAAACCTGAGTTCCATTTCCAATACAGATACTTAAAAAAGCAGGACCAACCTAAGACTTCTAAATTCCAGTATCGAGTTCTTTCTATCCTTTCGTGGTTAGAAGGCTCCCCCTGTGACCCAAATCCAATTCCCACACCAAGGGGAGTCTTAGTTCACACTCAATGCAGCAACATCACTAAAATGGAAATTCCTTAGAGAAGAAGGAAGAGGAAAAAGGAAATGGAACAGAAGAGAGGAGGAATGGCAAAATACAGTGTCCACAAAATCTATCCTAATGATGTTAAACACAGAGAAAAATCCCAAAGGCAAACTGTCTCCTTGGTGCTTCCCTAAAGATGAATGGAAAGAAGACCTGGGCAGTTACCAGCATGTGCTTCGTGCTATTTCGTTACCGGGTGAGTCATACGTGCCGGGCAGTGAATTTCTCAGGCTTTCGAATTTCAATGGCAGCACATAGGGCAAGGCATTCATTTTAGTATGGATGTTTTCTCCTGATGTTAATACAAAAGAACCCATTGTGTTATGATTAGGTCATGCTTGACCCACCTCAAGAATGTTTTCAAAGTGACAGAATATTTATGTCTCAAAGACGTCACAAGGTTCAAGAAGGTCTGATCGGCCTCCTTACAAAAGCCCTTGTCATCCCAGAAAAGCTAAGACGAATCCTCTTCCTCTCCCTCCTTTGTAAGCTGGCTGTTATTGTTACTCCATCTGCACTTGGGTAATGACGCCCACCTTTCCACTCTAAACATAGAATGAGAGAGTCATTAATAGAGGCTAATCGCACCAAAAGAAAATCCTGCTTTTTTGTTGTCTTGCTTCAGAATAATTTCATTGCGCTTCACATGTGTTTTGAACAAAAAGGTTAGACGAGACTTTAAGCTGAACAACAGCGGATACAATGCCATTTTTTCTCAACCTATCATAATTACTCAAAAAACACATAAGTTTTAACTTCAACAATGACATTTAAGATGATTCATGCAAATGGGCTATTTTTGGACAGAACCACTGCATGCGGTGTCTCCCCGGCTCTTTGATGCCAAAAATCAGCAGATTGGGTGCCCTGACTTGACCTAGTGCTGTGCAGTCACAGTTTGGATTTGTGATTAACACATGAGAGTTAATTATTTCCCCTTAGATTTGTTGCTTTGAAGGGATCTCAGATGAAAGACTTTGGATGTGACAGAGAGACAGTCAGGTATCTCTTAGGGATTGTTAATGGAATAGGATTAAGAGGGTGTTTTTCTCATTCAAATATCAAATTACAAATACCCAGCTCTTTCTTGAAACAGCTAACAAAACAACGTTAAGGAAAATTTAGGTTATATTTTAATGTTATTTTACAAGAATTTTTTTTTAGACAAATAGAGTAATCAAATAACGTGACAAGTGGCCTAAAGAGAAACCTATGTAAGGTCCTTTTCTTTTAAAGTAATCCCCTTTTCAAAAGGCAAATTGCTCTACGCAGAACGGCTACATACCAAAAGAACGACATTGTCCTTTGCTGTAATCAATAAAAAATATTTAAGTTCTCCAACCAAATAAGCTTTCCGAAAGACTGTTGCTGACACAGTTTTGTTAAACAGTGATTACAAAATAAAAAATAAACAAAAGGAACCTCATTTAAAATAGGAAAACCTGCACAGGGAGCTCTCACACACTGCCACCACAGACCCCGAACAGAGAGACACACCACAGCAAGAGAAAAGAAGAATTTCTCCTTGCCCAGCAAAGCACCTCCGTCTTCACCTGAACCTCCTTGGCTGGTCGCCTTCGGGTTCGGGCTCCTGGTTAAAGCTCAGCCAATAAGAAAGTGCCCCACTCGGCCATGAGAAGCCATTACCACCTGAAGTCGTAGAAACAGCCTGTCCTTCCAGCTCCCCTTTTTCCTATTAAATCTTTACATTTAACTATTAGAGTAAAAAATAAAATGAAATAGTGCAGACCCGTGCAGTGACTCAGGTCCATCCCTGGACATGTATTCCCTGAGAAACGTGTGCTCACCTCTACCAGGATATTTAACAAGAAACATTTTGTGCCTTTTGGCAGGAGTCACTCATGACCACTGCATTCCCGGACTCTGTTTCATCAAGGTGGAGACCACAGGTCTGTGCCTGATCCTGCATGTGGGCTGCAGTCTCGTGTCTGGACCCTTGCTTACATCTAATGACCTATAGTGACTACCTACCTGGCTCAGGAGACATAAGCTTGCTCGTTCCAGTAGTTCTAAGTTTGGAAGGAGCCTTTATTATATTCATTTCTCTGGATGACAATAATTTCTCTTTTCCCCGGGCCAGTTTTTACCATAGATCTTGTCCCCCTACCAGGGTACCTTTGATAGTCCAGTACACTTTTTGTCATTTCCCAGACCTTATGGCCAGGTCATAGGCCATGGCCCAGAAGTCCGTGAACACGAAGCATTAAAGGAATTTGAAGACAGGCTGCATGGCTAACCAAGAAGCCACCTGCTTTGCTCATTGCATCTATCAGTCTCATCCCTGATTGGTGATGTGCCCATCTTGAGGGTATATGGCAGCTGCAGCCCAGTGGATCCCTGTCAGGGTCTAATCATTCCTCTATGAACCAGGCCACATCTGCTGCAGGAACCTCCTCTAGACATAATCCCCAACAGGTGACTGGGGTACCAGAAGTTTCATGGAACCCAGAATTTGTTCTTTCAGACTCTGGGCTACCTGTTTATGCACTTGTATGACCCCTTGGGGCCCTGGGTGACTTGGTCTTGTATAGTCTTTTCTATTTGATGATGGAGCTTTGTTGTGGCTGCCCACTTTGTAGGTTGGATTAGTGTTCACCCAATTTAGGATGGACTGGTCAGGCCTCAGCAACATTGTAGACTCGAGATTTATGTACTTTGTCTCCACTAGTGCCCAGTAATAGGCCAAGCGCTGTCACTCACCTATATGGACCCTGGAGATTATGGTCCAAGCAATAACCTCAGCTGGCTGGGCCATTAACCCCAATGAGATTCAGCGACCAGCTCAAGATGTCATCTTTTTACATGTGATTTTGGATGGAGCCTAATGGGCCATTCCAACTGACATTAAGGAGAAGCTTATGACTGGAGTACCCCCAACTTCAAAAAAGAAGCACAGCAGCCAGGCTCTTTAGACAACACATTCCATACCTGGGCATTCTGCTTGCCCCTCTGGTGAAGGACACACATACAAAAGTTCTACCTTTGCCAAGAAACTGAGGTGCGCACTAGAAGAAATACAACATGAAGTCAATCTAATCCTGCCCCCAGTGTCCAAGAGCCCTTCAGCTCTTTTGAAATGCACATCTCAGCAACACCCACCCATGCCAATTAGAGCCTATTTCAGAAAAAAAAAAATAAAACCTCCTTCCAGCATTCGATGGCCAAACGAGTCAACCAGGAAATTCCAACAACAACCAGATCCACTGCCTTTGAACAACAGTTTCTCAAATGGCCCCAAACATAATTATGCTTTATTTCCTTCCTTCTATGTATATTTCCTTCCTCCGTATTTTTTAAAAAAATGTTTAAAACAGTCATGGTAATCTATACAGCAACTAAGAGCAATAACGAGACACATAATCTGGTAGCATATCTGTAGGAGTGGTAGTGGTGCGGAAGTGCCCCAGAAACCATTTCTGGCCTCTCAGTTTAGATGTGAAAAATGTGATATATCATGCTCTGCCAGCTAATAAAGATAAATGGTTTGTTTGTATTAACTTCCTGAGAAAAGGTCTTTTGTTTTTCCATTCTTTAAAATGGTATATGAGACAGAAAATTCTTTGCAGGTATTTGTCTAAGCATTCATTTTTACATCCACCGTCTCAGTGATCCTCTTGATAATTATGGTGTTACTGACCCTATCTGACAGATAAGGAAACAAAGCCTCAAAGAGATTAAGTCATCTGACTATTGCCACTTGTCCTCTAAGTATAACACCCAGAAAGAGAGTCAAAATTTTTGACTTATAGTCCTTGGTGTCTTTGCTTTCTCCCTTCTTTTGGTCACTTAATTTACATTTCTACACCGTTATGTTTGTATTTTAACACTACATAGGGCGTCAGATCTAGTAAAACTTCCTAGGAGCCCTAGCTCCTCTCTGGACTTCAGCCAACAGTTCAGCTCAAGACAGTAGCATCTCATCTCACTCCAGCTCTTGGTGTACCTATGAGAAATTATCCAGACAAACAAAAAAGACCCCAACTAGACCAAGACAATAAAACAATAACCAGGAGGAGGAAACAGAGCCCCCTTCTTTTTCACATTCATTGATTTGTTCTTTATTCTTTCGTTCTAAATCATGTATTAATCTTCTTCTCTGATGGAAAAGAAAAGCAAGTGAGTACAATATTCATTGCCTGTGTCCAAGGAGATTGTAATCTACCCAGGGAGTCTATGTATATACAAAATTTATTAGCAGTATCTCGTACTTTTAGAGTGTATAATTTTATTTTTATTTAGAGTGTGGAATTTTATTAGATGTGTAATTGTAATTTTTTAAAAACAGTTTTTTCAGTGCTATTTATTGAATAATCTTGTGATGCTACCTTAACTTTAAACTAAATTTGCCTCTATATGAACTTTATTCATTTTCATTAATATATGAGATTCCATTGCATGTAAGTTTACCTCAATTTGTCTGTTTTATTCAAGACAGAGGTTTGAGTTGGCTCCAGTTTGAGGCTTTTAGAATATAATCCAGCCCTTCCCCTTCTGTTGCATGTGATGTTAGGGTCTGCTCTCTTCATGGTTCTCTCATGGCCATTGTGAAATGTCTGAGTGTGGGTATCTCACATTATTTTTTCTAATAATTATATAGCCTCTTGAATGGTCTGGTTCCTTAGCCCAGGCTCCCCTAGCCACCTGGCTGCCCAAGAACACTGATCACAATGGAAGAAAGAGTGTCACTGGTGAAAGACTCCAACCACAAGGGACCTTGACCCAGAGTGTGGCTAGGGAAGTGTGAGGAAGAGCAAATCTATGTGAGCTATTTTTGCACAAGGAGACAGAGGACTCCGGGCAATCACTAGGGAAATCCCTGCCATAAACCTCTCCAGCTGCTCTGAAGACAGGCTCCAGATTTCCTAGTTGCATTAACCCTTAACCTCAGTCACCAACATTTTCTTGTAGGCTTCTATGTCACAACCCTAGATCCTCAGAGACTAGACCTCAGTGCCCTAACCTAGTTTGTCAGCAAACCCAATTCTCATCACCAAAGAGCTCTCCTCTGAATAATACAGTGCCCCAGGGCCACTGGAAAATTTATTTAAAGGGCCAGTGTGCCCTTGGGGAAAACTACATAGACCTAATGACTGAAAAATTGCATTAGAACTAATAATTTAAAAACATATACTTTGAAAGTAATGATTTAAATTTGGCATGGCAGAAATATAATACTTGGGTATAATAAGTACAGCTGATTAATTACAAAAGAACATTGCTTTGATATTGGATCAATGGCAATTCATGATGCAAAACTGTAGAAAAATGTAAAAGCTAAATTAGTTTAAATTGATTGATACAGAGTACCATTTTTAATATGCTTTGCCAACTAATATATCAATTAGGGAATATTATAAAATTTAAAAGAAAATTCACTTTTGGTACTAGGGCCCGGGCTAAAGTTGAAATTTCATATTATAGTTCACATCATCATTATTTATTTATTGCACTAGAAAGTCATTGTTGAGTTTCCAATTTAGACATCTAAATTCTTTCATTGTGACATGATTCACTGTGTAATAACTAATATTAATTTACCACTAAAAATTGACACAGCAGTATTTCAGACATAATTTAGAGATCACTAAATGATTATCCAGGATATATCTTGTAGAAAGTATTTTCTTATTAAGAAAATTTCATCAGTATAAAAATAACTGCCATTAAGATTTAGGGTGTGCAATACAAATACTATTTTCAATTTATTTGTATTTTTAAATAATATCAGACTTATAAAGAAATTGCAAAATGGTACTGTTGCAGAAAAGTTGCAAAAATCAGACCAGCAAGAAACCAAGCAGCACTTGGAGAACTGGAGAACTCGGGTTTATTACACCATTGGTCCCAGAGGAGGTAGCACCCTGAAGATCTGGGCCCAGAGCTCAGTTACAACATTGCTCATATAGAACTTATTTGTCATGGGCTGATTGGTTAATTTGTCCTCAGATGCTTACAAAGTGCAGGAGTTGCTATGGGTTGCAGGCAGTTATATTTGTTGCTTAGACGGAACAAGCAAAAGGGAGGAGGAGTCTTCAGTTACTTTTGAGTGCAGCCTATACAGCAAACATTTCCACTGAAGCAGAGCAAAGAGCTAATTAGCCTTTTGAGTGCAAATTCCTCTTCAGTATAAAAATTTTAAAGAGCCCTTGCCAGTTATTTTGTAGAATGTCCCATAATTGAAGGTTGTAGAATAATAATGTTTGGGCTTTGCCTCAGTCGCTGCTAAAACCCTTGGGATTTCTTGAGTGATAGACGTTGTTGTTAGCCTAATCAAGTTACTCTTAACCCTTGATAGCTTAAAGATGGGGGCTGGTTACCCAAAAACCAACTATTTGGTAGAAGGTTAGAACTTTCAGCCTCTGTGGAAGGGAGAGAAGCTGGAGATTGAGTTCAATCATAATGGCCAATGATTTCATCAACCATGCCAAGATAATGAAGCCTTGATAAAAACTCCTGAACAACAGGCTTTGGGAGCCCCTTTGTTGGTGACCACATCAGTGTGCTGGGGGAGTGGCACTCCCAGAGAGGGCATGGAAGCTCTGCACTCCTCCTCCCCATATTTACCCTATACATCTCTTCTGTTTGCCCTATATAGCTCTTCTTGAGCTATATCCTTTATAAAACTGTAATTATAAGTATAGCACTTTTCTGGGTTCTGTAAGCCATTCTAGAGATTATCATACCTGAGGAGAAAGGGGTGGTTGTGGGAATTCCCAAATTTGTGGTTAGCTGGGCAGAAATGTAGTGCCACGGGGACACTCAACAACTGGTGTCTGAAGTGGGACTAGTCTTGTGGGACTGAGCCCCTTAACCTACAGGGTCTGTACTAACTCCAGGTAATTAGTGTCAGAATTGAATTGAAGTGTAGGACACTCAGCTGATTTCACAAAATTGTTCTTGGAAAATGACATGTGGGGTTATCTGATGTCTCCTCATAATAAATTTGGGGTATGATTTTTGGGGGACAAGGATACCACAAAAGTGATGTTGACCCCTCCCAGTGTATCATATCAGGAGGTGCATGATGTTGATATGTCTCATTATTGAGACATTAACTTTGATCAATTGGCTAAGGTGATGTCTGCCAGGTTTCTACACTGTAAAGTTATATTTTTCCCAAACCTACTATTTTTAACTATTCCAAATTTGAAGATAAATATTAAGCTATTTATAAATTCTTCCCAGATGTCAAAAAGAATTTTTTTAATTACCAGTGTAAGAAAATAGAAATCCATTAAAGAAAATGAAAAAAAAATGAATTTGTATAATTTGAAAATTTTTAAAGAAAATAGATGAAATGCAGAAGGAAAAAAGGAAAAAAACCTCAGGTTTACTAGTTTTAGTAAAAAATAGTATTAAATATCACCGATTGGACAGGATATAAATTTACCTTTTATCTCCATGTTGATCATAACTGAAGAATTTTCATTCAAACTGGAAGAGAAAAAAACAGACTCCATTAAACCCAATGTACTTTCTGTGAATGCAAGTACACATCTATGACTTGACTATTCGAAGGAGATTGTAGCTGATAATGATCTACTTTGAGTTATAGATAATAAGTTTTTAGAGAACATTACTTGAAAATTTCTCTAAATGATGAAAAATATTACTAGAACTTTCTACTTCAAAAAAGTCTCTATTTCATCTCTATATCAGTCTTTGGGAAAGGAAAAAAATCTGTGAAGATTGACAATAGTACAAATATTGATAGCATTTACTGCATGCTCTTAATAAACATGAAGAAAATTAAATGCACATAGGCGTTTAAAATTTAACTGCGATTTGAAAAATGTACTATAATTATGAATCCTATGACATAGAAATTATATGAAAATAAGATAAAATATGTGCAATTGTTAAACAACATGGATGATTTATTTTTTGTTGCAACAATTCAGATGATACGAGAACTTAACAAGCATATAATGACAATTTTCTTCATCTGGCAGAAACCGCGACAAATGATAACATTAAATGCAATATACTTCTTTAGCATACAAACATCAACGGCAAATCATATATTATTTGAATAAGGTAAGAAGTGTTAAATACTGCCTATTTTAGATACAACTCCTGATACAAGCTACGTAGAACAGATTTTAATTATTACCAGATTTTGGATTTCAAAAAGGCAAGCATATATGTTGGTGGGAGGTCGTTCAGTAAATGACATGACTAGAAAAGACTATGTATTTTTAATAATGTTGACTGTTAACACCCCCAAGAAAACTACAAAAATATCCTATTGCTCAATGTCAATTATCAGATTTATAGCAGCAAGGGAAAGCACCATCTTAATAGGGTCCTAGGTTTCAGCAGGGGAAAGCTTTGGGGTCTGGGCTCAGTTCAAGGCAGGGAACTGCTAGGAATTGGGCAAAGATTGTGACATAGTAATTTAGAACTGGTGGACAGAGCAAGTAAGTCTTGAAACAAGTCTGGTTAAACTGACTCTAGTTCTGATAAGCAAGCTGTTCTTTCGGGTAAGCATGCAGTTTTCTTGATAAAACTGTTTACCACAATGAGGCAACAGTTTGTCCTGATAATTGGTTTGCAGGAATTTCCTAAAGCAAATGATGAAGTTATTTCTTTATTAGTTTATAATCTTATCTTCCTGGGCTAGAATTTCCTACAGAAAAACATTTAAACTATGTTGACACAGATAATATCAATTCTCAGTTGGATGCCTACAGAAAACTGAATCCAGACAAAATAATTTGAATGACTTGGGTTCTGACAATGCCACAAATACCCATAGAAAACATAAGGGATCACAGCAGCAAATACCTGAGAATAATTACAAAAAATTCTATATTCCTTGGGTTTTTTAAAAAACTTAATAGAAAACATGCAACCAATCTTTTAGCATCAATGTTGGAGTTTATTGAAAATTTGAAGAAAGAGAAATTTGAAGCCATTTTTGAAAAAAAGGAGAAAGTCAAACTGAAGCTACCATGACACAAGAAACTCAAAGAAAGAATGCATGACTCTGTTAGAAATTATTGCAATATTAAATCTGATATTTTTCTGCAATACGAGTCACAGTTTTCGTTTTGAAAATCATCCTTTTTACATTTACTTTTTTCAGTACCAATTTGGCGTAATAGCTTTGATAAAATAGATGTTAAATGCAAAGTAACACAGGAATAAAAATTCAATGTACACAATGCACTTAAAAGCATCAAAGGAATTAATACATTTCTTGAAGACAAACCAATGATGTTTAGAAAAGATACATTGATACTAAACAAACTGCAGAATTTCTTGACACTGATTGCAACCCTTTCAATACAGGCACTACTGAAAAAGGAATAAGAAATTTCAGTTCAACTGAGAATCTCATCTACGATCCAAAACTGTATTTCAAAATCAATTTTCTTTTTCTCATACTAAGATACAATAATATCATCTTCAAAGGAAAGTTTTAAAATGCAGAGAGACTATACTGGTCTTTCGGTGTTATAAATGGCAAATGTAGTTTAAAGAATTCCAACAAACTTGGACTGCTGCCACTATGGTGAACAAAGTCAGGAAAATAATACTGATGGGAATTTAGTGTATAAGGAACTAAAATCCTAAGGTGATTTCTAAAATCTCCACTTATAATTCTCCAGTTGAAGTATTGCACTCCATTTGCAACAATAACTTGCAGGACATACTTCTGATAATTTTTTTTGTAGCTCTCAGGATAAATTTAACATTGCAGTACCAATTGTCAATGGAGAATTTTATAGCTTCACAAAAATAAAGTTTATTAAAATATGCAATGTCACAAGAAAAACTGTATTTCTTTAGAAAATTTAACACTAAAGCAAGTAGGCTTTGAAATTCATGAAGAATTTTGTCTATGAGAGCAAGATATATAACTATTTTAAAACAGATTTATTAATTTCTACTGATTTATTAAGTATCAAGAGAGGTATTATGTGTTTAATAATTTAATTTGTAAAATTTATGTAAAGTGACCTCAGGCTTGCCATAATTTTATTAAGAAATAAATAATATACTACCTTCAAAAATTGTACTTGAATTTATTCAAGGATGGGACACTCTTTTCCTAATTCACACAAAGACTGCATATAGTAGCCAAAGCACAGTCTCAAGGTATTAAAAACATAACTCTTATACAAACAGAGAGTGGACACATGTCAAAGATTTATTAAACCTATTAATAAGCAAACCAGCAGGATGATAAAACCAGTTCAAAGAGAATTTAAGAAACTGAGATTTTTACAATAAGTGAGGGAGAAACATGCTAAAATAAAATTGCTAAGTTACAAGTATAAGGTGGTTAAAATTCTACAAGGTAATAAGACCATAGCCTTCAGGTTTAACTTTCCTACCAAACAAACAAAAAAATCATTGTACCAGACCAGCCTCCAGATCTACAAAATCTCTGAGTTCTAATGATTTGTACCAACAAGCTTAAGTTCCCAAAGTCAGAGAATCCGTAGGTGGGCTTAAGTGTTCTTAGCATGACATTCAACACCTTTAGACTTATTTCCAAGTTGAGATAATTTTTCTTAACATGGGCTAGTGGTAGCTTTACATATACACACTGAAGCAGGATTCACACTTGATTGTGTCAAAAACAAAACAAATTTAAACCCACAAATCACAAGAGAATTGAAAAGGACTTTACTAAAGATTTTGCAGAGATCATGTGGGGGTGGGAAAAATATTTTCCTTCTACCCTTCTGAGTTCCCCTGGCGGTCTAATAAGCAAATTGATATAAGGCATTAACAGAAGAAAATTACCAAATTTGTTACATATGTACACACAGGGGTTCCATAGGAATCTGGACCCCAAGACAAATCAGGTGCTTAAGGTTTATGTGCCACCTTGAGCTAAAGAGAAAGAGGAAGTTGTGGTTTGAGATTTTCAAGGGGAACAAGGCAATTCACATGGTGATAGGAAGGCAAGTGTTTGGTAAATAAATGTTTGCTGGACCATCCTTAACAATGGGACATAGAGAGGACTTTGATCAAAGAGGCCTTGCTAGGTTCCTCCCTGTCTAGCACACTCCGTTCTGATTAAACTGTAGTTATCTATGGTAATAATTCCCTTCCTAGAACAGGTCCTCTATCTAAATTCCTTCAGATAGGTAGGGGGAAGTTCAAAGTTTCTTCCTGAGTCATTTCCTTTCTCAAAAACAACCAGCTTAAATTCATCAATATCCCAAAAGGCAAATTCTGGGGTGGCAAACTCTGCCTCCCCTCAATGAAAGAGGGTGTCACGCTGCATATCTCACAGTGAAGCTTCATTTTTTGGAATCTCATTCCATACCTGCACCCCACATTTCCTCCCAGTTTCCATGCTACAGCCTTTCCCATTGGTCTTCCCTCCCGCTTTCCCTGTCTCTTCTGTTTTCTAGTGCAAAATAGAGCCTTTGGTTGTGCTGCAGCCTCATACCAGCAGCCTCTAAGTAAGTAAGTGAATAAATGAATGAATGAATGAATGAATGACATTTTATACCGATGGGGTTCAAGACACGATACCCCAAAGCACAGCACCTTGACCTATTGAATATCTTACATTGAAGGAGTATGAGAAAATAGCAGGAGCAGGAAGGTCACTCTGACCTCCTCCACCCTTCCTCTGTGAAATAGGTTGTAAATCTTTCACGTGAGGGGTGGCCTCCCTATACCGGAAGGGAGGAAGACATTCTTATCACCAGAGATTGGGAATTTGGACCTGAGAAATCTGTGTGAATAAACCTCGTTAAACAAACCTTTAGCTTCCTAATTACTTCTTCACATCGGCTACCCCTAGCCCAAACCTCTCTGCCTTGTCAATTCTTCACAAATTTGTTTCTTTGTTTAAAAGATATAAAAGTTTTCTATTCTAGCCACTTCTTTGGGTCTTTATTCTCTCATGTATATGTAACAATTCAATAAAATTTGTATGTGTTTTTCCTCTTAATCTGTTTCAGGGCAGTTTAATTTTCAGACCCAGTTTAATTTTCAGAAAGTTGAAGAAAAATTTTTCCTCCCCTACAATATATTAAGACCCAAAATGAATAATGGATTTCAAATCAATTAAAAATAATTTTTTTATTGTCACTGTTGGTCCAAGTTGACCAGCCTCGCCTCAAAAAAAATCGTAAAAATAAGATAAACTGGCCTGTGTGTTTCCAGTCATTATTTTCTGAACCCTAACTCTGTGTTCCATGTTTTCACATCTGTTATCTCACTCAATCTTTACTATAAGGATTATTACTATCACCACTTAAAGCACTAAACAACAGAGCCTCAACGAGAATGACATGTTAGAAGTAATAATAAATAAGGCTTGGATTGAGATCTAGGACTTGAAATTCCTAGTCCAGAGCTGATTTCCTATTGCTCCACTCAGAAGTTATAGCCCATTTGTTCTGCTCATGTAAATCCACGAATCTGTGCTTAATACAAGGTGCTGCTTAGAATCTATTAACTCTTTCTTCTACTCCAGCACTATTAACACTTCTCTTTTTGAAGGAGGGTTCCCTGCGCATTGTAGGAGAATTAGCAGCATCCACTAGATACCAGCATGACCTGCCAGGCTTCCCTACCCCCAGTAATAACAAAATCAGCTCCAGTTGAGAACCATTGTTTCACTCTATGTTGAATTCCTTTGGAATTTGCATCCCGTGTCTTCCCTTCAGCTGTACCCTCTTCTGTCTGTACCCTCTGTTGGATCTCTCTGGATTCCAATAGGCTCCTCTCTTGCAGCAACTGACATCCTCACTGTGAGTCTCTATCTGTTCTTGGAGGGGGTCCAAAACGTACTTACATTGACTTGATTCTGTGTGTTAGCTTATCCAATCTACTTGATGCAGTGGATATTCAAGACCAGGGGTTAAAAATTGAATTGGCTGCTGAAGAATGATTTACTGGAGGCTCCTGGAAATGTCTCCCACAACTGGATTAACTATTTTGATTAATTTGACCCATCAATTTGTTGGGAAATAAGGGAATAGCCATTTAATTTATTTATTCACTTAATTTATTCAACTTAATAATTTATTTAGATTCATTCATTTATTTATTTAACTGATACTAGGACTGAGATGACTTGGTTTTTTATTAAATTGAACAGTTAAAATGATCAGATTGGTTGTGCATTTAGACTCAAACAGAATGCAGCTTCTATCTCAATATAAATTAGTTCATATGCTTTATTCCCCCAGAGAATGTAGTTTGTTTAATAAATAATCATAATTATCAGAGGCTATTTTCAACCATTATATTTTTTTGTCCCAGAGAGAATGGGAATTTATTTTAAATTTCATAAACCATTTTCAAAATAAATGTTTGAGCCGCCTTTCTTCTTGTATAACAATGCTTTTCATTTATTAGCATGCATATGGAACTCAGTACAATAGATGCATTTCATTGTACATCTATGGTGGATTTCCTGTGTGATGGAGGGAAGAATAAGAGGAGACAGACCAGAGGGTTCATGTCACACTAGATTTCTTAGGAAGCTCGTAAAAAGGATTTACTGTATTTTGATTAATCCATCCTTCATCCACCTTGAGTGTCACCATGGCAACCAGATATTTGTTTCCCAAAGATGAGCTTTCATACTGTGGAAAATTCATTCAGCTCCATACGAAACCCCCCTATATTCTAGGGAACCAAATCTTTGAAATTCAGTGTGCATAGACAGCCACTCCCAAACCCTCGTCTGTGTTACTGATCCTAATGTTAGAATCATTTTATCAGTTACAAGACATGATCAATTTTTTGAAGCTTTTTCTCAGAACCAACAGATACATCTCTTTCACCCCTATTTCTCAAAAACACTAAGTGTTTTAAGCTTAGCCTAAAAGAGGCTACTTAACACCATAGTCATTACAGTGTTTTGTTTTATTTTTTAAGATACATTGTCACATGTTGCAGCACCTCAAAGCATCCACCAATTGGGTGGTCCAGTAAATAAAAATCACCTTTCATCAAAGATTAATGATCCCCTTCTCAAAACTCAGTTATAAAGCAGAATCCAATTCAACGTGTACTAACATGCAAAGAACATACATTGTTTTATAAATGAGGTTGCATGATTTGTCCAAAGGTTCACACTAGTTAGAAACCAAGCTGAAATGAGGACAAGAACTCAAAATCCCAGCACACAGCTCTGCCTACCACACAGCAGGGGAGGCTGAGCAGCACTCTATATGCTATTGTGTCTTCCACTCCATGGGAACAAGAACCTCTTCCCCAGCTCCCTAGTGTTTAACATAGAAAGATGGCATGCATGCATGCATGGATGGATGGATGGATGGATGGATGGATGGATGGATGGATGGATGGATGGATGGCTGGCTGGCTGGCTGGCTGGATGGCTGGCTGGCTGGCTGGATAGGTGGATGAAAAGTTCTTTGTCAAAACTCTGGAAAATACATGGTTTTAAAAAACTACATATCATCAGAAGTTGTTATCTACATATGCCTTGCATTCTTTTATTTTTCATGACCATGAGTTACTTTTATAATCAACAAAACAACAAAAACATTTCCATTCGGGAAAAAATAAATCTAAAGAAAAAATTATTCTTCAAAGTTCAAAGTATACTCCAAAGTAAATCTATTTCTGATGTAAAAAAACAACAACAACAACAACAAAAAACTTGACCATTTATGCAACTGTGATCCAGTGAGTAGGATTTGCACAATTTCTCTCGTTCTTCTATTTTTTAAATCACCAAGTGGTTTGTAATGTTTTTATTAATGTTTACTCATCACAGGTTCTTTTACCCATGTTATGGGACTAATAATTTCAGCTTTTTCCCTCCCTAAAAGTAATGTTGAATTAGTCTGACACATAGTTTAAGAATCATAACTTGAATTATTGGAATTCATCTGGGAAGTCCAGCCTCACTTAAAATTGCTGCTGTCTGCAGTGTAATAAATGTGATTGATGGCCCTCCGCAGCCGTGCAGTTTAGCTGCTCCTTCATGTGAGAGGGGCCCCTTTGTGTACGTGCATGTGCCTATTTCTTGAACATTCTGCAACTGTTTCCAACAGGAGCTCTGTTTTGAGCCTCTGGTTCGCAGTTATTTAAGAATAGACTTATTTTCCAATCACCATGGATCAATTTAGATTGCCTGTAAGAAAAAGAATCTCATTGAAGATTGATGACTCGTAAAAGAGTAAAAATACACCCAGAGAGAGCCCTTATCAATTCTGTCTCGCTCGGTTCTTTGTCCTTTGGGGCCAGAAGCAAAAAAATAATAATAATAAAATAAAAATAAAATAAAATAAAAATTCTGATGGTAGTTAGAACTTTCAGATGATCATCAAATTTGGCTAATTAAGACAAATGAGTCTCAATGTTGTTTTTAAGTAATAAATGTTTAAATAAACTTCTAAACAAAGTAAAGCAGCTTTTAGCCATTTCTCTCTCCTCTTTCCCCCCAGTATCTCTCCAGAATTCTTGATACCCCTCTCTTGGCTCTCCTTCTACCTTCCATTGTATTTACTACTTCAATTAATAATTTTAGGAACAAATTACTCAACACACATGTTGCAATTGGTTACAACACGACTGTGTATGAGGACAAAGCTGAGAACTTAAGAAATACCTTAGGCTACCTTGTGGGATATTTAACTCATAAATCAAATCACTTTTTTTTTGTTTAGTAAATTTATAAATATAAATATCTGAAGAAAAACTGAATTGCCTAGAAGCCTTACCAAGCTTTTATCTTAAATACAGTTGGAAAACCTAAATCACAGAATTTTGGATTTAGAAGAGATCTTACAGATTGCTTCATATATTGTGAAACCAAGGTAGTTTGAGGCCAAGTGACCTAGCCAATATTACAGTGTGAGTTATAACAAATCTATATCCTCCCTAGAATCTTTCTACCCTACTATTCTGCTTCTCCATGGGGAGGGGGGAAGAAAAGTACATACATAACCTTCCTCATTTAAAACAACAGTCTTGTAAGGTGCGTATTATTAACATAATTGAAGAGATAAGGAAACTGAGACTCTGAGAAATTATATAATTTTTCCAAGCTCACAAGGCTACTAAGAGAAGTGGAATCTGAGCCTGAAACTGTAATCCAAGTGGATTCTATGAGCAGCCTCTGTCCCTACTCACATCCAAGTTCAGGCTATTGATGAAAGGCATTGATGAAAAGAGAATATTTTACTGAAAAAGGGAGGGGCAGAGGTGGACCCACTGAGGAAAATTTACATCACATATCATTTTCGACAAAAACCTAGTCAAGTTTTTCTCTAGATATTTCTGTTATTTCCCCCAAAAGTTTCTTACCCTTTAGGGTTTCTCTTTCTATGATGTTACAGGGGAAAGGAATTATAACTACTTAGCCAACATAAAAGGAAAGATTTATATGAAAAGGTTGTCTACCACCAAGGCTGCATATATAGGAATGCTGCAAAAATTTTACGTAGAACAAAAAAAAAGGGGGGGGAGGGGAGAGAAACCCATAGCCAAGCTGAAAATAAAAACTCACGATGCCAAAAAGAGTGCAAACTTAAAGTCTAACCAGTATGAGGAGGCTGAAGCCAAAATGGCCCATGCCATCCTTGAAGCCGGATGGTGCCTTAAACACTAAGGGCTAGAGCGATGACACCCACTCAGGAAGGACAGTGCAGCCATGCCCTGGCACAGCCTGCTGGACCAGGGCTGCGTGCATACGCCCAGGAGAATTGGAGGGCTAATCACCTCTGAAATGAAGAGTTAGAAACATTACCCAATGAATTTGATGGAAGAACATAAAAAAGAATCTCTTTGTGACCTAAGATGGGGAGAGATTTCATAAACATGATTCAAAAGTGCAAGCCATAAAGCAAACTATTGATGCACACAATTATATCAAGCTTGAAGATTTCTATTCGATGAAGGAAGCTGGGGGGAATTAACAGACAGCAGACAATAAGTGAATATGTCAGATGTCTATGGGAAGGAAAGGGTTAAGCAGCAAGCCTGCAGTCTCCTCTCTTATTGGAGGAAAAGAGTGGGGCAGAAGAGAGGCAGATGATCATCAGACCTCATCTCCTTGTGAAAATGTTAATGAATGTCTCCTATGAAAGAGCTAAGTAGAGGAGTCCTTATCTGTGGAATGTGTTTAACAGAAAGAACCTGGTTGGTAAGGCTTCCTTGTGATAAACAAAGTAGAAGTCTATGGATTTATGGGTATGGCTCAAGGGAAACCATCTGAGTACAAACTGGAGATGTTTCTTGAAGAAGAAAGATATCTTTATTAACCAGTTTGTTTTCTATTTCCTTTCCTGACTAGGGTGCACCCGGAGAAGAAAGATACATTTGAGATGAACCCCAAGAAAGAATTTATCTGCAGAGATGGACTCCCCATAGTCAACTGAGGCCCAAATTTTATAAATAAGTGTAGCAGCCATTTGCTGACAGGGCATCCTCCTTTACTCTGTACACAGGGAAGAGGCTGGGGCTGAACTCCTGACTTCCCATGCTATTAGGGGCTCCTTATTCACTCTGAGTCAACCCCTGCAGGGAGGGGTTTTCTCTTTTCACCAATGGACAGATACTTGCCCCGTTCCATCAGAACTGCTCCATAATAACCAATCAGAAAGCATAATACTGACCAATCAGAACGTACAAATTTACACACCTCATTTACATAAAACAGACATAATTGGGAACCTGGGCAAAGCTTTCTGTTTAAAAAACAATTTCCCCTTTGTCTTGGGGGAGCACCCTTTCAGTTTTCATCAGAGGCTGCATGTTCCTGGTTTGCAAACGATTTCATCTGAGTAAAGTCTCTCCTTTTTCACATCGTTTTTGGAACTTTGGTTTACACAAATATTGAAATAGCATCTTGGTTTTACTTATATATGTGAATAATTCAAAAATTTAAACCAACTCCCATGTCATGTTTTGGATCAGTCTTCACCTGAGATTTGGAAATGTTTAAAGCTTTCAAAATAGGAATCCATTCCGGAGGGAATGACAGCACATCAGCCTTTGCAAACGTTTGTCTAATCTTGGAACCTTGAACCTGTTTACTGGCTTAACCGAGTGGTAGGGTAGAACCAGGGCCCAACAATAATCCTACAGATTCACTTGCTATGAGTAATGACCATCTGCTGGGGACTGGGGAGGACCCAGCTCAGTCAATTTGACTGCTTTGGTTTGCATGATAAAGGAAGGTCACAGAAAGTCAATACAATTGAGAGCAACTCCCTGGGTGGAAGAAAAGATCTGCAAGCAACTGGCACAAATGGCTGGCCTTTTAGGACCGCAGCTCCATAAAGAATTCTCTCTCTTTGGAGGATGCCCTTCTCCAAAAGGATGCTACTTACAAAATAAAAGCGAAATTCAAAACCTACATCTCTTTGGGTGGGTTTAGCATTTTTGGTTTTTTTTTCCTCCATTACTGCATGGAAATAAAAACAAATATATCATTTTTTTTAAATCTCAGGTGCAAAGAGTTTATCTTATTCTTCAGTTCATTGTCGACATGAATGCATGAGTGATTTTCTTCTATTTAATTATAAAAATGTTTTCTCCTTTAGCTTCAGACTCAACTCCTATATCCTTCCTCCTTCCCATTCTAATGTGTTGGATAAATATTCTTAGGTATAAATGTTTTATGAAAGAATAGTGAGCCAAAACCTCTACTTTCTCACATATTATTTTCTTATAACATTTTTTTGAGAATTTTTATAATTAAGGATCTTGTGTTGCTTGGATAAGATAAACTATCCATTGAAAAGTTAGTTCGAATAATAGTAAGCATTAGTGAGACGACTGGAAGTAGGGGTGGGAAAGCTCTGCTTATTCTAAGAAGCAGCTGGCTTTTTGTAGAGCCTGCCAACAGAATGGCCAATAGGACAAGAGCAAACAGAAACACATCATTCATTCATTCATTCAACAAATATTTATTGAGCGCTGGCTTTGTCTAGCTGAGACGGAGCCTAGAGGCCTAGCAACCGATCACAAATCATGTTAGCAGTTGATGCTGTCACCTATTAGCTGCATGAATTTGTGCAGATCACCTGTATTCTCTGTGTCTTAAATCTCTTAATTTGTAAAGGGAGAAAAAGAACAGAACCTCACTTTTTTTGCAAGACTGTTTTGAGGATACAATTAATAGATATTGTGGGATATGTTAAAGAAAAGCCACAGGTCCAAGATGATCATTTGTGCTAAAAACCCATGATACTAAACCTAGATTTAATATCTGTTCTAATTAGTTTTACCTTCTATCAGAAATGTAATCTTCATCAATTGGTCTGGAATTTTCTGGCCAAGCGTAACTGAAAATTTTAATTTCCTTAAAATGACTTTTTCCTTTTTCCTTTCTCCTTGAATCAAACTGGCCTTGTACTCACTTGCTTCTTTTCTTTCCTTACCTTTCTGCCTACTGCACAACCACTCCCTTCAATATTAAGCCCTTAGGTCAGTATCAACAGTCTTAGGAACAAAGCCTCATGTCTGTTAACCACACAGAGAGAGTTTCAGTCAAACTAAAAATAACATCATGCACCTCCAGACCCATGAAGGCCCAACAATCCTACCAACATACCCTTGAAACCAGACAGAACAACACATGACTGACATCCCGACCTGATGCAATGATCAACTGCCTCCTACCCTATCCCCAACTAACTCCCTTAGCTACCATGACTAATGAGTTTTCTTCTATGTAGATGCCATGAAGGAGCCAGGTCTTTGAGCTCTAGCTCACTGTATCTCTGAAAGTGACATCATTTCCTTAAATAAACCTTTACTTTCCTTGCTGCAAGCTCCTGTTCATGTACCCTTTGGCTTTGATGTGTGCAGGCCAAACAAACACCTTGAGTTTCGGTAACACAAACTCCAGTACGGTAATCTATCACTAAGCCCCTCTCCATCCCCCATAAAAAGATGATGATAAAAACTGTATGATAAATACCCCTCCTTCCCTGCAAAAAATATTCTAGCCCCCCCAAAATAATTATTTTTTTTTCATTTGCTAATAGCTCCCTTACCTCACCCTTTTTCCTATAAAAACCTTCCATTTTGTACACCTCCTCAGAGCACCCTTCTAGTTGCTACATTGGATGTTGCTCAATTTATGAGTCACTTAATTCAAGCCAATTAGATTTTCAGATTTATTTGGTTGAATTTCGTTTTTTAACCAGTAACAGAGTATGCAACCCCAAAATATGCTTCTTTGGCAGAAGGATTATTTTGAGATGATTATTTTGAGAAAAAGCAGGCATGGGAGAAGCTCTAAAAACAGAGTAGAAGTTACCCTTTGTTAGAGAAATGTATGCTTGTAAAGGAAATCTTCATTTGTGTCTCTCTCTGCACCAGAAAGAGAGGCTAATTCTAAATCACAAGAGAATCGTGTCAATAGAGAAGGAAAACGGCATAACAAATCTGACCGTTTATCTTCTCCTCCTAACCTCCCATAACTGTTCTCCTCCCTTTTCCCCCCAACATCTTTTCATTCCTCTTTAGCTGAAGACGGTGTGTAAGGTGGTGACTTGGGGCCATTTCAGAGAGTTCCTCAGTTTCCCTGGGTATCAATCACGTGTACCTGAGATTTATTTGTTAATAAACTTCCATTTGTTTCTCTTTTACTCACTCTTATATTATGGGGGGTGCGTAAGAGGGGAAGGCCTCAACCAAAAACAATGAAAGGGAGAGGGGAAATTATTTTTCCTCCTCCTCACTACCATTATTTCATTAATGTTGCTGTCACCGTTGGGGGTGATCTAAATCCGTCATTGCCCCATTGACACAGAGGGGACCTCAGTTCTTTCTGCCAAGGCGGTAAAGAATTATAGGTCAGCGAAATTTAGGAAAAGTAGGATTTATTAAAGTATCTTTCAAGAGAAAAATAGCTGTGGCAGAGATAGCCATAGCCCTGTAGAATTTGGGAAATGTCCTTTATATAGGCCCTAGATGGGTGGTTTCAGGGAGGAGGGGACTAGATGATAGGCATGCGAGGTCATTTTGATTGACACTTGACTATTAGATAACTCTGTCTACTGAGCATGCCATTACCAAGCGTTCAGTCTGTTATAATTAGATCTGAAATTCTGGGCATATGTATGATATTATAATGATGGTACAATGAGACTAAGGTCAAGCAAAGACAGTGTGCATACTAAATGCACAGGCATTTGTGGCCAGCCTAAACCAGTGGCTATTGTGTGGTTTTGTACTTCCTTGTATTTAGGATATAAGCATATTTTTAACTGCAAAGTGGGTGTTTCTGGGAGTGCTTAAGGGCAGTCCCTGGGTTGAGCCTGCACTCCCGCACCCTCCTTGTCACTCATGTCTACCTAACTAATTAAAGAACTTCTACTCAAAGAGCAAAATGAGTAGATTTGCATTCTGAGAACCCTCTCTGTATTTACTAAAATACTAGTAAGATGGCCCAAAATGTTAGCCATGAGATTTCACTCAACTTTGACTTTAAAAAATTGTCTATTCTGTTTGAACGTTTTACAATAAGTATATGAAATTTTCAGAATCAGAACAATCAATAAAACTTTTTTTCATTAAGAACAAATAAGAAGAGAAAGGAGAGAAGAACGTAGAGGAGCAAGAGAAAGAAAGAATGAAAAAGACCACTCTGACTGCAATAAGAGATTCAAAACCTATATCAGATTGTGCTATTCTCCTGCTCAAAACCTTCCGATGGCTTCCCGATATAATTCTATTGAAACCTAAGGCCACGGACAGCCTACATGTCCAAGTGGGCCTGACTCTGCCAATCTCTCAGACCTCCTCACTCACCACTCTTCCTTTGTCCCACCGAGCTGCAACTACACTCCAAATCTTTGCCTGGTTCACTTCTATATTACCTGATATTAATATTGGCTCATTGTCTTTCCCATCAAAATGTAAACTCCAGAGTTTACCACTCTATCGCCCAGTGCCCTGAGCAGTGCCCGGCACAGAAATGTGCTTGGTAAGTATCTGTTGTGTGACTAAAGAAGATGATAGGCCGTGGATGATGTGGGTTTTTATCTAGATTAGATATGTTGTTATTCTTAGGCTTAAGGGGAAGAGTAGGTTAGAAGGAGCAGGAATTTAGTAAATTCTGGTTAAACACATTGAGTTTGATGAATTTGAGAGGCTTAGGGGAAACAAAACAGCCATGCCAACTAAGAGCCCTCTGTACTGTTAAAGGACAAAATTCGACTGAGTAAATTTTTAAAATCTGGCTGGCTTTATTCAGTGGGACTCTGAAGTCGTACAAGGTGAGAGGTTTTTATAGACCAAAGTGAGCAGGAACAGGAAGTTATACTGGGCATCTGCTGATTGGTTAAAGCAGAGTTTCTTTCCTTATGTGGAGTCAAGGAAAGTCTTCAAGCCGGGTTGGTAACTTGTGCTGAGCAGACAAACATGGACAGATTGACTTAGGCCTTCCTGTTCTGGAAGAGCTGAGCACAGAAACCGAGTTAAGTTTTGGTTTGCTGATTTGGAACTTAGCATGGTGATTCCATCTTGGTCCAATTTTGATTACTTTAACAGTGCCAATATAGAAGCAGGAGAGAAGCAATTGATTACTGAGTGAGCCCGATCAGATTTACACATGCAAAGTAACATGAAAGTGACCACAAAATCTGGTCAAAATTTCACCTGATTTTATACAGTAAAGTGGAGGCAAGAACGATGAAAATGTCTCACCTTCTTAGGATGTGGCTGTGCTTGCTTCTTCTTCCACACCACCTGAGCGAGATTCCTGAATTGGTTTCTTTGGAGGTAGGTGTTTATAGAGTTGTAAGCATTAGAAGGTCTTGGTCTTGCATCATAAATCCGAAGATGGGGCCTCTACGGAGCTTATCTCTCCTCCAGAAGAGGCGAGTGTGGTGGCAGCTGCTTCCTGCCACAAAAAGAATTTCAGCGTTTTCCTCTTAAAAAGGATACAAGTGCAATTGCTCCATAAGGAGTTGAATATGTGGGACTGGAACCCTGGAGAATAAAGTTGGGGCTCAGCCTCATTCGATGCTATGTTAATGTTGGAAACACACTGATGAAATTACCCTCCTCTAAATTCTTATTTTTAACATGACTTAAAAGTCACTCAAAATTCTTTCATTATTGTCTCTCTCATTTGAGTCTTTAAGGTTACAGTTATGATCATTTTATTGGTTCATTTTTTTAAGAATGAAAAATATTAGTTTTGCTCTCTTGTTTCCATTAAATAGAATCACTCAGCTCCTTGAGGATGAAGGAGGGAGAAGGGGGAGGAGGGGAACTTCTTTCTCCTTTTAGAGTCAATTAAACAAATTGGTAGAGTCTTATCTGCCCTTGAGGAAAAAGTCATTTTTATTTTCCAGGGCTGAAGATTTAAGCTCTTCCTCAAGCTATAAAGAAAGAAGTGACAAAAGCTTTTATCTTGAGAACAAACAAAGAGGCAACACCATCCAGGATATAGCGGTGATGTGAAAACTAGAGGGAAGTGGAAGGAAGGGAAAAATGACCAGGGGGGACAGCCAAGAGGGTGCCCCAAGAGAAATAACAGTACTAGAACCCATTTGTTCCTTCCAGCTTCACCCAATGCTAAAATTGAGTTTTCTCTAGGAAACCAACTTCTTACCCTCAACACCTAACTCTCAGGAGTTAGTGAAAGTGTTCAGAACAGGTTTTCCCAAGATCTGCTCCTTTGGCATGTGAATTATTTTCACCGGAAGGCAGCTGAGACCCTGAGAGCTCACGAGAAACTTTTACCTTTCCCTTAAAGAACTTCAATTAAGGAGTTATTACCATTTCCTCCTCCACCACCTCTTCACCTTTTAATTCTTCTTTCTTCTTAATGAAAAGAGCTTTACTCATTGTTCTGATTGTAAAAATTTCATACGCTTATTGTAGAAAATTCAAACAGGTTAGACAATTTTTTCAAAGTAAAAATGAGACAGGACATCACTTGTAAAATTCTTCGCCTTTTTAGTAAACCTAGTTAAGTTTTCTTCCCTCCTTTCTTTGGGAAAAAAAAAATCCTTCTTTCTCAAATCCTAATAATTGCCCCGAAAACTGGAGACTAAGATCCTCTGGCTATTGATAAGGGTCATCAGCCCATTGTTTGCAGAAATGGTGTTAAGCCAGACAGGGCCCTTAGAGTCTGAGAGGGGAGGGGACTTTGGGCCAAATGTCTTTTTTAACTCTTTAAGGTACAGATTCACCAAACTTGTTTCCCTGTACTTGCTTAATGGGCTAATTAATAATAGAAATTAACAGGTCTATGGTTTAAATAATGAGTTTGTATCTTCTTTTCCTTGTCTAGGGACTGAGGGGGCACTTCAGCAGGAAACCCAAGACCTCACCCTGGCTGAGGCAGAAAGGGAAAGAGCTCCATGAAACCCCAGTAGGCAGGGACTACGGCCAATCTCAGCAGATACAGAAGAACATCTGTCCCACAACATCCATACTAATAATAAGGGGGTTCATGGCTCTTAGAAAAGAGTTAGGCAGGAAAGTTAGTTAGGGGGTTTTGGGTCTGCCTGAAAAGACACTGAGGTCATCCTGTCTTAGAAGGGGTCTGCCCTAATTTGCCTACAATTAAGCAAGCCAGAAGGCATTTTTAACTCACAGGAAGAAACAAGTAGGCATAGAATTAGGTACCAGTTTGAGCCAGTCACTCACACCTGTGCAATGAAGACCCTAAGGACCTTCAACTCACCTGCACTTCATTATCCCATCATTATAATATGATGCACATGTCCGGAACATTATTAATATTATAACAGACTGAATTCTGCGAATGGACATGTGTAGAAAGCAAATGATGAATCACTGAGTCCTGTCAATCTTAGTTATTAATCAAGGAAGCCCACCCCTCTAAGTAATCACCCACAGCAAAGTGGGATAGAAACCCCAAAGGCTTTGTCACCAAGCCTTTGAGGCATGTTTCTCTTGCCAGGCCCACTTCCACATCTGAAAGTACTTTCCTTTCTAATAAAGCTTTTCTTTTCTGCTGTATTTCAGTGTTTTGCTCCATTCTTTGTTTGAGACATCGAGGACCTGGACAACGCGCCAGGAGAGGATCCCCACTCTCCGGTAACAAACGTTGAGTGAAATCTCACAAGAAATAACTCTTTATGATCTATCTATAGGGCAGGGCAAACTTAATTACTGAACCTGTGCCTGAGTACCCTCCAGCGGGCTTGTTGGACATTAAAAGTTTGTGAACTAGCTTTCTGCCTGATTTCCAAGTTTTAGATCCTCTTCCTGAACATTGAAGAGGTATTGCAGTCATATAAGCCACATGTTTTGTGAATCTGTATCTTAAAGAGTTAAAAAAGACATTTGGCCCAAAGTCCCCTTTCCTCTCAGACTCCAAGGGCCCTTTCTGGCTTAACACCATTTCTGCAAACAATGGGCTGAAGACCCTTATCAATAGCCAGAGGATCTGAGTCTCCAGTTTTCAGGACAATTATCAGGATTTGAGGGAGAGGGCCTTTTCCCAAAGAAAGGAGGGAAGAAAACTTAACTAGGTTTACTAAAGAGATTAAGAATTCTGCAAGAGATGTCCCATTTTATTTTCTGCTAAAAGATTAAGAATTTTATAAATGATGTCCTGTATCACTCATGTTGGCGGTCTTTCCTCTGAGATAGTGTTGTAGCTGTCAGCCCCCAATAGACACACAGTTGACCAGAAATCAGTGAGTTATAGGAAACACACTCTTTATTCAGCCAGCTGGGTCTGCCAGGGGTACACAGACCCCAAATCAAACAGATCCCGAAATGTAGAGGTCTAGGGTTATTAGGCCCTAAACCCCATTCTTCATCCTGTTTGAACACACAAGTCTCTTTTTCTTCTTTTTACTGTCAACTCACAGGTCGGTTGTGCAAGCAGGGGTATAGAAGCAGAAAGCTTATTGTTAGAGTGTTATGTTCCCATGGGCGATAGCCAAGCAGTAATTTTCCAGCCAGCACAATAGGCTGCTTATAAGATTACCAGGAACCCAGTTATCATTCTTTAATGTCCATTTAATCTTGGGAAACACATGTAAATTTGTAATACAAGATGGTGGGTACGTAGGCAGCCCCCTAGTGCTCCAGGGGAGGCACCAGTTTTTAGGGTCATGGATGATTCCAGATGCTGTACACCAGTGGCTTCACCAGGATGCGTCCATGAGGTTTTGCTGTTCATTAGGCACACAGGAGGGGAGGGAAACGTCCTTTTCCTCTTCTTGCGGGCACCTTTCATCTTTCCAAGTAATCTCATCAAAGACGTCTTCTGTTGGCCTAGAGTGAAGAGAGTAGTAATCCTCACCTCTTCCGGCTTGATGTGGAGAAAGCGATCCTATAAAGCTATCTGTCGGAAGTTTGCATGACAGAACTTAGAGCTATAGTCTGATTTGTCTTCAGAAGGGTTTTTGTACTAACAATGAATGCTCTTAACATGTTGCTCTTGGTTCCTGGTTGGTATGTGAACTCAAGTACAAACGGATTTGAGGAAAGTACACATTGAACTTGGCATGTTTCAGGAAGTGCAAAAACATTGCTCTTCTGTTTTGCGTGAGGACCTAGACTGTATATTAAATGCCTTTTAGAAAAATATTGAATCAATTTCAAAATATAATAAAAATACATTAAAATATGAAAATAAACATTTGTCTTATAGTCATGCCATCTTTAAATGACTTTTTATTTTTGTTTTTTTTGTTCATTTGTTTGTTTGTTCATTTTCTTTCCAAGTTTAAATAGGTAGCTTTTGGGGGGCGAAAATACTTAAGATTTTAAGTCAGGCAAATCTGGATTCAAATTAGTTCTACTCACTTGTTAAATTAACCTTAGTTTTCTGAGCCTCTCATTTGTTATTTTGGGAAAATATTTTAATTTTGAAAGATTTTTAGAAGGATAAAAGATAAGGTAAAAATAACCTCAACAATATGTAATTATTATCAATATAAACATATATATAATTTTACATAATCAAAATATAATGTAGATTAAATTTTGAATTCTGATTTATTTATCTGAACTTATTTCAAAAATGTTTTTTATGTGTTTCATGATAATCATAGTTTTTATTTCAATGATCATAAGATATTCCAACATATTGATATATTAGAATTTATAAGCATTTTTCTATTCCCTAAAATTTAAGGTATTTATAGTTTAACACTTTAATTTTTTTTTGCAGTTTTAAATTATATGCTATAAACATCTTCATATAGATATTTGTTATTTTAAATTACTTCTCTGCGATAGAACTGCAGTGTAGAATTACCAAATTGGGTCAGAGTACATGACTATTGTTATGGTTCTTGATTTGTAATCCCTACTGGAATATAGGGCACTGTTGAAATTTTATCCTCAGGAGACCCCTCCATTGGCCAGGCAATGTCTGGCTCAGCTGTACATCTAGCAGGACTAGCAGCCAAAGACAGCCGCCATGTCACATGAGTTCAGTCTGTGTTTGAGAATAGGTTGACCTTCAAGTGTTGACCTTTAAGGTATCAGGTGCTACCACTGGGGGTGGAGCACCTTCAAGGAAGTAAAAGTTGAATAGATGCGAGCATTGTATCTTCTTGATGAGAGCTCTCAAGAACACCATAAATTGCCCCTTTGTAGCTAGAATGAACTGGCAGAGAAGGAGAGGTAAGAGACAGGATTGGAGAATCAAGCAGGAACCAGATCATGGTTGTTCTGTATACACTATGGACTGAATTGTGCCCCTCCCCACAAAAAGAAAAAAATCATTTGTTGAAGCCCTGTCAGTGTGACTGTATTTGGGGATAGGGTCGTTAGGAGATAAATGAGATTAAATGAAGTCATAAGGGTAGGGCCCTAATCCAATGGGACTGGTGGTCTTACATCTCTATTTTTCTCTTTAGATTCATATAATTCACTTTTAGCTTCTCCTTCTAACCAGTATTTCCTAGTGCCTAGTGCCTAGGGCTTTGGTACTGACAACTATATTTCTAACCAGATGCCTAGACTTTATATCTTCATTTTACAGTCTCTTCCAGGACTCTCAATTCTAGCTAGCCAACAGAATTAAAGCAAGTTCCCAAATGGGCCATGCTCTTTCTTATCTCACTGACTTGTCACCAGCTCTCTCTTTGCCTGAAATGCCTTCTTCCCTGCTAAGTCAGCTCACACTGACTCTTTAAGTTCATTTACCTCCCACAGGTAGCCTTTCTTAATTTCCCAGGTAACATCAGACACTCCTTCTAATTGTCACATGGCCATTTATCTACTCTTACACCATCCCCTATGACTTAAGAGTCTTGTGAGGAAGGAACTATAGGCTGCTTGTCTCTGTATCCCAGACTCTAGCCAGTGACCACTCAGTGTTTCTTATTCTTTCAACCCTCTGGCCAGCATTTCAATACGCACAGGGCTGAACACCTGGCTGAACATAGCTCAAAATGGTCCTACTCCCATTTCTTTGAATGGTTTTTTGGCTGGTCCTGTGACCGGAAGCCATTTTTCTGTTTAAACAGACTACAGTTTGCTAGTTGCTTCGTTTACATAGTGGTCTGCATTAGTATATAAGATTCATTTATTCATTTCAACACAATCTTTCTATTAGTGTCCTCTCACCTAAATGAAGGTGGAGAATAGATTTTTTTTTAATTATGGCATAAATAGGCACAAAATATAAATGTATAAAGTATAAAGAAGAGTCACAAAGTGAAGTGCCAGGTAACTACACATCAGATCAGGAAAGACAACATTGTCGTGTTGTGGCGCGACTGAATCTAAGACCTACAAAGCCAATTAAGGTAAATTATGAGCCTTTATTAGCCAGCTGGCGACTGACTCTCCACCATGCAGGGTCAGAGAATCAGCACCAAGCTCCCAAAAGAGGCAGCTTATAAAGCCTAAAACTACATCCTGGTTAACATCAAGCAAGCAAGCTGATTACAGAAGCAGAAGTTGATCTTTAGCATATCTTTGTACAATACATCTCCTAAATCCACACCCAAGCAAGCAGGCAGGACGACTCCTGGTATCTAAAGATATTACTTCCCTGTGCCTGACTTAGCTAGTTGGCTCACTTGAAAAATTTCCACCCTTAACTGTCAGTGCCTTCCACCTCTCAAGGGCTCTTTCATGTTCACATCACCCTTTCAAACCCTCCTCAGAGGTGATCCCTATCATGACTTATAGTGATCACATCTTTACCTTTATTTATAATTTTATCACTTATGTAACTGCATAGTTTTCTATTGCTCCTGTAACAAATGACTACAAACTCGGTAGCTGAAACAATGCAAATGTATTTTTTTATAGTACTGTAAATTGCCAGTCTTGCTAGGCTAACATCAAGTTGTCAACAGGGCTGTGTTTCTTTCTGGAAGCTCTAGGGGAGAATCCACTTCCCTGTTTTTCCCAGCTTCTAGAAGCTGCCCACATTCCTTGGTTATGATTTCCTTCCTCCATCTTCGAGTGGAGCAAGGTTGTATCTCTCTGACTTTGCTTCCATTGTCCCATCTTCTTCTCTGATTTTTAATTCACGCTTCAAAGGATTCTTGTGGGTACATTGAGTCCACTGGGATAGCCCAGGATAATCTCTTGAATCTCAAGGCCTTTAACCTCAATAATATCTGCAAAGTCCCTTTTGCTGGGTGAAGTAATATATTCACAAGTTCTGGGGTTAGAGTGTGACCATCTTTGGGGAGCCATTATTATACTTATCAGAGTAACCAAGCTCAAATTCATGGTTTAGAGTTAACCAATTTTGTACTTTACATAAATGAAATAACTTTTCTGGATTTCATTGTGTCTTGCTTTTTTCTTTTCTTTTCTTTTCTTTTCTTTCATTTCTTTCTTTCTTTCTTTCTTTCTTTCTTTCTTTCTTTCTTTCTTTCTTTATTTATTTATTTATTTATTTTTGCTCAGCATTTGTTTGAAAATTCACCCACACTCCCTGTGGTTGTAATTCATTTTCATCATATGTATACACAATTAACAGACTTTGGGGTTGTTTTCAGTTCAGGGGATGTTTTAGACTATGATTATGAACATTGTCATCCATACGTACTCATACACACGTGCACACTTTTCTCCAAGGTATGTATGCAAGAGTGAATTGCTAAGCCAAAAGATACCTTCAACTTATGCATCTTCATCTTAGCTAGGTAATGCAAAATGGTTTTCCAGTGGTTATTCAAATTTACTCCCCCATCAATATAGCATGAAATTTCCCTTTGCTCTGTGTTCCCATCCAACAGGCTTTTGGCAGATTTTTGTCAACCTAATGGGTATACAGTAGTATTACCTCATGGTTTTAATTTGCATTTTTTAAATGAACAGTGAGATGGCATCTTTCATATGTTCATTGGTTATTTGCATTTTTTTCTTCATAAAGAAACCATCCCATATTTTACCCTTTTTTTTAACTGTGGTTTTTTTTTTCTGTGTTAATTTGCAGGAGGCCATTATGCTTCTTTTTCTGTATTAATTTGCAGGAGGCCATTATGCTTCTACACACAACTTCTTTGGGTTTAAAGTTTCAAATATATTATTTAATCCTGTCTTTTTCTTTTACTATCATAATGTTTTTGATAAACAGAAGATCTTTACTTCAATAAGTTTAATTTATTAATTTTAACGATTATGGTTAGCATTTCCTGTGTAAGAAAATCTTCCAAATGCTGAAGTCATAAAGATTTTTTTGTATTACCTTCTAAAACCTTACCAGTTTTGCTTGGCATATTTAGGTGTATAATCCACTTACAATTAAATTTTGTTATGGTGCCATGTAAGAGTTCAATTTTATTTTATTTTTATGGATATTCAATTGATCCAGTACTACTTATTAAACAGACCAGTTCTGCAGTGCCAACTCATAAATCAAGTGTTTATATATGCAGGGATCGATTCTTGGTTTTCTATTCTATCTCATTGTGCAAGTTCTCTACCTTTGCAATGATACCACACTATCATAATGATAATAGCTTTCTAGTAATAATATCTAATGACAGAATAAGACTTCCTATTTTGTTCTTCCAAATAGATTTAGCTGTTCTTAGACTTTCATGTTTAGATAAATTTTAGAACCAAACTGTCAATATATACACACGTTGCATTAAACCTGTATATCAACTGGAAAAAACAGATGTTTTTACAAATTCAAGTATTTTAAGTCATAATCATGACACATCTCATTCAGATTGGTTTCTTTAATGGCCCTCAATAAATTGCCCCAATGGAGCTCTTTCACATCTTTTGTTAGATTATTGCTAAGCTGATGATATTTTTTTTGCTTTTATATAAAAAGTATGCTTTTTCAAATTTTATTTTCAACTAATTTTTGTTTATTGATTTTGTATTCAGCAATATTGATAAACCCTGCTATTAGTTCTAATATTTTTTCTCTTGATTAAAATTTTTTCCCACATACACACTTAGATTATTCCAAATAATAATAATATTTATCTTCTTTTTCTAGCTTGGGGAAAGCAACAGCATAATGCAATTATGACTTTTTCTCCATGACTACAGCATTTCTGGCAGTGACTTCACATCCTCTGGGTCTCCAAATGTGGTTGCTATGATCTTAGCTTCTGCAGGAAGGCCCCAGTTCACATGAAATTGAGTGAAAACCTGTAGTGCTCATGGCATTCAGCAAATAAGTCAAGTGACAAGGGGTTGGGGCAAGGAAGTAACTTATTCAGAAAGCCAGTAAGCTAAGAAGATGACAGACTAGCGTGCTATAGAATTGTCTTGAAAAAGCAAAGAATTCTGGCTTCTCTATGTCAAAGGAAGGGGAAAATAGGAGGCACTAGAGGTCAGGATGTGATTGATGACCACTGACATCTGGATGCCAGCAAGGGTCCAAGGAAGATGGTGAAACTTCTTTGCTTTTGGTCAACAAACTTTGGTTGCCCTGGTCTCAGTCAAGTCATTTCTGTAAATCCTTTGATAAGTTTCTGTAAATCCTTTGATAAGCAATCGTTATTTTTGTACATAATTTCCTTATTTCCTTGGGGAGGTTGTTTCAGTATTTCCTAGGCTACAGATTAGATTCTTTTAATGATTAACATGTGTATCTATAAGACTAAGCAGAAGTTGGTATGGGTCCTGGGCAGGCTTGAACAAGATGGAGTCAGAAAGACTGATTATTTTATTCTATTACACATACAGTAGAAAATAATATTTCCCTGGATACTTGTTAAAAACAGCAAGACAGATTTTATTCAAGCTACTACAGGAGCGGGAAGAGACCTCAGTATAGAACAGAGCTCAACTCACAGTAAAGCAAAGGCAGCTGAGGATTTTTAGCCAATAAACAGAGTAAAGGGGTCAGTGAATGGAAAAGTACTAAGAGAAACTTGATTAGACATCAAGGATAAGGGGAATTCTTGTTAAACTGGCCTAACAGGATTTTTGCTAATGGCAGGCCAGGGACTTAGATATCAAGGGTGAAGAATGAGGAATTCAGTCAGATATCCAGGGTAGGGGGATTCTCACTGAACTCACTAAACAGGATTCTTGAAAAAGCTAGGTTCAGTAGTCCAGACACAAATGACAACGTCGAGACCTAGTTGAGCAGAGGATTCAAAGGAACTTGACTAAAGTTCTTAACTGGGCTCCAATAATATTGCCTTTGTTCCTTTAGACTGGGAGGCATGGTTGCTTCATGCTGTTGCTAATCTCTGAGTTGCCTCACCAGCCTTTGTTTGGTTTCTCAACATTCTCATCACCCGTGTAATCAATTTTCTGCATTAAATTCTTTCTCCTTTGTTGTTGTTTTTGCCATACTTGTTAATGAAGTATAATATTCATACAGAAAAGTACAAAATTCTAAGTGTACATAAATCTAAGCTAGATGAATTTTCACAAAGTGAAAACACACCCATGGAGTCATCCATCACCTAGATCAAGGATCACAATATGAGCATAATCCCAGAAACACCTTGCTTGTCTTCTTGCAGTCACAACCCAGCCAAGGTTATTCTTCTAAGGTAATAAATTAACTTTGTCTACTTCGTATTTTATAGAAATCAAAAAATACAGTAAGTACACAACAATAGACATGTAAGATTTATCATTATAGGGTATTTGTATTTTGTTTATTCTAGTTGCTCTATAGTATAGCATTGTGTGACTAGACCATTTGTCTATTGTGTGAGTCATGAATATTTGAGTAGTTTTCAGATTCAGCCTTGAGTAGGGCTCCTGTGAATATTCTTGTATGTTTCATTTGGTGAACATAGTATGCATTTCTCTTTGAGATATATATATATATAATTTTAGGAGTACTACTGCTGAATCACAGATGTGCTTATATACTGCCAGTTTTACAAAAGTGGTTATATGAATTTACATTCCCATCAACAGTAATGAAAGTTCCAGTTGCTCCCCATCCTCACCAAATCTTGGTATTGCCTCCCTTTTTCAGTGTAACCATTCTTAGGTGTATGTAGTACGATTGCATGACAATTTAAATTTGAATTTCTCTCACGGTTAATGAGGTTGACCTCCTTTTATATTGTCATTTCAAATGCTTGTCTTATTTTGTTGCAGAAAAGTTGCAAAAATCAGACTGTCAAGAAACCAAGCAGCCCTCAGAGATTTGGAGAACTCAGGTTTATTATGCCTGTGGTTCCAGGGGAGCTAGTGCTCTGAAGATCTGGGCCCGAGCTCAGCTGCAACAATGCTTCTATAGAACTTATTTGGCATGGGCTGATTGGTTAATTTGTCCTCAGATGGTTACAAAGCATGGGAGTTTCTAGGGGGTACAGGTAGTTATATGTTTTGCTTGTACAGAGCAAGCCAAAGGGAGGATGAGTTTTTAGCTACTTTTGAGTCCTGCCTATGCAGCAAAGAGCTGGTTAGCCTTTTGAGTGAAAATTTCTCTTGAATTTCAGATTTAAATATATATCACATTTCCTTTTTCTTGTTTGACTGATATACCTAAAATTTACTGTGGGTTTTTTTTTTTTCTCTTTCTCTTCTCCCATTTCTCTCCACTTCTGACATTGATCAATTTTATCTTTCTTTGCATGTATGTGTTGCATGTCATTCAGTTGGCTCTGACTCTTGAAGACCCTATGAATGAATGGCATCTACGATGTCTTGTCCTCTACAGCCATGTTTAGCTCCTGTAGATGCATGCCTATGGCTTCTTTCATAAAGTCAATGAATCTCATAGTTGGTCTTCCTCTTTTCCTGCTGCATTCCATTTTTCCCAGGATTATCATCCAAGGCCAAGGTATAATAAAATGGAATTATAAAATAAGTCACATGTGTCTAGATTATACTTAAGCACTGTGATTTGCAGGACTCTGCACCATCTCTAGCTTGTGGATCTAACTTCCTTGGATAATTGCACAAGTAGAAGAGAAAACATTTTCCACAATGCATTCTATCTTATAAGTCACTTTAGGATAATTATCAACTCAATAACACAATAATCCCAATACATAATCCAGAAATACACATCTATAGTATATGATGATGAAGATGGGGCTTTGCAAATCACCTGCCTCCAAAAACTTGGTTTCTAGAGGGAAAAGAGGGAGGGAGAATTCCCCTCAAAAAATAGCTGAAGGATCCAGGATATTTTTCCCGAAGAAGAAAAGTATGAAGATACACATAAACTCTCTCAATATGTTGTACTAATTATCGTAATGGAAAAAAAAAACAGGCTTTAAAGCAGATAAATGAAGCCTAGATTATACCTCCAATTATTATCAGTTATAGGCATACCTTGGAGAAAATGCAGGTTCAGTTCCAGATTCCCACAATAAAGTGAGTTGTAACCTTTTGCTGGGGGCAGGTGCTACCTTCAGTTGGTAAACATGCAACATCTGTCAAGTGCAATAAAGTGAAGCACAATAAAATGAGGTCTGATTATATTCTTTTAAATAAGGCAATTAAGCAATATAAGCTTCAGTTTTCTCACTGGTGAAAGGAGATTATATGAGATACACATTTCACAGGGATGTGGAAATTAAATGAGATCACAGAGTCAAAATGGGTCTGACACATGGGAGGTGTTCACATGTATTAGTCAGTTTTATGTGTCAATTTGGAGGATGCTTTCAGATGAAATTAACATTTAAATCAGTGCGTTTGAGTAAGCAGCTTGCTCTCCATGATCTGAGTGGTGGGCCTCATTTAATCAGTTGAAGGCCTGACTATAACGAAACGACCAGCCTCCCAAAGGAACAGGGACTTCTTCAGTGGACTGCTTTTGGACTGGAACTGCACCATCAGCTCTCCTGAGTCTCCCGACTGCTGGCCCACACTGCAGATTTAGACTTGTCAGCTTCCATAATCACTTGATCCAATTCCTTATAAATCTCTTTCTATATATATACACGCCCATCTTATTGGTTCTGTTTCTCTGGAGAACTCTGACTAATACACAAATGTTATTAGCTTTCTTTCTTCAAATAGCCAAAAAATTCTGTGGTGCACAACTTTATATGTGAAGACTTGAAAAGATTATGTAGTAGTGACAGAGGACTTATAAACAGGTGTGTTCAATGATAACTAACGCTTGAGAATAAACTGCAATTACTCTGCCAAGCACTGCATATTGTCCCAGCTCCATGAACAGGGAAGTGACCACGCACACAATTTTACAGATGCAAAGGTTGGCAGAGAACAATAGGAAAGGAGCCCACTGCTTCTGCAAAGCCTTCGCTGCCTCTTTCTGCCTCACACAGTCATCAGTCTGGACCCCAGGCTCTCCTCTGGGGAGCAGTGAACTCTTGTAGAGAGATTCAGGTAGGTCAGATTGTCTCAGCTGCTGCAGACGACCTGAAGGTCATTTGTTCCAAGGCTGATTTTGCAATGGAGATGATAACTATGTCTGGGTAAACCTGACTTTCGTGCTTCAGTAGTTCAGCTAATGAACAGCCTTGGCACATGTACAATATAGCTTTGTGTACATTCCTTACACATCCTTGTTAAGTAACAGGCGGTGTAACATGAGCTACATATGTGGTTTCCTTGCACAGTCTCTATAAATAACCTCTTTACAACCTCCATTGTTGCTTACTGGGCTGCACCGAAAAACAATTCTCACAGGAACAGGGGAACAAGACATCCTCCTTGCCCTCAAGAAGCTAAATAGTATTGCATAACCAAATTCACAGGCTCTAGGAGGAGGCAAAGAATTTATATGACCTAAATTCATAAACTTAATTCTAATTTACTCACAAACGTCAAACTGGCAAACCTCACATATCTGCCCATTCATCTCTATCGCATCCCTCTTATTGGATGTAGAGAAAAGAACTGCAGGAAAACTGTTCAAGAACCTCCAGATTTACTTAATGGGGCAACGATAAATCTTAATCTGGGAACACTTTTCAAGCTCCAGCCAGATTCTGAACAAGGTCTGTGTCCTGTATACCTTGTAGAGTTATATATCAAAATGCCTAAAAGTTGAGAAAATATGAGGATGAACAGAGAGGGGATTCCTTGCCTGGAAAGAAGGAGGGGTGAGCATATTAAATATGTCTGGTGCCATTCCCAAATTTTGAAAATGTGAAATCCAGAAGTTTCTAAATCAGTGCTTCAGACCTTGAGTAAGAGATTAGTCTGATAAAGAAGACTGGGATATAGAAGGCCTTGAAGTCTTCCTGGAGATCTGACTTTCTCTTGCAGACACAGAAGGATCATCAAAAGCTTTTAACAGGAAAGTAGTGAGATCTATGTTTTGGAAAAATACTACAGCAACAGTGCTGAAAATGAACAGGAATATACAGGAACCACAGGCAGGAAGGGCAATTTATCTTGCCTTTCTCTCTGGGTCTTTGCAAGTTTATTTTTTAATGCATTGCCCTTGTGGTCAATCCTACATACTTTGTCTTGATGTTCCATTCTGATATTGAGGTATTGTGTAATCAGTGTAGAAACAAGAATGAAGAGAATTGGGTTCTAAATGGGTGTTGTCACAATGGATGAAACACAACCCAGTTCACGTGACTTTACAACTACATTCAACAGGAAGTTTCTCTTACTAAAACCAAAGAATGAAAAGAGATGCAAGAGTGTTACAAAATGACCTGTTTTAAATCATTTTATCGGGGAGCTAGCATAGCATAGCATAGCAGGAATCTGTAATGATATATTTCTATCATCTACCAACGAATGAATGCTTGCTGTTTATCAGGTACTGGGTTAGTCACTATACATCCTAAATACTCATTTAACCCTCAGAACAAACATTGCATATGCATGATTAGCTACACTTTATGTTACCATTGGAGATAACTATTGCATCATCTCCTTATTCTAAAAATCAGTAAATTAGTAATTAAGAGAAACATAATAAGCATTTTCCATGTGTTTTTATTAGAACCTGATTTTCAAAATAACCAAAGCAACCAGAAAATGAAGAAATTTAAACAGGTAGGAATCATCAGTGAAGTTAAATTGAAGGAAAGGATAATCCCATAGTTCCAAAAGGTCATCCTACTATTTACTTGCTGGTTTTAAAGAAAGCTCACTCACAAAAGAGGAACTGAGTGGTCAGCACTTTAATCCAGGGATCACCCTTAGCACATTGATAAGGGTGCGACTGCCTAACATCATGTGCCTATTGATATGATGCGATATGAAAGGCACAACATCTTCTATGAACTATTCTCACTAGATGTATTTCATCAGAAACTAATCAAGTCTCTACAATTTTATATCTATATGAGGTCAAAATAACAATTTAAATGACATTGTGATAATCATGTGAAATAAGCCAGACCGAAAAAGTGAAAAACCACATGATATCCCTTATATGTGAGATATAAACCTAAAAGCAACAAACAAACATGGCAAATAAACAGAGACTCATGGACATGGACAATAGACTAGTGGTGATGAGAGGGGAGAGGGGAGGGCGTGGTAGATAGGGTAAAAGGGGTCAAATAAATGGTGACAGAAAGAAATCTAACTATGGGTGGTGAACATACAATGCAGAATATATATGACATCCTATTGAATTTTATACTTGAAATTTACTAGATTTCATAACCAATGTCACCATTATAGAAAAATAAAATAATAAAGTAAAATAAAATAAATGAGGAGCAATCAAACAAATTCAGAAGATGGAATATTCTATAACACAATAGGTTGAGCCTATTCAACAAATAAATATGAAGGGGAAAAAAATAGGCAGGATGTCGTAGTGGCAGGGAGATACTGTTCTAGATTAAAAGAAATTTAAGAAACATAACCAAATGAAATATGTGGACCCTGGTTTTCAAAACAATGAATGACAATTATTTAGATAATTGTAGAATTTTAACTATGAACTAGGTTTTAAATTATATTAAGAAGTTGTTAATTTTTAGATGTAACCATGTTATTGTGGTTAAGTAGTAAGTATCCTCTTTGTGAGATACCTAATGAAATACATAGGGATGAAATGATTCAATGTCTCTATTTTAGTATAAGATATTTTGAAAATTAAGAAAATATGGCAAAAAATTAACAATTATTAAATTCATGATAGATATATGAATGTTTATTATAGATAGTAATATAATTATCAAGTGCATATCATTTATATTTTGCAGAACTAAAACCATTTTGGAAAAGCAAAAAATTCTTTAATTTGGTTGAAATTTATTAATAGTTTACAGAGAAAAAATCCTAAAATGCACATTTTAAAAAATAACCTTATTTTATTCCTAGTTTCCCTTTTAGCTCTATGAAGCAAGGCATCTCTAAGTTAGTAAGAGGTAGGTAAGTTAATGGTCATGTATAATTTTCAATAAGGCTTTTTTGATATGCCTCTTAATAACTGAGCAAATAAGTGCCTCTAATAATTAGATAACAAATCTTTTGCAAGTCAGATGATTCCCAATTATTTGCTTAACTTAATTGAGTTGCCAGCTGATAACTCATTAAAAACAATTTTCAACAAAGGTAGCTGTCAAAAATAACTCAGAAAGCATCCAAAGGATTGGCATTGCTATAAGAAAACTTCCATTTTCATCTACATATTTATGTAATTACATTTTTCTCAATGCTTATTTCTATAAAAATGAAAAACAGGAATAGGATTGGTGCTGAACCCTCACTCATTCTAGGAATAAGTAGCAATTGAGTCACAGATAAATGAAGTAATTGGGGAAAGAGCACCATCCATCTTATTAAGAGATGCCTTCCCATTAATTTTTAACTTTTTATATTTGATAACTATTCATCAAAATGTAAAATATTTATGCTGCCTTGATTAATTGTGAATTTATAGTTGAAATGACAGCCCAATCAAAAAAAATTTTTTTAACTTTAAGAGCCAAATTGTCAGAAACTTTTGAAAAAATATTTATATATGTATATATATATGTATACAGCTGTTCCTCAACTTACAATGGGTTACATCCCAATAAACTCATCATAAGTTTAAAATATCAAAAGTAAAAAAGAAACCTAGATTTTTAGAATATTAATTCACTCATTTTTAAATCTCTAGTCCTTTTATTTTTCAACTGCATGGAGGAAAGAATATTGTTAGAAGAAAGTAATAACCAGACATATTTATATTTTTTAATTCAGGGGAAAAAATTTTTTTACATGTTTAATCAATAAGACCTGGTTTCTGATGCTTTTTTTCAAGTAACTCTATCTAATAAGAAGTTTTCCCCATAACTTCTACCGGTAGAGTACTGACACTCCTCTCCTGACATCGCATGTTTGGGCAAATTATGATGTCAACCTGTTAGTGCTCGATTTTATAAAGCAAATAAAAGAAGATGGGGCAGAAAGAAGAGAAAGTTAAGGAGGAGGAGGGGAAAAAAGAAGAAAAGAGGGAAGAAAAAGTTTCGCAGATTGTTTACAAAACGGCAATATTTGCAAAACAACCACAATTAGGCCTCAGATCCCTGTTTTTGCTCTTCTTTGTGACATGACTTTGGGGCTCCTCCAATCAGCGGGGTGTCTATATCTCCAGCTCCTGAATCTAGGCTTGGCCTTGCCATTTGTTTTGGTCAGTGGGCCATTAGGAATGTGACACAAGCTGAGACTTAAAATATACTTGTGCATTGGGGCTCGCCCTCCATGCAACTCTTTGGGATCTTGAGAAAGATTGTGAAAAGGCTTGGACAAGACTTTTAAGAAATGGAGTCTACATGGAGCAGAGAGGAGCTAAATTTCTAGATTTATTTTTCATGATAACTTATTCATTTCCTGCAGTAGTAGGTGATTCATTTAGTCATCAAAGTTGAGGGAGCAAGGGTGTGGGAAGGCCCTAAGGCAGGAAGGAGGTCGGTCCCTTGGGTTATGTCAGTGGAGCTGGGTGGTTACAGGTGTAAGGTGGAGTAGGGGAGGTAGATAATGACATCATATCTATCAATATCAAAGTATTGTTGAATCAATAATATATTGATCACATCAATATCATATATTGTATATATTAATATTAGTATGTTATTATGTCATAATAAATTACTATTGAGCCATTAAAAATTACTTATATGGAAAAGAGCATGTTACAAAGTAATATATTCAATATAATCTCAATTATGTAAAAAGAAATGCAGAGAAATAAATGACTAGAAAAAATACAAAGCCAAATGCAAACCATATTTATTTTATATTTGTAGATGGAGTTAAGAATATTATACTAGATTATTTGAGGAAAATTTCTCCAAAGGCCTCAAAGTTTCTACCCTCCATATTCTATCGTGACTGCATCTCTGGGTCAGAAATACTGCACAGAGACTGTTTATACATTTGGACTGTTGTGTGTAAAAATCAGAGTAGGAAACTGTGTCAGTCAAAACATAGTGATTATATACAGTAGAAATTTAGCTCTGTACCAGACTACACTAAAATGATTAGAGAAAGACATGCTTGCCAAAAAAAAAATTTAAGCCTGAGTTTAGAACTAAGAAAGTGAGGGAAGAGAAAATTCACTGCAGTGCCAAGTCAAGACTCTGTCAAATATGAGGAGTCCAGGGTATGGCACAGACAGATGGAGACGGGAAAATATAGGACCTCCATCCTGCATGAGTTTCCAACAGTCGAACCTGATAGTCTAGGCTTCTGTCCATCACATCACATATAAATGAAACCCGATTTAGAAGATTTTTCAAAACGCAAGCATCTCAGCATTCTGATCCCTTTAACGTACAGCAGGTTCAGACTACTTTTTCCTCAGGCTTCCATGAGAACAGTCTCCCAGCTACACTCGTCTGTTTAGGAGTCCTCCCAAAATTGCTCACATTTGAACCTGGGTTTTATCTGGGAGTGGGCATCTTAATTTTCTTTTGTGGTTGTAGTCTGGATAATTAAGAGTGGGAGAGGGTGTGAATTTTTTAAATTTTTGGAAAAAAAATCTCTCATTTTTGCATATGATTGTATTCCCCTAAATAGCTTTACAGGGAGGCAAGGGGAGGGTGGGGGGTTGGGGGGTGGAATACTGTCTGTTGTCAAGAAATTTTTGAGAACCGTAATTAGAGTTTTTTTGAGGTTCAATCTCAACATGGCTAATTTTATTTTCTCCTTTTTTACTTTCTCCAGTGAGCATGTAATTACTTTCAAATACGGAAAAATTAATGTTATTAATTTTTACATCTCACTACCAATTTTTATCGCTTTATTTTTAAAATGAAAAAAAAAACAAAAGTCTCAGGAGGCTGGAGTTCGTGGGTTTGAATGCCAGAACTAATAATGAAGGTGCTTCGGCAGTGGCAGTTGCCCAAGGCGTGAACTGGGTAAGCTCTCAAAAACATAGAGTTCTAACAATGTTTATAAGGCCTATTTCTCCCAGCTTTATAGGCCTTGGACAAATGCCTACAATTTCATAAACAAGGGGAAAAAATCTATGGTTCCAATAGGAAATGAAGGAACAGAGAAATATTTCTATTTATGGATATAAAAGACTACTGAATATTAGATCTGAATGCTTAAAAAGTAGATAATTGTGGCAAATTGCCTTCCCTAAAATGGTCACAACATTATCTCCCGGTCTGGGGCCTATCTATCTACAATGTGACCTTGACCCTCATCCCATTATGAAATAGGGTCCACTTCTCTGCTTTTCCTCCCCCTTACCCTGGGCAGACTTGTGACTCTCTTGCAACATTTGTAATATTCTATGTAGAATTGGGTGCAAGGGATGTGGCATGACTTTCAAGGCAAAGATCAGAGAAGGCACTGTGGCTTTTGCTCTGCTCATTGGAACACTCGCCCTTGAACCTGAAAGAAGTCCAACTGCCCCAAGGCCCAGACCAGCCCATGCAGAGATCACAGTGAAACTCTGAGCCAACACAAAGTGCAAAAGTCGCCCCACCAGCTTCCACCTACTCCAGCCCTCTGCTCTTCTAGCTTTACCACTGAGGGACCCCAAGCCAGACCCACCCAGCTCACCCACAAAAACCATGTGGTCTTTGCCAATAAGATACAGAAAGAAAAAAGTCAGCTTAAAATGGGAACTGTTCGGTTTTTAAGGAAACTGAAAGAAAATAAAAAAAGATCCAGGACTGGCTACATTTAAAAATAAAATTATTTCTCATTTCCCAAAATTTCCAGGAAGCAGATCCTCAAAATATGTGGCTATACATGCTCTGATTGCCTCTTCTTATATCTTTGTAATATTTCTTTTATAAAGAGAAGGGGGAATCATTTGATCTTTTCTCTAATATAATTGACCAAAAATTGGTTTTTAATTATTCATAGTTTTCACTAGGTATTAATGAGAACTATCCATAATTTTTAGAGATTTGGAATAATTCCAGAGACTAGCTTCTGGCTTCACACATTTCCAACCCTGTTTCTCCTTGACTACCCATCTACTTCTGCTGTTCCTCCCCAGAGCACACATTCATATTGTGAAACAACCTCAGCTTCTGCACCTGCGGAAAAAAGATAGCCAAGTAGGGTGACACAGTGGGCAGGAGAATTTCTGAAATCATTTCTATATCAGGGGGTGAGCAATAACCATGGAACAGACCACAAATCACCTAAAAATATTCCATTAAACCCAACGTAAATGTAGTTTCAGCTCACCTTCCCTTTTGCCAGATTCCAAAAATGCCCACAGCCACTCCAACACTACCAACATGAGAAGAAGTTAGGGTGGAAAAAGACAGTGGTCTAATGTTGGTGTAAAACCTTACTTTTACAATTTTCTACAAAAACGTATGATCTTTGCTAGAACTCCTCACAGAACTACTACATATGACAGCCTAAAATGAAGCTGCATTTTTAAAACTTCAGAAAATTGAAAGTGGGGTTCAAATGACACCTCTATACCCACCACATAGTTTAAAAGTGAGTTGCAGACATTCATCATGATAGGTCACACCTAAATGCAAGCCCTTCCCAAAAAAGCAGTCCCTAGGGGAAAAAGTAGAATGCTGGTAACATTTTGGTAGATGCCAAACACAGAGCTGAAATAAAGAAGGGTGCCCACCAATGCAATACAATGTAGCACGATGCCAACTATCGCCTCAAAACAAGCCATGAAAAAACAGCAGGTTGCTTAGCAGCCACTGTTGATGGAGCATGGGAGACCAAAAGGTTTGCAGGAGGAAACTGCACATCATTAACAGTCCACAGAGGGGTAAAAGAGGGAGAGCGTATCTGCCCAGCTATCTCCCTTTCTTTGTTTCCCACTGCTCAAGGTTTATTCCACAAGTTGAAAATATTTGTGAGAAGTAGCTGGAAGACATCAAAGCTTATTTTGGAAGTGCAACTTTGGGAAGAGATGCCCTATCTGCACATTTTCCTGTGCCTCTGTTCTAAATCAAACAATAAAAACAGGCAACGCTAAAAGAACTTTGAAAGATGGAAAAAAGACAGCAAACTGTCTAAGGACTTGGGAACTTGAGAAACAAGACAGTGAGTTCCCTGGGTTTTCTTTTTGTCTCTCTTGTATCCCAAACCCAGTGTTGGAGAGACTGCAACCTGGAACCACCAACAGGCATAAATCAAACAGAAGCTCCAAGAAAAGCATGCTCTCTCTGGCCCAAGGACCAACCAGGAAATGGACAGCCCAGCAGACACCTAGCAGGCAGCCTTGCCCATCACTCCAAACCACCTATCAGCATGAGGACTGTCCTGACCTCCTTTCCCCTAAAGGAAACTGAAATTTGTCACCCCAAAATATGCCTCATTGACATAAAAATTATTTTGAGCCAAAGACAATTAAGAAGCAGCAAAGGCAGAAAAAGCTTCCCCTTGTCTTCAGGAAGGCAAGATTTAAATTCTCCTTTCACTAAAGACAGACTCTTATCAGCCCAGAGATGGTACTAGAGGAATCTCCAAACAAGCCTCACTTCACGAGTTCCCTCCCTGACATTTACCTTTCCAGTTTGTGGTCCTGGAAGCCTAACGCTGATTTCCTTTGTTCCGTCCTTTCTCTACAAATGAATCATTTTATTGAAGATGCTACATAAGCTGGAATTCTAAGTTGCCATTTTGAGTTACTTTGGATTTAGGTTTCTGTCACGTGATATGGGCTACATGAATTAAAAATGATTTTCTCTTTTATTCTGTCTTTTTGTTAGAGTCCCATCTAAAATCCTAAGATGAATAGAGGTTAAGTTTTGCTCCCCTTATACCCCCACAGCTTGAGGTGGCTCAAATAGGCTCTTCTTTGGCCCAAGTGAGGCACCAACTTAGATCAGGTGGGAAGCCTACCAACAACTGGAAGCCCAGAAAGATGTGGAAAACACTCTCTGTCCCATGTCCCATGGGCCCTGGCATTCCCCACCTCCTACCTAGAAGCAACTATAGGCTCAAAGAAGTGCCTTTCACCCTGTACATGGCACCAGCAGAGACTGAGCAGGATCCCACCAGCATCAGAGAGCCAAGGGTCTGCTCTCTGCATGGTGGCCTGCTGAGATTTCCCCCTACCAACACCAGGACGAAAGAAGGGTTATCAGCCCTAGTAAGAAGCACCAGTGGGGATGGCAGGAACCCCAGCAGCCCCAGGTAAACTGAGGAGACCAGAATAGCTGAAAGAGCTGTGAAAACTAAATTGTCATTGGAACCACAGTCCACAAAAGTAAGCCAAGACCTACATCTTATTTGCCTGCTAAAATATAAGCTTTAAATAGGATTCAGAGTCTCCTAACAATACTCAAAATGCCTAGGACACAATGGAAAATTACCCTTCATACCAAGAACCAGAGAAATCAAAATTGGATGAAAAAAGACAATTGGCTGCCAACACTGAGATGAATCAGATATTAGAATTATCTGACAAAGATTTTAAAGCAGCCATCATAAGAAATGCACTCATCGCAATTACAAATTTTCTTAGAATAAAAATATGACAAATATCAGCAAAAATATAAAAATAGAAATTGAAAAATTAAAAAATATAATAACTACAATAAAAACTTACTTCATAGGCTCAATAATAGAGTGGGAATGACAGAGGACAGAATCAGAATAATCTGAGCAAGAGAGAAAACAAAAAGACCAGGGAAATGAAAAACAAAGCCTCATCAACTCACGGGAAAATAACCAAAGCTCTAACCATTTTATCCCCAGTAGGAAAGAAAGAATGGAGGAGCTGAAAAAACATTCAAAGAAATAATGGCTGAAATGTCCCAAATTTGGCAAAAAGGTCAAGCTTACAGATTAAAGAAGCTGAGCAAAAAAAAAAAAAAAAAATCCACACCAAGATAAATCATATTAACTTCTGAAAGCTAAAGACAACATTACAGCAGCTAACACAATATGACAGAGTCATGGAAATGTGGCAACAATGAAAATCTAGGAACAGATTCATGTACATGATAATTGAGTATATAAATGAGCATATACATATACGTGCATATGTAATTTATATACATATACATGAGTACATACTCACGTCTCTTATAATTGAGTATAAAAATGAGTATATACATACAGTCGTATAACTTATGTGTATGTGTGTTTATACGTGTATATAAATAAGTATATGCATATCATGTATATGATAATTAAGTGATAAATAGTGACAGCTCAAGTAAATGAAGAGAGGATAAGTTACCCAATGTATAGCTGGGGACAATGTCTTTCTATTGAAATGACAAAATTTGATCTCTCTCATACCATAACACTACAATCAAAACTTAATTCTGGCCAGATTAAAACGTTGACCATCAACACACACAATGAAAGTATAGAAATTGTAAAAATGCAGGCAAATGTCTCTTATAATCTTAGCATGAAGCGCTTTTAAACTTGAAACCAGTTCAAAAAACACTCAAAGAAATGTTTCATTCTCCATCTGACAGAAAATGAGTGGCAAGAATAGAACATTTCTTGAGATTTTTTTTTTAACTCTATGAGTCCCCTTAACACTTTTCCTCAGATAACTCAGAGAGATTATTATCACCTATGTCATGTAAGTAGAATCATCACAGTGAAGTCAAGTCTTCCAATGAAATCTAGTGACTTTATCTTTGTTCTTCTAGGACATCAACTTCTGTAAACATCTGTTGAAAAAAATCTTTATAAAAAAACTACTGAAATTATGTAGGCAGGAAATTAGTTTATTACTTGATTTACATTTTTAATTATTGCTTTATGAGGGTACTTTTTTGTAAGGGCACTAATCCCATTTATGAGGGCTCCACCCTCAGCCCTTCATGGTCTCACGAAGGCCCCCACCTCCTAATTGTCATTTGTTGGGGATTAGATTTCAACATATGAACTTTGAGAAAACATGAAAATTTAATAGCAGTCTTTCTCATCAGAAAAGAAAAAGCTTTCTCCACATTCACTAACAGTCTTCTGTTTGGGTTGCATCGGCCACAACTGGCTACAAGTAAGATTAACAGAGTCAGCATTTGGCTTTCTTTGGTCTCTGTGGTGAAGATTGCCATGAACTGTGTCAGCCACAAAATTGCAGCTGTTGTGTTCCTCGGGAAATTAAGCCCTATCTCTGGAACACACATACAAGAGGAGGCAACCTGGTGTTTTCTTTTGCAATCTTACATTTAAACTCTACCAGGGCTTAAAGCTTCTGTTTTCTTTAGAGATGTAGTTCATTTCATATTTCACTAAAAGAAAGCTAATATTTATAACTATAGGCAAGTTTAATCTGTTGGACAAAGATTCTGTCTCAGCTCCACATATTTCTGTCACATCATGATACCACTCCTCTTTGGAGCTCTGTAGCAAAATTCAAACACGTTTTTTATTTAAATCTTTTTGTATAAAAATCATAAAAACAGGGAAAACGAAAGTATAAAGGGAGAAAGGAAGGAAACTGTAATATCAGGAGAGTCTCCCACAATTGATTCAAAGAGCAAAATTCAGCATTAACAATTTCAAAGAACTGTAAGAACAGAAAACCGATCAAAATGGTCTTATATGAACACCAATATTCATTTATTATATTTTAATAACAATAAATACCAAAACATATTTTTAGTAATAAAATAAAAATACCATGGTTATAAGCTATCCTTTCTCTTTTCCCACCTTTCGTCACCTAATTATACATGACAGATCTATACCTATGTAGAGGAGGAAAACCTTTTTCTCTGCTCTTCAAGGTTCTTTGGCTGTTCTAATAATCAAACTGACATAAGACATGCCAATGGGAGAAAACCTAGTTTGATTATATACGTATGGGTGCTCCACAGAGACTATAAGACCCAAGAACAAGTCAGGAAGTTGAGGTCCACGTATGATATTCTGAGCTAAGGAATGCATTAGGGGCCTGGGGCTTCAAAGGGAAGGAAGGTAATTCACAGGATGATAGAAGAGCAGATGTTTAGTAACTACATGTTTATCCGCCCATTCGGATAGGGCATTCAGATAAAAACTTGTTTCTCTTTCTACACGAGCCCTCTATCTAAATAATTTTATATAATTAAGAGAAAGATAAAAGTTTTCTTGAATCTGCTGGGTCTTGACTGCCTTCAGTTCAAAATAGTCCACATACCAAAGTGTTACATTCTGGGAAGGCTCATCCTGAATCCCTCTACCTGCCACCTCCTTTTTCTTTAACTTCTTTCTTCTTTCTGTCTACAATGTGACTTTATTTGGCATTTAGGTCCTTACAACACATCATATCAAAATCGATTCCAGATGGAATAAAAATGAATGTATACAATGTCATAAAAAAAACAGTAATTTAAAAGGTTTTGTTTTGATGCATGAATAAACAAACATCAATGGAACAAAATATAAACTATAGGAATATATTTAAATGTATATGAGAATTTAGCGTGGAATATAAGCAACATATCGAAATAGTAGGAAAAACTGATTTGTAAAAATGGTGTTTGGACACTGGGAAGCCATCTGGAAAAAAATTAACTTGGCTTCCTATCTTCTTCTTTTGCCAAAATAAACTTTATATGAATCAAAAATGTAAATGTAAAAATGAAAGCTTAAAAGTAGTAGAAAGAAACATAAATTAATCTTAGTACATGTCTACACAAGATACATCTCCCAAAAACTATAAAAGAAAAGATTTATAAATTGGACTACATAAGCATTTAAATGTTCTGTATAATTTAAGTTTAATCAATTGAATGACAAAGTGGGAAAAATAATTATAATGTTTCGCAAAGTACTGATTTTCTTAATATATACAAGGTTCTTCAAAAACAATTGTTTTGACCCAGCAATTCTAGTTCTGAATATTTAACCATTGATATCTTACATATGTAAATGAAGATATATTTACAAGACTGTCCACTGCAGTCTTATGTGTAACATAGGAAACTGGAGGCATTTCATCCTGAAAAATTCATTGGAAACCTATCCAGTTATTTTTTAAAAAGAACTGCAAGTTCTCATAATAATCCAGAAAGATCCTAGATATATAATTAAATAAAAGAAACAAGGGACAAAAGAAAATCTATAATAGGCTGTGATTTTAAAAATGGGATGGGGGGTTCCTGTGGAAAGAAACCTCACAGGGTGATCTCATCAAAAATTCCCAAAAGGTCAGGTCATGCTGGGTAGTCACTAGTCACATCCCAGGCAGAAAACTTCTTTAGAAAAAGGTTTATCTTTGCCTTAAGCAAGCCCTGTCCATTGTTTTTGTTCATCTTGGTTAATAGTCCTTTGAAATGAGCATAACCACCCTCCAGTGGGCACATGATCTTATTTACTGTCCTGTACTCCAATCCCTACCTTGCTTTTTCCCACCTTCACCTCATCTTCCTCAGTTCCCTTCTTCATTTCAAGTGCATAAAAGAAACTGCAAAACCATTTCTCTGGAGCATTTGAGATCTTGCTTCCTGGCAACTGTCCTCAGTGTTGGCTCAGATAAACTCTTAGAACAAATCTCTACAGGTCTGCACATTTCTTATGTTGACAACACTAAGATGGCAATAAATGGAGTATAAGTAATAGTCGTAATGGTCTGGTTAGAATAGAAGACTCTACAGAAAACAAGAGAACTATTGGACAAGTGAGATTAGTGGCCAAGGATCATCATCAGTGCCATTCTTTCTTTGCATAGAAACACCTCTTTTCTCTAGGTTCTATTTACTTCCTTCTAAAATTATGATAAGTTATTTCTAGTCACCGAATTTGCCTCCAATTTGTTTCAGTTCTCTTAATATTAGTGCAATATGTTCCTCAAATGGCACTTTTATTACATGAATCTACATTTGTGATCTATTGTTAATATCAGATTCTAAAAACGCTGTGCAGTTCCCATTGGTGGGGTTCACAATGAGCCCCCCCACCCCCTCCCCAAAATATACCATTTTGGCATATGGATTATAGTGAGCTGAAGGCAATCAAGACCCAGTGAGATCAAGAAAAATTTTTACATCTCCTTTAGCTACCTAAAAGAATTTAGATGGGGGCCTAGCCCAGCGAGAAAGATAACTTTTTATCTGAATGCCCTATCTGTATAGGAGGACAAACATCTCATTACTGAACATCTGCTCTTCCTATCATCCTGTGCATTATCCTCCTCTCCTTTGAAGCCTCAGGTCCCTATCTCATTCTGTATCTCAGAATGACAGCCACGGAAGCCTCCACTTCCTGACTTGTCTTTGGGTCTCATTGTCTTTTGGGGGCTCTGTATGTAACTAATTAAGCTGATTTTTCTCCTGTTCACCTGTCTTATATCAATTTAATTATTAGTCCAGCCAAAGAACCTAGAAGGGTAAAGGAAAATTTTTTTCTTCCTCTTTACCATCATGTTATAAGTTTGAATCTTACAGCTTGTTGCAGAAAAGTTGGCAAAAATCAGACCAGTGAGAAACCAAGCAGCACTCCGAGAGTTGGAAAACTCAGGTTTGTTATGCCAGCAGTCCCAGAGGAGCTAGCCCTCTGAAGATCTGGGCCCCCAAGCTCAGTTGCAGCATTGCTTCTATAAAACTTATTTGGCATGGGCTGATTTGTTCATTTGCCCTCAGTTAAAAAGCACAGAGTGGCTATGGGTTGCAGGCAGTTACCAAGAATTACAAAGCACGAGAGTTTCTAGGGGATACAGGCAGTTACATTTGTTGCTTAGACAGAACAAGCAAAAGGGAAGATGAGTCTTTAGTTAATTTCGAGTACAGCTTATGCAGGGAGCACATCTACAGAAGCAGAACAAAGAGCTGATTAGCTTTTTGAGTGAAAATTCCTCTTCAAGCTGAGGAAAGGCTATTATGAGTAACAATACAAATACTTTCTAAAAGTGGAAAACACAATATAGAAGTTATCCCTAGTTAAATTGTTCCTATAGAAACAATTCTTGAACAAATCAATCTTACTAAATTTTCATTTTAGAAAGTTTGTAAAATGTAGACAAAAGTTTTTTCCCTGGAAATTAAATACCTGGAAAGGCTTTAGCAGATTGCCTAGCATATAGTAATTGCCCAATAAAAGTTCATTATTAAGAATTTATTTAAAAACTTAAATATTACCAAACAATATCTGTATGAATACTGAAATGAATGACAAATGGAGAATAAACTTAAGAAAATCACCTAAACACCAAGTAATTATTTTCTTAAGCTCAAAATGCTTACAGATTAATGGTATTCTAGGCCCAACGGAAAAACTTACTTTGGTCCCCATAAGTAAGGTCTATCTGTAGATGGGAGATAAAAGTTCCTGAACTGAACATTTCAATACTTTAACGAGAATCTTATCAGTAATTGTGCTTCACTTCAAGTGGCCCCCTTCTAATGAATGTTAGCCCTTTTTCCTTCTCTTTGCACTTAAACACTTTGAGTGCCACATGGCCCTCTGGCTCTAAATTACACTCTTAAATGGCCACTTAAAACTGTTCTTCCTTAGAGCCAAGCAGAAGGAGGGTATACTACAAAAGGAGAGATTATAGCCATACCAAGCCTAGGTCCACAATGTCTGATTGTCCTCTTTCAATCCTGTGAAGGTTGTCCTAGCAACCAGCTTTACTAACTTGCTCAATTTCCCCCTCTTAAAGCCTTTGAAGTGAGTCCCTCCTCCCTTTCAGCCTTTGAAGTTATTCTGAATAGAATACTAAGATTATCTATTAACTGCCCTAGGAGAATTCCAAATACCCCCCCAAAACCTAGGGCTTTTTCCCACAGTCACAGCCATAGGCACATGGCTTCTTGTGATTGCAGCCCAACTCATATGACTAAGTAACCAACTATTATTTCTTGAATATTTCCTGTATTCTGGGCACTTTGCTAGGCTCTACAAATGTAAGAATAAAATGTGGTCTCTGAGCTTCACAGTTACAATCTAGTGTGTCTAATCCTCTAAACCTGACCTATCTAATACAATGACAATGGCCACACATGATGACTGAGCATTTGAAAGGTGCCTAGTCCAAACCGAGGTATAACAAAAGTATAAAATACACACCAATTTTTGAGAGCAGCACACACACAAAAAATACCTCAGTAAGAATTTTTATGTTGATTACATATTTAAGTCATGTTTGGATATATTGGGTTAAGTAAAATAAATTATTAAAATTAGTTTTACCAATATCTTTTTACTCTTTAAAAAAAGACTATTAGAATTTTTTAAATTATATATAGCTCAATACATTTCTGTTGGATAGTGCTACTCTAAATATATACATTGAAATTATCTGAAAAACTTCTTTAGATATAGATTTCATGTCCCACCCCATGTCTATTGAATCAGATTATCTGAATAGTGGGGTTGCAGACAAAAGAAGTGATTCTGTAATAAATCTGCTAAGACTGATGACTGAAAGTAACCTCACAGAATGATCTGATCATAAGTTCTGAACAAGGCATTTCATGGTGATAGCCATGCCCCAGGCACAGAACCTCTTTAGTAAAAGTTTTATCTTTGCCTTAAGCAAGCCCTGACCACTGTTTTTGTGCATCCAGGCTAACACCCCTTGGAAATGCCTCTTCAGACCCCAGAGAAGTATAACCACCCTCAAGAAAGCACAAATCTTGTTAACTATCCTGTAATTTAATCCCCACCTTGCTTTCTCTCACTTCTCTAATTTATGAAAGAAATAGCAGAAATGTCATTTTCAGTTGAAAATCTTGATTCTGGCTATGTTGTCAGATTTGGTTCAAACAAACTCTTATAACAATTCTCTACAGGTTTGGCATTTCTTATGTCAACAGAGTCCAGGAATAAAAATTTTCAACAAATGTTCTAGGTGATTCTTATGTACATGTAACTTTAAGAATCACTGGTCTTTGGACTACTAAACCATGAGCCAGGAGCTATCTCTACTCCAAATAAAATTACTTTCATTATTTAGACAGATGACAGGGAAAAATAATTGACAGGTAAGAGAGGTTCTCCAGTGAGTCCAAAGTGGTTTCCGGCATGATCTCAATAAAGAGGAAACTAAACAAAACACTTGAACTTTGGCTGGGCAACTCACTGAACAACTCACTCTCTGATGTTATATACATTTTTTTTTCCTTTAAGTGAGTTTGAGGATGTAGAGAAAATGACAACAAAGAAATAAAGACAGAATTTCTCAAAGCTGGTACAGACAAGAATTTTTACTTCTCTTTTAATCTCTTTCTAGGAATAAGTCAGCATTCCTGATAAAAGGTTTAAGTAATTCTAATTAACTATAATGGAAATAATAAACTAATAAACTCCAATAATCTGAAAGACTTAAATATTCATCCTGTCCTGTAAAAGTTTATTTGCACCAATCTGATGACAACTCCCAGAAGCAAATATCTCAGCGGATTGAGAAAATGCTCTGGAAAATGACAGTCTTGCAGCTTATTTTGTAGTTTAAAATCAAAGGAGACAGTAAAGAGGATTATACGAAATTCACTGGTGTTAGATTAGGAAAGTGGGAGAGCATTTAGGATGTATATGAAGTTTAATATCATAACTTGTGGCCAAAAATTTGAATTTTTGCACCCTGAGCTCCAAAGCTGCTCACGCAGCCTAACTTTACCCTTTGGGGGTCCAGAACTGCCTGTAAAGCCAGCAGCCCCTCCTGCGTTGACTGTACTGTTTGATAAGTTATACTCCTTGCATCACGGTTATGTAATACTCCTTCTACTATAACTGTGTGATCAAGGACAGCTCTTTTTGTCCTACAGGTATGGGCGGAAAACTGGGACTTCATAAATGCTTAATCATGTGTTACCCATTGTTCTCACCTCACAACCTCACCGGCTTGATCACTGAGTCAGCTGACCATTGAAAGTTCATTTGTCCCCACCAATCAGAAAACAAATGCTGTACGTTTATGCTCTTATTTCTCCTAACAACCCATTTCTTGGATCAACAGCAGCTCTTTGCAACTTTTGCCTTTATAAACACTGCCCTATCCCTTCCATTTTAAAACATCGCCTCCATTCCTAGAAGACTATATTCCCCAGTTTGCAAATCGTTTCCTGGAGAAACTCTCTTTAAATTTTTTTGAAAAGGTATCTCCAGATTTTCGTTTACATGAATAGTGATGAGGATGGGATTTCAAGAGGCTCCTCCCTCTGTAGGTGGAGCTCACTGCATTGGGCAAGCCCTGCACAGCCTTTGGCATTCATGTTGGATGCTCTCAATACTCCAGCTCCTATTCTTTTAGTAGAGGTCTGTGAGTTTTATTCTGACAGTTTTATCCTTAAGGGAGGAAACCCTCTCTAAAGTTTTCAGGAAGGGATGCCTCCATAAGACTTCGATTTGACCCATAAAGTTTCTGGCAAAAGCCTTTCTCAAAGTTACACAGGAAGAGACACCTTCACATAGTAATTCCGGTTCTAAAATGACTGCTTGCCAGCTACCATGCAGTGTCAATAGTTGGAATCAGCTTAATCTCTGGACAAGAATTACACAAGAAAACTTAATTTTTTTTTTTTTTTTTTTTTTTTTGCCACTGCAGATGCCTTTGAAGTTTCCAGGTTAGTTTAGTTGAGATCCCAGTTCAAATGCCAAGGTTTTCAACACTGCTAAAGAAAATGGGAGGCTTTCTTTAATTGGTATTTTGAGGCCTCAAAATGAAACTAGGAGAAAACTGCTACCTCCCTCCAAGGAAATAATTTTAAACCTAAAAAATGCCTCCAGAGATGAGGTAATAAGGCTTACGCAAGTGACCCTCCTCCCTTCTTTCAAAATCCCTTGCACCCTCTTTTCTTCAAAGCCCTTCAGAACCTCTTGGGGTCCCTCTGTTGCAGAAAAGTTGCCAAAATCAGACAGGTGAGAAACCAAGCAGCACTCAGAGAGTTGGAGAACTCAGGTTTATTATGCCTGTGGTCCCAGAGGAGACAGTGCTCTGAAGATGTGGGCCTGGAGCTCAGCTGCAACAATGCTTATATAGAACTTATTTGGCATGGGCTGATTGGTTAATTTGTCCTCAGACAGTCACAAAGCTAAAGAGTTGCTAGGGGATAAGGCAGTTACCTTTCTTGTTTAGACAGAACAAGCAAAAGGAAAGATGAGTCTTTAGTTAACTTCAAGTAAGGCCTATGCAACAAGCGCATCTACAGAAGCAGAACAAAGAGCTGGTTAGCCTTTTGAGTAAAAATTCCTCTTCACCGCCACCTAAACCTTAGTATCTGCAGCTCTTCAGGGGGTTCCCTGATGGATGAATTTTCATCAGGGAAAATTCTCATTCAATTTTATGCTCTTTCATTTCCTTTTCTTATCTTTGCCTTTTATGCTATTTGTCATTTAAAAAATAAATGGGCGGGGGGAGAGATTTCATAAAGAGAGGAATCCAAACCTCTTGGAGATAATTAAATGCATTTTTTATTTGGGAAATAAGTTTCTAGAAGACAAATTAATTTCTAAATGAATTCCAAAAGGTACTTTGGCCATCTGAGCAGTTGCTTTTGAAATTTTATACTGTTAATGTTGTCTGAAACCTGACAAGATATTTTAAAAAATTTAATAACTCGATGTCAAATTTGACAAATTAAAGGCTAATAGGATTTTCTAACCCTCAGTAATAGTCAAGGTCGTCCAGATAACCCAAAATATAAACGCAGCTCTTAACTTCCTGAACAAGCCAAAGACAAACCACCAAAAAAGAAAGTTTTTAAAATATATATAAGCAACTGAAAAGCTCCCTTGCTTAAGCAGTCCTCTTACCCCACCCACCTTAAAAATTGTTTATCAAGGACAAATAAAAATCTTAAAGCTTAAGCCACCTGAATGAATAACTTATTCCAAGCGTTATAAATTAATAGGTTTTTCTCTTTTACATTATATACCTGTCTCATTGCTAAACTTTGTAGATTAAAACTATTATGTATCTATTTGTGTCTGCCTATATATGTGTATGTATAACTATCTCCAGAGGAAATTATTAAAATTGGTTTATATAAAGAGCACTGTTTAATTGGCTTAAAGAAATTAAGCATTTGTATAGATTAAGAACTATAACAGAAACTAACCTCAATATTTTTCAGGATCACATGATCTGGAAAAATACTTAAGATTGAAACTAAGTTTAATTAAAACAGACATTTCTCTAAATTTAACGTCTAATATAATACTTTGTTTTTATCTAGGTTTACAAAAAGAGTTTATGTTGTCTCTATTACAGGGTTTGTCAACAGGACCATAGTTATAATAATTGGCTCTGTCTAATGTCTCAAAATTTTTACAAGTAGTTGAAACATAATTATTAGAAATTAATAAATTAAAAATAAAAATTATTGAATATCTAGATCTATTTTCAAATAAAATGGAGTCCTGAAACATTGATAAGTGAATCTAAGTTTACCTACTTTAGGCTTCTTAATACAAAAATATCTAAAGATGTTTGAGGTCTATTAATAAAAATACCTTATGCTATCTTAAGAAAATACATGTTTTTAAAAAATTATAAAATGTATTTACCAAAGAGACTAGGTTCCTAAAGGTTATGAGATATATTCCTAAATTTGCCAATCTAATGAATGCTGATTGCTTACTTTTGTTGTCACAAAAATTAAGGTTTTTATGGGTTAAACATTCTAATTAATATGAAAGAAATTGTCATGTCTTCAGTAAAAATAATAGTATAAGATATGGAGATATCTTTTCATTAAGGGAAATAGAAATGCTTTTGACCTGGTTATTTCAGAATGGGAAGAGAGAAAGTGAGAATTTTATCTTATAATTAAATTATTATTATTAAGGTTAAAAAATTAATTAAGCTTTAATATCAATGATCTGCTTATGCCAAGCTAAAACTTAATGTTATTGCTCTGTTAAAAGAATAAAACTTTTCTTGTATTATTAGTTGCTTTTAATAAGAGATTACAAAGGAAAAACAAAGATATCAGGTTTTATTGAAATGATTTCCTGTACTCTTTATCATAGGGTCTTTCATTACTTAAGTAAACTGAGTCTCCTTAATATTCAAATAACTAAATTTTGCTTATAACTATTTAACTTTTTGTATTTGTCTACAAAGTCTTTGTCATGATAGATATGAATAACTTCAATATTGTTTCATAATACACTATGATTTTATTTGATCAAACGTTTTAGAACTTTTGATATGTTTGACAAGCTTCCAACGATTCAAAAAAGAGTCGTTTTCTTGACCTTTGAGATTTTTAAGAACTTTGGAGTTTTTCAGAAGGATCCTTGAAACACCCCTTTGGTTCTTCTTAATCTCGGCTCTAACCCACTTGGTAAACATAAATTTTCTCCTTTTGAAATAATCACAGAAAGACCTATGCATTTGACCAAAGGACTATGTCCACCAACTCTTATAAAAGGAGACCTTTTTTATTATTGTCAAGAATTAATTAACATCTTGCAGAATAACTCTAAGCTCCTTAAAAGAGTCCTTCCACAGTGAGCTCCTAGAAGATAAACTCCAGCTTCTCCATTTGTAACTGGTAGATTTTGTCTATTGGCAAAGACATCAACTCAGACTCCCTCCAGCCTCGTTGGAAAGGATCTCATCAGGTACTTTTAATCAATCCTCCTGTTGTCAAATTTTAAGATGTTGACTCTTGTATTCATCTTTCTTAGCAAAGAAGGCTGACTCCAGAAGAACATTGGACCTCAGAACCCATCTCTGACACCAGACTATGCCTAACAAAGTCATTACCAGGACTAGAAGCAAGCATTTCTTCAGGATAAGAAGTAGACATCTAAATAAACTGACACCTGATACCTGAATGTTCACCAGAAAACCTAACTGTAATAATTTTTCTTTTACTCTATTCCTTACTATTTTTACCATCTTTTAGTTAGCCAACTGACCTCCTCTCAAGATCCTGTGCAAATAGCCTGGGTTCTCTGGATTCTTCCCTGATAAAAGTTTACTCTGCCTATCCCACTTTCTTTACCATTTAAATGCTCACTTACAATGACAACTAAAACAAACATCTTTTTCTTCTTATTCTTTTGCATAAACATTTACACTTAGAAACATAATGTTTTGCCAAAGCTCTCCCAAACTGCAGCTAAAGGAGGCAACCTCCATGTCACCAAATCCCTCAATCAAGGAAGGACCAATATTTATCATTAGTTGTTCACTCCTGTTACCAATTCTGCAAACATAGGCCTCCTTGGTCCTCTCATTATATGCTTCAAAAATGTTTCAGGTAAAGAAAAAAAGAAACATGACCAATTTATGTAGAATTTACACATCTATTGGATGTCAAGCAGATGAATTCTGGCTAGCATGCACATAAGTCCACCCTAAGTTAGGAAAAATTCTTTGTTGTAGCTATGAATCAGTTTATAAATGAGACTACTCTTGGAAGGGTACTTGTGCACCATCTGGGTTTACTATTGTTTGTGGAACTGGACTAGACCCTCCAACTAAGGAATAAGCACTCTGGTGTCTCGACGGCTAGAAACTAGAAGGGCTTTGCCTATAGTACAATTGATTATTCTTATCTATATCTGTTGATAGAAACACTCTATCATTTTCTGAGGGACATCATTTTAGCAGTCCCATTCAATCAGACCAGAAACAGACTGTTGGATCCTAAAGAGAAATGCTGTCTGGCTTCAGAGACGGCATAGAACAAAGCATTCTGAGTAAACTAATCCCCAGTGCAGGGGTATATATCAACAGAGAGAAGGTCAGAAACTTACCTGCTACTGTAGGTCAAACAGCTGAAGAAACAGCTAAAGACATTTCTGCCCAGCAGAAATCCCCAGACGCCCCTGCTTGGGTAATTTTAGACAATCCCATGGCCCTAGCCTATCTGCTGGCTAAACAAGGTGGAGTCTGCACTGTCATCTGTGTTAGGTCAGCGGGGGAGGGGCCAGCCAGATGCCTGCCTGGAGACTCCCCAGCTTGATACCTGGAATCCAGACCTGAATAGGGCCCACCCTAAAGCCCTAGGCGCCACCACCCTAATCCGGAGGCTCAATTAGCATTTGATTAACGTTCCCCACCCTATACCCCCTACCCTCCACATAACCCATAAAAGCCATGCCCTCCCACCCCAGGGCGAGACTTCTCTGGCCCCTCTACTCTCGGGACCAGAGAACCTCACCTGAAACCACTCTCCCAATAAATGCTTGCTTTTCAAACTTCTCTCGGCGTGTCACACACGGTTACCTTACAGTCTGTACTACTTGCTGTACATATATCAACACCTCTGGAGAAGTAGAAACCTGATTTAAAAAAAATAGTTTAAGGAGCCAAATGACTACAGAAAATAAGAAAGAATGACCCATTATATGACTTATTTAGCTGGTTACCTTCCAGAAAAGGAAATTGGTTCCAATCCATATTACAAATTATTATCATGATATTCATAGGTTTACTGATCATGTTTATAGCACTTAAGCTTACGGTCTACAGCTTTTCTCATTGTTTGAAATCAATTGTAAAGACTAAAATTAGGTAATACATAGAATAGAAATGATTAATCAGGATACTGCATTTATTTAACTTTTGTAATCCTGAATAAGTACATATTCTCTTACACTTACACTTTAACTTTTGCTAAAAGCCATGTCTGCTACTCTAATTTCTTACATTCTAGGTACCCAGCCTTTACAGACTTTGGTCACTGGAGTTAAAACCCCTATGAAACTTTAGTTTCCTTTCCCTCTTTTGTGGGATAAGAGAGTCCCAGAGCAGGAAGTCATACCATTCTGACGATGACAATGGGACTCAAGAAGAGAGAAGCGGGTTCATCACTGGATTCATCAGCACTGACACATCCTATGTAAAGGGAGAAATAAGGATTCATAAGAATTCTAATATCAGAACTTGTGGCCCAAAACTTGGATTTTTGCAGCTTGAGCTCTGAAGCTGCTCGCAGAGCATAACTAGGCCTTTTGGAGCTCTGGAACTGCCTGCAGGGCCTAGAGCCCCACAGGTGCTGATCATATTGAAGGAAGCCAGAGTTTGCCACCCTGTCTTTTTTGATATATTGATTTTAAGGTGTTTATTAAGAAACAAACTCAGAAAGAAACTTCGACCCACCCCCTTTCTGCCCGAGGGATTCAGATAGAAAAACCTACTTCAGGAAGGAAAGCTTAAGATGATCACCTTAGCCTAATACAAATTAAGTGTGGTAAATAAGAGCGCTCAGGCCCGAACCTGTTAACGAGAGACCCCTGTGTCCCATTGTTTCTGAGTTGCCTAGCAAGAATTTTCCTTGTCTGTATGTTCTACTCTCCCCCAACTACCTGTAAATCACCCATTCTTACTTCTGAAAGCCAATACTACACCTTCTCACCCCTTTCTCCTTGCCCTCAAATGTCATATATACCTAATGTTGCCTCTCTATCTTTGCAATTTTCATGCTTATGTGAATTCCCCATGTACATGTATTAAACATTTTATTTTCTCCTGTTAACCTGTTTCTGTTCATTTGGTTATTAGCCTAGCTAGAAGCACTTAGAAGATGGGAGGAAAACTATTAAAATTTTTTTAGCCCCACAATAATGTTTGGCAAATTGTACTTTCTATAGTCGTTAAATAATATTCTTTGCTCTATAATCGTGTGATCAAAGACAGTGTTTTTGTTCTACAGGCTGAAACTAGGACTTCATTAATGCTTAATCACGTGTTACTCATTGTTCTCACCTTGTTAAGGGTGTGGTTCTAGGCAAAGATATGCTAAAGTCCAACTTCTGCTTCTATTATCTGCTTGCTTGTTTGATGTTAACTAGGGTGTGGTTAATCTGTTTGCTTGTTTTGATGTTAACCAAGGTGTGGTTCTAGGCTTTATAAACTGCCTCTTTTGTCCTGATTCTCTGACCTTGCGTGGTGGAGAGTCAGTCACCAGCCGCTAATAAAGGCTCATAATTTACCTTAATTGGCTTCATGGGTCTTAGATTCAGTCACGCCACAACAACCTCACAACACCCCCTGCTTGATCACTGAGTCAGCTGACCATTGAAAGTTGATGCCCCACAAATCAGAAAGCAAGTGCTGTAAGTATATGCTCTTGTTTCCCCTAGCAACCCATCTCTGATTAATAGTTTCTTGCAACTTTTGCCTTTATACACTTTGCCCTTCATTTTGGAATGTATTCTCGATTTATCTTGGTTTATAATGAGGACTACATTTTTCTGTATCCAAATCATTGCCTGGATAAACTCTCTTTAAATTTCTTTGAAAAGGTATCTTCGGGTTTTTGTTTGCAGAACAAAGCAGGAAAATCTCGGACTGGATAAGAAGCAAAATGGAGAAACATCATCCTTCTTTTACATTGGTGGGTACAGGATAATTAATGTTCATAGAACCTAGAGATGGTAAGTGGGCAACGGCATAACAACATGGTCTTGTGCTCTGTTGCTGGCAATTGTGCCTTCGAGGGATCTGGAAAAGAAAATTACTCTGGTATTTCGAAGGTATGTTATCTTAGATGTTTAAAAATGACAATAGATAATTGCAAAGGTAAAGATTGACCTTGATCAAGGAAGCTACAGGCCCAGGACGTGACTACCCACCATTATCTGATTTTAATTAGGAATTTTTATGTTCAGATCACTCGGTATGGTTACTTTCAGGGTATGGTTACTTTCAGTCACTGAGTTTGTAAGGCCTGCAATGAAAGCCTCCTTTTGTCAGGTTTAGTATGTGGCCCTTTTTTTTATCCATGATCCAATCTGTGGACTATTGATGAATATTCTAATGATCTTTGGGCATTCTTTTCTCCTCTTGTCTAATCTAAGAATGATAAATGATTGTTTAACCATTCCCTGGCCACTTTCCCCTGAAACCAGAGGGGACCTCAGAGCTGTATTCAAAATCTGAAGAAATGATTTATTACTCTTACTTCCCTTTCGATCCATCAGCTCCCAACATGACCCTGAACTCCCTAACACATGGTATCCTGCGATTTTGTCCTATATAATCTATAATCAGCATGCCATTGTGAAGTCGGCAGCTCCCCGCCTTTGTATTGGTCAATTCAATATTAAACTATTTTTTTTTCTATACTGTGAACTTCTGCTTGTATATTTCTTGGGTTAATGCACACAGGCAGATAGAATCAAAAACAAAAAACAAAACAAAACCAAAACATTGAGGTCCCAGTAAGAAAAGGCACTGTGTTTCTCTTTGGGTTAATGAAAGTGTTCTATATTTAGATTGTGGTAATGGCTGCACAATTCTGTAAATACATTAAAAGCCACTGAACTGTAAATTTTAAGTGGGTCAGTTGTATAATATATGAATTATATCTGAATGAAGCTGTTTAAAATGTAATCAAAAACTTTTCAAAGAGTCAATTGCGTTCCTCCTCTTAGCAATCGTCCAAAACAGGAAGTTGACAAATTAATAAATTTTATGTATTTTTTTGGCATAAAAAAGTACAGACTGATCTTAACTTTAGTAGCCTTCTCCATTCTATGTTGTAATACCTACTAATCAGATTTGATATTCAAGAGAATTTTATTTGCCAGCTCAGCTACATATTCTTAAAAATACAACAAAAATATTAGAAAATAATGTGGAAAAATGTTTACTGTGATGGTATCTCTGGATAAAGTTGTTTGTTTTGTTTTTAACTTTCCTAATTTTCCATTTCGAGCAGCATGTGTTACTTTATTATCAATAAAACCTCTTATAAACTTATTTCAAACATTTTTAATAGAGGATACCAGAATTTGTCATTGTTTACGGAGGAAGTTTTCTGTGTCTGTGACACCTACTGAACAATCTTTCTCCTAAATATTCCTATTGCAAGTATTAAACCTGGTCATCGCAGTAGACTGTTGACCCCTAGGAGTTACCTCAAAATAAGCCACTTGGGCCTGAGGATCGTGGAGCTGAAGGCAATTGAGAACCAATAGAAGCAGTAAAAGTCCTCTGTTCCCTCCTCACCTGCCTAAAAGAAGGGCAAAATTTTTCCTTTGAGGAAAGTGCATCCACTGTCACCAGGGAGACAAGTATAACTCTTATTATTGAAGTCAAAAAAGCTAAGACCAAGATGAGTTGGTATCAACAGACCTTACTAAAATAGCCCTTATCTTCTCGTACTTCCTCCACATATTTCCTCATCGCTTCCCCACAATTTATCATCCCTTGAAGTCCAAACCCCCTTTCTTTTGTTAAAACATATATAATCCCCTGAGTCTAACCACTTCTTTGAGTTTTGCTTCTTTCCAGTGAACTCATATGCATGTAAATAGCAATAAAAATTGTTGCTTTTTCTCTTGTTAATCTTTCTTTTGTTGGTTTAATTTGCATTATGCTAGTAATGAACATAGGAGGGTAGAGGAAAAGTTTTTCCTCCCCTACAGCCCCTTACATTTTTTCAATTTTTTAATATTTAGTTGTATTTGCATAAAAATTTTTAAGAACTAAATTTTATCGATATTGCTTTTTATGACTTGTATTTGTCCAATCTTGTGTAAAATTCACTGGGTTTTTATGGGTGCCTTTTCTCCCTCAATTGGACTCTCAGGTTAAGGAAATGACTATGTCATAATGTTTCATGGATGCTCTACTTCCCCTAAAATAGTCCTTTACACAATGTAAGTAATCAATACACTTTTATTATAAAACTTTTTATAACAAACATTTTTTATAACTTTTTTGTAACAAAAAAGTAAGCATTGTAGGTTGCTTTCTATAAATGTCTTCAACAACTGTTGTGTTCTTAGATACTAATCTAGATATTTATAACTCATGTGGACATGAAAAAGCACAGACTGATCTATAGCTCCTCCTATGCCATATCACCATGTTTATAAATTACCCTTTGGTTTTTATAGGAATTTTTAAATTGCCTTCAAAATCCTGCTCTTTTATAAAAGTCTTCCTATATTCTTTTTTAAAAATGACATACTTAAATTGCAAATGTGTCTTCATTTATGGTAAGTCTTTCTTATATCTTATCTTTCCATATCTCATTTACTCAAGTTTGGATTAAAGTAAACTCTTCTGATTTCTTCCTTGAGCAAAATAATTTTACAGCTATTTAAGTCAAAAACAAACTTTCTTTTTTAAATTCTACATTGATCTTATGGAATGAATTTAATATTAATCAAATGGCTTTAAGCAAACACTCCTCATAATTAAAATATGCTGTCCTAAATCTTAACTGTCCTTGGTAAAACCCACCACATATGAAAAAGATTACTTTTCATCCTGCTTTCACACTCTGATAATTTGGTGAGATGAAGAGTGCAATCTGAGGTAATCCTACACTCTCTCTCCCTTGGCTGAGAGAAAGGCTAGCTCTTAACAGGTTTCATGTAAACTACCAGACCAAGATACAGTGGAATGTTTTTGATCACCTCCTTTCTCACTTTCCTCTTTACTTTTCTTTTTCTCTCCACCACACCAGTTTACCCCCATCCATTCCTTCCATCAAACTATCAGCAGATCAAGAGCCAACTATACAACTTCTCTGTATAAAAGTTTTTAATGGATTAGCGTTGCCTGGATAAAGCCTAATGTGAAAATTGAAAGAAGGTTTTCTTTGCTGAAGTCATCACTTTCGTGCTGGGTCTTCACTGGAATTAATTTTGCCAATTTGCCCAGAGCCTGGGCCCACTAAAGTAACAGAGATTGATATGTAAACAACAATGCCTATGGATTTAATACACTGAGAAATGTAACTGGCAACAGGACTGGCTAGTCTGATCTGCTCCTTGTTGAATTCTTAGAGAGAAAGGTGTGAGAATCTATAGTATAATTGAAATTATGCTACTTAGACTCAGGGCCAGAAGTGCTATGTTTTAAGTACCTTTGACATTTGGTTTAATATTGTGGCAATAGAGTCATACCGCATGTTGAATCCTTAACTGCAGTGGTCCAGAATAGTTCTTAATGGATCATTAAATAGTCATTCTTCAGACAGACCCATTTTTTCTTTATATATGCCAATATTATTGATAAGATAAAAGCCACGGTCTTACTTTTCTTGCTTCTAGACCAGAAAACATTTTATCCATAAGGTACCTTTGGCACATATCTGTTATCGTACATCTGATTGTATATGGTAATTTTACTCTCTGCATCTCAGATTGATTCGGTTTTGTTCAGGGCTACAATGATATGATAGTAAAAAGACTGTATATAACCAGGACCAGCATAATATGTGGGGCCCAGGGCAAGATGAAAAGTTGGAGACCTTTGTTTAAAAATTATTAAGCATTTCAAGACAGTGACAGCAGAGCATCAGACCAAGTAAAGGGCCCTTCCCAGTTCAGGGCCTTGGGCTCATGTCACACACTAATGAAGTCAGCCTACATGTAACAATCTTCTAATGCAAGAGTCCGCCAACTACCACCCACAGTTTAAATCCAGTAACTCCCTGTTTCTGTTAAATAAAGTTATATTGAAATGTAGCCATGCCAATTGGTATTGTCTATCATCTCTTTTGCTCTGCAATAGCAGAGTTCTATCCTTGCTACAGAGATGCTGTGACTCACAGACAAATATTTACTATCTGGCCCTTTTGGAAAAAGTTTGCTGACTCATGCTCTAGTGTCTGATCTGTCAGTTCTTGCCTCATACTTGCTATTCAAAATGGGCATTCAGTTTGATCCATTCTCCTAAGAAACCGTGTCAGACCCATGCAGAGCCTGCAGCTATAAATCAGATGAATTTGGGGATTATTGACCCACTCAGAATCCACAGACTGAAGTACCACAAGTTTCTATGATACCATAGGGCAGAAACACCCATAAGTTCTCTGTGGAGAAGCCTGTGAAGCTATCTGATCTCTTCTACTCAGATTTCTTGGGTGCCTAGGATTTCTCACCGCCACTGCCAAAAGGCCATATACCATTCCAACTCTCAGTCAAAGGACCAGCACTTGCCTGGAGTTTTGTGTGTCCATTTCATAAGGCACTGAGCTCAACAACTGTTCTTTTGCTTGAAATAAAAACTTTGAAATCCTCTGGCTCCATCTCTGGCCCCTATACAGAACCTCAGAGTGTCTGGAATTTTCCTCTACATGCTAGTCATCTAGTTAGCCTGCTGGTAGAAGGCACAATACTGGTGGAAGATGTGAATGCTATGTAAGAAATGAAGGACACTTTATTTCTCACAGCAAGAGCAGGAACCAAAGGAACAGTATTTTTGCACCATTTTCCCAAGCCCCAGTTCCCACAGGTTGACATAAGGAAGGGCTAATTTACACCCTGCACATGGAGTAGATTCTTTCAAAGGAAAACCACCTTTAGCTTTGAGAACAAGAGTCTTTTAAACAGTGCACTGTAATACTATAGCAGTTCCCCTTATCCACGGGGGATGTGTTCCAAGACCCCCAGTGGATGCTCAAAACAGTGGATAGTAACAAACCTTATATATATATATTATACGTATGTATATATTAACATTTGTATATATATGTATGTATATGTATATATATAAACTTTTTTTTTCATATACGTACATACCAATGATAAAGTTTAATGTTTTTTCCAGCCTAACTAAGCACTTAGCACGTACTGTGGCCTTAACTTTTGCAGTTTGAGATGTGGCAGCAAAACTAGCACTAATTTCTTTTTCCCACACAATTTCATGGATTCATTCTTAGTGTAGATCTTAGCAGCCTCAGCATACGATTTTTTTTTTTATTCCTTATTAAGTCAAGAATGTTCATCTTTTTTTTTTTTTTTTGGCTTCTCTTTGGCATGTCTGAATTGCCAGCATCATTATTGCTCGTGTTCACTTGATCTGATAACTGAGATGCTACTAAGTGACTAATGCATGGGGAGTGTCTAAGGCTGACTGCTGGACAAAGGGATGATTTATGTTCTGAGGGGGATGAAGCAGGACAGCATGAGATTTCATCAAGCTACTCAGAACAGTGAGCAATTTAAAACCAGGAATTGTTTGTTTTGGGAATTTTCCATTTAACATCTTTGGACCAAAGCTGACTGCGGGCAGCTGAAACCACGGAAAAAATGAAAATGTGGATGCGGGAGGGGGGGGACTACTGTGCAAGCACACGTGCCCTTAGCTCTCTAGAAGGAAGGAAATGTTATCTTTATCACACCTGACAGTAAGAAAATCTATCCATCGCTCTGAAGGAAGACGCTATCTCTATCTTCCAAGGCCATTTGCTGCAAAAACATCCTTGAAAACACAATTGAGAACAAAGGGCAATCGGTGCCCTGGTTGCAAGTCGTGCAGAAATGCAAAAAATTCCTGGAGAATTGTCTCAGCAGCCCTCACTTGAATTTGTTCTTTTACAGTGGCTCCTCCCTCCCATTCCCACCACCAAAGGGATACATGAACAGCTTTTTCCTGTGCGCAAGTTGGAATTTTGCTAATGTCTTCTCCCAGGTTTGATTCCTTCTTTTTCTAGTTCTCAGCTTAATAGTTGGCACTTTAGAGAAATATAGCCCACACACCCTATTGCCCCAACACCAACACAGAGCTCTCCTGTTTTCAAGTAGAATTGTAGCAATTGTTGTTGTCTGTGTACAGCTAAACAACCTTGGTACCAAGATTTGTTTAAAGCATTTAACCATTCCCCCCATGCATGGTGTTCTTCAAAATTTCCTGAAGGGCTGTGTGTGTGTGTGTGTGTGTGTGTGTAATGGTACAAAAAATTACATTGTGCAAATGAGAGGACAAATAAGAGTGAATAAAAAGGAACAGGAAGAGGAATCAGGAACTGACTGCAAACAAAAACACCATCCGGAGGAAACAGGATAAGCCTGTCCAGACACTGGAAATTACAGAGGAAGGAAAAGCAATTACTCCAACAGATGGAAGGAAACAGAGCAACTCACAGAGGTAGAGCCGTGTTTATTTGAGAAAGTGTGTCCAGAGATTTGAGGGCTGAATAGAATTTGTGCTCATTCCTCATAGATCCTGGATCTATGATGATACTCACAGAGACTTAACAGGCATGGATGAACTCCTGTAAACAATCAAGATGTTTCCTAAACCTGTAATTCTCTGTCACTCGTGACTTCCTTTCTTTTTATCTATGTGTATGTTATTATTTTAATGGATACTAACTTGATTTATTCATTTCCCACTTGCCAGAATATTTGAATTCCTAGACAATTGTCTAAGTTTATAGAGATGATTGGAAAGTATATTAAAACCAGTCTGTCCCAGAAAATATAGGACAGATGGCTGTGGGGCATTAAAAAAAGAGAACTGTTAAGCCTAAATGCAGTATCTTATTGTCTGCTGTATTTTTCAAAACCTCGCAGAGCGAGGCATACGTTATTGTTTCATCTCTCATGATATAACTAAATTCCTTCAAACACATACAATTAAAAAATAATCCGCTCTTGAGTAAATTGCACATACATGAATAAAAATGCAATCTCTTTTAGATGAGTTTTGTGTTTCCCAGCTGTCCATGAGATTATTATGTATATTAAATTATATACTCTCTACTCTGCATTTCATCAGAGCTACAAAGGAAAAGATTTAGCCATTGTTAAATTTCTTACTGAAGTAAAGCCATCACTAATTATTCATCAGCTTTAAAAACTTTATAACTGTTCAATATTTTGAGGCATTTAGATGCATAAACTGACTCTAATTTTAGTAGTTCTTTCATCTAGTTGCTTTAATAAAATTGGAGCATCGCTTTCCTTTATACTCTAAATTAAACATCAAATGCAATATTTTTAAAACAACTGGAATCATTGAAATCTAGAGTTGAAAAAATATTTAATTTGTATAGGGTAAATGAGAAAACTGAGACTCTATGAATGTTCAAGCATCATATTCCCAGAAGATATGGCCAGCTAGTAGTGCATTAAAACCCCTTTTTTTCATATACTTAAGGGTCCATGATCTTTCTAGAGCATGCAAACTTTTCTATTTGTGATTTTCATAGGAAGTCAACTCTAAATTTATTCAATCAAGTAGTGTCTAGGCAGATTTATGCATATACTTTGTCACCTGATCAGTGAAAGTTTCTCTTTTAATCCATTTTTTTAGTTAGATATTTGTATATGTTGCAAAATGATCATCATAATAAGTCTAGTCAACTTCATTCTTAGAAAAATCAACTTTTCTGAATCTCGATTTCCTTATCTAAAAAATGGGCACATTAATGCTTATACTACCTATCTCTCAGGGGTTGCTCAAATAGTTGTTAAGGTAGCAATTTATTGTATAGTGAAATTTTCTTCAATCTTGTTCAAGGGAACTTGAAGCAAGTCAGTTCATAGATTTCTTTCATAGAAGCTTTTTTTTTTTTTTTAACAAGAATAGGTAGCTAGGTAACATTTTTAGATTAAATACAAGAAAAAATATCTGAGTACAGGTTATTAGGCCCCTCGTGTACAGTTAGTTTTCACAGAATTATGTGGGGAAATCTAATAACCACAAGGGCTCTTTAATTAAATCATTTTTATTGTGGTTCAAATACATACAAAATTAAAGAGAATATATAATAGTCTAGTACCTATCTCTTTGCTTCAAAGGGTATCAATACATAATCAATCTTATTCATGTATACTTCTCTCTACTCCCAAACTGGATTATTTTAAAGTGAATTCCAGATTTCACCTATAGATATGCAGGAGATCAGACCTTGCCACCCCACAGTATACCACTCTGGCATCAAGATTATTTTGAACTGAGGGCAATTGAGAAAAAACCGACACAAGATGAGCTCTCTGTCATCCCCCATCTACTGGAAATTATTATAGCCTTTCTGTTGGTGGATGCCTCCAAGTGAGTATCGTTAGTCTCCTCTCCCATGGTCATCATGTCTAAATTGGAGTCTCCCAAAGAGCCTGAAAAAAGAAACTTCGCTTTTGTAACGTTTGATGACCATGATTCTGTAGACAAGGTTGTCAATCAGGAATACCCCACTGTGTCCAGCCACAACTGTGAAACAAGAATGCTTCATCCAGCCAAAGGAGTTAAGTGGTTCTGGAAACTTCGGTGGTGGTCATGGAGGTATTTTTGATGGGAATGACAACTTGGCTTGTCATTCAGTGGTCAAGGTGGCTTTGGTGACAGCCATGGTGGTAGAGGATAAGGTGGCAATGGAGATGGCAATAATGGATTTGGTAATGGTGGAAACAAGTTTGGAGGTGGTCGAAGGTACAATGATTTTGGCAGTTACAATGATGAATCTTCAAATTTTAGACCCACAAAAAGAGGAAACTTTGGAGACAGAAGCTCTAGTCTCCATGGTGGCACTTTACCAAACCACAAAACCAATAACAGTGTTGGAAGCAACAGTAGATGTGGCAGTGGCAGCAGCTTTTAATTACTTGCAGGAAACAAAGCTTAGCAGGAGAGGAAAGCCAGAGAGGTGACAGGGAAGCTACAGGTTACCACAGAGTTGTGAACTCAGCCAAGCACAGTGGTGGCAGGGCCTCGCTGCTACAAAGAAGAATGTTTTAGATAACACTCATGTGTGTGGGCAAAAAACTCGAGGACTGTATTTGTGACTAATTGTATAACAGGTTATTTTAGTTTCTGTCTTGTGGAAAGTGTAAAGCATTCCAACAAAGAGTTTTAATGTAGATATTTTTTTGCACCCGTGCTATTTAATGTAATAGTCTGATCATGACGTTGAATAAATCTGTCTTTAAAAAAAAAAACAAAAATCTCCTTTGAATTTAGCAATTCTGCCACTTGCCTTACCAGCAGGAGAATAACAACTTTAACGCCCAAGATGAAATGCCACCGAGAAAGAGTCTACACAAATAAACCTCACTAAATACTCTAATCTTCCACTAGTTACCCATATATTTGCTTTCCCTTAGCAGGTCACCTCTTGAATCTCAAAGTTCCTCTCCTGTCTTGTTGTTTCTCTTTAACTTGATCCTCTTTGATAGGATGGTATTTCTCTTTTCTCTATGACGTCCTCTCATGCCAAATAAAACTTTTTGACACTGTATAAATTTGCACTCCTTTTCTCCTGTTAATCTGTCAGTAAACAATTTATTTTTCAAACGCAGCAGAGAACATAAGAATAAAGAAAAATTCTCCTCCCTGCAGAAACTTGACTCTGAACTTCTAAGGTAACCTGTCTTTCTCTGTCACTTTGTTGTTGATGTTAAAGAACCCACATCATCTGTATTATTACAGAATTTCCCACGTTCTGGATTTTGCCAATTACACATTGTCCACATTCCCCACCCCATTCCCACCTCCATGTGTTCTTTAATTCTCTAAATTTCCTTTAAACTGGTAGATTTAGGCTTGACTGGATTCAAGTTTGATTTCTTTTTTCCCTCAAAATAATTTAGTGGTAGTAATGTATGCTCTCTATTGTATCACATCAAGTGTAGTATAATCATTAATGTTCTCTCCGTTTGTGATATTAAGATTGATTTTTGGTTTCAGGTGCTTTTAGCCTCATTCATTTATTATAAAGTTTCCCACCAACTTTTCACCTAGTGGTTTTAGCAGCCATTGATGATCATTTTTTAGTTTCATTATTTCATTAAGGAACGTGTGGTGATGTTGTCATTTTATCAATTCTTGTCTATTTTTATATAATCTAGAATTCTTCTCTAAGGAAAAATTTTCCCAAGATTTCCCTGAGGGGCAGTTCTTATGGGAGGCAAGATAATTTTTTGTCAGTGGGCAAATAAGTTGGTTCTCAGGCATCCTCCCAAAATGACCAACATGATTTTGTGTCAAATATGTATGAATGCTTGAATTTTCACACATATAATACGTTGAATTCATTGTGGTTATCACTCTTCTTTTTGATGTTCCAATTATCACTTTGGTCAATGGCAGCCCCTTTATCTTGGTTCCTGTGTCCTTTTGATGTGACCACAGAAATCTTTCATAAATTCTTTGTTTTCTGATTGACAAGATATTTCAGGATCATTTTATACATTTCCCACCCCAAATCTGAGATCAGTCATTTTCCCAAAGCGTCTTGGCCTAAAGATGCTCGTAGTTTCATAAAATCTATCAGAAAATTGTTTAAAACATTTTCTCAGAAATGCTAGATATCTCCCAGAAGGTGGTTTAAATATTAAATCACAACAAAATTCTATCCTAACCACTTTTCCTCAAATTTTATTTTTCTTAGATAGTAAAATGGTTTTTTTATAAATTATCTAAAGAGCTATAAAAAAGTAAACTTACTATAATTATGTATAGTTTCAAAGTTTTAAAGATGTATGGAGTGGAGGAAGAGTAAGAAGAGAGAAGCAGGATAGAGGTGATTAACAAAATCTGGAGATTGCTGCATCCATTACTTTGCCCAACACCAGTGCTAATGCTTTGAATTTTTCCTCATCTTTTCTTTTCTATTTATTTATCTATTTATCTATTTATTTTTATTTGTTCTACTTTTGTGACTGTTATAACTATTGCTGTGATTTTTAAAAACTATACATATGCATTATTTAAATTCATGTATACTTTTCTTTAAAGTCCTAGGAGTGGAATTTTTGTGTCAAATGAATAAATGCAACTAAGTGTTTGCTACATTTTTCAAATTGAACTAGTTTATACTCTAGTTTATATTAGTATACCAGTACACTAATACTTTTAAAATGTTATGCTGCTATAAAAAGAAATAGGTGACAGCAACTGCTGGCTTCAAGAGGAGCTAAATGGTTATTACTTTCCATTCCCAAAGAATGAATGCTCACCAGTGCAAGAGACAAACTGGATTCATAAATTGTACAATTTGGGGGGTTGGGGGGAGGAGGGAAGTACTGTACCCGAAGCTTTAAAAGTTCTGAAATCATCTCCTTCAATAGAAAGCAAGACTTGAAATTGAACATTTTATTATCACATCTCATCTGTAGTGACTCAATTCAAATATTTATGAGCAATGAATAGTAACTTGAGTATAATAAATAGTTACTTGTCTTAATGATTGATACACTAAAGAAGGAAATATTCTCAGATTGAACTTCATGATTTCAACATGAAATTTTTTTTCTATACAACCAATAGTAGAAATTCTTAGTTTTGAAACAAATTTTCCTCTTTTTTACTTTGAAATAAGAGTGGTATTGGGGAGGGAGTCTGAAATAATGGAAAAGTGTTTAGAAGTATTTCCAAAGATATAAGATCATTAAAGGTGTAGCAACATTCAACATATAGTTATTGAGCACCTCCCATGTTCAGTGTCTACTTCTGCTGGAACCCAATCTTAATATAGCTCATTGTCTTACTAAAACCAACCTTTCCTCTCTCTGCATGTCATCCCAAGGCTCTGGGCTGTATTCTTGGCACTAGACAAACAAAGAGAAGGAACACAAATGCTGTCCCTGGCAAGCCGGCACTTCTGCTGAGAAGAAAAAAAAAATTACATATACAATTAACTACAGTAACAACAAGACTGAGCAATATAGAAGTACAAACCGAAGACAGAATTAATGACACACACTAAGGACATAAGGGTCATAAATTACTTTCCTACTAATGATTAGCATCTATATGCCATCTGCTATGGCTGCTTTCTAGTATGTACTGCTTTCTATATACAGTCTTATGCACTTTGAATTTTGCATCAGGCCCATACATTTCCTGTTTGAAAATACACTATTTCATTTTTTAAAATAATAATAAAATTCATTATACAACTTAATAAAATGATTATAAAATTTATATAAATAGTGATGTGATGTCTTTTTAAAGCTGCTTCCCAATTATTTCGTTTCCATTATAAATTCTGACTAGAATATATATGACTATGCAAAAATATTTATTTGTATTCTTATTCAAAATGCTTCTGATAAGCACAATTCTTTAAATATATTATACCAGATAATAAAGATACTTTGTTTTCTCATAGAGTAAATGTATATGGAATAATAAGCATAAAAGAATAGTCTAAATACTTTGAAAAGAGAAAGAAAAGGAAGGATGAATTTACCCTCTAAGATTGAGGCATATATTTTAAAGTTACGGAAATTAAAATTGTATTCAGGAATAGACAAAGCAATGAAACAGTATCTGAAGCAGACCCATCCGTATGTGGAAATTCGATATGAGCTATAGGTGGCATTTCAAATTAGGAGGAAATGGATGAGCCTCTGAATGAATAAGGTTGGTACTGCTGGTCACCCATATGGAAACAAGAATAAATTGGGTGTCCCCTCCCTTCCTTCCTCAAAATAAGAAAACATCTATGTCACAGAGTTATTTTTATACTATGTGGTTGTTAAAAAGAATGAAGTACACTTCTGTGCAAAAACGTGAAAAGAAATTCAGAGTATAAAGTAAAAAGAAATATACAGAAAAAAATCTTACATCACAATTCTATTTCTCTGTGTTTGAGTGTCCATTGGGGACGGCCAGAAGTCTCCAATTCACAAGTGCATAAGGAGACAATGTACAGAAGAGGAGTCTAGAATTATATATAATAAACTGCTACTGTAGTTTTGAGAAAGAGAGTTACAACCGAGTAGGTGTAGAAGCCAATATTCTTTATTCCAAATTTTCATAATTGCTTATTTAAAAATAACTATACTATGAAACAGTCACATGTAAAGGGTTGTAAAATTATAAATAACCCAGTGAGTATAGTATTAGTTAATAACTTAAGCTATTCAGCTAGCTCTTATAAAATCTTCTACCTGCTACCAGGCTGGTGCAGTGATCAGCAAAATATGGTCTGAAAACTCTTAAAGGTCTTGAATGCCCTCTCAGGGGATCCATGAAATCAAAACTATTTTAAAAATAATACTAATGTGTTATTTGCCTCTATTTGCTATTATTCTCACACAAGTTTACAGTGGATTTTCCAGAGGAAGAGAAGGGTCATGAGGTTAATGAGATAGAAGAGGATAGGGGTAGTAACAAGATTTTTAACTATGTAGTTTTTATATTTTATATTTATTTTTAAACCATATGAATGTGTTACTATTAAAATACATACTCTAGAAGATAATATGGGTAAATACTCGTGTAATCTCTGGATGGAAAGCATTTCTGAATGTGCAGCAAAATCAAAAGCCATAAGGAAAAAATGATAAATTTGACTACATAAAAAGTTAATTTGTCTAGCAGGAAAAAAAAAAAAATCCATAAGGTTAAAAGACAAATGACTCATAGGAAAATATTTTTGCAACATATGGAGTGTTATAAATAATGATCCCTTTCAAATCAATAAGAAAAAAGAGGAGTACGCAATAGAAAAAGAGGCCAAGGCCATGATCAGGCAATCACAAATGAAAAAGATGCAAATGTTCCTAAATGTCTCAGTATTAATCAACAGATGAAATGAAGTCAGTAGTGAGTTACCTCTTTTAGACGTTCAAATTGGCAAAGATTAACTAGAATAATGGCAAAGATATGGGGAAATTGGCATTCACATACAACATTGGAGGGAGTGTAATGTAACATATCTCTGAAGAGAAGCGTGGCAATAAATATGAAGGTATTAATTGTGCAACCCTTGTTCTAAAAATTCTACTTCTAAGAATTTAAGGTCACAAAGATAAATAAGAAGCTGCAAACAATAGTGTGTCAGTTTAATTATCTCTGTCCCCACTGCCCCATTCTCTCTTGATCCTTTCTCTGGTAGAATCTCCACACCTAATAGAATACACGACCACTTCACTGAAGAGGACATTTCCTAACTTTTCTGGAAGTTAAATGTGACCTTGTAACAACATGTCAGTGGATGTGAGTGCTCAACTTTTTTGTTTCTTGATGAAAATTGCCAGTTCTTCTTTTTTCCCAAGTTAGGACAAGGTGCTTATGGACCAGATCTGGCCATGTGGGTAAGAATAACATTTTGAGGAATGGCAGAATAATAAGCTCGAAGGAATCTGTTGCCTTGAATGACTGAGAAGCAAAGCTGCAGACCGTGTTCATTTTTAGGAAAGAAAAATAAATTTGATATTGTTTGAGCCATGGAAATTGTCATACCAGGTTAGCCTATAACTTGACTAATCAAAGTTTAAATGTCTGACAATAATTTTTTTCCCAACAAATTTTGATATAATGAAATCATAGGCAAGGATTAAAAGTGATTTTTATAAATCTCTCAATGTCTACAGGTGTTGTTGAGTTTTTTTAGTGTGCATAAATCGCTATAATAAAGTTTCACAGAGTGGATGGCTTAAACAACAGAAATTTATTTCTCACAGTTCAAGAAACTGGAAAGTCAAGGTCAAGTTTCCAGCCAATTCAGTTTTTGGTGAGAACTCTACTCCTAGCTTGTAGATGGCCACCTTGGTAGGTGTTCATGTGGCCTTTCTCTTGGTGTATATGCTTGGGGGGTGGGGAGTGGAGGGGAAAAAAAACAACAGGTATTGAGAATGTGCTCTGGTTTCTCTTCCTCTTCTTACAAGGACACTGATCTGACCAGATTTGGGCTTCACCCTTTTGACCTCATTTAACTTTAACTCCTACAGACCCTATCTCCAAATACAGGTTCACATCTGGGGATAGGGCTTCAACATGTAAATTTGAAGGGGACACCACGCAATCCATAGCATTAAGTTAAAAAAGTTACTAAAATCATGTGTATTGTCATCCCAATTATATCAAATTATACATGTGTGGGTGTGTCTGTATAGAGTATGTTTACATAGATAGATTCTGAAAAGATACTCAGTAGCAATGAACTCTGTAGATAGGATTTATGGAGGCAGTGACAAGCATTGCTGGGCTATATTAAGAACAAATTACAGCACAGAAAAGCACGTAGAACTAAAAATAGTGGCTGACGTATATCACCACCATAAGAGCAAGCTAAACCAGTATGACAAATGAAAATTTCTTCACGTAAGTAGAGTTAAGTGTAAAAACAATACCTCCAAAGAATGACACTTTTCAAAAGTACAAACGTGACATTGAATTCTACTATCAAGTGAAACATTTCTTCAATGGTAGAAATTGCTGCTGCTATTTTTGTGCTTTATGTGGAGTTGTCCTAGGCTGTAATTTTTAGCAGTTATTTCTCAGGAATAAACTATATCATCATTTTCAGATCCTTTCAAACTTCTACTTTGGTTCACTCATTCATCTCTCATTTATTTGCCCCTTTGTCACGGTGTCTTTGATCTATTCATTGTCCTTCTAGCTCTCAGTTACTACACTTTTCTTCCCTTCATTTTTCCCTCACTATCATCTTTGTTTTCACTCTCTTTTTTTCTTTTTCTTGGTTCTCTCATTGACTTACTCTTGATCTATTGAGTTTTTCATTGTTCCCCTACTCTTCATTTTACCCCTCTGCAAGTCCTAGCCTCAGGAGAAAACCCAATGAAAGTGCTTCCACCGAGCAAGCAGAATGTTTAAATGTGGGGGTTTTCTCTGCCCCTCCACACTCTCAGAACAGTATGCGCAGGTATTGCTTTCAGTCTCTAAGCCACTTTGCTCCAACTGTTGTAAAGGTAGGTAGTCTAAGTTGAACAAAGCCTTGTGAGTCAATATTTAGTTATAGCCACTTCATTACCCTGTCATTCAAACAAGGAAAAATATGCCCTTTCCCCCCGTCACTCCCTAGGCTTTACATGACTTCTTTTCCTCTGCACGTAATGTTCTAAAAATATTATTTACCTGGAAGAAAAAAGGGAGGTGGTGAGGAAAAAGAAAAGTCACCTGAAAATATCTCTCCTGGATCTTCCTCTTTTGTAAATGGCTCTCAAGAGCCAAATATTTTAGGGAAAAAAGCTATAATTGAGGCAAATACTTGGAATGAAACAGAGGGTGAGAGGACTGAAGCAGAAGGAAGCAAGCTCTAAATTTTTAACTTCCACAAATTTGGGAGATATTAAGGGACTACAGAGTAGAAGAGATAGTTATTAGCCCAAAGGAATTAAAATCTAGTAGGAGAAATGACATGCTCTTCATGTTGGGTGTCTCTAAGACCACCATCAGTTTCGCTGATTTGTTAGAAGGACTCGTAAGATTCAGAAATTTTCCCACTCCTGGTTACAGTTTATTACAGAGAAAGGACATGAATTAGAATCTGCAAAGGGACGAGATGCATAGGTCGAACCCAGGAGAAACTGGGAGCAAAGCTTGTAGTTGTCCTCTCCCAGGAGAATCCTCCACACAGCACTTGATTCTCCCAGCAACAATGTGCAGCACATGTGTAAAGGGTTCCCAGCCAAGAAAATTCCCCCAAGACTTGGTACCCAAAATTTTAAATGATGGGCAGTCACATGGGCATGCAGTACCCATGTCACTGACCTCAGCTACTCAGTCTCCAGTCCTCCAGAGGTCAAAATGACACAGCATACATGGTCCAGGGTCTCACACATCCAAAAAATCCATGTTAGCCATAAGTCATGCTGTTGTCAGCATAAACTATCTGGTCAAACTGATGGAGTGTGGCCAAAAGCCTCAAGCATAAAAAACACTCTTATCAGGTAGAATAAAGGTTCAGAGTCCATCTCCCAGGAGTTAATCAAGGGCCAGTTCTTTCTTGGGAATATGCAAGATTTGAGAAATCCATGCTCACTGAGTTAACCTTTTAGTTTGCCCCAAGTAGCGTGTAGGCTATAAACATTTTTTAAACTGAGCTTTTATCTTTCTGATGGCAGAAAACTTAATTTAGTCATATTCTTGATTACTTTAGGTTTTGTTTCTATTTTGATTTTGCTCATTTCAAGTTTTAAATCTGTCAATACAATATTCATTCTTCTGCCTAGAGCCGATTTGCAGATCCAAGGGTTTCATCGTGTCTTGGCATATGCAGGAACTGCACTGGGTTCTTGAGACTCCTTGGTTCATGGTGGCATAGACAGAATGTGCCTTGCCCGTGTTGGTTCTGTTGGCATCTCTGTGGAAGCCACTGAGATGATGAGACAGTCTTTGGTGCCAGCATACTGCATCCTTCTTGTTCTAACACTGAAACCTCAAGTTATCCAGGCTTCTCAGCCACTACTAAAGCTACAGAGATTTTTTTTTTTTTTTTTTTTTTTGTTCCTCTGAAGCTGTAGAAGATTGGGTGGAGGGGTTATCTAAAACCCTCCTTGCAGACATTTATCACCTCTACTCAAAAATGATGTTGTTAAACTTCCCTGAAAGTTCTAGAATTTCTCTCCATTACTACTGTTTGGGGGGTGGGCATGAGAAATCCTCACTAGCATCTAATGCTCTTGCACTCCTTGCAGACTCCCTTCTCTTCCAGCATAATCAGCACTTATCTCCTCTCTCAAAGGTGGTGGTAGAGGTGGTGGGGATGCATCTTACAAAGTGTCAAGCCATCCAACCACTCTGAAACTTAAAATGAATATGGAAAGGCAGTGAAGAATAATCTATTAGTAATGTGGATCTCTGAAATTTTTGCAACATATTTGAGAGGACAACACATGAGTAAAAATAACCTAAACTAATTCATTTTCTAGACTTAAAAATCAATCAATCAAACAAACAAACAAACAAACCCAGAAGCTGTATGTATTTCAACAAAGGAAAACATACAATTGTTTTAATTACATGAGACTAGGAAGACTAAGAACATGGAAGATAGTTTTCTTTGAAACGGTTATCTGCGATGATTGAGAATCTAAACTAGCGGGTCGTATCGAATTGTTTGGAAATCTCTCAAAACAGGCCTCCAGTTCACCTCTTATTTTTTTCTTATCCACCACTATCATCTGAGGTAATAAAGAGCACTTGTCTTTAGTCTGCTTGAATTCTGTATACAACCTCTCTAATTATTGAATTATTTGATTAGCATATTCAAATAGTTAATTTGTAATACAGACTTTGCTTTTCTAGTATATAAACATCTTCAAGGTGCAGCTATAAAAAGATGAGTACTGAATGAGCACTGGGGAAGAAGTGAAGACTTTGAGGTGGTTTAGGGAGACAATAGGCAAATCTGTACCTGGTAAGAGCATTCCAAAACAAAAGGGAAAGCGTGTACAAAGCAGGAGGCATTAAAATGAAAGCTTAAGAATAGTGGAAACCTCAGCTTGGTAGGTATATGAGAATAAAATCAGAGAGGGATAGTTAAGAAACTTTGGCTATGCCTCTAAGTGTTTCTCTAAATGTGGTCCTGGTGCACCCAGACTGCAACCATGAGGCTACTAAAATTAAAAACAGATCAGCCCAAAGAACCGGCTTTTAAGCAAGCTTGCTAGGAGGTTTTTATGCAAACTAAAGTTCAAGAAACTACATTATAAAATAAATAGTCCTTGAATGTCATTAAGGAGAACTTTCTGTCTTACAGAGATGGAATTTTATGACCTCTTTGGAAAAGAACCGGTAAGAGATGAATAATCTGGGACGGTAAGGTACTGTGGGAGGTCTAGAGTTTGCACTCCCCCATTGCCATTTCTTCTTTCAAGGTCATTTCAGTTTTAACAAAGCCTCTTCTGACCCCATCTCGCTCTCCTCTGAGATCCAGCACCACTTCATTTGTACTTAAAAATGGCACTTCCATACAATTTTTTAACAGCCTTGTGTATACGAAAGCTTTGTTTCATTGACCTCGTCTCTACGCTTCAAACTCTTTAAAAAGCTTGGTCGTTTTCTTTGAGTGAAAATATGCTTAACTTCTGATACGAGTGTGTGAGTGTACGGAGTGAGTGGGGAATGAAAAAGAATATTGAAGTTATGCATTAATTGGACATATACATATACGTATACATACACATACATAAATCTCTTGGAAAATGAAGGCATTTTATGCTCTTAAAAATAAAATCGTTGACTTTAAAAATTAATGTTTTTCATTGGCGAAATCCTTCAAAAGTTTCCGACTTGCAGAACCTTCCCTTTTATTCCTCCTGCTCCAACGTCCATCGTAGAGAAGGAGTACATTCAGGTGGCAAAACCCATGCTGCCTCCACAACACCCTTTCCCCCCCACATTTTTCATTTTCACGACCCTTTCCTGGTTCGCTCTCCACTGCCTCCACTCGGGCATCGTGCACCCTTCCTCTATATTTACTCCCCGCTACAGGACCCCCGGAGCCCAGCAAGCAGTGTGAAAACCGGAGTTTCCGAAGCAGTTCTGTAACGAACGCGCAGGGGCAGAGCCCCGCCCCGTAGGAGGAGCCTACACAGGCAGGAGGGGGTGGGCGTTAGGGACGCACCCTCGGTGTGGGCGAGAGGAGCTGCGCGCACACCGCGGGCCAATCAGAGGCGGCGGTTCGGGGATCCCGAGGGGCGGGGCCGGGGCGGAAGGCGGGGCCAGGGCGGGCCGCGTCAGGCCCCGCCCCCTGGCCAGGCGCGGCGGCGATTGGGCGGTGCGCTCCCGGCCGGGGTCGCCGTCGCTGGGAGAGCGTGCGGGCGGGGGCGGGGCCGGGGCGTAACCGGGGGGCGGGCCCGGGAGTGTGCTTGGGCGGTTTTGGGGGCGTGACATGGGCGTGGCCGGTGGTTGGGGAGAAGACGCCGGCGGCCCGAGAGCGGGCGGGGGCGTGGCCGGGAGTAATCGCGGGCGGGGGCGTGGCCGGGGTTGGGGCGGAGCCGGGGCGTGGCCTGAGGCTGGGGGCGGGGCCGGGGCGGGTGCCGACGCCGGGGGCCGAGCGCGGGCGGGGGCGTGGCTTGAAATTAACGGGGGCGTGGCCGGGTTTGGGGCGGGGCCGGGGCTGGGGAGACGACGCCGGGGGCCGAGCGCGGGCGGGCTGGGCGGGTTCGGCGCGCGCCGCGGCGGTTGGCGCAGCGGACCGATCGGCGGCCGCCCGTGGGCGACGGCGAGGACCGGCTGACAGGGCCCCTGCTTCCGGCCCTGCCGCCCGGGAGGCGGATCCGCGGGGCCTGAGGAGGCTTCTCCGGCGCGGCCCGCCGTCCCTCCCTCTCCCGCGCGGCCTGGGAGGAGGCGGAGGAGGCGGAGGAGGGCGGCGGGGGCAGGACAATGGAGGTGTCTGTGGAGAAGGCGGCGGCGGCCACGGCGGCCGCGGCGGCCGCGGCGGCGCCGGCCGCGGGCCTGGCGGCGGCGCCGAGCGGCGAGAACGAGGCGGAGAGCCGCCAGGGCCCCGACTCGGAGCGCGGCGGCGAGGCGGCGCGGCTCAACCTGTTGGACACCTGCGCCGTGTGCCGCCTGAACGTGCAGAGCCGCGCGCCCAAGCTGCTGCCCTGCCTGCACTCGTTCTGCCAGCGCTGCCTGCCCGCGCCGCAGCGCTTCCTCATGCTGCCCGCGCCCATGCTCGGCGCGGCCGACGCGCCGCCGCCGCTGCCGCCCGGCCCCGGCTCGCCGCCCGGCGGCTCCTCGCCGTTCGTCACCCAAGGTGAGAGGCGGGCGCCGGGGCGGCCCGCGGGGGGGGGGCAGGCGGGCGTCCTGGTGCGGCGCGACCCGCTGTCATGTCGCCGCCGCCGCCGGGGGGGTGGGGGAGGGTCCGTGGCGGCGGCGACACGCGGGCTCGCGCGCCCCGCGAGCAACTTGCACGGGCGCCGGGGACTCGGCGGCGCCGCGGCCCCTGCTCCCCCTCCCCCGGCGTCCTCCAGGTCGGGCGGCCTCTGCGCCCCACACTTTTGAAGACCTCGGCCCTCGGAAGGCGGCCGGTGTGGGTCGCCACCTCGGGTTCTGGGCCAGCTCAGCTGTGCCTCGTTCGCGGCAGCCGCGCGTCTGCCCCTCCCGCGAAGCTTTGTCCGGCTGCATGTGATCCTAATCGTCCCGTCCGTGACACACGTTTTGAGTTGCAGCGGGGTGGGGGGCAGGGAGGGAGGTGAAGTGATGGAGACTTTGTTGGGTGGTGGGTTTCAAGGTCGGGTGCTGTCTGTGTTCCCGGCTCGCGCACTTCGCGTCCTCCGCCTCCGTGAGAGCCCCGTTCTTCCCCTCTGCGGTGGACAAAGGAGCCAGGGGACGGGGTTTTGTTCTTTCTCTTTCGAAGATGTTGTTTTTCAGACGGTAAGGAGTAAAGAGAAATAGAAGGGGGAAAAAGTGGTTTGGGGTGCAGACTTTCTTGCACTTTGCAGGCAGCAGCTGGGAATGTTGAAGTTGCTGTTCTCTTTGTGGTGTTTGTTACAGCGCGATGAGACTTTTGACAGGTCGTTCCCACTGCCGGCGTGAACAGGTCTGATACGTTTAAAGTTAGTCCAAGCAAGCACAGCAATTATTTCTAGGAGAAGGCTTGAGAGTTTTAAATTTTAATATTGCAAATATTTGGGCGCCTCCAAGAAGTAATTGGGAGAGGAGAGTAACTCATTTTTAATATTTGTTGCCTTTTTAGAAGAAGTCGATTCAATTTGAGATACAATGTTAATGAAATAATTGGGCGAGGTCAAGGTGTTATGGAAAAGCTCCAAAATCAGACCAGGGAAAAACTAATCAGAAAAAAAACAAGTGGTAACTTGGAGAGAAGGAGAACTCAGGTTTGTTACCTGCAGCCCCAGGGGAGCTAGTGCTCAGAAGGTCTGGGCTCTCGAGCTCATTTGCAACATTCTGAATTTGAACTCAGACCCTTCCAAAAGGGGTAGTTGCTCTGGTTGCAAACAGTAACATTGGTAGAAGGGGGAGTACAGATGATTACAAATTGTTACGGGAAGCTGGAGCTGCTAAGATGCAAAGTGCTACAAGGGGCAGGAGCTGCTAGGGGTATAAACAGTTACATTAATTTAGACAAGTAGGACAAAGTGCAAATGAACTCTTACGGGCAGCAAGCATATTTACAGAAGCAGAACAAAAGGCTGATTAGTTTTTAATGAGAATCCCTCAAATTTCCTCTTCAAGCAGGAATATGAAGTCAATGATTTAACTAGATAATAGTGTTAGACTATTCACTTAATTACATGTTAGGAACAGTATCTAGTTGAGGAAAATCGTTTTCCATTGGTCTCTGTTTCTGCAGGTAGGGCTAGCAGACTGTCTGCCCGAAGTTTCCATTTTTAAAGGATGTTTTTATAAGGAGAACAGCCTTAGAAGATAGAGGTAGTGTCTTCCATTAGAGCACAGAGCAGGCATACGTATAGTCAAGAATAATAAAAGATAAGTGCGTCCTGGAGTAAAAGGCAGGCATGCTTATTGCTCATCAGAAAAGGTTAAGATTCCCTAAGCTTAGGTTTCTTCTCATGTAATACAACCCATTGCCTATACAGGTGTCAGCTGGCCCTGTTCACCTTGCCTGGTGGAAACTGGGGCTCTAGGAACCAGTGCAGAATAGTTGGTGCTTTGGCTTATGTTGTTACTGTTAGTAATAAACTGCCCTTTGAGACCGCCCAGTCTTCTGTCTTCTTCCAGCATCTGTGATAAGCTACTTTGTTAGTTTTTAAATAGGGCAAAAGCTCAGCTCCTTCTCGCTAGTTTGCTCAAATACGTCTCACCTGTTGGAAAGTTAGTACAGATGAAATTTAAAGGTTGGTTCTCAATTTTTAGACACATTTTAACATTTCTTACATTTTAAATGGTTAAATATGCCAATAGCCAATTAGGATATGAATTTAGGATAATTCTGGAATTAAGATGTGTTGTGCACCTGGCCATGACATTCAGCCCTTAATGAATGAGAACATGGGTAATAAAAGCTCTGGTCCTCAATTCTGAGACGTTCCCCCCCCCACCTTTTTTTAAGTAAGGCATGTATATATATTTGCACTGTGTTCACCTCTTTCTGTCACCAAATATTTGACTGCCTTTATTCCATCTACCTCCCCCTTCTCCCCTACCCTCTGGTAATCAGTAGTCAATTGTCCACAAGTCTCATTCTTTTGTTGCTTTTAGGTTTATATCCCACATATAAGTGATATCATGTGGGTTTTGGTTTTTCCTGTCTGGCTTATTTCACTTAGCATGATTATCTTGAGGTCCACCCAAGTTGTCTCAAACGGCAGTATTTTATATCTTCTTCTGGCTGAGTAGTATTCCATTGTATATATGTACCACAGCTTCTTTATCCAATCATCTATTGTAGATGAGGATGATTGCAGTCATCATCTATGGTTGCTTCCATGTTCTGGTCACTGTGAATAATGCTGCTATGAACTGTTGTGGCAGACTCAGATTTAAGACCCACGGAGCCAATTAAAGTCAAATTTTTGAGCTTTTATTAGCTGGCTGTCGACTGACCCTCCACCATGCAGAGTTATAGAATCAGCCCCGAGCCTCTGCAAGAAGCAGTTTTGTATAGCCTCAAACCATCTCCTGGCTGTCCTTTTTTGCTCCCAAGCATGTTTAGAGAAGCAGAAGTTGACAGTTAGTATCTCTTTTGCACAACACACCTGACACCTGTTGTAAGGGTAGCTTCCAATCTTGGATAAATAGGATCTTGTGGGTGGGTCACATGTACCACATTCTGATACTTAGTTTCTAAGTACTGTTTTCCTTCAATCTGGCTAGGTTGAAAACTTCACTCTTAACATGAGCATCCATGTGCAAATATCTTTTCGGGTATGAGTTTTCAAGTCTTTAGGGTAAGTACCCAGAAGGAGGATTGCTGGATCGCATGGTAGATCAATTCTTAGTATTTTGAGGAATCTCCATGCTGTTTTCCATAGTGGCTATACCAATTTGCAGTCCCAGCGGCAGTATATGAGGGTTCTTTTTTCTCTGCATCCTCTCCAACATTTGTTATTGCTTGTCCTGTTGATTATAGCTATTCTAACAGGTGTGAAATGGTATCTCATTATGGTTTTGATTTGCATTTCTCCAATAGCTAGTGATGTTGAGCATCTTTTCATATATTTGTTTGCCATTTGTATGTCCTTCTAGGAAGAAGTGTCTGTTCAGGTCTTCCCATTTTTTATTTGGATCGCTTGTTTTTTAGTTGTTCTTGAGTCGTATGAGTTCTTTGTATATTTAGGATATTAGGCCCTTATCGGAGGCGTTGCTTGCAAACATTTTCCCATTGGGATGGTTGTCTCTTTATCTTAACCACTTTCTTTTGCTATGCAGAAGCTTTTTAGTTTGATATAGTTACGTTCATTTATTTTTGCTTTTTCTTCCCTTGCCTTTGAGGTTAAATTCATAAAATCCTCTTTAAGTCCAAGGTTCCTGAGTATAGTTCTCATGTTTTCTTTTATGCATTTTGTTTCCAGTCTTGTATGCAGGTCCTTAATCCATTTTGAGTTTATTTTGGTGTGGTGATAGACAACAGTTTAGTTTCATTGTTTTGCAGGTGGCTCTCCAGTTTTTCCAGCACCATTTATTGAAGAGACTTTACTTTTTCCACTGTATGTTTTTGGCTTTTTTGTCAAAAATTATTTGCTTATATAAAGATGGGTTTACTTCTGGACTCTGGATTCTTTTTTACTGGCCCGTGTGTCTTTTTCTGCCAATTCTATGCCATTTTGATTACTGTCGCTTTGTAGTATAACGTAGTATAATTTGAAGTGGGGCAGGGTGATGCTTCCAGCCTCATTCTTTTTTCTCAGGATGGCTTTGGCAATTTTGGGATCTTTTGTGCCTCCATAAACATCTGATGATTTTTTGTTCTAGTTCTTTTAAAAATGTCAATGGGATTTTGATGGGGATTGCATTAAATCTGTATAATGCTTTAGGTAAAAAGATCATTTTAACTATATTGATGCGTCCAATCCAAGAACATGGAATATCTTTCCATTTTTTTTTTGTATTGTCTTCAGCTTCTTTTAAATAGGGTTTTATAGTTTTCATTATATAAGTCCTTCACATGTTTCATTAGATTTATTCCTAGGTATGTTATTCTTTTTGTTGCAATTGCAGAAGGAATTATTTTTTCTACCTTTTTCCTGACACTTCATTATTATAGAACCGCTATGGATTTTTGAACATTGATTTTGTATGCGGAAACTTTACTGTATTTGCTTATTGTTTCTAGTTGTGTTCTTGTGGAGTCTTTAGGGTTTTCTATGTAGAGAATCATGTCATCTGTAGAGTGACAGTTTGACTTCTCTGTTTCCTATTTGGATGTCTTTTATATATTTCTCTTGCCTGATTGCACTTGCTAGGACCTCCAATGTTATATTGAATAAGAGAGGCGATAGTGGACAGCCTTGCCTTGTTCCTTTTCTTAGAGGGAAGGTTTTTAGTTTTTCATCATTAAACATAATGTTGGCTGAGATTTGTCGTAGATGGCCTTTATTGCATTAAGGTACTTTCCTTCTATACCGATTTTGTTAAGTGTTTTGATCATAAGTGGATGCCGTATCTTGTCGAGGGCTTTTTCTGCATAGATTGATATAATCTTACTTAATTTGTTTATGTGGTGAATCGCAATTTGTGTGTGTTGAACCATTCCTGTGCCTCTGGGATGAAGCCCACTTGATTGTGGTGTATAATTTTTTTTAATATGTTGCTGTATTTGATTTGCTAGTTTCTTATTTAGGACTTTTTCATCTGTGTTCATGAGAGAGATTGGTCTGTAGTTTTCTTTTTTTGTGTTATCTTTACCAGGTTTTTAATATTAGCCTCATAAGATGAGTTGGGAAGTATTGCCTCCTCTTTTATTTTTTTAGGAAGAGTTTGAGGAGCATAGGTGTTAAATCTTCTATGTTTGGTAGAATTCACTGGTGAAGCCATCTGGTCCTGGACTTTTACTTTTTGGTAGGTTTTTGGTGATTGTTTCGATTTCCCTACTGCTGATCGGTCTGTTTAGATTTTCCAGTTCTTCTTGATTCAGTCTAGGAAGGTCGTATTTTTCTAAGTACTGGTCTATTTCTTCTAGGTTATTAAATTTGGAGTTATATACTTTTTCATAGTATTCTTGTATGATCCTTTGTATTTCTGTGGTGTCTGTCATAATTTCCCCTCTTTCATCCCTGATTTTGTTTGTGTCCTTTCTCTTTTTTCTTCAGTGAGTTTAGCCAGGGGGTTGTCAATTTTATTAACCTTCTCGAAGAACCAGTGAACTAAATAGTAAACTATTTTTTTAATTGCATTTATTTCTCCTCTAATTTTAATTATTCCTTCTGCTGACTTTAGGCTTCATTTGTTCTTTTCTAGTTTTTTTAAGATGAAGCATTAGGTTGTTTATTTGAGCTTGTTCTTGTTTTGGGAGGTAGGGCTGTAATGATAAGAACTTTCCCCTTATGACCACTTTTGCCGTGTCCCAAAAGTTTTGATATGTTGTACTATCATTATCGTTTGTTTCTGTGTATCTCTCGATCTCTTTTTATTTCTTCTCTGACCTAGTTCTTGAGTAGTATGTTGTTTAATCTCCATCTATTTGTGGTTCTTTCTGCTTTCTTTTTTATAGTTGATCTCTAATTTCAAAGCATTATGATTAGAGAATGTGGTTGGTATGATTTCAACCCTCTTATATTTGCTGAGTCTGTCTCTGTCCCAGTATGTGGTCAGTCCTTGAGACTGTTCCATGTGTACTAGAGAATAATATAAGCAGCTGTTTTGGGATGAAACACTATGTAAATGTCAATTACATCCAGTTTTGTCATTTAAGGATGTTGTTTCCTTATTGATTTTCTCTTTGGATGATTTCTCCAACAGTGGGGTATTTAGGTCCCCTGCTACAGTAGTGTTTTGGTCTGTTTCTCCTTTTAGTTCTGTTAGTAATGGCTTTACATATTTTGAGGCTCCCTGATTGGGAGCATAGATATTGACAAGTGTTATGTCTTCTTGGTGCATGATTCCCTTTATCACTATGATGTGTCCCTCAGTATCTTTCTTTACCTTTTTTATTTTAAAGTCTATTTCATCCGATATTAGTCCAGCTACTCCGGCTTTTCTCTGAATGCCATTTTGCTTGAAATATTTTCCACCCTTTCAGTTTGAGTCTATATTTGTCTTTGGAGCTGAGATGTGTCTCCTGGAGGCAGCATATGATTAGGTTTTGTTTTTTGATCCAGTCTGCAACTCGGTGCTTTTGTTTTGGTGAGTTCAGTCCATTTACATTTAGGGTGATTATTGAAATATGTCTTATAGCCATTTTATCTTTTGCTTTCTGGTAGCTCAGTGTTTCCATTGCTTCCTTGTCCTTGTGTTTCTGTTTTCTTTATTTTGGTTGGCTTTTGTGGGTTTTCCTTCTAGTCCTTGTTTTATGTTATATACTTCAGTTCTGAATCTTTGGCATGTGGTTGCCATTATGATAAGTAAAGGATAGTTATATATATATACAGTCATCCATTTTCTTCTGTGTGTGTCTTGTCTCCATTCCCCTTTGTGAATTTGGATCTTTGAATCCTCCCTTTCTCAGTCATTGCTGTCTCAATTTGTGCCTATATGCTGACTTTTACTATCTTGCTGTAGCAATACTCTTCCTATTCTTTAAGCTTATGAATGCCCTGTTCTTAGTTGTACACGGGTTGCATTCCTTTGCTTCTATCAGCCTGCTAGTTACCTTACTCCTAATTATGTGGGTGTCTTTGTTTGTTTGTTTGTCATTTTGTTTTAGTTGAGCTGACCCCTTTCAGTATCTACTGTAATGCAGGCTTCGTAGTGGAGAATTTCTGTATGTTTGGAAAGGTCTTTTTTCCTTCATATCTAAAGGAGAGCTTAGCTGGATACATTATTGTTGGCTGATAGTTACTTTCATTTAATAGTTTGAATATTTGATTACACGCCCTTCTGGCTTTGTAAGGTTTGTGTCGAGAAGTCCAACGATAATCTAATGGGTTTTCCTTTATAGGTTTCCTTTTCCCTGGTTACCCTGAGAATTCTGTTTTTGTCATTGATTTTTGATAATTTTAATACGCTGTGTCATGGTGAAGGTCTTTTTGGGTTGAGATAATTGGGTGTTCTAGGCTCCAGCTCGTTTCTTAGATTTAGGAAATTCTCATCAACTATTTGTCTGAATATGCTTTCTAATTCCTGATCTTTTTCCTCCCCTTTGAGAATGCCCATTATTCTTATGTTTCCTCTCCTGATGATATCAGCTAGTTCTTGTATTTCTCTTTCATTATTTTTTATTCTTCAGTTTCTCTCTTCTTCCTTCTGATTTATTTCTAGATTTCTGTGAGACATTTTGCAGATTTCTTACAATGTTTCGTATGATTCTAGTCTTTTTTTTTCCTTTGTGTTTGTTATTTTACACAAGAGTTCAAGGAAAGCATTTAAATTGAAAGATAAATTTTTTATACTAAGTAAAGGATTTAACAAATGATACTGTCCTATACACCTCTAAAAATGATTAGGGTTGTCTTCAATTAATTAAAAATATCATCCTGAGCCTTGTTTACAGGGATATTTTCTCTCCTTTCTCCCTTCAAACAATACTAGCTAAAGCAAAATTTTATACAATACATTTTAGAACCAAATAGGGTTCATTTGACCAGCTGTTGTTCATTCTCCTAATGAACCTGTGGGTACAGGTATCATGGATCAAACTATAATGCCTACAGGAGCTAAGCAGGTAATTGAGATGGAGAGCTATGAGCCTGGGGTTAAAATAGTAGGGAATGGTGGAAATTGAAAGGGATGGGGGCAAACCATTTAGCTCTAGCAGATTGTCATGTCAGGGTACAGGGCCAGTGTTGAAGGATCTTTTATTTTTTTTTTTCCTTTAATGAGAAATCAAGTTGATTTTTGCATAAAATATCTCCAGTTATTAGATATTGGCAGGTAATTAAAAACAACAAAAAAGCCACATACACACACAGGCCCATTCTGTAGGCAACTCCCCACTAAAAAAAACAGTTTGGTGTATGTAGGCTTAGGCTACATATCATGTTGCATTATACTTTTCCCTTTTAGATTTAGATAGGGGTTTTCAGATTTTAGCTCTACTAGAATCACCTGATATATTTCTTGAAAACTTAGATTTCTAGTCCCCTCTCCCTAGAGAGTCCCATTTGGCATAGTTTTAGAATTCTAGAGTATAATATTAACCCTACTGTTTCTTAGCTCAAGCAGTATTGTTCCCTAATACAGTTGACCATAAGAGGATTCTTTAGAAAATTAAGACCAAAATTCAAGGTGTAGAGTAGTAGTTTTTAACACTATCAGACCTAGTTTCCTTTATCATTAAATACTTTTTGTTGCTCCGTATGTTTTCTTAAGTGAAATTTATAGAAAATAAGTTTTTAACACATTTAAAAAAAATTAGTGCTTTAAATTTTGAAAAGAAAAGTTAAAGTATTAAAAGGTAAATACTTAACAAAAAAATTTAATGCTGAGACACAGTGATACTAGCCACCAAGCCTTCATCAAGAACAGTGGTTTAAACTTTCTTTTCTAAGGCTACCAGTTGGAAGGAATGAGAGTGAGTGACCACAAGCTAAAGTTGGATAACTACCTCAGAACCCTTACTGTCATTTTCTTAGTATGCAGTTATATCCAGGAAAGAAGGGAGAGCATAGAAAACATTTCTTAGGTACTTTATAGACACATGAAGTCAGGAGACAAACTGATTTTGGAGAAATGTTACAACTTTTTTTTTCTTTATGGTTAGTGATTTTTGTGTTCTAACAATTGTGCAGTATTTTATAGTGCTGTGATTTCTTTATTGTTCAGCCAAAGAAGAGCAGCAAATCCTTAGAAGCTATTTTTAAAAAATATGACCATACTTTTGAAAGGGGTCACATTACTTATTCAGAGAGTGTAAAATATAAGAATCCATCAGTTTTCTTAGGCTACTAACTGGCAGTCTGTAAGATATAGAACTGTCAATTCTGGGAGCTAATTTCTTGTTTCTTGGTGAAAAGTATAAATCACTTTGTGAATACAAGATATAATGACAAAGGATTAATAGTATTTAAACTTAATTCATATTGTCTGTATTTTCTATATCAGTTTTATGTGCAACAGTTTACTATCTATGTTGATGGAAATTGCTAATGTTTTCAGTGTGGGGCTGCTATGAATAAAATAGTTATAAATATTTATAGACAGGTCTTTCTGTGGATATGTTTTCATTTCTTTAAATAAATGCTTAGAATTGAAATTTCTTGTTTGCATCATAAATGAATGTTTACCCTGGTTAGACCATTTTTCATTTCCTCCAGCAATATGTGAGAGATCAGGTTGGTTCCTACATATCCTCATCAATTTGGATGTTGTTAGTCTTTAATTTTAGCCATTCTAGTATGCCTGAAGGAGCATCTGATGGTTTTAATTTTTATTTCCCTCGTGAATAATGATGAGCACCTTTCCCTGTGCTTATTGGCCATTCTTATATCTCTTGGTAAAATTTCAGTTTGTCTTACTGAAAAGTAAAAATTTTTTATTCTGTATCTTGATCCTCTTAGTTACATGTAGTACAAGTATCTTCTCCCATTCCTGTAGGTTGTCTGTTCGTTTTCTTAATAGTGTCTGTTGTAGAACCAAAGTTTTAAAATTTGATTGTCTGGTTTTTTAAAGTTTTCTTTATAGTTAGTGATTTTTATGTTGGAACAATTCTGTGCCTACTTCAAGTTTACTAAGATTTTCTCCCATTTTTTCCAGTATTTTTATAATTTTAGCTTTTACACTTAGATGTGTAATCTATTTTGAATAATTTTTGTGTTAGGTAAGAGTCAAGGTTTATGTTTTTAACTATACATTAAAGCACCATTTATTGAAAAGAGTCTCTCCCATTTGGCTTTAGCTCCCTGTACCATGGTCAGGAAATATCACCCAGGCAGAGAATTAAGACATTTTAGGGGTTCACCTCCTGAGTTTCACTTTTTTCAGGGATCATGGGAAACTGCATTGCCTATTTTCCAGTGCCTGAAAACAGTTGTCTCCTATGTTCTTCCCAGTTGCATGTAGTTGTTTATGGCCGGCAAGCTCATCTTGGTACAAGTTACTCTGTCCTGGTGGAAAGTGTATGTTAGAAGACCATTTTCAAATTGCGTTGCATCTCTTTAATGTACTCAGATGTGGGAAATTTTCAGACTTTGGTTCTTAGATCTCTGGATTTGTCTTTTTAAATTTACTTAGACACCTCACTAAGTTAAACTATTCTTTAGATGCTTGAGTCTCTCATTTCTTCCAGTAACCTTGATCCTTTTCTCAAACTTTACCCTGCATTTTCAAGTACACAGTAGACTAGCAGTCTCCAAAATGGAGTGTGTGCTACATTCCGAGGTAAAATATAATTTGTTAAAGTGAAGGAAAACATTAGAATTTCTTTACACAAGTTAAGCTTTAAAATACTTGGTATGTAGATTGTCATCGTCACATAAGTAAACTTGTTAAATGGCTCCATTTCACATATTTAAACAAAGTATCCTAAGGGAGGAGTGAGGTCTCTCTTGGCATATGTAGCACCAAGAGATACATGCCTTAGGAAGTGGAGTGCATATCAATCCCCATTTGCCCTCTTAAATTAGGCAGTCTCTTGCAGTGTACAACTGATCAAACGGTGCATGGTTGCCCTGGAAGTAAGGGGATTTCTACACTGCAGACCTCATTGTGTTTTTTAACCCTCCTAATGTACCAATTTCTGTGTGTTTGGCTAAGTAGAAATATGGATTTCAACATTTGTTTTTATCAAAAGTGATGGTCAAAAAGTTGAAGACTATGGTAGCCGTAATCATGACCCTGGCATAAAATCCCTCTAACCTCATTTCCTAGGGAAGTCCCATATGGAGGCCATTCACAAAAGCCCCTCAGTTTTAGTCCAGAAAGTCCCTAAATTGTAAGATTTGGGGCACATGTGAAATTGTTATAAAAAGTGATCCTCAATTCCAGTTAACAGCACAGAGATAGTTTCATTTAAGTGTATAATCAAGGTTTGGTCCTGATGACTTGGCTTTTATAATATAGAAGACTGAGGCCTTTGAGCCACACTTATCTTTCTCAGGCTCACTTCTTCATCTGGAATTGAACTTTCCCTTCTAATAACACTTTTCTGCTGTAAAAAAAGTAAGAGGTGTGTGTGCGTGTGCGCGCGCGCCCCCCAGAGAAGTCAGGCCTGCTCATATTCGATGACTTCTTCCGCGTTGTGGAGTGGGGTAGATACTTGTCATTCCTGTTGCCTAACTGCAAAACTAAAGGCCAATTATCTGGCAAGGTGATCCATGTTCCATATAAAGCCGTAACCATTGCTGCCCCTTTGTTTTATCTGGTTCATGGAGTTGATAGAGTAGTGATTTTTCACCAGCCTTAAATTATTTGAATCTTTGCAGACTCATTTTCAGCTATGATAAAGATAATACTACATAATTTACAGGCATAACAGCATTAGAGCGGCAGAACTGATATACTTTTCTAGACTGTTTTGAGTTTACAGCAATGATTAACTAGATCTCATAAGAACTATACATAAAGGTTTCAAAATTAACAAGACTGAAGTTTATTGACATCCTCTGTGTTAATGATGAACTGTCTCAAGTGAATTTTACATCTTGGACCATTGGCTAATAATATGAAGCTATCATGGTTAGCAAGACATTTAAAAATACTTTTTATCTTGATTTCATTCTTTAACAATGTGTTAGGTTTATGTGATGTATTACGTACAAGGTACGCTAGTGTTGTACGTACGTAATAAATATGTACATACATGTTCAAATATTTGTGTTTAAAACAACACACAAACATATAACTCTCAGCTGAATTCCCTCAATGTTTTTGCATGTTTATCTAGTCTTTCAAAATGTTTTTCAAATCCTCTTCTTTGAAGTTGTGAAACAACCCTATTCCTCAAAGAACTTTGTTCTGATTTTTTTTAAGTACAGTTGACCCTTGAACAGCATGAGCTTGAACTACACAGGTCCACGAATATGTGGATTTAAAAAAGAAAATACCCATACTGTTTTCAGTCTGTGGTTGAGAGTCCCCAGATGCTGAGGGCCGACTGCATGCTTTTATCTGTGCCACTTCATATAGGTAACTTGAATATCGCAGATTTTGGTATCTGCAGGTTGCCTGGAACCAATTTCCCATGGATATCAAGGGTCAACTTAAGGTTTTGGGGAGTCAAGTTATATTTGGATTTCCAAATGCATATGCGGAAGGGGGCTGTTGGTGCCTCAAATACCCGTGTCGTTCAGGGGTCAACTGTATAAATAGTCCATAGGTAGTCATGTCACTGTACCACAAATTTAGAAGAAAAATGGCTTATATAGTAATTAGGAATCAAATACTATGAGATCTTTATTTTACTTAGCCTCTCTGGGATCTCCTGATTGTCTATATTCAGCATAAGCATAACCAGGAAGAGAGCCTATAGCACCCGAGATTCCTGGTGTCTCTCCGTTGCTTTGTACTGGTGTATGTTGATTCATGTCTCTTCCCGTCCTCATTAATCTTCTAGTTTTGTTTGTCACGTACTTTGCTTTTACTAATCTTTTGGTATAAATTTCTCTTCTTCCTCCTCGGACCCCTCTGTTTCGGTCTCCTGATTGTTTTCCCTCAAGGGGTTCTCTTTCCTTCCACTCTGAAGAGGAGAGTGAGGAGATCACCTAGGATAAACCTTCAGGAATTCTGACATGTAATGACTTCTAGATAAGGATGAACTTAAAAAGGAGAAAGCCAGGAAAATAATATGGAATCCAAGGATAGAAAGCATTAGCAAAGGTAGCAGTGTTTGTCATGCTCCTGCAAGGTCAAGTAAGAGAGGCCAAAAACATTTTTAGGGATAAAAACATAGCAGTCATGCAAAAGCATATTTTGTGGCGAAAGGAAAACCATATTGGGATGGGTTGAACAGTGTGGGTGGGAGTTAAAGAGATGTAGTTGGAAAGTTTATACAAAGCTGTAGAGAAATTTACTTCTGAATGCGAAGAAGGGGAGCAGGCAGTACCTGAGGATAAAAAAATATATGTAATTGAGAAGGATTTCTTTATTTCCCTTTCTGTAAATAGTAGAGGTTTAAGCATGTTGAAATAAAAGTGGAAAGGACCCACTCGTTAACTATTGAATACACAAAAGGAGATTTGTGAGTATGTGAGGCTTTAGAAAGCAGGAGAGAATGGATCAAAGTCGTAGGTGGAGAGATTGGTGACTTTGGATCAGAGAGACATATATTATGAACAGATAAGGCAAGAATAGATGTAAATGTATAGGACCTGAGACCTGTTTACTGCTAGAGATTGTAAATTTATGATGGTATCTCTCTGAGCCTCCTTACGATGCTACCCAGCACCGCTCTGAAAAAGCGGAGTATTTTAGGGCAGTGCAACTCAGAGTATGGTCCACAAACTGTTAATGTGGGTAAACGAGACAAAGTGCCACAGAAAAGAGGCTCTGATATGTGTGGGAGGGGGCATTGAAAGAGGCAGATTTCAGAAAATATTACATAAATGGTTACACTAAGGAACCATAAGTTTTTGAAGACTTTGTGGTAACAACATGAGGGGAAACCCTGGAACTCTGGATCTAAGAAAGCAAATTGTAGCCTCTTTACAACTTCTGCATAGGAAACTGCTCTTATATATGAGTATAGGAAAACCCATTCTACTGTAATATAAAATTTGTAACATGAATTATAGAAAGTATTGTGGTATAGAAAGTATTGTGGTTTTACACCATTCAAAGATATTATAAGAAACATTAAAAAAGAACAACCCTCTGAATAACAGATCTAAAGAAATGAAGATAGCAGTATACCTTGGTCTTAAAGCAGAGATAGAAGGAAACATTTCCATATACAAAATAAGATGGGAAGATAAAACAGTATGTTATGAAAAAATAATGTAAACCAGAATCAGAAAAGTTTAGAAATGAGATGACTGTGCCATAGGAAGCCATGAAAAAGAAAACTTAACAGTTAAGGAATGAATTAGAGATATTTCAGAAATGAAGATAAACCAGACAGTTCTTGAATGAATATATATTCTAGAAAGTATCAAAAGAATGGAAAAAATGAGTGAAAACAAATCAGTCAGGTAAAGAAAGATAAATTTATAAAGTGACAAAATCACACATACAAACATATGGACATTTATAATAGTACCTGAAGAATACTAAACAAAGGGAACAGAAGACTAAAAAAATATTAAAAGTGAACTATATCATGGAATTGGGTTAACAAGGCTAGTAAGTAGAGAGAACTCTAAAGAATATAAGTATAATAACAGATCTGATATAATAGGACATAATCTATAATATCTGTAAGGCTGAGACAGAGTGGGCAAGGAAGAATTTCCTCTCCAGGGCTATGAGAACACCAAAGAGTGAGCCACGGCTGTACCCTCTCCAACAAAGTCTGATAACAGCCCTGGAGGGAAAAATTCTTTCTTGTGTACTGTCTCAGCCTTAGATCATATCCTATTGTATCAGATCTGCTGTTATACCTGTATTCTTTAGAGTTCTCTCTACTTACTAGCCAGTCCTTGTTAACCCAATCCTTTGGTTAATATTTATGTTAAACTTCATTTTATAAACTCAGTGTTTGGTTTCTCTCCTTGTTGTAACCAGACTGATAGATCATTTTTGGCAAAAACTATATGTCCTTTTCAGTGCTTTACATTGGGAAACACCTCATTCTGTCTTGTTATTGTTAGTGCTGGCTTTGATCACTTTAAGGTTGGTGAACTGACAGATTTCTCTAGTCTAAAGCTATCCCCCCACCTTTGTTATGAATAAGTAACCTCCTGGGACACACTTTGTATGAATACGCTTGTTCCCCAAAACCTTAATTTGGCATCCACTGATGATTTTTGCCTTCAGTTATTACTGTGATGTTGCAAAATTGTTTTTTTTTTCTGTGCTTATTAGTTAATAGTTTACTGTATGGGTGACATTTTACCTTTCCATTTATTTGTTGGTTATGGGCTGATGAAATTAATGTGTTATAATATTCCTTTTATTATTTGGATAATCAAATTATTCGCATTTGGGCAGTAAGAACCCCTTCAGTTTGACATCTTGTCCTTTGACATGCTTCTATTGTTTTTGAGCCCTTCTTACTTTCTGGCTAAACAGAATCTAGGTTCATCTTGAATTTGTTCTGCACTAACCTTGGTCATTTCTCCAAGGAACCCCTAATTCCTTTTTTTTTTAATGAAGTCCTATTTATCTTTTATGAATTTTTCTTTTGTGCTGTATCTAAGAAATCTTTACCTAGCACAAATGTTTTCTCCTCAAAGTGTCATAGTTTTAAGTTTTACATTTAGGTCTGTGACCTTTTGGGGGTTAATTTTTTGTGTGGTGTAAGGTATGAATTCAAGTTCGTTTTGCATAAGGATATTTAATTTTTCCATCACTGCTGTTGGAAAGGCAGTGTTTTCTCCACTGGATCGCCTTCATCAAATGTCAGTTATCTACGTATGACTGGGTTTATTTCTGGGCTTTCTGTTCTGTTTCCATTGATCTATTTGTCTCTCTTTATGCCACTACCACACTGTTGAGTGTATATCAATACTGAAAGATATGCCAGGAAAACAACAGAGATGATGTTTCAGGGGAATTCTTAGGTCTCACTGTAGAACTGAATTTAATGATGGAAATGAGTAACAAAGTAGTATGTACTTGTGACAATGTGGATATAATACAATTATCCAGGAACTTAAGGAATATAGAAAGATATGAATCTTCTATGGGAAAGCTATTAGAGAATAAATTAGACAACCTGTGGTTTAATAGAATGATTGGTTGCCTTTTAAAAAGTCAGGGAATTAAATATTTTATTACATTAAATAGATGTTGGGAGATGTAGTTCAGGGATTGTATGAGGAGAAGAAAGGAGCTAATTTCTATATTGCTCATACTACAGAATCAATAGACAGAATCTATTAAACGAGGTATAAGGTTGTATAAAAATGTTAGTATAAAGATAACTATTAGGACAAAAACAAACTTCTAGATTCCAAAAGAAACATGGAAGGGGAAAAAGGAACAAAGTAAACAAACACAAACTAATTTATATATTTTCTTTATAACAGAATTGAGATTGTATCAGTCATATCAGTAAATGGGCTTAAACTTGCCTTTTAAGAGAAAAATAAATTGAGGTTAATATAGCAAAATCCAACTTTATGCTCTATGCAAAAGGTATAACTGCAAAACTAAAAAATTCAAAGGTTATGCAAAGAAAATGCCAGACAAATCAAATAAAAAGAAAACAGGTCACTATTTTGATGTTGCACAAGGTAGAACTCAGGCCAGAAGTCATTAAAGAGGCAGGACACATAAGGCTAAAGGTGCAAATCTCAATGACAATGTGTTATTGGATGCCTGGATATTAATGATACCTTTTTAAAAAGTTTCAGGAGAGAGTCGGTAATACTTGGAAACATATTAATAGACTTAAAATCTCTCAGTTGAAGATAGCAAGTGGACAAAAATGTTGTAAGGTTTTGAAGACCTAAATAATATTACCAAAAGGTGGATCTCATGGTTGTGTATTACATATGAGAATACACCTTTGCAAATTCACATGGAACAATGAAGAAAAATTATCATTGACGTAAAAAGAAAACTTCCCAAAATTTCTCCTGAAAATAGATACAGCATTTTTTTTTTTGACTAAAAATCAGTTAAAATTTTCAAAAAGGCCTTTCCATCTGGAAACTAACGCTGCTAAACAACTCTTAAAGTTGAAAGTACAAACAATTTTTAGATTTCTAGACATGATACACTAGAATCAATGGGTTATAGCAGGAGTCAGTAAACTTTTTATATAAGAATAGATAGTAAATATATTTTAAAGTTTGTGGGCCATATGGTCTGTTACAGTTTTTAAACTCTTCTGTTGTAGCATGAAAGTAAATATAGACAATATATAAGTAGGTGTGGCTATGTTCCTATGAAACTTTATAAAAACAGGAGGCATGTTGGTTGGATCATGAATTAGTTTACCAACCTCTGTTTTTTGCCAAAGCAATCATCAAAAGAAAGTTCTTAGCATCAAATGCTTACATCAGTGAGGATGAAAATAAGTGAATACTTAAAAAGGTAGAAAAACAACAAAATAAACTTAAAGAATGCAGAAGATTTAATAAAGGTAATGAGTTTTGGGTAACAGAAAAACAGTAGAATAAATACATCAAAATTTGGGGTTTTCTGAAGTTTTTTTTTTTTTTTTTTGTTAAAGCTTATTAGCTAAATTTTTAAGAAGGAACCTTAAATATAATGGGAAAGTAACCATCGAAACAAAATTTAAATATTCATAAAGATAACTATATAAATATATGCAAATAGGTTTTAAAATTGAAGAAATAATTATTTAATAGGAAAACTATTTGTCACAGTTGACCCCAGTAGAGAGAGGCTATTTAAGCAGACCAATTTCCATAGAAGAAATAGTACTACAGAATGGCTTTTTTCCTAATTTCTTTGGGTTTATTTTACTATGTCTTAATCAACTTTTTGAATACATTTTTATTGTAAAATATACATAACATAAAATTGACCATTTCAAGCATTTTTAAGTGTACGATTTTATGACAGTAAGTCCATTCACAGTGTTGTGTAATCATTACCACAATTTTCAGTACTATTTTTTAAAGTGCAGATTTTGATGGAATCTGTAGAAAAAAGGCTTCTTTCTGCTTTTGGCCATTTTTTTCTTCATTAGTCTAGCTAGAGGTGTATTCATTTAATGTTTTGCTTCATTAAAAATTGAATTTAATCCATTTCTTACCTTTTTAAAAAAAAATTGTTATAGTAGTCAAGTATGTAGTACATTGGTTAGACATCTATATAGTTAATAAAATGATCCCCCAGGTCCCTCCACCTGACCCTCCACCTAGCCATCATATTAATGCTATCAACTACTAATTTGTACTTCTTTAACTTTTCACCCCATTCTCCCAGTCCCCCAGACTCCCCTCCCCTCTGTCCGTCACCAAATTGTCCACTATATTTGTGAGTCTGTTTTTGATTAGTTTGTTCATTTTGTTCCTTAGATTCTGCATATAAGTGAAATCATTTAGTATTTATCTTTCTCTGACTTATTTCACTCAGCATAATAACCTCTAGGTCCGTCCATGTTGTCGCAAATGGTAGGATTTCATTTTTTTAAAATGGCTGAGTAATAGTCCATTGTAAATATGAAGGAATATTTCTTTATCCAGTCATATATTGTTGGGCATTTAGGTTTCTTCCATATCTTGGCTATTGTAAATGGTGCTGCCATTAATACTGGAGTGCATAGATCTTTATGAATTATTGTTTTGGTTTTCTTTAGATAAATACTCAGAAGTGCAATTGCTGGGTCAAAAGGTATATCTCTTTTTAATTATTTGAGAAACCTTCATACTATTTTCCATAGCAGCTGTACCAATTTGCAAACCCACCAGAGGTTTATTAATTTTCACTCTGCCCCCAGCCTGAACCATGGTTTCGTTGATATCCTCCCTCCCCCCCTTTATTCCCATATTCTTTCTTTTTTTCATTGCTTCCTGCTTTTTGTTTTACTTTCTGGGATTAATTTGCTCTTCTTTTTCTAAGTTCTTGAGGTGACAGCTTAAACATTAATTTTTAGACTTTTCTTCATTAACACATTTTTGTTAATTTCCAAATTATTTCCAAATATTTGGGGATTTTTCACTTCTGTCACTGATTCTGAGGTAATCTCATTATGGTCATAAAACATATTTTCTGTTTCTAGTTCTCTTAATTTATACTTGTTTTATTGCCCAACATATGTTATATCTTGGTGAATATTCCATTCACACTTAAAGAACAAGCATTCTGCTTATTTTCTGTTTCTAATCAATAGAGTGAGAGAAGAGTTGAAATCTCCAACTATCATGTAGATTTGTGTATTTCTTTTTTCAGTAGTTTCAAGTTTTTACATAATATGTTCTGAAGCTCTGTTGGTGCATGTGCATTTTAGGATTACTATGTCTTCATGAGGAGTTGAACCCTTTATCATTTATACTGTCCTCACTTTATGTCTTGAAATAGTTCTTGTTCTGTCATCTAATGTTGATTGTAAAGTCCTCCATGTGTCAGACGCTTATTGTTTGTATCTGTTTCCGTTCTTTTTTAAAGCTGTGCATATTTAAATTGAATTTCTTGCAGCTAGCATTTAATTAGATCTTTTGTTATATACATACGTATATATGTTTAAGTAGGAAGCCATCAATGGTATTGACAGGACTATGGGCAGAACACTTCTATATTACATAGATCCTTTTCTTTTTCTCCCCTGGATGTTGAAATATAGTTGCCTAACTGATGGTGATCCATCTCATGGTTCTGTCATATAACTCACTTGTATCTGTGATCCACAGTGTGTAATAAGAGGCTTTAAATACACCTACATTTCTTTTGTGGAGATGGGCGTTCAAAGAGTGGCAAACCATTCTTGGTACTTCGTGTCAAAGTATAAGCCCCAAATTATGCTTAGGTTTAGAAACTAAGACTTCATGAAAAGGAGGTAGCAAATCATATTCATGTTTTAAACCTAAGAATCTGTAACATTTGTAGAAAAAAGAATAAAACCAGATCTTAGTAAATTCACTTTAAGTCTGGTCATGTTTTAAGTGTATAATTGATGATCTATCACTAGTCTCATATGAGTCATGTTTTGTAATTATCTAAACATGTTTCATTTTATTTAGCAAATATGGAAAATTATACTTAGGTGGATAATGAACATAAAACTTCAATCTTTTAACTTTATTATCATTTTCCTTGTCTTTTAACTTTAAAATTCCAAAAAATACAGTACTGATGTGTCACTTGTTATAGTTTGATTAGTAAATAGGTGATTCCCTTGTTTAATTTGTTCAAAGCGCATATTCTGTATCCTTACCTTTTGGTATCAGCAGCGAGAAGCAATTTATAGCATTCATACTTGTCCATTTGCTTTACCATTTTTCCTTAATTAAAGTGACTCTGCTTGTTTTTCGGATTTTGTATTTTCCCTTTTCAAAGATGAGAATGGAATTATGTTTCTATAGTAATCCCACACTTCCCCATGATAGTGTATCAACAGAATCACTTTCTTCATACAGGCATTCAGGTATTATTGTGTATAATATACAGTACTTGGTTTTTCTTGTACTAAATGAAGTACTTCAGCTTGGAAATGAATTTTGGGTAGAGATGCAAATTTGAGATTCACCAACATTTAGTTCCATTGTTCCTTGTTAGGTAGAGGTACACCTTCAACTCAGAATTTATTTGTAGCCTCAGTAGATCATGCTTTGAGGGAATCAGGAATTGACAGCTTTACTGCAATGTATCTTCCAATCTATGAACGCAACATATCTCTCATCAGCATTTCGTGCTCGTCAGCTTAAAGATGTTTGTACATCTGGTCAAAAATCAGGGGTCCCTATTGTGTGAGACTGTTTCAGGTCTTATTCTGTTTCATCTGTGTGTGAATCCCTTGGCCAATAACATGTTTCTGATTACAGTAGCTATATAATAAGTCTTAAAATTAGATAAAGCGATTTCTCTACTTCATTCTTTTCAGTACTGATTTAGCTATTGTTCATTTACCTTTCTATATAAAGCTTAAAATAATATTCTCTAAATTTACAAAAAATATGTTGCTAGGATTATATTAAGAATTGTGTTAAACCTGTAAGTTATATTAAGGAGAATTGACGTCTGTTTATCTCTATCCCTTAGCACTCCATATCTCTTCACTTATTTAGGTCTTTGATTTCTCTTATCAGCATTTTGTAGTTTCTAATTCCTATACATGTTTTAAGTTTACACTTAAGTATTTTTTTTTTGATTAAAGCTAGCTTCCATCTACTTACAGAGCTATTCACATTATTTCATATTGGGTAAGTCCTAGTACTTTGTGCTTTTTGAATAATTGGCTCATTTCACTTAACATTGTCACATTTGTGTGAGTTGTTTTCTTAGTATTCCACTGTTATCCTTTTTATGTCCACATGGTTGTAGTGACATTCCATTTTTCATATCTTAATGATTCTAAGTTGTGTCTTCTCCTTTGTCTTGCTGGGGGCTTGTTAATTTTATTGACCTTTTCAGATAAACAGCTTTTTGTTTCATTGACTTTTTGGTTTTTTAATTCCATTGATTTCTGCTCGTTTATTATTTGCTGCCTCTGTTGAAGTACAAATTGAAGTCTGTTCTCCCTCTGCTGCCTGTCTTAACTCCTGGATGGGGGAGAGCCTCCTTTTACTGGTGGATGGCAGCATCCCACTAGGCCTCTGTTGATACCTCCCTGGCTGGTAGGAACATGGGTGCCTATTGATTGCCTTCCATGTGTTCTTCATGAACACGTCTAAGGAGTCGGGGCATAGGGGGAGGGAGGTTACTGGTAGACAGTGATGAAAGTGCTGACTGTCTCAATAGGCCTTCTCTGATGCCCGCACAACATAGCAGTGAAGGAGTATTTCCTTACTGTGCTGTAGGTTGCAAGTTCAGGCTCCTGATACTGAAACCAGTGAAGTCCATCAGCCCAATGCGCAGTAGAGCCAAACAATGAACATCGAGCTTTGCAGTGAAGAAATGGAGCTGTCTATTTGCAGGGCATGACGCAGGAAGAACATGAAGCTATCACTTAAAACCCAAATTCCTCGATAGCTTTTAATCACGGGTTTTTAAAGGGCAAAGATTGAGGGTTAGGGGTCTTTGGCAAAGCTAATCAGTTAGTTCTTATACAAGCTTCTGCGGTTTTCTCCAATTCCTGATGTCATTTGTCTGGAACCTTCTTAACTGTGGTCAGGTGATCTAATTAGGATTTGCAAAAGCATCTCATGCTCGCGTGTCAGTGATGTTATCTGTAAAGCAAAAGGCAGAAACTAAACATCTTGTGACCTGTGTTATTTAAGCTATTGTTGCTTCTTAACTAGTTAAATTTTTCTGTTATCTCAAGCAAAGTACGCTTAACACTTTCCTGGGCTTGCTTTACAGGCAGCCCTCTAGGACATGACTGACTGACTTTCTTAATCTTTGACTATAAGCTATATGACAGCCAAGGCAATTGAAACATTTAATTAAAGTCTATACCTACATCTCTAGATTCTATGATCTAATGCCTAAACATATTTACTGCTAACTGGCTGGTTTCACTCCTCACATGGTCTCCAGTGGCACTGCAGGAGGCCTCATTACCACCCAGGAGGGATCAAAGCCCCTGCTCCCAACTAGTCTTCTCTAATACACCCAGCAGAAGGTAGTAAGGGCATCTGGTTTCTGCTTAGTCCAGGTGGAAGTCTATACTTCCCACTGGGCCTTGCTGGTGGGAAAGGGAGCAAGTTTTCAGTGGTGTTTGGTTGAAGTAAAGCATTCACTACCCAGAAGTGTTGTCTTGCTAGACCACCCTTTTCCTGGTCCTTTGGATAGAAAGAGCAGGCTTTTGTGGGCTCTTTTGTTTGTTTGTTTACACCTGTTAGTGTTTGTGGGATAGTGGCTTCATGAACATTCACTTAAGAATATATAAAGCTAAAAGAAAACGTAGATTCCCTTGGGTCCTGGGGTCTCTAACCATTCTGCTGCCTTCTCTCTACCTTTTACAGTCTTCTTGTGCTGATTTTAAATTGGATGTCTAGTTTTTAGCTGTAGTTATCTGGAGAAATAAGGGAAAATGTGTTTATGCAATCTTTTTCTTCTGTGAAGTGCATTGTCACATGTTTACAGATTTTCATTATTAATCCCTTGTCATTACTGTGTATTGGGTAAATCTTCCAGTTTGGGGCTTACCTTCTCATTTTCTTCTTTTGACTAGTTGTGATTCTTCACTGAAGTTGGATTCATTAATCTTTCCCTGTGTTCTTTTTGTTTGCTTAAGAAATGTATATCTGCTCATAGGGTACACAGATATTCTTTGTGAAAGTTTAAAAATTCTTAATTTTTCCAAAAGAATTATTTTTTGAATTGAGTAAAATAGGGCTCTAACTTCACTCACCTCCTGCTTTAGAGAACTGTAGCATCATTAAAGTTCATCTTATTTTTCTACTGATGTCTAGCACCACATCTATCATATGTAAAATGTACATATACGTGAGTCTATTTCTGGTATCTTTTGTTCTTTTGTTTATCCTTACATGGACATCACACTCTTAATTACTATAGCTTTATAGCCTTATTTGGTATGCATGTCTCCTGGCTCATCAAAATTTTGTTGAAATTCCTGTTGGGGTTATTATTAAACCTACACTGAATCTGTAGATGTGTTTGAGGAGACTTGCCATCTTTACTATTATGAACATGATTTTTTTCATTACTTAGATTTTTTTTTTAAGTTTCTAAAGATAGTTTCATATTTTTCTCCATGTGGCCTTATATATTTATATTTTAGTTACTATTGTAAGAATGTATTCTTTAATTAAAAAATTTGATTATTGCTTGGGTATATAAATGAAATTGGCCTTTGGATTTTTTTGTATTCATTCTTATGCATTTCATTTTATAAAAATATATCTGGGAACCTTATTACAGTCTCCTTGGTAAAATTTCCAGGATCAAGTTCACATTAGATTTTTTAAAATTTAATAAAAATTTAGATTTTAACTTATTTAATATAATCATTTGTTTTACCAAGCACTATGAAACATGATTTATTTTTTTTTAGTAGTAGTAACATCCCCAAAGGAATGTTATTTGCACTTATTAAAGAGAAACAGAATAGTGTTTCTTAATCTCCCATGTAGACTTTAGGTGAAACAAATATGTGTAAGTATGTCTGTGCTCCACTTTTGGAAATGCTGATTCTATAGGTCCAGAGAGAACCAGAGCTCTCTGTTCTTTTAGAAATCTCCCAGATGGTTCTTCACATCCCTATTTGAAAACCACTGCTGGAGAAGTTGCAAAACAATAAAAATGATGGCTCACAGGGGTGTTTATTTGGAGGAGCAGCTCATTTAAAATTATGAGGATTTATTCATTTACTCTACTAGGTATGGGATATGTATACACACTATATTTATAATCCATATGCATACATAAACTAAATTACTTTGTCTTAAATAACAGGAGGTATGAATTTGAAGAGAGTGAACATTTTTTAAAAGAATCCGTTCACAGTTTGGATGAGATATGTTGGTTTAGTGCATGACATACTTGTATTAAAACTTAAGTTGCAAGCTCTTGGATGTAGAAATCAGATTGGTGTTTGCCTGAGGAAGGGAAGGAGGGGATGAATGAAATGGGTGAAGAGAGTCAAAAAGGTGCAGATTTCCAGTTATAAAATGAATAAGTCATGGGAATGAATGTAATGTGTACAGCATGGTGACTATAGTTAATACTGTATTGCATATTTGAAAATAGTTCAGAGAGTGAATCTTGAAAGTTCTCGTAAGAAAAAAATCGTCACTATGTATGGTGATAGATGTTAACTTATTGTGGTGATCATTTTGCTGTGTGTATAGACATCAAATCATTGTCGTACACCTGAAAATAATGTGTTAATTTTACTTAAATTTAAAAAAAATGCAATTTTGTCTTTTCCAGTTGGAGTCATTCGATGTCCAGTTTGCAGCCAAGAATGTGCCGAGAGACACATAATAGACAATTTTTTTGTGAAAGATACTACTGAGGTTCCCAGCAGTACAGTAGAAAAGTCTAATCAGGTAAGTGTGTTTAGTCTTGAATCTTTTGTCTCTTCTTAATGAGGCAGCCTAAAATGCTGGAGGACTCGAAAATAAAACGTCACAAATTAGAACTATGAGGTTATGTCATATCATAAAGGTATATAGATACATAAAGAATAAGGAATAATTCATCTTAAGGAATAAAATACTGCCAATACAGAAGCCCTGATTGCACCCAGACCTTCCCCAGCCCCTCAGAGAAAATCATAATTCTATATTTGACATTATTTTGTTTTTAATTTTACTCTGTATTGACAATTAGATTTATGTCAGTCCTCCCCCCCTTTTCATTATTTTCTCTTTTAATGATAAACTCTATAATGGTACATATGAAACATTTCATGTCTTAGATCAGTGTGGTTTGTACATTTTAAGAAAGTCTTTTCTACATGGTACTTCTTCAAGAGCTCTATTTGGTAGCATTGTCCAAGGTATTGCATTTAGAGATCCAGTGGTGCTTTTTCCCCTATTTCAAAACCCACATGTAAACATTTCTGTTAGCTCCTTAAATCTAAATGTCAGGTTTCTAGTTGATGAACTCTAGTGCTCCAGTGGATGTGAGCTGTGATTAATTCTACAGTATGTGTTAAGTACAGTGTATAATTCTTTTGGGTCATGATTCTTTGATGGTTTTTTTAGGCAGTTTCTTTAATGTGGCATAGAAGGTCTGATAATGGCAAAATGATTATTAATATAAAATGTAAAAATCTAAAAAGTAATGTTTTAAAGAGTTAAAAGATGACTCTTCAGTAATAACATAGATCAGTTTCTGTATTTTTCATTTCATTTTCAGTTTTTTTTCCCCTTGGGGAAACTAAGAATTTAGGGTTCACTTTAAATGAACATAGCCACTACTAAAATGCCTCTTTTTGTTTCAAAAGTATCCACAACTCCCTAATGTGAACTTTCATCAAAGGCCACAACAGAGTTTGGAGCAGGAAATAAACTTTCTAGTTGTAAAACCAGCTTTAAGGAATGGCAGCTTTATCACTTATGTGAGCTACAGTGTCAAATATTTAACTCCTCTGAAAGTTCCTTTCTAAATACTTTTTGTCTTCTGGATTGCCATGTCACTTTGCTTCATAGGTGATAATATTTATATTAGATATATGTTGTTACTCGTATCACACACCAAGTATACTTCATCAGGTGAACTCCAGAAAATTCAAAACCAAAGCAGCATAAATAATCAATAGGTTGGAGTCATGACATGACATGAGACTTGAAGTAATTCTGATCTAAAGGACAAATTTAAGAGGCTGCTTTATGCTTCTGTATAATCAATTAGATTTCAGTAAGTTAATGTACTCTGCTTATATTATGGAAACATAATAGGAAATTATCAATTAAACTATAGATAAAGTCCAATAGACATCTCCAGTGATAAATAAATGGGGGGTGGGAAGGGTATTAAATTTGTTTCAAGAATAAGGTGCTTGTAGGAATATTTTGGGAATAAAGACTGAAAGGGTGATAACATAGGTCAAATTTGAGTTAGGAAGTGCTAGGAGAGAGGTAGTGAGAGCTGAAGTAGCATTGTGGTTATTACAGTCCACAGAGAAATTGATATACCTGATTACATGTGGAAGATGAGAGAGGACTCACTGCTAGAATGATGGTATCTTTCAACAGAGGTAAAGGGGGCAGGGAAGTAGACAGAGTTAGAGAGAAAGTTGGTTTTGAATGTGGCTGAGTTTGTAAGACTAACTCTGTCATCTGTGGTCACACTGAAACTCTGAAGAGAGTTCATAGCTGGAGATAAAATTTTAGAAACTTTTTTTGTGGTGGATAATTTTAAGCACTCCCCCAAATGGAACAGTTTAGCATAACAGACTCCCATGTACTCATTACCTAGCTCAATAGCAGTCAACTCATTTTATGTAGGATAACCTGACACTCCCTGCTACATGCAGTAGATTGTGTTGAAGTTAATCTCAGGCATTATATCATAATCCTTAAAAAATTTCAGTATTTCTATGAAAACTTTTTCTATAAACATAAACACTATATTAGTTTCATATGTAAAATTGAACATTCAGGCAGTGATCAAATCTATTTGTTGTAGTTTCTTTTTTTAACATAGTTTCTACAAGGATCCAGTGAGATCTTTCCAGTGCATTGAGTTGATTCGTCTCAAAAATATCTTTTATTTAATCTCAGAAATTATCTCTTTGCTTCTCTGGCTTTCTTTTTTAACATTTTTTGGATAAACTGAGTTGTTAGTCCAGTAGAGTTAGCCTTATTCAAAACTTTGCTGACCATTTCCGTAAAGTCATTCGCCATGCTTCTGTCTCTCCTGTATTTTGTGTAAATTGGTAATAAAAATGTAGAGGCTGGTTTAGATTTAGGTCCTGTTGGTTGTGTGCGTGTGTTTGCGGGGCAGGGGTGGGGGATGACCCATAAGAATACTTTTATATGTCCATATGTATTTCAGTCAGGAGGCATATGATGTTTGGTTGTTTCTCTTTCCTGATGTTAATGTTCACTAATGATCACTGCCAAAATCTCATGTTTCTTTAGGACTTTGAAAAATGATGGCATTCTCATTCTATCATTCCCATTTATTTTTTTGCTGGAATATAAAGGGAAAGAGCTTCCTTTCTCTATTCTTTGGTCAAACAGGGAAGGTAGATTAAATGCTGATCCTTTCCCTTTAGTCACTAATTTAGTGACTTAGTTTCTCAGCATTTTCCAGAAATGACTGAGTGGTAGGTGCGTGTTTATCATTATGAAATCATGGATTATTATCATAAAATGTGTCGTAGTTATGGTGCTCAAATTGTGCCATGTGGCAATGGGAGGCTCACATTGATTACTGAACCCTTCTGATAAAATCACTGTAGTTGTTTCTATCTCCTTTGCTTTCTGTTTTGGCAGGATATTGTTTATTTTCTGTCCTAGACCTAGAACCAGCCATTTCTCCTAGGACCCTTGATTTCTTTAATCAAAAATGGTATTTGGAGACCACAACATGGTGGTAGGGGTGCTCATCACCATTGGGTTGGCCATTTTTCTAGGCCTTTCAGGAGAATAATTTAACAGATACTCTTTATTTTAAAAAGGAGATGAGAAAATACCCTGGAAGTACATATTGATATTTATAACTCCAATTTATAATTATAGGGTTTTACCTTTTTGATTTTATATTTATCTCACTTCTGCAATACTGGAAATCTTGGTTCTTAACTACATTGATATAATTATTTTCTCTCTATATAAAAATACAAATATTAATAAGTATTTTAGTAATGTGTTAATATATAAGATACACATATAATTATATAATGTACATTATATATTGTAGGGTATATTATGTCAATTTTGGTACAATCAGGAACCACTTTAATTCTTTTCGTAATGTTTGTGTTTGAATTTTAAAAAATTAAAAATTTTTATTACAATTGACATATAATATTAGTTCAGGTGTGGACATAATGATTAGACATTTATATAATTTATGAAGTGATTCCCCGTTAAGTCCAGTGCCCATCTGACACCATATATAGTTATTACGATATTACTGATTGTATTTCCAATGCTATACTTTATATCCCTGCAACTATTTTAATAAATGGCAATTTGTAATTCTTAATCTCTTTATCTTTTTCACCCCCCCTCCATCCCCAGTCTGGCAACCATAAATTTATTCTCTATATCTACAATTTTGTTTCTGTCATTGTGGTTTTATTTTGCATTTGCCTGATGATAGGTGATGTTGAGCATCTTTTCATATGTTTGTTTTTGTCCTCTTTGGAGAAATGTCTATTCAGGTCCTCTGTCCATTTTTTAATCTAATTGCTGTGTGGGGGGAGGGAGGGGGAGGGAAAGTTGTATGAATTCCTTATGCATTTTGGATGTTAACCCCTTATCAGAAGCATAATTGACAAAAATATATTCTCCCATTGAGTAGGTTGTCTTTTTGTTTTGTTGATGGTTTCCTTTACTGTGCAAAAACATTTTAGTTTGATGTAGTCCCATTTTTTCTTTTGTTTCCCTTGCCTGAGAAGACATACCCCCAAAAGTATTACTAAGAGCAGTGCCAAAAAGATGACTGCCTATGTTTTCTTCTAGGAGGTCTATTTCAAATCTTACATTTAAGTCTTTAACCCATTTTGAGTTCATTTTGTGTAAGAAAGTAGCTCAGTTTCATTCTTTTGCATGTATTGTTACGGTTTTCCCAACACCATTTATTGAATAGACTGTCTTTACCCCATTATATATTCCTGCTTTCTTTGTCATAGATTAATTGACCATATAGGCATGGGTTTATTTCTGGGCTCTCCATTCTGTTCCATTGATCAGTGTGTGTTTTTAATGCCAGTACATAATAGTTTTGATTATTATAGCTTTGTGATGTAGTTTAAAATTAGGTAGTATAAAGCCTCCAACTTTGTTTTTTCTCAGGATTGCTTTGAGAACAAAGGCAAAAAGGTTGAAATTACTAAAAGTTAGAGGAAGGGCCTTAAGGAATGTCAGTTCAAACATCTGAAGAGAAGGTACTACTGGGCTCTGAATCTTTGGCCTTGAGATCTCAGATCTGGGAGGAACAGAAGTAGGTCTGTGGTGTTAGTATTTCTAAAGCTGGTAGCTCTAAACTAAACCTGGTTCTCCAAGTACTGGAAAAACTGCAAGCTAAAGCTGTTGCTATAGGAAGGAACTGTTTTAGCAGCAGTGAAGCAGCATTGGTTGGTGTGACATTCACAGAAATCACTAGCAAATAGGAAGCTAACTAGTAAGTTAGTCTCTTCCTCTGGCTCTCTCCAGCACTACCTATTGTTGGAATCTAAGGTGAAACCAGCTCATGAAGCATAAATATGGCTTGCAGAGTAAAAGTATAGAGAATAGAGTTGGTGCTGAAAGTAGAAATTATGGAGTTGTTGCAGTCAAAACAGAAAACAAAGAAAGCAAGACTACATGTATACACTGGAGAGATTTAATCAAATCATGTTTTAAAGTCACTTGAAATAAGTAATTCTCCGTATGGTTAAGCCACCCACTTGATAGGCAGATTCATTTGTTTTATTTTGCTTTTGATGTTTGGGGACTTAATTTTTTAAACTTAATTTTGTATAACTACATATAAAACATTTGTGTAGTTCTAAAGGAAAATCTATAACACGGTGTGTTCAGAGAACTCAGACTTCCTATCAGTCTCATCTACTCATCTACCTTATTTATCCTTTACCTTATAAGTAGCCATTTACTTTCTTTAATGGTTTATTCTTTCACTTTTAATATTTTATGTATAATTATAAGTCATTTTATTTTAAAAATATAAGTAAATAAGTCATCCTACCTCATCCTCATCTTTTTTTAGTTAAGCAGTAGCATGCTGTGCTTTGCTACTTTGCTTTTTAAATTTTACTTTATATAGTACTAAAGATACCTCCCTAGCAGTATATATAGAGATCCCTCATTCCTTTTTGTAGCATAGTGTAGAGATTGTTTTAGGGGACATCATTTAAAGAGGTGACAGCTGGAGCTAAGAGAGTAGATGAGACCGATCCCTAGGTTTAACAGAAAGCTAAGAATCAAAACAAAGAGTGGTGGTGAAATCTAGTTCAGGGAGGTAAGAGGATCTGGAGGTATCAAGGAATCCAAATGATTTCTAGGAAGTAGGAACAGCATTAAATGTTATTAGAAAGGTTGAAGATAATAAGAGCTCAGAAAAGGTAGGTTTGGGTTTATGGAAACATCCAGGTATTTGGAATTTTATTAATGTAAACCATTGACTAAGGGAAATTTATTTTCTCCAAGTACAAATGATATAGGACTGCTTATATGTTTGCTGTGTAACTTTTATATCCGTTCTCAGAGAACACCATTTACACAGTTACACAAGCTCTTCTTCCCCTTTTGTGTCCAGTAGATTCTCCATACCAGTAGATTTTACTTCTTAAATCTTCCTCATTTATCCGCAAGTCCACCCACTCTCACCTAAACCACTGAAAAAGCCTCCTACGTGTCTCTATGCAGAAACACTTGCCCCCTTTTTAATCTGTTCTCCGCATTGCAGTGACTGTGATTTTAAAAATGCAAATATGGCCATGTCATTTATTTACTTAAAAGCTTTTAGGAGACTTCTTTAGACAGATCAAATTGTCATGTGATCCTTCTAGATCTGGTTCCTGTCTGTCTTGCCACCAATTTCTGTTGCCAGTCTTCCCCTTGATCTCTCTACTTCAGTTGTACTGGCTTTCTGTCACTCCTTGGAACTTGCCATGCTCTCTTTGCTGGAGGCTTTTGTGCATGCTGTTCTCTCTACCTAAAAGGCTTTTCATCAGTAATTGATGACTCAGCTTTCATATCTTAGTGCTAATATGATTTCCTTAGAGAAAGCCTTGCCTAGGTAATCTCTTCCTCTCTGTTTCCCTGACCTCACTAAAATGAGATCACTTTCCCCTATCATATGTTCTTAACAGCAGCTCTTACTTTATGGCACATCTCAGTTTGTAGTTTTCTGTTAGTGTGATTATTCCAATAATGTTTGTCTGACTCACATTTAATCTTTACAACTATTCAGTAAAATTCATGTTGTTGCCTTTATGCATTCTAAGTAACCTGCCCAAGGCTACTCAGCTAGTAAGTGGAGGAGGAAGTGGGATTTGAACCCATAATCCATCTACCAGACTAGGTATCTCAAGGAAAGATCGTGTTTGCTTTTCCGATTGTTGTATCCTCAACACTTAAAATAATGCCTGAAAATTTTGCTTTGTTGAACTAAGACCAGTGTCTTTATATTTTCATTTCATGTGTTTATGATTTAAAACATAGTGTCAGTTTTAATTTATGAGCACTGTTAAGGTAACTGATAGAGTCAGTATGGCTGGTTTATCATTTTCATACAACTAGTGGTGTGACCATCTTTTAATATTTTCAAAATTTGATGTGAAATGTTTCTTTTAGGTGTGTACAAGTTGTGAGGATAATGCTGAAGCTAATGGGTTTTGTGTAGAGTGTGTTGAATGGCTCTGCAAGACATGCATCAGAGCTCATCAAAGGGTGAAGTTCACAAAAGACCACACTGTGAGACAGAAAGAAGAAGTATCTCCAGGTAATGGATTAGTTCTTCTAGTTTTTTTTTTCCCTCTATCCTTCCGCTATCTTTTCTTCCTTTCTACATTGACGTGTTTTAATATGCTTGTAAGCATTAAATATTCTCTTGATTCTTAAAATCAAGGTGGTCTGTATTGTAACAAAATTTGAATAGTTAATACATATTGGCAAGAATGAATAGATAGCAAGCCTTTTTGCCTCGTAGTCATACTCCCAACCCCTTTTCTTATAAATGCCTTATTTTGGTGTGAATGTACAACACATGAAAAGATACTTGCTTTTTAAATTTATCATCTTAGAAATGTACAATTCAGTGGCGTCGATTGCTTTCACAATATTATGCAACCATCACCATTGTCTAAAACTTTTCTGTCACCCCAAAAGGAAACTACCCATTAAGTAATAACTGCCCATTCCCTTCTTTCCCCAGCTCCTGCTAACCTCTAATCTATTTGTCTGTGAATTTGCTTATTCTGTATATTCATTCCACTTAAGTGGAATCATACAGTATTTGTTCTTTAGTGTCTGGCTCATTTTGCTTATCATAGTATTTTCAGGATTCATTCGTACTTTAGCATTTATCAGAATTTTATTCAACTTTATGGCTCATCAATATATTTTTGTTTAAAAATTATTTTACTTTTATTCATTGAGTTAACTCGTGTTTGTATACTTAGTCTATATTCCAGGAACTTTGTGCAGTACTAGAGATGAAAAGGTAAGTAGGACAGACTTTTCGTACTCTTAGGAGTTATTAGTATCATGAAGACTGTAAACAAATTAGCAAATATATTTTGGCCTCATAAGTTCTGTGGGAGCACATGAAAAGAGTACTAACCTCAGATTTGGGATTTAGGTTGGAGGCCAAATCTGGGACTTCAAGGATAAATAACTCATTCCATAAAGGAGAAGTGTAGGGAAAACGGAAGCACATGCATACATTTACAGATGGGGAAAGTTGAGTTTAGCTGGAGAGTAAGATTCAAAAAGAGGAGTTGTCAGAATGAGGCTTGGAGTCTGGAGACAACAGAAAGGGGAGTATGATTTCTGAGGATGCTGATGAAAAGACACAAGAGAAAAAAGGCCAGGTGTACATTCAGGTAAATTTAATAGATTAGTGCTATCAAGACTTTTTTTCTTTGAGATCAGTCATCTGTTGAAAAAGAGAGCAGGAAATAATAAGAAGTAAGGAATGTGGAGGGTATTTGAAATAACTCCAGTTGAAAGAAAACTCCAGCTTCAGGAAGAGAATGGTTGCTAGGTAACATCAAGGTTACATTTGATGTGTAGACCTTAAAACATCCTCTGTCAGACCTCAGCAGTATATGGGTATGGATATAGAGAAGAATTGAACTTATCTAGAGTTGGGGTTTAACTGGACATGTGTTCTAAAATTTCAGCAGGGCAAGAGATGCAGGTCATGTCATGTATCAAAATGAAGGATTTGGAGATTTTAACTGTATAAGGTTGATAGTGTTGGTTGATAGGGTGAAAGAAATGGTTAAGGATTAGAGATATTGATGAAGTACAGTTAGAGTGGTTAAGCAAGAATTAGAAGGTTAGAAAGTAGAAGGTATTAGAGTGAGATGATGATTATAGATCAATGATTATATAAGTAGAATAGTTATCAAAAATCTAAGGTGGGACCATGATGTTATATTAATTAATATGGATAAACAGCTACAATGAAGAACAGGTCTCTAAAGATAAGCAAGGTTGAGAGGCTTGTCTTTATGTGGACATCTAAATCGTTTAGGATGATGATGAGACTCAGTACTGGGAGAATGACTGAGAGTCAGGATCTAAATTCTTCAATAAATAAAGTCTATAAATGAGTGATGTGATATCCTAATGATCTAAATCAAAATCTTTATAGTCATGCCTGTATAGCAGGTACAAACCGGGATGTCCCAAGCCAACTAATGGTCACCCTATCAACTATGATGCCTAGAATACATCAAGGAGAAGGGCACAGAGAGAGAGCTTTAAGGATGTTCATATTACTAACATTGAACCATCTTTGCATTGCTGGAGTCCTTGCAGGACTTTTGGTCCTGTCTGCACATTTACTGAGACATTTGATCCACACCGAAAGATCCTTGAAATTCAGTCCTATCTAAAATGTCCATGAGCATGTTTGGTTCATGCTAAATGACATTTGGTCTTGTCAGAAATGTCCACACTTAGGAAATGATCCTGTCTTCAAATATCCTATAACATTTATTTATACTTTTGGTTTACAGGATTAATACATAAAACATCATGTTTTACTGGTCCAATAGTTCTTTTGTGGCAGTATTGCCATTAACAACCCTTCTTGCCTCAGCCTAACTCACGGACCTTATGGCATTGACCAGATGTCTCCATAGATGTTTCATTAATTGCTGGAATTATTTCCATTTCGTCTTAATGTGTTATGCTTTTAATTTTTTTAATGTATTGCTAATTTGCTCTATCTGGTTATTTCATTTTTTTCATTTTAAATTTTATGTATTTTTTTCCCTTTTTAATCTAACTAAATAATAGGTTATCTCTTTGTTTTTATCCACAGAAACAGCTTTTAATTTTATTTAATTATGTTATATGTTTTTTTAGTTCACTAATTTGTTTCATTCCTGTCAGTTTACCTTGGTTTTAAATTTCTATTACATTTTTGAAATAAACATTTGATATTTACTTCCACTTTTCTTAAAATTACAAGTGTTTAAAGCTTGATTTATGATTTGCTACTTTGATTTCTGCTGGTTTTTTTAGATATTCTGCATTTATGGTTGCCAAATTGTTGGGGATTTGTGAATTTTTGTATCTGTTATTTTCTACTTTGGGATATTATAAGTAATGCTATGAAAAGAGGGTCATGATGTATATAAAATGTAAAAAAGGAAGTTGCTAAACAGTGTGCTTATTATGAACTGATGAATTCATTAAAAGAAAAAGGAAAATTTTCCTAGGCATGGTTTTTTTTTATTTCTGGTTTCAACTTTATAGTTAAATTATAGTATGGTCAGCATATGTCAATCTATTAACTCATTCTACTTGCTGGCACACATTTAAATGTTTTGTAAATATGGGTAATACACGAAAATTCCAATAAGTACATTTATACAAAAAACCATTAAAGGTTACTATGTGAGTGAAAGTAAACATTTTTATAATTAAAGGAAAGCCTTTTTAGAAACAGTTTTCTCAAAAACTAAAGTCATAAGAACAGATCAGTTTTTTCTATTAAAAATTCTAATTTTGTGCTTGGAAAAATACCAAAAATCAGAGCTTTAACAGACAATTCATTAAATATGTTTGCAAGTTGAAAAGGGCAATTGGACAGAAAATGATGGGGTTATAAATAGACAATTCTTAAAAGAAATGTAAATGGTTGATAAACGTGTAAAATTGTTCAACCTCAGTTATTAAAGAAATACATTCAAAACTTGTGAAATCACTCTCCCCCCCTTATCAAATTGGCAAAGATTAAAAATATTGAGAATACTCCATTAGTAAGGTGATAACACTCTACACTGGTAGGACTACAAATTGGTACAATTCTTTGGAGACCGTTTATTGACCCAAGAATTCTACTAGGTATTTGTCTAATGGAAACATCCAACGATTTATACATTTCATGTTTATTTCAGTATTACCATATAATATTGAAAAATGAGAAACATTCAAATGTCCCCTGGCAGGTAATATTTATTTGATGAGATACTGTATAGTGAATAAGTAGATATAGCTGTATTTACTCACACAGAAAGGTATCTAAGATAAAGTGAATAAAAACACTTTTACAAGGAAGTAAGTGTAGTGCCATTTTTAAATTTTATAAAACTAAGTATTTACTACTAGTATACATACTTACATACATAGAAAAACAACCAGAGGAACGTATACCAGGTTTTAATAGTGGTTATCTTCAGAGGTGGGATTAATTTTGAAATGTTTCAATATTACCTTTAATTATCGGTGAGATAACTGGTGTTTACTATTTAACCAATCATTGTTTTTATTTGTATTCTGACCATTTAACATAAGGATCACCAAGTTTTATCTCTGTTTTGGATATTAAATCCCCATTGAAAAGATACATGGGTGACTACAATATGATAGTGAAAACTTAATGATTATTTCTGTGTTAATGGGTATCCTCTGTTAGGATTTTTGCAAAAGTGGAGAAGTAATTTTTTTACCAGACCTTTTATACATTTCTATTAGTTTTTTTCTAAATTGCATTTTAAAAAATTTCTTCCATATTTGGAATTGGTTCACACTCACTTTTCTGGGCTCTTAAGATTTTTTAATTCCATAAGCCATCTTTTTAACTACACATTTTCTTTTTCTCCTAAATAAATTTGAATTTATACATTGGAAAGTGAAAAAGCTTATTTACATTTTCATTCTGAAATGCTGAAAATATTTAATATCTGTAAAACCTGGTGATAGTGATGTTGATGAAAGTATATTTTCCTGGATTTGAGTTTGAATAGACAATCTAATATTTACTATTCAATTATGTTAATATTTTTTTCCTCCCCTTGTTTCTACAGAGGCAGTTGGTGTGACCAGTCAGCGACCTGTGTTTTGTCCTTTTCATAAGAAGGAGCAGCTAAAGCTATACTGTGAAACATGTGACAAACTGACTTGTCGGGACTGCCAGTTATTAGAACATAAAGAGCATAGGTACCAGCAGCTTTCATTATATACATAGATTTATATTATGGCTTTATAAAGACATAGAGGACTGATGGCACCTAGCCAATTGGCAATCTGCAGATAATGTTTCGATTGCTAATACCATGTTGGCATATTCAGAAACTATTCAGCTTTGGCACTATTGACATTTTGGGCCAGATAATTGTTATAGGGGGCCGCCTAGTGCATTTGTATAGTGTTCAGCTGCATCTTTGACCTCTGTTCACTAGATTTCAGTAGCATCCTCCCAGTTGTCAAAACCAAAAATGTCCCCAGACATGACCAGATGCCTTAAGAAGCAAAATTACTCTGAGTTAAGAACCACTGGCCTATTCATTGTTTTAAAATATATGGAATTAGTCACCAGTGTTGTAAAATAAGATTTTACATTAAAACAACAACAACAAAAACACTACATCTTTGGTATTTTGAGAAAATGGAAGCTCTTGGAGCCCTTGGCCTCATATACTTTTATATCAGCATTTGACTGGAATTGACTTTAGTTCCTACCTAAAGCTTGTTTTTAACTCTGATCTTCATAGGCATTTGAGTTCACAACCACTGATTTAAATAGTGAGATTCTGCTTAATTGATTATATATATATATATATATTTGGTAAATTGGTCTAGGCTCCTTTTAATGACAGACTAAGTAATTTGGACCAACCATACCAGTGAGGATAACTAGAAAGCCTAGACAAAATATACAAGTCATTGATAAGAAATTTTAGGGTTGGGTTAGAGTCGGTACAGAGAATGGTAAGGGCCCTTTTTTTTTCTTTTGAGACATTTCCCTAGAGATTGAGGAGTAACTTTAATAGGCTCACAGGGCTGGGAATACAGTTACTGGAGTTCACGGTCACAGGGATTAAAGATTTCTCTGAGCCCTGAGGTGGGACCCTGAAAGGCTACACTATTATAGTACAGATGAACTAACAAAATAAATAATTTCTCACAGGAACTAAAACTCAACATCAAATCTTCTCAGTAACCAAAGTTGCATTAAATTGAAATCATATTGCTGGTGCCCCAAGGTTGTGGTGGAATCAAGTATAAATCTTCCCTAGAGAAAGAGACTATCATTTGCTCAAATTTATTCAGTAAAAAATTTTGAAAAATGGTCAATCACACCAAAATGACCACATGTGCTAGGAGATAATGCATTGTGAACAAAACCTAGCCAATACAACAGACAATACAAAAAGATCCTCAGGGCAGCATCTTATTATTGAAGTAACAGACAAAAATGGAAAATTTGGTGAACTGAAAAACTATAAAAAAAATGAAATGGAAAGTCTAGAACTGAAAATTACCATAACCTAAATGAACTTTAATAGAAAGTTTAATTGCAGTTTGACATAGCAGAAAATGAGAATTAATGAACAAGAAGGAAATTAAATTTCCAGAATGAAGCACAATAAGCAGGAGGGAAAGCAGAAGAGGGCTAGAGAAGGTATAACACAGGAGTAATTGGGGTCCAAGAAGAGAAGAGGGAAAGAATGGGAAGGAAGCAGCATTTGAGGACAATATAATTGCTTAGAACTTCATAATACTGAAGAAAGACATCTAGTGCATATTTAAGAAGCCCTATAAATCCCCAGAAGGATAATTTAAAAAGAGTATTATTTTTTAGGCATACAAAGTTCATTTAACATCTTAATATTATTTAATTCATATTTAAAGAATAAAAGGGATAATTATATGACCATCTCAGTAAAGGTGGAAGAAACATTAAAATACACACCTATGATGTAAAATCTTAGCACTAGGAATAAAAGGAAATTTTCTAAACCTAATAAAGGTTATCTGTGAGAAGTACTAGAAAACATAATGGAGTATGGAAAGTTTTTACATTGAGTTTAGGGACAAGACAAAAATGACCATTTTGACAATTTCGTTTAATATCATACTAGGATCCCAAACAGTGTAGTAATGAAAAAAGTTTGGGATATAAAACTTGAGTTACCTAAGGAGGAATTTAAAATGTCATTATTTACAAATACAATTATGTCTAAGGGGATCCAATAGAATTATCTGTGTGCTTTCCCCTCCCCATTTTTTTCTAGCTCTGGCAAACCTGTTTATAATACTTAATTACTTTTAAGTTTTATTATGTCAAACATATTTTGTGTTATATGAAAAACAATGAAACTTCATAATTTATCTTCTACATCATTGTCTCTTTCTCTAGAGCTACTCTTGAGTCATCTTACATAGTTTGTTATGGGTTACCTTTACTTCCAAGTTAAATATTTTAAAGTGCTGTGTTTTATTGTTGCCTGAAGCTTTATGTTATGCAAGAGATGACATCAGGAGTTTTGCTTCCCCCCTCCCACACTCCTCATTCCCCATTTATCCTGAAGGCAAACATTTGTGACTCATACAGCACAACTACCTATTGTTTAAAATGTATCTTCAAAGTGTTTATGATGTCAAACTTTCATAATTATAAAATTGTAAAATAATAAATCTGCTTAAATATCTATAATTATTTTTGGCAGGTCCTCCAAATGAGCTCTGTAAGCCTCTAAAACTATGATGATAAATGTGTATCTTTCCCAAATTTTCAAAATAATTTAAAGAGTGTCATGCGTAATATCTGTAAAGATTCCCTCTTTTTCTTTTTGTTGTTTAGGACTCCCTCTTAAGGGGAAAACTACCTGTCTTCAAGGGATATATTTGGTATTTTTAACTGATTATTTTTTGTATTCTTTATACTCTTAGTTTTGTTTTATTTCTTTGTATTGGGCTTTTCCTCATTTTAGACAGATAATTGACTATTTACTTATTTTTTCAGATATCAATTTATAGAAGAAGCTTTTCAGAATCAGAAAGTGATCATAGATACACTAATCACCAAACTGATGGAAAAAACAAAATACATAAAATTCACAGGAAATCAGATCCAAAACAGGTAAATTTATATTTATGGTATTAGAATAAATCATCTATAACATAATGTGTTAAGTATATTCAGAACATGTTACTTAAATCATGGTGAAGCAGATGTGAGTAAGTTGTCAGATGGCTCTAGTAACACATACTTGATACTTTTCCAGAAACTTTGGGTCGGAAAGCATCTTTTCAGTCATGAAATTTCAAAACTATTGTCATGGTAATCTACATTTAGCAGCAGCTCATTTATCTGGAAGATACTGATAATTTACAACATCTAGTGGCAAATGGTAGCAATTGTAAAATTACCAATTATATATGAAAGAGCCACCATTGATGAAATTTACCCATTTAACTTTTTTTCTTACTTTTTATTATATATATAGTATGAGCTATGGGCCAATGTTCACTTTTTCTTTTTCTTTAAATGTTGATGTCCATTTATTCCAGCATCATTTGTTGAAAAGACTAGCCTGTTGCTTCCGAATTGCCTTGGCACCTTTGTAGAAAATCCATTGACCGTATGTGTGTGAGGTTATTTCTGGGCTCTGTTTTGTTCCATTGTGTTTCTTTTTTGCCAGTGCCCTACTTCATGACTGTAGCTTTGTGTAATAAGTCTGAAAATTAGATAGTGTGAATTCTCCAAATGGGGTTTATTTTTTTCACCTTTTTGTTAGTGGTTTATGCTGTTTTTACAAAGTAATACATTATTGTATGAAAAGATTTGGAGTTTTGAATTGTGGTAAATATTAAAGAATCTTTGGAATTGGTGTTAATTTCTCCTATCTTCATTGCCTACCTGATCATAGATAGATTAAATTTAATGACTGAATGAATTTGCAGTTTAGTTCATTCTTATGCACGTGCATACATGGCACTGCTTGTCCCTTTTTTCATTCTGTTCTACCACCGTGAAGATTTAAATTAGTTTTTTTTAAGGTTGTCTGCTTCCCACACCTAATGGGTTTACTTGATCCTATAGCTAATATTGCTCTCAAATAGTTATAGTTATCTTGAAGAATTTCCAAAAGAAAATAAAATCTCTGCCCTTTGGTCTTAAGTTTTTGGAGTGTAAATGGGAAAAGCAGACAGAAGAAAAGCTTGTTTTCTCTCCTAATGTTCGGTAGTTCTTTGCTTCTGTAAGGTATTCTGGTGTGTGATACTGTGTATCTATCTGCATGAAAACAGCATTCCCATTTTCTCTTATCAAAGAAAAATCATGTTTGTTGGTTGATGAAACATAAAGTAGCTATTTGGCTGCTTAAAGATAAATGTGTTATTAAAAAGTAGCAAACTACTATTGTTGTCTTATTACTTCTATTCAGATAAAATGAACACCAGTGATTCAGATGACTAAGAGTGACACACTTATCCCTTCTACTTAATTGCAATGAATACAGTAAAATTTGTTCAGATTTGTGGTTTTCTTCATCTTGCTTATAAATCTTTTTGTCCATCCTTTTAGACTAAGCATTGATTTTTCTGGGTGTCATCATAATCTTTCAAAACTGTATTTTCTTAAAATGTGTTCATTCTCTTGTGATTTTACGCCTTTTGATTTTAGGGTTGAATTCAATACTATGTCTTTCAGAAGAATTGTATTTCTGCTGTCTTCAAGAAAGTCAATTTAAACTGAAGGATCCTTAGAAATAGCTGAGCTTTTTTAAGAGCCAAACACATTTGGCCTAATTTAGACCTTAAAAAAAAATCAATTATAAAACAAATCATCTACCTTAGATTTAGTTTTTTCCCCTTTTGTTTAATTTTCAGAATAATTGAAGTAAATCAAAATCAAAAGCAGGTGGAACAGGATATTAAAGTTGCTATATTTACATTGATGGTAGAAATAAATAAAAAAGGAAAAGCTCTACTGCATCAGCTTGAGGTAAGTTACTGTTAATGGGAGTATGTGGTAGTGATTTAATATATATTTTCTATGTATTGGTGAATTTGAAATCACAGATTTTTTCATATCATTGTTTTATGATCAGTAATATTTTCCATTCCCTTGTTTTCCTTTGCCAGGCTCCCCATTGTTAAGCCGACAATTTATGACTTTATAAAACTAGGAATGTCTTTTTTTTTTTTAATTTTACTCTTTATTGTACTGTAGCCTGATCAATGAGAATGAATCTACATTAAGAAAATTTAACCAAGGGCAGTGGGTGCTCTCTAGGAAAGAACAGTCTTATTTAATAGCACATATTTAATACGCTGTATGGGGTTTCCAGAACTTGGGCTATTTACGAAAAGGAAGGAAAAGACATTCATTCTGCTATGTCCAGTAATAATTGTTTTTTAAACCAAATTTGGTGTTTTAAAGATTATACTTTTTTTACTTAAGTTGATTTCCAAATACAGTAATTCTTATTGAAAGAATTTAAGCATTTTTTGAGCTTTTGACATACCCTATAAGGCAAATCTAAACTAAATTATTGAAAGCCTTTGTGTGATGTGTTAAAGAACAAAAACGCAACGGAGTAAATTTGAAGATCTAATTGGCTTTTTTGAGCTATTTCATGAATTGGGCAGCATCCCATTTAGCAAATAGGGAGTACTTTTAGTAGGAATGTCTTAATTCTTACTGTTAACATCCCAGTGCAAGTGGAAGACCAAGGAACTAGAGCTTCTGATTCTCAGTTTGCAACCTCCTCAAAAGTCAATAAAATTTCTCTTCTTTCTAGCGTTTTTTCAGAGAATCACTTAAGTTTTCCCAGAGGTCAGAAATATCCTAATATTTAAGTTATCTCTGAACTTAAATTAGACATGACAAAGCCATCTTCAGTCACTGCAGTTTTTCTCTTAATTCAGTTTAGCACATGTGTATTTCTGAATTTTGAAACCTACAGCAAGGATCTAGGTTCATAATTTATTCATAATATAAATCCATAATTCGAGTGTAGCAATTTTACTTTTAAACGTTTTTGGGGAGGGGTGGGGGTATCAGTTGAAAGCCCTATTCTCTTTCCCCTTCCTTGCCAAGTATAAGAAATTTTTGGATAGAGATCTTTAAAACAACTGAAGTTTAGGTCTCTTCACTTTTGATTAATCTGCATTCTTGCTTGTGTACTTCCTTTAGAAAGGGGGAAATCCCTTATAGAGAAATTCTGTGTTCTGCTTTTATATAGCTTTTCTGAGAGTGTGTTGACAACGTCGCTGTATAAATGGGCTCGCAAGGCAATTCTCAATAGACAAAAATAACATATCTTCTTTACCATACATAAAACATGTTGTCTCCCACATGTTATGACTGAGCACAGACCAGGTGCAATCAGGGCTAGAATGCTAAAAGGTAAAACCATGTGATTTACTAAACATGATGTGGTAACTTTTCTAGATTGCTGCATGGTAGGTACATCTATTTTACTTGTGGGTACTGAATTTAATAGGCATTTACTGTAGTATGGCTAATCTGCAGTTTTTGATCCCTTTTGGATATTGGAAGATGCATGAACAGAAATCTAAATCCCAGAATACATAAAACCAGATGACGGGGGTTAGGGGAAGGCACTGGTGGTGTTGGCTTTGACATTTGGTTTGACACAGTTGTTTGCTGCAGTAAGAGTGACCTTTTGTACTAAGGGGGAAAAACACAGGTATTTTTCAGTTTCTATTACTTGGGTTCTGAGAGGTGGTGGTTATTCTAATTTGGTAATCTGAAAATGACCATTAAAATATGTGTTATAGGCAGAACTAATTTGGAAATTATTTTCTTTTCAGAGCCTTGCAAAGGACCATCGCATGAAACTTATGCAACAACAACAGGAAGTGGCTGGACTTTCTAAACAGTTGGAACATGTTATGCATTTTTCGAAATGGGCAGTTTCCAGTGGTAGCAGTACAGCATTACTTTATAGCAAGCGACTGGTAAGATAGACTATTACATTTAATAAACCATCAAAATACAGAGAGAAACAATGAAGTGATTGGAATGCTTAAAATTCAGAAATGATCGTTTGTGCTTAAATGCCTTTCACCTGTTTCTAATTTTAATTGATCAAAATACTTTGGTTTTAAAATATATTTTTAGCTGACAGAATCATAGGTCCTTTGTGCATTTTTTGACAGGCATGTGTGCTATCATCGGGCATATTCACAGGTTAGAAGTTTAAGGGCATCTATTTGGAGTTGGGACATCATCTGGACTATAAAGCCTGTTCTCCCCTCCCTGCCCCCACCCCACCCCCAATTTCCGTTGGGGTAGGAAGGGTACTTCAGGAGCCAAGGGAGGTTCTGGCTTGGCCAGTTAGGTGACAGGGTTCCCGAGGTCACTCCAAGGGCCCTACTTGGGCCAGTGCCAGGCTTTTCCTCTCTCTCCAGTGGCTGGAGTCATCAATTTGCTTATCTACTACTAGGTTCCGGCTATCTAGAAGAAAATTGATCCAGGGAAGAAAACATAGCTGTCATCTCATGTTCTCTCTTTCTTCTGTTTCGCCCTGGTGTTGTGGTCCTCCTCCCAAGCTTTCCCCCCAGCCCCTACCTCCTATTTGGAGAGTCAGTTACCAGCTCCAGGTTGATATATCTATTAATTGTGATAGTTAAAAAAAAAAAAATTTGTTGCCATGTTTTTGGTGTAACTTAATCTCCCATATTTTAATCTCCCATTGCCCCTCTCATTTTGTTCTTTTTCAGGTTTTCACTTAGTGGCAGTTGAACTCAGTACTAACAATAATGATAACAGTAAACATTTCCTAATTGTCCGTAGTGTGGCAGGCACTAATTCTGAGCATTTTCTACATAATATTTCACTTAAACTTTACAGTTATTTTTATGAGATAGGTATACCTATCCATCTCTGTTGCAGGGATGAATGAAACCAAGGCACAGAGTTAAGTAACATGCCTTAGATCACACAAGAAGAGGGATAGCCAGAATTCCAACTTGGACACGTAAACCCAGAGACTGTGTTCCTTTTGTCAGCACTACATTACTTATTCTGTCAGTAGTATATGGTGATGAATATTTCAATCCATTTGCTACAAAATAGATTTGATGAACTATTTTGATGGTGGTGTGAAACCTTGCAACTGAAAATAAGGCCTCTGTACTAACCACATGAGGATTCTAGTTCAGTAGATCTGGAGTGAAGCCAGATTCTGTATTTCTAACAAGTTTCCAGGTGATGTTGATGCTGCTTGTCTGTGGGCCATGCCTTTAGTAGAAAGGGTCTAGAAGATGTTTAGTCACTAGAAGTCAAATCATATAAACACAGATTTATTGTTTGAAATCAAATATGACATCCAAATCAGTTTTCTGTTCCCCTACTCAATTTTTTGGAATCGGGAAGCAGAAATTTCCAGTGACCATTTTGAAATAAGGAAATGCACTTCTGGATAAATTTTTATAAACTAGGTTCAAATATTGAGTAACTTATTAGAAAACTGATTTGTAACTATTTCAGAAACTATTCCTGATAATTAATTGTATTCAACTCTAAGGATTTTTTTTCTTTTTTATGTCTCTCTATCTTTTGTCTTGTTTTTCCTTATTCATTTTTATTTAACTGCTTCATTGTCTAATGAAAAAGAACTCTGTACATATGTAGTACATATGATCTCTGTTACTTGTAATTTTCTAAAAGTAAAACAGAAAAGGGATAAAAGTAAAAAGTGAGAAAATTAGTTGTTTTTTTTTTTCATCAACTAGACCCATAATAAAGACTATTACTTCTTTACAGTGATCTTTTGAAATAGAGGGAGATTGTCATCTATGCTATTTAAAGACACAGAGAATCATAAGGAACCAATATTTACTAGATTCTTGATTGACTAAATGACTTTTTTTTTTTTAAGCCTATCCAAGTGGGCCTCGATGTATCACCAGAAGAGGATCTAATTAATAAAATAATTTGCCTGTAATGCATGCAGAGCTGAGACTTATGATTAATTTTACACATTTAGAAAGATTTCAAATCTCATAAAATTTTAAAATTGCTATATTGTACAACTCTGTTCTTAAGAATTCTTGTGCTTTGTAAATATATCCATGTTTACTCAGGTTATCCTTTAAATATTAACTTTTTTATGCTTAAAAAAGTAATACCTGTAGACCTGAAATTTCAAGCTTGGCCTGCAATTCTTAGTTCATCTCTTTGCTATAGGAATTCTATTCAATAAAAGATCAAATCCATTGGAATACAAAATTCTTACAGAAGTCTGGTTTTAAATATATTTTGAAACTTTTTCACAGTATTGGGATTCTTCTGTCATCTGTTAAACATTCAATTTATTCTTAAATTATTAAGGAAGATAAGAAATATTGACAGAAGAGAGACCAAGAGAGTAAAACAGAAGTCATTCTTTTTACTAGCAGTCAATATTTTATAATACTGGTGATTAGGAAACTAGTAAGGTATAAGTAGTAAAAAGGATTTCTACAATCCTTTCACTCCATTTTCCCCATCCCCCCATCTAATTAAGCTTTAAAGACCTTGTTGATGTTTATCAATTATCATTCCAATTCCTCACTTCAAATCCTCTGGGCTAAGAAAATATCATACTCTCTTTCCTTGGTACCGGTACCCTTTCCTGGAGTGACTTATTTCTCCTAAATAACTAATTCTTATCTTTATAGAGACTACCAGACTGTAGGTTCATTTTTCTTTATTCTTGGCAACCTTCAGTAACCAAGACTGGGTTAGATTCCTTTTCTCTGTTTACAAAGCCATTGTGCATATGTCCATAATAATACTTATTTTTATCTGCTGTTTTTACAGTTGCATATTTTTCTGTTAATCTCATTAGATTATACTTCTTAACAGTAGGAATTTCGTGCTTGATGTATAGGAGCTTAATGTAAGATTGATGGTGAAAAATAAGTTCCAGATAACATCTCCTGTCAGGAAGCTATAAGTATAGACAAAACTAATTTTTACAGGATTGGAAACTAAAAACACTAACTTTTTTTTTCTTTAAGTTTATCTTAACTTTCATAGAAAGGACATAGTATACAGCATTGCCATCTCAAAAGCTGTTCTGATATTTTTCATAATTAAAAATATTTTTTGTCTTGCTTTTTGAACAGCCAAGTTTTAAGTGTGAAATCTAAGTTTATTTACATTTAGATATATTTGAAATAATTAACAAATGTATTTAATGACCATTATTTATTATCTTTAGTTAGACTTTATGATTTCTCAGAATTATCCAAAACATGTCAGGAGTTTTGGCAAGTATAATGATGTGCATTTTAGATGGGTAATAATAATTTGACAAGAGAGCTCTTTACAGTGAATGGCGGTAAAATACAGTAGAAAAAAATATTAAGGAACAGAGTATGACCAAGTTTGATACTACTACTAGAACTTGCCATGATGATATAAGTAAATGCTTAAGAAAATTTTGTCAGAATGTAAATTGATAAGTGTAGAAAGAATAATGGACCTAAAGAAGCTCATTTGCTCACTGTCTTAGAGGTAATTCTTATAGAAGAAGTTATCAGTGAATAATTGGTAGGTAGAGGATTGATGAGGAATAGGCTTTGAGTATAATCGTAAATACTATTCAGTTTTTGTAAAATACCAATCAGTTAACAGAGTTGGAAAAGAGGTGAATTTAAGGTGGGGAAACTAGGCAGCAAAATTACCAGATGACGAAGATTAATATCAGCAATGGTGGGACAAGTTGACATCCTGAGCCTCCTGATATGATGCACTGAGGAGTGCACGTTATCATTTGTGTGGTATTCCTGACAGTGTTCTTTATTAAGTCTGATCATAAGGAAGTACACTCAGACTCAGGTTGAAGGTCATCCTACAGAATGTAAGGCCTGAAATCTTTAGACCCATCAGGTACATGAAGGGTAGGGAAAGATTAAGGAACTGAAGAGACGTGGCAGCTAAATGCAATCTATATTCCTTGATAGCATCCTGGAAAGACACTGTTGGGATATTTGGCGTTTAAATGAGGTCTTTTGATTGGATGGTAATGTCGTACAAACTTGCTTTCTGAGTTTAGAATTTGCTGTTTATGTCAGAGGATCTTTGTTTTAGGATATACTCACTGGAGTGTTTAGGGGAGACAGAACCTCATGTCTGCAGCTTGCTGTCAGAAGATTCTGAAAAAGACTTGTCATAATTGTGTTTATGGGTAGGAGAAGTTGGGCAGTGTTGTAACAAATGTGTTAATATATTAACAGTTGGGACATCTGGGTGAAGGGTTCTTTTCACTTTTCTACAATTTTAAAGTTATTTCAAACTTTTTCTCTTTTTTAAATTTTTTTTTTAGGTGAGACAACCCTTGGTTGACCTCACAGATTACAAGGACCTTGTCAGTTTACAATCCCTTATTTTTTACACCTACAGCACCTAGTCTTCCTAGGGGTCTCCTATTCAAGGAGCAGAGAGTAGTAGGAGTAAGGTCAAAGAAATAGCAGAAAGCCAGATTGCACAAGCCTTGTAGTTCATTATGAGGACTTTGGTTTTTAATGCGTGAGATGGGAAACCATTAGAGGGGCTTGAGGAAAGGAATGACAGAATATGATTTATAATAACACAGTCACTCTAGTTGCTGAGGATAGGTAGCTGAGGGCCAAGGAAAAGAAATAGGGAGACCAGTTAGAACCTTGCTGCACTAAGGTGGCTTTTTCAGGGTAGTAGCAATTGACTTGATGGGAGAGTTGGTAGGATTATCTATGTTTTTTAAGGAGACAACAGGATTTGCTGACAGGTTGAATGTAGGGTGTGAGGGAAAGAAAGGAATCTAGGACTAACTAAGCAGTAGGAAAAAGGATGTTGCCAATAATTGAGACGGGGACGGTTATAGGATGAGTAGACTTGAGAAAGATAGGAGCAGCTCCCCTTTTAGACTTTTAACTTCAAGATGCCTTCGAGACAGCAGAATGGAGATGCTGAGTGAGCAGTTGGAAATGCAAGTTCAAAAGTGAGGACCAGGCTTGAGATGTAAATTGAGAAGTCATTTAAACTGCAAGACTAGATGAGGTTGCCAAAAATATGTGGGTGTGAGAGAAAAGGGAACAGTTGAAAGACTGAGCTCTGGGGCATTCCAGGTATACAGTAATGGAGAGGGGAAGGAACCAGCAGTGGAGACTGATAATGGTACGTTGGAACCCAGACCTGTTCTCAGCAACCCCCAAAGTAGCAGTGGGTGAAATAAGGGGAGAAACCATGAGATAGTGTGCTAGAAGCCAGGGAATAACATGTTTCCGTGAGGGCAGGGTCCTGTGTGTGAAAAGCTGCTGAATGCCTGAGTGAAGTGGTTTCAGAAAAGAATTGGGGGAAAGGAATGGAGGACAATAAATAGAAATGGGTCTTTTGAAGAATTTTGCTATAAAAGAGCAAGGAGAAGGGGCAGTTGATGGCAGTAGAAAAGGAGACAGGAGTTGCGTTTTTAGCTGGGAAAAGTTAAAACATGCTTATGTGTTGATGTGCGTGATCCATCCAGTAAAATGGAGAGCTGGGTGATACAGGGGAGGGAGGGAAGAAAATTGCTGAGTAATGACTGTGAGTAAACCACGGGGGTTGGTGCTACTGCACAAATGGAAGAATTGTCATGGCCGTTTATTTAATCCCTTGTAATGAGAGAGAACACTACTATTAATAGATGGTGGAAGATTGTAGAAGGTTGTTGTCTGTTTTCTTAGTGAAATAGTAAGCAAGCAAGACCATTAGCCGAGATTGAGAATGGGGTTGATGTTGGAGATTTGAAGAGAGAAAAGGTTTGATAATAGTTATTTAGAAAAGTGAGGAGGTAAAATGACTAGAGAAATATGATAGCCATATTTCTCTTAGGGACCGTACCAAAATAAGTAGCCATGTATTTTGAAGTGAGATCAGTTTCTTTATCAGTCCAATTACATTCAGGCAAAAGTATTTAACTAGGGATGTGTGTCTGGGGAAAACATTTTAGCTCCAACGTTACTCCTGTCATAATTCTTGATGATTTTAATATCCTAAGGTAGATGATCTTTCTTCCCAGCTTACTTCTGATACCCAGATAGCAGTCCTCCCACAAACCCTAAAGGTCCTCTGTGCCTTTGCTCTTAAATTGTTCCCTGTCCTTCACCCTCACCTTATCATTACCCTCACCCTCTGTCCCTCAGTACCTCCTTATCCAGTGTAGATCCCAGGGTCGAACATCATAATTTCCTTGCATATGCCCATAACACCTCTTTCTCTCACATACCCCATTACACATATTCCCTTGCCTCTACTCAAGGACTGAGGGAGGAGTGGTTCCTGAGGACTGCGTGTGAAGGGTGGTGGGTGTTGGGATGACATGAAACTCAAAAGAACAGAAACAAGGAGAACCATCCCCTTAGCAGGCCTAGCTCTGGGCTGTACTTGTATTTTCTGAGCAGAGATTAATTTGTCTTTTCTGTAACTCATTAGCCACCTAATCTAAATTCTGAATCCTTCTTTAAAAGAGTAAATAAAAACAAAATGTGTTTTTTTTTTAGTTTTACAAATATTTAGTTGGTGTTTCTGTGAAGTTTTATTAATTTAAGAAAACCGACTTTAAACCTGTTACTTCAAGATACTTTTCAGTTTTGTATTCAACAGTATAATAACTGAGTTATACCTCAAAACTTTTAACATTTTGGAAAAAAAACTGTTATATGTCTACTTTTTAAAAAATTAGTTTCAAGTGTACAGGACATTGGTTAGACATTTATATAGTTTATGAAATGATCTCCCTGATTACTCTGTCTTCCCTCTGGCTCTACACATAGCCATTACCTTACTGCTGTCTGCATTCCCTATACTGTGCTCCCCATGTCTGTGACCCTCTATGAACTAATTCATTCTTCTTTAACCCTTCACCACTTTCTCCCAGTCCCCGCTCCCTTCTGGCAGTCACACAGTTGTCATCTATATTTGTGGGTCTGTTTTCAATTAGTTTGTTCTTTTTGTTCTTTAGATTCTGCATACAGGTGAAATCATATGGTATTTATCTTTCTCTGTCTGACTGAATTTCACTCAGTATAATGACCTCTGGGCCATCCATGTCTTTGCAAATGATAGGATTTTATTTTTTTAATGGCCGAATGATATTATATATAAGAACCATAACTTCTTTATCCAGTCATCTGTTGATGGGCATTTACGTTGCTTCCATATCTTGGCTACTATAAATAATACTGCCATGAACGTAGGAGTGCATAGTTCTTTATGAATTATTGTTTTGGTTTTCTTTGGATAAATACTCAGAAGTGCAATCACTGGGTCAAAAGGCAGACCCATTTTTAATTTTTTTGACTTTGCCATAGCGGCTGTACCAATTTGCATTCCCATCAACAGTATATGAGGGTTCCCTTTTCTCAACATCCTTGCCAACACTTGTTCTTTGATTTATTGATGATAGCCATTCTGACAGATGTAAGGTGATATCTCATTGTGGTTTTAATTTGCATTTCTCTGATGATTAGTAACCTTGAGCATCTTTTCATATGTCTATTGCCTATCTGTATTTCCTCTTGGGAGAAATATTTATTCAGGTCCACTTTTTAATTGTTTTTTTGTTGTTGTTTCTGTTGAGTTGTATGAGTTCTTTATATATTTTGGATATTAGCCTTTTATCTGATGTATCATAAGTGAATACCTTCTCCCATTCAGTAGGTTGTCTTTTTGTTTTGTTGATGATTTCCTTTGCTGTGCAAAAACTTTTTACTTTAATGTAGTCCCATTTGTTTATTTTTTCTTCTGTTTCCCTTACTTGAGATATATCCAGAAAGAAATTACCAATCACGATATCAGAGAGATTACTGCCTATGTTTCTTTGTAAAAGTTTTATGGTTTCATGTCTTACATATAAGTCTAATCCATTTTGAGTCTAGTGTAAGAGTCTGATGTAAGAAGGTGGTCTAGTTTTATTTTTTTGCATATATTTTTGCAATTTTCCCAGCACCATTTATTGAAGAGACTCTTTATTTTACTCCATTGTATATCCTTGCCTCCTTTGTGATTGTTAAATGAATGTATAGACATGGATTTATTTCTGTGCTCTCTTTTCTGTTTCATTGATCCATGTATCTGTTTTTATGCCAGTACCATGCCGTTTTGATTACTGTAGCGTTGTGTAGTTTAATATCAGGTAGTGTGATACCTTTAACCTTGTTCTTTCTCAAAATTGCTATGGCTATTTGGAATCTTTTATGGTTCCATATAAATATTAAGATTATTTATTGTACCTCTCTAAAAAATGCCATTAGTTGATGGGGATTGCATTGAATCTATAGATTGCTTTGGGTTGTATGGACATTTTAATGATGCTGAGTCTTCCTACCCATGAGTACAGTATATGCTTCCATTTATTTCTGTCTTCAGTGATTATAATTTTCTGAAAAACAGGTCTTTTACCTCCTTGGTTAACTTGATTCCTAGGTATTTTGATGCAGTTGTAAATGGGATTGTTTTCTTAATCTCTTTCTGAAAGTTTATCATTGCTGTATAAAAATGCAACTGGCTTCTGAATATTAATTTTGTATTCTGCTACTTTACTGAATTCATTGATCAGTTCTAACAGTTTTTTGGTGGCATCTTTAAGGTTTTCTATATATAGTATCGTGTCATATGCAAATGATGAGAGTTTAACTTCTTCCTTTCCAATTTGGATACCTTTTATTTTTCTTGTCTAATTGCAGTTACATGTCTACTTGTTATAATTTATATATGATTGTGTTGGCAAACATAATAGAGACCATTTTTTTGTGTATTTCCCGGTAACTTAATAAATTATATGCCTGATAAAAATATTGATGTTTAGTTGTCTCTCTGCTTTCTTCTAGATTACATACCGGTTACGGCACCTCCTTCGAGCAAGGTGCGATGCTTCCCCAGTGACCAATAATACCATCCAGTTTCACTGTGATCCTAGTTTCTGGGCTCAAAATATTATCAATCTAGGTAGGCCATTATGTACATTTTTCTCAAGTGCCATTTGTTTCTAGAACTCCTAATGATTATGATATGTTATTGAAAATGTATTTCCTTCTACCCCCAAAATGTTTTCATTATCGTGTTTAGAAAACATGGAATTTTCACTAGTATTTTATTAATGTGTGTATATGTGTGACATATGAATAAATATAAACATGTAAACGTGTATGATATAGAACATCATTTTTATCACATTCTTCATCAACCACCAGTATTCCTTTTGATGACAGTTTTGGGATCATTGATATTGTTTCAAAACATTTAATTTTCTACTGTTGAAGAAAGCAAGCTTTGCCTTCTGCTTGGATCAACCCTATTAGTGGTGCCTTTAAACTCTGTAAGTTGTAAGCCAAAGTATTCTGTCAGAGAACTGATATTGAATGCACTGTGAAGGTGTAAGGAACTTGAGAAATTCCATATTATTAATACTAAAGAATCAGAAATACTTTGTGGGATTGTTTTTAGTACCAGTGTCTGATTGGCTTGTTTTATTTCGATATACAACAGAAGTTCTCAAAACATAGTCAGAGGCTCCTTCAGGAAACCACAGAGGTCTCCCTTTTTCAACTACATATCTCTATGTGGCTGGAATTTCTTCATATATTTTAACCTATAAGTGATATATTGTGACAGATAATGCAGAAACAGAGTTTAGCTATTAAGCCAGATATTTAAAGAGGTTTTCAAAAATGTAAAACAATGCCACTCTTCATTAAAATTTTTTAAAGTTATTTTTCATAAAATATGTATTATTATGAGTTTATTACTTTCAAATGAATTAACGAGTAAATTTTCTAAAATTCTTTTTAGTTTTAAATATGGTAAACTTTGATAGAACCTTCGTTAACAAGAGCTCTTTGGGGCCTTCTATATTTAAGAGTGTAAAGGGTTCCTGAGATCAAAAAGTTCTTTGGCAATTGTAAAGTTTAGCAAAAATAGCCTTACAGAATGTGGCTTTTCACTATTAGAAAAATGTGAGAACTTAACCCCTTCTCTTTGATTAGGTTCATTAGTTATTGAAGATAAAGAGAGTCAACCACAAATGCCTAAGCAGAATCCTGTCGTGGAACAGAACTCACAGCCACAAGGTGGTTTATCTTCAAACCAGTTATCCAAGTTCCCAACACAGATCAGCCTAGCTCAATTACGACTCCAGCACATGCAGCAACAGGTAATGGCTCAGAGACAACAGGGGCAACGGAGGCCAGCACCTGTGGGTTTACCAAACCCTAGAATGCAGGGGCCCATCCAGCAGTCTTCCATCTCTCATCAGGTAAATTTGGAAGCAGGCCTGTCCTAATTTAGATAATTATAGTACAATTGTATTCAGCAGTTCTTAAAATAACCAAGACATTCATCATCCATGATTAAAATATCTGAATTTACAAGAATTTATCACGTTGAGGATCTCTGATTTAACTCCTAGGTTTCAGGCCTTCTCAAAAAAGAATTAATGGTTTATTTAGCTGATACACCTAATTCCATCTGTTCTTCATTGTCTTCAAATTATAATAGAAGATAAATGATTGCATTCCTAAACAACCCATGCCTGTGATTGAAAATCATACTCTATATGTTCATAGGGTCCAAGTAAATTTAAAGGATTGGTTCTAAAAATCGCTCACATAACTTCCTATTTCTTCTTCTTCTGAAGATTCACCATGTACTCTGCATGGTTAAAGAGTTGAGTGATACAGAGATAGAATACATAATTATATGACTGCATATAATTGGTACAGACCTACATCTCTCTGTAGTTTAGCAATATACAGTATATTGTACTCCAATAGACCTAAGTTTGTTAGCACTGTCAATATTTTATACATAATTTACAGCAATAGTTCTTTCTCCTGAGCCAGATTTACTCCTGTGGGAGTACTTTCATTTAATATGTATACGTTAGTTTTTCTAAACAGTGAATGGATGTTAGAAAGACATCTATTATCTTGCATGGTTATACACGGTTGGGAACTGCTGACCTAGAATAAAATCAAAACATATAACAGCAAAGGTACTGAGAGTGAAGATAAGGATGACTGTTTCAGTTTCCTTAAGAACTCAACTGGTTTTCTATTCTTTTCCTTTCTATATCTTGCAAATTAATAGATTAAAATTACACTGATTTGCTATTTTTTAATGCTCATAACTAGTTCCTGATCTTACTCTTTCAAGTTGCTTCCTTAGTAACAGAGTTTTTGGAAATTACCTCCATCAACTATTACAGTTTAGAAAAGGCAAAAAAAAAAAAAAAAACACTAAAAACAGTCATCTCACATTGCAGGGTTGACATCCATTCATTCCTACACTGATGTCTCACAGAGCACGTTACTCTGGCATCAAGTGTCACTTCTTGACTGACTCAATATGAATCTGGGTAGGGGAATGAGAGTAGAGTAGCAAAATCTTCTACACTACCTTTATTCTTCTTTAAGGATTATTTTGTGTGCTTTTCTCCTTTTTGAAATTATCATTTATATAAATTTAGAAATTTTCCACTATAATTTTCTGTCTATTTTTCTGTTTGTGTTTCTGTAATATAAATCCCATCAAATCACAAAATTTTAATAGAAGAATGAAAAACAATTGTTATGGCTTCAGGCTTTTTGCTTCTGTAAAGTTTTGACATATCTCTATTTTTCTCTAATATTTTTCTAATCTTCACCCACAGAATTTCCCTTGGTCTTGAAACATTATCAAAATATTTTTTTGTTGGGTCTATAATTGCTGGCTACTCTTGAATGTTACTAAGGGTGAACTCAGTGCTAACTAATTTGTAAGAAAGAAGAGAGAGAGAAGCAGTGTTACCCGTAAAGGAAAAAAAACTCCAAAAATGGGAGAAGCAAAAGAAAAGAGGGCAAGGCTATCTACTTTATAGCTATTTGCCTCCATCTGTCAAAGTTTAAGGTGTTGCTACTTCAACTTTATCAATTCCACATTTATTTGTCCATTTGAGAATGTGAGAGTTAATAGTTCTCTCTGTGAGGAATTCTAATCATGTACAGTTAAGATAGCTTGAAAATAAGTATTTGCAATAAGTTGCCAGCTATAGAATTGGATAGTCAAGATGAGACTAGCATATCAGATTACCTTTTTTAGAACACTGGTCTCAATTTCCAGGGCCAGCCTTTATGAACAAAGAAGACTTGCTGTCCCAGCCCTTGACCTATCCTGTAATCAACCAGTGTTGTCCTTGAAGGGTTCCTTTCAAAATCTGTTTTGCTTTAGAGAAACTCATCCTCTAAGCTGTAATTAGTCAGTACCTTAATCAGTCCTCAGCTAAACACCAGGACATGTTTTGGTAATGATATGGCAGACTAGATTTGAATTAAAGCCTTAGTGCTGCCTTTTACTAGCTGTGTGACTTTTTTCAAGTTATCTAAGCTTTCAAATGGTTAGTGTTGTAATTTGTAAAATGAGGGAAGGGTATTAATGAGATAACATGTAAAATGCTTAAACACAGTGTCTAGCATATAGTTTAATCTCAATAAGATCCAAAACTCATTTACTTTTAAATGTTGCTAATACTAACCATTTTTATTATTAGTGATTTATTGGTTAAGAGTGTAGACCTTGGAGCCAGAGAACTTGTTCAGACCCTAGCTCCATCCTTTACCATCTTTGTTAATCTTGGACGAGTTACCTAAATTCTCTATACTTCAGTTTCCTTTCCTGTAAAATAGAGGTAACCCTCGCCTCACAGGATTGTTGTGAAGATTGAGTTAACACATGTAAAGCACTTATAAAGTAGTACTGTCATGTAATAACTGCTCAATAAAATGTTAGCAGTTACTATTTTAGGAGGTTTGAAGAGGGCAATTCTTTGCAGAAGATAACCATCAATGACATAGAAGGATTCCAAAGACAAGTTTTCCCCACTTCTCACTGTGGCCTAGGTTCATTTCTGGTATAATCTACTTATGATAGTTGGAAACCCCTCTCCCAAGGCTCTTTCCTAATAAAACTCATGTTTTTAAATTGCTCATACACATTCTGGAAGGCTGCCTCCTTCCCCCATACCCTTGTTGTAGTATTAATAAGTACTTCATCTGTGGCAGCGTTGCTGTCTTTCTGTAAAAGTTATAATAGAGTTCTCTATGATTTGTCTTTCAGGAGGTGATTGTCACTGAATTGGTTTAATTTCTTTTTTCTAGCAACCTCCTCCACGTTTGATAAATTTTCAGAATCACAGCCCCAAACCCAATGGACCAGTTGTTCCTCCTCATCAACAACTGAGATATCCACCAACCCAGAATATGCCACGACAAACTATAAAGCCCAACCCCCTACAGATGGCTTTCTTGGCTCAACAAGCCATAAAACAGGTATATATTTTCACTTCTCCTCAGTTGCTTATTCTCTTTCTCTCTACTTCCAAATCACATTGAATTTATAGATAAAGCAACAGTTATGAAGGGCAAGAGCAAGTTTTTTTAATGAATATGAATTACAAAGTTCATTATAGACAGACATGTAGAGACAAGGTTAAGAGAAAGGGTCTTGATGCTTTGCGATTAACAAGAGAAATCAAGTCACTTTATGAGTGAAGGCCCAGAATAATCAATGAGTCACAGAAACTAATTTTTATAATACCGATATGTGTAGCTTTTAAATGAGTACATTAAATTTCCTAAAACCAGAAACATTATAACAGAGTTCACATTCTGCAAAATGGAACAATAAATGAATCTTTTAAGTGTTTCAAGGAGACCTCCTGGGAATAAACAGAGTATGACATAGTTTTAATATGGAGTACTTGTGCATTTAGTAAAGTTTAATATTTATGGTTATATATTAAAATAGATACAATTTAATATTTATATTCGTGTCTTCAGGTAAAAATAATTTCTAGGTATTACATTAATTTTTAAAAAGTAGTTCCCTTACTGCTTTGTCTTCTGTAAGCATTGTCTACAGTCTTTCCAGCTTAAGACGTATAGATTGGTTTTAGTTTAATTACTTTGCCAAGACCAAAATAAAGAGTATGATACTATTTCTATAATTCTGTGAGATTGAGTTTGATCAGATGTTTGGAAAGTACACATATAGTGTGTGTCTGTGTAAAATTTATACCTATCTCTGTTGAATCATTAGAGGTGAGATGAAAAGGACCCAAGTTTGGTCTTAAATTCTGTTTATTTTCCTTTAATTTTGTAGCCTTGTGCATGTTTATTCTTTTAAATCTCATTTGCCTCAACTGTAAAATAAATACTCTGCAGAGTTGTGTTGAGACTTGATGCCAGTGTGTATAAAAACACCTAGCACACTCTGCATACTCAAATGTTTACTTTCTGCATACTCAAATGTTTACTTTCCCTCTTACTCATTTATTATTTTTAATGGGCAGACACACACTGTAAGAATGTTTTAAAAACTTTTTCCTGGTGAGAAATCTAAACATGAATGAATAAATGAAAAAAACTAGAAAAAAAAATAGTGGTTTGAATTTGGAATTGGTCTTAAGTTGGTAGTTTAATTTAATGAATTATAGTATACTTATACAGTTGGAATACTTTTTAGCTGTTGAGAAAATATGGTAATTTATATATGATCTCAGTGTATTATATGGGAAGAAGCATGTTACTGAATTTTTTGTAAGGTATTCTCATTTCTGTGTGTTTTTTTTTTTTAAATCATGTACCTGGAAGGATATACATCAACCGTAACTGACTATTCCAGGGACGGAAGGAGGAAGGGGTACCAGCAAAGTGGGGTGGGCAGGGATGGGAGAGGTGGATGGATATGAGGGGTGAGTCAGTAGTAAAGATGACATTCACATTCACAGGTCTTTACATAGTTTTTTCAGTGGACTGTATAAATTAGAATGTTTCAGACACTATCGCACTATATAGTGTCATCCATATATGATGGTATTGTGTTTGGGATAATTTTGAGATAACTCTTGGTTGCTTTCCTTTTCTTCAGTTTTACAGTTTTATTATGAAATTTTTCAAACATGACAAGTTGAAAGTTGTATAGGGGCTAAATTGCTTTATTTGCCTTCTTAGTTATTATGTATATATCCGTTTATCCATCCATCAATTAGGCCTTATTTTCTGATGGGTTTTGATGAAAATTATAGATAGCAGCATGGTTCATTTCTGTGCACTTAAGCATTCCTCTATTAGCTTAATGTGTTTATCTCAGCCTCTAACATAAATGAAAAAGTTTCCTCATATGTTGATGCTTAATTACCTGTTCAAATATGAGAAATGAGTAAAAAAAAAATATCTGAAAGCTTGAGTCTGGAGCTAGTGTTTGATGAATGAGCTTTCACTCTAGTATTAAGGCTACTAGGCATGCTTATTGGGAGAATCCCTAGTATCATCATTAGGTCTTACTTCTTAGGCTGGTCTAAGAAGATCCCAAAGGATCTTTCTTCTCCCTAAAATGCAAGGTCTGGCTGCTAGCTGAAGCCAGCTGGGGGAAGAAGATTGGTAGGAAGCCAGCAGCCGAGTGGGTGGGAAGCTTGGCATTCAGTGTGTGTGTGTTTTCTGAATCTTTATTTTCAGTTCGGCTAAGCCTGGTGCCTTTTGGTCTAAAGACACTGTTTTACCTGTCCCAGAAAGTCAACTTTCAGCCTTTTTCTGTGGAGGTCGAGGGAGTTCTTGTTTATCTTGGGGTAGCCACAGGTAGAGTAGGAAAGGAACATGGGATTTAACACTTTTTAAATGGACTCTCCACTTATCTTCATATTTTTAGCCCTGGCTTCATCCTTCATGCTTCTATTCTAAATCCCAACCTCTTTGGGGTTCTGCAGTGTATGCTGATTTGCTTCTGTTTTCCTCACTGCCAGCTTAGGTTTCCACTTTATCAGATTCGTTAAGTTTTTTGCTATCTGTCCGTCTGCTTTCTAGCTTCCAAAATGTGGTTTCTGTTTTGTTTGCTTTATGAGTGAGTGCCTTTTAAAAAAATTCCTTTTAACCGTTATTTTAGTTTCAGGTATATTAGGTAGGGACAAAAGAAAATATATGTTTTCAGCCCTCTGTCTTTACCTTGGAGTTGCTGTGCATTTGTTCATATTTCTATTCCAGCATGTATACATTTTCCAAGATTGGTACTGTGGTTTTCTGGTATGTACTGTTTTCTTCTTATAAGAATAATTGCTTTTTATTTTTAGACAGGATTAATGAAAATTATGCTTGCCTGTGCCCTCTAACTTTTCCATTCAAATTTCAATGAGCAGAATATGTCTTCTACTTTGCATGTAGAACAGTGATTAGGTAGACATTTTCTGTCACACACCTGTTGACAGACAACCTTTCTTCTTCTTTCTATTGTAGTGGCAGATCAGCAGTGGGCAGGCTCCCCCATCAACTGCTAACAGCACGTCCTCGACTCCTTCCAGTCCCACCATTACAAGTGCAGCAGGATATGATGGAAAGGCTTTTGGTTCACCTATGATTGATTTGAGCTCACCAGTGGGAGGTTCTTATAATCTTCCTTCTCTTCCAGATGTAAGTATACACAAAATTTATATGAATATGTTTGGAAAATTTTATATGAACTTGAGTAAAAGCATAGTTTTGTTGAATTATAGGTTGTTTGCATGTTTGTTATTTAAATTAAATATATTTACCCTCTAAATTCTAACTTTATTAGTATGACTTTTTAAAAAGTCTTTCTAAAAGCTGAAAATAAAACGTAGACAAATCTCCATATATAAGTTGATACTTGTTTTACCTTTTTTTATATCCTATAAGGTTAAGTAATTATGCACAAAAAAATTTTAAGAAATATCTTGTAAGATTGTAAAAGAATTTTCAATTTTTCATTGTTTTTCAGGTTACTGAGATCAGTTAATATTTCCTAATATTGGCATCGTTTACCTTATTAGAGTTATTTCATTTTTTAAATAATTGTATATACTTCAGTGGGTAAAGTACATGTATTTTTCATACATAGGAAATACATAGGAAAACTTCCTTTGTCTCATATAATTTTGTTTAACTTTTACATTTACTCTACAATGTAAGTAACTTCTTACATTAAGATCTGTCAAATCCAGTTATTTCAATACTCACTGAAAATTATTGGCCAACATATTGCCAGGAGAATATTAAACATAAATGACCCGGTGTACCTTCCTCTTTCTCAACTGTAAAATGACCCACAGAAAGTAAAATTGACCTTCTGCTCTTTTCTCTGTAGTCTTCAGATATAGGTGACCCTTTGTCTACCAGCCTTTCTCAACTAAAATTCGTCATCTGAACCACAACAAAGAAACTGATTTGATTGGCTGTTTTCTCAGTCTTCCCGAGGATGGTTCATAAGTAGCACCATTCTCAATGCAGAGGCGAGAACTAAATTCATTATATGCTGTCTGCGCCCTAGGACTGTAGGACTTCATTTTCTTAGAAATGAAAATCCTGGTTGAGAAAGGCTGCAGCTATATTAGAGAAGTGAACTAGATTTTAGTCACAAAGACATTTTTGAGAAATACATGATGGTGTCTATGTAAGCATGAAAAATGCTTGCATCTAAAGTGCCAAAATCTTATTCAGTAGAAGTTTATCAGTATTTCAGCCTGGCAGTCAATTAGGAAACAAGAATTATTTGCATACTATTACATTAAAGCAAGAATGTATGAGGGATCATTTTTTCCTACCACATGGTAGTAATGTTTTTTAGGTGACGTTAGTGTTTTGGAAATGTGTCAGGTATGCACTTGCTCCACCTATCTAGTGCATACCAGATCATCAGTTCTCGACCTGTGGGCCAAGGACACAGGGGTCCCTACACCCTTTCAGAGACTCAGGGACTCCACAAGGCCCTTTCTGTGTAAGACCAGATTTCCTTCCTATTCTTCAACCAAAATCACATGTCAAAACAGATTGAGTACAGAAGCAGATATAAAAGAATGCAGGTGGCTGTTACTAAACAAGATGCAAAAAAGATTCACAAAAATGTGAAATTGTGCTGCTTTTCTCACCAAGTTTTTTTTTACTTAGCTACCTTTTGTTATTTTGAAATTATGTTAATATTTTAGGGTCTATTTTTTAAGAATGTGAATAACACACAGTACTCTTTTCTCTCAGCTCATGACTTCTGAAATAGTGCGTCCTCAGTATATTTACTAAGATGGAACATTAAGAAGGGTGAAAGCTCTTTTCAAGATTGTTTATGGAGAAAATATGCATTATAACTTCTCGTGATATTTACATGTTTTATTATTTGATAATTAAACTAGCAAAGTTTTCTTATAAATTTAAAGTAGCTTTTAAAGTGCAAAGTCAGAATGCCATAAAATAATTTTTTATTTTTATTTTTTTTTAAAGATCGACTGTTCAAGTACTATTATGCTGGACAATATTGTGAGGAAAGATACTGGTACTGATCATAGCCAACCAAGACCACCCTCAAACAGAACTGTCCAGTCACCAAATTCATCAGTGCCATCTCCAGGACTTGCAGGTAAAGTGGACTTCTTTTGATTTTGCAAGTGTTTTTCCAGCTTTCATTCATCTTTTAATAAAAAAAAAAAAAGTCCCTTTCTTTGTTGGATAAATAAATGGGTCTGAGTTTTTGGTACTATTTAAAATTAATATACTGTACTTTCAGAGTGGGAAGCAGAGGTTAAACCTCTGTACCTTTTCTGTTTCAGCATAATTTACAGGCATTGTATACTCACAGGAGAAAATTAGTATTATACTTTCTCTTTTCGATAAGCTGCCTATGATATAGCCTCATTTTCTGTGTAATTTGCCTAGTGTTTAAGGATTTTTTTTAACATACCTATTCATTTCCTCCAAGAGAAAAAGAAGCATTATGACTAATACTACTCCCGGAGACCTTGGCAAAATTGGTGCTTTGGCTAAAATAAGGAAAGAGGAGAATTTAAGTAATTCTCCAGTCACATAAACATAAGGCAGTTACACAGTTTAAAAGGAGATGCTTATTTAAAACGTTGACAAACTTAACATAAAAAAAACTGGAAGGAAATTTTGACAAATGTAGCAGAAGCTGTTTATATAATGAATTTATTCAAATTAATAAGGAAAGTACTGAATATTGCTAAAGGAAATTAGTTACTAATTCCCTAAATAGGAAATACATGTAGCCAGTAAAATGTGTTTGTGGGATGTTCAGTCACACTAGTAGTAATTAAAAAAAAATTAAAAGATATAATTTTTAACTACTAAATTAGCAAAGATATAAACAGTGAAAATACTCATTGATGAGAATGTAATGAACAAAGTATTCACACATAACTGGTGGGAGTATAACTCGACAAAACATTTCTGGAAACCATTTTGGCAGTATTACTAAAGCTAACTTTATCCAGTACTGACTCTTTGCCAAGCACTGGACAAAGAACCTTATGTACATTGCCTAGTAGAATATTTGTTTCAGTGTCTTCTGTTAATTGATCTGTAGTGGATATCTTTTTTGGACAGCTTTTATGTCAGCCCTTACACTTTTTATTGCTTTTGTAGCTTTCACAGGCACTAGTATCCTCATTGAGATCCTACCCTAGTTATTCTTAAACAGGGGACATTCTGCGGTGTTTGGAGACATTTTTTATTGTCATTCCCCTGGGTGGGAAGTGTGGAAAAGGTGCTACTGACATCTAATAACTGGTAGAGGCTAGGGATGCTGCCAAGCATCCTACATTACACAATCAGCCCCCACAATAAAGAATCATCTGGCCCAAAAAGTCAGTAGTCCTGATATTGAATAGCCTTGCTAATCTGATAGAGCTCAGACTGTGCTAGGAGTGTTCAGCAACTTTATTATTTTATGTAATTTTATTATTATATGTTCCCAATTTCAATGTAGTACTAAGTGAGCACATTCAGTAGGATTTAGATACATAATTATTAACTCATTTTAAGAATGTGTATAATTTCCTCTTCTTTAGGACCAGTTACTATGACTAGTGTACACCCACCAATACGTTCACCTAGTGCCTCCAGCGTTGGGAGCCGAGGAAGGTAAACTGACTTTCTCTAGGTAGAAAAATCTCTAATTGATTACTTTTGCCTGAGCACTCAGTATGCTTTGGTATTCAATACATTTTAAATTTTCTTTTTTACTCAAAAAAAAAATATTAATAGTTATTATATATTATTATGTTAATTTAACAAACTGGTTAAGTAAATTATAATTTTATCTTTAAAGATACAATAATATTTGTTTACATGTTGGAAATAGGAAAATATCTTTGACCTTAGCATAATAGCAAGGAAAAAATAAAAATGAAGTAGGTACAACATACACTGTATAGGAACATCCACAAATACAAACTTAGGGAAAAGAAACAATAATTTTATACTAACTTCAGTTTTCTCTGACTTTTCTAATGACCGAAGATTGATTCTAGTTTAAAATAAATAAAATTACAGTTGATGAAATTCTTTTTTAACTTACTGTTTTGCTCATATTCTCATTATGCTTAGGGATTTCTCCTAGATCTTAAACCTAGTTCTTAGTTTCTAATCATAAGGAAAACATTCTCTGACAGGAAGAGGTTTGGATTTAATTCCATGAGAACATAGTGGCTATCTGTAAAAGATTTTTGTCCCACTATGTTTTTTAAATTGCAGAACATCAATAAATTATGTTTCTAGTTAATTGTCTTCACACTTTGTGACAATAAATCGTTAATATGAGCCTAGAGATCTCTTTGTCACTGACTAGATAAGAAAATGAGAAAGCCTAAAAAAGATACTAGTTCTAAAGTACTGAATCTGGCTGCACAATTTTAGAGCCTCAGAATATTGAAGTCAGTTGTTTTTCATTCTTATCTTATTTAAATTTATTTAAATATCTTTCCAGATATATAAGGTAACCAGATAGGTTAACAGAACATTTTTTATACATAAGTGAAACTTTTACATACAGCACTTGAATTTAAGTTATATATCATTTATTACTGATGTAACTTATTCAGAAAGCTATGTTTTGTTTTGAGATACTGAAGGTAGTAGTCTTAGATTTTTTTTCCCTCTCTCGTAGCTCTGGCTCTTCCAGCAAACCAGCAGGAGCTGATTCTACGCACAAAGTCCCAGTGGTCATGTTAGAGCCAATCCGAATAAAACAAGAAAACAGTGGACCACCTGAAAATTACGATTTTCCTGTTGTTATAGTGAAACAAGAATCAGATGAAGAATCTAGGCCTCAAAATGTAATTATATCAATGATTGCTGTACTATTCCTATTTGGGGGTAGAGTGAGAGAAACTTTTAAATAGCTCATAGGTGGTTAAAAGTGTTATTTCAAGTCAACTTAAAGGTTAAAAAGTTTAAGGAAATCTCTTAGTAAATTAAAACAAAAAGATGGGAAATGGAGAGGAGTTTGAAAAATCAAATGAGGAGGTTGGTCATTTAAAAGAGAAGATGGAATAAACACATGGAAGGTAATTGCCAAAGAAATAATATAAGGACCCTGTAACTGAAGGGCATGAGCATTGAATTGAAAGAGCCTAACAAGTACCAGAATATTTAATGAAAAAGGATCAATCATGTATAAAATTAAATAAACATTTTTAAACATGTGTGCCAGGTCACAGAAAATTTAATTTTCATGTACTTATTCTCGGGAAGATGTTTGAGAATATGATTCATCAAAAATGGAGTAAACCAAGAAAGGGGAAGATATAAGACCCCATCAATGGGATCTAACACAGGAGAGAGGCAAAGAAAAGGGTAGCCGTAGGACAGCACCTCCTCCAGGATATGCTGTAGCAGGAGTACAGAAGACTCCATAGGAACGTGTGTAAGGGGAGAAAAATGCTAACAGCATTAAGAAGCATTTTATTAACCCTGTTGGAGATTGTGAGAATGACTTAGAGATAGGTACCTAGAAAACAAGCAAATGAAATAAGTAAATAAGATGTGTGTAATTAACTCAGTAAAAACAAAAAGGTAAAAAAGGAGTGTAGTCATAGTACATTCTATGGTTATGCCATGAACAATATATAGTTTTAATGATGTAAACACTTGAATACAAATTTCACTAAAAACTAGGCATAATCAGGAAAATAACCTAAATATTTAACCAAAAATTGACTTTTCATGATACTTGAACAGTGCAGCAATGTTTGACCATTTGGACTAGAAGCTGGATATAGCTATATTAGTGCATACAAACTGAAAAAAAAATGCTTAATAATTATGTGAAGAGGATGGTATGAATGGGTGTGTGGCTATGCGAGTATAAGGAGGGGGTGGAGAGTCGAAGAAAATCTAATCTTTTATAGTAAAGACTATAATTTAAAACTAAAAATATGTTTAAAATGGAAAATCTGAGAAATTATGGTATAAGCGTATTATTTAGAAATACAGAAGTAAATAAAAGCGAAATACCAAAAGAAAAAGCTAAATAGTTTGAAAATGCTTGCCTCCAAGGAATGAGATTATGTACCCATGATTTTAACTGTCTGTGGTTATTTCTTTGAAATTAAAAAAAAAGATAACAGATTTTGTTAGTGATTTGAAATTAACACCATCCTAGACTCTAACATAAAATTTAGATATATCTTGAAGATATTAATAGCTCTTGTAAAGGCAAAACTACGTCTAAGAATTAAAGCAGTATACATTTCTGTGAATGATAAAAATTCTACACTAGGCAAATGTTGTGTCTAGGTATAATTTAAATTAACAGCTCCAATAAAATGAACTTATAGTTTGTATGGTTGACTTCTATACTACCCACTTGTTCTGTCATTACTGTAGCAGATTCGAAAATTCTTCCTGTATTATCCACCCCCTCTTACTACTGATACTCTATTTTGATGATACTTTTAGTAGAGGCCCATCTTCTTTACCATTAGAGACTCTAGTACACTTGGCAGTAGATAAATTCTGTTCTTATGCATATTTATAGACTCCTTTGAAGTAGCCAGATGCCCAGGACAAACCAGTGTTTGGTCCAGGGTTGCAGTAATGCTAATAAACTTGCAGAATTCCAGTTTTAAGAAATGCATACACTTTTTCTATTACAGACCAACTACCCAAGAAGCATACTCACCTCCCTGCTTTTAAACAGCAGTCAGAGCTCTGCTTCTGAGGAGTCTGTGGTACGATCAGATGCCCCTGATAGCACAGGAGATCAGCCTGGACTTCACCAGGAAAATTCCTCAAATGGAAAATCTGAGTGGCTGGATGTCTCGCAGAAGTCACCTCTTCATGTTGGAGAGACAAGGAAAGAGGATGACCCCAATGAGGACTGGTGTGCAGTTTGTCAGAATGGAGGGGAACTCCTATGCTGTGAAAAGTGTCCCAAAGTATTCCATCTTTCTTGTCATGTGCCCACATTGGCAAATTTTCCAAGGTAAGGTAATACTTACTTCCCTGTCCCACATTCTTTCACTGTAAATAATAATAGCAAATTTATCATTGTAACATAAAACCTTTATGAAGACTTAAAGTCCACTTAGCACAAATGGATACTTCAAAACCTTCATCATATAGTTTCCCATACCCTGCCTCCCCATTCCTTGTATCTCTCTCAAAAACCTAAACTGTCATGAAAACAAAACAAAACAAATTGGCCCTTTAAGTTATTACAAGGAGTTGCCATAAAGAACAGTGGCCCTTATGCACAACTGCCACAACTTATTGCATCTTATTTTTCTGGGCACGAGCTATACCATTTAAAAAACAACTCAAGCAAATTCTCAGTTTCTGTAAGATGATGAAGAAACATTGAGTTAATTTCTCAGTTCTAAGAAGGCGATACTACTTAAAATCGAATTTCAAACTTAAAGTTGCAAGGATAGTACCAAGAGTTTCTTTTTTTTTTTAATCATTTGAGGGAAAATGCCAGTTGTGCCTCACATCAGCCATAGATTTGTTTATTTTGCATATGTAATTCATATTCATTTATCTAGACTAATACTATCACTTAGGCCCTTACATTGTAGTCATACTTTCTCTTAGCATGGTACTATGTACACAGTAGCTATATGGTAAGCGCTCATGCCAAATTTAAAATTTATGCCAAATAAATCTGTATCGTAGATTGCATGGAGGAGGTGGGAAAGGGCTTGGTGAAGAGAGAAGTGATGAGTTAGGAATTCATATACTTTATCTCCCAACAGTGGAGAGTGGATTTGTACTTTCTGTCGAGATTTATCTAAACCAGAAGTTGAATATGATTGTGATGCTCCCAGTCACAACTCAGAAAAAAAGAAAACCGATGGCCTTGGTAAATTAACACCAATAGATAAAAGGGTAAGTTTTTGAGTACTTCCATCCCTAGACTGTTGTTTTCATTTGTTTTCTTGTTTGTTTTTGATTACATGCATTAATTGTAATTCCTTTCATCAAAGAGGTTGTATGTATCTTCAATCAAATTATATACTGACTTTTTTCTTTAGTATTTTTCCCCACAAAAGTATAAGAATCTTAACTAATATTTAAAGGCAGACTATAACTTTTTTTTAGTTTAAAAAATCATAATATTATACATTTTCTAGATGTTGAAAATATTTTATCTGAATAAGGTAGAAAGTGTATCTTTTGTGTCATCTGGACCTTTAAATTTAGTCTATTTTTAGTAAATTTCTGTTCTGTTTTATTTCTACTACAGATAGGTTCACTTCCTCAAAATTTGTTGAAAATTGGCATCAGAGAAATGGGTTATTTTTTTACTTTTCCTGGAAATAATCTATTCTGGTAATAGGTTGTACCTCAAAACCAGCTAAAATACTTAACTGTAATTTACTTTTAAACCTATGAAATTAACACTTCTGCATTACTAAAGAAACTCCTTTGCTCGATTTTGTTATACTTAATTGTATCAGTATGAAAGTTGTCATGCAAGAGGGGGCCCAGATAGACACTACCAGTACCACAGGGGCTTAGGCCCATAAGTAGAGGAGTAGCAGAGTGTGTGATAGAACCATCTGCCTTCAGAGAAGAGGCCTTTGGGCCTGGACACGCCATGGAAAGGGCTCCACCCTTGGATCTCTTAACATACATGTGTTCTTTCTTTATTAAATTTAATATAAAAGTTGAAGAGATAAGTGGAAATTTATTTTTATAAAGAACTTCAAATGGGTTTCTAGTGATAATACTTTTGTTCCTATAATTTCAAGGACTGCTCTCACATATAACATAAACCACAGACTGGTCTTAATTGTTATTCCAGAACTTTGAGCCCCATGTCATATATTGTTATTGAAAATAAGCTGTGACATCATTATTGTTATTTTATTTATTTTATTTTTTGCTTAGAAATGTGAACGCCTACTTTTATTTCTTTACTGCCATGAAATGAGCCTGGCTTTTCAAGACCCAGTTCCTCTAACTGTAAGTATTAATGTCATTTCGTGTAGTTTTACACAGTGGGTGATTTTTTTGAAACTTGATTTTTGAGACTTTAGTTTCTGTACCCGTTTTCAATAGTTTCTTATGTCTAATCCACTCTGAAAGCTTATTCATACATACTAAATGCTTTGATCTTAAATATATTTTAATGTTAACAAATTGGCCCCAAACTTTATTCATTTCTCAGAAACATTACCTGCTATTCTCTGGGATGATTTCTGTCAGTTGTCTCTGTCTCAGGAGGTTTAGGCATATATTCTAAACTGTTGGGGAAAAAAAAAACCTTCTACTGGAGATAGAGACCCCAAAAATTCTGTACATATTTTGATTTATAGGTCCAGACTTCAAATAATAAGTAGACTTTAATAGTAGAGGGGGAGGGAGGGGTGTGTGTGTGTGTGTATTAACTATTGACTTCAGAAAAGTTTGTATTGGAAGTTTGATATGACTTTAATGAATAATTTTAGAGTGCTGAAAGTACTAGTCAGTATAGGCTCTATTCTCTGATGTCTAAAATTTCTTTACGCATTTAATCTATTCTATAGTTTGATAAATTTTAAAAATTTAATACAGGTTAAAAAAAGAAAACTAGCTTAGTAAATAATGTCTTAGTAAATGAACTTCTCTCTTGAGAACAGGTTTTGAGAAGTTGAGATAGTTAAAGGAAATGAATACTTTCAGGGGAAGGACCTTTTGTACCCAAGAGGCAGGACAAAAATGTCAAAGAAAAGCAGCTTACAACACCAGTAAAAACTTCATGACTTAAAATTGTGACCTAGAATTTCATGCTTTTTATGATCTTGGCTCACAGTTACATTTGGTGTCATAACAGCAACAAAATAGCCCCCTTTTTTAAAATATGTATTATCACATTGGTCTTTATAAAATTCTATGAGGTTGGTAGAATTATCCCTACTTGATAAGGTTCAGCGAAGCTAAGTAACTTTAATCGGAGTGTGGTGCTGAATAGCAGAGCTGTGGTTCAAACCCAGATTCAAAGTCCATTTGCTATGATACATGCAGCAAAAACATGAAAGATCCAACTAAGAATGATACTTTTTATAGTAATTTCTTTTTGTTTAATAAGGAGAATAGAAGTATAAAAGGGAAAATGTAAAAATTTTTTCCATCAAAAGCGGTGAAAACTTTCGAAAAATGTAGCACAAATATACTTTTCAGTGTATGAAAATAAAGAGTTTATTTAGGACCAGGTAGAATTTAGTTATTTGTATTATAGTATCTTACTTATTTTGAAAGGTGCCTGATTATTACAAAATAATTAAAAATCCAATGGACCTGTCGACTATCAAGAAAAGACTACAAGAAGATTGTTTCGGGTATACAAAGCCTGAAGATTTCATAGCTGATTTTAGATTAATCTTTCAAAACTGTGCTGAATTCAATGAGGTGAGTTGGGGGTGCTAAGAACCAATAGCAATATTGAAAGTAATATTAAACCAAATACTTTATCAACAAAATAAGGAAGTTAAGAGATCTATTTATGCTGGCATAAGTTTCCAAAAGTGAGTCAGAGAATAACTTTATCCACATTTCTATTCAAAGGTTTATTATATGATAAGTGCAGATGGAAATTATAACCGACAACTTAAAAACAATTAGAATGTATTTTTATCTAGCCTAAAAGTATTGTTTTTTAGTCTCACCTTTGTTTCTTGTAATATGACACTTCCATACTTTAGTCTTTTTTGATATTGACCTTAAAATATTAAGGACATAGTCTAAATAGCTCTAATTTTAAAATTTTCTCAAAAATTTTGTCATTTGTTAATGTATCTAAATATCAAACAGCCTTTTTGTTCACGGTTGGTTCCATTTATTGGATACTCATTTCACAGTTTCACAATTTATTTAATTTGTTTTAAAAGTACCTATTATGATTATGATATCTTTTTAATCTCTGGTAATCTTCCTACCACTACCACCCCCTTCTAGAATAATTCAGATAAGTCAAAGATATATTTACTTTATATCACTGACATTGCATAAATATTTTCTCAGAATGTTCCACTGATATTTAGAATCTCAAGTTAAAAGGTCACAAAATGCGAGGTACTTTTATTGACTGTCTAAAATGATGGTATTTGTTTCTTAATTCATATTTTTATTTTTATCCAACAGCCTGATTCAGAAGTAGCCAATGCTGGTATAAAACTTGAAAGCTATTTTGAAGAACTTCTAAAGAACCTTTATCCTGAAAAAAGGTTTCCTAAACTAGAATTCAAGAATGAATCAGAAGATAATAAATTTAGTGATGACTCAGATGATGACTTTGTACAGCCCCGGAAGAAACGGCTTAAAAGCACAGATGAACGCCAGTTGCTTAAATAAGGAGCACCATTGGCATGTGCTGGTTTTTAGATTTTTTTTGTTTTCAAAAAACATTTTGTCAGTAATTTAATATCATTACAAAGAAGAATTTGTGACCACTCTGATCTATAAGTTTTGATGTTTACTAGACTTTGATTTTCTTAATGACCTATTTCTTGAACCTTATTAAGCAAAAAATGAAAAGAGAAGGGAGGGAGGAAGAAAGGAGAAAGGAAGATACAAAGACGCATCAACAACAAAATAAGACATTGTTCCCACTTCCTGGATTTCAAAACTAATCTGGAGCGTGATAGCTACTGTAGAAAGGAAATAGTTTGTTTGAACTTTAAGTTGAAAATTTAATGTGGTTTGGATGTGTGCAGTAATCGATTTTTAGACAATACCACTGCCCATTAATTATGGCCCAGCTGTGAGTTAGGTATACTACTATGCGTAAGAGCAGTTCTCCATGAACACGGATGGTAATAAGATATCTATCCTAGGATGCCTACTTGTGCAACAAAAAAGTAGATTAGATGCTATTAAGAAGGCACCTAATAGCTGATCATGTAAGATGGAAACTGTTTTAAAGAAAAGGCAGGAAAACAAATGTTTGGTTTTTATTTTTGTTTCTTGTCTATAGAGGTGTTTGGTATAGCAGATTTTCGAGGCCATTTTTTCCATACATTTCTAACTTCTTCCACTGAGGAAGTAAGTGGACACTTTTGGTTTTGCTCTATGTCTGTGTGAGGTTTTGTTGTTTGTTTTAACTGTGCCAGGTGATCCTTTTATAACAAAACTCATTGTTTGCTGTATGACTTTTAGTGGAACTGCCCAAAATATGAAATACAGCAGTGTGCGCAATATTTGATGTGAGGATTCTTTAAAATATACCCAGTTGGGCATTAAATGTAAGTTCCCCTGAAAGGAACTAGTTTTTGTGATTTTCATATGTCTTTATAATTTGGGATGAAAATATATTGTGGAATTTAGGAGCAGGCAGTTAGAGGGAATTATAATGAAAATGTAATTTTTTCTGAAGCATCTGTTTCCTATTTTTAAGAAACAGAACCTCAAATTGAATCTTTCATCTGACTTAATTCTGAATTTCATTTTCATTCTTCTGATAGAGATACAGAAGACATATCTTCTGAGAACAAGCATATTCTTTCTTAATGGGCCAGACCTAGCTAGTTTAACTGACATGCATTTATTTCTTTTACTTATTGTTCAGTGTCAAAGGAAACTAGATTAAGATAGAAGAAAAGTGCTGTGCTATTTGCTAATCTAACATTTGACAAAATACTTACACCTGAAATTTTTTAGTTTTCCAATTTAAATCTTTATAAAACATTAATTAGTTGAGGGAATTTTTCTCTGTAGGCTCACAGAATAAAAATATTGCCGACTTCAAAGGAGGTTATCTTTGGATGGTGTCATCTGCCATAAATTAAAACTAGAAGACTTGTATTTATCTATATGGCACACTTTCTAAACTAGACAATTTGAAAATAACCTGTGGCTAATTTATTGGATTTTCAGATATTGCTAAAGATAAAATATAAGAAAATAACTCAATAGCATTAGCTTCTCACTTTCTATATAGTTATTTCTTATCCATAACGTGTCAATTATGTATTAATGGATAAAAAGTCTTAATCATTTTTCCAAATACATGTTCAGGGTAATTGTTGTTTGTGTTGTTTTGAATATACATTTGACGTCCTCCAAAGACTGAACAAATTTTGGTAACAGTGCATATACCATTATTTTATTTTATTTTATTTTATTGTATTTTTGCTCCAGCAGCTGTGGGACTTTTACTAGTAAGTTTATTGTTGGCATCTTAGATTACTGTTCTTCTGACAGTTTGTTCTTCCATACTTATCTCCTGAGTTAAAAAAGCAACACAGATAAATTTTGAAGAGGATCATAAAGGGAAGTAGCACTAAGGAGAGAGAAAAAATAATATCTGAGCCAGAATTTCTAGTAATGTAGCCAAAACTTCCCGTTATACTCAGTGCCATATTAATCTTTTAAAACAGTATTTCTGTTTCACCTTTACCTTTTTTTTTTTTTTTTGCTGAATTAAAGGCAGTTGGGAACCATCTTTCCTATAATCATACATAATATAAATTATATTAAAAGTACTTTTCTCTCCAAATAGCCTTCAGCAATGGTCTTTAAGATTAAAGTCTTATGACTTTATTAATAAGTGTCTATGTGCTCAGGTGGATCCCAGTAAGTAGTTCCTAAGTTCTAACAGACATAAGAGAAGCCTGACTCTATCCCATGCTCATTTAGAGAGCATGCTCTCAAAAGTTCAGTGCAATTCAAGCAGCCTTGACCTAAACTTAATTCAGTGTTTATCTCGGATCAAAAACTCCAAGAGATTTCCCTCTGGTGGAACCAAGAGCCCAGTGTCATAGATACAAGACACACCCTATACTGAATGTGACCACATGATCTCACCTTAAGCTTGGGCTTATTAACGAGCAGATGATGTGGGAGCTAGGATTTACTCAGTCCAGCTCATCGAGAGCTTTCCCAGGTACCAAGCATCTGATCTTCCTGGCAATAAGGAAACCCAAGTACATAGTCAGAGACTTATATGGCTATGACAGAAGTATAAATGGACTGAGATATAGGATATTTAAAATATATTTGTACATCAGCATCTAGCAATGCTATCATTTTGTCCTTTGAATTAGCAGGCCTTATCTTTTCTCAATGGAGGGATAGGAAATTGGAAGTTGCTAAAAGGAAAATATCCTCTTCCAAACTCAATAGGCTCCACATTTTACTGCCACACAGTAGCATAGTTGCAACATAACTTAAAAATACTTTCAGAAAGTTTCACTCTGTGGTCAAAAAGGTGAGTATACAGCTCATTGCTCCATTTATTAATTTGTATATCAAAGTCCTATGATGTTGCAATGCTCAGACTTTTAAATTTGGGTTCCATGGTAAGACCAGTTAGACAATGAAAGGAGGAGGAGTGCCTCCTTTTGCTGAGGCCTGATCCACAAATGTGAATCCCAAAAATAAGTTACTTCATGTGAACAAGAGGTTTTTAGGTTTAAATAGAAGATGTACTCATTTTTCTGTGTATCTCTATTTGTTATGAAAGAGAGAAGTCAAGTAATCTGATTAGCCATTAAAATATGGGCATGACCATGAGTTCAACCATCCAATTTCGTATTGAAATAGAGCCCTTTTAAATAACCATGTACATATTTCTTAAAGTATTTTATAACTTCATGTAAATTAATAGTTAGTATCTTTTTACAGACATATATTGCCCCTTCATTTTTGGGTGTGAATTTATTGTCATAATTCACATGCTGATGGCTCATGTACCTGAGTGGGAGTAATGCTGGCTAATTAGATCACAGATTTCTTTCTTCATGAAAGGTTTGCTTACTGTAAAGGACATCTGAGACAGTAGTCTTTGTTTCTTTGTTTAATTTTAGGGGGCTAACTGGTGCTTTGGTTTTAATAAAAATTAGTTTCAATGGATTTTTACTGTGAATATTTTACCAAACAAGGAATTTTTAACCAAAAAATCACTCTACGTCATTCAGTAGAATTTTAACTAGCTTGAGTCTCCCTTCATTATTGTCTCTGTGTGTTTCTCTATAACATGGATACATATAGGGACAAGCTACTAGTCCAGAAATAATAGGAAAACTTTTAAGTAGTTCTTAACGCATGTATTTCACCTGTCTTAAAAAATAAACAAAAAATAATCCGACAGTAAGAGAGTGATAAATATCTTCAATTGTTGATTCTCCCTCCCAACCCCCAAAAAAGAGCCCCAAACTTCTGAAAGTAGGAGAACCAAAGATGCTATACAAAAATTATACTTGTCTAAAAGCTGTTGTGGGAGGAGGATGCTATAAAATTAATGGGGACTTTTACAGGTCACTTGGAAAGTTTGTTAAATTTACCTTAAAGATTGGAAAGTTTTGATTCTCAGAAATTTACAGCTATTTAAAAAACTCAACTTTTGAATATTTGAATACTATAGATCTTATTTTGGGGATAGAAACTGCCTTGTATTTGATTACTAAAAGTTTTTAAATAGAATAATTGCATTTTAATTTGAGTATTGATAAAAAGCCTTCTTACAAGTTACAAGTAAAACACAGCAAAATTCTATTTTCCCATATTTTCAAGTTCAATATGAGAAAAGGGCTGTTTTAAAGTTGCCAATGAAAGAACATCCAAACTTGTGGAAAGCTTTATAATAATTTATTTTAGGCACGATTTGAGGACTTGCCTGAAAGATTTCAACGGATTGAGAAAATGCTCAGAGAATGGCAGTTTTACAGCTTATTTCATTCATTTAGAGTCAAAGGAGAAAACATAAGATACATGAAATCCATTGGTGCTAAGATGCAAGAGTCAGGAGAAGGAAAAATGGGGAAATCCCTAGGACTAAATAAAAAGGAAAGTGGAGAAATACATGCTTCCTTTATATTGGTGGGTACATGGTTGTTAATAATATTTTCCGCACTTAAAGATGATACACAGGCAACAATATAACAATGAAGAGTTTCATGGCCTCCTGCTCCGGTGCCTGTTGTTGTGCCTTCAGGGAGTCTGGAAAAGAAAATTACTCTGGCATTTCAAAGGTATGTTATCCTAGATACCTAAGAACAATAGACAGAACTCAGGCTTGCAAGGAAGCTGTAGGCCTGGGGCATGGCTACCTGCCATCACCTGCCCAGACTATCAGCCGATCCTGAGTGGTTACTTTTGGTCACTGGCTTGCCAGGCCAAGTAGGCCCTAAGTTTCTTGAGTCTACTATGTCACCTCTTTGTTGTATTAGGATACTTGTGAATTCTTTGACCATGTTCCCTAATTCCTCTAACCTCAGGTGAGCCGGAATATTCAGTCAGGAATCTTTCCATTGCAGATGCTGAAGCCCAGTTTTGATTGATTGGGGGAAGAGGATAAAATCCATGAATCAACCAGAGTCAAGCACTTTTCACTTGGAGTGGGAATGTGCTGACCTGAGAAGTAGCATTTCCCCCAAAGAAATTCAGTGTTCACGAAAGAGGAGGAATTGCCATAAGACAGGAACAACAGGCTCAGCGGGCCACCAGGTGCCACATTCAACAATGACGCTGGTTCTAATCCGATTATATTGGGGATTTGCTAATGAGGGTGTATGTTAAGAAAGCTCAACATATAAAAAGTCTAAAGGTTTTGGAATTCATATTACAGAAGAGTTTTTTGCCTTTATAGACTATGCTTTGATTTGTGGAAACCGAATTCCTTCTTTGTGTAAAAATATTAGATTCAGACAAATTCAACTTCTGTCCTATTACATAAAACAAAATATGCTTGTACAGAGATTCCGGTTAAATTATTGCTGTTTTAAATAACCTCAACCAGTATTGTCTTAGTCTTTTCATAGGCTGTGAAACCAATCCCAAAAAGTTCTTACAGGTAAGTGACTTAAAATTTGTTGACTTTCATTTCTATCAATGACTAAATACTTAATAAGGTAAGCAATACACATGCATTTATCAAGGATTTCTCAAATTTAGTATTCAACTAAAGTTAACAGAGTTTGCTGTGGACTAATTTAGTGTCTCCTAGGAAGCCTGGGTGCTAGACAGTGTTGGACAACATTGTAAAGTTCCTTAAGCCTGGATGCCCCCACAGCTATTGACAGTTCCTGAAATTTGGGAATGTGCTTGAACGCCAGGTTTGTCGTTGGTCGACTGGTTTTCAGTTCTTGCTGTACTTTGGTTTTAATTACAAATTGCTGCTAATGTCAGCTTTGGGATTTTTTTTTTTTCTTTAAGTGTTGTTAGTTTTCATTTACAGTTGGCATACACGGTTGTATTAGTTTTGGATGTACAACATAGTCATTAGACATTTATATACTTTATGAAGTGATCATCCCGGTAAGTCTAGTACCCATGGCACCATACACAGTTGTTGCAGTGTTATTGCCTGTATTCCCCATGACTTTTTATAACTGGCAATTTATATTTCCTAATCCTTTCACCTTTTCAACTCTTTTCCATCTGGTAACCATCAATTTGTTCTGTTTTTATGAATCTATTTAAATTTTTTTAGATTCCACATATAAGTGAAATCATGGTATTTGACTTACTTCACTTAGCTTAATACTCTCTAGATCCATCCATGTTGCCACAAGTAGGAAGATTTTTTTTTAACGGCCAAATGATATTCCATTGTATATATGTACTACTTCTTAATCTGTTGGTAGGCTTTTAGGTTGCTTTCATATATTGGTGGTTGTAAATAACACTGCAGTGAACATAGAGATGCATATATTTTTGAATCACTGTTTAGATTTCTTCAGAGAAATATTAGAAGTGGAATTGCTGGGTCATAAGGTAGTTCTCTCTTTAATTTTTCGAGGAACCTCCACACTGTTTCCCATAGTGGCTGCACCAATTTATAATCTCACCAAAAGGGCACAAGGGTTCTCTTTTCCTCCACTTGCTAGCCAACACTAGCGATTTCTTGATTTATTGATGATAAATCAGCCATTGTGAGAGGTGTGAAGTGATATCTCATTGTGGCTTCAATTTGCATTTCTCTGATGATTAGTGACCTCGAGTATCTTTTCATATGTCTATTGGCCATCTCTGTGTTCTGGAGAAATGTCTATTCAGGGCCTCTGCCCATTTTTTAATCAGATTGTTTTTTTGGTGTTAAGGTGTATGAGTTCGTTATATATTTTGGATATTAACCTCTTATTGATGTATCCTTGGCAGTATCTTCTGTTCAGTAGTCATCTTGTTTTGTTGTTGGTTTTCCTTGCTGTGCAAAAACTTTTCATTTCGATATAATCCCATTTGTTTTATTTTCTTTTGTTTCCTTTGCCTGAGGAGATATATACAAACAAGTAGTACTAAGAGCAATGTTAAAATGTTTACTTCCTATGTTTTCTTTTAGGAGTTTTATGGTTTGGGGTCTTAAATTTAAGTCTTTAATCCATTTTGAGTTTACTCTTGTATATGGTGTAAACATATACATAAATAGTTTCTTTTTTTTTTTTTTTTGCATGTACAATAAATGGTATTTCCCAATACCATTTATTGAAGAGGTTATCTTTACCCCGTTTTATATTATTGTCTCCTTTGTCATAGATTAACTGACCATATAGGCGTAGGGTTGTTTTTGGGTGCTCTATTCTGTTCCATCAATCTTTGCATATGTTTTTATACCATGGTGAGTTTTTTAATGAAGTTGAATGTTTTATTTTTAAGCTGTTTATTTTTCTGTAAGGCTGTTGCTTTATTGTATTAAAATAGCAGCAGCAAACATAGTATTTTCCAAAATTAAAATGATATTGTTTGTTATCTGACACTGTACAAGTAACAAAACTTTTCTCCACTGCCGGTTATTTCCAGTAGACAGATCATTAAGTATTTTGACCCAATTCCGAGATGGATGTAAGTTACTATATTGTGTAAGGTTGTTTTTTTTTTTAAATTAATTTCAAGTATATATCACATTGGTTAGACATCTATATAGTTTATAAAATGATCCCCCCAATTGCTCCTTCCCTCCCCTGACCCTCCACCTAGTCAGCATATTAATGCTAACTGCATTCCCTATGCCATGCTCCCCTTCCCCATGACCATCCATCAGCTATTAATTTGTACATCTTTAGCCCGTCACTCTATTCTCTAAGTCCCCCAAACCCTCTTCTACTCTGTTTGACACTAAATTGTCCACTATATTTGTGAATCTGTTCTTGATTAGTTCGTTCTTTTTATTCCTTAGATTCTGCATATAAGTGAAATCATACAGTGTTTATCTTTCACTTAAATACCTTCTAAGTCCATCAAAGCAATATCTTTTTCCATCCCCTCCCTTTCCATATGTATGGGTTTTGTTTTCTTTTCCTTTCAGGCACTCTATCTTTTGGTTGGAACACTTAATTCTTTTCCATTTAAGGTACTTATTGATAGAAATGTAGTTGTTACCTTTCTTTATTCCTGTTTATGACACATGTTTCTTCTTCTTAAATAAGTCCCTCCAACTTTTCCTGTAAAACTGGCTTAGTGGTGATAGATTTCTTTAGCTTACTTTTGTCTGGGAAGCTCTTTATTTGTCCTTCAACTCTAAATGATAGCTTTACTAAATAAGTTATTCTTGGTTGTAGATCCTAGGTCTTCTGTCAAATGTTTTTTGCCAAGCCCTTCTGTCCTGCACCGTTTCTTTAGAGAAATCAACTGCCAATCTTATGGCTTTTCCCTTATATATAATTATTTGTTTTTCTCTTGCTGCTTTTAATATTCTTTCTTTGTATTTAACATTTTAATTATGATGTGTCTTGGTGTGGGCCTCTTTGGATCCCTGATTTTTGGAATTCTCTGAGCTTCCTGGGGTTTTATGTCCATTTCCTTCACCAGGTTAGGGAAGTTTTCCATCATTATTTCTTCAAATATCACCTCAACATTTTGTTTTCCTTCAGGTACCCCTACAACATGGATATTTTTACCTTTAATAGTGTCTCATAGGCTCCTTAAATTATTTTTGTAGTCTTGGAATCTTTTTTTCTTGCCATTCTGATTGAGTGTCCTGATTGACTTTCCTGTCCTCTAGATAGGGCATTTGAGCTTGTTTATTCTCTTTATTCTTTTGTTTATTCCATTTAATATATTTTTCATCTCAGATAATGTATCCTTCATTTCAGACTGGTTCCCTTTTATAATTTCCATTTTTATGTTTATCTCTTTGTGAAGTTGTCACTGAATTAATTTATCTACACTTCTCAAAAGTTCATTGAGCATCTTTATAACCAGTGTTTTGAACTCTGCATCTGTTAGATTACTTGACTCCATTATATCTGGATCTCTTCCCTTCTCATATGTTTTCTGCTTCTTTGTCTTCCCTTTAAGGCTGCCTTTCTATGTCTGTTCCTATGTACTAAGCAAAGCTCCTAGGTCTCCCAGTCTTCTTAGTGTGGATTTGTGAAGTGTAGGTGTCCCAGTGGCACAGTCCAGAGAGGGGTTCAGCTGCAGGCCAAATTTAGCCCAGGCCTCTGTCCCTCTGGGGCCACCTGTTAAGATTCAGCAAGCAATCCACAGATGCTGTGCTTACAGTTCCCTCAAAGGCCACACCAGAAACCGAGGCCAGCTGCCTCCAGTGTGAGTCCAGGTGCTGCTCAGCAAGGATCGCCTGACTCGAGGACACATTTGGACATGTCTTGGGTGAGGCTCAGGGTGAGGAAGGCAGGATTTCAGGGAATCCTCTGGGCAGAGTGACCTGTTACCCAGTTCGATGACATCATGGCTATGGCGGCATTGCGTGTGGGGCACTGGTAGGAGGGAGGGCTCAACAGAGAACAATGGATGCCGCTGGCGCCTCTGCACCTAGCGAGCCTGCCCTCGGCCCTCACTCTCACACTGTCTCCTCGTAAGCCCCTGGTGCCCCCCGTACGCCGCCGAGTGGGCACGGGCGCGCAGGGCGGGCAGGGCCGTCACCCGAAAATGCGCTCGCGGGCGCGGTCCCTTTAAGAGGCGCGTCGGGCGCTGCCAAAGCCTCCGCCTGGCTCGGCCGCTCGGGACGCGCAGCCCGCGGCGCCGCCGGGTGCCCTGCCGCTGCCGTCACCGCGATCTCGGGTTTCTCCCGCTGGGACGGCACGTCCGTTCCCTCAGACCTGGCGGCTTCTCCCTGCCGCGCTTCCGCGTTCCGGCCGCCGCTTTGATCGGGCCGCGGCGGGAGGAGCGGGCGGCGGCCTCGCGCTGAGTGAGGTCACGGCGAGGTCGCCCCTCGTTTCCCTCGTTTCCCCGCAGACGGCCCCGCAGCACCTGGCCGTGGCGGGGGTGCCCGCGTGCCTGCCGCGGCGGCCCCCAGGGACGGGCCCTGCTCCAGGGGAAGAGCTTCCCCGGGGCGCCCAGAGCGGCCGCTGCAGGTCCCCCCCCGCCCCGCCCGTCCAGGAGCCGCGCTGGGCGCTGCCTGGCTTGGCCTCCTCGGTGCGCACCGTGTCCTCCTCCCGTGCCCCTCGGCCCGGCTCTCCTCGCCCCGGGGGCCACCGTCCCCCAAGCTCCGAGGGCAAGTCCTGCGCCTCCTGCCGCAGCGGCCTCGGAGACAGCAGGGCGGGGGGACGCGCAGCCTCCGCTCTTTCCAGGGCGGTTCACCCTGCCCAGCTCCGGGGGACCAAGTAACCGGCCCCGCAGCGCCTCCCGAGCGGTGGGAAGGCCTCACCCTCTGTCCCCTCGTCCCTTCCGGTCCCCGTGGATGTCCGCGGCCGTGAGCGCTGCGTGGGCGGGCGGCCCCGGCCCCGGCCCCAGTGCCACAGCCTCAGGGCCACAGCCCGCCCGCAGCCCCTCAGCGCCGCCGCCTGTCCGGGCTGCTGCGGCCTCGCACTGCAGTTTGAGGCCCGGTAGCGCGGTAGCTCCAGCCTTGCTCATCTTCCTCAAGGTGGTGGTGTGGTTCCGCATAAATTTTAGGGTTATTCGCTCCAGTTCCGTGAAAAACCATTGGTGCTTTGCTGGAGATGGCATTAAACTCATAGACCGCTTGGGTTGGTTTGAACGTTTTAATGACAACACGACCTGTCCATGAGCATGGTACATCCTACCATTTATTGGGATCTTGTTTCTTTCTTCAGTGTCTTATAATTTTCTGTGTACAGGTCTTTTACCTCCTGGGTTAGTTTTCTTTATTTTTTTGATGCAATTGTAAATAGTATTGTTTTCTTAATTTCTTTTTTTGATAGTTTATTATTGGTATATAAAAATACAACCAACTTCCAAATATTAATTATTAATTTAGAAGTGATAAAATTCATTTATCACTTCTAATAGCTTTTGTTTGGAATATTTAGGGTTATCCATATACAGTATCATATCATCTGCAAAAAACAGTTTTACATCTCTTTCCAATTTGGATGCCTTTTTTTTTCTTGTGAGATTGCTGTGGCTAGGACTTCCAACACTATGTTGAATAAAAGTACTGAAGGTGGACATTTTTTTTTATTCCTGATCTTAAGGAAAATGCTTTCAGCTTTTCACCATTGAGTATGTTAGCTGTAGGTTCGTTGTGTGTACAGCCTTTATTATGTGGAGGCTTGTTCCCACAATTCCCACTTTGAGAGTTTTTATCAAATGGATGCTATATTTTCTCAGGTTCTTTTTCTGCATCTATTGACATGATCATATGATTTTTCTTCATTCATTTTGTTTATGGACTGCATCACTTTAAGTGATTTGTGGATATTGAACAGCCTTGCATCCCAGGAATAAATCCTATTTGATCGTGATGTATGATCTTTCTAGTGTATTTCTGAATTTGGACTGCTAACATTTTGTTGAGGTTTTTTGCATCTGTTCCTCGAAGATATTGGCCTATGATTTTTTTTTTTTGAATGTTTTTGGTTTTGGTATTGGAGTAATGCTCGTCTTGTAAAGAAGTTTGAGAGCCATCCTTCCTCTTCAGTTTTTTTGGAATAGTTTAAGAAATATAGGTATTAATTCTTCTTTGAATGTTTGGTAAACTTCACCTGTGAAGCCATCTGCTTGGGTCCAGGGCTTTGGTTTATTGGGAGTTTTTGATTACTGAATCCAATTCATTAGTAGTTATCAGTCTGGTCATATTTTCTGTTTTTTTTCTAATTCATCCTTGGAAGATTGTATGTTTCTAGAAATTTATCTCTTTCTTCCAGGTTGTACAATTTGTTGGCCTATAATTATTCCTTCTATTTTCGTGTGATCATTTGTATTTCTATGGTGTGCTTACCACCTCTCATTATTTCTGATTTTATTTATTTGGGCCCTCTTTTTCTTGATGAGTATGGCTAAGGGTTTGTCAGTTTTTATGCTTTCAAAGAACCAGCTCTTTCATTGACTTTCTATTGTGTTGTGTTTTTTTTTAACTTTTATTTCCACTCTAATCTTTATTATTTCCTTCCTTTGGCCTTTATTCTTTTTCTAGTTCCTTTAGGTGTATAGTTAGATTGTTTATGTGAATTTTTCTTGTTTCTCGATAGACCTGTGTTTCTATAAATTTCCCTCTTAGAACTGCTACAACCCCATAGATTGTAGTTCACTTTCATTTTTCTCCTGATACCTTTTGATTTCTTCCTTGATCTTATATTACCCTATTCACTGTTTAGTATCATGTTACTTAGCCTCCAAGTATTTGTTTTTCAGTTTTCTGGTAATTGATTTTTACTTTCATACCATTATGATTAAACAGTATGCTTGATATGATTTCAGTCTTCTTAAATTTATTGAGAATTGTTTTATTGTGGCCTAACATGTGGCCTATTCTGGAAAATGTTCAATGTGCACTTGAGAAGAATGTATATTATACTGCATTGGGATAAAATGTCTTTAAAATATCAATTAAATCCATCTGGTCTAATGTGTCATTTAAGGCCACTGTTTCCTTGTTGATTTCTGTCTGAACGATCCATCCATTGACGTCAATTGGGTGTTAAAGTCTCCTCCTATTACTGTGTTACTGTCAGTCTCTCCCTTCGTGTCCATCAATATTTTTTATACACTTTTATATATTTAATTGCTCTTATGTTAGGTGTGTAGTTATATCCCCTTATTTTAAAGTGTGTTTTGTCTGATATAAGTATTGCTTCTCCAGTTTCTTTACATCTCCATTTGTGAGAGAGAGCTTTGTCTGTCTTGTTTTCTGGTAACTCGGTGTCTTCATCATTTCTTTGCTCTTGTGTTTCTACTGTTTTAGTTTCATGGTGTTCTATGATTTTTCCCTCTTTCTCCTTTTTTTGTTATGTGTCTCAGTTCTGGATTTTGGGGGTGTGGTTACCACTGAGTTTATGTAAAAGTTACACACACACACACACACACACACACACACACACACACACACACACGTCCTTTTTCTTTTGCATGTGTCTTAACTCCTTTCCCCTTTGCAATTCAGATATTTAGCCCCTCCCCTTTTGTTTTTGTTGTCTTAAATTATCGTTGTTTATTCTGAGTTCATTCCCAAGTTGCTGCAGCTATTGATTCTTTTCTTAAAATGTTTCTAACTGCTTTTAACCTTATGTAACATTTAAGTGTATAATACCCTATTCTGAATAACAGTTACAGCTTCCTGCTTCTGTTGTTAGTCATCTTACTCCTCTTAGGTTTGTATATTTTTTCTCTTTTTGTTTCAAGTAGATTATCTCTCTTCAGTATTTACTGTAACGAAGGCATTGTGGTGGAAATTCCCTCAGTTTCTCTAAGTCTGGAAAGTTCTTTATTTTCCTTCATATCTAAAGGAGAACTTTGCTGGATATATTACTCTTGGCTGGTGATTTCTCTTTCAATAATTTGAATATTTGATTCCACTCCCTCCTAGCTTAAGTGTTTTTGTTTACAATCCAGTGATAATGTAATGGGTTTTCCTTTATAGCAGGGGCACAGACCAGTTAGGAACTGGGCAGCACAGCAGGAGGTGAGAAACTTCATCTGAATTTGCAGCCGCTCCCCAGCACTAGCATCACCACCTCAGCTCATCAGGTATTAGATTCTCATAGGAGCACCAGTCCCTGGTGCTAAAAAGGTTGGGGACCACTGTTTTATAGGTTACTGTCTTTTTCCTGGCTGCCTTGAGAATTCTTTGTCATTAACTTTAGACAGTTTTAATATAATGTGCCTTGGAAAAGGCCTTTGTGGATTGAAATGAATGTTCTGTTTGCTTCTTGGATTCAAAGATCCAGTTCTTTCCATAGGTTTGGGAAGTTCTTGTCGACTTTTTGAGTAGGCTCTCTTCCCTTCTGGTTCCCCTGTGAGGCAAATGTTGGTAACTTGATGTTGTCCCAGAGGTCCCTTAAACTAGTCTCATGTTCCTGTTGTTTTCCACTCTCTTGTGTTGCAGCTTGCTGAATCAGTCTTCTGCTTTATCTGATCGGTTGTTTCCCTGTGATATATGAATTTGTTTTATTGTATTTATTTCTGACTGGTTCTTTTTTATGGTTTATATCTCTTCGGCAGTTATCACTGAGTTTATCTATTCTTAAGTTCATTGAGCTTCCTTAGAACCAGTATTTTGAATTCTGTATCTGGTAAACTGCCCCTTTCTGAAGAGAGCCACCCTGACCCTACCCCTCCAGCCCCTTCAGTTCCTCTCCTTATGTCCTGGCACTTTATGAGCTGCTGCCCCCACGGTGGAGCCCAGCGTGAATCCATGCCCAGCGAGAGAAACACCTGGGAGTGCAGCAGCCCTCCCTCTTAGCCGGACACAGTCCTTGCTGGTTTTCACAGCCAGATGTTGAGGATTCGTCTCTCAGGCACTGGTGCCTCAGGCTGGGGAGCTGGTTGTGGGGCTAGGAAACGTCCCTCCTTGTTGACATAGGGCAGAGATAACCCTCCCAATTTTTACTTGTTACACCATGTATATGTGACCCGTCCATTCCACTCCTCCTACTAGCCTCCTCATGGCTGCTTTACATCCTTTAAGGACTTTGGATCAGCTCGTCCTCGGGTTACTCTATAATTTAGTTGTAGTTTTGATGTCTTGGGAGGAGGTGAGTATTCTGCATCTTGACTAGAAGTCAGCTTTGGGATTTTCAATTATGATTTGTGTGTTCTCTAGCGAACCCTACATGTGTAGCCAAACTAAGATGTGTCTGATCTGTTAAAAATGATTAAATAAAACAGGTGATAAAATCAAACTTGATTTAACACTGAGGCAGGCAGTCTACTTTCCCAAGGAGCCAAGGGAGCTGTTAGATTTTTAGGTCTCTGTTGTTTACCAAGGACCATATGTCAGGTAGAGCCTTCTTCAGTTATGAAATACTCACCCATGGTTTGACACCGTGAGAGTGGGCAGTTCTGCTAGTGGTCAGAAGTACATAGTAGGGTCTTTCCCATGAATCCCATTTCAAAAGGATCACAGTACAACAGTAACTCTATAAATGACAAAATTCTTAATGTTCACAGTTAAAGGTCTCATGAGAGTACATTATAATAGAATTAACAAGGAAATGTTCTTTTTGTGACATATTTTAAGATAACTGGAATTACAACATCATATTAGATTTTTAGGAATTTCATACAATTTCCGGGACATTTAACCTATACCCATATAGACATAACATAGGAAGCTTAAACATCACTTCTTATTTGTGTTTCCTGTATAATTTAACATATCAAGCCTAATGAGCTTAATATATCTCTCTTTACAGTTGACCCTTGAACAACATGGGTTTGAACTGCATGGACCACTTATACAGAGATATTTTTTCAATAAAGGTCAAATGTGTTTTTCTCTTGTGATTTTCTAAATATTTTCTCTAGCTTTATTTTAAGAATATAACATACGTAACATTCAAGATATGTGTTAATCTGTTTTCAGTAAGGTTTCTGGTCAAAAGTAGGCTATTAATAGTTAAGTTTTGGGGGAATCAAAAGTATACATGGATTTTGACGGCACGGGGGCAGGGGTCAACTGTATAAGGAGAGAAAACTCCTAGAACATCTCAAGTCTTTCTGATCTTGAGCTAACTTACTTTAGAATTAGATTTTAAGGGAATTTTGTCGAAAATATCCATTTAACCAATGTGACTTTGAAGCAAAGAATAGGATACATAGTTGATTATAAAAACACCTTAGCTCTTCAAATATTGAAGAGCTAAGTAATCAAAACCTTATAAAGACAACAGGAAGCACAGTAAATGATTTTGGTAAGACACAAAATCTTTGTTTTCTAGGTAGATATCTAAGAAAATTTTATACCAGTACTTTTGGTATTAATTCCATTTTTTAAAACTTAAATCCATTCTACTCTTAGCCAGCTTGACCACAGACATTCTACAACTTTTATATCCATTTGGGTTTTGTCTCTTGTTTCCTCTTTGACCAGGCACTACAGACCAGGAGAGCTGACTTTGGTACAAAATCTCACTCTTCACCAGCTTCTGCTAATTTTCCCAGGAGCCCATCTAAAGGCAGCAGAGTGAGTAGAGTTCAGAGGGTGTAGCTCTGACATCTAGTTTCTCCTTGGATATTTAGGGAATCACTGATAACATTACTGGAGGATGCCTCAGAGTCACTTTAACCCTGGGAAGGGCCCTCCTTTGAGATATGAGGGTTGAAGTTGTTGTGGACTTGTTTCTAGTGTTCCAGTTGATTCCCATTAGGTGCCAGTTTCTGGGCCAGTATTTTGATGATGGACCCCCTAGGAGGATGCAACAGTGGAGGCTTAAGTGTTGTCTTAGAGTTGTTAGGCCACTAGGTGGACTTCCATGGTCTCTTCTGAGTGGGAAGACAATCAGGTAGAGTATTAGTGGACTGAGTCCTCAGTAAAGGATGCTAGAGGGCATCCTTTAGGTATTTCTTATGTCTTTAATTTTTCATTAGCGTTTTGCCATGAATCTGATGCTATTTTGGAATTTTGAAGTCTTTGGTGTCTTCTGCATGCCAACTAATGGTCCATTCCAGTTGCTGAGTTGGGAAGCCTTACTTTCAAGTGCACTTCTTGAACTTTCTTGGAACATTCTCCCATAAGGGCCATTGTAATTTTAGAGTGTTTTACTAAGATTTTGCCATTTTTATAGATATCTATAGTTTTCAGAATCACAGTTCTGAGTCATAAACAGGTGTACCAGAAAGTGGAACACTATAATCTTTGAATCTTCAGATTCTATTTTTTTTAGCTAAGCCTTGGGTTTCTTGGATTCAGATTAATTCTAAAGAGGGATATGCCACTGGTTTGGGGATTATGTGGTGTTTTACTGTGTACCTTGTTGCATAGAATTTTTCTTGAGGTTGGCAGGTGACTTAGTGTCAGTCTATTTTATCCTAGTACAGAAGACTTAGAGCCCTCACCACCTAAATCTAAGTTGAGTGCTTGACCCGTGCCCACCAGTTTTCAGCTTTGGCTGCTGAGATTCTTATTAGCAATAGATCTGTTCTTCCTTTAGTGCTAGATGCCTTAATGGCTTTTAATATTAGTCTGATTTAGTTTATGCTGTGGACTTTACCTCGAGTGCACTTCTTGAACTTTACCTCGAGGCTCTATGAATTCCTTAATGGCTACCACTTGTTGTGGACTCCCATTATAGCTTTTAAGGACCCCTGAACCTGTCTTGGAACAGAATATTTTTTAAATAGTGTTTGGATTGGAGAGGTTTACTCGGGAAAGAAGCTCACATCCGAGAGTGACTTACCCACGGCCCTCGGTTTCAATGAGAGGAACAGTGAACTCAAAGGGTTCCTCGCCTGTGTGTCTCATCCCTCAGGCCGTTAGCAGTCAGCTCTGGATCCCATCCTTGTTGTCAAAATCTGTTAAAAATGATTTTAAAAGTTTGTTTATATCAACTAAATTGTCTTCCTTTAACACTGAAGCTAGCAGTCTGCTTTTCTAAGGGTCCAGAGAACTGCAACATGGGAGAGAAGGATAAATAAGGAGGTAAGGGTAGAGCTGGTTGTAGTGCACTTTTGGTCAAGCAGAGCACATATAGGGGCATTTAAGTTTTGGTTTGCTGATGTGGCACCCCAGGCAGGAATGGTTTTCATCTTGGGCCTAGTATTTATTTCAACAAAACTATACCCAGTTGGCCAAATTCATCCTATGGTCTGCTTTCATGCAACTTCAGAACTGAGATTTTTTTTTTTTTTTTTTTTTTTTTACATTTTTAAAGGCTTGTTCAGGTGGGGGAATGACATACGTAGTTCACAAATCCTAGACTATTTACTGTCTGGCCCTTTAGAGAAAAGCCACCTGTGCCAAGAGTGATTTGCACCCTTATTGAAATAGGTATCAACCCTCTCATACACACAGTTTGCTAGTGTTGTGGTTGTAGTGAGTCCTTTTTTCCACTGCAGAATGGGGGGTAAGAGCAGGTGAGACCCACCTTGGAGTCCATGGTAAGTCTTGGGTGTTTCCACAGGGTCCCTCACCTGGTAGATTGTGGTGTGCACAGACATGCGGTCATTCCTGCAGCTCAACAAAGGGCAAATTACAAGGGCTTGCTGCACTCTTAATTATTTTTATATCATGGGAATCAAAGATTCCCCTGTAAATTAATGAAATTAGAGTAGAAACAATGCCAAGAAAAAATTTCCACAGCTTCTTGGTAATTATAAATAAGACTCAATGTAAGCATATTTTATGAATAAGCAATTTTCATTAATAAACGGAGGCTATAATTTAAATAACTATGCTAATTTATATTGTGAATGTGATGACTGTTTTGAAAGCCTTAATGTTACAACCCCAAGTTCTTGTCTTAGCTACATTTCAGTGTAACCTTTAATATAGGTCTCATGGGAGAATATCAAGTATATGTTTTATCTGAGAATAATTATTCATTTAAAGATTAACAGAATTCATGTCAAGGAAGAAAAGCCACCTTTCTCCTACCCACCTTACGTACTTTTCCAATCTTAAAATATGTTTTACAAAGTTCTCTAACATTAGCTCTTTGAAATAGATCAGTATGCAGTTAACCCACCTTATTCTTGTGCGCCTTAATTACCAAGTAGCATACAGAAAGAAAACCAGGTTTTAAAAATGTACCACAGCTCTTTATGAAGATAAAATGCATTTTTTTTCCTCTGGTAAACATTGGCTTGCATGTTTTCATTTAATTTGCTGGAAAAAGAAAAAAAAATAAATCAATACATTTAATTTAAAAAGTCTGATTCACACTCAGCTCTCTGGCACTAGAAACTTGTAATTGACAGCTCATTAATAAACTTGTAAGGAATTTACCTTTGTGTACCTGACAATGCAATGATAGCTTTATAATTCAGTTATTCTAGTGTAATGTAGACATCATTCAGAAAATAGTCACATAAATATCCTACTAAAGAATTTAGTTTACCAGGTTTTTCCCTAAAGAATTCACCACAAAATAGAATAAAAGAATTGGGTAAAATATCCGGATACAAAATTAATATGTAGAAATCTGTCATGTCCCTATACACTAAACAATCCCATTCAAAATTGCATCAAAATACCTAGGAATAAACTTAAATCGAAGAGGACACAAATAAATAAAAGGGCTGTGTTCATGGATAGGAAGGATTAGTATTGTTAAAATGACCATATTACCAAAGCAATTTATAGACAATGCAATACCCTTCCAAATGCCAATGTCAGAACTAGAACAAATACCCCTAAAATTTATATGGAACCACAAAAGATTTCAGAGCCAAAATAATCTTGAGAAGGAACAAAGTTGGAGGTATCACACTCCCTGAATCTCAAACTATACTGTAAAGCTTTATTGATTGATTAAGATGGTACGATACTGGCACAAAAACAGACACATAGACCAATGGAACAGACTAGAGAACCAGAAACCCTCACTTATATGGTCAACTAATCTATGAAAAGAGGTAAAAATATGCACTGGAGTAATGACAGTCTCTTCAGTGGTGTTTGGAGAACTGAACCACTCAAACCATATACAAAAACAAACTCAAAATGGGTTCAAGACAAATGTCAGGCCTGAAACCACAAAATTCCTAGAATTAAACTATCTGACATCAGTCTGAATAAAATGAGTTTCGTAGAGTAATTCTAAAAGAGAATCACCACTATTAAACTGTTATCCAGGTTGGTTTAGCCAAATCGTTGGGATGCTGTGTCCGTGTTGTCGGAAGGAACTTAAAATTTTGTGTCATGTTTTAAACATTTCTGGAAGCATTATAGTTTCATACATTAAATGCTCACGACACTGAGATACACACTCTTAAGATTTGCCCAAAGACATATAGCCATTGAGTGGCAGCGTTGACAAGGACTTTGTGCCCAGACAAGTGCATTTATTTAACATACATGTTAAAGTTGTAAGGAAATTATACTTAAAACACCTATAAATAGGCACGTCAAATTATTTCGCTACGATGCTAAAACCAAGTCCCAGACAAAAGAAGGGGGGTACGGTCCTTTTTAATTGGATTTGACTTGGACACCTACAGGGCACGTTAGATAGGCTGTTTCCTTTTAGTCTGCTTCTAAATAAGTAGGAGAGATTGGCATAAGATTAAGCACCACTTAATTTTGCAGTCTAATTTAAATTCCAGTTCCACTACATACTAGTATGTTCCATTATACAAGTTCCTCAACTTACCTTTGCCTCAGTTTCCTCATTTGTACGAAGGGTGTGCTAATCCCTTTATATAATATAATCCCTTTACATAATATTAAAAGGAATCGTATGAATCATCCAGTTCAGTCTCTGGCTTTAGCATTCCATGAATGGGTCACCTTTCCAAGGATGAAATCTAAATGAAGCCCTAAATTCGTAATTACATGACAGGTTATCTAATCTGTGATTAAAATGCACATTATCTGAAAGATAAACTAGGATTTTAAAAAAATAGTGCATTTTGGATCTGAGACAAAAAAATCAAGACTGGTTAGTTTATTTCCTTTACTCAGCAGTGCCTTCCTTATAGCTACTCAGAGTAAAGTGCATCTGTACCAACATAAATACCAATATGTGTCTGTGGTTTACCATGTATGGGCCAGAGGGCAAGTCACATCCAGCCAAGAAGCATCATGACTCTCCACAGCCTCATTTAGAGGTGGCAGCTCAGAACCAACCAAACTGTACCCAATCCTAACTGCTCTCGCCCTCCCCCATGCAGCACAATCACACCCTTGCATACCAGCAGCAAGCTTTAAGACAGGAAAACATCAGTGATAAGAGTAGGCTAGTAGAAGCCTCGTCTTCTACATCTTTGCCCCTAGGAGCATACCTTACTTACACTTTGGGGTCTTTCTTTTTTATATACTTTGCAAAACAGAGTAAGCAGTCAGTGTCTGCTGACTGTCATTAGTGTTGGATGACAACTGGTGCAGCACTGAAGCCACCTGAGGCCTCTGTCATGAACTCTAGTCTCCTTATCAAGCTATAACTCTAACAGGAAGCAGAGGATTGAAATGGGTAATTGGTACTTGAATTTTGGGTGCTGCTCAGAGTTAGGTGATATTAGCACACACTTGAATAAAAGGATTTCCGTACCCCCCAAGTTCATTTGCTTTGTTCAAAAGGTGGTAGTTGAGAATACTTAAGAGATCTCTACATCACTTACCTGTAGGGCCCGTCCTTTGGTCTCAATGGGGAGAGTGAATGCAGAAATGGCACATATGACACAGACAGATGAGAAAAGACACAGGGCCCCCAGCAAGGATGTGCTCATAAGAACCTGCAAGTCACAAAGAATGACAATATATTGTATCCCTTTCACTTCGAAACTGATCCTTATGTCAGGGAAAAATAAGGATTCACCACACCAAATCCATAAATGAAGATGCTTTGCAGCCACTCTGTAAGCTGTGCGTTCTCAACATCTTAGATTTATGTTGTATTTGGCTTCCCTAGCAGGGTACAGGGCTCTGCTTCTTAGGACTCCAGCAATCCAGTAGGTTTTACTGGATAGTCTTCCAATAAACTCCTTTCTGCCTAAGATAACCAAAGTAAATTTATATAGTTTACAAGCAAGAATTCTGAATAACACCTAATTATAAAAATAATCTGGGAAGTATGTTAAAATGCAAATTTCCAGGCCTCACTCCAGATGCACTGTATCAAAAAAAGATATCTGATTATCCGGGGACAAAGAGGGATATTGCATATTAATAAAATATTCTGTTCAACACAACAATCATAAAGGTTTAAGGTTTATACATCAGAAGAGCTTCATAATACATTTAGTAAAAACTGAAAGGAGAAATCCATAGTTGGAGACTTTAGTACCCTCTCAACAATTGATAGAACCACTAGATGGAAAAATCAGCAGGAATATATAAAAACTTATGACACCATCAGCCAACAGAATCTGACACTGATAGAACACACCACTCAACAACAGGACACAGTCTTTTTCATGCCCACGGAACATGTACCCAGGTAGACCATGTTCTGGGCCATAAAATGAACCTCGAAAGATTTTTAGAGAGTTAAAATCATAGACTAGCTTTTCTGACTAAAATGGTATCAAGCTAGAAATAACAGAAAGATAACAGCAAAATCTCCAAAAACTTGATCCATGAGACAGGGAAGTCTCAAAAATAAATACATTGAATGTAATGAAAATACAACAATGTTAAATTTGTAGGACACAGCAATAGGCAACAACAACAACAAAAAAGGAAGAACTTAAGAAATGTGTAAGACATGAAGAAAGTTATAACTATTGAAGGACATGAAAACTTGAACAAATTTACTTCCTAGATGGAAACTGCAGTATCTCTTTTATTTTAAAGTATAATTCTTACCAAAGTCATATGTAATTCTAATAGCTTCTCAGTTAAAATCCCAGTAAGATTTCTGAATCAATTTGGGAGAAAAATCTATTCTAAAATTAATTTGAAAAAAAATGTAGGAAAAAACAGGAAACGTCTGAAAACGGGGTAGAGAGTCTGCTAGAGATTATTAGCCTAAAAGGCATTAAACAAAATTCTGTTCGTTAGCAGTGTGATATTGGTCCCAAAATAGAGACGTGAGTAAACCAATGGGTCACAAAACAGATCCAAGTATCTGTGGAAATCTGATGTATAATATGGCAAATCAGTTGAGAGGGGCCAGGCAAAAGGATGATTAATGGCCCAGGAACAACCAGCTAGACATGGTTTTGTTGCTTTTTAAAGCTAGATCTTACCTCAGGCCGTAAGTGTAAGTTAGGTGAAACATTAAAGCCTTTGAACTTTCAGTGCTTTAGAAATATGGGTGAACAAGTGATGAAGGCCATTAAGAGTGACACAGAACTCCTTAAGTGAAAATAATTGGTAAATTGACTGTAAAAGTTTTAAAACATGTATGCCATAAATTTTGATAGTAAAATCAAAAAGCAAACCACGAGAAAAAATATTTGTAGAATAATGGCTCATGGTCTATAGAAAGATTACAAACTACATAGATAAGTATTTACCAAAACACATAGAAATGAATAATAAATGAAAGATGCTCAGCCTTACCAAAAGGGACAAACTGCAAATTAAGAAAAATTGATTGTCTACCATGTCAAAAAATTTAAAAGACGTGGTTACTATCCAGTTTGATGGTGAAAAGAAACAGGATGCTGCTTTAGGAATGTGTTAATATGTCACATCGGGGAGTATACAATTTTTTAAAAAACTAAGACAATAGGACAAGATTCATCATAATTTAAAACATGTACACCCTTTGACCTAAAAATTATCCACATCCTCTTCGAAATTACGCAGTTCCCTCAGACAGAAGTCTGTAGTCACTCCCACATGTCCCTGCCCCGTTGTGGAGATCCTCCTCACCACCCTGTACTGCGGACCACCTCCATCACTCTCTCCCTGTTTTATGTTTCTGTGGCATTACTCATGTCTGACATAGTAAACTGTCCCATGTCCACCCTCCAACTAGAATGTAACTTCAAAGAATCTGGGACCTTGACCTGTACAACACATAGAACATAAAAGAGCTCAATGACCAGGTGGAATGGCTATAGCATAGTTGCACATGCACAGAGGTGCAGTGTGCATGATGTGGGAACCTCTGCATAAACGAGATGAGTAGACGCATCCATGAGATAGAAATCTATGCACCGACTTAACAAAGATCTAAAGTACAGACAAAACTATTGATGAGAAAAGGCAGTTATGATACGTAGGGACATATGTGTAGATGCGTGTGTGGATGGATGTGTTTATACACGTGCCTATCTTCTCATACACTCACAGATGCAGATACACCATAGAAAGAGGAATCTGACCCCATTCTGGTGACTGCTGTCAGCCTTAAGCCTCACCTGTCCCTCTTCTCCTTGTTCCCCAACTTTTGGACAAACTGATGAGAAAGCCTGAGTGCTCCTTCCTTTGGCCCAGCAGGAGATTTAAATGACACAAGCCCTGTCCCCATAGGACCTAAAGTCTGTTGGAAAAAAGATTTTAAATAGTCTGACAAAGAGGCAGTTACAATCTAATAAAGCAGTATGAAGGGAAATTTCACAGTGCCTTCAGAGCTCACAAAGGGGAGGCCAAACCTACTTTAGGGCAACAGAGATTTCTTAAGCAGGGCATGAATCGTAGCTAACTGGAGGTGAGATGGGGAAGAGGGGAAGGATTTCCAGTCCAGGAGATGAGAAAAAGCCCAGGAGAAAATAACGTGTTTTTAATAAACTGTAAGAATCAGATTGTTTATAGCTAAGTAAAGAGCAGGTGAGAGTACCAGAGGAGGGGGCCTCATTGGTAGAGCCCTGAAAATCGTGCTGAGGATGTCGGTCTGTGAGGAAGGGAAACGGTAAGATGATGAAGGGTTATAAGCACAAGAATAATATAAGGTCTTGCAGTGAGAAAAATGAGGTGAACAAGAATAAGAGCGCACACAAGGAGACCAGTCTGAACCTATTTTAGCGGTCCAGTCAAAGGTGGTGATGGCTTGAACCAGATTGCTGCTAGTGGTGGGAAAGATGATGATTCAGCATCTAATAGGATGTTAAATCCACTTGATTTAGGTATTGACTAAGATAATGAAAGGAAAAAGAAGTCAATTCCAGGTTGGATGGTGATCCCATGACTCAGATACAAAGAACTGGTGATTGCCAGTGGCGGGGGTGGGGTGGGGTGGAGAGAGGGATTGGGTGAAAAAGGTGAAGGGATTAAGAAGTACAAATTGGTAGTTACAAAATAGTCGCAGGGATGTAAAGTACAGCATAAGGAATACAGCCGGTAATATGGTAGTAACTGTGTGTGGTGTCGATGGGTATTAGGCTTATCAAGGGGATCGCTTTGTAAATTATATAAATGTCTGATCACTATACTGTACACCTGAAACGAATACTGAATGCCAACTCTAATTGAAAAATAAAAATTAAAAAATATATATGAAGGAAAAAAAGCAAGGGAGCGGTTGAATGAGGTGGGGGATTAAAACCACATTTGGATTTCGAGATGTGGAGGTCACCAGAGACCTTGTCGAGAATCATTCTGGTGGAGTGAGGATGGCTGCAGCCAGGTTGGAGAAGGTGAAGGAGTAAGTTGGGGGGTGGGACAGGGAAGGAGGAAGGTGAGGAGAAGGAACCCTTTTAAGTAATTTAAGAAATAGTCAATAGCACTGAGTTTACATTTTATAAGCTATGAAATCTTCAGCACAATAAAAAGCTAACTGGAAAGACAACATGGAGAAATAAATTGAAGTCACAGGACATTACACTTATAAACCAAAAAACTCGAGACACAAATGATAAACCACGCGGAATGAGTTGGGGCAGCCAGCAGCTAGAAAATCAATAGACAAAAACTCAACAGTCTTTCTAAATACAAATAGCTGGTTAGAATGTTAGACCGGAAATTATGATGAAAGAAAATAATTTATTTGCAATAACAAAGAAAAGCCTTAAAATGCCTAAGGAAAAAACAAGAGGTTCAGGGATCTATTTGAAGAAAACAATAAAATCCGAGCAAGGGCCCTGGAAGGAACACTGAAGGAAAGAAAGACAAACCTTGCCCTTAGGAGGAGAATACGAAAAAAGTCAATTGTTCCTACATTAACTGAAACATTTAACCAATTAATTAAAATCTTAGTAGGCTTTGGGCAGACAAAGGAGACAGTGTCACCAAATGATTCTCAAGCACATCTGAGGAGGAAGAGCACTGAGGTGGGCTGTAACAGCCAGTTTTGAAATTGTACTGTATATAGCTCATTCAACTAATGAAAAGAATGTGACAGCGTTGAAACCAGACGGATCGATGGGATAAAACAGGCTAGCCCTGGACAAGGTGACTATGGGAATGTAAGCAAACACATTGCTAATCCGTGAGTGAAAACTAGGTTATTCAGTAAATAGTGTAAGGACAACTGGCCTGCCATTCAGGAAACCTCAAAGCCGTTTCCTGTGCGAGACTTTATACTTCAATACTTCGGTGGCCTGGAAGAGGGCGTGTCAGAGATTTCTGGGTCAGAATCTGGGATGCACAAAGTGAAAATTAAGGTGAACACGTGATTTGGACACTTTTGTATGTAGGTTACACTTCAATAAGAAATTTACGCACTGTCCCCCCAAAAGAGAAGGCAACAGGACGAGGAAAAAAGACATGTTTATTATCAAAATCCTAATCATGGAACCCAGAAGTTATAAAGAAAAATGTCGATAAATTTAAATGTCTATGAACTTAAAAGTTTCTGTAGAGAAAGAACAACATAAGAATGAAAGACAAATCGAAAACGGGGGGTGGGTAATATTTGCAACGTGTAAGAAAAGTAGCTACAATCCTTTATATATAGGAAGGATTCTCACAGATCAGTGTTTTAAAACACTGACTTGACAAACAGCCAAGGACCTGAATGGGGAAGCTGAACAAAGTAAAAGACCCAATTAAAATATGAAAAGAATATTCAGTTTGACTCCGAGTCAAAGCAATTCAGATTACAATAACAGAGCTATCATTTGTGGGCAGTGAGGCTGACAAAGATGGAAGAGACAAAGCCAACTGGCAAGTACGCGGAGCAGCAGGCCTCCCACGCATCGGTACGACCTCCCCAAAGGGAATTTTAGCAGAATATATCAAAATGGGAAATGAGCAGACCCCGCCACCTACCAAAATCCAATTTTTAGGAATTTATCCTAAACAGATAATTGCATAGTTGGATAGAAATGTAGGCACAAGGATGCTGAATACTGTCGTTTATAACAGAAAAATATCTGATAGTCTAGACAGTCAACAATAGGAACTGATAAAGTAACTGAAAAGTAGTATAAAATGAAATAATTTTTGGCCAGAAAAGCTTTGTCTTTCACATTTATTGACATGAAAAAATCTGTCTGCAATATTTTTGTCTGCAAAAGGCAAACTAAAACGTATGTGAAGGTTCTGGATCAAGATGGTGAGATATAACAAAAATAACACTGAACGTCAGCTAATTGAAAAAATAAAAAAGATGGTGACATAGGAGAAGGCTGAGCTCATCTCCTCCCACAGACACACTGAATCTACAGCTAGATCCATAACAGTTTCCTCTGAAAGAAACCCCAAAACCAGCTGAACAGCTCCTGTACATCAGGCAAAAAAGAGGAAACACCCACATGAAAATACACAGGAGGGGCTGAGACACGATCTTGCCACAAACTCCACTCCTGGTGCCGTGACCCACGATGAAGAGGGATCTCACAACTCTGAGCTTCCTGAGTAGCAAAGGGTTTGAACCCCACATCTGGCACCCCAGCTTTCAAAACCTGCTCCTGAGAGACAAACCCCAAAACATGTAGCATTAAAAGCCAACAGGGCTTGTGTCTAGAAGACCCACAGGGCCATAGCAATCTGAGAAATGGACCTTAAAGACTGCTGTGGACTCCCTCCCCGGCAACGCCCCCAGGGCCCAGCACAGGGACAGCCCCTGGGACACATCGTCTATCTGTCAAAGAGGCTTTTTTGCTTAAAGCATCACCCTGACAGGGAGGCATTTAACATACATCGAGGAGCCTACTGAAATAGGCTCTAATCAGAGGGGCTGGATTTGGGGGCAGGGGGGTGCCACCTTTGCACTCTCCCTGATTCCCTCCAGGTCACCAGTATCTTTTGGAAAGCGTTTTGTGTGTATGTCTGGTGCCTCAGTTTTTGTGACTGTCATGCAGGGGACACTCCTTGGTCACCTGGTTTTGGTGGGCAGCAGGCCTTATGTTCATGGGTCCCAGAGGACTTAAAAAACAGTTCTTAACTGGCTACCTGCCCCCTGACCCGGCCACCCAGGGCACAGTGCAGACCAGGCAGCAGACCAAAACGTACCTCAGTCTTCCAGCGAAAGAGGCCTTTCAGCTCATCTTCATCGCTGTGGCTGGAGGGGCAGGCTTCTGTTTAAACACACATATAGGGGCTGCCTGCAGTTTTCTCAAGAGACCGGGGAGACTGGTAGATGCCCTCTCTGCACTGTCCCTCTGCACCACACTAAAGGTAGTAAATATAACTACAATGATTTTTTAACAGCTACCCAAGAGAAAAAGCTGAAAATTTTGACATCAAAATATAAAACGGGGTGCGGGAGTAAAAACGTAGGGAATGAGTTTAAACTTAAGTTGTTACCAACTTGAAACTGACTGTGATGTCTGCCTCATAACCACAAAGCAAAAACCTATAGTAGACACACAGAAGATAAAAACTAAAAGAAGAAATAATAACAATCGTAGGGAATTTTAGTAACGCCACTTTCACCAATGACTAGATCATCCGGACAGAAAATCAACAAGCAAATGTTGGCCTTGAATGACACATTAATCAGATGGACTTGACGAATATGTACAGAATATTCCATCCAAAGGTAACAAAATACATTCTCTTTAGGCACACTCAAAACGTGCTGCAGGAAAGATCGTATGTTAGGCAACACGTGAGTGTTTATAAATTTAAGAAGACTGAAATCAAATCAAGCTTTTTTTTCTAACCACAATGCTATAAAACTAGAAATTCATTAGAAGAAGAAAACTGGAAAATTCACAAATATGTGATGACAAAACAACAAGCTACTGAGCAAATAGTGGATCAAAGGAGACAATTTTTTAAAAACAGACAAATGAAAGTGTAAATACGACATACCGAAACTTACGGACGCAGCAAAAACAGCTCAAGAGAGAAATACATAGGTGATAAAAGCCTACAGGACAGGACAAAGGTCTCAAACTAACTTTACACCTCAAAGAACTAGAAAGAGAAGAATGAAGCCATAGGTTAGTAGAAGGAAGAAGACAACAGACATCAGAGTGGAAATAAGTGAAATAGATATAACTGATCAAAACCCGTCCTTCCCACCGTACCCAGTGCCTGGTGCGGTTCACCTCTGACAGCGCGCGGCCTCTCAGCAAGTTGACTGCTTTTGGGAAGTCACTTACGAAAATGTGAGCCGGATGGGTTTTCCATTCCCATTAACTTTGACCCACTGGGTTTCCCTGCTTCAGAGAGGATCAGGGGTTTGACGGGACAACGGAATCACGGCTCAGCTGTGACGATTCCGTTAGGGTTTTTATCCTTAGTCTCGGGGGGAGTTTTTCACGTCGTCTTTTCCTGTATCTTTATGCTCTGAGAGAGAGGGTTTTCCAGAATTCAGAAGTCTCCCGTTCCCTGAGGGTGCTACACGGCAAGATCAGAGCCTCATCACGAGCTGGCTCTGCCCACCTTCCTCCACCCAGCATTTCGCTACGTGGCGACCAGAGTGCTCTTTTTAAACGTGTCATTTTACCTGTTTAACACCTGAAATTACTTCCCACGGACAGCTCCGTCCCCCAAGACGGCCCCCACCTCCGAGGCCAGTCACGAGTCCTGGTTGTCACCTGTACTCCTGACCAAACAGCTGTCAGTCAGAGGGTCCCCTCTTTGGGTTTCATTGTTGAGATAGAGCAGCTCCGAACTGGGGAAACCCGCTCCCTCACTCAGCTGTCATTTTATCATCGAGGATCTCAGAGGAGGGGATGACTCAAAAGCCAGATGAAGAGAGGTCCACAGGGTAAGGTCCCAGACGAAGGAGCTTCTGTCCCCAGCATGACCACACGTGGAGGCCTCCTGCCTCCCCACCCCTTTCAGGTTTTCATGGAGGCCTCGTCACAATGGCATGATTGATGAAACCACCAGTCACTGGAGACTAACTCGACCTCTGACCCCGTCCCCTCCCCAGCGGTCAGGCGGGTATGACTAAAAATTCCAACCCCTAATCACGTGGCTGGTTTTCCTGGCAGCCAGTCCCCACCCTTCGGTACTGTCCAGAAGTCACCTCATTAACATCATGAGAAGTCTGTGTCACTCTCGTCCTTTAGGAAATTGCACGGGTCGTGGGCACTCTGTGCCAGCAACAGAGGAAGACCCCACACGTCTTATAAAGCACAATATCACGAACCCCCTTCAGCCATGCTTTACTTAACCCTGATTCTTGGCCACGACGGATAAAGCTCAAGTGTGAGCAACTGATCAGATGTGGCTGATGAGTCTCTCGGGATGCAGAGAGCGCGTCACTGTCTTCTGGGGGCTGGATCTAAGGATATGTGTTTGGGATTTGTGGGGCAGCCACACACACACACAGGCAAGCACAGCACACTGGTCTTCGGGGAGAGAGGAGTAACCCTTGAATGCTCAGAGAGGTGGAGGAAAGCCCACAGGCCCCAGACAGACGTGAGGGCAGGGCCGGGGTCCCTGTCGGCCCCCAGTGCCAGGACCAGGCCCTCCCAGCGCCCAGCTTCACTCCCATCTTTTTTGTTGCAGGCAGCTTGGGGGGATTCGCATTTCTTGTAGCCCAAAGAGTATGACCAAGGGAGGAGGACCAGCCACTGAGCCCTCCGAGGCGCCATGACTATGCAGGTCACCACATCTGCCTCTTCCTCCTGAACAATGCTCCACCCATGGGTGCGGGTCACCCCTGGATTTGATCCCAGCCTATGTCTGACTTGCCCAGGCGCTGTATTTACCCTGCCCAAGGCCACCTCCCGCACCTCTGCTCAACCTCCATGCACTTCTGTGCTGTTTTTCAACTGCACCCCTGGACCGGGTCAAGGCTAGAGCCTCTTGTCATTCAAATTTTGCCTCCTCCCCCAACAACGCCCAACGAAATCCCAACCCTGCTCACAGTGCAATACCTGCCACTGACTGGACAGAAACATTAAACTTAGCCCCTTCCCTGCCCAATTCGCCAAGGACGACACCCCAAGAAAACTCACGAAGTAAACAAACCCGAAGCTACCTGGGGTCCTTCTTCCCCATGTCCCTTAGACCCACCCTCCCTGCAGAGACTTCTGGGTTGTACCTGGGATATAAATGGCGCCACCATTGCCCCGATGCGACACAGGGAGCCGCTGGTCCCCATCCCCAAAGCACGTATCGTCGTGGGGTAGACCTAGAAGAAGGGGCAGAGCGGTAGTCAGTCCAGGCCTCGCCCTTCCCCTCTGCCCTCGCTCCCCAGGGCGGGCTTTGCTACATACTTTAAATGCCAAATATTCCATGTAGGACATAGGTATATAGGATGACCAGAAGACATCCATTTTCTCAGGCACACAACTTTGAATTTTTAAGCACCAAAAAAAAACCAAAAAACACACCCACACACACACTTAGAAATTGTCCTTTAAGTGAGTAGATTCCAAACTGTGTAGTTGAATATCCCAAATATAACTTTAGAAAGGTTAGCTCCACTCTAGAGCTAGAAATGTACGAAGGAGATTCTACTGAAAGGAAAGGAAACACCCCCCAAATAATAATGATTCCACGGAACCTTTGATACAGCGTGTTCTCACTGCAGAATCCCCTGGCCCTGTCCACGTTCTCGCTGCAGCTTTCTTACATTCATAGTAAAATCTAATCTGCACTTCATTAATTAAGAATTCTTAATGAACTGGTGGAAGTTTCATCAGGAAGCATGAATAAACGTATTAACATTATTTCATAAATAAGAGTAGAGGGAGAATGCTTCACATGAAAAAAATGGTTTCTCAAAACTCTGGAGAATTCCTGCTGCCATACAATAGCAACAACGGTTTTCCTCGTTTCAGTAAAGCCAAGCACGTAGCCCCTTCATGTGGCCACGTCTCGTTAGCTCCCATCTGTCAGATGCAAAAGCAAGATTCTCTCCTGCCTCCGAGGACACTGCTGTATTTATAGAAGGTCGGGGGTGGACAGCCTTCACGGGGAGCCTGCTTGCTTTTTCTGGAAAATGAGGCTGCTGATTATACCCCAAAACAATGGATTCAGATACGTGGGGATGTTCTGTTCTTTATATCACATCAAAGTCTTCTGCTGATGTTTTGACAATCTGGGAGATGGAATAATAGAAGATGAGCATCTTCAGATACCCGTCTTTGATTTTTCTTAACAATAAGTATCAGGGAAAAAAAAAAATACTTAGGAACCACCTTTTGAATGACCACGTTCCAAAAATGTGCTAAATTCAGTATTCCAAGTGTAACTCCAGAAAAACACCACGTCACACACCGATTTTCTAGGTTCATAAATTCACAGAGTAATTTTAGAAGATGTTAATGGGACTAAATGAATATGTCACAATTTCCTTTTTTATCTGCGTGTGGCAGGGAGAACATTTCTCGGGCTTTAATGGCTTTGACGTGTCACATCTGTAACCTGAGCAGCCTTCCACATGTCCTGAAATGGAAATGAGTGCAGCTTTCTCAGTCCCTGTAGCACCGTTTTTTTGTAGCTTCAGTGAATGACAAAACCAGCTAAAATAATGTTTCCTATTCAGATGCTGTTTATTTCTAGGACTGAAGTGAAGGTGTATGAGGAGAGCCTCCTGCTCCCTCAGGTAGTGCCTTGCATATCATATGATGTATCAATTCTGGAAAGAAAGAAAGAAAGAGAGAGAGAGAGAGAGAGAGAGAGAGAGAGAGAGAGAGAGAGAGAGAGAGAGGAAAGAATTAAGAAAGAAAGAAAGAGAAAGAAAGAAAGAAAGAAAGAAAGAAAGAAAGAAAGAAAGAAAGAAAGAAAAAGAAAGAAAGGAAGGAAGGAAAGGAAGGAAAGGAAGGAAAGGAAGGAAAGGAAGGAAGGAAAGAAAGGAAAGAAAGGAAGAAAGGAAGAAAGAAAGAAAGAAAGAAAGAAAGAAGGAGTTCCCACATTTGAATCTAAGCTCCCTGCAGCAAATAACAGGTGGAGGAGGATGTGATCTTTCAAAAGAATAAAGGCGAAAACTACAATCTAATTTCAAAACGAGAGAAATTTTAACAGTGACACGCAGCTCCCAGACGCTCTCTCTCCTGGAAGCATGGTGCTAGTGAGTTGTTTCTTTTTTACACGCATGCTGTTTGGGGAGAAAGGGAGAAAGTCCTTTTTTCTCAGGCCCTCACTGGCTTTCACTAGACTCCCTGGGGCAGGGGAACCACCGTATCAAATAAACGTTCTGGTGTCACCTTCGTGGGATGATTTTAGAAAATGATCAAACATCAGTGGTAGCCAGGGATGCATTACCCATGGACAGACACCGCCGCCAAGGAGCTCATCTTGCACACCTGGATGGAACCGACCCCATCCCCAAAACTCACCTCGGCCGTGTAAATGTAGATGGTGTTGAAGTTGGCTGCCACCAAGGCCCTCAGCATGAAGAGGAAGCCGATGAGGCCGGAACTGTGGAACAGGAAGCGAGGATGTTACCGAAGACAACGTGGAAGGCCTTCCGGGGCCCAGACCAACTGTGTCATAAATGCTGGCACACACCCATGGATAACCAGGTCCCTGGGGGCCGCTGCTGCTCGGCTGCCTGATTGTGGGGTCCCAAGGCACGTGCCCAACTCAAACCTTCAATCCTGCTCCCGCCTTCTCCACTCCGCCCAGTGTGCCATTCCAGCCTGGCCCCCCAGCTTAGCATCACCCCCAACATGGTGCAGTTTGCAGAAAAAGTGATACATATTACCACTGAGGCCACTCTAGGGTTGCAAACTAAGAATGCAATGAATTTTCACACCATAGGTGTGTTACCTATCACTACACTCTTGACACAGGTCAGGGTAATTTGGTTAACAACGAGAGTCCCCTTTTCCAGGAAGCTTCACCCAAAGATCCTAAATACCTTGGTGGGTGAAGTGATTTCCCCCACACTGGAACCCATATCATACTGTGGTACCTGAAGAGGGGCCCAGTCCGAGAGCAGTGGGGCTGGGAGTGCTAGGTGCCAGCCAAGATCCTTCCAGACAAACAAGCTCCCGGTGAAAGGAACTTGCCCCCGACCCCCACTGAACACTCTGGGTGAGGAGGCCTCGTCTTAAAACAACTGCACAAAGCTAGATTATTTTGAGGCAACCAGAGAGGACATACCTTGAAGTGCAAATATTGAGGAGAAGGAAGAACAAAGCAGTGCATCCCATGGTGATAGACAGGCTCAGCCGTCTTCCCAGGAAATTAATGCCCAGGATATTCAAAGGATTCACTAGAAAGCAAATGACATTGACACTTTCTGGAACCGTGAAAGCAAGTGGCATTTACATTCTTCCTTGTCACTTCGTCAGAAACTCGTGGATGTTCCAGCCCACACCCAGCCACATTGTCCTCAACTTCATGACCCCTTTCAACATTCTGGCCCCACGTGGGAGAAGTACAACAAGGTGTAGGTAAAGGGCAGTTTATGCCCAGGACGCTTACTACATCGTGTAGGTCTACTGCAAATTGCCAGGTTGCTAGGCCCACGTTTTAAATGTTTTATGCTGTTTTTCATCAGTTTCAAGGTGCTACTGAATTTTAAGTGCTATTATTTCCCGTCTCCTAAAGCAGAAATAGTAGTGCAATCTAGCGAGCCACGGTAAGACATCCCGATTTCAGAGATGTTAAGACACGGGAGGGAAAACGCATCTTGGAATTGATATAATTCAGTAGTTCGAAGCTCTATCAGCCCACACTGGAGACACGCCAGCGTGGTTTGGGGAGTGGTTCGGTTCTACCAGGCGGGAGCCAAGTCTATGACGAGGTCACCTTTCGGTGCTCTAAGGCTCTGTGTTGCACGTCCCCACCCAAAACAGCGAGGGGCCCCACAGGGAGAGAGGCACTCACGAGCAATTTCCCCGACGGTGCTGATAATCATGGTCCGGTAGTCGGAGGGAGCAAACATGTGGCAGTGACAGGGGCTCTGGCTCTCCTCTGAGGCCCCCACAGTCACCGCCACCTCCACCGCGGACTCAGACCGAGAACCACACACCAGGTCCCGCTCTAACAGCTCGGTGCTGGCCAGGATGACCCCATAGTAGGCGAAAGAGATGCCCAGCCTGGAAGGGAGAAAGGATGGACACGAGGAGGTCGGTGCCAGGCCTGATGGAGGGAGGAGTGGGAAGAGCGGTCCAGGTGGGAGGCAGAGTGAGGGGGGAAGGGAAGGGAGAGGAAAGCCCAGCTCAGCTATCAGGGAGACCGGGGGCTGGCTGCACGGTGGGAAAGGAATTTGCAAGAGTGGGGTGAGGCTGGGAGGTGGCAGACCCCACAAGCTCGGTGAAGGAGTGTGACATTTGGACTCGTTTTCTGTCGCTGCTGTGACACGTTGGCACAAACCTAGTGGCTTAAAACAACACATGTCTAGTATCTCACGGTTCTGGAGGTCCATTCTGTGGGCAGCATTTTCCAAGCTCGCCCAGATGGCAGCTTTGATTCCAGCTGGAGGAACTTCTGGGGTCCACGTGCTCATCAACACAGGACCATCTCCCTATTTTAAGGCCTATAACCTTAGTCACGTCTAAACAGTCCCTTCACATCAGCATCCGAATTAGTGTTTTCACCTGGAGTTGGGGCCCTCTTGGGGTCACCTTCAGAAGTCTGCCTATCGCGAAGGGTCTTTAGCAGGCCACGAGGAGCCACAGGAGGTTTGTGTTATGCTTTCTTTATGTTTCCTTCCTATTCTTTAATAGAGATCTTTGTTGTGATATAAAAATAGCACACAGAAAAGTTCATATATCAATGTCAAGAAAAAGAATAATATCAGCCTCCCAGAAACTCTCCTTGTGCCCCTCTCGGTTTTGCAGGAACGGTTGTAAAAACCAGCTGTGAAAGACATATGGGGACAATCAGAGGAAGTCACATGTGTTCTGGATAATGGATGAGATTAACGTGGGGACTGTTAATCTTGTCAGCGTGGCTGTGGGGTTGGCGTCATCTAAGAAAACGTCCTCAAGTAGGTGAGACTCTCAGTAAAGCGCCTGGGGATGAAATGTCATGAAGCCTGGGGCTTGCTTGAAAATACCTCGGCACAGGACAAACGCAGCTGAAGCAAACAGGGCGAATGTCGCTGACTGTTAGATTTGGGTGATGAGTGAGTCAGTTCACCACGGTGTCCCTACTCTCATGTGTGTTTGGAAATTTTCATAATAAAATAGTTAAAAAACAATTATGATACCCCCTCTTGTTATTAAAATAATTTTAATCTGTTTGATTTCCAAATATGAAGAGTATATTTAAAATGACAGTCTCAAGAGGAGACACACCGACCTACCAATAGTGATTATATCTGAACAGGGCAGACAGGCAATCTTCTCCTGAATGCAAACACTGTAGATTGGTTTTGCCCGTTTTCTAACTTTACATAAACAGAATCACATGAGATGTATTCTGTGTGTCTGGCTTCCTTTGCTCACCATTACACTTGTAAGGTCCAGCTATGTTGAGGGTCAAGCACTAGTTCTCCCATGTTCGTTACTGTGTAATATTCCATTTTATGACTAGCATGCAATTTACCCATTACGCTGTTGATGACGTGTGGGTTGTTTGTCGTTTGGGGCTGTTCCAAATGGAATAACGCTATGGACACTCGCATAAATGTCTTTTCGTAAACATACGTAAGCCTTCCTGTTGGGTATAAATCAGGGGGCAGGATTACTGAGCCGCAGGATAAGTATATTTTCAACTGTAATAGACACCGCCAAAGAGTTTGCCAAAGTGGAAACTCCAATCGGCAGAGTATTAAAGTTCTAGTTACTTTACATCCTTCCCAACACTTGGTACAGTGAGTTTTTTTTTTTTTTAATTTTAGCCATTCAGGTGGATTTGTAATGGTAAAACCGGCTGTAAACAGAACACGAGCTCCTAGGCTCCAAAGGAAAATAAAAACTGGTTGTAGACCATTAGAATTCTCTTTCTCATTTGTAAAACGGTGATTTTATATATTTCCTTGGTTGGTGTTAGCAGAAAGATGAGACATTGCTGGGTCTCTCCCCACCAGCATTCAGAGTGGGCTTACTTCGGTAAGCTTTCTCCAAATACTTGTTTAAAATTCACTTGGAAACGACGACATTCTTACCAGATGACCCAGATCTGTAACGTGGTCCGTAGATATTTAGCATCCAACAGGTCTGCAAATCTTCCTCTTTTTTCCTGGGGTAGTGAAAAGGGGAGACAATAGATTCAGTGGGTCAAGGATAAGCAAAGGTATTTCTCATATTTCAGAGCATGGAAAACGAGAATAGTGTGGGAATGTGGGGGGTGAGATATCCACTCAGCTCCCATGAGTACACCTGACCCAAGCCCCTGGATGGTGGCCTCGCGTACATTCATCGCAGCAATCCGTCTTCGCTTGCTTTCATTATCACTGGAAAATACCAAAACTCATTGAATTTACGATTCTAACCTCTTCACTCTTCCTTTTCTCACCAGTGCTGGTGAGGTGGAAAATAGAAGGATACATAAAAAGTAACCATAAAACTGATGGGAGATTCTTCCAATATCAACGTTGAAATGGCAACTCTAATATTTAAAAAGACGGTGAGGCTTTTAAGTCAGAAAGAAAAGGCAGACATTTGAAAGGAGGGTAGAATGTCCAATTTCTTTTTTTTCCTTTAGGGTAATTAGCAAAAGTTCTTGTCCACCGTCAGCGCCTATTAAATACTTTTGGATAAAAATAAATAAGGATGGGTTGGTTATATTTAATTTGCAGGAATTGATTTTATGTAAAGTTAGGAAAGTTTTAGGGGAGAAGAAAGGAGAAGGATGTAAGGGGGGATGGAGACTGTGAGAAGAGTATTGAGAATATAGCAGGGAGTGACGGAGAAGGGTCATTGCTGTAGGAACCGTGTCCGCCCCCCCCCACCTCAACCCCACATTCAGATGTGGAAGTCCTAACCCTCGGAATGTGACCATATTTGGAGAAAAGGTCTTTAAAAATGAGGTCATTGGGGTGAAACATAATCCAATGTGACTGACATCCTTACAAAGAGAGATTAGGACAGAGACACACAGAGGGAAGACGAGGTGAAGACACACGGGGGAGATGGCCATCTGCAAGCCAAGGAGGGAGGCCTCAGAAGAAACCAACTCTGTAGCCCCTTAAGCTTGAACTTCTAGATTCCAGAACCGTGAGAAAATAAATTTCTGGCGTTGAAGCCCCCCAGTCTGTGGGTCATAGCGGCCCAAGTGGACTAACACACAATGGCAGAGAGAAGGTGGGGGGGATGCGGATGGAGCATGGGGGAGGAAGAGGCAAGAGAAAAGGGGAAGGGAGGGGACAGAACCTCTGGTCTTCCGTCCTGGAGTGACTGTGGGGTCCCATTTAAAAAAATATATGCCCGAAATGGTTGGAGCTGGTCCCTCATCATCAGACTGCTTGCCATGGTTTTGAGTAATTGCTTCTGCTAAGTTTTTTTTTCTTTTGCAATAAATTATGTTTTATACTATTGATCGAAATTTCGTAGCCACTTAAAGATTATGTGCCAGCCTCTACGAAGCATAATAGCTTCATTTAATCATAGTTGCACAGCAGTAATTAGTCCTTCTGACATGCTTCACGTGGTAAGATGTAATCGTCAGAGTTGGTGGGAAGGTAGGGGGTAGCTGATACAGCCTCGTAGTGGCTTCCTGTCCTCTGAACCACAAGGGCTTATTTCCAAAACACGGAAAATAAATTCGAGCAACAAATCATCCTTAATCCTTTGGAAGAAAGCTCGGGTTCCTTGTTGTACTTAGGCTGTGAGGCGTGTGTAGTAATTAGGATTAACTCCACACAAGCAAAATGAGAAGAGCTTACCAAAGCACAACCGTGAGTATGGGGGAGGTCTGGGATATCTAATCCTCGTGATTTCTGCATTCTTATGGAGCACATGCTATCCTGCACTAAGATGTCCAGTGACCGGCCAGGTGGCAGTGAGGTTATAGGGCTTCTGTCATAGGCCATCTCCTGGGGAACAAATCAGGAATGCCCAGAGCAGCCCATCTCTCGCTTGGGACACTTAGAGCTGCACACCTGGACACCAGCTGACCTGCTGTGGCCACGAGAGAGTAAGATCGTGATGGGGTGGGGTGTGGGGGGTTAGGGATAGCTGCTGCTGCTCTGGACCATGCCATACGGAGGAAGAACCGGCTCTCCCCTAAACTGGTGCAGCCGCTACAGAAAACAGGATGGAGGTCCCTCAAACATTAAAAATAGAACCGCCTTATGCTCCAGCGATCCCACTTCTGATACATACCTCGAAGAGCTATCTGCACTCCCATTGTCAAAGCAGCATTCTTCGCAATAACTAAAGCGTGGGAGCCACCTAAGCATCCTTCCGCAGATGATGGAGAAAGAAATTCCATTGTCTTAAATATACACTTAACAATGGAATATCATCAGCCACGAGAGAGAAGGAAATCCTGCCACTTGTGACAACACAGATGGACCCTGAAGGCATCATGTTAAGTGAAATGAGTCAGACAAAGACAAATACTAGACGATCTCACCTATATGTGGAATCTGAAAGAGCCAAACTTGTGGAAAAAGAGAGTACGGTGAAGGAGATGGGGGGGATGCTGGTCAAAGGGTACAGACCTCCAGTCAGAAGGCGAATACGTCCTGGGATCTGCTGTATGGCATGGCCACCGTAGCTAACCAGACGGTGTCATATGCTTGAAAGTCGCTAAGACGTTGGATCTTAAATGCTCTCACCACAAAAAAGGAAAAGGTAACCCCGTGACTGGCAGCTTTTCTCGGTCCCACGGGTATCTCTGCTTTATACTCATTCCCCACCTCTGTGGTGATGCCGTCTCACTCTTCAGAGAGCCAGCATCCTTGCATTCTGTCCTCCTCCTCCTCCTGTCAAGATCTGCACTGAGCCATGGACCTCAGGAATAAGGGCTGCTTGAAAAAGATCCTGGAAGACCTTAATGGCCAGGATGAGAACTCTGGGCTTCACTGAAGGATCCTGAGCACATGAGGTGCTGTGTGGTGTTGGAAGAATATTCACCCGATTGGATAAAGAAGTTGTGGAATACTACTCAGCCATAAAAAGGATGAAATGCTGACATTTGTGACAACATGCATAGATCCTGAGGGTACCGTGTTAAGCGAAATAAGGCCGATGGCAAAGGACAAGAGCCCTATAATTTCACTCATGTGGGATGTAACACAGAAAGCAACAAATGAGCAAACAAAACACAGACTCACAGACACAGACAACTGTATGGGGGTTACCGGAGAGAAAGAGGGGTGGAGGGAGGATGAAGAGGGTAAACGGGGTCATATATGCTGATGGAAGGAGACTAGGCTTTGGGTGGAGAGCGCACAATGCCATACACACACGATGCTTATACACCTGTCCCCTCGAAACTCACATAATGTGATTAACCTAAAAATAGAGAGATTCATCTGACAGGGTTGTGCCGGATAAAATCACGGGGCCTGTGGCGGTGAGGTGGCGTGTGAGAGAAAGAGACCGATGTAAAGGACACTGTCGTGAAGGCAGCGAGGGGACTGGGGCAGCCGGTTGGGCCTGGCGGCAGGGAGGGGCTGGAGTGAGTCAAAGGGGACACCACAGAGGGAGGACAGCGTTAACTCAGACCTGGTAGGGGATGCGGCATGAAATAAGCCCGAAACTGTATCGTGTGATTCTCCTTATATGAAGTATCCAGAATAGTCAAATTCCTAGAGACAAAAAGCTAAAGTGACCAAGGGCTGAGGGCGGGAGGCACTGAGGAGTTTTGCCTCATTGGTGTAGTGCGTTTGGGGTGATGAAAACCTTCTGGATGTATTTAATGCCATTGAATTGTACACTAAAAAAGGGTTAAATTGGTAAAGTTTGTATTATGCATTTTTCTTTACGATAATTATTCAAAAAAAAAAAGAAAAGACAGGAAAGAGGGAAAGAGCTGGTGGAGGAGGAGTGTTGTTCTAAGCACAGTGAATCTGAGGCCTACATTCTTGTCCCTCTAGCCTCCCGTGACGAAGGGGACTTCTGGGTGGCCCCCAAGGTGGGGAGAAGAACCCCATCTGGACTCACCAGGATGGGCTCCACCAGCCGCCCCTCCGGCAGGGCCGAGCGGTTCATCCTGGCGATGTGCTCCAGGGTGGCCATCGCGGCCTGCGTGTTCCCGGTGGAGACGTTGAACCGAGCGGATTCAGGGATAAACTGGGCACAGACGACAAAGAACATTGGAATCGCAAGTGACACGAACCTCAGGGGTACAACTGTCATTGTGCCACACGTGACACCGTCCCAGCTTCCGGAGATGGGAAAGGATGTGGCCAAGTGCAGAGGCGCAGTGTTCTCTCACGTTCCGAGATGATTTGGAACCAAAAAGACCCCAATGTCCTTATCACAGCCCCAGCCTGGGTGATGGGGGGTGGACACTGAACTTCACACCAGTTTCGCTCAGGCTACTTGTTAACCCAGTGACGTTCTCAGATCCCATCAGTAAACATCCACTGCCCCAGGCCCCTGGTGCCTCTCCACTGCCCGGTCACCCCAGGCCTTCACAGGAACCCCAGGCTCTCCCCACGGTGCAGGCAGGGGCCTCCAGCACCCGAGAGGGGGCGGATCAGTATGACGGTCAAGGTGGTCAACCCACTGACGCTGTCTATTCTGACGAATGCACTTGGCAAACAGCACAGGCCTCCACCGCAGCTGAGACCCTGAGAGGCAGCGTGGCCGCCTCCTGGCCCTCACGCCTCACATCCACCCAAGGCCAGTCATGCTTCCCCAGAAAAGTCTGTGCCCCGCAGAGCCCAGCTCCCCATTTCCAAGGCCAGTGGGCAGCCCTGCCCTCCTCGTCTCCTGCAGGGACTGTTCTGACACTTTGTAAATTGCTTTCCTGTCCTGTTTCATCTTCCCTCCTGCCCAGTCCCCACACAGCCCCGGGCCAGCCTCCCAAACGTCACATCCAGCACCCCTGGACTTCGAGGCCCGTTGTAATCTAGACACAGGCCTGTCCCCCCACCCCACAGCCCATGAGTGTCCTCACCTTGAAGGCCAGGATGAGGATGATGCCGGGAATGGAGGCAATGCGGATGAGCCAGCGCCACCCGATGCTGGGGATGACCACAGAGGCCAGGCCGATGATGAGCAGGGAGCCAACCAGCCAGAAGACCTGCGGGGGGACGGGAAGATGAAATCCCGCTTCACCTGTGCTCACACTTCCTCTCCCAGAAGCCACCCATCCAGCGTTTCAACACAGAACATGGTGAGATGGATCAGGGTCTTTGTCTGAGGGGCCAGGGTCCGAATTCTGCTCCCAACACGACCTCCAGGGCCTGATGAACTGGTAAAGTCACCTCACGTTTCCACACCTCCACCTGCTTGTCTGTAAGGGACAGACCCCCTATACAGGGGTAACGATGTCCCCAAAGTCTTTAAAAGCTGGGGTCCAAGACACTGACTTTTTTTTTCTTAAATAAGTGATTCACTGGTTCATAACTCAAGGTCCAAAGGAGAACAGTGTGAAAAGGTTCTCTTCTCCTGGTTCCCGCCACCCAGTCTCTTCTCAGCCAGGATTACTTAGATCCTTCTGAAGCTGTTCTAAATGTACACACGCTAATGAGGATATAGAACTTTGTTCTTCTTTCCCACAAATGGTAACATGGCATAAATAAGGCTTTCCACTTCGCTTTTCATACTGAAAAACAGATCTTGGAGATCACTTCATATCAACAAACAATAAGGCAGCCAACGACGCCCAGGCCCCGTTGGTCGGGAACGAGAACAATTCTGAGTCTTTAGCCGGAACTCTGTTTCCCGTCCGGAAGATGGAGAATTAACGGTAACTCCAATCCCCCTCACAGAGGTGGAGAGAAGATAATACAATAAGCGATCCTCTGGGGGATGGCTTCGGGGTGACTATTTCATCACCAAGAAATTCTATTATGTATATACTGGAAAAAGATTATTTCAGAAAATAATAGGGGCTACAAAAAAAAGAAAAAAGAAAACTGTGACGGAAACCTGAGTGATCAGGGACGACCTTTCTGAAGAGGCAATGAAAAAGGTCAGTACTCAGCCATGGCAGTGGGCCAGGTAACAGGCGATGTAGCATTGAAAGGATTTTCGTAGTGAAATGGCAAAAAAACAATTTTTTTTTGATAGATTTGGCACACATTTTGGAGGTAAAGGTGACAGGGTTTGCTGATGGACATGCAGTTGAGGGTCCATTAATAGGGATGAATCGGTAGGGCTTGGTGACTGACTGAATAGGGATGAGGGAGGGGCCCAAGATGGCCCTTAAATGTGTGGCTTAGATGACTGACGGGACGGTGTTTGCTGTTAACTGAAGATGGGAACATCTGAGTAAGAGTCTCAGAGGAAGCTGAAGACATTCGTTCTGTGAACGTTGTATTTGAGCCTCCAGGATATTCAAGTAGCTACTAGGTAGGCGGCTACCTGGGTCTGAAGTCCCAGGAGGTGCTCTTGGTTGTGGGTGAAGATTTGGGGGGCCACAGGCACATAGATAGCTAAAACCATTGGCGTAAGTTAGATAACCCAAGGAGACCTGGAAGGAAGACCAGCAAGGAGAAGGCATAAGCAGGGAGCATGCCAAGGAGCAAGTGGCGGGTGGGAGAGGAAATGTCCACCGGCGGCAGGAAAACCAAGCACATCGTAGTCCACAGGATCAGAAGCCTGGATGGATGCCTGTGACTTACCTGAGACAGGGGGAGCATATAGCCTCGATATTTGGTAGGCAAAAATTCAGTCTTTATGATCAGCCTAAACGAGAAGTGGGGAGGGGAGGGATGCAATAATGTATTTTTATCAAATTAAATGGCTTTCTTTTTAACAATCCAATTTTTCTTGTCCCAGAGATAAAGAATTTAAAAACACAGACATTCACCACTGTGAAATGGAAGGAGCAGATATGTTGTTCCGAGCCCCGGTTCTGATTCCTGCTACTTTTTGGTCTCGGACCCTGGTCTCCTTACGCAGAGCACTAAAAACCCTTAAAATTTCCTGGGTGACAGGACCATCTTTTGTTCTAATCAGGTGCCCCTCAGAGTGATCCAGGATGGGGGATGGTCACTAGAAAGACCAAGCTACGATTAGAAACTTAAAACATTCAGTCCTACCCCATCTTCCAGCGAGAGGAGAGGGACTGGAAAGTGAATTAATATCTGCCATGCCTGTGCGATGAAGCCTCCACAGAACATCTCTGAAGTGCGGCAAAGAGCCTGCAGGCCGGAGAATAACACACCACGTGCCCGGGGATGGTGCATCCCAGCTCTGCAGGGCTAGACGCTCCTTCCTCTACGTTCTCCCTTCATTTGTCTGTTCGTCTATAGCCTTGCAAATATCCTTTGTAATAAACAACGCCTTTGCGGTTGTGAGTAAATTGTTTTCCTGGGTTCTCTCAGCTACTTTAGCTAATTTTCGAACGCAAGGAGGGGTTTGTGGGAACTTCTGGTTTGCAGTCGAGCCGGACAGAAGCTGTGGGGCGCTATTTGCAAGTGGTGAAGCGGGCGGGGCGGGCAGTCCCGTGGAACTGGACCTTGAACCCGTGAAATCTGCACTAACTCTGGTCGAGGTCAGAACGGAACGGTGGGACGTCCAGCTGGTGTCAGAGAACTGGTTGGTGCACGGGGGGGAAAAATCCACACCTCTCGTGTCAGAAGTGAAATATGGTCAGAAGCAGTGCCTGTGAGCACGAGAGGAAAACAGAAGCGTCTCCCTAGGCGATCAGACATCAGAATATAATTGCTCCGGCCGTAAAAATTAATACAAATGGAGCCACTTGAAAATGGAATTGGAGCTGCCAACCCAGAGGAATCACCTCGCCCGTCCTACTCCTCAACCCTTAGAATGTTAAAATTGTGCAAAACGACGTCTGGGCTGAGCCTGAAGCAGCAGCATATTCCAAACAACTGTTTGCAAAGACAGCAGAGAAGTGGATGTCATGCTTGAAAATGGAAGTCATTCCTTCGAATTCGTCGCTATGTTAGCTTCCCTGCTCCCACAGGAATCCTTCCTTCTGTTCACGTAATTATTCCCCTTCCCTTTCTCATAAATACCTGTCGCTTCCACCTCCGATTTCTGCCTGAATCCGTGCTTCCCAAATGACCAGCGTGCGGCTAAAATAAACGTCTGCGGCCTCTCGCTCTGGCTATTCCTCGGTTAACGTCCACATCGAAGAAAACTGCTCTTCCGTTTACATTTCTATTCCCAATGTCATTGGAACATTTTCTTTCCCAACATCATTGGGAGTCGAAGTTACTGAGTCCCGAAGTTCTCTCTTACTATTTAAGAGACATTCGTCTTATCCCTTTTGCCAAGACAAATGTTGGCGAAACGTTTTCCCAAGCCTGATTCTCTTTTCTAAAACATACTCAGGAAATGAAAATGCAACCAACAGGAGGTGGCTCTCCCAACTAATGACGATGGCCAAAACACAGAATTCTAGTCCAGAAAATGTTAATTTTGTGGCCGGGAGAATAAATGGACTCGGATTCCAGCAGTTTTCTCAGGGCTCTTCTCTCTTGTAGTTATGAGCAAGGATTTGGGGCTTTTAACGTTATTTATTGGGGGGGGGTTAAAATCCTACCTAAACTTCTACTCCTTCAGGGCTCTGAAGCTCAGGGTGATGCTTGGCCTATGCTCCAGAGAAGAACAATTTCCCCCTAACACATTAAAGTAACAATCAGGTGCTTGTCACCTCCTAATGTTTTCTAAGGGACCTTGTTCCAGGGCACCCAGGAGACAACAGCCCGAGGAGCCCTGCCAATTCAAGGGAGGCTTCCAAGTTGCTGAAAATTCAGCAACACACCTTTCACACCCACGCACAACGGCCCACGTGCCATAAGATACTGCACACTTCTCCGAGGGCAGAAGACAGACACGTAGCCGTATGTCTCTTTCAATACACCTCACCCTGCTTTGCGAATTTACTCTGACACAGCCTTAAGTTAGATAGAGGACGAGGGCACTTTCGAACGGTTATTCCTGAATGGTAGAGGTGCTTATGGTCCAGCTCCAATCTTCCAACAGATTCCCCAGAAATGAACAGACTGTGTTTGCTGTAGACCACACAGGGCACTTTTTGTCAGCATTGAGTCGGACAAAACGGTATTCATCCTAAAAACAACGGTTGGCCTTAGGAACCAAGAAGTGGACACGCGCTCACTCCCGCAGTCTGCTGGCCTCACTCACCGTCAAACACCGTTCTGGTGAGCAAATAGCTCCTAGCGGAATAAGCAGCCATCACTTTCAGAAAAGCTCAGAAATAATTCGCACGAGTGAAGTTTATAAATGTGCACCTGACTGATGCTATGAATCCATTAACCAGTGTACGTGTCGGTGTGTGGGGTGTGCACATATCTCCCCCCGGCGTCCCCTCCCCACCCGATGAGGTCTTTACCCTTGTGCATGGCCAGACACGCCACAGCCAACCATCGTCCGCAGGAAGACAAACCAGATGTACGAGGGAGAGAAGGAGGTCAGCAAGGAGAAGTAGGCTCCCCACAGGAACGAGATGAGCAAAATCTGAAGCAACGAAAGGAGACTTATTAATGGGACCTGCCTCCGTGGAAGGCAGGGGGAAAATCTAACTCCTGAAGGCGATTTCTCGTTTCCATCCAAATACTTGCTCCTGGTAGGAACTGACTAACCTACAGTGAGCTCGCTGGCCTCTCTCAGTCCTTTAGGCAACACAATCCACGACCTTCTGGAGTCTGAAGGCCTGGCGTGCTGAGGACGCTAAGAAACATCTACACCCGCAGAGAATTTGCTTAAGAGTTTACCTGAGCCAAACTGGTGACATGCGGGAGGTGAGATCTAGAATGCCCAGGAGGGTGACAGTTCTGCGTTTCTTTTATGCTTTGGGGGTCAAGGAGAGAGAATGTGAGATGACAAGAAGGTGGGAGAGAGCAAGGCGGGGAAACCGCTCTGATTGGATACGAGGTAAAATGGAGAGAGACGTGCTTCCTTCACGTTCGTGGGCACAGGACAGTTAACGTTTAACATTTACAGTAAAGGGGGTGGCATATAAGCAACAAGACCACGTGGTGGTTCCTTTGAGGGGTCCGGAAAGGAGAATCCCTCGGGCATTTCAAAGGCGTGTTGACCTAGATGCAAGAGAACACTCAGGGCTCAAGGAGAACATAAACCTTTTATTGAAAAAGTTATAGGCCTGGGCCTGACTACCCATCATGACCTGCCCAGTTAGGGATTTAGGACCCTGTGAGGTAACTTTCGGTCACTGGACTTGTCAGATTTACTACACAGCCACTTTTTCATTCACATTTCTGAATTTAGAACATTCTTCAAAATTCCCCAACTGCGTTGAGCATGCAAATCCTCGCTCTCCCTGCCCCTAGGAAGCACTGTGTTGGAATGGATGTGAGGAGAAAATTTAAGGTATTTGCTTTTTCTCTAATTGTAGAAATAATACCAGTTCCTAGGAGAAAATATGGAAGAAAAAAGAAAAAGAAATTAAAATACTTAAGTCGCCCTTGATTCTCTCACCCAGAGAATATACCGTAAACATGATTTTAGCCTATTTTCCCTGTTTGAAAGAGAAAAACATATTTTTAACGCTGCAAAATATCCCACTGGAAAGGCATACTATGACACATGTAACGCAACGCATAAACCTGTTCTCTACTGTTGACTGCTGAGGTAGTTTCGCATTTTCTATTAAATGATCTGTGACGATATCTGTGCATAAGTCCTTGTGGTTCTCTGATGGTTAAAACAAGCTAGATTTCTGGAATAAAAATTATCAGATGAGGGGGACAGAGATTCTCAAGGTTTTTGACTCGTACCGCCAAACCAGTGGTCAGAAAAGCTATACCAAGCGTAGGTGAAGGCATCTACACGCCGCCAGGTGTCTTTAAGACAAATTCCTTACAGATTAAATGTTGGAAAAGGATCTGATAAGGAAACGGATCTGATAAGTTAGTCTGGCTACATGAGAAACCCAGGGGGAACCAGAACCTCGCTGACGTCCTCACTAAGACACAGGCCACGGGGGCCAGCCACGACACCTGCCGAATTTCGAACCGAAAGGTCAGTGATCCCAGAAGACAGCGCCTGTTCCTTCAAGGTCTCATACAAACGCGTCTCACGCAGTTCAGAGGCAACTGAGCTGCTTGCAGAGCCAAGCTTATCTTTCCTCAGCACTCCGCCTCCCAACGCCCGACCTCGCTACCCTGCGCGTCCCCCCATCTGACAGAAAACTGTTCTCGTTCAAGCTTCTGCACCTACTTGAGACGTCTGAGTAACAAACGTGTTTTGCTTACTTTTCGGCCTCTATGAGCGCCTCTTGTTTCTCCACAGTTGGAGCCCTGGTTGAAGGCTTCCTGAAGCTTTGCTCTCGGGCTGTAATCCTCAGTGAGACCCAAATAAAACTCTTAAATTCATAGAGGTTCAGTTCTCTTCCCATTGATGCCGTATAATTCTGCTTTTGATAACTCCTGTGACTGAATGATTTTCAGGGTTCCTTCACCTCTTGTTCCTTCTTTTGTATAATGCCTTTGTTGTGCTCTTCACATTTTTTTTTTTTATTTTGAGATACTCGGTTTTCATATTAATTTATAAGAGTCTATAACATTCATTTCGTGTACTTCGAAACATACAGACAACTCTATTAATGTTTCCTTTGGGGCTTCTCCCTTTGTGTTCATGCTTAGAGAGGCCTTCCCCATGAGAAATCAGACAAGGAAAGGAGAGAGACCTGGGTTTATAATCTGAAGGCATGGATTTACCTCTTGATGTTTAATCTCAGCAGGTGTGTGACCGTGAGCAAGTGGCTTAGTTTCAAAGTTCTACCCAAATTGACAAAAGCGAAGCTGCTTATGTTTGTACGTGCACGTTTCCATATTCTGATACGTTCTAACTGTGCACAGCCATCAACTCTGTGCCTGGACTGTGCATGACCAGGTACGGGGACAGGTACCTCAGGAACGATGAGAAAGCAAGAAGACAAGCCAGGGATTCAGGCCTGTGATGCCAGAGAAGGCCATTTCCACGCTTTCTATCTTGGGTGTTGATAGAGAAATGTCCACTAAAGAGAGGCCACAAAGGAACACATGAAAGAAAATTCCAAATCACCCTTCGAGGCCCACCTACCTTCCAGCGGCCGTATCTGTCAGCCAGGAGGCCGAAGAGGATGCTGAATATCATGTAGCCGAAGAACACCATCTGGAGGTGGGGGTGAGAAAAAAAAATGATCCTCTGAGCAGAGTTGTTATAATTTGCTAATTGACCGCATTAAGCTTTCGTCCGTCTTAACTACAGGTAGACTAGAAAAGGGTGGAAGTTGAACGGATTTTCACAAAGTTTCCCCTGACTCCTGCTTAGCAGGACTTCAGAGGCTGATGCTCCTTGTTGGCTGACCCCACACCTGGAGACACTGCCACCAGGTGCAAACAGGCCGAAAGAACAGGTAACCGCTTTCCCTCCGGTCGAAGGTGACGGCATTGGACCCTCTCAGACGTGTCACTGTGAGTCTCCATTTTAATAATTAGAAAACTCCTTCCATGCTCTGCCTAATATCACGCGCCCAAGTCGAAACTTCTAGAAGCAGTCCCCTTTATAAACCTACCTCTTTTCCTTATTCTCACGACGGCTTGTCCTTCCTATCCTGATAAAATCCAAGCATTTTAACTCAGCCTGAGCTGTGATCTGATGTCTATGCCTCCCGGCCACTTATTTCTCTTCCTTCGGCAGTTCCAAGCATCACTTGCTTTCCTTTCTAGTAAGATCTCTGAGTGATTGCTTCCAGGATAATCAGAGGAAAGGCGTTAGCTGTCATTTCTGACACTTTTGGTGAAAAAGCTGTTTCTCTCTGCCGCCTGCTTTGCTTTCTCTTTTTGTCTCTTTCTTCCTTACTCGTCAGAAGGAAGACTCGAATGCATTTCCCCCTCAGGGAACTATTTTTTAAAAAATAAACCATCACATTTATTCTTGAACCAAAAAAAAGCCATGTTTTCCCTCTGTGCACTGTACTTTCCAGGACAGAGTTGGGGGCAGGGGGGCAAGGGGGTGGAAACCAGTGTTTTCTAAATGCCAGTCCTGGGATCGACTTTGCACCAGAACGAAATCTAGTTAGTCCTCAGCAAAATGGTAAAAATAAGAAAAACGCGATACATTTTTGTATAAATTTAAATTTGTTAAATACGAAGGGCTCTTTTCTTTGGGAACGATTTTCTTTCTGGTTGTTGGTGGTAATGTGCCTTATTTTTTTTTTTTTTAAGATGATGCTGTTCGAAGACAAGATTTTCTGCCTCCTCTTCTTCTAATGACCTTACATGTCAAATATACACATTTTTAATGCCAACTATATGTCAGTCACTCAATTAAAAAAAAAATTAGATCAGTTGGTGAACCCCCAAATTTGGGTTCCCCTGAAATTAATTTTCTACAGCCATGCGCTGCTTAACAGCGGGGACACATTCTGTGATACGCATCGACAGGTGATTTTTGTCATCGTGCGAGCATCACAGAGTGCGGTACACGAACCTAGAGGGCCTCCTGCTCCCAGGCCACAAGCCCACGCAGCTCTTTCCCAAACAATGCAGGATTAAATCAAGCGCGAGGGAATGTGACACAATCGAGACACGCGGTAAACACGACACGTGCGAGGGTGCTGCCAGCACACCACGCAGACTGTCGTTCGGCCAAGTTCCATTTAATAAATGGAAAGAAAACTCTCTAAAATAATGATAAATAGCATATACAGCACAGGCAGAAACCAGCAACAGTCGTGCGTCACCATTATCGAGGATTACGTGCTGCACATAGCCGTGTGTGCCGTGACTGGTGACACAGTAGGTTTGTTCACACCAGCGTCACCACAAACAGGCGAGGAACACGTTACACGACGTCATGAGGACTGTGAAGTCGCTGGGCGGCTGGAATTATAGCCTTATGGGACCGCTCTCATTGGTCCAAAATGTCATCAGGAGGCACATGGCCATCGTGGAATCCAAAATGACCAAACTCCTTCCCAAAAGGGGAAGGTGAACCGATATTTTTCTCTTTTTAAGCAGCTGACATGAAAGGAAACAACAGGCAAACTACCAAGGGCAGAAAACTTTTGTTTTCGTGAGATGCTGTGCTGTGTTAACAAAGCTGCAACTGGATTAAAATCCGCGGATGGATAAAAGTGAAGGAAAGAAGATCAAATTTAAATGGTACTCTGTTCTCTCCCATAAAGGGCGAATTCTTTTGTGTTTTCTTTCCATTCAATGTTCTTTTTTTAATGACTTTCCTAAGGTTCGCTTGTTTACTATTCAGCTTGTCTGGAAAATAGGCCGTGATTTAAAGCGTATGTGAACCCCAAAGCTGGGGAATTCTGTCATCTTGCTTGGAAGGTTGACCAGACACACAAAACTCTCTCCACCCCACTTCCTACTTGCTCTTGTCCCCCTCTTTGGAGGAAGGGTCTAGTCTTTTTCGCACGTATTTTTTTTTTTTAGTGTAAAAATGAGCCTTCTGGGAATTATTTGAGATCTTACTCCCCAGCACGTGTCGTCTGTTTGGCTCAAATAAACTTCCATAAAAATTTTTTTTAAAGATTATCCTTCTGTTTCTGATGTACACGCAAAGTTTTGTTTCTTCAGCACTAACTCTCTTATCCACACAATGTGTGGGACGGAATGTGCCCACAGCCCTTCAGTTTGCTCAGTCGACAGCTGCTTGGACCAGGCTGTCCAGGAGGTGGAGACAGGTGACCTGAGTTCTCAGTAGCTGGGGGACAGGAAGCCTGGGAGACGCTGAAAAGGTCACCTCTTTGCTCTTCCGCCTGGGCGTCTCCTGTCAGCGAGGCTGTGGTCAGTGAGCTCAGGGGTGGGACTCACGGCCAGAACGAGGACGACAGAGACTAAAGGTGAGGAACTTGGAGCAGGAAACAGTCCCACCTGGGTGAGCCTAAGTCCCTAGAGAAGAGTCTTCTGAGCTGAGACCCACCCCGCGAGGAAGCCATGAGACTGAGGAGCCTCTTTCGGTGACACTGGAATGACATGAATGCAGCCAATAAAGGGTCGGCTCTAAGTCCAGAAACTGCACTAGGCGATGCGGTTTCCCGGGAGGGACAGGTGCAGCGTGCTCAGGAATGCAGACGTGCACGCCCGCAAACTAGCTGGGCGCGGCCCACTTACGATCACACACCCCGCTGCAGCACTCACCCTAGCCGCACAAGGACCGACAGGCATGCTTTCCCGAATTGCAACTGTATTTTGTTTGTATGGAGAAGAAAACACAAAACCAGCTGAGTCGCTTAATGACAAGCCCAAGTAAGAGCTTTGGTTATTTTGATGGATACCCCTTCTCTTACCTAAAAGTATTAGAGCTTTTTTAAAAAACAAAACAACAAAAACAACAAAAAAAAATACAGAAAAAGAACGAGTGCAAATATTATAAAAGAGGAATTTTTAAGAGGGAAATGGAGCTAAGAGAATAAAGGCGATGAAGGGGAGGATGACACGTGGACCCCAAAAGATGCCACTTTGGCATGTGGACTATTTTGAGCTGAAGGCAATCAAGACCAAAACAAAACAAAATGAAAAACACCTTTTACCTCTCCCTTAACTACCTGAAAGAATTCACATAGGGGCTGGCTCACAGAGCACCATTACCAGAGATAAGTTTTATCCCAATTTCCTATCTGTATGGCGAGGCAACCCTCTAGTTACCAAACATCTACCCTTTTTAGCCTTCTCCCCGGTGAAGGCCAGGCCCCTCGCCCACTCCGTAGCTCTAGAGGGTAGGTATTTAAGCCTCAAATGCTCGACTTTGAGGTCGCATATTTTTATGGGGCTCCTGTGTGCCCAAAATTACTTGTTTTCCTCCTGTTCATCTGATTTACGTGAACTGGTTTGTTAGACTAGCCGAAGAACTTGGAAGGGAAGAAGAAAATGTTTCCGCCCCTCAGCAGGTTTGCACATTTGCTGCTGTGACTGGACATGAAACTGGGCTACAAATTCCCTGGCCTCTAAGACACACGAGAGAACACCGGGGCACAAAACGTACGTCACCTGAGAGAACTCAGGTCACCTCCCTGAGTGAGGGGGAGCTTTTCCCGGTACCTAACACGGATGATACAGAAAATATTAGTTCACCCTTCCCTTTTGGGAAGGAGTTAGGCACTTTTTCATTCCCTGTGCCTCGTCACGACATTTTGGACCAATGAGAGTGGTCCCATGAGACTGTAATGGAGCTGAAAACTTCCATTGTCCAGCGACTTCACAGTGGTCAAGGCAGCAAGAGGCAGGAACACCCTCGCCCGCAGCCTCCCGCAGCCCGGGCTCCTGTCCACAAACCCCAGAAGGCTGGCGGTCGAGGGCCAATGTCTGGTTTTCGCCACCAGATTCAGGCCACCACTCTCACGCTCTTACAGGGTCCTACCCACCCCGCTTCAAGGCCGCCTCCTCCACCTGACTCTGTCACCCTCTCCCATCACCATGCCTGCCGCCCAGACAGTCCCCTCTCTCAGTAAGGGTGCTGACACCTGGCTCACAGCGCTCCCTCTTAGGTCCCGCCTCCGTGAAAACCAGCTCTGACACCCACGTGCAGCAACGCTCTGTGCCTCACCTGCTGTTTCTTTGACTTCCCAGGGGACGTCACCTGCTAACCGCTTTCAGCTCCGCAAACTCTGCCTCTCCACCACCAACACAGCCCCCAACTAACCCACCCTCTCACCTCATGTCCCTCTTCAAACCCCTTCAGTGGTTCCCCATTGCCTACATGTGGCTTCCAACATTTATGCATGACGAGCCTCTTAGAGGATTCTTAAAAAAGGTTTAACAGAGCTCTGTACGATAGAAAGTGTACGTTAAAATTCATTTAGTGAGAAATACATAAAGGCTGTGATGCCAACAATGCAGCTACATATAATGTTTGTCATACAAATGGTAATTTGAAAAACTGTCACACGTATTTATTCGTGTGAACTTTTCTGCTTGGAAGGTTTGTGCACTTTGGCCCAAGGTGGGCACAGTGGCCGCTGTGGCCTACAGACTGGGGTCCATACACAGACTCCAAGAAGCTTCTGGCCCCCACCTGTCTCCGCAACCTTGACTGTACCCCCTTCCTCGCTTTCTAGTTAAGTGACACGCAAGTGCTAGTACTCCCTGCAACACACACACGCACACACGTGCACAGAGTCTGCTAGCAATCAGCTGGACTTAATAACTTTGGAAAGAATGATAGGTGTTGTCATTAATTCTGCTTTGCAGCAAAATTTGGTGTGCGATTTATAAGGTTATTCATAATGGTCTCTGAGAAAAGTCGAATGTGTCACAAATGATTCGGTGAGGGTGATCTGGTGATCGGTTAGGTCACTGGTTCAATTCAGTAGCCTCTTAGTGGTCTGAATTAACAGTTAATAGTTAAACCATAACTAACCCGGGGCGTAAGAGTTACTTTCTCTGATTGGCACTTATTTCTTTGGACCTTTTGCTAGGAGCGGGCAAATAAGCAATTCAAGGCTCTCTAGGGGAAGAGAAAAAGAGGAGAAAAGCCTCAAATGCTAGTTCAGGCCTGCAAACCCATGAGCTGTGGAGGCTAACACACCAAGTGGCGAGGTTTCCTCCAGCTCTCAACCCTGTGGGGTGGGGGGGAGAAGGAGAAGCCCTGGGTCCTCAACTGGCTCATGTGCAGCACTCACCGTGGTCACTAGTGCCACCTGCCAGTTCTCCAGCTGCCATTCACAGCGGATGACAGGAGACACCACCGCTATTAACATGATCTCCATGGCCTCGGCAACCTTCAAAAGGAGAGAAAACACCGTGTGTGAGAGCTGGCTTGTCATCACTTCTTCCCACATCCAGCTGTTTATCATCCATCTAGCACGCTGACCCCTTCCTTCCCCTCCATTGAGGAAGCACCTGCTGTATACCCCGGCAGCGCTGCTAGTTGGGCAAAGCAGCATAGTAGAACCTTGGCACTCACTGATGTAACATTTACGACTTGAACATTTTGAAATGGTCCCCAGGCTTATGACACATTCACTTGTGATGTTGGGGAATCACTACGCATCTCAGTATGGGGTTCTGTACATATTCTCACCCCACGTACAAAAGCAGGAAACGGCAGAGGTTTCCAAGAACATCTCGCTGTTGGTAAAAGCCCCTGGGACTGAGATGTCACTCTTCTTTCTTTCCAAGATAAATTACAAACCTTATCGGTGCCCTTAAAGGATCTAGAAATCTGTAAGTATAGGTGAACCAGGTGGTTCTTACACACGAAAGGCTTGAGAACCCACGTCTAATTTTACTTAGAATAATACCAGAGTGTTCTCCTCTCTTCCCAGGAGCTTAATTTAAACCATTTTTTAAAAATGGGTACTGAATCTCTGGAACATGGAACATAGATATTCATTTACTTATAACCGAACACCTGCCAAAGGTAGATGAAAATTATTCCACCGGATTCCGGCTCCCTTTCCCACCTCTCCCTCCCCACATGAACAGCCCCGAGCTGGAGCCCAGTGGGAGACTCTGTGTGTACGACAGTGAATTCGCTTTGGAGACTCAGATGATCTCCAAGGAGCACTCACCCCGGTGCTGCCCATGATCAGAAAGAGGGCGATGTGGAAACGTCCGAATCCGATGGTCTCCACCGCGTCTTCCACGGTGAATGTCTTTTGCTCTAACAAGGAAAGACACGGTGAAAGGAACAGAGTCTGTGGGAAGGGAATCTGTGTGGATCATGGCTTGCCCTGGAGGATGTTGGAAAACCAAATCGTCATTATAAAAACCAATAAACATGGGGTAGGGACCAAATTAAGCAGCAGCTTGAGGGCTGGAGACTTCTAGGTCATCTCACCTTTCAGCTGTGGCTCTGGGGACCCCAGGCTCAACTTCCGAAGGCTAATGACGGTGACCGGCTCTGTCCGCTTGCTGGCCATCTTCAAAACAGTTCGAATTTACCACACAACGTCCCTGATAGAAGCAAAGGAGGGAAGAAAAAAATATATTTGAGCGCATACTCTCCTTCAATCTTCAAAGATAAACTGTGAAGTAAGAATTATAATTTATCACCATTTTACATATGAAGAGCCTGAAACACGACTCTTTAAATGGCTAAATGAGACAACTGGGCCCCAGTGGCTAGTAAGCCACCCTATGCAGGAGGCCAGGTGAGCTCTTGACAATTGGACCAATAGCATCCTTTGACTGGGAGTGAAGATGGGCTTTGCTGCGGAGAAATAATCACAACAGCTGGCCCTTACATCTCCATAGATCCTACCCTTTATGGTGTAACCATGTTCCAATGTGCTTTCTCATATATTATTTTCATTTACTACTGACAGAAATCCATGAAACACTTCTTTTTACCTCTTCTTTTTTTTTTGTACTTAACCCTAAAAAGGATTCTTAACACCAAAAATCAAAAGAAAAATAAAACAAAGCCAAGTATCAAGTTAGTAAAATTTTTTTTTCAAATGACTGTAAGACACAGTAATATAACTATACATCCCTAGTGAGGTCAACAGAAACCCTAATCTGTTCTCAGTAATTATATTGTTAGTAATAACATTGGAATCATTATTTTGATACTAGTACACGTTGTAGGATAAAGCAAACAATTATGTTAATATTAGAAACCAAGATTTTTAGTGTAAGAAAAGATATAAAAATTAAAGAAGTTACATAAAAATCTTATAATCCTAATTTTGGGCTGGAAATATCAATATGAATTCATTATATATCATATATAATAAGAATAATGATTTTAAAGAATTGAAAAACGTCACAGGTATCAAAATCCACTGTTTAAAAGATTGCGAAAATGAATATCTCATTGACCATCCTTGGAGAATACTAAGAAACCAATTCATTATCCTGAAAACTAGTCAGCATTTTGCTTCTTGGACAAATTATATTTTAGGGTAACCAAACAGTTGGTAACAGAAAATTATTCTTTAATTTCTGCTAACACATGCAGAACAAAAAACGGAATGAAATTGTCACGATTTTGCATCTCCTAAAGAAATAATGGATCTAGGACGTGATCATCAATGGCTTTACGTAGAGACGGAAAAGATGGATAACATCTGGAAAATTCTAATGCTACAGATGACATATAATGTCTGGGATGCACTTAAGGATAATTTACTCGTAGGGTGGGAAGTGGATGGGCATACGGATGGAAAAGAATGGCCGTGTTGACAACTACTGACGGCGGACGGTGGGTACGTGGACCCATTTACTGTCCTCTGCTTTTGAAGTCGTGTCACACTTTTCAAAATGAATAGTTCAAACAATGAGGTTCTGAGATTCTGAAACAACTCATCCAATATCAGATCGCTAGTGCGCAGCAGAGTCAGAACTCAAAGGTCCTTCCCTGAGGCCATAAACACAGCCACAGAGTAGCTGGACAGCAGCATGTCAAGGTCATTAATGTCTGCCCGGGGCCAGCTCTGCACCTTGCCTCGTGTGGGCCCCTGTGGATACTTTGAAGAGACGTCTGTCATGTTCCTTGCCCTAAGGAGTTCTTTCATCTAGTTGGGGACACCGATGATACACACAGAAACTACTACACTGCAATGTAGATATTATTTGTTTTCTTAAAACGCTGTCACCGAGACACAAATATTCCCAGATGACAGATAGATCAAGAACGCTCAGAAGTAAGTCCATGAAATCCCTTTTCCCAAGATGCACCATGGAAAGTATAAAAGGTTGTTATTTTCAGGGTGAAAAAAGTAAAACTAATTGGTCTCCCGGCCCCTCTGGGAGCCTGAATGTCATGAAGACAGACTGCCCTGGAACTTGTACTGTGCCTTTTGCGACACTGCCCAAACACCCTTTGGAGGGGTGTTCTTTGTCCAGTAACTTTTGAAATAGTTAGCAGCAGCATCACCTCCTTTTGATTATAAAAAGGGCATCAGTACACGATTAAAAATCGGCTCTATCATGTCTCTAGATGGGAAAATGAACTTTTAAGAGATTTACCACACCCGAAAATGAAAACAAGACCATTCAGTGAGAATTAAATGGTGCGGTAGTCGCACAACCTTGTGACTAACCTAAAAGTCACTGAATTATACACTTTAAAATGTACAAAAAAAAATAGTGAATTTTACTGTATGTAAATTACATCAAATTTTTTTTTTTCTAAAAATATAGCAATGCCAATCACGGCAGCAGACTTAAAAACCCAAAGTGACTCTGGCCATTTATCACGTGAGAGAATAAAACAATTTAGTTAGGTGGGAAAATACATTTTTTAAAATCTCAATAAGTTCATCTTAAATTCAGTTACAACTAAAATGCTTAACAGTGAGTTCGATCTTCACTCAACACAGTCTCTTCTAGCAGTCACATTTTGTGACTCAGAACAATCTAAACGTGTTTTACAATTTTAACAATCTTCAGTTAGTTTCCTCGATTTTTGGACTGACAAAAGAAACCCAGGAACTCCACCCCTTACTATTGAGCAGAGCAAGTTTTAATCTGACGTGTGTTTTAACCCAGTTAGGTAGCTCTATGGGTCATAAGTAGCTTACACTCTTCTATCAGCCCAGATAAGTGCTTTATCACGGAAGGCCTGGTAAACATTGTTATTTCCAAGACAACTGCTTCACAGCTCTCTGGAATTACAGCTGATCCCATAAAGGGGGCTTCACAGATTTGATTTCATATTTTTCTTCACTGAAGAAGAGACTCATATTATTGTCTTTCCATAATATGAAAAAAATAAAAATGTAGCATAATTTTGGGCAACTGATGAGATCAAGGAAGAGAATTCCTTTAGTCCTCGCATTGGCCTTCTACAGAATAAATGTAATCTGCATGTAACGCTTGGCTCTCGAGTGAGACATATTTGCAGGGTCATAACCAAAGGTGAAGGGCGGTTTATTCATTTTCAGGCTTAGAGTCAACACTGGAGTCAAACTCATAGACTTGTTTGTGGTTTCAGAACTGAATGAAAATATTAACATCCTTGACAATGAGACCGTAAAACCGTACCTGACAAAGACGAGGGGGGGGAGTCAGCTAGAAAAACACGAGGGATGAACAGGTGTCCCACCATCCCACCGAAGGGATCAGTATGAGAATCAAAACTGTAAGTATACGGTGTATAATTACGAAAATAACTGTGGGAATGGCTAAAAGTAAGAAAAGGACACTAACTATATAATACCCCTCATGTAAATTGAAAAAAAAAACAAAAAACTACATATTCCAAGACAATACATTTTATGTTGCAAAGAAACGTGAAATTTCAATGACAGTGTTATGTGTATTTTAACCACAATTTCAAAAATTAAAATAAGAAAAACCATGTCCAAATGTGTATGTATATACTATATATTACACACACACACACACACACACACACGAACAAAAGAACTGAGTATAACTCAAATGTGTATTAGAAGTGGCTAAAAAATTATATTCGTATAGAATATAATTTAAAAGCCCTTAAGTAAAAGGCTATTTAGTATTGAAAAGTCTTTTCCAATACGTATCTAATACATACATTTATATACACAGTTTGTAGTAGACATAAACCACAAATTATGAGAAAAAAATTAAGATCTTAATAAATTAGTGGGCAAATTATATGGGTAGGCAATTCACAAGATGATACAGAAATTCTAAACAGAACTGGAAATTTGTTCACCTTCTGGAATAACTGATAAAAAACTTTATATAAAAAACCCTTAGGTATCATTGTATACCCACCAAATTAACAATGGGAAGGAAAGAAGAAAGGACTGAGGGAGGGAAGAAGAGGAGGGAGGGATAATGGAGAGAAGGAAGGAAGGAGGGAAGGGAAGGAAGGGAAGGAAGGGGAGAGAAGGATGAGAGGAGGGAAGAGGGAGGGAGCGAGAGCAAGGAAGTCAGCAGTCATGGTCACACTGAGACTGAACTGCTTCCTTTCTTCTTTCTCCATTTCTTCGTCTGAAAATAGAGACGAGGCTAGCTGCCTGTGGGAGAAACAGCTGGCTGCCTTCCCAATCAAAAGCCTTCTCCTATACCTTGTTGATGGGGTGACCACTGAGATGTGGGCGGAGGACGCTGGAGGTGGGGGGCGCTTCTGAGAAAGCCCTTGTTGCCCCTTGCCCTCGTCCTCCTGCCTCCTCCCAGACCATGGAGACATGGTGGCTGGCGCTGTGGCGGGCATATCAGATTGTGGCACAAATGAGAAGATGGAAAAATGGAAACGTTGGGCCGCCTGGCAGAACATAAGCTAGAAAGAGGCTGGGACCCGAAGACGGGTAGCTCCCTCGCAGTCCTGGACTGCTGACCTCCAGATGTCCTCTATATGGGAAAAAAAATAATAAAGCTCTCTCTTCAGACGCTGTTGTTTCTGGTGTTACTTACGTGCAGTTGTGTGCAATTCTGTGTGGGCGCGTGTTTTTAAGGCTAGGCAAGTGAAGCAGAGGGAGTAAAGGAACAAAGAAATCTGTACCTGGCAGTGGTTCACAAACACCACTGCACCCAGACTAGCTAGTTGAATGCGATCCCAGTGCCAGGCGAGGCTGCCAAGGGATGGAAGAAACAAACGTACAAGTCACCTGCAACAGAGCACGTTCTCGTCTCTGCCCTGCGAGGTCACGCAGGACCATCAAGGACAGGATTCTTGACGTTTGGGTGCATGTTGGCAGCGGGAGCCCAGGTGTCAACAGAGAATCAGGATTTGGTCATTTATATCTGTGCATCGTAAGGGGCTTAGGATCCGAGGCACTAAGAAGACACTCAAACACTGACTCAACATTAACAGATATGGAAAGGATCCACTTGGCATTTTCTAGAGCTTCAGCCAAAAATTTCACGCAGGGCAAAATATTCCATGGAGATGGAGATGAAGAATGCTTCTGAGAGACAGAGCTTACAATCGCAATTTTGAAATCAAGGTGGAAAAGCTGGGTTTGAGTCGCTCCTTTGGCTTCCTAAGTCATTCTGAATCCCGTCTGACTAGGAAGAGGCTGGACAGATGGAGAGAGGGTTGGATGGATGGACGGACGGACGATCAATCAATCAAACCAATTCAGGAAAAGAGAAAAACTCATAGAGAAGAATGTTTCACAGCCCTCGAAACTACAATGGAAAAGTAACCCATGACCCGCCTTCGAACAAATCTAACAAGGAGCTGACTTAACGACAGGATGTGATCTCCAGCACAGGAGCTGCAGTCGACGACACTGTGCGGTGCCAGGTGGGGACTAGACTCATCAGAGCGACCGCTCTGTAGACCGTATAAATGTCTAGCCACGATGCTGTACACGTGAAACTACTATAAACTATCGAATGTCAACTGTAATTGAGAAAATAAAATAAAAAATTTAAAAACGCATTGGGGACTTACTCTGAACTCAGAGGCTCAGATGGAGTTCAAGCTTCGAGGACTGGTGGACATAGCATTCTACTGCATTTTGCTACACTGAATGTTTTAGCCAGAAATAACTGGGCCGCTGTCGAGTTTTTAAAATTGAACTTGTGTGTGTAATGTGTTCTACAAGATCCTCGGTAAGAAGAATGAAAGCTTCATACTCCATCTGCCTTTAGCACTGATGGTCCACCCCCTGTACCCACCCCCGCCCCCGCCACCCTCCCCAGAGCTGAGGAGGTAAATCCAGACCCGTGCTGCCCGTCCGAGATTCTCACCTCTGAATATGTTTTGGAAATCTGTCCAGTTTCGGCTCTTGCACTCCCCCTTCCCGCGGCCAAACCTCACGCAGCAGTGGAACCAGCGACGGGCTCTGTGGGCCTTCTGGACTTACCTTCCCAGGAAGCCTGGCCCCCAAGATCCTCCCCTTTTGGCTCAGTTCTGCGAACAGAATTACTTAAGGAATAAGTGCATCCTGGACAAGTGAGTGACGTCCAGGTCACACCCCCCTTCTCAGCCAGCCCTTCACCCGATCCCTTTACGAAGGGGAAAGTATATCCCTCCCGGAGACACAGAGGCTGCCGGATCGTGGAGGAAGCGGCGGGTTGTTTTCGGGAAGCCTGGGGGATTTCTGAGGGAGCAGGGGCCCAGCGAGGCTCAGGGGGAAGTTTTACTCTTTCAAACCTCTTCTTGCAGGCGCTGCTGTTTAGAATCAAAATAGGGCAGAGGCTGGTGGTCCACCTAAGCAGAACATTCTGACGGCTGTTGGGAAAGCTGGTAATGAGCTGAGGACCTTGACACGGTCCAGTACCTTGGTGGCACGAGGCCAACGTCACTGACCAAGTACCTTGTCCACACCCAGGGCTTTAAACCCCCCTCCCCAACCCAGAGGTCGAGATCACTATCCCCTTTTGGGCAATGAGGGGATCAAGTCCATTTCCTGCCCAAGGGCACACACCTTAAAGCATCGCAAAGACACACCTCTTCTGATTCCGACTGTCCATCTTGGGCTCAGCCTGCTTTTTAATCACTAAGAGAAATTGGCTGAGCATCGAAGTGAGCCTTAAACTGGTGGACCAGCCGGGACCCTGACATAGAGCATGACGTGGAAGCTTGGATATGCGCAGTGACACTTTCATGAGCAACATCGCAGTCAACCCGCTACACGGAGGGGCAGGCGGGGCTGAAATCCACCTGTCTGAAGGTAAATTTTGTCAGATCTTCTGGAACCTTAGTTAGATCCAGATACTAAGTGGAAATGCTTCATGAACTGTAAAGCACTATACCATGTTAATGGGACGATTCTAGCAGAACAGTTAAACAGAGAGAATGAACCTACAAGTTCATTCAGACTAAATAGTCGACGGAACAATTTTTTAGAATTAAATTTATTAGGGGAGCATTGATTAATAACATTATTTTTCAGGTGTACAATTCTATCACATGTCATCTATATATTACATTTCGTGCTCACCCTCCAAAGTCTAGTCTTCTCCTGTCACCATACATTTGACCCCCTTTACCTTCCCCATCCTCTCCCACCCTCTTCCCCTCTGGTGATCACCATACTGCTGTGTCTGTTTGTTCATTTGTTGCTGTTTTATATCCCACATGAGTGAAAATCATACGGTTCTTTTCCATCTGGTTTATTTCACACTCGGAAGATCCATTCGTGTCGTTGTGAAGGGCAGTATTTCATCCTTTCTTAGGGCGGGGCTGTATCACGTCGTACATACATGTACCCTTTTTTCTTTAACACTTAGGTTGTGCGTGTCTTGGCTATTGTGAATAAGGCTGCAGTGACCCTAGGGTTACATACGTCTTTATGAATAAGTGTTTTCAAAAATTTCAGGTAAATTTCCAAGAAGAGGGCGTGCTGGGTCATACACTAGCTCTAGTCTTAATTTCTCGAGGAGCCTCCATACTGTTGTCCATCGTGGCTGCGCCCATTTACATTCCCACGCGCAGTGCATGAGGGTTCCCTTTTCTCTACCTCCTCTCCGACGCTCGATATTTCTTCTCCTACTGGTGACAGCCATTCTGACCGGTGTGAGGTGGTATCTCGTTGTGGTCTGACCTGCATTTCCCTTATAGCTAGTGAAGTGGAGCATCTGTCTATTCATCTGTTGGCCATCTGTATGTCTTATTGGGAAAAGTGTGCTTAGGTCCTCTGCCCATTTTCTAATTGGATTTGTTGTTGCTGTTGTTGTGAGTTCGTTACATATTTTAGATATTAGCCCCTTATTGGAAGTATCGTTTACAAATACCTTCTCCCAGTCAGCGGGTTGCCTTTTCGTTTTGTTGGTTTCTTAGGCTGTGCAGGCGCTTCAGTTTGATGTAGTCCCATTCATTTATTTTTGCTTTTACTTTTCTCGCCTTTGGGGTCAAGTTCACAAAACCCCTCCGAGATCAACGTCTGTAAGTTTAGTATCTATGTTTTCTTCTATGAATTTTATTAAGTCTTTAACCAGTTTTGAGTTAATTTTGTGTATGGTGTCAGACAGCCGTCTAGTTTCATTCTTTGCAGGTGGCTTTCCAGTTTTCCCAGTCCCATTTATTAAAGACGTTTTCTTTTTCTTCATTGCATTTTTTTGGCTCCTTGTCAAAAATTTGTTGCCTTTATACGTGCGGCTTTATTTCTGGGCCGTCACTTCTAGTCCATTGGTCTATTTTCAACCATCTTATTCTGTACCTGGATCCTAGGAGTTTATCAATCCAGGTGCCCTGAGAGGTGACTTTGGGGCCAAATGACCCAGAGAATGTCAGGGCAGACTCTCCGGCAACACCATTTCCCGGCACTCACCTCCACCTACAAGTCAGTTTCCCTGGTTACTCCAGCGTAATGTGGTTGGAGAGCAAAGTCGCTGATGTGATGCTGTCGCTCTTCATTCCACAGGGTTTAAAAGAGCCGCACGGGGCCAGCCCCACCCTGAACACAGAACAAGATCTGTTCTTCCCCACCTGCAGCGAAATCCATGAGAAAGTTTCTAATCTTATAAAGCTTAGCTCCAGACAAAGAAAAAAGGTGTTTGAGGAAGCAGGAAACAAAATAAACATGATCCTTCTCCTGGGGTAGTTTGTGTAACTCTATTGTCTAACTTTGTCCTATAATTATCAATCATAAGCTTTTATAGAGAAATTTTGAATCAAAACATTTTAAAGAAACAGTGAATGGCCCAGAAGTTTATTTGCTTAAATATAATACTCAAAATATTGCCAGAACACACAAGTTTAGTGCCCCCCCCCACACCATTTCTCAATCATTTTGGTATCTGACAATTAAGACCCCACGTGAAATTGCCATGACCTGCCAACGTAGTTTCTCCATGACCTGGTGAAGTCACATCAGATCCCGAGGCTTGTAACTAATATGTGGCTTCCTGCCTCGGGCTGGCTGGAAAGAGTCATCCCACAGACCACCTGACACGGGCTGATGCCGGGCCTGCAGCTACTCCTCCGCCGTCCCATCCAGGATGCTTTTAAAGGAGAACGGAGAAAACTTGTAACCAGCCCCAACGTAGAACTTGTTCTGGAACTCCACCCTGTTTTGGCGGGGGAAGTGGGGGGCAAGAAAATGGGAGTTAAACACAGAGCTAGAGGCCAGCGGCTGGAGGGAAGAAATGTTTCTAAAATCAAGCACGGGGTTAAAAAGCTGTGCAGGGAGAGACCCAGGCTGAAGCTGTCACGGGAATCCTCCGAGGCTGGTTAGAACCCTTCTCTTGCTGGTATCTTTCCTTCCGCAGCCCTGCTTCCTCTAGGCCTTCGCTGGTGGCCTTGCAGGCCACAGCATAAGAATCCTGGCCCCCAGCACCCCATAAGTAAAGAAGCCCTTGCCATGTACCACTGTCTGATGAGCTAATGAGATCACTTCGCCGGGTCATACACGGTCTTTCATTTCCATCCTGATCTGAGTGAGATGGGCCAACACTACTGCGGAATAATCGGCACCTCACAGAACAGACATCAGGGATGATCACTGATGAAGCAGCAGAGTTCATTTCCTCAATGACATGGGCAGAAATGATGTCATAACCTGAGGCAGGGGATTCCGTGGCTTTCAAGTCAATACATGAAGTATAAACCTTTCTTTACGAACCGCAGGCATAGAGAAAGGCGGAGCGCATCAGTGAAGGCTGCCGACGGGCTGTGCTCCGGCCACGTCTGCGAATGCCAGAGCCCTCCTGTGACCACTCTATTCCCTGAGGGGTCCCTCCTTCTGTTTCTGCTTTCTTAGCCTGTCCTATCAGTATGAGTCCTGTACTTGGCCACAAGGACCAAAAGTCCTGGGTTTGCTTAGCTTGCCCTGTGGGAGCCTTTGTCAGACCTGTCATCTTACCAATACTTGGAGGTGTCCCTTATTTAGAAGCCACTTGTGATATGACACGTGGAACTTTAAAAGAGGAGTGAATGAGAACTCACATTTATTATAGGGTGGCCATTAGACACATATACCAAAATCACATTGCTGAATAGTACACTGATGGGTGACACGGCTAATGTCACACGACTTGGGGTTTGAAGCCCGCTGCCTGGCCCTAGAGCCCACCCTCCTACCTCTGTGCACGTGGAGCTCCTGCAATGTGGCTGCTCTTACCAGTGCAGGCGCAGGGCGTGCAAGAAAGCCGAGAGCCCCTCCATGATCAGCAGGATGGCTACCGTCAGAACAGCAAAGATGGCGAAAATGATGAAGACCCCGATGAGTCCTCCCCAGCCCCGCAGGCGAAGGCCGACGTTCATCACCATGGTCCAGAGCACCTCCGACAGTTCTGCAAGATGCAAGGGCAACACTCTCCAGCACGGGTTGACCCTGCAAATGCAGGCCGCCTTTGGCCATGACCCTGGGTCTGCAGACCCCAGATTTGGCAACCCCACTCCCAGTGGCAGATGTCAGGAGCGCACTCCCCAGGCACCCACGTGACATAGTCTGTGCAGCTCTGTTCACAGGGGAGGGGTTTCCAGCAAGAGGACGAACACATGGTGGAAGCGAGTAAACTAAGCTAATGCAGCAACACAAGTAAATCTGAGTAACATAGGATGCTACGCCAAAGAAGCAAAACACAAAGGAACGCATGCTGTATGATTTGATATGGACTGGATCTCTGTGTCTCCGCCTGCCCCTCAAATTCACTGGTTGAAGCCCTGGTATTTGAAGATGGGGCCTTTGGGAGGTGATTGGGGTTAGATGGGGTCATGAGGGTTAGGTCCTCGTGATGGGGTTAGTGTCCTTATACTAAGAGACACTTGAGAGCTCACTCGCACTCTGTCCCATCCAGGGAGATGCTATCATTATATTCTGGGGCTAAGACTTCAGGGTCCTCAACCACAAGGTCACGATGACCTGGACCACAGAGATAAAAGCCTGTCATCTGTAAGTGGCCACAGCGACAGGACTGCTAAGTTTGTTCCCATTTGTTACAGCAGCAACAGGAAACCATTCTCGTAACGTTAAGCCAGACCTTCTGGGGGGCGGGAAAAAGTCCTTTTTTCCTAAGAAAGAAGAGCCTTTCTTCTGGCAAACGTGCCAGAAATGACCTAGAGCAGAGAAGGCACGTTCACCTACGAGCACATTGCATCCGACTGCGACCTCGACGGGAGGCTCGCTCACCTGCATGCGCCAGGCTGAGGGCCCAGAGCCGCAGGTAGGAGGCCGTGTTGGAAATGCAGCCCAGGCAGTACTCGATCGTGTGGATGGCCTGATGCACGAAGACGTCTCCGAAATCGAACTGGAAGAGAGAATTTTTTATTCTCCTTTACCAAGTGCTTTCTGCAAACAAGACCCAGATAAATGAGACAAGGGCTCCACTGCGAAGATGTTTCCTGCTGAACGAGGGGGAAATGAGCATTAATAGATCATCAAAAGGATAAGGTATGATATGGTACGTGTGCAGTTAACATTTCCCACAAACAGCTGAAAAAGGATGAAAGAAGAAGAGAGATTGGCCGGGAAGGAGAGTCGTCTCAGGAGGGGAGCTTTGTGCTGTGCCATGAGGATGGCGAGGGATCCAAGCAAGATCGTTCCTGGTGAAGAAAATGACCCCCGGTAAGGAAAAGGCCAGCAGGTGGGGACATCACAGAGGCAAGTGTGTGGGGGGAGGGGACAGTTTGGCTTGGAGCCGGGGTCTCCTGTGGGTGAGGAGAGGAAGAGGGTGTGCAGGTGCTGAGGTTTAGTAAAAGCCAAGTATGGACGAAAGTCGAGAAAATAACCTGGAATTGGAGAAATGTAAGAAGTATCTGAATAGAAAGTGGCAGGCGGGAAGGAGGAGATATTTGGGGGAAGATTAAGCTGGCAGCAAAATGGATCAGTGGTGGGATAACCTACAGGCAAAAAGCCAAGTCGCTGATTAGCTTCATCGTCCAGGTACGAGGGGGACCGCTCGCTGTTGACCTCACGCCCCTGATGCGGTGCAGGGCACAGTCTGACCTGCACCGTCTCTGCCCTTAGGCAGCTCACGGTCTAGTAGGGAGAACGTGCACACAGTTACCAACCACACGACTGTCTGTCAGGTGCGGCCATCAGGAATGCGGCAGCGTGGTGGGCACACAGAGACGGGCCCGAAGCCCAGGGGCCGCGCTCACACAGGGCTCTGAGGTTCTCGAGTCCTAGTAGCCCAATGAGTGGCAATGACGGGAATGGACCAACTGGAGGAGGTGGTGGGTGGTGGAGCGACTGTGGGGGCTCAGAGGACGGAGACCAACGAGTGAAAGGCCACAGGAAGAAGAGCTCTCGGCCTTGGGAGCCATCTTCCCTTCAGAGACGAGAGAGAAAGAAACCGCCAATGAAAGGAAAAGTCAAAGAACCAGGTGGAGCCGCATGGCTGCAGTCAGGGATGGAGAGCACCCGGGAATGCAGGGATGGGGTGTGGTCAGCCAGGTCAGGTCTACAGAGGAAAACGCCTCTCAGTTCAGCAGTGAAGATGGGAGGAATCGCAGGGGTGGGGAGGGCGGGGATGCAGTGAGTGGGCAGAGCCCGGGGCCAGGAAGGGTGTGCAGCCACCCATGAACCCTGTCCAGAGAGACGTCCAGCTTTGTCCTGGCTCCCAGGCGACAGCCTCTAAACCCCTGGCATTTCCCAAATGACCAAAAAGTCTTCGTAACTTTTGGGGAGCCCCTGGGACCACATCTGCTGGTTCCTAAGGGGCCTGGCAACACCAGAAAGGCTAACCATGTGGATAAAGGGTTGAGACTTGGAGCCAGCATTACCGGCACGGTCTCCAGGGGCACCGGGGGGCTGGAGACAATAACCGGGGCCACACTCCATCAGCCACGCCTGCACAGTGAAACCCCAATCAAACATGGGACGCCGGAGCGCGGGTGAGCTTCCTGGGGTGGCGACGCTGTGCATGTATCACCACACATCAATGGTGGCAGAGTCGCACATCCCTGAGGACACGGAAGCTTCACGTTTGGAGCCTTCCCAGGTGTGCCTTCTCCGCTGGCTGGTTCCCATTTATATATTTTGCTACAACAAAACTGTCATTGTAAGGAGAGCATTTTCCTAAATTCCACGAGTCGACCTATAAATTATCGGGCCCAGAGGAGTCTGAGGGGACCCCGAGTTTGTAACTGGCTGATCTGAATGGTGGTGGTCCTGGGGGCCCCCAAACTGGTGGCTAGTGTCAGGAGTCTTGGGCAGACTTGGCAGTCTAGAGAACTGTGCCCTTAACCTTGAGTCTGGCTGACTCCTGGTGAGGAAAGAGGTGGGAAAGGGCTTTGAGGGGGAAGCAGAGTCATGCCTGAATCTGCCTTGGGATGGGAGATGCATGCATGCTGGTGTCGGGGGGAGGAGCCTACAAATGGAGCCTGATGATGCCCGAACAAGGGCAGCAATCTCGGTGGAGGTGGCGGGCGAATATTGGCTGGATACATGTTGAGAGCATGAGAAGAACGAATGAGGGAGGTTGTGCTAGACGGGCTGAGATTTAACGAGTCCAAAGACATGTGGGTTAGATTCCAAAACGTCCCGGCAGGTCTGACAGGCTGAGGAATGGCAGTAGCCACTCACATGGGTTACTCGCTGCACCTAGCATCTCGCAGGAGAAAATTTCCATCCTCCAGGCTTTTCATTCGTTCTAACTGACCATTCATTAGTTGAAATGAATTTTTTTTAGCAATCCACGTCACTAATGGAGCCCCTGATAACAGCATCCCTCAGGCCTCACAGGAACCCGGTCCCCGCCCCAGAATCAGAATAGAGGGAGCCCCAGGGAAAACCCTTCGAGGTCGTGGTATAAACGCAGCCAGCTGCCCTGTCTGGGGAAATGCGGTGCATTCCTGAGTGGGGAGTGGCTGCCCTTGAACAGAAAGAGGCAGGGAGGGACCAGGGAGGAAAACAAATCCTGAATTCCCAGGAGGCGCAGATGATGTTACAAAGATGAGTCAGCACAGTTGACCCCCTTTAATATGCGGTGACAGAAGGAAATCTAACTATGGGCGGTGAACACACAGTGTAAATATCTATCTGCCTTCCTGTTCCAGTGTACAGCTCAAACTTACTGGATTTCATTACCCAACGTCACCATAAAAATAAATAATTAAAAAAAAAATAAAAAGAGTATTTGATGACGTCAGGACAGAGCCAGGGTTGAGGCAGGAGGAGGTGATGGCGGCCGTGCAGGCCATGTCGGGGAGGAGGGCTGGGAATAAAATGACCCAGTTTCTGCTTCAGCACCTCGGGCTAGATTTGGGCTCTGCTCTTACGGTCTGAGGGGCACTGGCGGGAAAGCTCATGATAAATGCAGCGGACTCCCAGAGGCCTCGGGGACACTGAGGGCCTCCCGTGTCACTAGATCTGAAGTCTGACATTCACCCCACACTCACGGATGTAGCAGCACGTGTGCTAAAATGTTCCAGTTCTCCGAGTGGCGGTATGCAGCTGCTGCTCTGATCCTCACAGGGGCTCCCCATGACTCAGTGATGACAGAGCTGCCACCAGCAGGGTCGTCCCAGCCCCTCCCTCCCCAGCTCCACTGCCTAAGTTCACTCCGATGGGCTGGTGCCCACGACGTACTGGTTCGTAAATATCTGACTATCGCCCCTTCCCAGGTCCACTTCTAGAATCTCTACAAACTGAGAAGTCTTCGTAGGGAGTCGAGGACCAAATACCTCTTCCTCATGGTCATCCCGGGCCCCATGGGCACTGGCAGAAGGCCCCTGATCGGCACTCGTGGAAGGACTGGAGTTGTGACCGTCAGTGTCCTCGGGGGAGTGTCCTTGGGTCCGGGACGCCTGCAGCTGTCAGCAAGCAAGGAAAGGAAGTGTTAAATTCCTCCCTAGAATCAGAAACAACAATCCTACACAAAATAAAGCCTCTTGTTAAATATTAGCTACGTTCCAGACACTGTCCTAAGCTCTATGATCTCACTCAGTCTTTATAACAATCTTGTTTTATGTAAGCACAATTATCACCCCATTCTAGAGAGAGGTGAATTACAGCACGGAAAGGTTAAAAAACGTGCCCAAGATCACACGGCTGGGGAGGCTAGTTCACCGCAAAGCAGGATTCAGACGCAGGTGGTCTGATCGCAGAGCATGTGCTGTTCTCCACGGTCTTCCAGAAGGTTCCATGTGAATCAGTCTCTACAGAAAACTGGTGCACGTACAAGCGTGCCTTTCCATTGTTAAAAAAAAAAATGCTACTGCCATTAAATTCATTATTGTGCCTGACACACACAGCCCGGTGACCTAAACACCCGGATTTCTACGAGCAAAATTAGGAGATAGGAATGTTCATGTCCCCACCAACACTCGGATGTTGAAATCCTAACCTCTGAAGACGATAGCATGAGAAGGTGGGGCCTTTGGTGGTAGTTAGGTCATGGGGGTGGAGCCCCCGTAAATGGGATTAGCGCCCTTATAAGAGACCCCAGAGAGCTCCTTCACCCCTTCCACCACGTGAGGACACAGGGAGAAGGTGCCAGCGATGAACCAGGAAGGGGACCCTCACCAGGTGAGCACGCTGGAGCCCTGAGCTTAGACTTCCAGCCTCCGGAACCGTGAGCAACAAATTTCTGTTGTCGATAAGCCACCCAGTCTATGGTACTTTGATTGTTATAGCATCTTGAACAGACTAAGTAAAACTTAATATTTTTTCTAACACAAATACAGTTTTTAAAATAAAAACATCCCTTTATAAAAATAGATAAGAAAAAAAAATCAAAGGAAAAAAATCTAAGTCGCCTAAGTTCCATTTTGCCCGGTTTCATGCCTGAGTTTCGATAGAACATTTTTTTCAAATCGCTGTGAAACTTAATGTCCCACGTCCAAAGTGCTTCCTCGAATGATTTCACGGGTGGGGATGTTGTAAATTAGGCGTGAAAGCAGCTTTACCTTTCTTTCTGCAGTGAGTCTGCCCCTACCATCTGCAGGACCCTGGGCAAAGGTCAAAATGGAAGTCCATGTGCCGTAAATCTAAATCTTTAAAAGTTACAAACCAAACCAACTGACTCCTAAATAAAGTATGTTTGAGCCTCCAAGCTTGATAAAGAACTTGAAAGGCCAAGCTCAAGCTCAGAGTCTTGGGCGGGCTGACCCTGCACCATGGGGTGCCACCTCTCCTTTTCACCTCTGGTTCCGTCCCGCCTCACGAGGGCCTCACGTGCACACCCGCAGACACTCCCAACCACAGTGGCCATGGCCCACCACACCCACAGACACCTGTCCCTTGGCCACGCCAGGGTCCAGCGGGGCCCATGCCAATAGTATGGTTGGCCCCTTGTAGGGCCCAAAAGTGGACTTGAGTCCATCTGGACAGGAATTCCAGGGTGCCAGGTACCAAGAGGGGGATCTGGGTACGCTTGTCCCCTGGGCTGCGTGGGTTCCTTGTCCCATGGTGAGAGATGTGACTTGAGTCGACATTACTTTGTCTTCCTGAAATCCTATATTCTCTCCCCATTGACTTAAGGAAGAAAACGTCAGGGGAAAAATCGAAGATAGTTTTTCCACGTCCATCCCTAACTCTAGCCTTTTCTGGTCATACCCTGGCACTGGTTAAAACGGACAGGAATGATTTTATAGAAGCGCGATACGGGACTTCGTGAATTTAGTAACTCTTCTTCCCCAGTCAAAACATACTGTGCAGTCCCTTTAACTAAGCATCTCACGATGTCTGAGCTGGGCGCGGTCCGAAATAATCAACTTTAAATTCGCTACTTGTGACTTTCTAAAACCACGTGTGTCAAAAGACATGACGCGTATGTTTATTTTAGTAATTACTAAAACTCGGGACAAGCCAATAACTATCAATATGGGAATGGCACCTAAACTGGTATATTCATACAAGGAGATATCATATAGGACACACACACACGCACACACACGACCTGAGGAAAGTTCACAAGACATGAGATTCAAACAAGCTTGCTCTCAACAGAGCCTTATTCCGGAAATAAGAAAAGGACCCAAGGAAAAGTCGAACTCTGCAGAAGGAAGCGTCCCTGGGGAGGGCCGGTGACTCTCCTCACAGCCGTCCTTCAGGCCCCAGTAGGCCCAGCGTCCTCACTAAAGCCCAGACTTCTCTCTCCAAGGAACCCGCATCCCTGCCCACCACGAGCGCACCGACACCAACCGCTCTCACCTGGGATGTCCGATGACGGGCTCTGAGAATAAACGGCTTAATCAGAAGCATCCACGGCACAGAAATCAAAGCCATAATAACGAAGAAACTTTGGACTTCTTGCTGCAAGAGCGAAACGGTAAGATCCTGTCATGCTAAGGTGACCACACAGCACGCTGCGTACGACAAACATGCCAAATACGGGCCGTTGCAGTTGCATTGTATTTTGAGAGATCTCAAGTGTTTCAGTGAAGGCGTTCGCCTTCACACCTTGGAAAGTTCCAAACGCAGGCGGAAAGGCGTCAGCCCGCTTGCCGATCCAGTGGCACCCAGGGCAGTACCGGGCGAGCACTGGAAACTCAAGTCTCTCTGCTCCTCACTCTCTAGCCCCTTGTTATTCACTTATACCATACGGAACCGGTCACTCGAACAAGAAGTGCACGTGAGATACACCATAAGGGCAACTTTATTGGTCCCTTGTCCCTTTCACTCTGTTCCACGGGATCAGTCAGCCCCACCTCCCTGGAGGAAGCATCTGGTATGTCCCACGGCTTCACCGGTCACTCAACAGTAACCAAAGTCCGTGGGTCACTTTAAATCACAGACACTATCTCATCTGGTAATTTTATATTTCCGGTACAAGATGATTATCACAGCGCTCTTTCAAAAACGATTTTTTTTTCCTGTTATTAACCAGTGACCCCAATAAATTAAATTTTTTAATATGATGTCTATAAAATTTAGTTTTTATTTGCTTAATGTCTCCAATGAACATGTACTACTTTTAAATAACGTTTTAACATAAAATGGACTATTTGGAAATTTAAATAAACACTGACCACACGAAAAACAAAACCCTCGCGACGGCTAGCCGACGCACACTCTCACTGCGGGTGAGCTACCTGTCGGGACCTGGGAAGTTATGTCGAACCTTCGTGTCTCTCTCTCTCTCATGATGCACTTTGGAATGGGGCATCTATGGTCTTCACCCCTCTCCTGAGACCCAGGAGCCATCCCATTTTATGGTCCTGCTCCATATCTCCTTTCACATCCTCGCCCCTTGCTTCTCTAATATATTCCCCAGTCGCCGGTTTTGAGGAGCGACTCAGCTGCTACTGTCAGAAGAATCAGGAAGGCTTGGTCAGCGCTGCTGAAGAGGAGTGGAAACTAGGTACTAGAGTAACAACAACACCAAAAAGCTTCTTCAGCCTTCCCCTCTCTTCAGCTGTTTTGGCCAAGCCCTTGGAGAGACCATTTATTACCCCAATGGTAATAAGAACGACCCTGACAATAGTCAGAACATCTTATCTGTTCTTCTCCTCTCCTTCACTCTTAGATGCTCAAAAGATGAAGAGAAACTGTTCGATTTTAAACGAGGCTTCTCCACAGCTTCACAAAGTACAGGGCAGCTGGAGGTTTGCATGGATCTGCTGCTCTTCTTCTCCTCCCATATGCAAGCGTGGCACAAGACAGCCGGGGCAGTGCTGTGACGGCGCTGGATTTGTCCGCCTGTGCTGTCTCTTCCAGCCGTTTGACCTCAAAATCAGGTTATGGAAACTTGCGACTGTCAAGATAATTCGTTCTCATACCAGGGCCGGGGGGAAGGCAGCCAACTCCCAATGATGCTTTTTAATGGAACAAAAGCTGGGAACGCCAGTCACCGTGCCATCCAGGCTCGGTGCATGTTCCAGACTAAGTGTGGACCTCGATGTTCATTAAAAAAAAATATTGGCACAGGAAATATTTGGTGCATCTGATCCCTTTGCCTAAAAGAGGAGACTGGTTTGGGACCCAGTAAACTTTCGTTCAGACCCCAGCATTGAGTGAATGGACCATCCAAATACGTTCGCGTAACAATAAAAGCTAGGGGTGGGTCAAGATTAGCAGCGATGTATACGGGGACGATATGATCACACTGAGGTAGGACACCGCGAGAGAGCTTTCAGAGGTCTATGCCTTCTCTGGTTATCTAAAATCGTTCATTATTATTATTATTATTATTATTATTATTATTATTATTTTTAATGCTATGTCACAGAGCATTTTTCTTTCTTTGCTGCTTCTGTAGGGGAGGTGAACACAACTAGGAATCCAACTCTCGGGGACATTCTCAGCCGTAGAAGGAGCATGGTTCTAACTAGAATACCCAGGATGAGCAGCCACTGTCAGCTAACAGGTGCGCCACAGGCTCACCGGGCCCTGGGAAACCAGCCCTAGAGCTTGACCCAGAGGACCTGGAACCCATATAAGGGGCCTCCCTTTAGTGAAAACCCACCTTCGAGCAATATTATCAGGTTAATCAATGGGAGAGGCCAGAGGAAAAGAACTACTGGGGTTATGAAAGAATTACTGAGTTACATCCAGCTCCCATGGACATTTATCCTTTTTAAAAAATAAAATATTAAATTGATCATGAGGCTAAAAAAAAAATGGAAGAAATCAGAATGGCAATAAAGTCCAGCTGTTAGGAGGTTACTGCCCACGAAAGAAGGGCCAAAAGGCAGAAGACCGAGGAGCATGGACACTCCCAGGACACCCTGAGCTCGCTCCCGTCTTCCCAACACCAAGCACACGTGTGAACAGAGGGAGGGACCTCGCTTCTTGATTCTCATTCCACGTTCTTCCTTGTGGACCGTAGAGTTTACTTGGAGAATAAAAGATTATTGAATTTTATGTGCAGCACTTACAGCTTCGAGCCGATCAACCTGAAGGATTAGTGTCTCTTCCTTCACCATGTCCAGGCCCATTTTCAACCCGCACAGCACTGTCCTCGCACGTGTGACCCAGACAGGAAGGCTGCAGCTGCCTCACCCCCCTGCCCTGAGCCCTGGACCCTCACTTAGTAAAGCCTCATGAAATTTAAAGACTCCGAGACCCTTGACTGGGGCTGAGATGGCTCGGTCTTGCAAACAACCACTCTCTGCAACGCTGAAGAGTCACGAGAGAGATCTGACACAGTCACGTGCATAAAAGGAAAGGAGGAGGACCCGGACACACCTGGTGTTCGTACAGGGGTGCGTTCGAGGCGTCGCCGTAGTTGAACATGAACATGTTGATGAAGTGGATGAGGATGCTCGGGGCTTTTCGGGACATGTGGACATCGTAGTGGCACCATTTGAAAATGATCATGAAAACCAGGTATCCAAACAGGCAGAGCATAAAAATCATCTCGGGAATAAACTGCAGAATGACGTTGAGCGTTTGCCTGAAGTATCTGGGGGCGGAAAACACACACACACACAAGATGGAACACTGAGAAGTATCAGTAACCAACTTTTCTCCCCCAAAGCACAAAATGTTCACTGTATCTGGGAAGGCGCTGTCACGTGTGGATGGAAGAGAACGTGCTTGTGTACAAAAGAGTGGGGGAGAACGAGGGTCTAGAAGGTGAAGTCCAATGGGAAGGTCATGCTCACAGATAGGAGACAATCAGGCCTAGTTCCTATCACACATTCAAGGGCACAAAGACATCGAAGGGAGACTTGGCAGGTTTCTCCTACGATGCCTAGGACAGGGGTCAGCAAACTGCGGCTCTCGGGCCAAACAGAGCCCACCGCCGGTCTTGGGACAGCCAGTAGGTTAAAAATGGTTTTCATGTTTTAAAATTGCTGGTGAAAAAAAAAAAAAAATCAGGAGAATCGTTTTTGACACATGAAGATCTTATGAAATTCAAATGTCGGCGTTCGTCAAGTTTTATGGGAACGGTCGCACTCATCCGTGGACTGTCTGCGTGTCAACAGTCTCAAGCCACTGAGATCTGGGGGCTGTTTGTTACCACACAATAACCTAACTCATGCTGACTACGCAATCTCAGGGACGTCAAATAACACGTCCGTGATCGCACAGCTGTCGAGAGTCGGGCCCGGCACTTAAACTTCTGATTCCGAGCTCCGTTTCAGCTCTGTGGCACCATGCTGCCTTCACTCACCCCTCAACTACCTGGCCGGTGGGGCTTCAGCCACACCTACAAGCTGCCGTGGCCACACCAGGCACTTCTGAACAGGCACATTGGAAGCTGTTTTCAAAGACTTACTTACTCCTTTAGCATAAATTAGTGGGAGATTTCCAGACATGGATCTTGACAGAAAGAAAGGAACAGACAGAACAAGTCGCCTCCAGAGAAGTGAGGGGTGCTGCCAGGAGGAAGAAATTGCACCTGGGGGAAGTCAGAATCTGAGGGCGCCTTGGCCAAAATGAACTTACGTCTCCATTTGCCCTCAGGTGGGAGCTGAGCCCGATATGGCACCAACCAAGGCCTTTCGGTTTGGGGACGGAAGGTGAGGAGCTGGGGCTCTTCGTGAACCCTTAAACAGATCTGAGGTGAAAGGTGCACTACCCCATGAGAGGGTCAGCTGAGGAGAAACAGAGGAGCCCAGTCTGGCAGGCCGGCTTGTCCTGGCTCAAGCCAAGGGACACAGAGAAGCACTCCGGTAGGAAGCAACTCACAAGGAGGGACGCAGGGTGAAGTGGTGGCTCTGTCACCGTCCCTCGTCACTGGGTCAGGCCAACAGGCAGAGAGGAAATCACGGCACTCACATGTGATTGAAAAGGCTCAGAATGACGCCGAAAGCCATCTGGACAATTCCCAGGATGACGGACATCTTCATTTTGTAGGAGTTCAAGAACGTTAGTTTGTTTGAAGCCAAGTTCCAAATCTGGATGGGAAGGTGACAAGAAATACATGAGACCCGAACCTCAAGGTCGTGCTGGAGCTGGGGGCCACCGCACGGCTGCCCCTGAGGGAGTCCAGTTCAATTCACGTCTTTTAAGCTCAGAAAAGGACCAAGTCCCTTTTAAATGCAATTCTCACGACAAACGAGCCAGAACCATTAGTGCCATCAGTAAAATATCAAGGGGCTGAGAGGAAACTGGGGAGAAAAATACCACGTGATTTTTCCCTTGTTCTAGGTGAAAAGAAATCCTGAAATACTACGGAGATCTCAGTCTGGCCTCAGTTCCCTTAGCAAAGGTACAGACCTCTGGCCCACGCATTTGCTCAGCAGATAATGCTGCTGTCTGCTCTGGACTCCTACAGCACTTCACGTTACAAAGCGTTTTCCAGGCCCTTCTCAAGGAGCCACTCCGGTAGCCAGTATTGATTAGTGCTGTGGGTAAGACAGTCCCTGCCTCCTGCGAGGTCCCTGTTTGCCAGACTTGCAAAGTGAGGGGCACATGTGCCTGCCTGTCCCCGAGGAGACTGACAGCGGTCAAGCACGCAGAGTAGTTGGGTCAGGGCCTCGCACTGGTCCATGACACCAGCCACTGACATCCTTCCTGCCACAGAAATCTCAGACTCGCCCCTGCTTTCCAATCCCCACTCCCACGCCAACGACCCAAGTCCCTGCCCCTACTTCTTTCTGACCCCTCTTGAACTTCAGGCACATCCCAAACTGCCCGCGCGCGAGACCCATCTTGAGAGTTTGCTGTGCTGCATCGCAAAGGTCACCAAGCCACAGGGGTCATGAATCGTCCCTTCGTCCAGCGTCCCCACGCGGCATACCCTCCCTCCCGGTTGGTCACTTGTCACGAAGCCACAGTGCTTGCATTTGAGTCACGCGTTTGTTCTTAGCACGTTCAAAACCAGTTTGCAAAGGACTTAACCTCTTTCGATAAAACTTGGAATTCAAGTGCCCCTGAGCAGCAAGCATAGCCAGATCCTGGGTGACGGCTTCTGCTTTAGAAGCAGGGGAGGTGGGCACACGGTGGGAGGACCCAGAAAAACTGAAAAGGAGATGACTCACGCGATGGGCGGGCCCAGAGAACCCACGTTAGGGCCAGTCCTGTCCACTCTCAACCGCCAACGACTAAAGTGAGGGCTCAGGGTCTCCCCGACAAGCAGGGCTTAGGAGAAAGGTGTGGACCTCATCTGCCAAGCCCATTTGGAGCACAAAGCTGCCACCTGGTGGCGATACGCTCTGGGCCATCGCTTCTGAGTGGTTTTCCACGAAAATGTGTCTTCTGGGAATCCCTTCGCATCCAAAGTCTAAAGTCTGAGCGGTTAAGCACCTTTGCTTGGCTTGGCTCAGATCCGACTGGGATCGATCTAATAAATAAAAGCTAATGCATATCCTTTTTTTGAAAACTTGTATCAATTCTATGCAATAAAGCAAAAATCAAAGCAAACCCATTCTTTTCTAGGAGAGAGACACACGTTACCCACTGTAAGGAAATGCCAAAGTAGGGAACTTGATCGGGATGATAAATTGCTTATCTAACATGAACACTTTCCAGGCATCCAAGGGCCTTTTAAAGGAGCAACTGTTAACCACCCTGGTGTACCTGAAGGAGAAAGAGGCAGGTGTTTGGGGAATTGTCTGAAAATGGCCCAGGGGCTGGGTAAAGGATGCTAGTAGGACAGTAACTTGAATCCGCAGCAGGGTGTCACAGAAACCCCCGGTCTCTTTATTCTATTTCAGCGTAAGCTTGTAGATGTGACAGGTCTTGGCACTTTCTTCCCCACCACCCAGAGGTCGTCTAACTAAGCAAGACATTTAACTAATAAAGAAGACATTATTACCGGATCAATCCCAAAGGGGTATGGATTTCCAGAGTACACTCCTGGGATGGCCGGGTCCAGCTGTAAAAGTGGATTTGCTTCTATCACTTTCATACTGCAGAGGGAGAAAGGGGGAAAAAAAACAAAACAGAAAAACAAAACCAATGATCAATCCAAGGCAGAAAAAAAAAAAAATACTACAGAGCCATCAGTCACGAACTGCCCAGGCTATCAAAGCCTAAATGTTGGTACGACTCATCAAATTTTTTTCAGCTCATCAATTTGGCTCATTCAGTTCTTCCATGAATGGGTATTGAATACCTACTATGTGCTAGGAACCATCCTAGGTGCTGAGGCTGCAGACATGACCAGCTAGCCCCCAAGGAGGTCACAGTCTGAGTTCCCAAAGTGCTCTCAGCCTGACGGGGTTCAGTAAAGAAAAAGTTATGCTACGTCGGGGGCTGGGGGAAGAGGAGGAGGCAGGAGCAAGGACGAAGGAATCTGTAGGAAAGAAATCCCAGCCCAGGGACAAGGCTGGAAATCCCTCCAGGGCGCATGCTGGAGGCGCAAACTGGCTTCCACACACGGACCCTGGTCTCCCTCCGTGAAAAGGAGTTATCAAAGGTGTGGTCCATCGAATGTCTTTAAATACGTGTCCCATTTTTACCCGGAAGCATAAAACAGAGCACACATCGATAGAGGGAACCAAAAGTGAGTATGAAATGAGGAGGAAGAGCGCTTGCAACCTGCACGGGCTGTCCAGGCACACACCCCTTCCGTCCTGCAGCTGAGGTGCTGCTGAGTATTTGGCGTGGGGGTGGGAGGGGAGGGTGGGGGCGTTAAGAAGCCTCATAGTGCTGACCAGGCCGGGAGTGTAGAGTCGGCCAGCTCAGCCCTAGCCCCTGTCCTCACAGCACGCCCCAGGACAAATGGTTGGGTTTAATTAGCAGAGATTTGTTTGTGTGTCAACAGAGCAGACAGCCACCCCTGACCAGAGGAAGCCGGCCAGGCATCCCCAGCCGGGTCTGCTGTTGAGCGTAAACAATTTCACAGAACACCAACAACAGACAAGGCCACCCTGTGACTGTGATGGACCAAGACAGAAACAAGACCAGTCCACAGCCCTGTCTGACACCAAAATGTGAACCTATCAGCCTAAGGTCGCTGTCCGAACCACAAAAATGAGCAAACATACCCCTTGTGCTCCTAGAGGACAAATCCTCTAAGCCAGGGGTCCCCAACCTTCGGACTATGGGCCAGTACAAGTCTGTGGCCTGCTAGAAACCAGGCCACACGGCAGGAGGTGAGCAGCGGGCGAGCAAGTGAAGCTTCATCCGTATCTGCAGCCGCTCCCCAGCGCTAGCACCACCGCCTCAGCTCCACCTCTGATCATCAGGCCTCAGATTCTCATAGCAGCACCGGTCCTTGGTGCCAAAAAGGCTGGGGACCGCTATTTTAAATGACACCTCCTTCTCCGGGAAGCCTGCTTTTATGACCGCGACTAGGATGCCGGTTTATACCTGCGCCACCTTTGTTTCCACAACAGCGCCCGGCACACGCTCTGTGGCCCCCGACACAGACTTACTTGAGTTGAGCTTTCGAAGCTATTTCCATGCCTTATAGTTGCCAGCACAGTGACTGGGGAAATGGCACAAGATCTCGCTCTTAGGTGACAAAACAGAATTATCTGTTGAATATGTAGGTGCCCCTCTGAGCAGAGCTAAGCGTACGTGGACTCACCCGGCCATGAAAACTGTCACCGAGGCCCCCTGGACGGCCAGCGAGCAACCCATCTCTGTAAACTTACTTCCACGTGCCATTTCTGAACATGGGCTGGACACTCCAAGAAGAGCCGAAGATGTTGAAAGCCTTGGAGAAGCAGTCGTTGTAAATCAAGCCCGTGTAAATGGAGAAGATACCCATGAGCAGGATGAGATAGCGCCCGCTGAAGAAAGTGTTCCAGATCTGGCCTCGGGGAGACACGGAGAACGACCGTCAGTGAGCTCTGGCCCGGGCCCTGGGGAAGTCAGTCTCCGACTCCACGGCAAGGCATGTGGGCCCTGCTCAGGGGCCATGTGACGGGGCAGACAGCAGAGGGATCCAGGCGGCAAGGACACACACTCCATGACTTTCCTGAGCTTCTACAGGTGAATCAGAAACGTCCCCGAACGGTGGTTGTTATTATGGAGACAAAACACAGGAGCCTCGTGTTCTTTAGTTCTGCCTTGGTTAGAAAACGCAACTAAAGCAGAAAACTGAGAAAGGACTTGGAAGTGGGTGGCTGCCATCCCTGACACTTCCAGGAGTCAAGCACTGGGCCAAGAGTTTTTAGGTTGAATTTTGGCCCTTGTTTACTGTCTTTACTTTTGATTAAAAACATGTTACTTTCATGGTGCAAATATCACACACGGGTGTAATATTCTACTCACAACTCCAAGGAAATGAGGGGACGCTTGATGGACACTCACCTCATTGTCCGTCTTCTGGGACAGCAAACGTCTCTCGTTAAGGACCATCCAAAGGGCCGCCAGTAGCATCACGGTCCCGTGACCACAGTCCCCAAACATCACGGCAAACAGGAAGGGGAAAGTGATGACGGTGTAGGGAGCTGCAGAGGCGAGACCCACACGCCCTGGGTTTTCCCAACCACGCACTGAAGATTCCTCGGCCTCGCTCCTCCATCCATGGGCTGGCCGCCCCCTTCCTTCCGACTCCGTCTTCTCTCAGCATCCCCACCCCTGACGCCTGCTTAGCTCCCACCTACATCAGCTCGTCCACCCGTAAATATTATGACTCCTCACTTCACAGATGAGCTGAGTTTGGGAACAGTTCAGTGACTTGCTCAGGATCACAAAGTTTCGGGGGCTGTAAATCAGTTTCTAAGCTCTTTCCACCACGATCTTTCACGTTTCTCCACCAATCAGCAGTTACTCACAGGACCCTGAACCTATGGGGTCCCCCTGCTTTATGAGTCCCAAGTTAGACTGGGACCGGGGCTGCTCTACCCCTTTATTTTATAAACCAGGCTACCAACATCGCATCGTTCATGTCACTAAGAACCCAGTCTTCCCACGGAACCGCAGGCTCCGACGATGCCTAGAGGTGACGCTCACTGAATTGGTAAGGAAACAAGAACAGAATGTGGCTGCCTGACAAGGTTACAATTTACGGGCGAACAGAGGAAAACCTGACAAAGAACAAATCTTTCACTCACTGCCCTTTACAGAAGACGGTGCAGAGCATTAGGAAACCGAGTAAGATTTTAGGAAAGTCCCGGTTTTTTTAAGCAAGTCACCTCCTAGGCCACCTAGGCAGGGACAAGCCTTACACAATTTGTATTTTCGGGCTGCTCAGGTGTGCAGCGTAGCAGATCCTGACCTGGGTTTATCTCCCGGTAGTTGCCGACGCCGTACGCGTCTACGATATTCTGGAAGCCGGCTGTGAATTTGTTGGTCCTGTTGAACGTAGGAGGGGCTGTTGTGGACTGCACTGCTGTCAGGATGGGGGCCATGGAGGAGCCACTGACTTCCTGCAAAAAGGACACGTGACAAAAACGAGGAGGAGAGCTGTGGGCTGGGTATCGGCCCGCGGGTCACAGTGCAACTCCTGCCGTGCCTTTCGGGGTGAACCTGGGACAATTTCTTGACCTGAGACTCATGATCTCTCAACAGCAGCTTCCTAAACTTATCTCACAGGGAAGGTGTCCAGACACAGTGATCTTCGTGATTCTCCGGCCATTTCCATCCTCCTGCCCCTGAGACGCCTGTGACACCTCAGTCCCAAGCCTCTCCTTTTCCTTTCTCTCCACTTACTCCCGCAAGAGTTCGTGCACTTTCCTAATTCCACCCCGATCTTCAAATGGCCTTGACCCTCTACCCCATGTCGATTCTTTTCTAATGGCTTGCCTCCTCACCCCCTACCTGCCTATAGGGCCTCCACTCCCGTCTTGGGGAAATGCTTTTGTTTTTTTGAAGATGAAGAAACTGGAGAAACAGCTCTAAGTGGCTTTGGAGAAGTGTGACCCCTTTGTGATTCTGTTCAGTTAAATCCTGGCATTAGGACAACTCCTCCCCCCCCCCCCCCCCATCACTGCAGCAAAGTGCTTCCAAAATGCAACCTGGATCTCATCCCCAGCACAGGAATAAAAGCAGACCCCTTACGCCAGCTCTCTGGTCCCTCGGGGTCTGCCCCGCAGCCGCTCCCTGTCCTGCGTCCCATTCCTTACACCCCTGCAGCCTCTCTCCAGCCCCTGGCCTGCGGGTGGGCCCCCACAGGTGCCCTCCACCCCACCTCGCACACCACTTTCTCCAGGAAGCGCCCCCCCTTCCCAGGCTGGGTGAAACACTTGTTCCAAGTGTCCCATCTGGATAGTTAGCTTGGGCCGTGATGTGGGGACATTCAGATCCTGCCTCCTGGCTACAGGATCACAGTTGAGTTACTTCTGCCCTCTGTGCCTCAGTTTCCTCATCTGTACAAAGGGGATCGAGTCAGCTCCCATCTCCTAGACCCATACGCCACCTCGAGGCCTTTACCTTCAGACCCTTCGCCCTGAAAGCTCTTTCTCCCAACCCAGCCCAATCTTCCCGCGACATTGAGGGCAGCCTGCTCCGGTGCCACCTGTCCAGAAGGAACCCCCTCCCCCTCCCTGGCGACAGCCCTGCGACAGTATTATAAGACATTATAAGACCTAGAAGCTCAAGTGCTGCCTTGACCTCTTTGAGTCTCACAGGGCCCCGAAGGCCCAGCCATGAGTCCTCTGGGCTCGTCAGATATGTCCTCCGCCCAGGCTCCCCGCCCAGCCAGGCCTCCCATCGGGCAGACCAGCTGCTCACTGTCTAGTCTTCTACCCAAGAAGCTTCACCTCCCTGCCACCCCAGAACATTATTCAAGCAAGCTAACCACACCCTCCCATGGAAACCAGGGGTCCCCCCCACCCCCGTGTCACTACAAAGCCGGCCTCCCACAAGCCCTGCTGGTTCCTTCTTCTCCCAAGCACAGGTCCTGACTGCGACCTCCCTGCGGCCCTGTGTGGCATGTGGTGGCCGCCTCCCCTGGGCTATGAACCTCTGTGACTAATAAACTGCTGCCGACGTCATCTGCCCAGAGTGAGGTGTCGCATGTGTGGCCATTTTGCACGATTTAGGGCAGAGGGTTGCTTTGTCACCAAAGCAGTGAATAGGTGATCAGAACAAGCCCCTACTCCCCGCCCACCACCCATCACCATCCCCTGCTTTGCTTCCTGCTCACCACGTACCACGGCCTGAAATCATATTCGTGATGGATGTGCTTACTGTCTGTCTCTGTTTCTAGAAAGTCTGTCAAAGCAGCATGGCCCTGGGGCAATCCCGATACCATAACTATCTGAGGAGATGGATGGAGGGAGCCAGGAGAGTGAAACCAGGTACAGGCGCTTAGCACGGCTGCTGACACACGGCCAGGCACCTGCTCCTCCTGGCTGTTATTACAGGGGCCTGGATACGAGATACAGGATGGTACCTAGACACACGGAACTGGGGTAGGGACAGGCATACTGGCAGAGTGACTGGCACGTCTGTGTTCAACACACACTCGCTGAAGATGAAAGAAATGGAGAATGATCGTCAGACACCGAGAAGAAGTGGAGATTCTGATACGTGCCCTAGCACGGGGTTAAGAACTGAAGAAACAAAGACGGAGGAGACGATCCTGCCAGCAAGTCACCGGTGGCGTCTGCATGACTTAGGGGGCTGCCGAGGCTGGATGGGACTCACCTCCCCCCGTCCCCCTTCCCCGCGCCGCCTGCCACTCACCATGCCCTGCTCCAACGCCCTCTTGATGCGCCCGGCGTCTGCCACAGGGAACCAGATCTCGGCGATGACACACTGCTGGGTGACATCGATGTTGCACATGTTCAGGGTGTGGTAAATGGCCTTCATCTTCTGCACCTTGACGACCCAGGAGTGCCAGCTAGCCGCCGCCTCCTGCAGGAGCCTCTGACGGTGAGACTCGGTTTGTGTTATGACCTGGGAAAGGACAGCACATAGGAAAACAAGGAACACCCGTAGGATGCCCAGCGGCAAAAGAGGGGGTCTGTCAGCCTTAGGGCCTCCCCTGCCCTGGGCCCTGTCCTCTGGCCTGCAACTCTCACAGGGTAATCTCATGAGCAGTTTATCTCCCCTGCTAGGCTTCGAACCCTCAGGCAAAGATTGTATCTTCCAGTTTCTTCTAAAGGCCTCCCAGGACTATTGCTATGGGTGTGATCCCACCGGTCCTAATCCCTGGTGGCTGTTAAGGGGTCTTATTTGGAATCAGGGTCTTCACAGGGTGGGCCTACTCCAACATGGCTGGCGTCCTAAGAAATTGGGACACTGAGGCATACAGTGGCAGAGACTGGAACGACACATCTATAAACCGAGGAGCACCCACAATAACTGCCGACAGAGGCCAGGAAGCAGCCACGGACCAGGTGGCTTATAAATAACAGACGTTTATGTCTCACAGGTCCGGAGGCCAGAAGTCTGAGACCCATCGGGGTGGCAGCATGGCCGGGTGAGGGCCGTGTTCTGGCTGCAGACTTCAAATTCTGTCTCCACAGGGCAGAAGTGGAGGCCAACTCCCTGGGGCTCCGTTTTTAGGGCACTGATTCCACTCACAAGGGCTCTGCCCTCATGACCTGATCACCTCTCGCATGGAAAGTGCTCAATGGAGTTCATGGGTGTTCTGGTGGCACAACAGAGGGACCTTTGCACAGGGCTACCCAGGTCACGCGATGCATCAGCCCAAGGTCAGCGAAACTTCTCTTCCATTCTCCTCATGAAGTTTTTAGGAGAAAGGGCCTCGAGGCCAACTGCCTCAGGGAAATACAGTCCCTTTGACAAGTGACAAAGAGGGAAGCGAGAAGACTAAAGACACCAAACACCGATTTTTCTGGGATGGTGAAGATGTCTGTTACAGCCTAAGAGTTTGAAACATACACACTCCTAATTCCCACAGACACTAGAGATTTAGAACTGTGCCGACCAACACACCAGCCACGCGGAGCCACTGCAATTTAAATGAAAATTAATAAAGTAAAAACTCAGTTTTCTCAGGGGCACCAGCCGTGTTCCAAGCGCTAGTGTGGCTCAAGGTTGTCAGGCTGGACTCACGGGTTATTACAGAATCTTCCCGCCCGCACAGAAAGCTCCACTGGACAGCGCGGATCTAGGATATACGGTCTGATGTCAGTCCGGCTGCGTTTAGGGATCATTTTCAAAGCTTACCGAAGACAGTGCTCTAATCCTACAGAAGAAATGAGGGCCACCCCTGGGCGACGACAGACTTTACAAAAGGATATGAATCCGGGATGGGTTCGCCTGGTGAAAGCAGACTCACTGTTTTTACAGAACTGGTTGGCTCAAACGGCTTGGCAAATCAGCAGAAAGAGAGCCGCTCAGACTGGTTATTCAACTTAGTTAGTTGGTTGTATGATACAGCAGGGCTGGAGGTAAAGGGCTTTTATCGGACCCGGGGTGGCCTAGAGCTGTAGCCAATTCTAACCCCAGGCAAAGCGTTACCCAGTCATCGTCACCTCTAACCCACGGAACAGTGTCCTAGTTGTGAAATCTTCTGCAGGAAGAGCTGGACGAGCACAGCACACACCCCAGCCAGCTTTCCAGCACAGGGTCCCGGGGGTGGGGACTTATGTGGCAACGGCAGAGGTGCGGCCCCCCCCCCGCCCTCAGATCATGCTCCCGAAGGCCTCACTCACGGTGGCTAAATCTTCCAGCCTCATCCTGACACCGTCCAGCATCTCTCTGCGCTCTACCGCAGGCTCTGGGCAGGGGTAGATGGTGGCTCGGAACCTGTGTTTAATGCATTCCAAAGGGACGTCCGTGGTTATTGCTGAAAAGCGCTCTGCACGTCCTCTTCCGCCAAGCCACCATGCGCTGGCTTTGGGGAGGCGGCCACCTTTTCCTAGAATAGCTCTCCCCTTGGCCGTCGGAAAAGGAACCCGCATCGTGAGGGTTACCGACGCAGTCTGGATTAAAGCTGCGATGCCATTACATGAATGAGCTTCATTCAAACCGTGAAGCCTGTGGGCTGTTACGTAAACAAGACTGCAGGTTTAACTTCTTCTCCCCCAGAATTTATTAATGTATTCATGTCTTTCTTTACTGAGTAATTTCTGCTTCCAAGGGGCTGGATGTAAGAAGATACTGTAACATCAGAAACAACTTAGCGTGGGGTTTGCCTGTGAGCAGGAATAAACCGAAATGGTTAAAATGTCTACTTTTAGCTACCTTTGAACTTTGCTTCTTCAAGTCCTCTGTTCCTATTCCTGCAGCTATTAAAAGTCGGTTTCATTTTTAACACTACCTCGTCAGATGTGGGAAAGTCGTTCTAAATCCCCAGACCTCAAAGAAGCCCCGCCACCGGTCGTGAATTTTGTACTGTTCACCTCTTTATCTATTCATCTAATCCTGACCCAAACCACTGATGAAAGAGCCATTAACAGTCTCTCTTACCCCTCACAGATCTTCTTGATTTTCTGTCTGAGCTGCTCCCCTTGATAAAATATGATGAACATATTCTTTTTAATTTCTTCTTTCTGGAAAAGCAGAACAAGTTTTTTTAAAAAATTAATTTTTCTTTCTAGTTAGCATCGAATGGAAATGTAAAGTTCTCAAGTTTTAAAAAAAAATACATAAATTTAACGTTGGAAAACTTCAACTTCTCCCAGTTGATCTGAGGTCATAATTCACTACGGTCAAGGGCAAGGCCGCTGAGGCAGGATATACGGCGCCACCAGGGAGGGAAACACGGCCTCGAAGTGATGATCCCACCACTGGCCACACAGGTTGGATCACAGCTGGGCTTTGTATTCAGCCCTAAGCCCTATACTTAAGAGATGTATTAATAAGCAAGAAAACACCCAGAAGAAGGAAAACATTCAAGAGAGAGGGACCAGGATATTGCAAGGCTTTAAACGGAAACTGCTGACCGAGCTCACCAGCACTAACCCACAGGCATCTATCTACATTTCAGGGGTGAGTGGGTGTTTGATGTTTAACAAAAGGTAAAGCTGACAATGTTTGACTTGCAGTTACCGTGCGTCCATAAGGACACCGATTAAAATGCATCGTTAAAGCCCAAGTCCGATGAATCACGAGAAAGGGAGAATGTACATTTCGTAAGCATATGTGAAAAGGCTGAACTTTCACACTAAGCAAAGAAATGTGCCGCTTTGCTCTCGTTTAGTTTGGGGTGGGGGTAGTAAAGTAGAAAAGGCGAAAGTACGAAGCCCGTTGTTGGAAAATTTACATTAAATCCAGCAAACTCATCACTACCACTCAGGACACTGCAGTCAGGTGCGATCCCACGGAAAAATTATTTGTCCGAACTCATCGGGTGTCATGAAAACGCCCTCACCTTTTATGTCAGCAATCTTATCTCCTTGAATTTCTACTTTATTTCAAATTAAATTTCTTTTAACTATGACGTCGTTTCCCACCCACTAAAGCTTAAAATTAATTTTTGCTGACCTCTATGCTGGAAAAGATGATGACTTTTAGCAACAAGCCTAGTTTCTGGGAATTTAAGTGTAAACGGATGTAAATAGCAACTGGAAGGGTAGAGAGGAAGCAAAACCCTGCACAAATAATTGCAAAAACACAGATTCTCAGGCCCCAGAGCAGACCCCCTGAATCAGAATTGGCATTTTAACTAGCCTCCCAGGTCACTCATGCTCACAGGGGCACTGAAGCTTAATCCCAAAGGTCCTAGTTTTTTGTAATTAAGATGCATATGCTGTCTAGTGAACCTAAGTAAAGTTTCTAGAAACAAGTACAGCTACATTTCTTGAAGGAATGAGGTGTTAACAATAGTCCTTCAATTGACCTTTCGAAGGTATAAAAGAAAAAGGAAGAAAAAAGAAATAGACATTAGCTTCACAGACCTAAAGACTGTGTGTGAGAGAATGAAACCCCTGTGGGCAGGGGGACAGGGCGTCTAAGAGACAGCTTTCGGCAGCCGGAGATACCCACTGTGACCGGGTCCTCCAGAACCGTGTCCATCTCACTGAACTTCAAGTAGATGTTTCCTCGGCAGACTCGCCACAGCAGCCTCTCAAAGGAAGCCATCCTCTCCCTGTTGACCACGCCGGCCGTGAACCTGGTGTGAACAGTCAGAGGAGGAGATGTGACGGAGGCACATGGAGCGGGGTTTGGGGTGGGGGTAGGGTGGGGACAGGGAGAAGAGGTGAAGAAGTGCAACGGGAAGAGGAAGGGCCACTTCCCTGTGTGCAGGACGGGACGACACAAGCTGTAGCTGGCAGGGGTCACAAGGCCACTCTGCATCCCAGCCCCAACTTGCCTCAAGTCCCTGTGACCACCTGTGTTCTTTGCCACGCTGAGGTTTCCTTATCCCAATGCTACGGATTCAGTGCTTTGCAATGAAAAATCTGACAGACCATTCACTATTGCATTTACAGCTGAAGGAAGCAAATATTCAAAATGCTCAGCAGTGGGTTCTGTGCATTTTTATAAAGGGTGTACTGAGGATAAAACACATGCATGGATTTTTACACATCTCCCCTTTTATCATCATCCAGGCATCTAGATAATTCTGGCCCAAACCTTACATATTAATAACCTCATGGTGGTTAGCTTTGTTCGTCTATTAGCTTAAATATACATTGATCCCGTGTTACCTTTTGATCAAATATTTTCCGTAAATATTTTCTCTCCACTTCAAACTGAATACCTAGAGCCCGAGGCAGCAGGCCCTCAAGTATCTATGAGTTATAATACTAGAATTCCGAAACTCACCGCTTTGGTCACTTCATCAATTTTACTTGGACACCGAATGAAATCCCACCATTTGGAACCACCACACAAATCGACGGGTATAAACACATCATGTTACCACTGCTCACAAACGATCCGATTACGTAACTATCTCTACACTTCAAACTCTAGATCTGATTTATTATCAAATCAATATTTAAAAGTTAAAAAAAAAAAATCTGTACCTCCTAGCCTTGTTCCAAAGCCAAGGAACAGTTGGCTTTGGAACAATTATCTAAACAATTATCCCCACATCTTTCCCTGGTGGACACGGACAGTGCAAACAGTGCACTCCTAGGCTCAGGGACTTCAGTGTCACCATAATGAGGAGGTGACACTACTTGCAATCCAAGAACTTGATAAGGTTACACTTGGGTTTAGTACTGTGTGGAGGCCTTACAGTCATGTGAAACAGTCCTCATTCTGAGGCTTTTTATTTGTTTGTTCATTTGTTTGTTCATTCATTCGTTCGTTCATTCGTTCGTTCATTTGTTCGTTCATTCATTAAGTCTACCAAACGCCGGGCACTGTGTTACGGACCAGAGACCAGTCTGCACGTAACTTTCAGAGCACAGTGATACTAACCCCAGCTTTCCAGCCATGTATGCAGGCAGCGCTCTTAATTCCAGGAGACCAGAAGTGTCTTCAGTAAAGAAGTCATCAGGTAAATTGGTTTCCGTCTGAAAGTCAACCAACCACTATTTTCACTTAAATGTATTTGAATTACCTTAAAAGCACCCCACATGCAAGGGTTTTTTTTTTTTTTTTTTTTTTTCCTGTTTTTAATGAAGCTTTAATTTTCTACAAATAGTTAACAAAATTTAGAAAGTAGAGTGCTCCCTGCAGGACCAAAAAGCTTCCCCAATCTCCTCCTACGAAGACCCAAAATTTTGTTCAAACTAACTGTTCTGCTTTGTTCTGACTTCTCCCATCTGGGCCATTTGGAGCACGTACTTTTTAACGAGCATCATAATATGTTTGCGTTCAATTCAACCAGCACCACAGTATTCCACCCAGAATACTCTCTGCTCACCAGTGGCCTAGCCATGGGACAGAAACCAAGTGATTTGTTCATATTCCAAACCAGCCAGTTTTCAAAATGGAAATCTGAGGCTCTGGCAGGAAAGGGCCCTTTACTAAATAGTCCCCAAATAATGACCTCGAAGAAGTCCTGGGTTTTCTTCAGGAGATATTTGAGTTCAGTCAGTTCCAGGAAGCTTTTCTTCAATGCTTGCTGGTTCTGGTTGGCTTCCTGTAACTCTCCTTCCAGTTTTTCTAGAACAGTCTAGGCAGGAGGGAAAAAGAAGGTAAGGCAGGCAGACAGTGCTGTGACATTTACTGTACGTTAACCACAATAGATAACTAAATACCGAGGAAATGTTCGGTCCATCGTAATGTTGAAGTCGAGTGGCCTGTTCAGTCATAAGCAACATGACTGTAGAACGATAAGCCAGAGCCACATCCACACACACGCTCACTGGGTTCCATCATCAAATGCGGGGAATTATAAACCCCATTGTGGTGATGAAAATGGCAGACTCAAGAAGAAGCCAAGGCGTTTTGGCAATATGCCCCCCATTTACAATAAAAAGGGAAGCTGGAGTGAATTTATGCTGCAAACACATTGTAAGGATGAATAAAAACAAACAAAAACAGAAAAACTAGAGTCACCTCCCCCAAACATTCACCAGTTCTGGGTTGGGGCCCAGAGAGCCAGGTACAAGCAAATGAAAAAAGGAGACAGAGATGGGTAGGCACAGAGGCAAAAAGACAGAAACAAGGGAAAAACCAATCTCCCTTCCAAAATAAGCGTACAAAGAGAATAAGGCTCTCAGAGAAATCTAATGATTGAAAAAATTACCAGCAAAATCAACAATCAGAACGCAAAACCACACTGGGTGACATTAGTTCTACAGAATAGTCTGCAAAAGAGTTTAAAGTTTTTAAGGAATGTTGAAAGAGAAAAATAAAGGCATTATTTCCAACAAAAGAAAAAGAAATTAGTAAACATATATGTTCTAAAATGAAAGCATAGATAGCGATAAAAGAGAACTACTTAGACATTTTGGCCATATGAAATAAAGCTATTAAAATTCAAAATCCAACAGATGAAATCAACTCTCTACTGAACACAATGTATGAAAGCAAATTGAGATTTAGCAAATAATTTTAAAATGTAAAAGCTCACTTCTCACTTATCCAAATATCCGTCAACAATAGAACGAACAAAGTGTGGTACATTAAATAAAAGGAGCGCTACCCAGCAGTGAAAACGAATTAATTTCCGAAACACAGAACAGCATGGTGTCTTAAAAACTAAAATGATGCAAGAAAACAGCAAATTGCGAAAGAATAAAGCATATGGCTCCATTTATATAAAAATTTTAAGTATGCAAAGCTAAGCCCTAAGCCATTTTGAAGACTAAATATGTGATAAAACTAGGAAGAAACAAGGAAAATTACTAAATTCAGGGTAGTAATTATCTCCAAGGGTGGAAGGGAAAGGAGGGGTGGGTCCAAAAGGGAGGGTGGGGCTGAAGGGGAGGGAAGATGTGGGGCGCACAGAGGGCTTCAAGAGCCCCACTGCAGTCACCTTTCATCTCACACAAGGTGGTAGGTAGGTCGCACTTGGAGTTTGCTGTATCATTAGCCTTTACGCCGTCTACATTTTTTCTAAAATTTCTACCATAAATTCAATAGGTAATAAAAACAATTTTAAATAAATCCATTCTTAAATTAGAGTGAAACTACAGAACAAAGAAAAAACTTTAAAGGCTATCAGGGCCTAAATAAATAAATAAATAAATAAATAAATCGATAAATAAAAGAGAGAGAACCATGAAGAAATGATCACTGAACCAGCAGCAGATTTTACAGAAAAAAATTTACTAAGTGCATATCTTGAGATATAAGCAGAACTATAATCTATAGCTCTGAAACCAAGAGAAGGGGGGAGAAGGTTGAAAGGTATTACAGAAGGGCACAAAAGGAGAGAAGAAAAAAAAAAAAGGAATGGTATACCAGAAAGCCAGTAAATCAGTAATCACAATAAATGAAAATGGATTAAAGTCATCGATTAAAAGACAGATTATACCACTAGATTTCTTTTTAGTCTATCTTTAATAAACACCCTTACCAAAGAGATTAAAAAATAAAAAACGATACCCATGAGAATGTTAGTTCCCTTTCCCCAAAAATAAACATATTAACATCAGGTGAATTTGAGTACTGAACATTTTTATTGATGGAAAATTTCAAATATAAGTGGAGAGAACGATATAATAACCCTCGTGCACCCATTACTTGGCTTCAATTGCATCCCATTCCCTCCTCTCGCAGAGCAAACCGCTACCTTGAATTTGAAACAATGTTAGGGAAAAAAACCCAAATCCTCATTTCTTACCCATTTGTTCTATCCACCAAATGATTCCAATAAAAATAACTCATTAAAAGTATTCTGGAGAACAATGCAATCTCTAAGAAGTGGTTTACAATATGATAGCAAATACAAAAAAGATAGAAAACTATAACTTTTGTATTTATATAAAAATATTGCTGACAAGAACAAAGCCTGAAAACAAAAAAGTTAAGGCAGTTTTTGCTGAGACAGTGATTTGTAAACTTTTTTTTTCTGAATATTTCCTCTAGGATGATTATGAAAGCCTCTTTAGAGATTCTGCAAGATAAGGGCCTGAAGCCACTTGTGTACTCTTATCGGAAGGATTCCCCTTCCTAGGAAGGTTGAGAAACTGCCAGATCAGTTAAATCCTTCGGTGAATCCCTGTGATCAAAGGTCAGACAGATGTTACTCTCACAAACCCAGGCTGTTTTAATTTCATCTTTACAATAGATGATATCCAGCCACAATTATTTTAAAAGGCTGTTAAAATACTCCACCCTTTTCCAACGACATATCTGTGCAAGGCCGAATGGAGAACGTATTGCAAGAGATTCAGAGCAGAATAGATGTGAGACGCCAGTCCTCCATCAAGCCATGCATTGAAGAAATCTGCAAACCCTGCCTTTCTTCTTACTAAAGTTTTTGTCTTGAAAATTAGTTATTTTTTTCATTTCTAAAAGTTAACGTGTAATGAGATATTACTATTTTTAAAGGAATTAATATTTTACATTTTTTTAGTTTTAGTTCCTAATGCTGTAACTGTCAGTAAATACCACCCGCATCAATAAAGTTCTTTGGGATCCTCGATAATGTTTCAGAGCATAAAGGCATCTGAGATCAAGAAGCTTCAGAACCACTGAATTACAGGATAAGTTATGAAAAACTTAATATTGATGAGAAGCCCAAGAGGAATCTTGAGAAACTAAGAAATGATGCGTCACGGTGTGCAGTCAGAGAATACTTTGTGGAATGGGTGGGAATTAAACTGAGTCTGGAGGAGCGATCAGATGTGTGGGAGGTAATGGGGTGCACTGAAGAAGGCGCTGGAGGCTGTGGGCATGAGGTCTGGCATGAACCACAGCATGGAGCTGAGGAATGAACCCGAGGCAAGCAGAGAACCGCCAAGGGTCCAGCCCATAAAGAGTGGAGGCCTTGAGAGGTGGGACAGGCTTCCTGACTCCCCTCAGCAGAGTAGGGAAGAACGTACCTCCAGGGCGATCATCTCCCGGGGGAGTGGGGTTGGGGGGCACTTGTCCGGCAATTGAACCTCAACTTCGTTTTTTATCTCATCTTCCAGAAAACCTGAGGGAGGAAACCCCACCGGAAAGCCCAAAGTGATTGTACATTCTCACACCTAAGAAGGAAGGTCAAGCAGACAGGTGGCTAGCTCAGCTACCTGAACTGCCCCCGGGACCTGCCACGGCACCCGGGTCCCATTCTCACCTCCCCCTCCCACACTCCAGGATCACCCTGAAAAGCATCACCAACAGGGGTGTGTCTGTCTCCGTCAAGACCTGCACACCGTTGACCCCCCTGCCCCCTCAGTTAGACAGCAGACAGGAAAGGGGCTTACGCAGGATCCTCTCCATCGACTCACACCTTCTGACTTCATTCACGAATTTCCTCTGGAAGCTGCTCACGTTCACATTTAACTGCAAGTGCGGGGGACCGCAAAGCACACGTTAGTGGCAACAGCTGCCATCGTGTCCCCGCTGGTTATTTTATGATATATTTATAAGGCTGGAGAACGTCAGGTTATCTTAGAGAAAGATCTTTCCACGCACAAGACGGGTGAGTTACGTTCTCCAATGCCTCAGCTCTGGCCTTCTTACCCCTCTGAGAGAAACAAAACCCTCCTGCAGCTAAGGTTTCCTTACTTTTAGCTGCATTTATGATCCAAATGAGCCTTTAAGTCCTCCATAGGTCATAAATATGACAGGACCAGGGTCATCAACAAAAATGCGGCACCCCTGTGCTGGTGACCCTCCGCTCAGCCCACTAAAAGTTACTGAGGAAATGCTCACGTCAGGTCTTGTGCTAGGAACTAGGGACACAACGACCAAGACATGACCCTTCCACGCAGGAGCTTCGTTTTGACCTTGACCTTGGTGAGGAAGTAAAGGTGAGTAAAGACTCCCATTTTCTAAATTCGATTCAAAACAGACTGATGAGGATCTAAATTGCCTCTGGGAAGTGATAGCCCGACATCACACTCAAGACTTCAGTGCTGGCATGTCACTCCCGGGAGGCTGTGGACCTCCTCAGGAGAGGTCGTCCTCAGACAGACGAGTCAGGAAGAATTGGTTTCTGTCCTCAGAACAAGGTTTGGAGATCATGGGCCCACTGGGTATCTCCAGTGCTTTGATGCGGCTACACGAGAAAGAGAATACAAGGCCCCAACATGTAGTGGTTGCATTAGACCTTCAACAGCTTCCTGCAGGGGAGCCACACCCGAAAGAAGGGAGACCGTGTTTGCACGTCACTCGTCCCACGTCATCACCAGTCCTGGGCAGAGGACTAGAAACCGGGGAATCCCATCGCTTCCAGCTCAGGGCCCCTGTGCCTGCACTCTGACCACTACCGAGAAGAGGAATGAGAGAGCTGTCCACGCCCACTCCGCCTTCCTCTGGCCTCCGAAGAATGCAGCACTTACATCTCTGAACTGCACCAACCCCAGCTCGCCCAGCTCGGCCACACAGCAGTACGCGGCCTCCGCCTGGAGGAACAGCTGTGACAAACACATCTCCTCGCTTCGGAACACAGACACCATGTTGACCCCGCCGTGGTCTGCAAGGGACAAAGACGTTGGAGGTAGCACACGTGTGAAAACCTGAGGATGAAAATGGCTTTTTGGTGAGCCAAGTGAAAACCCAACAGGGAAAAAAAAGAAAGAAATCGAACAGGAATCACTCCTGATTTTAAAAATGTGAACAAGGTAGCACTTTTACCACCTATCAGGTTGGCAAAAGATTTTTTTAAAAAAATGACTAAAGAGTCACATTACGGAGGATATGAGGCGGGAGGAATTTTCATACACTTAGGGGTTGGAGTGTTTGTCAAATCCAGTTTTGTTGCTCACACTCATGACTGAAGACTTCCACACCGATGTTTCGATAACATTTTAGATAATAGTTATAACAAACGGTCCTAACCTAGATACCCATCAGAAGGGGAATGGTTAAACTGATGCGTCGGAACCCAGGGCAGTCAGAGGGAACGAAATACACCTTTATGTCCGCTATATGAAAACAGGATATGCATCTAGAATCTATTTTCATCAAAGACCCTCTAAGGCTGCCCTACTGCTGCCACACCAAATTGTTTTCCCCAAAGTCCAGCCTTCTGTCTCACATCGCTGTCTCACATCGCATCATTCCCTCCTATCATTTTATCGCACGTAGAGTATTTACTATTTGCCGCACACTGGGTTTATCCCCCGTCCTAATCCATCCATTAGTCCATTTTCCTAGAAAAAAGTCTAAATCCTATGACCTCGCTAACAAGAGGCTGCATAACCTGGTCTTTGCCTTCCCTCCTGCTTCCCCTCTCCTCACACTACTCCTGGAGTGCCCACCTGCCTCAGGGCCTTTGTCCATGCTTCCCCCCTAGTTTTGGGACCTCAACTCCTTCCTGCCAGCCCCGTACCCGCTGCACCGCACAGCATCCTGTCATTTCCCGGGTCTCAGTGTAAGGAACCTCGTCCTCTGTAAGCCTCTCTTGACCACCACCTACACCCCCAGTGAACTAAGCCCCCTCCTACATGCTCCCAGAATACAAATGATCTGCAATTACTTGTTTAATGTCTGCATTGCCCACCAGCCAGAAAAACCCACGAGATTAGAACTTTATATGCTTTTTTCCTCTATCTCTAGTCTAGCCCAAGCACAAAGCAAGTGCTCAATGATTCCTCATTCATTGACTAGAAGCTGTCTTCTCTCCCTCCATAATGCACAGTCCAGGCCCCCATTTTTGCCTTTTGACACCAAAATGAATTAACTTCTCACACCGTACTTGCTGATAAATAAGGTAATGTTTCACAGCTTCCTACCCCAGCTTCTTCCAAGCAGGTCCTGGACTGGAGGCTGGAGTTGGCCGGGCGCAGAGACTCCCCAGGGACTTTCTTCGCCTGACACCTGAGCAGGGAGGCTTTGGCTGCTGTGGCTGGGCCCACGCGGCAGCCCAGGTGGGAGGGAGCTGGCTGGGGATCTCACTCACACCCAGGCGGCTGCTTCTCCTTGCAGGAACCCGCAGAGCCTGGAGGCAGCTCTTGTTGTATCAACACTGGCCAGAGTGAGGACGAACCTGCTCAAATCCCCTCCCTTCCTCCTTCCCCCGCCCACCTCCGCCCTGGGCCTCGACCTTGGGGCTCAGACAGCAAGCAGTGCCGGTCCTCTCTAAGGAAAGTAAGTGACCCCCCTATCCCCTGCGCCCTCAGTGAGTGGAGGGTTTGGGAAAAGGTTTCTGGAGGCCTCAGAAGAACGCTGAGACAGGCGTCCAGGGTTTTCTACTAAAACACTCTTTTCATGATAAAAATGAAATAACATTAAAAATTTGTTTGAGAAAAGAAAAAAAAACCACTCACCATCCTATCAACATTTTCAAAAACACTTTAGCTTCAAAGGGCAAAAGACAAATCTTTATAAATAGCCGATGGCTCCAAGGGACCCAGGTGAAAAAGAGACAGGGCCAGAAGTGAGGTTTACCCTTATCTTACCGAAGATCCGCTCTTCCTCGTTTATTTGGTGGAAAGGTAAAGAGCAGAAAACAGGCCAATCAGATGCATTTCTCTTGGCCCGGGGACTGGGGGCCACCTGAGGGCGTACTAACCGGCTCTGCAAGCCACCCAGCCACTCGGGCCCACCTGGGGTGCCAGTAAAAAAACATACCCCAGGCTGAGGGGTGCTTTCTGTTTTGTTTTTTTACTTTTTACTTTTTACTATGGAAAAATTAAAGCATCTGCAAAATTACAGAGAACAGTATAAGGAACCCACACGTACAGACCACCTAGTGTCGCCCACTGTTGAATTTTGTATCATCTATACACTTCCGTCCGCCCCAGATTATTTTGAAGCAAATCCCATATATCATGATATTTCTTTCAAAATGTTATTATTTATCTCTAAAACATAAGGATTCTTTCATACACACGCACACAGGCGACCTTTGAACAACATGAGGGTGGGGGCACAGGTAACGCGCTGACCCCTCTTCCCTTCTCTCTTCCCCACTCCAAGCTCCTGTGGAAAATCTGCATCTAAGTTTGGACCCTCCCCCACCCAAACTTAACTACTAACAGCCTGCTTTTGACCAGAAGCCTCCCGGATCACATAAACAGTCAAGTAACACACGTTACGTATGTTGATGTATGACATGCCGTATTCTTACCATACAGAAAGCTAAAGAAAATGGTATTAAGAAAATCATAAGGAAAATATATTACAGTACTGTACGCACTCACTGAAAAAAACTGTATAAGTGGACCGCAGAGTTCAAGCCCCCGCTGTTCACGGGTCAACTTTACACACACACACACACACACACACACACACACACACACACACACACAATACCATGGTCACACCCAAAATTTCCAAATTCTCTAATATCTATATCCTATAGAGATATTATAGATGTTCAAAGCTCCCAGATTGTCTGAGCTCTTTTTTAAGAAGTCTCAAAGGTGATTCTTGTGCGTGACCAAATTAGAACCATTGCTTTTGCAAACACAGGGTGAAAAATATGAGTCTGGGAGGCAGCAAGGAAGAGGAGCAGGCTACTGGACATTTGGGAACCATCAGCTAAAAAGATGCAGGGTTTTTCACGTGGGGCAGTGCGGGTCAGGGCCTCTGAGAGAGCAGGTGGTGAGCGACTAGACCTCATGGGGAAAATACTGCTTGGGTTTCTTAGGAATCGGATTTTGGCCACACAGGGCAGATTCACTCAAGACTCACCCGGGCAAAGTTCCAGAGACTGGACGTGGGATTCACGAAGCAGAGCAGCAAGATCAGACCTGGCAACTGCAAAAGAGAGCATCAGCGTAGGTGCTGCCACCCCATCCCCAGAGCCCAGAGGCGGGAGGGGCCCCCTGACCCAGTGGCTGCCTCCCTCTTCTTGCCTCTCCCCTCCTGCTCTTGCCCACCTCACAGGCTGCTCTTCACCCCGGCGCCGGTTTGCTGTGCCTTCCATCAGCAGTGGAGCAGCAGTTCTCACATGTGCCGGGGGCCCAGGAATCACTGAGAAGCGGACAGAGAAAAAAAGTACATCTTTACAGTTGAGAGCAGAGTGGAGTCCCTCCCTGCCTGAGTCAGGATCCCAGCTCTGCCATTGACCACTGTGACCTTAGGAAAGCTATTTAACTCCGAGGCCTCAGGGTCCTTATCTGCAAAATATAACAGGATCTTCGACATTTACTTAGAATGTGGAAGTATGGAAGGGAGGAGTTATTTCAAAGTTTGCTTTCTTCTTTCCTAAAGCTCCAAGTTGATGCTGCAAAAGGCCAGCACGCTCCTGTGGCCCTGGCAGGGTGATGAATGAATGTGATCTGTCTAAAAGAAGATTTGCATGTCCTTTGACTCGATAATCTCACTAGAGGAAGCTCATCCTAAAATAAAATAAAATAAAAAAATTCTACGGCCATGCCACCCTGAACGTGCTGATCTCATCTGATTTCAGAAGCTAAGCAGGGTCGGGCCTGGTTAGTACTTAAATGGGAGAGCACCTAGAAAGATCAGGTGCTATAGGCATAAAAAAAAAATGAAGGATATAAACCTAAATTGAACCATAATAATGTCTATTGTAGCACTGTTTGTAGTAAGCATGTAATTGTAAATGAGCTCTGATGCCAGCAAAGGCCTAGTGGAAGTTGGACTTTGACTCTCACCCAGTTATACCAAAGCCACACACCCCAGGGTGGTGTCCGAGAAGGCCTGACCCCCCAGCACCCCTCCCCAACAAAGTAATAAGGCACCTCATTAACCTGTCTCGGGTGGTGTCTGAAGAGACCTAATCAGAACTTCCACCCTTCCCCATTGGTAACAACCCCTCCCACGCCCGCATTGGGGTGCAGAAGTCAAAGGGGAGCAGTTACCAGGCACTTCGCCTTTTCACAGACAGGATCGGTGAGTAGAGTCAGCAGGGTTCTAGTGAAAAGAAGAACAAAAAGTAAAAAACCATTCTACTCAATTTCAAGACTTACAGTAATCGAGAATGTGGCTTTTGTGGAAAGACAGTCACATGGGTGAATGGGAGAAAATACAGAAGCCAGAAACAGCCCCACACAAGCCTTGTCAACTGAGTTTTGACAAAGATGAGAAAGTCATTCAGGGGAGGAACCACAGTCTTTGCAACAAATGATGCTGGAGCAACAGGACATTCATAGGCCAAAAACTGAGCCAAAACCTAAACCTCACACATTATACAAAAAATTAACTCAAAACAGATCAGACAGATACTGAAACTGTAAAACTATAAATCTTGTAGAAGAAACACAGAACATTTTTAGAATTGATGTCTTAGGGGAGAGTTCTCAGGCTAGACACCTAAAGGACAATCCATAAAAATTAAAAAAATTTTAAAATTTTAAAAAATGAATAAAAAATTTTGCTGTGCAAAAATACCCTGTTAAAGGAACAAAAAGGCAAGCTAAAGGCTGGAAGAAAACATTTGCAAGCCACAAATCTGAGAAAGGGCTGATATCTAGAATTTATAGAGTTTTCAAACTTCCACAGTAAAAAAAAGAAAAGAAAGAAAGAAAGAAAAAGAAAGAAAAAAATCCCACCAATCCAATTAAGAAATGGGCCAAAGACAGGAAGAGACATTTCACCAAAGAGACATACAGATGGCAAACAAGGACATGGAAAGATGTTCAACATCACCAGTCAGCAGGGAAATACAAATTAAAACCATGATGAAATATCAGTATATATCTATTCAAACAGCTAAAATAATAAACAGTGACAATTCCAAACGCTGGCAAAAATGTGGAGAAATTGAGTCTCTCGTGCATTGCTGGTGGGAATGTAAAAAGAAAGGCACAGTCACTCTGAAAAATAGTTTGGCAGTTAAAAAAAAAAACCCTAAATATCCATTTCCCTTACGACCCAGCAATCGCAATAATGGCCTTTTATCTCAGAGAAATGGAAATGTATGTTTACCCAGAAAAATAAAAATCTGTATTGCTCATGACAGCTTTATTTGGAATAGCCCCAAACTGGAAACAATCAGAATTTCCTACTTGTGGTGCATCTATTCCTTAGACTACTACTTGGCACTAGAAGCAATAAAAACATTGACAAACAGCAACCGGGATGGATCGCAAGGTCATTACGCCGGGTGAAAAAAAATGCAATCTGAAAAAGTCGCCTCCTGGATGCTTCCATTTGTACAACATCCCGGAAATGACAGAAATTATAGAGGTAGAGATCAGACTCGTGGTTGTCACGGTTTTAGGAATGGTGACGTGCGTGTTACAGATTGGGAAACTGAGGCAGAGAGGTGCAACCTGTTCAGGTCGCTCAGCTAAAGTGGAAAGTGAAGGTGAGAATCCAGGCAGTGTGGCTGGCTCCAGGGCTGAGACACAGAGTCTCAGAGATCCCATTATTAAATAACCAGAGGGTCGAATGTGAAGTAACTGGAAAGGGAGAGCCGCCGAAGGAGGGAGGACAGCTCTCTCAGCTGCAAAAGCCTAAGTCAGGTCTCAGGGAAGGCTTTTTGGGGCAGAGAATGAGGGAGGGCTGTGGGTGGGACTAGGCTGGGGAAGTGGGGCGGGATGAGGAAAATCAGGACCTTGTAAACCGGATTTTTAAAGATGGTGTCTTCATCCTAAGAACAAGAAGAAGCCCTTGGCAGGTGTGAAGTCCAGGGGGGAGGCATGAATGATACAACTTTGAGAATGTATTTCGAGTTACAGAGGAGATCGGGGAAGGCAGGAGGGGTGGGGAGTCGGGGGAGCCAGTACGAGAACAGCAGCAGGCAGACCAGTAATGAGACCAGGGCAATGGGCCAGGCAAAAGTTTGATTTTTAATATCCTGAGTGACAAAATGGAAAGCCCACATAAAGCGCTTTGTGCCATAACGAAGCAAGAAAAGCGATTGTTTGAGCTGCAAGCTGGATGAGCTGCTGTTTTCCCAGACACCCACTTTTACTTGAAAGAACAGCTAACACTATGGTTATTCAGACTTTGCCACTTACTTGGCAGGGATTTTCTCAAAAATGATCCAAATGACTCTGTCACTTCGAAGAAAAACAACTGACAGTGCTTGCTGCCAATGACAAAATGCTAGTTTTCAAGCAATAAATTTTTCAGAAACTTTTTTCCTGCCACCATGAACCAGCACCCAAAGCTTTTCTGACGATGAGGGTATTTCTATAGGGATATTCATAAATGTGATTTGTAAAAATGTATAACGACATGTGACAACATTTGGAAGGTCTGCACAACTCAATGAACCAATAGTTTCCAAATGACTAATGCCTAATGTTGTAAAATCATGAATGGGAAAATGATCCATCCAAAATGCATGATTAACCAGACGACTTAAATGAAAAGGTCCCTGATTTGATTCCAGATTCAACATCGCAACTGTGCTTTTAAAAATCGCTACTTGTTAAGTTCTGGTGTAGTACCAAAGAAAAAAACCCACACCTCTCTGAAAAGGCTAGTGAAACATTCTTCCCTTTTCTAAAAGTACATATCTCCGTAAGGCCAGATTTTCTTATCCTTCAACAAAAAATCACATAGAGCAGCAGATAGCATGCAAAAATCGACATGCAAAAGACAGTCAGCAGGATGCTGGGAAGTCAAAACTTAAAGGTTTTCAAAATTAAAACCATGCCGCTCTTCCTCGTTTTGGAAAATCGAGTGATTTTCATGAAGACGTGGATTCATATGAATATATAACAGGCTTGGTGTTATTTAAATGAGCTAATCCATACGCACTTTTTAAATTTTTCCGTTTTAATTTCGAGCGTGGTAAACCCTGGTAGATGAACTCGATATAACCCAAAGCTCTTGGGATTTCTCAACAATTTTTAAGAGTATAAAGCAGCCTCTAGGTGGAAACATTGGAGCAGCCCCGCTGGGGAGAGCACAGAGGGCGAACTAGCTTGCCGGGGCTGCCTTAACGACCACCCACCAGGTAGTTTAAATGGCAGAATTATCATCGAGCAGTTCTGGAGGCTAGATGTCTAGAATAAGGTGTCAGCAGGGCTGCTCCCTGCGAAGGGCTCTGAGAGAGAATCTGTCCCATGCCTCTCCTCTAACTTCTGGGGGTTTACTGGCGATTTTTAGGGGTTTTTGGCTTGTAGAAGCATCAGACTAGCTCTACCCTCATGTTCACATGTATGTGTGTCTGTGTCCAAATCTCCCCTTTTTATAGGGACACGACTCATTCTGGACGAGAGATCCAGTCCACCCCAGCATGAGCGTGACCTCATCTTAACTAATTACCTATGCAAATCCCTTCCCAGGTACTGGGGTTAGGACTTCAATATGTGAATTTATGGGGAGGGGGTACACGGTTCAGCCCACCGCAAGGGAAAGCAGTGAAGTCAGCCCTGAGCATGGGAGAACTCACAGGTTTCAAAGCAGGACCGAGGAGGTAGACCAGAAACAGGGAGGGAGGGAGGGAGGAGGATAATAGGCAGAATGAGAATTCAAGAAAAGAAAGTGTCTTGAGAATTGTGGCGCGGTCATGCAAGGAGAGAACTGAGAAGCATCTGGAAGTTACTGGTGACTTCGGTGGACTGACTTAGGTGGAATGAAAGTCGCAGAATTCAAAGTAAAGACTGCAGAACTGGGGAGTCAGGGGCTGCTGAAGACAGGATAGGAGGGAGCAGAGCAGCAGCGAAGGAGAAAATAAAACACCAAAGTAAGAGCCAGTTGATAATCCAAGAAAATTCTACGACCTCCAGCTGCACAGCCCATCTAGAAAATGGCAACCCCTACTTTCCTTCTCCCACGGTGCACATCTGAGACAATCGCCTTGAACCACACAAAAATACCTTTTAATTTCTCTGGAAGTCTCCTGACGCCCCTTAGTGCTTTATATGCAACATTTTTTAGCACTGACTTACCCAAAGCCAGAGAGTACACTCACGTTTCTTTTTTTTTTTTTCACTCACATTTCTTGATTTGTGTCACTTCTTTAAAGCAAGTAATTCGCCAGTTAATCCTTCAGTATGTAATTTTTATATACTCTCAAAACCCGCCACTCCATACTTCGAAGGAAAAGAACACTTAAATTTGGCATTTGATCTTGAGATAAACTACCTGCTGGAGCAGAATCAATCCCCTTTATTATCAAAAAAAAAAAAAAACCCCACTGTTTTTGACATTAGGTGTTTAATACCGGTGTCCCCATTTCTTCAACAAGTCTGGGGCACAATGCCACTGCAGCCACTATCCAGGTCCACGCAGGTCTCCGGGGAGGCACTTTTGTGCCCTGAGGACTTTCTATAAAATGGCTCTTGAGGACTGAACATGTAAGCACTCCACTTACAGCCCGTCAAAGCGGACATTCCTTTAAACAAAGGGCCTCCTTTGTTCTCATATCCCTGTACCTGGGATTAGGACAGTACTGTGCACACCCTGTTCAGCTGTACAAGATCAATTTACAAGAGCTCATCAAAATTCCAAAAGTGGACGAGGGTCAGTGGAGAGCAAGCCAAAATACTTGCAAGAAACTTAACCTAGAAATAATCATCTCGCTGCAAAAGTAACCACCTGATATCCTAAAAATAGTGCCTACCTTTTCGGAACGGAATTCCAGCCAGATCACCTTCATTCAAATAATTAATTTTCCCAGCCACTCACCGAGCGACTCTCCACCACTGGCCAGGCGCTGAGCTCACCATCCACCGTCCTTCACGACGGGAACCGATGGAGAAAGTGCTGGAGAAAGAAAACGATTTGAGGTTGCTCAAAAGAGCACAAAAATGGAATGACTTTCAACCTCCTCTCACACACACACTCTCAGATGCAGTTCACCAACAGTGAAATCCAAGAGTTCACGTTAGCAGCTTAATGAGGTCACTATTCTACGTGCTGGAAGCAGGATCATCCCCGTCCAGGTATGGCCCCCTTCGTCCTAGCCACGGACCCTCTCCAGTGACAAGTCTCAGCACCCACTGGGGCCATCCAACGTCAGTCAGTCTGGCCTTTGCTGTTGCTCTTTCTAGATCATGACCTGAGAGAAAGTGCCCTCCCAGTGGCTCTCCCTGACAACTGCATTCTCCTCCACCCTCCATCTCAGACCCCCAGCGCACGGCCACCTCCTCCCTTAGGAGAAGACCCTCCGTCTGGGGCCCCCAGCTTCCCTCCTCTCCACCTCCACGTCTCCTGGTCCAGTCTGTTTCTCTTCTCTCCAGAGCAGAGCTACTTTACCCCCTTTTCATTCCTGTCTTCGCTTGCCAAGACTCAGGCTGACTGAAAAAAAGTGAGATTTAGGGAAAAATAGTTTCATCACGAAGAGAACAGAATGTCTCAAAGTGTCCACTTGGGAGAACCTCCCAGTTATCTGTCTCTTCTGTATCAACACTCATGAGGGAGCTTCTTTTCAGCACGATTGCCATCTCCACTTCCTTTAACATAAAACAAAACACTGTTCTAGCTTGTTTCTCTTCTTCATTTAAGGTACCGTAAAGATCACAGAGCCAGGGATTGGTACCGCTGGCAGAAAACTTCGAGACCATTTGTTACTTTAGAGATGAGGAAACAATCCCACGGAAGTGAAGGGATTTGCCTGAGGTCATGCAATTAGTGGCAGAGATGGAGAGGCACACGGGGCTCCAGGCCCTCAAGGCCCTTTCAGTTTCACTGTCTCAGGTCTCTGGCTAGTTTCTTACAGGACTTGACACCCCTTTCTGTAGGTGCCACCCACAGAGAGACCCTTTCAGGGGATATTTTTCCCCTCCTGGGAGTCCTAAGGGTGCCAGACAGAGATCTTTCCACAAAGGACTAAAGGTGGCATCTCGCTGGATCTGCCCTCTTGTGTCCCTTTCAGAGAGAGCCCCGCCTCTCTCTTGGGTAGCATCGTCATCAGTGTTATGTGACTGTGCCCAAGGTCACTCAGGAAGTGACAGCAAGAAAGCTAGAAGCCAGGATTCTTAACTCAGAGCGGCTGTGTTGGCCCCCAAGGGGCTGTGGGCAGCTGGACAAGAAAGATGAGGGATCGAGAGTAAAGGAAAGTTACAGACGAGGCCAGAAGGACACAGCAGGAGAGAAGCTGGACGTTGGGAAGCGGTCTCTGACTGGGCCATCCGGTCCTTTTTAGTTTCCTACAGACAACACTAGAAAAAAAAAACTGTTTCAGTGTTTATCAAATACATGCAGCTCATTTCCCCCCAAAAAAACCTTAGCTTAAAATTACTCTTTTGAGAACACACATCTCTGTTTATTAAACAAAAAATAAATCTGACCACAAGGCCTGTTGTGCCAACAGAAAGAGTCCTGCCCAAACGGTGAAGACTGGGAAGTGAAGGGAGCCAGGAACTGTCAACCACAGACTCATGGAGCTGACCACATCCTCCCCCCGCCCAATTATTTATTAACTTCACCTTAAAACGCCCTTACCTGTTTGATGCTAGGAACTCACTAAGTTTTCTAACCGAGCTATCTCACGGCGGAACTGGCTGCCTTAAAAATTAGTTAAGACACCTGTCACTTGAGGCAATTTAACAGAAATCTAAGTAACAACCTTGAGAGGCGGGAGAGGTCAGAGGCGGCTACACCCAGCTCCCTCACATACCTCTCTCTGAGCAGGGTTAGGGACTCTTACTGGGTTAGGGACTGAGCCACATGGCCTCTGGGTCACTTTCCAACACTGACCGTTTTTTCTGTCTTATCTCTGGTCTCCTTTAAGTCCTGAACATTCTTGCGTGTGTCTGTATGTATCTGTTTCACTCCCTGGGCACCCCAAGAGCAGGGGCTGTCAACAAGCAGTTCTCTGCGCCATGTACAACTTCAATTTAATTTGGATTTTAAAATTTTTAATGGAAAAGAAGTTTCCCTGACATTGAAGTTTTTTTTTCCCCCCAGGCAACCAGATACTGTAAAACACGGTCGTCTGTTCCATTGTGACTATGTTGCTTTCCTGTGAAATATTTTAAAGGTATCAGCTTGGTTTTATTTCCTGGTTATAAGAGTAACACGCATTCGCTCTGGAGAATTTGAAAGACATAAAAATGTGTGAAGAAGAAAATCAAAACCATCCCGAATTGTATATTCCAGAGAAGACCACTGCTGACATCTGGCGAGGATGCTTTCCAAACTTTTTTCATCGTATACGTAATCATGCTACCAAACTGGCATCATACAGAGTCTATGGTTTTATATCCTGCTTTTTCCGTTTGTATTACACAGCAAGTGTTTTTCTAAATAATTAACTGTTATTCTAAAACCGCTTTAATAGCCATCTTTTATTTCCTTATAAGCTTCCATTTTTACAAATGTTGTAATGTTGAGCTGGAGAATCTTAGATACGCATTTCTGTGCTCATCTCTGATTATTTCCCTGGAGGAAAAAAAAAAATTCTAAAGAGCTACACCCCAGAAGGGAAAGTGACCAAAATAAACTGACCTTTACAAAGTCTACAGTTCAGCTATAAATCATCAGTTATTGTGACTAGACGTGCTGGCAGATTGTTTTTGCTCCCAAGCACCTGATCAAAATAAGCAATAAAAGAATTATGTCAAGAGGAAGATAACTTCATCGAGGCCCCACGTTAACTCTACAATTGTGTATAATTGTAATTTTACGCATGCATACACATAAATAACCAGGTACATGAGGAAACACAATGACATCAGTGAAAACCAGCAGAAATAATAAACAACAACAACAAAAAAAACAACAGAGAGATGGGGGTGGGCAAATGTTAAAGTCATCAGACACACATTTATAAGAATTATCTTCACTCTGTTCATGAAGATGAAAAACAAGATTGAATAAAAAAAAACTGTAAAAAAAATAGAAATTCTAGAACTAAAAATAAATAACGGAAATTAAGAACCCAGTAGATAGTTATCGTTTAAGGAAATTTCTAAGACCAAGATGGAGCCACTCCTGCTGGGCGTGCCAGGTCAGCAAAACGAAATTTAGATAAGTTTTGTGTTCCTAGAAGTCCTCCGCTGGACCAAAGACGCAGGATATTCAGTCAGACAGTCAGTCCCCAAACGCCAAGCCAGCTCTGGGCCTTCTCATCCCAAACAAGGCTGACCAGGTGGCCCTAACAGCTCACATATTTTCTAATTGTCTCTTCCGTGTTCTTTATCTTATAAAAAACAGTCTTGCTGTTCTTTTTTGCTGTCCTTCGAAAGGAGACTGCTCACTTCATGAAGTGTTGAAGTTTGTTCATGTCACGCAAACTGTCTTCCTTCATCATTTTTGGGGGGACAGGGGGTGTGGAATTAGGCATAGATGATAAGAGATTTAATAAAAGATAGGGCAGAAGAAAATATCCAGAATAAAGCACATGAACATAAAAGGACGGAGAATTAAAAAAAAAGGGCAGAGAATTAGAAGATGCAGTGGAAAAGTCTAGCCTATGTGTAGCCGGAGGACTAGAAGGAGAGAAAAGAATGAAACGGAAGTAGTATTTGGGAGCTGAGAACTTTTCAAAACTGACAAAAGACATCAACTTTATGTTTGATTGCCGACAAACCCCAAGCAAGACAAATAAAAAGAAATCCATACCTGAGCACCTCAGGACAAAACTGCTGAAAACTAAAGACAAAGCAAAACTCTTAGAAACAACCAAAGGAAAAAAGAGAGAAATTACCTACAAGGGAGCACCAGTGAGATGGACAGTTCTCAGCAGAAACAATGGAAGTCAAAAGAACTAGAATGATATCGTTAGCATTGAAAGAAACAATCATTCTAGCATTCTAAACCCAATAAAAGTATCTTTCAAGAATGAAGAATAAAAACATTTCTAGGCAAAAACAGAGCAGTAATCACCCATTGAGTGAATAACAAAAGGAGAAGGAAATGATTGGAGATGAAAAACAGACGTGACAAAAAATTAAGGAACAATAAATCGGTACATATCTGGAAATTTTAAATATTATCTGTATAACATAATAATCATGACCTCTTGAGTTAAAAAGTATGTATATAGTTAAGGAGATAAACGACCGTAAGGATATAAAAATCAGGAGCAGAAAATCAGAGTTAAAGTTCCAAAGTCTTCCCATTATCTGTGAGGACGGTAAGAGTATCAGTTAATATTAGACTTAGATAAGATGAGAATTCACGCCTTTTAAAAATAGAATAATAAAAATCTTAATCCAAGAGAAGAGAGGGGGAAAGAAAGGACATAAGATGGGAAAACCAGAGAGCACTCGGTGAGATGCAGATCCCACCCCTCACCCTGTCAGTAAATACATCCCTGTAAACAGTCAGTGGTCACATTAAAGACAAAGATAATCGGACTGGATTGTTTTGTTTTGTTTTGTTTAAATCCTAGACTATATTTTTATTGGGTACACATCTAAAACATAGTCAAGATTCAGAAAAGTTGAAAGAAGTGATGTAAAAAGACAGGGGATGCAAAACCAAACAAAAGAAAGGTGGTATAGGATGGTAACATCACGCGAAGTAAACGTCGTGGCAGAAAAGATTCACAGAGGGAAGGTGAGAAGGCCTCCTGGACCTGATGCCGCGTGTGTGCACCTGTGCGTGTGTGGGGAAAAGGCTTCCTCCCACCAACAAGCAATTCTCGGGTGCCAGCCGGATGTCCAAAAATTCAGTTCAACTGTGCCACGATCAACCCAGAGACAGAATCGGATTCCACAGGTGAGGGCCTCCCCCACGCAAGACTGCCCTCTGCTTCGAATGCCAGGCCCGGGCCCAGGCGGTTTGCTCCCTGTGCTTCTCACCAAGTGGCTACACACCGGAGGTTCCTCCAACCAGGATGCCAACCACAGGTCCAGGTTGTTTCCTGTGCTTCTCACCAAATGGCTATAAATCAGATGTCCCCACGTCCCCCTCCATGGGTTCAATTAATTTGCTAGAACTCACAAACTCAAGAAACCGGTTTATTCCCTACATTACCAATTTATTATAAAAAGGCAGAACTCAGCAACACCCATCTAGAGATTCACAGGGCAAGCTACGGGGAAGGGGCGCGGAGGTCCATGCTCCCTCAGAGCAACACCCTCCCAGCAACGCCCCCCCTTCCCGAGTTCACCAACTAGAGGCTCTCCGAACCCTTCATTCTGAGTTTTTGTGGAGGCTTCGGTCCATAGGCATGGTTGATTAAATCATCAGCCATCGATCGGTGACTGATTCAACCTCCAGTCCCTCTCCCCTCCCCAAGGTCAGGGGGTGAGACCGAAAATGCCAACCCTCTGATCGCAGTGGCTGGTTCCCCTGGCAACCAGCTCCCATCTTTAGGGGCAGTCTAATAGTCCCCTCATTAACATAACAAAAGAAAACACTTGTCCCGCTCTCATCACTTAGGAAATTCTAAGGGTTTTAGGAGCTCTGTGCCAGAAACAGTTACAAAGGTCAAATATGTAGTTCTTATTCTAAATCAATAGCACAAAGAGAAGTTATAAAATGATTTTTTTTTTTTTAAAGGTTCAATTCACCGGGAAGATGTCATAATTCTGTATTTGAATGAGGCCTAATGACGGGCTCAAATATTGAATGCAAAAACAGGCAAAACTATAAGAAAAAGAAAAAATGTCGACAATCATCTGTCTCAGTAATTCAATAGAATAAGACCAAATTTTAAAAAACACGAAAAGTACGGGAGATCTGAACCACACAATTAGCACTTTTTATCTAGTGTACTTAAAGGAGAACACTGAAGAACCCCATAACTATATGACCACCAGACATTTACAGAAATTTGGCCCTACGATGGTTCTTGATGAAACTCAAAACACAGACATCATCAAAATGTGTTCTCAGGTCGCAGTGCAATGCAGCTGGAAGGAAGTCAGCAACAAAAAGGTAACTAGAAATCCTCCATGTGTTTGGAAATTAAAGAAATGCACTTTTGAGAAGACAGGAGGGAAGGAGATCCAGGGCCCAGGGGGGAGGTGGCCTTTGCCCATCCTTTTTGTCAGCCCCACCTCTGTGGGGGCAGTGGTCCCAGGGCCCCCTAGGGCATTTGTGGATTAAGTGTGAGCTGGATGAACTACCCTGGGAACTGTTCAGAGATGGCTCCAAAAGGTGGGCTCCAGGCCATGTTCGCTTTGTTACTCTCATCAACTCTATGGCACCATCTCAAGGGGAACCCTGTGTATTTCTCCATTTTTTCTTACAAGAGTACTCCTCATTCTCTCCAAATCAGAGACACAACCGAGCAGCAGTGAGTGACGTTAAGTTCCTCTACAAACTAACCGCTGTTCAGGTGAAGGCCTAAACGTTTCCTCCCGTGGGCATCTCAAGACTGATGTTATTCTGGGAAAACAGATCCCGACGAAGCCGCATGCAGAAGAGCCACGGACCCCACGTCCGCTGGGAAGTTAGGGGATGGCAGGCACAGTCGGGGTTGGGGCTGTGATTCTCCTCAGAGCGGACTAACTGGAAAGGCGAGCCCCAAGTTCAAGGCCAGTGGTCTCCCCCCAGAGATGGAGAGGCAATAGAGGGGCCCATCAGAGCTAGAAGGGAAGTTTCCGCAACATAGAATACCCCTCCCGTAGGCAGAGGCCGTTCCGAGCCATAGAATGCTGATTTTCATTTGTTTAGTAAAAGAAACACTCTGCCCCCTCCTCTTCTTCTGTTTCAAATGAAATCTTAGCATGCAAAACAGATACAAATAGAGACAGTCAAGGTCCTGGAGCCCCATGCTTGTGGTCAACCGCAACCTCTACCACGGAGCCTGACCACAGACATTCTAGTCTGGACTTTTTAAAAAGTCTGTGTAACCGAACACCAAACTCGACCATTAAAAAATATATATATATCTTGAGAAAGTTCCCACAGAAAGTCTAGCTTTGAGCCAGGCCACTTCCTGGTACAGCATCCAGAGCTAACCTGATGGAGACGGTGTTTGACAGTTCCCGGGTCAGGTAACCAACCAGCTCTGCGGAGTGATTAATTATAAATCTGTTTTTTAAATTAAAAAAAAAAAACAAAAGCAGCTAATAATGGTGGCACTTGTAAAGCCAGTCATCAGGAAGCCTTTCCTTTGGGAATGCAGTGAGTTATCAGAGACCGGTCAAGTCCATCCTATGTGAGGATGACAAAACCCTTTGATGGGTTAAGAGAACGTTTATCCTTTAACGGCTTGCAAACACCAAATCCGAAACAGTCCCAAACCAAATAACAACTCGGTGGGAAGAAGGACAGAGGGGACCGATTCTTGTCCTTGCCCTCTACATCCACCGCATCTAGAATTCCTTTCCCTAGTATGATTTGCTCGGATGCTGTCAGCTCGGAGAGGTGGATGCTGCTTAAACCACCATCACAACAACCCCAGGCAGGACCCTTTCAAATCTGTGAGTGGCCCAGGCTCGCGTCCCTTCCGAGGGCCACTCTGTGCTCACCTCAAACATGTTAAAACGCACCCAAGAGCCTACATCATCAAATGGCTTCTTTTGAAATCAATTGTATAATTTCGCTTTCAAAAAAACTTTTTTTTGATGGCACAGTTTTTGTTGTTCACATTTTGGATCTGGGAACATTTTTTTTTCTTTTTTTTTAAAGTCTCAAACATTTTTGAGAGCCTTGAAAACCTCAGAGACCCCTGGCACTGCTGCTCTTCCCAGCACCTACAGGAGAAGCCAGCCCTAGTCTATGAAGCTGACTGCGGCGTTTACTGTGAGGAAGAGGTCAAGAACTGTGTTTGTCCTAATAAGTAATGTCATCTCTGTGGGGACCCAACAGGGAAATGCCTGTCTGGTTTTGCTGTCCAGAGCAGTTCTGCTTCTCCTGTTGTTTTCATCTTGCGAGCCCACGGATCACGGACGTGATCATGTTACCTTCCTCACACTCGCTACCAGGAAGCTTAGAAAACGCACTCTTGGATCCATCTTATATTTCCTACCCTTTCTCCTCTCCTCACCTCTTCTCATTTATTTTAAATTTATTCTATCTCATTTAATTATTGCATGTGTGCTTCCTTAAACCCTTTTTTGGGCCAAGACGGGATGTCAATAATTCAATACATTGTGTTATTTTCCCCTAAAATGTCTCTCTCCTATATTTTCTATTTACGACGACGCTTCTATTAAAGTGTCAGTTCACGTTTGCTGGGGACTTTCCATCAGCCAGCTCTATGCGACGACCCCCTCTGAGATATGTGCTACTGTCCTATGACTTTTCAGATAAAGAACCCGGGGCTTGGATATATAAAGGGACTTGCTGGAGCCGCTCAGACAATCAGAGGCAGGGCTGGAATTTCACCCACTCGCCCCGGCTGGAAACCTTGCTGTTATCCTGCAGGCCTCTTTCTGGATTCCCTTCTGCTGATTTGGCCTCTTAAGCGCCTCTAGATTCTGTTCCCCTCTTCACTATTCTCAGTCCCATCTTTTATTTCAGGACCCTTCCACTCCCTGGCTGGGATTTTTTTTTTTTTTTTTTACGATCGCTTCTTAGATGATCTGAGGCCAGGCTCATCCTCCAAAGATGGAGCCTCCATGCCTCGGAAATACAAAAGTGTCCATGAGTTCCACATAGAGGGCCCTGGCTTCCTCTATCCACCATGCAAGACCATTACAATCTGTTCTTAGCCTAAGGAGCCTCGCCATGCTCCGCAGACAGTAATTACTTCCCAAACCAGAGGTGCATGCTCATGCCTTCGGGGCCTCGCACATACTGCTTCCTCCTCCCGGGCCTAGTAAACGGCACATCTTTCAACTCCAGGTCTAAATGCCACTTCCACTGCGCAATGTTCTTTTTATTTTTTAGGCAAGGCAACCCTTGGTTGACCTCACAGATTGCAAGGACCTTGTCAGTTTACAATCTCTTAGTTTTTATTTTTTACGCCTAAACACCTAGGTCTTCCTAGGAGGTCTCCCATCCATGTACTAACCAGGCCTGACCCTGCTTAGCCTCCGAGATCAGACGGGATCAGGCGAAGTTCCCATTCTTTGCAGAGACTACCTCACCACACTTATTTCATGGTGTTGTCATTATCTGTGCATCCCCCTCACGGGACCTTAAGGTCCTCAACGACAGGACTGTGCTGCCTCAGCCACCTCAATACCCCTCAACTTGAGGGCCCAGCACACAACAGCTGCTCAGTAATTGTGGAAGGTTCAACCACGCGGTAGACCAACCTGGAGTTCTGCACACTGCAGGCAGATCAGCCTCCCTCGCTTCTGCCCCCAACCCCTACGCCCATGACTACAGGGCCACCACTAATTGGTACCTTTGGGCAAATTAGAGAAAAGTGCCTCCTCTAGCGAATCCGTTCCTCTGTGAATCCCTCCCCCTTTGGCCTCTCAGGCAGACTTGACCCCTTCCTGTTCCACAGCCCCAAACTCTGGAAGATGCCCACATCTGGGTCTTACCATGATGCATCTCGGTGCTTTCTTCACTGTTTGGTCTCCCTGCAGGACTGTGAGTAGGGAAAGCAGGGATCATGTCTTGGTCATCTCTGAGTCTCAAACGTCCAGGATGAGGCCTTCCATATTCACGGTAGATACTCAATAAGTGTTTTAGGCTGAAGGCAGTGCTCTGATCCAGTTACTACTCCCTTCAAAATCTTCACAAAGACTCCAAGTTGCCTCCTGACTGTTTCAAACTCCCCAGCGTGGTGCATCGGAAGCCCAGCCTCACTGGTCCCATCCCCATCTCGTTCTCCTCGGGTCGCCTACCCTCTGAGCACCTCTACCTCTGGGCCCTCACTCGCCTGTCCCTTCTGCCAACCATACCACCTTCTCCTCTTCGCCTGCCCAAATTCTATCCATCCCTCAAGACCCAACCCAAAAGCCACCTTCGCGGAGCATCCCACCCACAGATGCGGCTTCCCGCTGCCAAGAACTGATGTACTTCTCCCGGAGTCACTGCTGAAACGCTGCTGTGTGTCTGAGTGTGTGTTTGCAACCCAAGTGCTTTTCTCCCAGACTTCAGCACAGTCGGTGCACATAGGAAGTGTGCATTCACCATCAGGCAATCCAGCAAGAAATAGGCAATCCAGCCTCTCTCCAGCCTTTTTTTTTTTCTCTTTTTCTCAGCATGGGCAAAAAAAAAAAGCGAGCTCAAGGAAACACCGCATAATTGCCCCTCCCTTCTCCCCCCAGCCACATAGTTTGGCTTCCCTTCTCCAGAGGTTAAAAGCAAGTGTGACAGAAGAACTTTCCTTTGCTCCACCCCCTCTATTTTCCCCAAAACACGGAGTAGAAATTCACCTCTGACAGCATTGTTTTCCAGCTCCTGCAGGACAGGACACCTGGCACCTGGCACTGGGCACAGGTCGGGCGCAATGGTGCAGGCGGACGCCCCTCTCTCCGGCATGAAGCACCTCGCCTCTGTGCCTCGCGCTGCCCTGGTCCTCAGCCTGGTCCTCGGCTCCTTGCACCCAGCTTGCGCGGCAGGTAGAACTGTGAGCTTTATTCTCAGCCACACTGGGAAGGGGAAGGGGGAAGGGAGGGACGGAGGGAGGGGAGAAAAAGGAGGATTCCTGGGCTGGGGTTGGTCCTGCATAAAGGAAAGAGGAAACAGTTCTTTTTCATCTGAAGGATTTGGCAGGGGGTGGTGGGGTGGGGTCCTCAGCTAGGACAGGGCGGCCACCTCTGCTGCTCTTTGCCACAGAGAAGGAGGAGGAGGAAAAAGCAGTGTAGTCTCTCCCCCATCAGGGGACCAAATCGGCCTAAATTGACACCTTCTGGGTACTCATTCTCAGCGGCTTCTTCTCTGTGCCCCCAGCCTGCTGTGCCTCACCTTGGCACCCTCGCCCTTCACCTGAGGTCCCCTGTCTCTCCCCTGACCCTGTGCTTCCCTGGCAGACTTCACAAAACCTTAAGGCATGAAAGCTGCCATGAGCCGCCTACGGTTCTCCCAGGCATGGGAGATGTTGGGCTATGGCCATGTGGAGGCTGGAGGGGCGGAGGCCATCCCCATCAAGCTCACCCAGGCTGGGTTCTGCACTCCATGCTCCTGGCTTTTGCCTCTGGCTTTGATCTTCCTCCTCCTCCCCTCAGAGTCTCTAACTTGCTCCCTACCAAGAGTCTCTCTCCCTCTCTCAAAACCAATCCTCTCCGCCCCCAGGTCAGCCTGTGTCTGTCTCTCTCATCTTCATAGTCTCTCCTATGGAGGCTCAGAGTGTGGTCTCTCAGTCCCAGCGAGGCTCCATCCCGGCTTGCACGAATTTGCTGTGTGACCTCGAGCAAATCACCTAGCCCCTCTGTGCCCCACTTCCCTCATTTACGGTAGTGCTCATGGGTAGGGTTGTTATGAAGATGAAATGACTGGACCGCAGGTTAAATACCTTTTAATAAACTAACTCATGCTTTTACTGTCCAGTACGACTCTTCCCCCAAGGAAGAGTGTTTTGCTCCTTTCTGTTTACACTCACGGCGCCTTATTCAGGATAGAACCTCAAAAAAACATGACAAATTTACCTACACTGAACAGCTGGGTCTTCCCAGCAGCCTTTACTCTGGAGGTGACCCCAAAGGGGACCAGTCTCTGGCTGGCTGGCTCTCCTTGTGAGGGACGAGGATGCTGTTTAAATCTTAGGAACTTATAAGTTTGGTGTGAACCATATAAAAGTGCTCATACCGAACAGTGTTTGACCCGCAGAAATGGCAATTTCATATGGTTTACCCTAATACCGGCATCCAATTCACTAGGCATTTTCCCCCACACTCGCTTGCTCGAGACAGGGACCACTCCATTCTGGGGAGAGGGGAGGTGAACGTCAGGGCCAAGGAAAGTTGTCTGGGTTACAAGGAACATTAAAACGACGAGGAATTGATTTCTCCAAAACAGAGACGGAGCTCTAAGCCATTCGGCTGTAAATAATTTACAGTCACAGCCAGATTGCATCGAGGTAATGACTACACTTTAGGCCGCACATTGGCCGGCCTGGGGGTGGGCGGCATAAAATTAATCTGAGCCGCAATTTCATGCCGTTGGCCATTCGAGAAGTTTCTTCTTAACTTGTCCTGCTATGTGACAACCAGCTCCTTTGAAGGACATGCTGACCTAGAGTCCGTGGAGCCTTGAGAGTTTCCAATCCATTTTTTTTTTTTTTTAAGTTTTTGCATTCCCAAGAAGCAGAGGGAACAGCAAGACCATTTCTGGAAAGATTTTCCCAGATTGGTGTCTTGGTCTCGACCTACGTAGGCTGGCACTCACAGAACTTTTTCTTGATGAGAAAAGTGTGTCTCATCTCCGCGGGGCTGCCAGCATGACAGTCACTAGCCGCACGTCGTGATCGAGCACTCGAAATGTGGCTCATCTGACCAAGAAACCGAACTTTTTAATTAAAAGTCACTCGTGGCTGCCGCATGGGATACAGTGGGCCGAGATGACCTGTCTTCCCACTGTCTTGTGGGAAGGAGCGTGGGCACTAGCTTGGATTCCCTGGAGACCCTAGTGCTCACCTCTGCAAGCCCACCTCACCCCCCAACCCCGGCAGAACTTCGAGAATCCCCGCCGAAGTCCTTTGATCGTCATACTCTATGCTTATGCTTATCCACCAAGGGGCAATTCTCGGCTCTGCGTATGCTGGCAGCCTCCACACTTGCCAGTATGGTGTTTAATTTTTTTGGATAACCATCTCCCGTTTTTTGACGATGACACTATTATCCTTGTCAGAGATCCAGACTCGAGGTCAGATTTCAAGGTCTATTTGTTCAAGGTTTGGAAAGGAACTGGAGACGGTTACGAACAGATATTCCCGATTTCTAAATGAGTGTGTTCGTACATACTAGAAACCCCATTTTATGTGTGTGTATCTGCAGAGGAAGCAGCCCAAATAGAGTGTTTGGAAAGCTGTGACATTAAAGACAAGGAGAACGGGGAGATCAAGCGTCTCTGAATGAGAGAAGACAATGAGTTTGCGAGAGCTGCCGGGACAAAACAGCCGACTGCGTGGCTTAAACGAGAGACCTATCCTCTCACAGGCCCGGAGGCCCAGGCGTTGGCAAGGTTGGCCACCCCCGAGGCCCTTCTCCTCGGCTCAGAGGTGGCCGCCTTTTCTCTGCGTCCTTGCATGGTCGTTCCTGTGCGTGTGCACATCCCTGGGGTCTCTCATAGGATGTCAGTCATCCTGGATGAGGGCTCACCTACATGACCCCCTTTCACCTTATAATTACCTCTTTAAAGGTCTTACCTCCAAATATTGTCACTACCGGGGTTAGGATTTCGACATAGAAATTGTGCATGACCGGGGTTGGCTCTGTCGCGTGAGGCCTAGACTGGAGCTCCTGTGACACTTTTTTTGCGACGCTCGCTACGGGTCTACAAAAAAGATGCCAAACTCTGTGCCCGGGAATGGCTTTTCCTCGTGCCTGAGACTGTCTCCTGTCTTTCTTCCAGGAGCAAGCAGTGGCAGAAACTCAACCTTGACCACCCACCATCCAGACCCCGAAACCCCGGAGCAGTGCCTCAGTAAGCTTCTGCCAACTGCCCTGACCGGAGCTGGCTCTGGGGCTGGGAGGGAAACGCAAGCCTCCTGGCTTTCTGTTAATCAGCGCCATCCGGGTGAGCCCAGCCCGGCCTTTCTGCGCGCTGCTGTGGTCTGTTCAGGGCCCCCAGAACCGTGGGCAGAGTCTGTCTAAAAGCTGTCTCGGCCTCGGCCCCCATCTAGGCTCACAACTTTTGGTATGGGTGGCTTTAATGACCTGTCCCCAGGACAGCAGCCAGAGACGCCCCGAGTTCAAAGACGCGGGGCAGCATGGCGGTAGGAAGACCACACCAATCAATGAGTGAGTCCCACTTCTGCCCAAGGCAGGACCTGCACTTTCTGTACCTTTTGCTTATTTCTGTTCATCCTCGACTTGAGCTCTTCCAGCCACAAGGAGGTCGGTACTTTATAGAGCGACCGCTGTTGTGCAGGTCTAATTAACCGGAAGTTTTGCTGTTTTCTTAAGTCTGGCTTCCTTTATTCCATCCTCACTGAGTGACCAAAGGCATCCACTTCTGGGCACTGGCAAAGGAGACTCAGCGATAATATGTAGGGGTTAAGATTGCTTTGGATCCCTGCAGACTCGGGTTTGAGTTCTAGCTCTGCCATCTCGTGACCTTGGCCCAAGCGATGGCTTCAGTTTCTTCATGTAAAATAGAATCAACTTCCCGTCACTCGGTGAGGAACAAATAAGGCCACGGGTGCAGAGCATTTAGTGCAACGCGTGGCCAGCTCTCGTAAAGCTTAGCTGCCGTGTTATTGTCCTCATTGTCACGAATGTCGCGAAGGAGCTGGGTGGGCCCGGTGTGACACCCCCCACCGTTCTTGCTGTCTCTTCCCTACCAGATGTGGACTTCTGCCCACAAGCGGTCCGGTGTTGCCGCGTCGGAGTGGATGAGTACGGCTGGATCATGGCTGCGATTGGCTGGAGTCTCTGGTTTCTCACCCTCATCCTGCTCTGCGTGGACAAACTGCTGAAGCTAACTCCAGACGAGCCCAAGGACTTGCAAGCCTGAGACGGAGAACCGTAGCCCCGAGAGTGTCGATCGCCCCCCAATTATGGATAACAGCAGGAGTGGAGTAGCCCTGATGTGGTTCCTATTATTTTAGTCATTTTTACCTTCGAATGTCCATTTCCTTTAAAAGGGAAGGAAGAAGAAAAAGAGGGATCCGTATAAGACAAGGCCAGGGCTGCCTTCGCACCTAGGTTCCAGAGGCCCTTGGGCGCTCTGAGCCCTGACTACAGCCTTTCTCGAGATCATCTCCATGGGACTTGCTTCTGTTTTAACCATCACTTTCTCCTGGTGCACAAGAAACAGGAGGCTTAGTCCTTTAGTCAACACATTTGAAGTCAAACTCATAACCCTCTTACCCCAAACAGGTATCGGCTATCCTGCGCGCAAGTCAAGGGCACCTCTGTCATTACGAACCGTTGGATCACCTCTGATGCCCCCACTGTGCCCACGCCCATGTCCAGTGCTCCGCCAGTTCTTGCTGTTTCCTCAGGAATGCCTTCCATGGCCATCCGGTGCCGTTCGCCCCTTCCAGCACCCTGGTTCTGGCCTTCACCGCATCATCCCCGCTTTATTTCAGGAAAGTTTCCTTTCACTCACTCTGCCTCCAGGATCTTCCTCCCCAGGTCACCGCTCCCCACGGACAGCTGCCAGTGTTGTCACTCCCCTGCTGACAACCTTCAGTGACCCCTAACGATGACCTTAGAGCCTGGCATTCAGCTCTTCTCACGAGTCCAGCCATCTTCCCTGGTCTGACTCCCAGCTCAGGAGGTGAAGGAGGGGTTCAGTTTGGCCCACGCCGCTTCTCTGCTGCCTTCCGACTCTGCCTCCCAACTCCACCTGCAGAATGAAGGCCACTGCACCGAGTCCAGATCAAGTGCTCGCCCTGCTTGGAGCCTTCTCAATCATCTTGGGGGGCTGTGAGCTGGTGCTCTCATAACTGCTCGGGCCTGAGGTGCAGCCATCGAGAATGACCCTCCTCACAATCAGTTAACACCTCTGCGGCACAGCAAGCTCTTCCCAACGTTTGCCCGGTGAATGACTAAACGAGTGAGTCCTTACCCCAGGGGAACTATGACTGTCACTTTGCATTCACAGCCCCCCTTCCTCTATAGGTGGTCGAAGTAACCAAACTTCTGAAGAAGCCAGTTGGTTTGATTCCTGTTCTCTCTGAATCCCTCAGCACAAGGATGTCGCCGGTCACTGTGGACTCAGCCAATGGGGTGGGGAGGAAAGGAGGATGGGTTTGTCAGAAGGAAGAGTCTTAGACACATCAAAATGAACCATATGTAGTTGCTGCCACTGTCACATTAAAATTCTGTCAATTGCTTCTTGTCCACCTGCCCAAGACGAAGGCAGACCAAATCCAGACCGTCACTTTCCTTTGAGACACAAAAGGCAGTCATATGATCTGATAACTACGCTTCCCAGATGCTGTACCTCAGATACATTCTCAGCGTGGAATCGATCCTAGCAAAGATTTGTCAATAAATTAAAAAGGAAAACCTGAGGGCAAAATCGAGTATCAAGTCCCAGAGCTTCCTGGTACACAAAGAGGTGAGACTTGCCTAGCGGGAGATGTCCTTTTCATTCAGAAATTTTGCCTGTAGCCATCCGTGCTGTCCTCAGCACCGTTGTGGGCTGTGTGACTCAAAGCCCATCCTGTTTGGGGCGTTTCTGTTTCAAAGTGTCCTATGTCGTAACAGACCAGTAAACATTAAGGTATGGCGCAATGGTCTGACTTTAAAAATCATTTTAATCTATACCCAAGGACGAATAAACCAAACGTAGAACGTTCTGTTAAAACTGAAATAGTGTCACGTGCAAGATTAATCGAAAACACGACTGAGGGTAGCTTGGGCCTCTTTGCTACAAAAATATATGTAAGGATATTTTTAAACTTAGAGAAATAACAATCTAAAAATGTTTTCGGTGGATAACAGCTCTCTCTGAACCCTGCCCTCCATCTGACGTCATGTTTATCCTTATGGTGTGGATTCCGCAGCCTTTGTTGGCAAGTAGTAGCGGGGCCTTGTCTCGCCTGGTGTCTACCGCCAGCCCTTTCTGGCTCCGGCCCCCCCTCCACACTTCCAGAATGATCTTTCTATCACATAAATAAGTGACCAACTCACTACCTTGCCTAAAATCCTACAGTGACTCCCCACGGCGGACAGAGTAAAACCCACTCACTCTCTTAGGAGGACCCATAAGAACGTCTGTAATTGGATTCCAACATTTCTCTAGCTTTACCTCTTGTAAATCCCTCAAGCAAACCCAGGTTTGAATTATCTCAGCTCCCTAAGCAGGCCAGGCCTTTCCATCCTCCACGCCTTCATTCTTGCTGTCCCCATGGCCTGGAGCACAACTTTTCAAGGGCACATCTGCCGTGAACCAAGAGAAGCTTGAACTTTGGGTCCCCTTACTTGTACAAACCACCCGCCCCCACCTCGAGGCCCTCTACCTAATTTTTTTAGGAAGGAAGGCCCTCTAGATGTACACATAAACCTGGACGCACTCTTGCTCTTCTCCACTGCCACCCCTGCTTTCTCTCTCCTGATAGGACTCCTCTAGCTTAAGGGGTTGGTCTTCCAAGTCACGCTGTCTCCTCTTCTCTGTATGGATGGACGGACACATGCACACACGTATGTACACATGTGCCTCACCTCAATGGCCTGTGCTCGCGTAAAAAACAGCACTGCGACAAACACCCTGTCTTTGACCAAACTCTAGCCAAGCTCCTTGAGGCCATTTCTCTACTAGGTCTCAACCTTGGTCTATAAAAAATCTAGCCAAAAATGCAGTAATAACTGTAAATGCTGTCAGATGGGTACTGGACTTACCGCTTGATCGCTTTGTAAGGTATATAAATGTCTAATTACTGTGCTGTCCACCTGAAACTAACATGATAGTGCATGTCAACTGTAACTGAGCAATAAAAATTTTTAAAGAAAAAAATACCACTTAAGCACTAACAGTTTCTAGGTCAAGGCCATATCCCTAGGGTGACCCCTGGCCCCTTAAAGTGCCTGAGACAGCCTAAGCTACCAAAATACTTTACTGTTTGTTCTCACAAATGCCTGACAGCAAGCCCCAGCTACCCTTTCGTACAGCGTCTACTAAACAGCGCTTTTAGCTGTGAATCCTTCCTCTATGCAATTATATTGTGGGAGGACACAACCCTAACTTTGATGACGGCCAGCTAGCAGACACAGCCGGCCTACTCAGCATTTACACTAATTCTGTCGTTTCTCACTCCCTGACGCTACGGAGCCCCCACAAACAACCCCACCCTACTCATCCATTCTCCCTGTAAAATGCCCAGAGTCCTCCGTACCAATCAAAGCTGAGTTCAGTTCACCCTGGACCCTGTTCCCATTGCAACAGTTATTGCTGATTAAATCTGGCCTTATCACTTTTGTGTCCGGCTCTGTTTATCTTTGATAAATGAGCATTTTGGACCGCAGTATCTGGCTGTCTTTCTCCCTAGTCTCTCTAAAGGCGGGGACTGTGTCTTTAGCCTCTGATTTCTTCCACCTACTCAGTGCCTGGGTGCGCAGCAGAAACTCAGTAAATGTTTGAGGAATTAGTAAATCAGAGGAGACCCGGGAATGCGCCCTGTGCAAACAACTGCGGTGAAACAACAGAGATCAAAGACAGAGGAGGAGGCTCTTAGGAAAACTTGGGATTTGAGGTTGGAAAATATTTTAATTGTTGTTTTTATAAGTTTATGATTAGACATATTTTTAAGTCGTTTGCGGGATTGAGTAACTGGCAGGTCTACCCAACAAGTGAATTCTGTGATGAGAGGCTAAACATACAAATGGACAAAAACCAGGCCGTGTCTAAAAATAGAGCTTTGACCCACAATCTGCAGCAAGCAGTCCAGGGAGCCAACCCGCTCCCCACAGCAACCAGTCTAGGGAGTCAAACTGCTCTCTGCCGCAACCAGACCAAAGAGCCGACCAACCACCTCCATAACCATCGGCCCAAAGAGCCAGGATTCGGTTAATAACTGACAGTTCAGTTCACTTCATGTATGCACCCACTTCCAACTCAGAACCAACCAGAGAAAGCCAAATATGCACCCCTAACCAATTACACAGGACGCCCTGCCCACAGCTGCCCTACACCGACGGCCTCCATGAAAAGCACAGCAGACGACCTGCGACCTGCCCCCTTTTCACTAAAACGCTTCGGCACTCCCCTGCCTGCCCCTGAGTCTGCCACGTGTAAATGGTGGTGGCTGATCATTGACAAAAGCAAGCTCTGAGAACGTAGCTCTTCCTTGTTCCCATTTGAATGATCTTCCTTTCCACAGCGATTCTTTGTTGAGCTTCACTGAAATGTGTCCTGTTCTTGATACCATGAAAAAGATCTTTTTTACCTCAGAGATTCCTGTCACCAGGTCAAAACGAGAGAAACTGCTGAGAGGGAACTGCTGAGGGCTGCACTGTGTCTCCCCAAAATTCATAGGCTGAAGCCCCAGCCCTGGTACCTCAGAATGGAACCTGCGAACAGGGTCATTGCAGACGTAATTAGTTAAGATGAGGTCACACTGGAGTAGGATGGGACCCTCATCCAATCTGTCCTTATATAAAGGGGAGATATGGACACAGGCACCCGCGCAGAGGAATGCCACGTGAACGTGAAGCAGATTGGGTGATGCTTTTACGAGACAAGGAACACAAAAGATGGCCAGCAAACCACCAGAAGCTCAGGGAGAGGCCTAAAGCAGGTTCTCCCTCACAGCCTCAGAAGGAACCAACCCTGCCGAGACCTTGTTCTCAGACTCCCAGCCTCCAGATTGTGAGACGATAAATTTCTGTTGCTCTCAGTCACCCGGTTTGCGGTACTTTGTTACAGCGACCCTCGCAAACCACTACACTGAGTATGAGTTTTTGAAAAAGGGGCAATTTCACCTTGAAAGCAACTGTAGCCTTGTGCTCAACGCTTGCAATGTATGGACCACAGATGTGGAAGCAACTAGACAGAGAGGCAGAGTGTGGTTCACCATGCCAGGCTGCTTTCCTGCATCATCCTCCAGCCCAAGGCAGCTCCCTCCTCTCACATCGCAAACTACCCACCCAAGAACAGGTCAGGTGGTGGAGACCCTCCCTTGGGAGATGTGACTGGAGGTGACGGATGCCAGACCCAGGGCCACACACATTTTGTGCACTGTTCAAAAGCACAGATCCTGCCCAGACTTACTTGTGTGAGAGGGAGAGGAATGCAGCCACTGGGGCCTCCCATACAAATCCTGGGGCAGCAGGAAGCCCTCTCCCCTTGAATAAACCCACACTGCCCACAAGGCTGGGCACACACTGGTGGGGGTGTGCACACATGCTCACCTTCCTCCCCAGCCTGCTTCCTACAAGGCAGATTCTGTGCCTGCCTGACTCTGGATGGCCCGGAAGAGGCCATGGCATGTTTGAGTTGCCAACCGAGGGCATCCTGGGGTCTGGGGTGCACAGGAGAGCAGGTAGAGAGTAGGGATCAGGGGGCCAAGACTACTTGTGCCCACTAGGGTCAGGAAAGCCCTTCTAGGGTAGTTTGGGTTGTTCATAACTCACTCGGTTTTCCTTGAGGGATGGGCACCTTTGGAATTTGCATAGAAGCATCCCAAGGGCTGCTAAAACCTAAGAAAAAAGAAAGGACACATAAGATGCAACACTTGGCTTTCATGACAGGCTTGCCTGGTACAAAACACACTTGCAGCGGAGCATATTTGCAGGCGCATTGTTTAAACTGTACGAAAAAAAAAGGGCTAAAGTTAAAAAAAAAAAAAACTTGATTACAGACAATCAATCATGGAAGACTGATAAACTGCCACTGATGAAGGGAGCCCCGTGCAGATGGCGACACAAACCAATGGACCGCGAAGGCGGAGTCACATGATTTCAGTGTGCGAGGAAGCCATTCCTCTTCCCCACTAAAAGACAGAACCAAAAATGCAATTATCGTATTTATGACACGTTCATTTCTATCAAGAAGGAGCAGGAGCCAAAATGGTTCTATAAAGAAAAGCAAACATCTATTTTCATTGGTAGAACAAATGGCTTCTCAAATTGTGCAATGTTGTACAAAAGCAGTATAAACAGAAACCATATATGAAGCACAGAGAATCATCCAATTATACTTTGGAGATGCTCACATCAAACATTCCTTTGAAAACGGATTTATAAGCTATCAAGCCACGAAAAGACATGGAAGCACCATATGACTGAAAGAAGTCGGTCTACAACGGCCGCACACTGTGCGATTCCAACCGCATGGCATTCTGAAAAAGGCAAAGCTGCGGAGACAGTAAAAAGATCAAATGGTTGTGGGGAGGAAGGGATGAATAGGTGGGACACAGAGGGTTTTGAGGGCAGTAAACCTATTCTGTAGGATACAATAATGGTGGATCCATGTCCTTACACATTTGTCGAAAACCAGAGCCTGTAGTTTCCCCCACTTATTCGGACATCTGTGCAGAGGGTGCAGTTCATCACAGCTCTCAGGCCTCGTCACGCTGTCATCGCTGGCCTCTGCAAGGTCCCTCTCATTTTACTCTTAATTCGCTTTTGCCCTCATTCCTCTCTCTCATTCCCCTGCTCCCATCCCCTAAGACAGCCAAATGAAGAATTACTTATTGTAAGGGAAGAATTATTTTAAGTTTGGGTGCTTTGGATTTACATGAACTAAACCTCCTCCTGTCTTCTTACTTTGTTCATTCGACAGCAGCGTGTTTAAGATCTATTTACCCTGATTTATCCATATATCCAGAGCTCCCACCGTGAGTCCCCACGGTTCGCTTCTCCATTACCTGGGAGACGCAATCCCAGATGGGCGCCAAGCCCCACTTCTGTGCCACTCTCCCTCAGAAATCCTCCCGCGCACCCTTTGTGGGCCTGTGAACGTATTTCCTTGGGAAAGGTCACCAGAACCAGTAATGCTGGGTCACAGAAGAAACACATTCTTAATTAAACTAAGCATTATGGAATAACCTGCTTGTAAAATCGGCAGATGGAGAGTCCACTCGGTTGTCCCAGAAATTGAAATTGACTTTTCCATTGTTTCTTTCTATCTCCCTGTTCCAGGATAGACATCAGTCATGTCCATGCCTCACCCGAGAATAACAGACACAGCATCCCACTATTAGATATTGAGTTCGATTTACTGAACTCAATTTTATTTTGAATCTGAAGATAGCATTGCCATTGATTTGTATCAGTTAGCATTTTTTCTTTTAATGCAATTTTTTAAAGCTTGGCTATAAATAAAATTCTAGACAAGTGTGCATTTTTGCTGAATTAAAAAATAAAATATACTCTCCTGTCACTATATTCCTGGCTCCAGGGCTGGTTTTTCACCTTCGGAGATGCCAGGATCGTGCCAGGTTTGGAGAAATATGGAGAAACTGTTTTTGTGCAAGAGAGCAACTCTGCAACTGACATTTTTGGAATATGAGTGAAACCGCAGTGTTCTTCCTAGAAACGAACCAGATGTTTCTGGGAAGTTCTGAAAGTCTGTCCTAGCAGTGAGGATGTACAACTGAGAGGGTTGTGAGGCTGAATGCCAAGCCATGTGACATGCTGAGACGGTGGGAAAACCTCAGCCATGAGCTACAAGGCTGTCGCTGAGGGTATTTCAGACCCTTGTTATTCTATAAAACACTAGAATGTATTTGCCACAGAGGCAGGGGGTTTTGACCATTTAAAAAAATTATTTTAAAATTTTAAAATAATTTTCACAGACTTGATATATCCATGCAAGAGTTCAATGCTTCTAGGAGACAAATGGAACCTCCTATAGTTCCCCAGCATCTCCAATTTGCATTCAGAAAAGGCAGCTCTTCCCAGCCCATCTCAGGACAAAGGGTGGAAGGCAGCCAGCACAGTAGGAGCAAACAAACCTCTCACCTCCACCTTTCTAGGGCCACTATTCCCTTTGAAGAGCACTTGGGGGTGGCGGTGGTAGTGGCCAAGAGCCAGCGGGTGTGATCTGTGGGATGGGAGGAACTGGCACGTAAGGCAACTTGGATTTCCACAATGGCCTAATGGTGATGGCACTTATTTATTTATTTTTTTTTACCCAGAGATATTTAGCTTAACGATTAACGTGATGTACCATAAATTATTTTTATGTGTGTTGGTGGGTTTCAAATGAAACCCAAGGAGATAACGTGATTTGACCCAAGCCGCATCAGTCAAAGCAGCTCAGCTTGATTAAAAAAAGAAAAAAAGAAAAAAAAGATCCTTTCTACACTTGAAATTCTGCTTTAAACCTTTACCAGCAAAACTGCAGGGGATACCGGGACAACACAGAGAGTCGAAGAGTTGGAAGGGACCTTAGATGCCAGCAGGGTCCCTCCTCTCCCTCCCTCACACACACTTAACCTCACCTCAAGGATGACCTGTCTTTGCTTGGTGACTTCCAGTCAATCATGCTCATCACACTACAAGAAGCCCTTAAAATCCATATATACTGAAAATATCCCCATCTTATGACATATTGCTGATAACTTACCTAACAGAAAAATAACTCAAAGAAAGCTAGGAAATAGTCTGGAAAAATAACAGTTGTTTACAATATTTTGCTATTGTAGATAAGGTAACGTATTGTGAAGAGAACCCTAAACATCCAAGGACAAGTAATGGTTAGACAATATTACTATGGGACATAACGCAGATGTACAATAATAACTATGAAAATTATGTGGAAACGTTTTTGGGACAAATTATAAAATATTTAAATAGAAATATAAATATAGTTCTATCACTCAATGCTGATGAGGGTACCATGACATGTATTCTGAAAAATGGATACTGGGGATATAAATTGGGCCAGATTTCCAACAAAAATAATTGCTAATATGGAATAAGACCCTTTCAATCTACTCAGACCATTTGTTTCAGTAATTTCAACTCCAGAAATTTGTTCTAAGGAAATAATCTGAAAATTAGGCAATTTATACACGAAGATATTAGACACTGCTATTTATAACAGCAGAAGATTAGAAACAGCCAAATGTTTAATGGTGGGGGACGGTTAGATGATGCAGGAAAAAGTACACAGCCCCTTTCACCACTTGAGGATGTAATAAGAAACCTGCCACCCAGAAAGCTCCCTCATCCTGCCAGGCGGACACCCTGCCCTCCGACTCCGCCTCCAGGACTAATTACTGAGTTCACATTAAACGGGAGTGGTGAGGGAATCAGCAGTTTCTTTGCTGAAGTGTTCAAGGAACCAGGAGTGCCAGCCACAACATTTGTAAGAGAAGTGCAATCACGTTGCTAAAAGAAAAATAATGTTTAGTAAAGAAATAAACTCAGAGGCATGGAAGCCATAACACAAATACATAATAAATCACATGAGAACTTGGAAAAGTATGTACGTATAGACATAAAATGGTGGATAAAAATGAGTCTGTAATGACACGAGAAAATGTTTATGACAATGCTAATGAGGACAGAAAACTGTATATTTAGTTCGTGCTTTGACTAGGCACAATAAAAGACAAGAGGGAAAAATTGGGCGGGAATTTCAGCAAAGCGCTGAAGGCTGTTTAAGTTGCACAGTAACCTTGGGCAGGACGATGGGGGATCGTGTACGTCTGGGTGTCAGGTGTGCTTGTGTGTTTCACGTCTCCTGGTTTCAGTCCACCATGGAAAAAGCTCGGAACTCTGTATTAAGGTCCTTGTCCCCCCTGTGATGCAGTATAGTGTAATTTATAAATGGACTTGGATTTGTCACAGACGTATATTGTAAGCTCCACGGCAACTTCTTAACAAAGTAAAAATTGAAGTGAAATTGATATACTAGGAGGGGAGAGAAAATGGAATGATATAAAATACTCACAAAAACAGAGCAGGCAGGGAAAGAGTGGAAGACAAAAAAAAAAAAAGGGAATGTAAAACAAGGTCAATAAATAAAAACAGGAACAAAGATGGCAGACATTAATCCAGCCATATCAGTAATCGCTTTACATGTGAATGGCCTAAAAGACAGAGACTAACAGAATGGATTAAAAAACAAGACCCAAGTATACATTGTCTACAAGAAACCCACTTTAAATATAAAGACAGAGATAGATTTAAGGCAAAGAGATGGGAAAAGATATACCATGCTAACACTGATCAAAGGAAAGCTGGAGTCGCTGTATTATTTTCAGACAGGGCAGACTTCAGAGCAAGGGAATCTATCAGCGATGAAGAGAAGAACTACGAAATGCTACAGGGGCCAGATTTCCAAGACGACGTACCAATCCTTACTACATAAACTCTTAACAACACAGCAACAAAAAAAATGTGAGACAAATACTGACAGAATTGCCAGGAGAAGCAGATGAATCTACTCTCACACTTGGAGACTTCAACACCCCTCCATCAGGAACTGACAGTCCCGGCAGGCGGAAAATCAGTAAGGACAGTGGAACTGCACAGCGCCGTCAATCAACTGGATCGCACTGACATTTGCAGGCTACGTCGTCCGACGGCAGCAGATTACACATTCTTCTCACGGTCACGCGGAACAGTCCCCAAGGAAGACCACGTTCCGGCCCATAAAACTCACCGCAACACATTTAAAAGAATCAACGCCACCGTGTGGGTCACTGAGTCATTATGGCACCCTAAACAACAGGCGCCGTGAACCCGAATGTATTTTACTAGCCATCGCAGATGAGGCAGACTTCATTTTTAAGCAAGCCTAAACCTGGACAATCTATTGGGAATTAACACTTTGCTGCCTCCTTAAAACATCTCTGAGGTTATAAATCTAGAGAAACAGTAACATGCTGGTTTGAAATTTTTTTTTTTTTTCCGGAACCAAAAAGTTTGTCCATTTTTGCAAATCTACAGACTGACCTGAGCCTGTGTCGTGTTCCACTTTCCCTCCTTTGAACAAAGGGATAGCGTCCCTGCCCCGCCGAAGGCCAACTTGCCCATCACGCTCTGACTCTCAGCCCCTCTCACTGTCTTCTGCATCCTCGGTAATCACCTCCCCGACTCCATGGATCATCCGCAGCGGCACACCACACATCTGGGACCTGCCATTTAACGGTTCCCAATTAGCAAATAAAAATACAGACGTCTAGGGAAATTTGCGCGTCCGGTAAACAACAAATAATGTTTTAGTATGTGCGTCCCATGCACTATTCAGGATATTTTAAACTAAGAAGTGTTCCTGGTTTATCTGAAATTCGAACTGGGTGCCTCGTTCTTCTTTGGGCCACCCTGGCATTTACCCTCCATCCCCACCTGCCAGTTACCGCCTTCTCTGCCCCCTTCTCAGGACAACGTCTAAAGAGTGTAGTCCTGATTTGCCATTCTTTCCGTTTCCCGTTCCTCATCAAGGTCCTGGTCTTGTCAAGGTCCCCAGCACCTCCCCGTTGCTTATCTGTGGCCTCCCAGGTGGAGCAGAGGCTGGGGTCCTGAATATTTGTTTAACGAATGCATTCGTGCATCAGTAATATTGCCATACCTCCTACTCAGTTTTCCCTGAGTTTCTTGCTGTTCCTTGAGGGTCTCAGCATTGAAATTGAGACTTTTTACTCTCATGTACAAGAAATATACCATGTTCTAACAGTAGAAGCAGACTTTTTAGAAACCATTTATATCTAAAACCATTCAAGTGTACTCACTGCTACTTTTCCAAGACGTACTAAACTGTATCTTTTCCTCGCTTCATTTTACACAGTGGAGTGGGGGATGGTATATTCCCCACCACACAGCCTCGGGGGAGAGCCTGGGCTGGTTTTGCTCAGTCACGTCCACAGCAGCCTCTCCCTACAGATGTCTAGGTCCTAACCTTCCACCTCACAGGCTCATGAGAAGTCCTAGGAAAGGAAGAGGTGGGCTGGGAGGCCTCCGGGCTGACACACGGCCCTTCTGTTGGGGGACAGGTGAGGAACAAGGTTAGTGCCGTAGCCTGGAGGCAATGGGACTTCGAGAGAAATGGCTTCCCTGCATTGACCTACTGGGCCAAGACCTGCTTTCTGTGAGGTGTTAGTTCTGCCTTACAGAATACCATCAAGCAAGTCGATCCCCTTCTCGTGATAACACTTAACGGTATTTATAGACAGCTATGCTCCCACACAACTTCGCTCCTCAGGGTAAACACCTCGTTTCTGATTTCTTCCTCAAGTAACAGTTCCTGGACCTGCCGTTCTGGTTCCCCTCCTCTCAGGCTTTCCATCCAATTCCTAAACATTTCTTTCAAAATATGGCATCTGTATTCTTGAAGTAACCAGAAGGAATTCTTCTATTCCCTTGCTGGGGCAGTGAATTTCTACTGATAGAGCCTAAGGCTGTGCTGATCTTTCAAACACCCCGATGCTTCTAATGGTCCCTAACATGCCAACTGACATCCTCAACTCTCTATGAAGTCCTGTTAGAGCATATACATAGCCTATCTTATATGCACATTAATAGGTTTTTAAACACCTAGAAATAGGACTTTAAATTTAGTGAGAATAAAATTTTGAATTATATTTTTTGGCCTGTGTTTTAGCCTGTTAATATTGTTTTGAATTCTGATTGCCACCCATCCCAATGCCATACTTCCAAACCCTGCGGCATCTGAAAATTCAGTAAGTAATTTTGAACCCATTGACGTTAAGAGCATATAAACCCTCATTTCTGAAGTCCAGGGGCCAATAACCTTAGAAGGCAAAACCTTAATTATCTGGAAAGGGGCTGAGGCATGGAGGACTTTGTCAGAGGCCAAAGCAAATAGCTGGCCCTGTGAAGACAGCGGAGATGCTACTCCCAGCCCATCCTCTGTGGGGTCAATGTCGGGGGAGGAAAAGTGGTAACTGCCAGGGCAGGAAATGCATTATGAAGGACTGATGTGTGTGCCTAGTTAGCCAGTTAAGGAGAGCCCCACAGTCAAGGAAAAGACATCAAGGCAGCACTGACGCCTAGCATCATAGCCAAAGGCTAGAAACAGAAGATTGTTTTCTGGTCCACGACTGCCTAGCCATGAAGTCTTCTATCTCAGCTACATACACTGGGAAGTCCCTGCAAACTTCCATAAAATGTGAGGTTAATGGCAGTGCCCCCCACCCCCACCCCACTGGAGGGCAGAATTAGGCAAAAAGAGATAGGCTCTCAAAGCCGTCTTCTGCTTGTGGTTAAAAAGGCTGTCAGTCCTTTCCAGTTTACATCCCATACCAATTCCAAATCTTTGGCCCTCCACCTAGCCCTCCCCCCTGCTCATATATGATTTAAATCCAAATCAACAGCTTATTGTAAGATTAGAAAGCAAATCATCAGGATCAGCCCCAATCACTGAACGAAATTAAATTGGCTATTTATCTTTAACGACAACAACACAAAAACTTACTAAAAGCTTGATTGTAGTATCACTGAGGGTGGAGTTATAGTGGTTTTTATTTCAGTCTTTTTTTGCTAATCTGCATTTCGACCAGAAAAAGTAGAGCAAAATGATTAGAGTTAATGGACTATAGATAGCAATATGATGTTCCGATTTCAGTTTGGCTAGTTTTTTTTTTAACTTTACTCCTAATTGTGCATTAAATCTGTCCCACAAGCAATCCAAAAAGAACAGTAACAGGGAAACGTAAAACCATAATCTAAACACATCCTGGTTCTTGGACTTCAAATCCAGCCCTTGCCTCTCAGAGCTTTGAGGAGGATCTGAGGGGAATAGCTACTTTTGGGTTCTGCTAAAATCAGAACAGCCCTGCTGATCTTCAAAGGCAGCCACAGTGCAGAGCTACTGTGAGGGGGGTGGGAGGGCGAAGATTAACAGTCATTTGTACTAAAATGTGGCAACCCCATTGTAGCTTTTAAGCTATTCTTTAAAAAAAAAAAACAAAACCTCTTTGCACTGATGTTTCCTTTAGAAGAATCTCAGAATTTTAAAATGTTGAACGATTTGAGGTATGTCATCGAACCACAATCAAAATCTAAGTATTTACACTAAAGCACGTTTTCAAGGTATTCATATAACCAATCCATGTGTTTGACCCTTCTGTAATGTTTCCCTTTGGCACAACAACAACGAAGAGTTTAACTCTGCGAATGTGGGTGACCTACTGTGGCTGTCATTTTTCCAGTCCCCAACATGAGAGAAATCAGACACACACCACCACCACCACCCCCCCCCCGCCCCCGTTTACTTCCCAGAACGGGGGTGGCAGGGAGAGTATGGGAGATCTTCGGAGGAAGAAAGTTATAAATCGTGCTCGGTCCCATAAAAACATTTCATTAACTTATCTAATTCCTCTTCCTATTCCCTATTGTTTGTTTTCTTCTTACCTTGAGCTGTGTTTGGCAGGTGCAGTGTGGAAGAGAGCTGTCCGATTATGCCAAATAGATTTTAAATTCATATTCATGTCGACTCGGCATTCAGTGTCAGGGTGTGGGACCCACCTGACCTTTCTTCCAGGCCTTAGCTGCTTCTAGTGAGTGACTCCTTGTTCTTCTATCATTTTTGAACCTATTTACAGTCAGGGCATAAAGATTTCTTAGCCGAATGGATTGTACCACTTCCTCTACACTGTTTTCATTTTTAATCTCAATCTGCATTTATTAAAACATTATAGAGATATATTAAAACTGCCACAATAATTAGTTCTTCAGTAATGGATAAATATTGGAGTATCTGACCATTGTGTGAATATTCAAGATTTTAAATTCCTTTATTTTTCCTTCAAGGATTTTTGGTTGTGTCAAATGTGCTTAAACTTTCATGAAATCTTGTTTACTTTTTTTTTTTGTTACCTCTTTAAACACTTGAAACATATTTTAAATTCTGTGTCACAGTGGTCTATTTTGGCTTTTTAGTTCAAATTCTCCTTTTGGTTGACCCTTGGCCCTTCATGAAGGCGTATTTTCTTCCAAGACTTACAGTTGTTGACTGTGGTTTCCGCTTCAGCGGGAGCTGGCTGCCTTGAGAAGCGTGGCAGGTTCTAGGTTGTAGATGCCCAGGGCAGGCTCGTACTAGCCTCTGTTGAGGGGCCCACGGCTTTATCTGTACCAGATTAATTGGTTTTTAAAATTGTAAATAATTTTAGATTTAGAGAAAAGCCACAAAAATAGTGTAGTGTCTCTACATCCCTTTTACACAGCTTCCCCAAATATTACAATCAAGTCGCCAATAGTCAAGCTAGCAAAACCAGTAATTTAACCTTCGCACAATACTGTAGACTTCATTTAGGTTTCACCATTTCCCCACTGATTACCTTTATTTGTTGTTCCAAGAGTCTACCCAGGTTTCCACGTTTCATTTACGTTCCACTGCCCTTCGTGGTTCCTTTTGCTTTTCTCAGTTTCAAGGGGTTCTTACTTTCTTGGGTTTCGTAAACAAGGCCAGGTTTACTCTCTTACCTTTTGGATTATACAGACTTTCGTCTTCTCATTTATCTTTCTAGGTTGTAGAATTCTAATCTTTTAATTCCAACATGAATCTGCTTAGCAGAAGCGTCAAATTGACGGGTGGGTAGGAGTAAAGCGAAACGGGGGGGGGGGGGGGTGGCACCAGCCAATGCGAGTGAAAACACACCGAAGAGACGGCTTTCAACTCCATTCCTTGGGAAACGAAGCTACCAGGCAGTCTCACCACAGACACAGAAATGAGAGGATGAAAAAAATCATCTCATTCAACTTTCACATTTTACACACAAGAAAACCATCACACCACGAAGGAAATAAACAGAAAATATCACTTGACACCAATTCATAGCATTTATTGACATTTCCATTTAAAATTCTAGGAAAGCTGTATAAATTGTAAACATGGAAACCAAACACTTGCATAAATTATCCCAAAAACTCTACAGCACATTAGAAAACAGTGCAGCTAATCGAAGGGTAGAAACATAATCGACAAAGAGAAAGGGAGGATTCGATTACCAAATCATATACCCAGCCCGAAATTTAAGTGCCCGTTCGAGACCAGCAAACCATGATTGTCAAGTTCAAGTTGCAGTATTGATGCCACGAGCGGCTCAATTTACTCTGCGTGTTTTCGTACATTAACACTCACAGTCTCGGAATGAGAGTGCGGGAAGGGTCAGAACATGGACCTTGACGAAGCAGGAGACAAGTGGGCGTCCAGAGTGGCTCTGCTCCTGGGAGGGTAACACTAGCCCAGTCTCTGTGCTCCCCGGGGGATGCTCAGGAGGAGGGCAGTGTCGAGCCCTCTGGGGCTCGGAGCGACTGAGTTAGCAACGTTGCCCACGGCTGCAGCAGGAACAGCACAGGGTGTCTGGCTTGCACCTGGCCCTGCACCCTTCCTAACTGGCACACTGCGGGAGTCAGGTTACGAATGCGTGAAGTCTGATGGGCATGAGACTGTTCGTGATGCTCCACGCCGTGCAGAATGGCACCGTGGAATTGACGATGACACCCAAATCGCTTACATCTTCATCTCTGTCCTTTCTACCGATGCATCCTTCTTTTAAAAAGTGAAGTGGCCCCAGAGCAGAAAAACCTGGAGGAAGGAGGAAAAGCGAGACGCCCGCATAGCCGCCTATCCTGTGGGAAACAGATTTGGACTCCAGATCCTCCGATTACGACAGACGTTCCCGCCTTCTCTCGCTTGCTTGCTGGTTGCCACCTTTGTTTCTCGTTCCAAAGGCATTTAAACATTCTTTTCCTAAATGTCAATGCTGCTGCGTGTCCTCAAGACAAATTCTCAGGCGTACCATTACACACACAAGCATGGAATGAGGATCGTACCGTGAGGTTTCGGTTTTCAAGTCTTTTCAATACTAGACAAAGGAGTCCTAGTTTAAACACCGACAATCACCCCAGAAATATCAAAAGAAACCTGAAGGGTACACACTCTTTGTTCACTAGGTAAGAAGTGTAAGCCTATGACATTCTGAGCACCTTACAGCCGCTGCTCACAGAAACCCCCTCATCTGCTACTAGAATGTCTGTTAATGTGTTGGACTACATACATGTAAAAGGGAAGTTCAAGTTAACCATCCCATAAAAACGTTTTGTGACCAACGACCTGTTCGCGGGGACAGAAAAGTGGACTTGCGTGCGCTCCTGTCTGGACAGAGGTGGATCAGCGGGCCCTGGAGGCTGGCTTTGGAGACTTGCCTGGAGGTAGAAATGAAATGGCTAAAACTCAACATGAGCTAAAGTTAGTGGGGGAGTTAAGACTGGAGGCCTCCTTCCCCATGCCCAGGACAGTAACCAGCTTTCCTTCCAACAAAGTCATTCAGGTCTCACGATCTGGTATGAAGGGGATGGAGATGTTTACTTCTGATTAACTTGGGAGTTACTGTGAATGCAAATCAGCGTCCCAGTGATGGCTTTGGCCACTGGAGCACTAAGAAGCTGTGCAGACGCGGTAAGCACTGACCCTGTACACAGTTAAGTGGGAGGCTCATAAAGCACAGAATTAATTGTTTTGGCCCAAAGCCTTCAGGCGGACCTTCACCTGTGCTTTGCATCACAGGTCTTATGCCCTGAAAAGTCTGGTTGGTAAAAACCCACAATCCGCTGCTCGAAAACCATGTGCTACCAAAATCAAAACGCAGCCTGGCAGTAAATAAAAATCAGAGAAAAACGTGTGGGTAGCTGTAAGGAAGTCAAATACATTTATTTAGAACCACTATGCTCCACAGAGGGTTTCATGTGGCCACGTGGCTGACCACCGAGATCTGTGCTAAGCCGTGGAGCAGGTGGGGGAATTCTTACCATTATTTTCATACTTTACATTTGGTCCTTCGGCAGTTCTTGCTCTTCTCTCCCCTTCCCCCCGGAATGGATCTCCTTCTCCGTAGACCTTCTTCCTAGGCCTGGTCGTTTTCTCGCTGTATTACTACAAACATTATACTCACAGCCTCACTCCCTCCTCTTATAAAACTCCCAAACAGTGCAGTTAGGAATTCTGTCGCCGCAAAGTAGATCAGGATCAAGTTCACGTTCAGTGACAGCTTCACCTGCTTTCCACATCCCTCCCAGGCCCACTGCTGGCTCTTCCCACGCCGCCTCACCACGTGCCTGGCCGGCTCCTCTGCCTTCATCAGAGCAGCCCCCGAAGGTGACTTCTACCCAAGATCTCATGTCCAAATGCACAACTTCCACTTCTTCTTCTGAGCACCTAATGCACCTGTGTGTCTTCAACAAACTTCAGATGTTTAAATCACGTTATTTTGTGCGTCTTCCATCTTTTCTACCTGTCTGTGTTATCTCAGATTTGATGATCTCAGAAGGCAGGGTTCACGTGTGACGTAAACGGGGCCAGAAAACAGCAGAAAGATTAAAAGCAGAAAGATTTTTAGTAAATGCCGTCTGAAAGTTAATGGAGGAGGAAATGGATTTAAAGCAAAACAGGAGAGAGGAAGAAGAGCCACCCGGAGCCTTTCGTTTTGCTCCGGTTACCGCCATACGAACTCATTCACCGGCAGATCACAGCGTATCAACACGTCCATCCAGCCTAGTCACACGGATAATGCTTAATGGTTTCACAGTGCTATATGCTCCCTCCTCAAGGGACGTTTGCAGCCATGTCCACGCGTGATTCTCGCGATGAGAAATCCGGGGAGGCGGGTGGGGGCAGATGGGGAGAATGAGGCTCAGAGAAGGCACCTGACACAGTGAGTTCATCCGAACAATCTTCTCTACAAGTCTGACTCAAGTGTAGAGCTCGTGTTACTGTTACTAAAATTTTGAAAATAAGGGGGAAAGACAAGACATAAAATGTGACTTAGTTTTAGAGTACTGCGGATAAATGGAACTCCACGGCACAGATGACGGGCATGGGGACCTTCCTTTACAGCAGATCCCGTAGGCTGAGTGTCTGAAGACCCCCTGGGTGTGAAGCTCCTCGTGACAGCTAGTCTGTTCTGAGCTCGGTGATTCGTAGAAGTGGCAGGTGTTTAGAGAAAACGGGAAAACTGAGTGTGCTTTATGGCGAACGTGAGAGTGCTGGGGATCCCTCGGGCCTGCGCACCCCCACGTATATACGTTCTCTTTGGCCTTGACACCAGTTTAAAAGTGTATCAACTCCAAGAAGGGCAATACAGGGAGAATCCTTCCATGCTAGCTTGAAAGGAATCCAAATGACGACTGCAGCTCCTTTAAAAGAGAGGCCCGTCCCTGTCCTGTATAAAAGAGGTGCCTGTTTGCACACTCTTCATGCACACACTCACCACACGGAGCAGAACGGGAGAAAGGGGGCCTGGCCGTCCACTGCTGTCAAGTCCACGACTTGAAGTCACAATTCTGCGTGGATATCTGAAATTCTTAACACGATTATTCGAGAAACCTGGTATTTCTGAGTGACGTACAAAGAAAGTCTTCCACTCTGGGTATTAAACCAAGACCGAGAGGTAAGAAACCAAGGCCCAAAGGGGTCTTCTCTCCCATGCCCTTTGGAGCCTGTGACGACAGCCTGAATAGGGGTCTCTTTCCTTAACGTTCTTGATAGATGGAGCCTCTCACACCCCTCCTCTTTCAGAGTGCACAGGTGAAAAATGGCTGCACTTGAATGTCTCAGAACCAACTTTCCCTGATCTCTAGGGCTGTCGACAGGCTCAACGAAAGAAGGGCTTGCTATAACGTGATTCTGAGTCAATGATTCCACGTGGAAACCTATCTGAGTTGCTTCAGGATTCTTCATTTGCGACACCGATTTTGATTAGCCAGAGTCCCAAATTCTGTTTATCTGCTGTTTAAAGTATTAATTGATCTAATCATAAAGGACTCATAGCAGAAATGCTATCTACGTCTGTTTTCTGAGTGTCCCTCAGGTACCAGAAAGCAGAATGGCTCTTGCTGTTGTATTCCTCACGCTGATTTGGGACGAGGGGGAGATGCTGTCGTTGGGATCAAACCTCAAGGGAGGTGGCACCTCAGTCAGGCCCAAAGCACACAGACGGCTTTCACAGTCACTCGGCAGGGGCAAACACAATGAAATCGGAAGTCAGGGAAAACTGTCTCCTCTCCCGTGTCCTCGAAGCTCGTCTTCGCACTTCTGTCTCGTGCAGAGACAGGCTGACAAGAACTCGCTTCCATCTGCAGGTCTTGAACACACAGAAAGCGTGATTCCTGGGGAGGCAGCCATGAATCACAATCTGGGGGTCCCCAGGAATGTTGCAACGTAAGTTTTACTTAAGTAAGATCTGTCATTCAAACATAATTTGTGAGCAAAGGACAAGGGCGGGAGAGGACCTTCTGAAAGCCTCATTCTGCGGGACTGGCCTTAACGAAGACACGTGCTGAGATGGGCACTCTATCAATGAACAGCAAATACAACCGAGAATGTAAATCTAAGCTTTGATATGTATTTTGAAAAACCCCATAAACATTACGCTTCTCCCTCCACCATTTGGGAGGGATTTTTTTTTCTTTCTAGAACAAAACGAAACCTTCAACATATTCTTCCACTGAAAAAGCCAAAGTTGCATTTCACAGACAAAAAGGTGAAGGGCTGTTGGAGCTGTAGCACCAGAAGTAGGAGGAACAGTGCAGGTGATGGCTTCATGTGAAATCATCAGGCTCTACAACCTATCATTTGGTTTCTCACTAGTAGCTTTTTAAATTCCCGAACAGTCTTAGTATCCTGGTTGTTAACACGACTATCAAAATAAGTTCCTATGGAGAAAAAGAGGGAAATACGCTGTTAATAAAATGTCTTCGAATCTCTCTTCTCAGAAAACAAAGCAGCAGGTCCACCGTACAAACCAGCCTGAATCGGAACTTCCCACGGAAATGCAGGATTCCCTTCATCCCTACCCCATCTAGACATTTTCGGCTTTCGCCTTAAAAAAGGAGACTTAGGAGTTTTGTGAGCTTGGGTTTGTGGTTGGTCTTTTGTGAGGTGCTGCTGGCTTTCAGCCAAACGCACATACATTTCGACTGGACCCAAGTGGTCACAAAACTGCCAGCTTATTAAAAGCATCATGAGCTGTCACGCGACTTGTGGCATCTTCTAAAGTTGCAACTTGCTCCCTTGGGCAGGCGCCGAGCCCAGGAGACGCTTGTCCTCTGACGCACACCCACTCTGTTGGTTTCCTCTTGGTCTTGCTTCCACGGGAAGCGGATACTTGGCAAATCTGCAAGGCGAGGCCGATCAGCTGTGGAAGTTCTGCATGGTGGTCTGTTTCTGGGACAGCCGCAGGAGCTCCTCGCGGATGGCTTTGATGAGCGAGGCCGAGGAGTGGCCGGGCTGGAGGTCTTCCGTGGAGCTGGTGGCGTAAGCCAGGCTGGTGCCCTGCAGCCCTCTGTGTGGGAGGTTCCCAGGAGGAGCTGAGGGCTCCCTGCCTGAAGTCCTTGGCACCTGGAACAGCGGCGAAGAAGAATACTCTTGATGTCCGAGCACGTGTGGCTGAAAAACATGGCAGAGGTTGCTGTACTTCCCACGTAAGAACAGGACGGACAATCGAACTCAAACTGGCAGCAGGCATGCTCTCAGGACTTCCTCTGCCCATCTACCCCCGCCCCAACTCAGGCCTCCATTAGGGTCCCCTGGGAATGGACTGGAGCGTAGTAGCTGTGGCAAAATTGTTCAAGGGAGAGCTGTCCAAAGAAGAAACCCTTGAACTTAGCCGGTGCCTAATAAATACTTGATAATCTCACAGGCCTGTGCCTCTGTGTCTGGAAGTGAGTGTCCTGCTGGGAGAATAGGAAGGGACCAGGAGAGCCGGAGAGGGAGGGAGGTCTGGAGGACCCCACGGAGGTGAAAGGTCAGATGAGGACGTCTGACAGTTGGGAGAGACAAGCAGGCACCGGCAGAGGGACTGACAACGGTGATGACGGACTTCGCCCGGTGCTGGGGCCCAGGGAGAGTGTGTGTGGGTTCACGTTCTGGGACCACAGAACAGGAATGAGATCACTAACTCGTCTTTCATTTCATCTATCCATCTGTGAGTCTGTCTATAGAGCGCTCTGTAGACTTTTCTTTAAAAAGGTAAAGGTGCTAAGACATACAAGTTTTGCTTAGATTTGCAAAATATAAATTGGGTATTTGACAAGAATTATAGTTTTCAGTGATTTTTAAAATATTTTTTCAGTGAAAAAAAAAATCTTTCTTTGCATACACACACACAAAATCTGTGGTTTCACCTAAGAGTAAGCTCTTAGCCTGCATGCAAGCCCTAGAAGATTTCCACACTTCACTTTTCCAAATAGTGATGGAGAGCACTCTCAAGTGAACATTGGATTTGACAGGAAAACCCAAAACACCTCATGAAACTAAGCTGGGCACAATGAAAGGGAAAAAAGAAAAGCATCAGTGAACGTAGAGCAGATCCATGAGGTTATATCCATATATCCTTTAGGGGAAAATTATATTCCGCAGCTAAGTTCCTTTCACTGGGTAAAAGCATCCAGTCATTAAAGGAATTTAGTGTATCTGCTGGGAAGACACATAAATGCAATGAAAGTGGTGGCATAGTGATGAGGATAAAACAAAAGTATCATTTTGGTTCGTATTTTCAAATTCTTATATTTGTTCCCATGAACATAAAATACTTGAGGAAAACAAAGAAAAGCAATTGTAGAAATTACCTGTGCTCCTATTTTGCTTTTACAAAACAGAAACCTCTAAAACTAACTCAATGCCTTGAAATGCCCCAAATTGCGTCCTTATGGCAAAAGCGTCTACCCGTGGTGGTCAAGACGGAAATGATGCTGATAAACCCGCCACAAAGCACAAAGGGTGAGTCAGTAGGTCTGCAGGGTCATGAATATTTATTCAGCGATCACACCCAAGACCAAGTCCAGAGTTTAGTCACCGGCCGGTTCAAGTTCGCTGCTTAAAATCAGAGAGACAGAAAGCAGAGTGGCGTTTTCCCTGAGTGGAGAGGTGAGCAAATGGGGAGTTAGTGTTTAATGAGTACAGAGTTTCCGTTTCACAAGATGAAAAGACGCTATGGTCATGGGTGGTGGTCACGGGTGCATACCAGCATGAATGTATTTAAAACCACTGAAGTGTATACTTAAAAACGGTTAGGATGGTCAATTTTATGTTCCCTGTATTTTACCGCAAGAAAAATAACTGGAAGAACAAAGCATAACTGTTACTTAAGTCTCTGTCCAGATTTTCTGTAATGAATATTGCTTTTATTATTTTTTTAAAGGTTATTTAAAAAAATCTATATATGACTTCTACTCTGAAATCTGCCTCGAGAAAGATTATATACTTTCCAAAAGTCCAATGCGAATACTCTCTGACTCTGGGTTTGAAGGCTAAGTGAAATAACCCAGACAGAAAAAGTTGAAAATCACATGATATCACTTATATGTGGGCATTAACCTAAAAGCAACAAATGGACAGGACAAACTAACAGAGACTCAAGGACATAGACAATAGACTAGTGGTTACCAGAGGAGGGAGGCAGGGGGAAGGTTGATGGGGTAAAGGGGGTCAAATATGTGGTAATAGAAAGAAATCTAACTATGGGAGGTGAACACACAGTGTAAACATATAGGCCTTACTGTTAAAGTGTACAGCTTAAATTTATTGGATTTTGTTAACCGATGTCACCATAAAAAAATAAACAAACAAAACAAAACAAAACAAAAATACAAACAAAAATACACTCGAGGGGAGAAAAGTGAGGGAGGTTAAAACTTTCATTTATGTAGGTTTTTTACAAGGAATTCCCAAAGCAGAAGCAGCTGAATTAAGTGATTATATGTAAACTCTCAGCAGAGACCCAAAGGCAAAATACTCACGGCCTCTCTTCGGCCTGCCTCGTCCTCCCCATACGAAGGCCAGCCTGGTCCCCCATACTGGCCACTTCTGCTTGGTGCAATTTCCACTGGCTGAGCTCCGATTCTGCTGCTAATTCCCACCTGCGTCAGGTGCTGGATCTGGGAGCCTGAAGGAACACAATGGCCAGGCCTGGTCAACACTGGCAGGTGAGCGAGGCTGCTCGTTAGGGCTGTTTGGCTCTGACCCCCACACTCCCTTAGAAACAGGGAGAACAGCATTGTTCAAACACAGCACCAAGTCTACCTCCAACTTCCTAAGAAAAACAGACCTTCAGTTCCTTGGTTCATGGGCTTTACTTCCTTTCAACACAGTGACTGCAAGCGATGTTCTATTTTCCTGGCTAGACATTAAAGGTCGGAATAGAGGGTTTAACAGAGGGCCCTTCCATTCATTTCTGTGGAGGCTGCAAATAAGAGCCGTCTTACTTATTCGGCGGAAAGGAGTGAAAGGTTTTAGAGCCATAAAGAAGCCGAAACCTAGCTCCTTCTTGCTTGAGGCTTTCAGACTCATGAGGAGCTGAAAACAACATGCTTTTTCACTTGAAAGGCAGAGCATATTTATTTGAATTCAGAATGTCAAAGAATATCGTCATTACACTCATTATTTCCGTAACTTAGCCGTGTCGCAGTTAAAGCCAGCCACCGAACCCCATCAGCAAGGTGTACTGATGGCAAAGCCAGAATCTTCCCAGAGCTCGTTCACTCTCCTACGCACACACATGCTCTAGCCTCGTGTAACTCAGAACTTAAACAAAAGACAACATGTGCTTCTCCCTCATCAACTTTTGGCATGTGGAAATATCCCTATTCTGCAGATTAATGGAGAAAAATGTGATATTTAAGTACGGTGGAATAAAAGTACTTATTTCCAAATGCTCCTAGGATGAGCGAATTCATCCGTCCTACAAAGGTTCAGAGATTTCCAAGGTAAGGGAGGCAGCCCCCCCCCTCCATCATCTTCTCGTCTAGCTGTGTAATTAACAGCCTCCCTTAAGCAAATACATTGAAAAACAAAAAACAAAAAACTCCTCTATGGTTTTATTTGGATATATAATGATCACTAAAAGCTAAAGTTCAGGAAAAAAAACCTTCCAGGCTCCTGTTAGAGTAACAGACTCTGCAGGCACATTTGTCAGTTACCAAAGATTCCTAACAGTATGCGAATTTTGAGGACGGTCAGTCCCGTATGACCCACAGACACTGTGTGAGCAGATCTTGCAAAGGACATAAATGCCGCACAGGGTTCTCCACCATTTACAAAGATTCAGACAACAGCATAGGCCGAAAAGAACAACTTTGTGTTAAAACCCCAACTGGTAGTTGAAATCATAATTCAGACACGATTCTGTATCTCACTTAACGATACAAGAGCTTCCCTCATGATTCAGCATGGGGCATCACACCCATGAAGCGTGGCTTTGCATTCCGGCCCAGCCTCTGACCAGCCAGGCCAGCCTGAGCATCCAGTGACCACTCCCGCTGAGCCTCGATGCCTTTCTCAAATGGGATAAAGATAAATAAATAAATCTACCTCATGGTGTTATTTCAAGGATTAAAAGAGATAAACTAGGTCAAGTACTGAATGCACAGGAGGCAATCTTCCTTTCCCCTTTTCTGACTCTTTCTGAGCTCTTCGTTTTGAATAGCTGCACGATTTACTCACTGATGCCCTTATTACTGGGTATTGAGGGAGCTTACAATTGTTTGCCGTCATGAAAAGGCTCTGATAAATATCTTTTCCATGCAGTTTTTCTTCTCCCAATATTTTGGACTTGTTTGGGAAAGAGGAGCCTAGATTCCCAGGAATGGAATTACCAAATCAAAAGCTCATTTACTGCCAAGCTGCTTTCTCTAAATTCACTAATTTATACTAACACCAAAAATAAGAGTGATAATAATAATGACAACTAATATTTAATAGTTTATGACGTGCCAGGCACTATTTTAAGCACTTTACACCTATTATCCTCTTTAATGATCAAAATAACCATAAGAAGTTAAGTATTGGTATGATCCCCACTGTACAGACAAAGAAACGAGATGCTAACTTCACACCACGTTATGAAGAAATCAGCTTCGTGATTGATATTGTGCCCCATCATGGTTTTAATTTGCGCGTCTTCAATCATTTTCAAAACCAGGCTGTTTGTTTGTTTGTTTACTTTCATATGGTACACACACATTTCTTTTGTGAATTCTTTCTTCCTGTCCTTTGCTCATTAATCTTTTGAGGCTTGCCCATTTATCCATTTACACGAGCCATCCTCTTTAATAAAAATACCTCTTGGTCCTATCTGCTATAAAACCTCCCCTAGATACTATTTTCCTTTTGTTTCTGGAAATTTTTAGACATATGCATGTTTGATAATTTTATAGTCAGAAAGGGAACTCTTTTAGTGTAGCTTAACATTTTTCCCATTACAAATTTTCACACAATTTAATCTACTAGAAATTATTAGAAAATAACTTCATCTTCAAACATTTCTCATGCATATAAATTCTCTACTCTTCTAGATTAAAAATTAATATGTCTGGATTTCATTTGTATCTGTGATGTGAGAGTTAATAGGAGAAACAAGACTCACTACAAAGCCAGCACCTGTAAAGTACGGGGATCCTGTAGGATGTCAGGCTGTCTTATTTTTGTTGACTGACAGATGATGCAAAATGCAAGAACTGCCTTGGAGACCACAGTGGATAATTATCCACCAATTCTTGAAAAATTGGAATTGGCCTAAGTTTCTTGATGACATTGTGAAGGCGTATAATCTCCAGAAAGTTAGAAAGAGCAAAACACATTATTTAACATGTAATGGCTCCTCTTGTTAGAGCTTCGGTCTTCAAAAGACAGGTGAAGAAATGAATGGGGAAAACTAAAGAGTGGCTTTGAGCCCTTGTAATAAAATGCAGTAAGATGGAGTGATAATGAACTCTGAGGAGTTTTCAGAGGGCAGAGCTGCACGAGAAACAGAAAGAGCTCGGGAGTTTAAACAACAGAAATGCTTTAAAAACTCTGAATGACATTCACAAATACAGCGTTCATAGTATCAACTATTCATAAGAGGTCATTTTATAGCACAAAACGGTCAATTGAAATTTGGGGATACAGAATTGGATCTCGGGTAAGCCAGTGAGGTAGACGAGCCACTGCCCTGTAAGAATCTTAGCTCAGCCATACTGGGCACCACGTGTCAATCACCAGCAGTCTCTCTCAGGTGGTTCTGCAAGGGGTGCATCTCAAAAACTAACAAAAACTAAGTGTGTTAGATTGTTAAAATACAGGTGTTTATAGCTAGCTCCTTTTTCTTAAATAAGTGAATGCAGAAAGACTTAATCCCTAAATTTTAATCGTGGTCTGACAAAAACACCCTGTATCTTTATATTAAATATACTAAATATTATATAAGTAAACCAAATTATGTTCAATGTTTTTCAAATAAACTAATTATAATTTAAATTTTTTTTTTAACCAAAACATTTAACAAAATTTATTTTCCTTCTGGCTTTAAATTTCCCAGAAATTGGACACTTTGAACTATGCTCTTTTTTAAAACTTTTGTTTTTTTAAATATTTTTTTATTTTTCAATTGCAGTTGACACACAATATTATAAGAAGAAGTATGTTCTTTTAAGAACATAAACTGAGAACTCTTATTTCCTATGTGGAGATATTCTGGTGTAGATTTTGTATTTGAATTCCAACAGGTAATTAACAGAAACCTAAATGCTCAAAGTAAAGAAAAGCCACCTACCAATACTTAAAGGTCTAACATTGAATTAGACCATTTTAGAAGAAGTGACCTTTCACTGTTGAATTCCCAAGAGCTGCACTGGTTACCCAGAAATAACACTAAGATGATTAATGAGGGCTGGAAAGAGAGGCGAGAAGGCACTGGAACAGTTCCACGTGGCCACCAGCTTCCCCAGGCTGACTCCAGTGCTGACTGCCCAGGTGGGTGACAGCACGGAGGGGACGGTGGGACTCAGGCACAGTATGAAAAAAATGAAAAATTAAAAAAAAAAAAAGATGATATTAATAAAGGTAGAAGGGAAAAAATTGAGGGAGGTGAGGTTTGAGGAGAAATCAGTGGTTGTACTCTCTCAGAAGAGACCAAATAAAAAAAACAACTCCCCCGAGTCACTGTCCAGCAACTTTTAGGGTTGCTTCTTCAAAGCGGGGAAAGTGCTCACTTTAAAACAAATACCCATTTGAATGCCATAACAAGTGCTCAGAAAAAAAAAAAATCTTTATTTAACTGAATTCCAAGAATTTAGAACCATTTTCCCTGGAAGAGATGTGCTGTGAGTTCCATGTGAAGGTCCTGCTTTTGAGATGCTGATTCAGGACTCAGTGGACCTGAATCTCCAGATCCAGTGGACCTGAACCTCAGCCAGTCCCTCCTGTCCCACCTCCCTGCCCTGCATTTCGCCTGGATCAGTGGGCAGCAACTCCCATCAGTGGAGGAGGCTGCTGAACGCTGAGATGCCGATACGCTGGGAAGTCTAGAGTGCAGTCTGCCAGAATTTAGCCAAAATTCAAGCATCCTCTAGTTCTGAAATGCAAGCTAAATAGCCACATGTACCTGTGGTGCCCCCGACAGGCCGAGGCCGGGCCACTGATGGCATGTCCTCAGAGTAGATCCCTCGGGCAGCAAATGGGGCTTCGGCCGATGCCTGTGGCTGCTGGGACTCAGGAGGCACCAACTCCGAAGATGGCAGCAAACCAGGCCCAAAATTGGGTCTGAAAGCAAAGCACACCAAGCGTCAGGACTACACTGTACACTGGGCTCTGCTTTCTCACAGGGTGCACCCTCAGTCCTACGGAATAATAAGACCTATGGGTCTACTGGCTTATTATCCATCTCTTCTGGAACACAAGCCTGAAAGATAGCTGGCTCCTGACAAATGTGTCAGATAATGAAAGAAGAAATCCTTTAGTGTGCAGATCAGAAGGCACGGTGAAGTCCGAGGGCCTTTTCACCGCCAGCATCTGGCTAAAGTGGTGCTTCTCAATGTGGCTACATGTTAGCATCACCAGGGAGCCTTCAAAAGCCCCAGTGCCCACGCTGCACCCCAGACCAATTAAAACAGACCCTCTGGAGGTGGAACCCAGACATCAGCAGTTTTTAAGGCTCCACTGACAAGCCTCAGGTTCATTAAGGCTGAAAACCAGTGCTCTAAAGTGGCGGTTCTCTAACCTTTTGGTCTCAGGATCCCTTTATACTCATAAAAATTGTTGCGAATTCCCAACAGCTTTTATTTTATGTGTAAGCTACCTGTAGATATGTATCACATTTAAAATTAAAACAGAAAATTTTAAATTACTTATTTTTAACATTCATTTAAAATAACATTAAACATATCACATGCCCATATTTTCCATTAACTATATTGTGCAAAAAAATGAGGGAAATGTTTTCTATCTTTTTCAAATTTCCTCAGTAGAAAACATCTGAATTCTCATATATTCTTTATCAATCAGTTGCCATAAATATGTAGTTGGAAAAGGGAGGAATATTTTAAGTCTTTTCAGATAATATAAAAATATTTCAGATATTCTTCCATTCCCACACCAAAACTCAACAAAGTTTCCTTAAGTGCTAATGGCAACATGGAATCTGAAACAAAACCAATGAATTTTTGTCCTCTGCTACATTAAGACTCACTGGCATATCTTATAATTTGAAAGGACTCGCTGTGATTTTATGACACTGGTCATTCGGGAAATATTAGCTCACTATACTTTATAGACTTTATAGACATTAATTAATATATTTCACTTTACAGTATTAAAAAACAACATTCATTAATATCACCAGCAAGTTCGGCAGAAACGTCTTCAAGCTGTCAAGTTCAAGTTTCTAAACTTGGCAGACAAGTTTCTAAAATTCTAAATTCACTTGAAAAGTCAGTTTTATCTTTGGCGACAGATATTGTCAGTTGTGTTTCTTGAAGTGACGGGCCCACTTCATTCATTTCCAAAACCATGTCTATCACCCAAGGCTCAATAATGATGTCTGCCGGTTGTTTGCTCAAGTTAAAAACACGGGAGCCGTTAGTTGTTCTCAACCCAAACTGAATGCATGCTTTTCCTTGAAATTTCTGTACTCTACAAAGTGCTTTATATGTATTTCTTCTTGTGTCACACAGACTATTGAAGACTCAAGAGTTTAGGTTTAATGAAATTAATAGTTTTTACGTCACTGAAGACACACTAACATAAAACTAGCATTTTTAAAATAAATTCGATGCTATACAGATGAAGAACACGACCACTCGAATGATTTGCTGCCACTGCCTCGATTCACATGCTGAGGCACCAGCAGTTTCAGCCATCATTGCTTTTGCACCTCAGTGCAAATGTCGACGTCACAAAAAAGGTCAAATGACATCTTTTTATTACGAAAATAGTTCTGACCTCCAAGACCCCCGAAAGGGTCGCAAACACTGTCCAGGGGTCTCAGAATCCCACATGAGAACTACCCTTCTAAAGATATTTAAGAGTTAAAAAAGGATGATAGTCTAATCACGATTCTTTGCAAATGACAGTCTACCAGTAATTAATAGATCAAACCAGTTTGATGACTGACTTGCCTTTATTCTACAAGTGTTCTCAGAAAGCAAAACCCAGGCTGTCTATATTATTCTCTTTGAACAACTGCTGCTGTGTTAGACTGACCTCAGGGAGGGGAGTCTGCTGTCTCTGACCTTACAGATCTAAGAGTTTAAAGTAAGGCAAATCCATACACCGGTGCTCACCTAACTGCATCCTAGTGTCTGGGCCATCCACCCATGAACCAGCTCTGGCCCAACGCTTAATTATTTCTACTTCATTACATCAGGAAGCCCCTCTCACCTACATTTACATCTTTTTTTTTTTATCCTAAATTGTGTTCAAGTAGTTCAGTGTGATCCCAAAACTCTAGAATCCTTTCACTTGGGTGACCATAAAATTTATCCTCTAAACCAGGGCACTTCTAAGCGTGGAAGTTATTAATAATTATGCTGGACAACAGGTGTAAACTGGAACTGAACTGGGCCAACCAGATCACATGGCTCTCCTGTCACTTTCTTCCCTGGATCACCTGAGCTCCACTTGCTTGCTTTGCTTCACTGCTTTGGGGTCACAAAGCAGCACCTGAGTAGGGTAGTAGGGCTAGGAATAGAACAAAACCCTCTGAAAATGAGGGAGAATAAAAAAAAGTAATAGAAATTATGACAAAACAGATTAACATTCTTTCTTGCGTGACTCCTGGTCACTGAAGGATAGGTTAGTGTAATTTCTGACATTCATTCTGCTTTTCTACAATTCTTTCTTTGTAATAAATCAATAGTTCACTCGTGTGTGGGTCTGTTTATGACTCTGTTCTGTCTCAATAGTCTAGTTGTCCAATTTTACAGCAATCCCACTCTGTCTTAATTATTTGACAGTAATTTATAACAACTAGAATAGTCCTAATACCTTATTCTTCTTTCTTAACGTATCTTAGTTATTCTTGGTCCTTTGCATTTCCACATGTTTTTAAATCGGCTGTCCATTTCCACATATTAAGAAAACCCAACAAATTGCTGGGATTTTTAATGGGATTACAACGACTCTGTTGATCTCTTGGGGAAGAACTGACATTTTAGAATATTGAGCTGTCCAAATCATGAACATCTTTCTTTAGAAGGTTCCAATAAAACAGGTTTTTATAAACTGATCTTGTATTCCGCTACCTGGTAACTTAGCTATCTTTGCTATTTTGCCATCTTGCTAAATTCCCTTAATTCTAACAATGTACATGTTGACATTTTGGGATTTTTTACTACCAAATTATATCATCTGTGCATAATAACAGTATTCTTTCTTTCTTTGAATTCCTTAATCTTTCTTTTTCGTGCCTTATGGCACTGACTAGGATGCCCAAGCACTGTTAACGGAATACAAGCAGGCATTTCTGTCTTGCTCTTGTTCTTGGGGGGAGGGAGGGGCAGGACTTCTACCATTTCACCTTTGGGTAATATTTGCCAAGATAACTTTTATCAGATTAGAAAAGTGTGTGCCTATTCTTTGCCAAGGTTTTTTTTTTTTTTTACCATGAATGGATGTTGATTTTATCAAATGCTGCATCTACCAAAATGAGGATTTTCCTCCTTTATTCTCAAAGTAGAAAATTACATTTTAATATTATATCACCCTTGCATTCCTGGAATAAATCTGCTTTGGTTTGATGTGGTTTCCTTTTGTATATCTTGCTGGATATACTTGCTAATATTTTTTATTTTTTTGCATCTGTGTTTATGAGTGAAACTGGCCCTTAATGTTCCCTTTCTTGCAATGTCCTTGCCCTTCTTGCTTTGTCCTTGCTGTCAAACTTATGCCGGTTTCATAAAATGAGTTGGGAATGTTCTCTCTTTTTCTATTCTTTAGAAGAGTTTGTGTTACATCGGCACCTTTTCTTCCTTCAGTGTTTGGTAGCGTTCCCTGTTGAAGCCATCTGGGCCTAGAATTTTCTTTGTGGGAAGAATTTTAATTATGATTATTTGGGATTTCTCTTTCTAAAAATTTTTTCATTTCAAATTTATTAACAAAAAAATTGTTCAAAAAATCTTTTTAATGTCTGAATATCTTTATTTAAATCTTTCTTTTAAAAATCTTTTTAACTTCTGTAAGATCTAGATTAATTTGTCCTCATATAATGTTACAGGTTATCTGATCGAGTTCTCCGGGGGTCAATCAATTTCATCAGCTTTTTCAAAGAACTCCGAGCTTTGTTATGCCTCCCTATTGTGGTTTTGATTTTATTTCATTAATTTCTATCTTCATTTTTATTATTTCTTTCCTTCTACTTCCTTTAAGATTAATTAGATTTTAACATCTCGAGATGGGTGCTTAGATGACTAATTTTCAGCCACTTTTCCTTTTAAATACATGCATTTAGGGGACCAAATTCCTCTTAATAGGGCTTTAGATGAACCTCACAACTTTTGCTAAGTTGCATTTTCAATTATTGTTCATTTCAGAGTATGTTTTCATTTCCGCTGTGATTTCTTCAGTGTACCACAGTTACTAGGGAGGGGTATTAATTAATATGCAAACATATCTGAATTTACGAGTTGTTGATTTCTGACTTCATTTCACTATGATTAGCAAACATACCCTGAGTGATTTTGACTCTGAAATTTGTTAAGATTTGTTATGGCTGAATATATGGTAAAATTTCTTAAATCTTGTGTGTATGTTTGAAGTATGTGTATTTTGCAGTTACTGTTCTCTATATATATTTCAAGTATATCAAGTTGATGAATCACGTTCAAATTTTCTATATTCTTTTCATATCTACATACTTTTTTTGTCTCTTGTAAGCCAAAGTAGTTTTTTATATCCAATTTGACAACCCTTTGGTCTTTTAATTAGAATGTTTAGTCATTTATATTTAATGTAATCACTTATATATCTAATTTAAATTTCTACCATCTTATATTTGCTTTCTATATGTACTGCCAATTTTATGTTCCTTTCCCATATTTCTTGCCTTCTTCTGGATTATTTTTCAATTATTTTATTTATCCCTATTACCTTGATATTTAATTTTCCAACATTCTTAAGGAAGTCATCCTAAAATTTACACCAGACTTTTTAACTTATTACACTCTAACACAAATTCGTACTTTTACATCTTCCCAGACACTGAAGCTTAACTCTGTATTAAGCATAATTATTTCCAAACCTGTTTTCAATAACTCTAATATCTGGAGCCCCTCTAATTCCATTTCTATTGTGTTTATCTTTTAAATCATATTTTCTTTTCCTCCTATATACCTGGTAGTGTGTTTGGCATGCACCTGAAAACCTGTAATGATAACGGGACCTAGTATGATATGATTTTCCTCTAAAGGAGAATTACATTTGCTTCTGCCAGGCAGCTGGAGGGACTAACAGTGTCTGATCACCTCAATGCCATCAGGGATTAAAAGAATTCAAAGCTGAGTTGTAGCTCCTGTATGAACCCATCTACTTACCATTCACCCTTACTCGTAGGGTATAACCCCTAAGGGTCTGAACCCAAAATCTTTGGGCATTTACAAGCACCTCCCCATCCTTGTCCTCTCAGCCCCATGAGTCTATCAAAAGTTTTGCTCAGCTTCTCAGCCACCGTCTCTGGAATCAGCAGGTGCCTCTGGGAGAGAGGGGTCCAAAAGGCAGGACTCATCTCTCTGGACTTCCTAGATCTTGGCACCATACTGCTTCATTGCCCTGTTAGCTCTGAGTTTTATACATGTATTTCAAAACCTTATCTAACTTTTCCAGTTGTCCTCAGGAAATTATCTAGTCTGTCATTACTGAAAGCAGAACTTAAATTCCAACTTTTTTTTTCTCTTTTTCTGGTTAAATCAAGAGAACATACAATTCAGAATTTTGCAACTGCTCATACCAGCTAACAGAAATGAGTTCACAAAATTGGGAAGAAAGAAAAAACAGCCTAGATGAGAAAGTCCTAATACATTTTCTCCGGCAAACTTTACCTTGGCAATGCGCCTGATGGGGGAGTCATTCCATAGTCATCATATCTCTGGAAGAAATTCAAAAGAAGATAAAGATTAATGTTCGATACTTATGAGAAAGTGACAACAGCAAACTTATAAATTTAGGTTTATGGGATCAACTTTCAAGAAAATTATTTTCTCATAAAAAGTCAGCATGCTGTTGGGGCATTCTGCCATCAAGTAATGCCAGAAGCTTCAGGGTGGAGAACAGACTTTAAACACAACTAATTTCAAGATCTTTATTTCTTTTGTAAAAATGTGAATAATAGCATTTCTCTTCCCTACAGGGGCCTTCCCTATCAACTTACATCTTCTGCTAAAAAGGCAGGCCAAAGTGGCCATATCTATCACATATCTACCACTCTACCAACATCGACCACAAGAGCCACCAGGTCTAATGGATGCCCAGCAGCAAGTCAGATTCACTCAAGACACGAAATGATGCAAATGCTGTACCACGTTATAAAAAAGGTAAAGATATAAAGGACCAGAAACGAGAAAGATAAAAGATAAAGGGAGCACCTTCAGCTTCCGGGAGATTTCCAGTTTCCAGGAGGCATGGCCATATCGTTCCATAGGTGCCCCCATATCCATCCATCAACTCTTCTTACCTGAGCTCATCTGAGCTAACCAAGTTCTCTCTGTCTAAAACCACGTGGCACTGGACTTAAAGAAATGTGTATTTGCGTTGCGTCCCTCATGACATCAACATACCCAACCCTAACAAACACGCGACTCCTATTTCCACATTTCTTTTCAACAACTGTGAATCATTATTTTGGAATCAGATATTTCAGCAGAACACTAACTCCGGAGAGAGTCTATCCAAATCCAGTTTGAACCAACTGGCAGAATCAGAAGCTCCGAGTTAAGGTATCAAGTCAGTCTTGCTTTGGGATTTGCTCTAACATTAGATCTTTATTTTTTTTTTAAGCTGCCTTTGTGGAATTACTATTTTGGTAAGCAGTGTGTGCGCACTAACACAGGACTGCAGTAACACTTAAAAAAAGTGCTCACAACCTCTGTTTTGTAGACGAAACCAACTGGCAAAGAAGTTCAGTAATTTCTTCCTAATTTGTCTGATTCCAAAGATGATGCATTTCACCACTCCTCCTGCCTGGCCCATGGTTTCCAAACCCAGACTGTCCCCCAGTAATTCCAGTTCTAATGCCTTGAAAATGTCGACGCTCTGGAGTCAGACTGGCCAGGCTACTCCACTTCCCCAGGCCTATTTCCTAATGCCCAGAAGGACAGAATGTCAAGGACAGAATGATCTCTACGCCTCATTGAGTTCTGAAGGGGTTATTAGATATGAAACGGTGCTCAAATTACTTAACCTTCTGACCGGCTCTGTTTCCATGCCCTTGGCAGAGGAAGAGAGATCAGAGCACCGCAGAGCTCCCAAACTCAGGTAAAACAGGCCAAAGCGGGGTACGGAAGAAGAGATGAAAACAAGGAAGAGGAACTTAGATTCTTTTTCCAAATAATTAAAGGGAAATCTGAGACTCAGAAAAGATTATTCATGCAGCCTTTGTGCTTTCAGCACACTTTAAATTTTAAAACATTGACGTGCCAACTAAAACAAAAAGGAACAAAGTTTAGCCGTTTACCTATCAGGATTTCAGGAGATCCACTAAGAGATGAACTAAAAGGAAAACTGAAAACCATCTGCCCCTCTTCACCTGTTTTATTATTGTCGTGCTAAGCAGACCTCAATGAAAAGGGGTTTTTTTTGTTGTTTTTTTGTTTTTTAAGTCACAGACAGGATGGCAGGCATTTACTCTAAATCGATCACATCTGTACAAAAGTTTGAGGAACAAATCGAATTTTAGGGTCTTGATGAGCTATGTTAACAAAAGTCTCATTTTATTGCATCCCTTCTTTCTATTCAGTATAAAAAAAAAAAAAAACAGGTAAACAGCTCAAGAAGGATGGTTGGTTGGTGGCGTCTGGGATGGGCCTGCTTGTAGAAGTGTAGCTCAGGTATTCAGACCCGCTGCTGAGAGGACCAGTCCAGGCTGGTGAACTTTACTCAGGAAAGGAGGAACACCACCTATCGAGTGATCTGATTCACCAATTCGTAACTAACACCCTCGTGCTGGCAAAAAGGAGCAAAAATGTCATCAGATGGTTAATAAAGGTCCATGGGGTGGGTAACTGAAAGCACCTTGAATTCCACATTCCTGTGGTTTTTAGTGTAGTCAAAAGCAGCAAATAAAGGGTGATCAGGTTCCTCCTGGCAACAAACAGTATCTTTATGACCAGTTTATAAGCCTGCTGAAGCAATACTAGTCACAGATTAAACTGCTATGATTCTCATCAAAGTTCATAGAGATAACATCAAAAGTCCAGATGAGAAAACCACTCAATAACAGCCCTTACAAAAACCTTGCTACAGTTGCATTCTTAGTCGAGATGGTAGATTAAAGCATTATCACAGAATCATTCATCTCCAGCCCCTTTGAACAATGAGGAAATCATAACACAAATCTGTAAAAAAATCACTGCTGAAACTCATCAGCAAAAAACCATACAAGTAAAGAAAAGGAGCAGAATCGTGCTGTAAACAGAGAAAAGTGGTGACCAAGGAGGGAGAAAACAAAAGATTCCGGCAGCACGGTGTGGCTCCTAACCCTGTCCCCAGAGTATGCAGAGCGACCTCCCACTTAGAGGCCGGTTGCCTAAAGGACTGACAGGCAGTACTGGAAAGGGAAGGAGGGGAGGAAGTAAGGAAAAGCCCACAGTGTAGGCCAGCAGGCACAAGTTCCAGTCGGAAAATGGGCACTTGAGAGGCTCCTGGTCACCCTTCGTCTTCATTCTCAGTCCCCCCATCACCCATGGGATCCATCCCATGTAGGCGTCTCAGTTCCTCGGCCTGCGCAACACCAACCACCCTTGTCAGCCACCACTCTCAGGACCAGAGGCAGGGGGACAGTTAGGTCCTTGCAACAACCTTGGTGAGAGACGACAGTGGCTCCAACGAGCACGGTGCAGTGAGAGGATTTGAGAGGGAGAATCTATGAAGCTCCAGACTGGAGAAGACCGGATGGCTTGTACTTACGTTGCATGGGCTGCTCCCCGTCTGAGCTGGGCTGTAGAAGGACCCCCACTGGGTGGCTCGTTTCTCATCTCGGGAAGGGGTGCTGGTCGCAGGCAGGCCAGCTGGGACGCCGGGGCCTGCAGCGTTGACAGGCTGGCTGCTGGGGGCCACGAGGGCAAAAGCGTCGTCCAGGAGGGAGTGCATGGTCTGGCGTGCTTCCTCGATGGACGGCTGGGGCGGGACGTACTGGGGGGTTGGGAAGGGCAGGCCTGGGTACCGCCCCAGCTCGGTGGAAGACGGTGTCTGCACATCTGCCGGCAGGTCGGGGTCGGACTACAGTCAGGGAAAGAGCAGAGCAAGGAAGAATCAGACACGAGTGTCGGTGGCGATCAAAAACGGAACTCTCTCTGGGGCCAGCCTGGAATGCAACAATTTTCAGTGGCATTAAGAAAAAAGGCTTACTATGAGAATTTCTAAAACAACGACTGAGGGATGTGTGTGACGTCTCACGGGGGCAAAAATTTCGAACCAGGAAAAACGTGAAAACAATCATTGATGTGGCAAAACCCAACAATCAACTATCTGAAATGCACTTCCACACCTGGAAGTAGACTTTTTTTTTATTGAAAGCCCCTAACCAACCATAAATGATATCCCAGAGCCTGTATACTAAAATACCTAGTCAACCCTCCATAGATACAAAAACCAACAACTAGAGCATTCTACTGTCTATTAACAGTAGGAAAACGTAGCCCTATGCACACCTCAGGAGTTCAAAGTCACCACCACATCACCACTGTGTGTGTAAATAATTTTAAAACCTATGACAACCCTTTATAACAGTAAATAGTAATTATTTATTCAGAAATGATTTGTCCTTAAAATGGACAAATCGCTGGATAACACGGGTCATCAAGAAAGGTTTAAACTGTATTCTGTACCCACTAAGAGGCAGAGTATACATAACATTCAAGATTTTAAAAATAATCTTATTTCCTGATACTGCCTTATGAGCAAAACGTGGTCCTCATGTTCACTAGGTCAACTGCAAGGGATAAAGAGAGGGACCCACGGAAGAGGAGCCCTTCCGAGTCTCAGTGGCTCCAGATGCCCGAAGAGGTCCTGCACCCGCATCCGGTGACCCCATGCCCTCCGCGAAGGCCAGACGTGTTTTATCCAGAACGTTTTGCTCATCTTGCTGGTCCATGGTTTAGCCCAGTCCTACTGAAGGGGCCGAGGAAGACAGTCCTCCATCTGCCTGGGTCGGTGAGTCCCTTACAAAAAAAAGCTATTCAAGATACATCCTTATTCTCAGCCAACTGTTTGGAAAACACACCCTAAAGGTCATGGTCTAGTGGATGGTCAGGTGTCCACTGCTTCCCTCCAAACAGAGAGAAAACCATTCCACGAACTGGGAAACCCACAAAAAAGCCCACAGACCTGTTTTGCCTGGCCCACGGGGTATTTAAGTACGTAGCCACTATTTTTTTAAAAACCTGAAGATTTCACATTAGCACTCCGATTTCTGGATTCTCTTGGCGTCGCCAGCCCTTCCTCCTCCACAGAAACTGCCACTGAGCAGCCTGGGGTGGGGCAGGTGCTCCCCTCCCCCACAGGGAGTGGTGGTCTCACCTCCCTGTACACCACACCCTGGTCCTTACGTCTGTTTCTCCGATTCCGCCATATCAGTGTAGGCTCTACTAAGTGACATCTGTCATCTGGGAATCCTCAGACTTCAGGGCCCCCAAGGGGGTCTCTGGTTTATGACAGAGCACGGGAAACACCGTTCCTTTCCTGTGGGGTGGAGAAAAGGTCCACGTGCGTGCCCTTCCCCCATTCCTGGTTGGCCTGAGGAGCCCCGATAAGGAAGCTGTGGACAGTAGCGTCCCGCCAACCCAACAGTTCATGGTAGAGAAACGGAAAAGCTCGTCCGGAAACACATCCTACTGCTCAGAGGGTCTCTCCTAGGACAGACGAGACCTTCCTGGTGGCGGTTCCGGGAGCTGAGCAGACAGCTGTAGTGCAAGGAAGCGAGTGACGAGGCCACATACAAAGCCACAAGCCCGAGTAAGGTTCTGCGGGGTGGCAGGGGCGGGGGGTGAGATGCATGTGAGCAGAGCCCAGAGCCACGGCCACATCACCCTTTGTGGTCACGATTCTAGAGAAGCTTTAACTTTTATAGCAAGAGAGAGATGCTACCAAGGAGCAAAGGAAGGTTCCCTTGGATTCCCGCCGTCCCCATCAGTCCCGATGAGAAGGCAAAGAGCACAAAGCCGAGACGTCAGAGCCTCCTGTTCTCTCCTGTCGCCTCGTTTCACAAGCCAGACCACCAGAGCCTACAGGCCGAGGTCTTCTTCCTGTTTCCACATCCCACCACCTAGCACACTGTTTCACACATGGACGGCACTTAAAAAAATAAAATCAGAACTTGCCGTCTACGAAAGTGAGTGTTTATCCAGAATCTGAGCTGAAATCTGAATTCCATTCTCCTGAATCAGAGTCTGACAAGTCTGTTACGTTGTTTACGTCCTTCGCAGACGCACGCTCATCCATCATTCCTCGGAAACACATATACACCTTCCCACCTTTAGTCGTCAGAGATGATGCAGTCTGGAGCCTGTTTGCAATCCCTTATGGGTGTTATGAGAGTGACCACACACCCGGGCTGGCCCGGACAATGCGGCTGATGCCCATTGTCCCAAGATAATAAACAGGGTTTCCACTCTCCCAAGGGTCTGGTTTGGATGACAAATGACATCAAGGGCTGACGAACTTTTTCTGTAAAGCGTCTGACAGTAAATACTTTAAGCTTGTGAGTCATATTGTCTTTGTTGCAACTACTCACCTCTGCCCACTGCAGCGAGAGCAGCCATTAACGTGCAAACAGACGGGCACGGCCATGACCCAGGAAAACTTTACCAAAACAGGCAGCTGGCTGGAGTTGGCCTAAGGACCCCAGCTTTCCCAGGCCATACAAGAAATCCGGGAATACTTTTCTCACTGTGGGAGAAAAGAGCTCTCAAGGAGAGGATATTTTGAGCAGAAAAAAATGTAAAAATCAAGATCATTCGAAAACATGTTATGTCGAGGATAACCCTGAGGATGAAATTCTACCTCAGAAAAGGTGAGTTCCCAGAAAGGCATTAGCTGTGGAAGTATGTGCTTCAGAACTTTTAGGGAAAACAAAAAAGTCCATCTGAGGAAGATTTTCGCTTTTGAGAATATTTGAAAAAATAGAGTGATTGGAGAAGCAGCAGCCGCCTGAGGTGTGTTCGTTTCCCCACGCCGAGGGAGGAACCTCTGAGCTTTACGCCAAGGAAAAAAATAAAAATAAAACCCCAAGAAGAAAAAGGGCCACCAGGAGGGAGGCCTGACTTAGGGTCATGGATGAAGGCGAGATGGAGAGCGCGAGATGGAAGACGGGTTATTCCCTACACGAAACTCGACGGCACCGGATGACGCACTGGGGCTGCTAACGGAAAACGAGGGACAGGGACGGAAAAGGCTCCCCGCAGATCCCTGTGAGGGACTAGCCCTGCTGGTTTAGGAAGTGGAGCCCAACTATTCGTCAGTGTCACACAACAGGGTCTGGACGTCCCTGTGGGACTATCGTGGGGAGCCAAGGGGACAGCCCTCCCGAGGTCCAACCAAACGCCACCAACACCCAAAGGGCCTGTCCAAACACACGCGAGCAGCACGAGAGCACCACCTGCTGTACGGACGGCCGGCGACAGCTCCCCTCCCCTGGGGATTCACCCACAGCCATCAAGAAACGACCCGACTCCAGGTACAGAGGAGTGAACCGACCTAAGTTGTCGACCTGCCAAGTCTCCGGGGTCCCTGGGTCCTCACAAGCAGCTCTGAGGGGCCCGGTCAGCCTTGAGGACGCTGGAAACACTGTGCATTCCCGGGGGAAAAGCCTAGTTCCTTCAGGGGACCATGTAGCCCCAACGCCAGTACGGTGTTCGGCACATGTTCGTGACTGTCAGTCATTAGTGTGACTTAGAACGAAGCAGAAAACTTTAATAAGAAACGGATGGCTGAGCAAGCCCTGTCTAAAGCGACCGTGTGCTCCACAAACCCCTTCCCCAAGGACGTGCTTTTGGCCCATTCCTCTCTGGACACGGACGGCTGTGTCCGTCTGCCTCCAGGAGGAAGGGGTGCTGGGCGGCAAGGCGGGGCTGCACCCCGGTTAAGGCCATAGGCGTCCACTGTGTGTCCTCCTCGTGACGCCAGCACTGGCGCGTCTGTCTTGGGATGTCTTTGTGTCCGTGTTTCTCACGGCCCCTCGGGGAGGCCGGCTCCCTCTTCTCTACCCAGTGAGGTCTGCGTGTGCGCCTTATTGCTACCAGTGTCTCTGCCTCTTACACTTCGAACAGCTCTGTTTGAAACAACTGTTTCACTCCGTCTTTAACTTCCAGTCAGCTCTCTCTCCCAATGAAATAAAATGTATTATTAGCGAATACAGTATCTTCTTAGCACTCCGGAAACAGAAGGGAGGGACAAAACCCCAAATATCCCTCCTATCAGCAAGAACTCCGAACAACTGTCTGACTGGCTGAATGCGGGGTTTTGGGGAGGGAGACTTCTAGATGTTTCTGTGTTCCACTTAACCTCGAGAAGAGCCCATTTTGAAGGCTGAGAGGACTGAGCTTGCGTGTAGGAAGGGAGGACACAGAGCATGTGTCCAGAGGGCCCACCCGCAGCCCCCTGGCTTATATGGCTTACGTCTCCCCTCGAAGGAGTGGCTGGCTCCCTCGTCCATCCCCCACCTCACGACCCTGCTGGCCTTGGAGCACCGGCCACTGGGCTTCGATACCACACAGGGCGGCGGCCACCACTGTTCACTCTCCTCCCCCTAAGAGCCACCCCAACCTGCTTCCAGAGGGGAGGGTCGGCACTACGCACCGGACAGCCAATATAGGCAGAGTTGTGCACGCCGGGGGGCCTTCTGTAAGTGCCGTCGCTGTCCGTGGTGATGAGCCTGTCCTTCTCGGCATCCCCGGGGCAGCCGTTGACCTGGTGTTTCCGGCGTGGCTTAGGAGAACGTTTTATCCGCGAGCTGCCAGGGACAAAGAGGTCATCGCTGTAGGAAAGAAACCTTCCTCCCATCGGCTTGTCAACCAAACATGAAGGGTTTCCTGAGCACCTATGACATGCCGGCCGCTGTAGCAAACACCCCGCAGGATAAAGACGAAGTGTGGGACACAGTCTCTGCTCCAAGGAAGCCGCCTCCTGGGTGGACTAACAGTCACACCCAAGGAACAACAGAGAACACGGGGCGACATACACGGGTGATGTTACTGCCGTAAGCAGACATCGGAAAAGGGCGAGGTCAGTGTGAGCGGCTGAGTCACAGTCGGCTCCCTGCGGCCTGAGCTTGGGGCCTGAAGAGCAAGTAGGATCTGCAGTTGGGGAGGGACGTGGGAAGAGGGTGTGAGGTGGCCCCACACGCAGGGACAGAAACAGGACGACAGATGAAGGTTCGGGGGCATGAGGCCACCGGCTAAGGGAGTGGCAGGTCCCTTATGATGCTGTGTGGTGGGGAGTGGTGAGAACGGAGAGACAGGCCCCAGCTGTCACGGGAGCACAGGTCCCACGTGGAACCACCACAGGTTTTGAGTAGAGAAAGATACGAATCGGAGCCGTGTTTAAGAAAATGCCTCTGCGTTTGGGGGCAGGGGTCTGGGATACCAGGAGACCAAGACTGAGTGGAGCCGTGGGACAGAAATGAGAGAGCCACCTGGTGACCAAGCACAGGAGGTGACGACACTGGGGGTGAGCAGGCTGAGAGGTGGTGGAGGGCCCAGGAAGCCAGGGAGCAGGGCCTGAGAAGGAAAGAAGGGTGACCAGTGTTTCCGAGTGCTGAGGTCCCCAAGGAAACATTCGGAGGGGACAGAGGTGAAGGCCGGAGGGTTAGGGTGGTCCATTCACACACAAGGACCACTCCAGAAGGGTTGGGCCACCCGGGCAGCCTACACCACCTTTCTGTGTAAAAACCTCTGGCTCGTTTTCAGAGACTCCCCCCACACCACCAGCTGTGACAGCAGGGCCACCCGGCCTCTGCCCTGGGACCCTCACCTCTTCCGGGGCTCTATGAACACCGAGGGCACGCTGGCCGTGGGGTCCAGGATCTTGTCGATCTGCATCTGCGCCCGGCGGTACACGCGGTGGCGCTCCCGCGTGTCGCCCGACGACAGCTCGTCCACCACCGGGAACTCGTAGTGGCCGCGGCGCTTGGCGCGCAGGCGGATCTTGTTGCGGTGATGCTCGATCTCCGACTTGTGCCGCAGCGCCGTCTGAATCTGCGGGGCGACAGGGGAGGAACGCACGAAAGAATGTGCCCTGAGGTCTCTGGGACCCGGCTCTCACAGCATTTTGGGAAAGGCTTCCTGCGACGTCCCTGGCCCCCTGGACGGCTGTCCTCTCCCACGAGGCCCTAAGGGTGTGGCACAGACAGGCACAGCCACACGGGGTGCAGAGGAGGCGCCACCACCCACCAGCTGTAACCCCGCACTTGCCCCGCGTGTGTGAGCAGGAGGCTGTGGTATCGCCCCTCCAAGTCAGCAGGGATAACTAAAACCTGGGTGATCCGTGACAACTTTGAAGACGCTTAGGGACACTGACAACTAAACAGAATACACCCTAAGAGAATGAATGTTTTCCATATCCAATAATCACTACTTAAGGGACTTTAAGACAGATTCGAAGACGATGTCTACACCATCCAGCAGAATACCCACTTACTGACAACTGTCACCAAAACAAGGTCCCTGACGTGATGGCGTCCCCTCCCCCCAAAGACGGAATGGAAGCGTGTCATCGCCGGTCCTTGGGGCCTGAGTTGGGTTTTGAAGAGCCAGGAGGAGCTGAAGAAAGGGGTGGGGAGAGGATGTGAGGTGCAGGCGCTGCCACGCAGGGGCCAGAAACGGGGACGCTGATGACTATTCGCCAGGCAATGAGGTGACCGGGTCATGGGGTGGCAGGTCACCTGCGCTGTGCAGTGCAGACTGGGAAGTGCTCACTTTCATCGAGGTGCAGCCCACTGTTCTGTAATCTCTCAGCGACTCGGAGACAGAGAGGAGGAAGGGAAGCCAGGCTGGGAATCTGCTTGTGGGGAAAGAGCAGGACCCCAGGCCTGGGTCACACGGCCACTCCGGCCACGCCACCGGGGACTGAAAGCCACATACTCTTGGAGACCGAGAAGGACAGGCAGTTGCGTGAGGTTCTCGGCAACGGACCAGCAGGAGAAAGCCCTTCTTACTCTCTCAGGACCTGACTGTTCTTTAAAAATTACGAGGTCCTCACGGGAAGCCCAGGACATGCTGGGAATTGGCACCAGAAGCTCCGCCTAAGAAAGCATTTCAGTTTGGATGTGTGAGCCACACGGGTGTGTGCAACAGTACTGGTAATGCTCTAATTCCCAAGCTGGGTTTTGATTTCATTATTGTGCTTTATTATATATATATATCCCCTGTCGTCCTGCGTACGCATCCAATACTACATTTATAACAGAAGTCACAGAAAAAGTGACGATGCACACTCTCAAGCTGTGAGGCCAAAGGTGAGCCCATTCTTTCTCTCTTTCGCCAGATGGAGAACTTGCTCCAGGGTATTTACACGGGGCAGGTGCAGGGGTGCAGACTGACGGAGGCAGGTCGAGGCTAGGGCTGGGACACGCAGGCTCCTGAGCATGGGTGAGAAGGGACGTCACTCCCCATCCTGAGCCCACGGTACACGTCATGTGGTCAAATCCTCGGCAAGGAGCCCATGACATGTGCACAGGAGAATCTCTAAAAGAAGTCTCGATGAGGCGTCTATAAGGTGGCCCACTGAAAGGACCACTTTTAAAGTGGGGATGGGAGCTCAGCTGTGCCGATATCGTATTGCTCCCCCTTGGCAGAACCCACGACAGCAGCAGGTGTCTGTGAGAGGCGGGAGACTGACAGACATAAAGCTGCGTCATGTGCAGCCCCAAACGGCATGCACTCCGTTCACTGGCCAGCCCCGGTCAAATCTCCCAAGTTCGAGTTAACAGACATGTGGCTGGCTTTCTAGTTCCCAGTATCACTCACTCTTCCAGGATTCACTGGAATAGGGTTTTACTAGGAACTATCTCGATAATTGGAGGCAGAGGGGATCTCTCAGGGATCACAAAGTCTCCTACGGCCTCAAGACCACCCAGGTTCAAGTTCACTGACTCGTTAGAACTCGCAGGACTCAGCCTTTCGTCCCAGTTATTACAGCAAAAGGATACAAAGCAAAGTCGGCAAAGGGAAATGGCACATGGAGAGAAATCTGGAGGGAACCAGGCACGGGCCTCCAAGAGTCCTCTCCCGTGGAGTCACACGGGATGTGGCTAATTCCTCCAGCAGGAAGCCGTGACAGCCTGTGTGAAATGCTGTCTACCAGCGAAGCTCAGCGACTCGCCGCCCAGGGTTCCGACCAGGGGCTGGTTACAGAGGTAGCCTCTGCCTGGCGTGTGCCAAAATTCCAGACTCCGAGAAGGAAAGCAGACATTCAGCACACATCACACTGCTTGTGCCGTGAGCCACTCTGTACGGAGATGGCGGGAGTCCTTCTGAAATTCAAGTCCCTAAACACCCGCCGCGGGCCACAGTAGGACTTTCAAAGACAGCAGTCTCAGGTCTCATTTGCACACCTGCCAATACAGCTGACAGTGTCTCTGAACAGCACGTGATCTAAAATACACCCGAGCAGAATATTTAAAATGAAGAATGCTTGTCGGTAGCGCGTACCTCTAGCAACCTTTTCACACTGCCTTTCACTCGTTTTTAAACCAAATCAGCCTCTGACATCGCTGCCCTGGCGTACTTTTTCATAAAAACAAATACCTCTTTGTTAATTTTGTTGGTTTCTGCCACTCGGTCAGCCAGTACGGGGTGGTGAACTGGAGGTGCCGGGATCGGCTGCATGGCGATCAACTGGATCTTGCTGGGGACCCGCCTGCTGGCCTCCGAGGAACGGGAGATCCTGTCCACGTGCTCAAAGATGGAGGCTGACGAGTGCTGCTCGTTCCCTGAACTGGGTGCTGGTGGCCCTGGAAAAAAAGAAAAAGCAAATATATACACACACATACACGCACACACCTATAGAGGAAATCACCCTAAATATTTATACATACAAAGTCATCCTAAATATATACTTTTATGTATACATGTCATCCCTAATACATATTTTATATACATAAAGTCATCCTAAAGAAACAGCAAAGAATCAAAATTACAGATTAATCCTTAAAAAACCCTCAGATGGGCCCCCGACCAAAAAAACACACCCCACTCTGCAGCAGACGACTTGCAATGTCACTGTTTGAGTTTAATGTCTGGGTTCAACATCGTCTCCTTCAGCCTTACTAAAGATTACCGATACTGTTAGAAAAGACACGACCATTGCTGACACTTCGTCTAAAGGGGTTTCCAGGTCTTCAGTGAGAAAAAGTCAAGGGAAGGAGGAAGCCGAAATTGCTCCATCCATAGCAATTTACAGAACTTTTAGAAAAGTGATCGTGGTGGCCCCAAACATCCACTCTCACTTGGAGAGGTCATTTAGCTGCCAACGCAGATGTATAGTAAAGACGGGGGACTTTGGGCACGCAGGCACGTGCGGGCCAACTCCGGCTCTCAGTCCCAACGCAGAAAAAAGATTAAGTTGTAGAGGCACAAGAGGAAAATGCTGCCGCCTGGAGAAAATGCATTCCCGCTTAAAAAAAGAAGGTGAGTCCATTTAAAAATGGTTTTAAAAGGGTAAATTTATGGCATGTGTATTTTACCACAATGGATGTTTTTAAGTCATCAGAACTGCAAAAAAGAAAAAAAATTTAATAAGCAGAAAAAAATTAGAGAAGAAACTTCAAAACGTTCACATAGACTACATCTCGGTATAAAGGTGATTTTTTCCGATTTCTCGTATTTTCTGTAATGAGGATTTTCTCTGCTGAGTATTACTTTTATAGTAGAAATAAGCCGAATGAACTTTAATTTTAAAATGGCAGAGACGGAGATGGAGAGATGAAGATGGGCTGAACAGATGGAACCGCTCTACAGAGCTAGTCAGACGCACTGACGTCCTCCCTGACTGGTCACAGGCACCTCCGGGCCAAGGGAAGGAGAGCATGCAGAAGCTGATTTCAAACAAAAGCCTGAGGTTTGCAACCTCCAGCTCAAGTGAAAAACAGGGAGGTGTCTCCCCACCGTGAAAAAACCAACAGAACTGAGCAAAGCAGTTAGAAAAGGCCGACATCTGACGTAGGAACACACACTGGACTGTGTAAGTCCCTCCACTTCCTTTCCATTTGAATTATAATCATTCGTTGTCCCGAGAGATCGGGAATGACAGAACTCTGAACGCACATGGCCTTTCTTAGCAAGGAGGCACAGTTTCATGACTTCTGGCTACTCTCAGGCTTTCGTCCCTGCCCTGGGCTTGGAGGGAGACCATTTGTGCAGAGCAAGCACAGCCAAGCACCACCATTACCCCGAGAGCAGCTACTCGAATTGCAGGCACGAGGCCTAAAAGGAGATCATTAGCTTCACCAGATAGGCCGGCCCTGCTGACCCAAACTTAAAAAGTGACAGCAAATGTCACAAAGGATGGCCCCTTAAGCTACTGAGACTTTAAGGTGAGATCACTTTCCTTCAGGATGGTAAAAAAGACCCGCGTAGCAGAGAGCTCCAAGTGGCTGGAATCCAAAGGAGGCAAAGGAAGAAAGCCACGCCCCCAGCCCCATCCCATTTGGCAGAACCCACGACAGCAGCAATAAAGTGCCTGTATGACAGCATTATAGCCCAAAAGAGTAAAGAAAGTTTTAAAAGTGAATTGATATTTGTAGTGAGAAAACCACCCTTCTAAAATACGAAAATAATGTAGATTCTGCTGCCTCCTCAAATCATCACAGCAACATGTGAGTTTCTGATGCTCACGAGAAACTTAGCCCACTTTTCTCCTTCCCCCTTCGGTCCTAAAGTCGACATGCTTACTATTGGAATTTCAAATCTAGGTTGAGAGTGATATTTTATATATATATATATTTATATATATATATATATATATATATATATATATATATATATATATATATATATATATATAAAATATACTGGTTGAGTAAGGGGTTAAATGCAGGAATGAAAAGCACGATTCTCTCAGACAAGCAATAAACAGAAATCAAGAAACACCAGAACTGATTCTCTTCCCCACCCCCGCCAAATATTACCTTCCCAGGATCAAAATTAGATTGCAATCGAAACAGGGCACCTGTCGCCACAGTGCTCAGCAATTTCTAAGATTCTGTGAAACTGGATCCAAAGAAAAAAAATCTCTTCCCTTACTCTAAGGGGTTATTTCTTTAAGATCAAAAATGATGCAATTGGAAGGAGCTGGAAGGAATTTCAGAACTCAGCTGGCTGAGTCCCATAGGAGTCCCAAAGGCCAACAGAGCTACTTGCAAGGTCACAAACATGACAGCCCTCTGGACGGGCTCCTGCCCAGAGTCCGTTCATTTACAGAAAACCATTCACTCTGCACGGCACTCTCACACAGAGAAACTTCTGATGAAAAATGTAAGGACGAGCGTTACTTTTAGAACTATCCTGAGGCATCCTCATTTTCTTTTTGCATTACTGAAACAGGATCCTGAAACATAAAGCTCCATTTATTTAACAGAATTTGTTAAGCTAAAACCAAGCTACCTTATTATCACGCCAAAAAAAAATACTGTCTACTAAGAGCGGTAGGCTTCGTTTTATTGCAGGGCATGAGTTTCACGCTAATAGCCTTGAGAATGGGACTGGCCTATCCAGACCTGGCCTGAGAAGCTACCGCATCTGGCTGCAAAGAGAAATGGGCTAAACCAGCTGATCACACTGACCTATCGGCTGCAAGAAAAGATCCAGGACCAAACAGACTGCACTTGGACCTGTGATGGATACACAACTTTCTGCCGGTGACAGCTGCAAAATACTTGAATTGGAGGCTATGACAGTCCTGAATCCTGGATGGAGGAAAATCGTCAGGACTCTAGCCCAGAATGGAACGTGGCTATTTGATCTCAGAACAAAACCTGCCTGAATCCCTAACCTCTAGCACGGCCCCGCCTCAAGGCAGACACCAGTACGATGTCAGAGGGTGACAACCGATGCTGAGACAGTCACCACAAGTGACGACTACTCCACTGCGTGGATTTCCTTTTTTTTTTTTCTACGCTCAGCATCTGAAGCACAGAAAAGCCCAGCCGACTGAAACCTCGTAGCTACTGCGTGGAACGGGGAGAGCGAGCAGAGTCACAGACCGCTGTGCGGAGCTCTGTGGGACTTGTCTTCGTTCACGGTCCCCGGCGTCTTGTCTCCCGCTTCCCTCTCACTGGACTCTTCACTTACTGTAGAGTCAGCATCGGAGGGTGAAACTCTGTAAACATTAGGAGACAGAGAGAAAGAGGAGGAAAGGTCACGTTAACCTGGACGTGGAAGTCAGGCCTCCGGGCAGAACTGGCAGTAGAAGGGTCCAACACGTGATTTTGCAGCCTGGCACGCAGGCCTCACGACGGCACAGGGCTGCCTCTCCGAGACGGTGGAACGGGGCGTACGAAATGCCTCGCAGGCTACATGTCAACAAATGCCAGGAAACAAGGTGCCCGGTTGGAGGACAACCCCTCGGGGGCCCTGGACTGACATTCCGAGTCTGGCATGGATGGGCTCAGAGGGTCTGGAGTTCGGGCCTGGTTCCAGGTTACCTGGGTCTGCAGAATCTCTAGGGAGCGAGGGGCGTCCTGTGGTCACCCCAGAGAGCTCCAGATCTCTGGAAGAAGCCTACACTTATGATGCAAACGCCACGATCACCACTGAGATTTGATTCTCTCCATGAAAAGCAAGGGTGTGACGGAGGCCGGGCAGCACCGAGCTAGCAAAAACCCTTAAGCGGTCAGCACCCCTTCTCCTCGTGCGCCCTGCGATGTGAAATGCCAACATGATTCTGGTGCCCGTGAGGGATGCTAAAATCTCACATTAACCGTGCAGGCCATTGAGATGCTGTGACGAAATGTTTAGGATGAGACTACAAGGTGAGGGGGGAAAAAAAAGACTTTGCAAAATTGTACTAGCAGATAAAATAACCTTTAAAGATTTAACTTACCCTTAGCCTGCAAGATAATTAAGCAAATAACATCTGTCTACCTAATTTGGTTTCTTTTGTAAAAATCGTGTTCTAAAATCCATTAAATTCTTAAAAGTAGGCCAGAACCCCCAGGGTAGGTTTTCTGAGAAGTCAGAAATTATGACACCATTTCTGAATATTGGTATGATCACACACCCCTTCCTTTTTAGTGGAAAATGAGGATTTGGAGTTTTAAACCTCAAAGGAAGGCTGATAAATTTGAGGCTTAGAACAGCCCAAGTTGGACTGAGCTATGATCTAAAGTCGACTTAACAGAGCTTGGTTTAAACTTTGTCTCCAACCTCAGAGCTGTAGCTCTTCTCAGAGTCAGAAGGTGATGGGGGAACGTCCAGCCGTTCTCCACGTGCTTTAGGAGACAGAAGAAACGGGAACAAATCGGGAACGGGGAGATGGGCAGGGAAGAGGCGGTGAGAGTCCCCGCAAACAGGCTAACGAGGGTGACAATGCAGGCAGCCGGAGAAAAATCAAGCCAAGAAAGAAGGGTGTGCTGAAGGTCACCTGCAGCCAGAGCAATGAAGTCAGAGCCAGCCACTGGCACTAGGGGCCAGGACAAAGCCAGGAATGATGGCTGCGTATCGTGTACCATGCACTTTGTGGACATTATTTCTGATGTCATCGCCACAGGGACGAGCAGGCTCACCCCAGAATATATACATTCGAACTGGTCAAGCCCTAATCAAGCCACAGGGGACCGCCGACCCATGACGGACAGGGATTCGCAATCTTAGACGCTTCTGGGGGAGAAGGCAGACGGCCTCCTTACGTGGTCCATTATCGTGGATCACAAGCCCAGGGGTCTGCTGACTTTGGGCAAGCCGTGGCCAGTCCCCCAGGCCACAGACTCAGCGATAATCACCATCAACCCTCCTGATACTGGGAATTGACAAACTGAAAAGAAAAACATGTGCTAGAGTACGATACGGGACGCCCAATACGAACCTTCCTCTGTGACGGACGTTCTTGGAGGGGACCTTGGCCTTGGGGCTCGGCACGTCTCCATTTTCGGAGGGTGTGGTGTGGTCCTTCACCGGTCCTGGCAGTGGTGCCGGCTCATGAATAATCAACACGTCGTCCTTATTGTGCTGACCCAGATGCTGCTTGGCAAAATCGAAGCCCTTCACACTGGGGATCTGCAACTAAACACACACACGCGCGCACAGACAGCACCATCAATCTGAAACCCGAGGATGTAGAAGAGATTGTGAGGGCTGGCGCATCGAGAGAGACAACTCCGGACGCAAGATCGTGCCTGCGGTTCCGCCTGTCTAATTCGACAAGCATCTCTGACGTGTCGACTGTGTGCAAGGTGCCACTGACCCCGACGGGTGGCAGAAAAGACAGATCCCTGGGAAAGAGTAGAAAGGAGCACGAGGAATCAATAGCTCGGCCACAGTACCAAAGTCGGAAGACACTCTGGAGCCGAAAACCACTGAACACCTCTGAAGAGGCAGATTTCTAAAATCCAGGTAGACAAGTCACAAAGGGACCAGGTAAGAGGGCCCAACAGTACCACATTGTTGTGTGAATCGAAAGCCTGAGCCCAAAATCTTAGCAATGGAAACGGGAAGGAGTGAACAGCTGTAGAGACCAGGCGGCAGGGACCGGGAGGCGAACACGGGCAAAGGAGAGAAAGAAGCTGGGGACGACTGGCAGTGACGGGCGGTTAAACTGAACAGGGGAAGTGACACTGAAGGAGAGAGATGAGTCATGCGGGAACAGGGACTTGAGGAGATGAAAAGACAGGTTTTGCTTTAAACATGCTTAGGCAGAGATGACAAAGAAAAAAAAAAATAAAGCTCCAAAGGAAAGTAGCTCCGTGTAGTCAGAGGACAGGAGCTTGGGGCTGACGATGTGACTCTGAGAGCACCTGTCTAGCAGGCGACACGGAGGGGAGCTGAGATTTTTTTAAAGATGAAACCGGTCTGGGAAGAACACGTGGGAGGACATCTAATCGTTCGGGGCTCGGAGGATAAAGGAAGCAGGGAGGAAAAAATAGAAGGCAACTTCAAAAAAGAATTTGGAAAGTTCAGTGTAACAGAAGCCAAGGAAATAAAGAATTTCTAGAAAGGAGGGGCCAACAGAGGGGCACAAAGAGGAAGGAGGAAGGGTCCCTGAAAAAGTCCCCCTCTCACGGATGCAGCAGGCCTACGTGGGGACACGAGGTACCAGCGCTCGACCCACAAACAAGGCCCGGCGAGGCTGCGACCACGGTGTCCAGGCCTCGGCTGCCAGGCCTGTGCCCAGACAGACGGGAAAGGTGCTCGGAGTACATGGAAACGACGGCAAAATGGGAGGGGTGTCACTTTTGAAGACACCGAACGCGCCAGGGGTGGACAGTACCGGCTCCCTTACTTTGAGCCTGCAGTCTGGGAAAATAAACTACATATCAGTCGCCGTGCCGACGGGCTCCTCAAGCCAAACCTGCCGAGCCACGCCTGTGGTCCTACCAGTCGAAGGACCACAGGGCAAACCCACCTACGGAGCGACTTTAGACAACAGACTATGTCTGGAAGCAAAAGGTTTTGTCAGATTTGTGCGAACTGTGTGCTCAGACGGGTGTCAACACCAGTGGCTTAGATCTGAGATCTCTAACGCCTTTTTGGGGCTAAAAATCTGGGATCGACGGGCAGGAAGGGGGTCTGCAATGATGGCTTGCGCCGGCAGAGGGAGACAAAACTCACCGTCGGCACAGCTGACAGCGATGTTGCTTGGAAACAAAAGGCAAAGCCCGGCGCGCCTCTATTTTCTAAATTAATGCCATCCACCCCACCGGCAGCGTGTGGGTGGCACGCAGCCCTCGGTTCGGGAACGTCGTTTCCAAAACAGTGCACCCAGGCCTGAGGACTTCTTCGTCCATGGGGCTGGACTAGCACAGTGTGACCTTCAACTGGGACCCCCCAATTCCTGGGGCTGCACGCTTTCCTCGGGGCACGCAGCCCTTTAAAGGAAATCAAATTTCGGAGAGACAAACCTCTGTATCTGCTCTCGCCTGTAGGTGACTTTCCTGAGACTGCGCCAGCGATCTGGGCAGCCTGCTGGGGCCCCTTCCTCACCTCCCGTCACGCGGGTTCTCCCGCTTTATACAGGAGGGGTGCACCTCTCACCCACGCGGCTTCTATTCCCGCGGCACCCCATTTCAGCTCCATGAACGAGGTGCCGCTGAATGAAAGAACAGATACCGTCGACAGCCACCTGACCTCCACCATCGACGTCACTGTATCGGTCGTGCTAAGATCCCTTCTGATTTCCCAGGAAGAAAGCAAATGCCTCTCGTGACTGGGAACCGATCTCTTTCGCCAGGTAGACGGTTTGCTTTATCACAGCTGAAAGGAGAGCCCCTCGAAGCAGACGTCCCCGACGTGAATGAGGGGACAACGCACACTGCACTGCTTCTTTGGTGCAGTCTGTGGGACGGCCCCAAATCTAGGAACCAAACGCCTTCCCTGGAAAACTCTCGATACCCACGCGTGTAGGCCCACACGCTCCACGAGTGACGAAGTACCCCACGAGGACGAGCGACAGCATCGTCACTGCTCTCGGCTGATAATCAACATCACGCAGTTGAGATAAACGGTCGGCCATGAGTGCTCAGGCATCGGATAAAGCTGCAGATCTGAATTCAGGTACGAAAGTCCGTAATTCTGCAACAGGACGCGGCCCCGTGATAGACCCTCAGCAAAGAGTTGATGACAAAATGAATTTCAGAAAGCTCCGTTGAGGCACCAGACCTACTAGATTCGGGGGGGCCTTGCAGTCCTGTTGGCGGACGGCTGATTCCGAACGACGTCTGTAAATATATCCATTAGACAGACCCTCGCACTTCTCAGCGGCTGAGTCACCGCCGTCTACAACAATAAAACTTTGGCAAACTCGTCCGTGCTTATGTACAAAACACAAGCCATCTACACACAGACGGAAAACGTTAGAGGGAACTGACTTCTCTTGTTTCGTCCCTACTTTCCGGTACACTTTTCCTAGTTTTTCCATTTCTTTAAAAGAAGAACCTAGAGTTAAATCCGGCCCTGTTGTCTTAAGCTCCCACGCGCAAACAACCAATCAGCATTTTATAAACGAGTAGCGATTCATGAGCGCCGTCAGTATTCCCATTAGGACCCAGTTATTTCTGAGGAAGGACGGCTCTTTTGTTCCTTATTTATCACAAGGAGGACAGACCCCAGTGTCCATGCCCTACCAGAATACGTCAGGGGCAAGGCAGCGAGGCCTGGTGGAGCAGGTCATCCAAGCAGCAGGAGAGACGCCTGATGAACTAAGGCGTGAGCCAAACATATAATATGACCCAAATGGAACGAGACAGACCGAAGCCCCCAGCACTCGGTGAGCCTGCACCCCTGGGAAGGGGCACTAAGATGACAAAAGAAACCACAGGGCAAACCCCAAGTTTCTGGATGAAAATTTGCGCTCTTGAAGAGAATTCCGTGGGTTAAGCGTTTACTGTTTGATGGATGTGATCTGAGAAAACTCACAACCGTCACGTTTCCATTGAGAAGGTGAAGACAAGGCGAGGTTATTGCCATCTGTCTCCGCTGCGGCCCAGCACGGGGCCGCCCCAGGCCCCAGCAAGCCGCAGCCGGCCAACAGCGGAGGAGCCGCGAGCACCCACACGGGAGTCCTGAGGGATTGCTGAGGGGACGAGATTGCAGGGGACGAGCCAAGCAAGCCTGGCTGGGGGGAAAGAAACACGCGTGAAGCTTCTCTTTAATGCGCTGTCCACACGGCCCCTCCACACGACCGTTCCAAACAGGTTCCAGTCGCCCTCGCCGCTGAGACTCCTTCGATGCTCCCCACCACCTGCAGCATCACGTCCACATCCTGCAAACCCCGCGAGCCTGGCTTCGCCCACCTGTCTCCTCGGCCTGGGCTGTGCCCTTCCGCGCCACCTCTGCTCCCTCTGCCAGCACCCGTTTCAGCCGGCTTCATCCCTGCCACCTCTGTGCTTCGGCCCCACATCGCCGCCTCACGGAGGGCAGAGGCAGCCTGCCACGTTCAGTGGGGTGGCTGCTCTCGCCCCGCGCTCTCTCACCCTGTGACTGGGTGCCGGGCTTTAAATGGCTCGTCCTCAAACACGAAGCGTTTGGTGAACGACTGGACCGTGTCTGGGGCAGGGCCATCTGGCTGCCCACAGAGCCGGCCGGCTAGGAACTGTGGTCCTGTGCCAACGGCAGGGTGTGGACTTGTCCCCGACAGAGGAACAAGTTTCCATGGGCCCAGCCAATGCCTCCCATATCTTTAAATAGAACCTCAACAGGGCGAGGCAGATCCAAGCTGAATTTTTTTGTTTTGGTTTTTGTTTTTTTGAGCAGTGACAAGGGATGACTTGGGGCTACAGATTAAAGAGAATACAGATAAAAGAAAAACATGGGTTAGGATTTTTTTTTCCCCCTTCCTTGTTAGGAAAAAAAAAAAAAAAGGACACTGCCTCAAAATATGACAGAATAGCCTCTCCCTCTCTCATCTTTCAAAACGAATCTACTCCCAGACAATCTGAAGAGGTTTCCTTCTCGCTACAATGGGAAGGGGGTGTGGATTTTTGGTCGGCGGATTTATGGTTTCCAGATGTTTGCAGCTCTGGGATTTGAGACGCGATTTCAGAGCAGCAGCAGCGAGGCAGTGTCGGGGTGGGGAGGGTGGGAGCAGAATGGAGAGAGAGAAAAGGGAAAGACACACCAGGAGGAAAAAGACACTGGCAGCCCCCCCCCCCCGGGAAGACATGGTCTTTTCCAGCTGCCCCAAGGAACAGACCAGAGGCCCTTCGCTGAGCAGGAGAGTCTGGGGAGGAGAGCTTGTGCAGCAGAGACGCTTGTTTTTTGATTGAGTGGAAATCAGCATTTCCCTGTTATAACCCCACGACGAGGTCAACACAGAGGGTTCCTGTGCCGGCAAAGTAAACCTGTGCTTCTGAAATGGGCCTGGTTTTACCCTCCTCAACAGAAGCCACTGGTCTCGCAGGAGAGGTCACGCCGAAGACCCTTCCTGTCGACAAGTTGTAAGAAACGCCTGAGCAGCTCCAAAGGCTTGGAGGTCCATCGGATACACAGCCACACCCGGGTGGGGACAGTATTTCCGAAGTGGGAGAAGGAGAAAGCTGGGGGAATATCCTGCTTTGAATTCAAGAGATGCTGACCTCTGATCGCTTCTTTTTTTTTTTTTTCCGATTACAGTTCACGTTCACTATTTTTTTATATTAGTTTCCGGTGCGCAGCGCAGAGGTTAGACATTTATATCCCCTCGATTAGCCTCGTCCCCACCTGGCACTCCACGCAGTCATTGCAATATTACTGACTCCATTCCCCGTGCTGTACTTCACATCCCCGTGACCGTTTTTGTAACTGCCCGTTTGCACTTCTGAATCCCGTCCCCCGCTTTTTACCATCTGTAAGAATAAACTCAAAACGGTTAAAGACTTAAACGTAAGGGCTAACAGCTTCTTGAAGTCACAGATAATGAGTGGACTTCCACAAGGAGCGCTTACGTTAGGAGCCAGACCTCAGTACATAACCAGCTATCCTGGTTAAATCTCCCTGAAACTATACTCTTGAATCAGGACAAAAACGTGTCCACATACATCACTGAGCTCATTGCAATAAACTCATCCCATGAATCATTTAGTAGATCAAGGACTTTTCCCCAGGTCTTCTCCATGCCACCCATTAGCCTAACACAACAACCCTGGCAGACGGCATCAATAATACATGGCGAAAGGTCATAACTATAAGCTTCATGTATAAAATGATTCCGCAATAGACTTCAAAACCATACGCTTGCAATTGAATCCACTTTGCACGTCGCAGTTAACTCGCACGAAAAAGAATACTTCTGCATTTACTCTTACAAAAGGAAACTAAATTTTAAAAATAACACTTATTCTTTTATCTCCAGCGGGTCTAGGTTTGTGATGTTTCTAGACCCACTGAGAATAAAATTCAAGGGTAAATCAGGCAATTCTTGATTTCTTGTTGTTGTGCCTCTCGCTTACTTTTCCCTAGCCAACTTTTAGAGTCGAGTGAGCTCCCTAGATTTGTGAGGCCCACAGAGGGTGCCTGCTATAGACAGTGGACTGGCGGCACAGCTGTCCCCCCACTAACGGCTCTGTTAAATGCCGGCAGCCGGTGAGTTCTCCTCTAGCATTTGGCATGATTTTGCTCACGGCAGATGAACCAGAACTAGATCTGGACCAAGAGTCAATGTCCTTGCTCCGAAAACTTGTGACAGTTAAATACTGCAGAAACCGCTGAAACGTGTGAGAATTACTACGACGGCAAAAACTAAAATGAATGCTGTAGAAAGACACGGAAAAGGAGATGCTAAAAAGTAAACCGGCATCGAATTAGGTGTGGGTGGGTTAACTCTAACTCTGAAGAGTAGGGTGGGGTGGCGGGTATTAAAATCTAGAAAACTTTGCTCTTCTCTAAAGAAGCCCAAACTGGAAACTGCAGCTGACGCGTTATGGGTACTGTTTATGATAAGAAAGCCCACAGAGAATTCCTCTCTGGAGACCAACACCCCGAAACACAAAGACCTGAGGTATGTCGAAAGACCGACAGCTAAATATCTATTCATAGAAGTTAAAATGCTTCTGGCACGTGTTACTATTTTTAATGACCAAGTAGGTAAGTGGGCTTGTACCATGGCGGGTGAAAACGTAGGGAAGTTTGGCATGAACGAAAAAGACACAAAGGTCTGAGAAAACCTCCCCTGGCTCCCGTTCTCTGAAGACGTCCAGGGTTAAAATAGATCAGAATTCACACCCAGAATAGATGTGCACTTCCAACGGATCATCTCCGAAATAAAAACGCAGAGGAACTCAGAGCGGGGCCTTTACGCAGCCTCATCCTCCCGGCACGGTTAAGACTACAGGAGAACTGGGCCTTTCAGCAAGCAAACGCCAAGGCTCAGGGACGCCACCGTTAAAGCCAAAGCAGATTTCCCTGGCAGCTCTCTTCCCCCATTTTTCCGTATCAAGAGGCTGAGCGCCCCCACCCCTGCCCACAAGATGCCTCTGTGAACGCTGGGGGTCGGGGGTGCCCCTCACCTTCTGACGCTGCTGAATGTTGGCCACTGTGTCGGGCTGAAAGTCCAGCTTGTCCGTGCGGCAGAGTTTCCAGTACAGGATGACGACGATCACTGTCACCACCAGCACGGGGATGACCACGCCAACGACGACCCAGAGGTTGCTGCTCTGGGACTCCGGTGACGACCTCTTCACCCTGTCCACCGCTGTAGACAAAGAAGGAGGGCCCTGGAATAATGCCCCTGCACCCCGTTACTGGACAGTCGCCCTGGGCAGTGTGTGTGCCTTCTGCTCAGAGAAACCGGGGCTGTCCCTGTCCTTTCTGTGCTAGACAGCTGGTCAGAAGCTATGATCTCCTGAGGATGGGAAGCATGACACATGTAGGGCACATCGGGGATCACACTGACATATGTGATGTGTCTCAAGGAACGTGTCTAATTCGACGGCAAAGCTAGGTTCACGTCGGGCCTCCAGCCTTCCAGTGTAGTACTAGCTCTCCTTCTGTTCTGACCAAGGGGATGCTTCCACGCCAGAAAGAAGTCCTAGCAGACTCCGCAAGCACTGCCTTAATACCCTTACCTGTGTCTCTCCCTAATCTCTTAAAATATGGCTTTTAACCCAAAGTGCTGTACAGTTGTCAATTTCAAAATCATATTAAATTGTACGGACTCTTTTTGAACCTGCCACTCCCCTATCCTCCTGCCCCGTCTCCCCCCCATAGGCAGCCCCCCATCTTCCACAGCCTTGGACAGTTGTATTTCAATCACTCTGTCCTTGATTTCCTTCCCCAGCTCCTGTCCCTAACCCTGCCTCCCAGTACCGGGCCCTCGTCCTCCCATCCTCCCAAGGACTCAGCTCCTCTAAAGCTCAAGTTCCAGGCCAAAGGCCCCAAAAACCAAAATGCCCCTCCTCTCTGCCCGCCCTCCTGACCCGTTAGGGGTAAGGGCTGTGTCCTGACAACCCCCCTGTGACAGCGCGACTTCCCGCCTTCTCCAGGTTCTTTGCTCTGGCTATCTCTGTCCTGCAGACGATACCTAACTATTCTTGTAAAATGCATTTTATTGCCTAGATGTACCAAGCTGATAGCACTGCTTTGCTCGGTGATGTAATCACGGCTCTAAGTCTTGTCTTTTCAAACACATCTGAATCCTCATGGGCCGAGACTCAGCTTTACGCTGTTTTCGTACCCAATAATGGTTAACACATGCTCGGAGATCAAAATGTTTCTGTTCAAAGAGGAAACAACAGGAAAAGATTCTTGGTGCTGCTTTACGTTTGGGTTGAGGCCCCGGAGACGGCGACATGGGAGGGGAGCAGGCACGCTAAAGCATAGGCTCTACGAAAGCGGCATGAATTACGAAGCAGACAGTATGTGGGAAACGAAAAAGGTGATAAAGTGTTAAACATTTAGATTTTTTACTTCGGCCTGAATGTAGTTTATATATGTAGCTCATGAAAACAGCTCCTATGTGATGTACGGGAACAACTGACAATACAGGAGGGACAGAATCAAACTGAGGAGCTGGGACGACAGGGAACTCCGAGTCCCAGCCCATTAAATCCCTGTGAGAAGCACAGATTGCTAAGCACGAGGCCCCAAGCCAGGGGCCCACAGCTGCCTCAGGCTGGTGGCCTTGGTATGGCTAAGGCTTCCAGTCCCAGGATCGACTGTCATCCGTATTTTTTTTTTAGCACAAAACTGACAGAGCAGCAAAGAGCAGATGGAAGCAGGCTTGAAAGGTGCCCCATACCTTATTGCGACTAATCATTTTTAAAAGGTGAAGTGCGTAGCTGAAGTGGGGAACCTCTCCTACAATCAGAAATGTCATGCATAAAAAAAGCAAGTGCTTTCTTAATTTTCCCTCACGGCTTTGAAAGAGAACACAGGATTATGCAGTCATATCTCAGGCACACAAACACAAGCCACCAATGATTATTTGCTGAAACCCTCTCATCACCTACGAAATGGAGAAAGGGTACCCATTAGCCCTCACCCTGGTTGGCTTCCGGAGACATGGAGAGATTTCACAAAGAATCATCTACTACCAAAGATCATTTCAAAGCAGTCATTTTTTTAAACCTGCCACTGTCGCCTACGTGCTCCCCACACAGAGCTTTTCCTACATCCTCTGACGCTGAACTCCTTCTAAACACTTATCCCTTTCCTGTAGGGAGCATGGATCACTGAGCTCTTACAAAAATCATTCTCGGATCATAAAGAAAAATATCCTTATTAAAATAGCAGTCTGATTCATAAAGGTGTATTTGCAGAAGAACACTCTTCCATGCCTCTCCTTTCCTCAATTTTAAATACCCCAAATCTGAATTGGGAAAAAAAAAGGGGGCGGGGGCACTGAGAGCAGCTGCTGCCAGGGGGCAGGAGTGTAGTATCGTCCAAAAATAATAAAGACACATCAAAATGCTTCTTTCTAAATTGTGGAGTGGTGTGAGGACAGGGTGGGGGAGAAACAGGATTGAAAAGGGGTAAGGATCAAGGACTTCTTTGTGTTAAAAGACCCAGAAGGAAGCCAATAAACGCGGAGGGCACCTCCCAGCTTCCTGAGTGACTCACTGTCCCTACCAACGTTCAAAATATGACATATAAGGTTCTGGAATAAATACAGAGAAAACATGTTATTTTACCTAAAATTTTTTAAAAAGAGGAACAGTCCAGGAGTAGGGGGAAAAATATTAACGTTAACGTGAGCTACTATAACTCACTATAACGCTATGCAGACAAAATGGTAGGAAGGAGAAATGGCAGTGAATGATACGACCGTAGTCATTAAAATGAAGAAGGTTTAGCAAACGAATGTCAACAACTGACATCTTACGTAAGTGCCGCTTAATAATAAGGATTTATGGGGGGGGGGGGAAGGAAGGTAGATGGGGCAGAAGGGATCAAATATGTGGTGATATTAAAGAATTTAATCAAAAAATATCCATCAATAAAAATAAGCACTTTAGAAAAAAAATAAGGGTTTAAGACAGACATCTACTAAGCCTACATAAGAATGCCTTAAATTCAGAGTTCATTGTCAGAAAAAGACTGGCCTCTGACCCCAGCACAGACCCCCACTGAGGGGCCAAGCCTCACGCACTTACGCTGGGCGACAGCGCCTTGAATTCGGTAACCCAAGATAATGGCTGCTCGCTGGACATCTATCTTGTTGATAAGATCGGACGACTCGACTGCACTGAGTCTTTCTCCATCCTGATTCTCCACAAAGTAGATGAGCTGCACGGGATTGTCCTCTCCCTCTAGCCTGGACACATTCACCACCTGCAAGATAGTAGGAACTGTTAGCATTTTAGACGCTCGTGTGTCCAGATGCCCTTTCTCAGGGCACTCAGTCTTGACTGTGTTACTCGGGACCTACTTCAATCCTCATGATAAGCTCCTTACACTCTTCCCGGGTCCAGAATCCCCATGACACTCTCTTGGTGGGAAAAAGGACAGATAAAACGAAAGTTCCTCTGTGTAAAATAGCAAATGAGCTTCGTCTTGCTCAAAGTCTCCTCTGAGACAAAGGGCCAAGTAGGATCCACAGACCATTGAATTGCCAAGTCTAGGACACTAGAACTGCCCCTGACAAGCTCCAACATGTCCTGATATCAGCCTTATATCAGCCACAAGGGCTAGGTACATCCCTGGTTCTCTGAAACTATTAATTGTTCTATCCAATCCCTTCTTGAATCCATTAGCATTTTCTCCCTGTTTGTCTAGGCCAGGGTTTCTCAACCTTGGCACTGTTGCCATCTTGGTCCAGATAATTCCTAGATGTTGGGGGCTGCCCCGAGCATGACAGCCTGTACAGAAGCATCCCTGCCTTCAAATCACTAGACGCCAGTAGCAACAGCTGCACCCTCCCTCGCCAGTTGCGACACCCAAAAATGCCTCCTGACATCGCCAAAATGTGCCTTAGGGAGCAAAATCACTGCCAGCTGAGAACCACTGCTCTAGGGATAAGATACCTCATAAATTCTTTAATACCCAGTCTCCTCAATAGGTAGGTCCTTCCTACAGGGAACCAATCGGGAAACAGCCGATCGGAACAATGCTACAGCCCGCATGGACCTAACGAATGGACACAGAATTCATCTAACAGCAGCAGAACGTACACTCTTCTCAAACGCACGCAGAACATTTTCCAGGACTGACCATGCGTTAGGCCACAGAACAATTCCCAGCCAGTTCAGGAAGGTGGAAACTACATCGAGTATCTTTTCCAACCACCGTGGTACGAAACAAGAATCAATACTAGGAGGAGGAAAGGTGGAAAATCCACAAATATATAGAAGTTAAACAACGCACTGCTGAACAACCAGTAGTCCAAAGAAGAAATCAAAGGGAAATAAAAAATACCTTGAGACAAATGAAAATGGAAACATAATATACCAAAACTGATGGGATGCATAAAAACAGTTATGAGGAAAGTTTATAGCTATAAATACATACACCATGAAAAAAGAAATATCCCAATGTAATTTAAAACTCAAGAAACTAGAAAAAATAACCCCAAAGTTAGCAAAGGAAATAATAAACTTTAAAGCAGAAATAAAGGAAATAGAGAAAAGGAAAACAATAGAAGAGATTAACAAAACTAAGAGGTGGTTCTTTGAAAAGACAAAATTGATAAATCTTTGGCTAGACTAACCAATAAAAAGTGAGAGGACCACCATTAAAAATTATAAATGCAAAAGACATTACACCTGATTCCACAAAAATACAAAAGATCAATAGATAATTATGAACGATTGTACACCAACAAGTTAAATAACCTAGAAGAAAGGGATAAATTTCTAAAAACATACAACCCGCTAAGACTGAATCATGAAGAAACAGAAAATCACAACAGAGCAAAAGTGAGTAAGGAGATCAAATCGGGAATCAAAAACTTCTCAGCATACAAGAGCCCTGGGACCAGATGGCTTCACTGATGAAGCCCATCAAACAAAGAACTAATGCTACTCCATCTCAAAATCTTCCAAAAGAAGTGAAGGAGGACCGCTCTCACGCTCACGTTCTGAGCCTAGCGTTGCCCCGATACCAAAGCCAGGGAAGGACACGAAGTAAACTGCAGGTCAGTGTCTCTGGCGAACGCAGATGCGAAAATTCTCGACAAAGTATTAGCAAACCAAATTTAATAGCTCATTAAAAGGATCGTACACCACGATCAAGTGGGATTCGTCCCTAGAATGGTTCAATATGAGCAAATCAATAAATGTTAACACATCGTGTCAACAAACGGAAGATAAATACCGTAAGAACTTCGCAACAGATGCAGGAAGAGCACTGACAAAATTCAACACCCATTCATGTCATAAACTCAACACCTCGAGCATGGGCAGAACATACTCAACATAACAAAAGCCGCATCTGACAAACTCCCAGCTCACATACTCAACGGTGAAAGGTCAGAAGCTTTTTCTCTAAGAACAGGATCAAGACAAGGGCGCCCACTCTCACTACTCCTATTCAACAGAGTATTTGAAGTCCCAGCCCGAGCAACCAGGCAAGGAAAGGAAATTAAAGGCGTCCACGTTGGAAAGGGGGCAGCAAAACTGAAAACTCTCAAGACGCCACCAAAAATACTATCAGAACCAACAGATGAACGCAGTAAAGTCGCAGGACACAACATCAACACACAGGAACCAACTGGGTTTCTATCGACTAACAACAAACTCTCTGAAAAAGAAATAAGGAAAGCAGTGCAAGTCACAACAGCATCAACAACAACAAAATACTTAGGAATCAATTTAACCAAGAAAGTAAAATGTACACTAAAAACTGTAAGACGCTGATGACTGACGAAAACACAAAGGAGCCTCATACCGTGTGCATCAATCCCTGTCTCCATCTTCTCTCAGAAAGGGGAGAGGATGCAGGGCACGGTTCCCAGGCACCCACTGGCCCGGGGTGGCCTGGTTAACGTCTATGAATCCCCTACTCCCACTTTATGGAGCCTTCCTAATTCGGCACCTCGTTATGTCATTTTATGGTGCTTTATAACTGTTTTACGTGCATTTATTAACCTCCTCCCAGCCCCTGAGCTCTTTGAAGCCAGGGTTACTAGGGCAAACCTTTTGTAATTCACTTTCATTTTTATTCTTTATATTTGTATAACGGTAACCATACACTTATTTTATAGTTTTGTTAATTAACATTACTCTCGATTTTTTTACTAGTTTGAAAAGCTTCTTTATATTCTATTGCACTTGGCAAAGGAACTACTTTAGAAACCTAATGACCGCCTTTCCGGGAAGGCAAAGAGCGATGCTCGCAGGGGGAGAGCCGGTGAAAGGGTTATGGGACAGTGAGGCCAGGTCTAGGCAAACGGCCTTGTTTCCCCTCCCCAGGGTCAGTTTTGCAACTTTCTCTCTAATGCCCTTAAAACACCAACCTCCCTACCCTGGTTTCACCCTGGCTTCCTGTCTCTGAAAGGCCATAGTTCTAAATATCCGATTTCCCTAGCTCTACAAGTCAGCAGTTGGTAAAGAAAAAAATCCAAAATGACATTCTGCACACTGACATGGGACTAAATCGCAGCCCCGACTCCAACTCTCTGTGAGCATGTGCATTTTAAAGTGGGTCCCTTTTTAATTCAAAGGCATCTGTCATTTGCTACTTTCCTGCCAGGTGACAAGGTGAAGAAGATTTGGGGTGGCAGCAGGTGGCGAGGATGAAGTGCTAGAAGAGAGGGCAGAAAACTTTCCTCTTCCTGATTTAAGGATCTTCCATGGGTGATTCATCTCTATGATGCTATCGATATACTCACCATTCCATCAGTGACTACATTTGCAGTGTTAAGAAATTACTTTGGGAAAAACAAGGCCATCGGATGGCATGGCAAGCCACCGACACGATTCTTCCGCCGCGCTCCCCACAAGGTCTTGCTGTGCCACCTGGCCACGTACAGAGGACTCAGTAAATGTCTGTCTAGACGCTAGTTGACTAAAATGCTGCCACTTTCAGTCGCTACCTCATACGGCAATCAGTCTCACTCGAGGCTTTCTCTTGGCGGTTCCCACTTGCATGAACATAAGGCAGGGCTTAGGCCTCTCTCTCAGACTACCTGCACGACGCTGTTGCCACCAGCAGCCACGGTGGCCCTTCTCCACACCCTCCTCCTGGTGGAGGCCTCGCCAAGCAGCTGGGCCAGTTTGCGCTCCATCTCCGCCTGAAACACTTCATTCTGCAGCTGCTTCTCAACGACTCCCAGGAGGACTGCATTTAAAATGAAGCACAGGCCCCCAAATGAGTTAGCGGTGGAAGGGGCGGGGGGAAGGCCACGTGCATAAGAGAAATTAACGTAGGGTTACTATAAAACGCGGATCCCTGGAGAGGAGACATTAAAAGGGTTTGGAAAAGTGAGGGAGGATGCAGGAAGTGCTGCTCATCTTATCCACAGTTCCGAGCTCCACATGTCTCAAGGACGGGGGCGGGCGGGGACCCCGGGAGCAAGGCACAGCAGGAGCTCTGGGGCTAGGGAGGCCTGCACACGCCTGGACAGTCTGTCTGTACTTATTTCAAAGCTTCTGGGAATGGCTTAAGTTCCTATCTTATCTTGACTCAGAAACTGACTCGAGATAAGGTGTCCCTCTTCGGACACCTGCTGTAAATAAGATTATCTAAGCAGACAACTGGCATGTCAACCAGAATGGGTTCAAACCTCCTCTGAGACAGGACCACTGGCAAGTCACTTAACCGCTATGAAAATGGTGTGAGAAATGAGGCCACTGTACCATGGGGGGATGGCGGCTTTCCATGGCATGTTATGTGTGGGGCAAAGAGGACCGGCAGGGTATGGAAACCCAGAAATGGTGACGGTCACCACTTTATGTGCTCCCTGCACCCCCAGCCACTTACTCGCTGTGCTGCTCACCCACTGGACACCCAGTGGTCATGTTACTACCTCCTACGCTTTGGTGTGCCACCGGTTAGAAGGTCTTATTCTGCAATGCCATAGCTGTAAATATCTGACCCAGGCCTGCGAGACTTTTAAAAAAAGCTTCTTATCGACTCATCGAGTTACCTTATTTATCTTTATAAAACCAAACAAATAAGACTTTTAGAGAAAAATGAAAGATCTGCACTTCACAACCCCGTCTGGTTGCCCGCCGGAAGACTGCCAGCCCCGTTAGGCTGCTCTGCACTGGATGTATGAATTTTAGAAAAAGCCAACCAATCCTTTGTGTGTCATAACTCAGTGGGACACATTCCCAGAGCTAAATCTGAATCCCTTTCTCATTCATGCTTTGCCAGGAAGTGAAGGTACATTTCGCCCTGAATTTAGGACCTGGAGACGGAAAAGTCAGCATATCGTCCTTCACACACCCACACAGACTCCTTAGCCTTACAGGTCACGAAATCTGACTGAAGTTAAACATACCTGTTCTTACCCAAGACGATTTCAACAACTGAGACAAGTTGAGCTGCGGGTACTGGAAAGCTATGAAGGAAGGGGTTAGGGGAGGAGATAACGCTGTGAGAAACACATTTGCAACAGTCAGAAAGGTAAGTCACAACGCACGGCCTTTCCTGCCTAGGTAGCCCTACGTATGGAAGACGAGATGGTCAGATCGGTGTGAGGGCCAGACGGTACACAGTGTCTGCGTACGTCCATCTCAAGGAGAAAGAGGACCAAAAGGAATACAGGGCTTGCTCACATGACGCTGTGGGACGCCGCTTCGGAGAGAGGCCCCCCACACATTCCCCGTGAAATGCCATTGTGCCCAGAGCACTGAGCTTTCACGTCATGTTCTTCAGAGCCCTAGGATTCCCGACAGTGACTCAGGGTCACTACCCCCATGACCTGGCTCGCCTGGGACAGCCCCGGGGTACACCTGCTGTACAGCATGCTTATTTTACCCACGCCTGCACTGTCCGTGACTGGAAGTTGCTCGATGTAAAGAGCAATTTTACCCCTGTCACCGCTGCATTGTACAAGGCATGCTTTTTCATTTCACCAACAACACACTAAAATATATCAAGAATCGTTAGACCATGTGGCTGTTCCACCTTGGGGGAAAAGTTTTTTTTTATTTTATTTTTATTTTTATTTTTTTGCCTGTCTTCAACTTTGGAATCTTTTTTTTTTTTTGAAGTAAATGTTTCTGCCACACCCAATCCTACTCCATTTGCACTGTGAATCTAACTGCGTCCGCCAGAAAGAAAGGTTTTATTTCCATTTATTATTCTTTTTTAAGTGTACACGTAAAAGTCACTCTTTCTGGTGTACAGTTCTGTGAGTTTTGACGACTGCATAGAGTTGTGTAACTACCACCACCATAAAGATCTAGAACAATCTCATGGTCTCCTCCCCTCCCAAAACAGCCTCCTGCTGCCCTTTTGTAGTCCAGCTTTCCTCCCCACCTTCGCCCCGGCTACCACAAATCTGTTCTCCGTTCTTCTACTTTTACCTTTTCCAGAACTGGTAAAATCTTTCAGAGCACCCGCTTCCTCAGAAAAGAGGTGAAATCGAGGTCCAGAGGGTGAGGCGGTAAGGGCTGGAGACCCATTCTGGCATGAATCCGAAAAGCTCTGATTTTATTAAATTTGCTTTCTGGATTTCAGCCCAATATTTCACGTACGTCCCCAGCACTTCGCAGGGGAGCGGTACTCACGTTCAGCCATCTGGAGCACCGGGTACCCCAAGTAGAAGCTGAACTCCACCACACTCAAGTTCCTGAGCAGCTCGCTCACTTGTGTTCCGTTCCAGAAGCCCTGGGCGCCTTTCACCGCGAAGACGATGTTTACGGGGCCCCGTCGGGGGGCCATCCTCGAAGGGCCCACAGTGACATTCAGGATCTGAAAGGAAGAGGTCAGAACTGGCTTCTAAAACCAAAACCTTTCCACCGAAAACCTGACTGATTTCTCTCTCGAGTCTTATTTTTTATTTTTTAAAGCAAGTGACATGTTTAAAGGAAGAGTAACTGGCATCGCGACCTGGTTCCCTGTTGCAATACTTTAAATTCTCAGGTGATTGAAAATGTTTTTTATGTCAAGTGATGAACTGAGTGCACGTGTCTACATGTATCGCCTCCCTACCTCCCACCTCGAATCCTAGTGAAATAACAAGGAGCCGAAAAAGAGGAGGAATCAATCCATGACAGTACTGAGAATGGAAAGTAAGGAGATTCTGTCGAATTTCTGGAAAATGGAGAAAGGATGGAACCATATTGGTGTAAAGCAGAAGTGAGGGAACCAAGACTCATGGCACGGGCTCTAGAGGAGCTGAGAAGCTTCTCCCAAGCAGCCTGGGAGGCTCCAAGTTAGAGACCCACAGGAAATAAGACCAAGAGTCGGCAGCTGTGATTAATTAAAGCCTATGTGCCAAAGAGCTGAGTCAATTGCCTCCCTCCTTTTCCCCTCTGTCTGCCACACCCAGGCCAACACAGAGGTGCTAGCAGCAGCCACATCTCCACCCAGAACAGCCCGGAAGCGCTGGCCCCTAAGGAAAACAGCTCCCTACCTGAGAGACCCACCGCAGGTTTGGGCCCTGAGCAAGGGCGTGGGTGGAGACTGCCCACAGAGAGAAGGAAACGAAAGAAAAAGCAGCTCGGCCAAGAAAAAATAGCACTAATGTGCTCCATCCCAGGGTACAACCTCTTCATCCTGCCAGTCTCAACCACACACTGCCCCAAGAGAGAAACTCGCCATGGACATATATTCTGCCCGGTACCCAGTGCTGCTGAATCTCCCTTTAGGACACGGTGTTGACATAGACACAGACTACACAGCTGAAGGGTAAAGGTGAAGCTGCCAGAATTAACCACCTGCTTCTTCACTCCAGCCAACCAACGATTTCCAAACATTTACAGAAAAGCAACAGCACAAAAGCAAAGAACCAAGAGCGACACAGAACAATGGCTGCAGAGAAAATAGGGATAACTGAGGAAACGGAAGACAACTTTTAAAAAAACTCTATTGTCCTCGAAGACTTTCAAGGTGATATCATGTCCTCACACAAGATGATCTTGCATCACTGCAGGAAAGGCTGCAATAAAAAAAAAAAGGAGCAAAGAGCAATGAAAAAAATGATGGCTTCATGAAAATTCAATAGAAGGACTGAATAATATAATAAACACAGCTGAAGACTAAATTAATGACTTAGAGGGCAAAGTTTAGAAAATCTATAAAAACAGGAAATTAAAACGAGATGAAAAATATAAGAAAAAAAAACAGAAATATGAAAAATGAATCCAACAGCACCCAAATCTAATATAAATTCCAGAAAGAGAAGACAAAGAATATGGTGGAAAAAAATACCAAAGGGGGAAAAAAAAAACAGCAGCAGGGTCCATACGATGCATACAAAGCATGTTCTTTGATTAGTAGCTATATTCTGTTTTTTTAGAGAGAAGCACTGCCTTTCCTGGCATTGCATAATATGAGTGCTAGTATCTTTTGTCACTGTCCCCACTGGATAAACTATAAGTTGATAACGTTCCTTTTTAGAAGAAATTTTCTCGTCTACGGCCATGCCACCCCCAACACACCCGATCTCGTCTGATCTCAGAAGTTAAGCAGGGTCCGGCCTCGTTAGTACTTGGATGGGAGACCACCTAGGCGCACCAGGTGCTGTAGGCTTTAAAAACAAAGAAACAAACAAATAAAATAGAAGGAATTTTCTGCAATTCTCATTTCTCCTCAGCTCACCATATCTGAGCTACATACATGACGATTCCACGAAAAGAGATCAGCCCCAACCCACACAAACTGACTCTCCACTGGGGGGAATTAGGAAGAGTCAAGTGCACCACAGCGGAACGTGACCAAACGAAGGCTAAAGCCTCTCGTTCTGCACTGGGCGCTTCTCACCTGCACCGTGAGGTTATACGTGCCCTGGTGGTGTTTCCTCACTTCCGAGAGAGCTGTCATCAGGCCTTTCTCAATGCGCTGGGTGAAGTTGCAGAAGCCAGTGTCCACGCTCTGAGGCACAAACTGAAGGACTGAAAGACAACAATCAGTCCCATGAATGAGGCATCTCTTTAGTATCAAGGAAGGAGGAGAGGGAGAAAGAGGATCCAAATCAACTAACCCATCCACAGCCCAGGATTAAGTTCTATGGTGTATTATATAGACGTGTATATCACGAAAATGGAGAAAGCCACCTCCGAACCCAGTGAAAACATGCAATGGAGAGGCGACGTCATCATTTATAAATGGGAAACATACCTAAGATAACAATCTGAGCATAAGCAGCTGCAACTGACTGAAATATTTCAAATATATATAAATTCACTAGAGACGAATTAGGAAGTATTTATGGGTGAAAACACGCGATATCTTGCATTGCTCTGAAACGCTCTAGCTTCCTCAAAAAAAAAATGTGCACGGGGTAGATAAAACAAAGTTGGGGAAATGTTGATAATTTTTTAAGCTTAGTGATGGGCATAAATTAGTTAATATGTTATTCTCTCTACTTTGTATACGTTTGAAGGTATCCAGAATGAAAAGTATAATATTAAGGAATTACTGTGACTTTTAGGGGATGCGATATTGATAGACGTATATGTGCATATGCATACAATGTATACGTGTGTATGTATGCATGTACATGTATACGTGTGTATGTATGCATGTTGTATGTATAAGCGTGCATACCAGTTTACGACTATATGTATGAATATATCTGTATACATGTAGGTGTGTATATGCACATATGTATACGTATGTTTAATAATCTATCTCTTAGAGACACAGGCTGAAGTATTTTTAAATGAAATGAGATGATGCCATATCAAAATAATAACATGAACGGAATGATATAGATGGGGGTGTGGCTATAACAAGGCTGACTAGAAGTTAAACACTGTTGAAACCGTACCATGGGTACATGGGGGCTCATTAAACTATTCTGTGTATTTCTGTGTATGTTGGGAATTTTCCATGAAGTTTTTTTGAAGATTTAAATAATGAATTTTAAAAAGAATCCTCCCCAAAGTTTTTAAAAAGAAAAAAATAAAGTGAAATTCTATTCGCAAGTCAAAACAGCTACGCTTGGTTTTCTCACCTGTTTGAACTTGGAACCTGGACTCTGGCACCAGGAAGGAAGGTTTCACAGCCAAGATTAGAGGAGTTTGGTCACGGACAAGTTTACTGTTTATAAGTACATTTATGACTGATATCGCCGTGTAAACAAAAGGACCAGACGTCACCAGAAAAGTGAAGTCGGCGAATAGTTCGTAAACCTATAAAAATAAAAAACCATAAGACAATAATTATCAAATCGTCAAATCAGAAAGCCATAATTTGGACGTAGAAGTCATACTGAGATACATAATAAACAATTTTAAATGAAGGAGCAGGGCTTCACAGATACTCACCTTTTATTTTAGTAATTACTTTTACACATCTGCACAACACTGCACAAAACTAAGAGCAAGGACAGCGAGAAAGAACTGCCAATAATACGAACTGAATAAGGAGTTATGGAAATTCGAGGTGTGTTTGTTTTCACCCGCGTATACACAATTATTCTATTAGTAATGCTGTCCAAAAGAAATGTGGGAGCCACATATGCAATTACAAAGCTTCTAGCCACATTACAAAGCCTAAAAAGAAATAGGTGAAATTAATTTTAAGGACATTTTACTTAACCAGATATATCTGACACGTCATTTCAATAAGTATCCAATACAAAACAATTATCAGTGAGATAGTTTACATTCCTTTTTTCACCAAGTCTCTAAAATCCAGTTTGTATTTTGTGCTTGACAGCCCATCTCAGCTCAGAAGAGCCCAGTCCACATGTGGTGTAGGTCTACAGTGCGGCTTCTGAGCTCGTGGGGGTAGGCGTGTGGGGATAGGGAAGACACCAGTACAGCGTCCACCATAAGCATTTGAAAATCTCGAGCTCCCTGAATGTACAGAAACATGCATACGCCCACACTCTAAAATCTAACTGAAACTCTGTTGCAAGTCTTTTCATGTAAATTGGGAGAAGCAAAATTGTTAGGACCCTCACCCCGAACTCTGGCCTTAGAGCCCCCTTTGTCCCAACTCTGCCAACAAAAACCTGGCCTTGTCTAGGGTCAGGAAGGGCTCTCCTGAAGATGTGGCATCTGAGTGGAGACTCAGAGGATGAGCAGGTGATCACCAGGGGAAAAGGGCAAGTGACGGTTCCACGACCATCACCCTGTGCCTTCCCCCGGGGCGCCTGTGTCACACCGCCTGCCGCAGGGACCTACCCTGAGCTCCACTGCCCGATTGAAATGAATCCTCAGCACCTCCTTGATGGCCGTGATGATGTACTCCTGTACGGCTCTTCTCGCCAGCACTGCGAAGGAAAGCCAGCACCACATGTAGTTAGCGGCATCGTGAATAAAGCAGTCATCACACTTCTGGACCCCAGGGCAGAGCCTGTGCTGTGCCAAAGTGACTTAGCGGCTCCAAAAACCATCTTCCAAAATAGAACGGGACAGAGCAACAGTGGTGGATCTTGAACTTGCCAAACCACCACGAGCAGCATTAGCTCAATGTGCTAAAACCCTCGACTCTGTGTCCTGGCAGGTAAGACCAAGAATCAGGGGCTGTGGCCTCACTCCGTACTTGGCTACGTGTGGTCAGTCAGTGCCTTCCCAAGGGCCAGCCACGAGTCTCCGGAGAGTACTCTTACTTTTCGTGTAGAAAGCCATAAAAAGAGTTGTTTCAGACAAGGAATCACCCCAATCCTCTCTCCCTGATATAGAATTACTAAAAATAAGCAAAACCCAAGGTCAAGTCTCAATGAAGATTTGAACTTCTGGGTCAAACTTATCCCTGAGAACAAAGGTGGGGCTCATCTCCCCTTAAAAATACTGATTAACAGGATGGATATTTAGGCACAATTCTGCCCACCTATGAAAACCGCTGCCATGTACGTACATGCATAATGGGTGAATTCTACCCCCGAAATGCTATGAAAAAATACATGGACTCCTAACAAAAGACACCACATTCAGTAAATGTGTGTCACATGTGAAAGCTAATCCATGCTACCAATATCTGGTAATCTTAGAGACACTTCTAAAATAGTTTCCAATCTCGAGAAAAATCCTAGAAGGCACATTGTTACTCTAAGTATCGTAAACGGCATCGGACCCCAGAGATAAAGACGCTTTCAACAGTTCTCCTAATAAGCTTCTTGTAACTCACCACTCTGTAGCTAGCGAGGAACAATCTTGCAAGAAGCACCACCCCTGTGAGCACTCTTCTGTCCCTCCCCTGGACTACCATAATCCTGCAGATGGATGAAGGGTCACCACTCTGTCCCAGCCTCCTGTCCTCCTCCCATTACCCAGTCTAATTGCCAGTCAAGCTGAATGTCCTTGGGGTGTCAAACCTCCCCACCAGTTAGCACCCTCCACCTGCAGGCCCCTTCCCTCCACCTTCAGCTGACAGCCTTTCACTCATCCTTCAACGCAACCTCCAATTCATATCCTTCCAAACCCGTCCCTTATCATCCCAAACGGTCACTCTTAAGGAACAATGCCTCGACCGTTCTCATCACGGCTACCAAGAAAACAGGGCTCAGCATCTGCCCTACTAGGCCCTAAACTTGAGAGACGGAACCATGTCATTCATCTCTAAATTCCTTAGAGCTTCTGAAAGCAACCCCCACACACGCAATTGAAGTGCTCAACAATTACTTGTCACATGAATTAGCAAACGGTGTGACATTAGAGGGAGGGGGCAGTTAGGAGAGCAAAGGCTTCAGCTGCCAACCCCCTGAGAGGTGGCAGCACTGCACGGTGAGGAGAGGACGCGTGGCCCATGTCACTCGGCACAGAAAACGAAGATGAAGTACGTCCTCCTTCTCCTTCCTCTGTCCTCTCCTCCCTTGTCCAGGCCACTCTACTCCTTCTCCACCTCCCCTGCCGCCTTCTTCCCCCTTCTTCCTTTCTATCCTTCATCCTCATCAAAACCAACACACAGAGCCAGGCTGCTCATCTACAGTATGTTGTACGTATCGACAGGTCACAAGCCTTCACGCACACCCTGTCATTTCTCACGAAGAAGGAGTTGGAGAGCCTGGTCATGTGGGCCACAGTCACTGGGCTTGAACAGACGATGGCAAATGTACTCCGGTTTCAAGTGAGTAAAGCAGCCAGGCAGGGCCCAGGGAAGCTGCTGCTTGTTGGCTAGTAACTCAGGCTGCAGACCAGGGCCAAGGTCAAAGGTTATGGCCAAACTCAGAGGACACGTAGTCACCCCATGTTTCTTTGCTCGGGATCCAAGTGACATTTGTGGGAGTACATAACAGCAACGTGCCCCAGCCTTTCAAGAATAAGAATAGTAAATAAGTAAGAAATCTGCAATGCTCGCCCTTACACTTATTCCCAGGTAACTAACTGGGTGAGCTAAACATGAAGGTGTTTATTGTGACCACATCTTCTAAGCATCCACTGGGTTATGCGTTCCAATATCCTAGCGAAAGCGTCTGTTTTTTTTTATTTTTCATTTCTCATTTCTTCTTATTGCTGTGGACTAACTACTACATAATATGCTGTGGGTGTTCCTTATGCGCCAGGCACTGGGTTCAGTATTTTATACGCATTCGTGCACTTAAATCTTTATAATAACCCAATGAAGCAGGTGCCACTGCCATCCTTGTTTCACAGTAGAGGAAACAAAATCTTAGAGAGGATGAATAACTGTCTGGTGAACTAATAGTCGATGGCCAACACAGAGAGGATTACCAACCCAGGACATCTCTGAGTCCAAAGCCACATCCTTTGCCCGTGATGCTATACATCTCATATTTCATAATGCACCTTAGAAAGATCGCCCCTGGACTTCGGGTGGTAAATGCACAACAGAATGTGCTGATGTCAAATTATAATGCACACCTGAAAATTATGTAATTGTGTTAACCAATGTTACCCTGATAAACAATAAAATAAAATAAAAAAAACAATAGATCACCCCAACCAGCAGAGGTGCCCTGAAGCAGGGCCTTACCGGTCGTGATCAAATAGGCATCAGGGACTGTGATGTCACACACATACGGCAGCGTGGTGGAGTCTGGGGCTGGTGTATCGACCATCATTTCAGGGGTGAAGGTGACCACAGGAGGGAGGGATGGTGGGAGAAGAACCGTGCTGCTGTCGTGGGGCTTCTGACTCGAAGGTCTGCCATTCGGGGTGCTGTCCACGGTTTCATCGGGGGCGGCAGTGGTCTCAGGTGTGCTCAGCTCAGGGGAGGTGTTCAAGGGTGAGTCCGTGGGTGGGAAAGATGGGCCCACAAATGTCGGCTCTGTAGGTACAGGTGAGGGGATCGCTTCAGGAACAAATGAGGCAGCTGACGACGGGGCCACAGAGGTGACCAACACCGTGGCGGTAGGAATGACTCTGGAGAAAGAGGATACGACAGACGTGCGGTCGCCCATACCACTGATGTCGTCATCAGAAGGTGCTGGAGTGGAAAAGAGAGACGATTCCGTTAAAATGGGTGATGTGTGAAAAGCAGTGGAAGGCGACGTTAAGTGAGTCCCAGCAGTCGAAATGTCAAGGGGGGGCTCGGAACTGGAGGGCCTCAGTGTGCTGACCGCAGGCTCGTGGGACACGAGTGAAAACTCAAAGTAGGAGGTAGTTTCCGTGAAAGCTGAGGTAAAATGAGCTGCGGCCTCGTCTGGCAGGGAAACTGCTGATGCTCCAGAAAACTTGAGAGAATCAGAGGGGATGCTTGACGGTAGAGACATCTCAGAGTGACGAGGGAGGAAAGTGAACGCATTGGAAAGAAGGTCTGAACTTGGCCAGAGCTGAGAAAATTCGAGGTCTGTGGAATCGGGAACAGAGAGCGGAGGTGGCTGCAGAGTCATGGCCTCGGACAACGTAAGTGTCTCGACCAAGGTAGAAGCAGCCTGAGAAAGGACGGCTGACAGGTGGCCTGAGCCTGGAGACGGAGACACGAGGCCTTCTGAAGAGGAAGGCGCTGCGCTGCCGAACGCCGGCGGCGGGGCCGAGAGAAAGCCGGAGGACGCGGACTCCCAGCCTCCCTCCGTTTCACGCTGGGCAACACTGGCAGGTCCTCGGGCAAGGAAGAGCGAAGAGGCCTCTCGTGAGGGATCCGGACCAGATTTAGCTGACGGAAAAAGAGCCGGGTCTCCGCGAGCGAGCGATGGAGTGCTCTCCTCTGCTGCGACAGAGAAAGACGAGGCCAGGAGAACACCGGCGACGGCTGAGGGGAACACAGCCGTCGCCCTGGATGGCGTGACTTGAGTCTCGACGGCAGAGGAGCCGAAAGGAGCAGCATCGAGTGACACTGGCACGGAGACGAGGCCGTGGGAAGGATGCACCTGAGCGGCCACGTCCGGGGAAAGAGCACTGCCCGTCGACGAGACTCCCACCGGCCGAGAGGAAAGCGGCACGATCGGTCTCGAGGGGAACAGCGTGTTAAATTCTGGAAGCTCCTCCTCGAACTCCGAGAAGTCCACTGCTGAGCTGCTCGGTGGAGGGATGCTCCTTGCTTCCATGGCGGTCACGGAGAGGGCCTCGGCACCATCCCCCGAGCCCACGTCCTTCTCCACGAGGCTCGCCGACGGAACGTGCTGAGGAGACGCCACCGTGCAGGACGCGCACCACAGGTGTGGTCGGGATGCGGGCACTGGGCTCTGGACCTGAGTGTCGTCCGCGTGGCTTGGGACCGCTGAGGTGCCAGGCGGTCCTGACGCTGCAGAGGCGCTGCTGGGAAGGAAGGGGCTGTACGAGACATCAGCCGACGGAGCCGAGAAGGACACGGATGCGAGAGGAGGTGAGAACCAAACAGGATTTGTGCTGCTGCTGAAGACAAGGGCCATCCGTGATTCGACTGCCACAGGGGGTGCTCCTGGGGAGATGGTTTCTTTCAGACTCTGACTCAACGCGGTGGTCACGTCAGGGTACCCGTCTGTACTTGCACCCAGAACACCCTCTGGAGGCGCTGGGACCTCCCCCGGTACGGGGAGGGGCTGAGGCACTGAAGACACTGAGCCAAAGAGGAGGGTTTCTACGCCTCCTGTTCCCGAAGCTACGATCTCCGGCAAAGTCCTGCTTGCTAAGTGCCCGTGAGGGTCAGTGGGATAAAGCACCAAAGTCCCACTGGGAGCTGGGATTATGCCCTCGGAGGTGAGAAGCGCCGACCAGAAAGCACTGAAGTGACTGTGGGACTCAGCACACGTTGTGGGTTGCTGCACTGTGCCCTGCCACGCCGATGTCACCTCTTCTTCACCTTGGGAAGAAATACTGGGTAGTGGCGGGGTCGGGACGGGGTCTAATGTTTCTTTGGGCAGCCCTGGTGGGCTGACTGTGATACACTGTTCCGGAGAAACCACGCGGGAGGCGGCCCACTGCGTTTCTGGCAGAAAGTTATCCATTTCGTCGTCATCTATGACCACCTCGTTGCTGGTCACAGACACGTAATTCGCCGCAAAGATGCTGTGATCCGCTCTACTTTGGGTCAGTGTTCCTAGGTTAAGAAAGGCTGTATCAAAAGTCGTGGCGGGTGGAGGTGGCGTGACATGGAGAGGACTGCTTTGCCGGGACCCCGGAGCAGTTCCTGTTAAGGCCACGTGTGCGGTGCCGTGTCCCATGCTCGCCTTCAGCACCAGCTCCGCGGGGGATGAGGGGAGGCTGTGCTCATCTATCAAGCAAATCAGAGCTGGGTTAGCAGGAAGGCAATGAAAGCCACGTCGCTCACATCTTGTTTCAAACACCTGCTTTCAGTGAATACTCACGATTCATAGTTAGAAGCTAACCAGGTAACTAGAAGCCAGAAATCGCCGGAATCCCTGTCATGGTGATATCTGCCACTATTCATACACCTTTACCTTAGCTGGTGTGTGTGCGTGTGTGTGCACTGGCATTTTCCCCCCTCTGACTTTCTAACGACACCACAGAATACTGGAACTGGAGGAGGGCTTAGGAGGTTGTCCAACCTGTTCTCTCTCATCCCATGAGAAAGGGGGGTCCAGGGAAGGTAACTAAATCAATTACATCAGCACCTGGACAGAGAAGTGGCTGGAACCTGAACATAACCCCGCCTTGACTCCCGAGCCCGTGTTCTTTCTCTCCCATAAGAACTGGTTTTTGAGAGAAACGGGTGCGACAACTCCGGCTGCACCCCTCGCTCCCCAGGTAAGAGAGTTCAAGAGTTTCCTAGTGATGGGACCTTCCACACTGAGGCTTCAGGCTGCCTCCAGGCTCAGCTCTCATCATTCCCTGCTCCACCCTCACACCTTCCCAACGGCACTCTGGCCAAATGAGCTGCCTGCAGTTCTCCGAACCCAAATTCTCTGGCTCAATGACTTTGCACGTTGTTGTCCCTCGGCCTGCAATGCCCTTTCCTGGCTCTCCACCTGGATGACAGCCCCTGGTCCTGCAGATACGGCACAGGTACCAGCTCCCTCCTCAACACTCTGAGGTTGGGTTAGTGCATCTCCCGCGGTCTCTACTGTCAGATCCCTTACTGCGCTCCACAGGAATCAACCGTCTGCTCATTACACTGAGAGCTGCATGAAGACAGGGACTAATGATCTGCTTCTCTTACAAAAGGAGCTCAATAAACATGTGTTAAATCAATGAATGAGTGGTGTCTGAGGACCAAGTTCTGACATGTGCTGAAAGCATCCTGTCACCCTCTCAAACTTTCGTATTCCTTATCCTTGTGACAGTTGTCGTTATTTAAGTAGTTTAGGTGTCTCCACCTGTAATTCAGATACACTGTGTAGAGGCAGAACGTGTGATGGCCCAGGTCCCTTATGAAGGTCCAGGGACAGGGTACCCAGGGTACCATCCACTGCAGTACAGGCTGGGGATGGAGCAACTATCATAACTCGTAGCCACCCCCTCAGCTCCTTGTCCAAGCTATCAGAACACAAGTGTGTGAAATTGTATAGAGATAATCTTGAATTCACTCTATTTTTAAAAAGTAAATGATTTCTATTCCATTCCTGGCAATATGGCCAACTAGAGATCTCAAAAAGCCTTCCAACTTAATTATGCTTAATAAATGTTCAAAAACATCCTTTCGCAGGATTGGATGAGCCCACGAGACAACTGGGTACTTGTGCTAAGTACAGGAGCAAAGCAGGACTAGGGAAGTCATCGAGGACTGAAGTCACCGGATAACCTAGAGGGACGCTGGACCAGGTAGTCTAATGCTTAGGGCCCCGGGGAGTGAGGAACAAGTGTTGGGTCTCGACAGGTAAAGAACTCAACTGAAGAACCTTCTACAAAAAGTGGAGACCCGTGAAGTATCACATCTCAGGGAAGGACTGAATTAGGAAGAAAAGTATCTACCCCTCAGAAGATGGCAAGAAAAAGTGTCTGTCTCGACTTTGAGTCTGTGCAGATATTTTACAAAAAATTCCCCCAAGACTGGAACCTATACTGCTCATACGGCGCTGTGAACTAGCACTGTAACGTAAAGGAGACCCAATCTCCAACGCCTGTCAGAGGCCAACACAAACCATCTCCAGGTGCACATGCTCTCAGAGCAGGCATCAACGTATCCCCGTAGCTGGACTTCCAACAAATATGAGTATAAAATTAAAAATTACAAAACATGTAGGGAGATGAGGTACGGTGAAGAAAAGTCAAGAGAACCCCCCACCAAAAATATAAATAATAACCTACGCATACAGTGTCAGCTCTGTAAAGACTCCAGGAATTAGAATTACGGGATACACTTTGAAGGGCCATTTAATTCATTTAAAAGAATAAGGAAGAGACGGAAAACGTGAGGAAGGAGTGAGAGGCTATGAAAGTACCAGGAAGGTTTGAAAGAGAATGAAAAGAACATCTAGAAATGAAAAGTATAACAATTAACATGTTAAAACTCAATATACGATATATAATAAACACTAAGCAGAGATTTAGTAACCTGAAGGATAAAACTGAAAGTTACTAAGAATGGAGCACAGAGAAATAAAAGAATGAGAGATATAAATAAGAGACGTTAAAAGATATGAAAGCCAGAATAAGACAGTCCAACAGACATCTGATAACAGTGATAGAGGGGGCACTAAGAACTGTCCAGAATTAACGAGAGACAGGAATCCTTCTATTCAAGACCGAGAAATCCCAAGCAGTGCCGAGAGGAAATAGCTGACATCACCAGCGATATAAAAATATTCTCAGATAAGCAAAGTGCCGTTATGCCGACAGAAGACCCACGGTAGAGAAGGCTCTTTACACAGGGATGTACAGTCATCCCCAACACCACCAACAGGTTCTGTGACTTGAAGCGGGGTGATGCATGTTATGATGAAACCAATTTTACTGTAGGCGAGTTGATATACACGAGAGTTAGGTTCCCACAGCATCGCATCAGTGTCACAGTGAAATGACATTGAACGAAACAATGTTATCTGAGGACCTGTTGCATACTTTAAGAGGCAGGGTCATTAGCCCAGAAGGAAGAGCTGAGAAGAAGGAATAGAGAATGAATAAATGATAAAGGTACGGCCAAATCGAAACACGTTCTGACGGTATAAAATGAGCAACAGTAACACTATGGGACTTGTGAGGTGACAAAAGACACGATGTAGAATTAAAACAGCTCAGTACGATCCCCCGGAAGCTGAAAGAGGCCATCATCCAGAGGTATCCGCACCTCACTAGCAGACATGAAAATCAAGACGTAATACAAAATTCCGTAAATAGATTTTGTGTGTATTAAAATTTGTGAATGATTTTAAGTCACGCATTTCCATAGATAAAATATTTCTAGCTGGTTCCACGAACATCGGAAAGTCACAAACTTACAGCAGACAAAAGCTGCTTAAAGAATCGTATTCCTTGGGATGTCGCATGACTTCTAAAAATGAATAAACAATCATACAAAGCCATTTCTTAGAGACTTCACGTGGCTTCGCAGCCACGTTATTCAACGTTGTCTCCTACACAGCCCGGCGCTAGGATCTGTCCTTGTGCTTCCTGTTTACCTGTCACTTTCCAGGCACGGGGAAGACAAAACTCGGAACTCATCGCGACCAAGGTACAGTAACAGCTGTCCTTTTCTACAGTAAAGGTTAAAAACGTAGACGTTTAAGGAGTAATGAAATCAACATCCTGTCCAGCCAGATACGTAGCAGATGGATGTGAAAGTTTTCCTAACAATAAACCATTTGACGTGGCTGTCTTAAAACTCTGCTATCAGTTAATGTATTTTGAAATAGGAGCTCAGAACAGGGAGCAAGATCCCTTTTAAAATGAAGCAGAAACATATTTGTGAGTGCCCAGGAAGGCTGCGGGAGATAAAATAACCAAGAAAAGCAACATTCTGTGGCTAATTTATGAACCCGAGAATCTGATGCAAATTAGAGGTCAAAACTCTGCCTTCAAAGGAACGGGAACAGGGAAGGCAAACTGGTCAAAAGGATGAAAAACTCTCCTGATTAGTAAACAGGGGAGTGAAAAGCTTCCGGTTAAGAAGTGTCCGGGGTGCCATGCTGTGATGCCTTTTTCCTTTCTTTTGGCCAAGCCCAGGGAGAGAGAAACCAGCTCTGCCTTAAGAGACAGCCGCTGACATGCCCTGGGGAATGACTTCTGGAGTTAACTCAGGAAGAGGTTAGAAAACCCAGGTGAGTTCCTCCCGGCAGAAAAGGCTTCAGGGACGCTTAATTTCAAGCCCCGGAGATCAATTTCCAAGCTCTGAAGCGTCAGTTCATCCGAGGTTCTCTCTGTGATGACACGGCGAAAGGAAGGAGACCGGGGCTCCCCTGACTTTAGGGGCACACAGATGACGCGGGGCACCCCGTTCAGACGCGGGTGCTGTCCAGCAGGCCTGCTCCCTCCCACGTGGGGCCAGGAAAGAGCTGAGGCACTTTCTCCCGTGTAGACCACAAGACACATGCTTGTCAGGTGCCTGCCTTGACCCTGTCCTCAGCTAGGTCCTTGCCATGCTGACGCACAGCGATTAAAAATTCACAAGGCAGATTCACGGAACGCACAACACCGAGAACCCCACGGAGAACTACAGACTTTGGGTGACAATGCTGTGTCCGTGTAGGTTCATGGATCGTAACAGATGTTGACAGTGAAGGAGGCGAAGCCTATGTGGGGGGAAGGGGCATGCAGGAAGTCTCTGTGCCTTCCCCTCAATTTTGATGTGAACCTAAAACTGCTCTTAAAAAAAAAAAAAAGCCTTTAAAAAGCATATTCAAAAGCTTTTAAGGAACTTTTTAAAAATTCAAAAGGGAGAGAGATGCCTAACTACCTCTAAGAACTTGTTGGTCTAACACACGCAAGATAATCCGGTGTTTTATTTAACTTTGTTTTCTTAAGTCATATTTCTCCATCTGGAAAATACAACTTTAAACATAAATATAAATGCATGATGTAAATATAAATATATTATACACATATAAAAGCCAATCGTGGAATCGAAGACTTCTCAGGCTGAATGGATCCTTTAAAGCTGTGGCCAATGCCCTCACATTGCACATGAGGCCCTAAGAGTTTAAGCTGACTTGCTTAAAATAGCACCTGGGGCAGAGCCAGGCTAGAGAGGCAGATCCACAAGTTCTCAGGGGCTGGATGCTCTTCAGGCCACACCACGTGGTCAAATTAGTGCTTTTCATTACAACGGCTAAGTGAAGAGATTACACTGAGAAACACATTACCCCGGAGCCGAAAGCACATGCTGACTTCAGTGTCGAAACCGACGGAAAGGCCTGCATTTTGAGCTGTGAGGCCCCCTCGTCCTCCTGGGGACAGCTCACAGCTGCAGGCATGGACCCTGGGGGCGGGGGGAATCCTCTGAGGGCTGGCCTAGGAACCCCGAGGGACAGCAGAGTCAAAACTCTCTGAAGAGCTCTAATCCACACAGAACCCTTATTTTTGCTTCTTGGCTAAATCATGGAGTTTTTGAAACGTGATGAGTCATCTCAACTCTCTGGGGAGAGTGAGTCTCCTCCCAAACAAGAGGCCTTAGAATTTCTACGAGTCACACAGCAGAGGGACAGTGGTCAGATAATTAAGCCACTGCCCAACTTGACAAATCCGTAGCAACTTTTATGCTTCTGGTTCTCAAGTTGTCCTACGAGAGGATTTTAGGGCCGTTATTAAAACCATCCTTCCCCGTTTCATTTTTCTCCCTGGTTTAGAAATCTGTTTTTTCCCTTTCTGTCTCCAACCCCACTGTACACTAATACCTTCTGCAGGAGATTCATGTGTCTGTTCAAGTTTGAGAAGCACGAGCCTGAGATTTTTTTTTTTTTAATTGAAATCTACACGGAGATATCAAGTTTGCAAGCAGATATCTGAGCCTGGAGATAAACCTGCAAAAGTAAGAGGAGGAGGTCTGAGAAGCAGGGGAAACCCAGGAACGGGAGATGACAAGAAAACAGGAAAGGTGTTTAGGACTCAGAGAGGGGTCACCTGTCTGGAATGACCTTGAGTGGTTAAGAAAAGGAAGACTGAGAAATATCTCCTAGATGTGACAGCAAGTCTCTTTGGCCTAGGGGTGGCAAAAGCCAGGTTGCCATGAGTTGAAGAGTGAATGACAGGTGAAGGAATGGGAAGTATGTGCAGACGACTTTTTTGACAGGTTTAGCTGTTTAAGGCAGAGAGGGATAAGACGGCACCTGGAGGAGTCCAGAGAAGGTTGTTTGGTCCTCAGATAATGGCTAAGGATCGCGGAGGAGCCTGTTAAGGATGCAGGCTTCTGAAAATGCAAAATGTCGATCTAATCAAGAGAAAGCATCAGACAAACCTCGAAACACTCTCTAAACACCCTGACTCTTTAAAGATCTCAGGGTCATGAAAGACAAAGAAAGACCGAGGAACCGTCACAGACTAGGAAGACGAAGGAGATATGCCAATCGAATGCCATGTGGGATTGTGGATCGGATCCCAGAACAGAAAAAAGCGGGAAGATTGATGAAATCCTGTAATCTATAGTCTGGTTCACAGAAGTGTCCTAGGTTATTTCGGACTTTTAACAACTCTACCGATTATACAAGATGTGCACATTAGAAGCAGCTGAGTAAAAGGTACATGGAGACGGTTAATTTTGCAGCTTTGCTATGTGTCTAAAATTCTTTCAAAATAAAAACTGAAATGACTCAGGCTCTCATCCAGTCAGCTGGGCATGGGGCTCAGGAATCGGTGTGCTTGCACCGGCTGCTCTTCTTCTCGCCTCGGAATCTAAGTTTTGAACCAACTCCGTGGATAATTCTAATCCTAGTCCAAGGACCTTTCTTTGAAAAGTGCTGGATGACAGCAATGCTGATGGGACAATCCAGAAGGAAGAGTGGAAGATGCAAAGGAGAAGCGACGAGTCCGGGTGGCTAAGGAGGAAAAGGGAATGAAATCCAGAGGACAACTGGCCTGTGACCTTTGGCTGGAAGGAGAGACTGACAGGGTGAGGGCGGACCGGTCGGCTGGACAGATTTGCTGGTAGGAAGGGAATTCTGCTCGGGTGGGGATGGGACAGAGTGTACCAGGACAGTGGGGCATGGGTGACATACACAAGAAGGGACAGGGGAAGAAGGCTGCCTACCGACATGAAACCAGACGGCCAGGCTCTACCACGGGAGCTCGTCTGAAACCCGAAAGCAGGTTTCACACGCCTCATGTGAGGAAGAACTACGGTGCCCAAATCGGCATTTTAGGCTGCAGCTGGATACTGTGACTCACCCCCAAAACCAGCTCGGGGCGAATGGTAAGTTACTGACGGCGCATCCCCAATATTTTAAGATCTCGACATGATGTGAAAACTTCTTTCAGAAACCTTCCTTCGACTTCCTCTGCTTCTCGAATTTCAAGAGGCCACAGACAACATAAAAACGCCACCCTTCATGTCTGGCGTGGACCGCATCGTCCCCCACTCCCCCATCCCGACCCCGTATGCTGGAGGTCTCACCCCTCCCCCAGCATCACTGTATTTGGGGACAGGGCCTTTACAGAAGTCGTTAAGGTCAGAGGTCATGAGAGTAAGTCCTGACCCCACAGAACCGGAATCCTCATGAGAAGGGACAGACACCAGAGCTCGCTCGGCCACCACACACTCCCATGCAGAGAGGCCAGGGGAGAACGCAGTGACAAGGCATCATCCGGAAGCAGAGGACAGCGGCCTCGCCACAGCCCAGCCCTGCTGCCACCCTGATCCTGGCCTTCAGCCTCCAGAGCTGTGAGACGATGGATTTCTGTCGTCCGCGCCACGCCGTTGGTGGTGCTTCGTTACAGCAGCCCGAGTGACTAAGACCCCTTTCCGTCCTGACTCAAGCAGGAGGCACTGCGACAACGCAGGGAGCCTGCAGGCCTCTCACCTGGTCGGCCACGAGTTAATCACCTGCCAGCCTCGAGTAACTCACTTCACACTCCCAGGTCGCAGTTCCCCCTTCTGCTAACATGTTACAGGATCCCTGAAAATCACTATCACAAAAACGGTGCTAAACTGTTGATTTTCTACGTCTAGGCAAGAAGTCCTCTGGGCCGCCTCCGCTGGGAGTGTCCACCAACGACACCTCGCGGGACCTGCCGACGGCACAGCTGCCAATGGACCCCCCACTCCTCTGTCCCGTGACGGCACTCCCCTCCCTCAAAGTTCAAAGTCCAGCTGAGCGTGTCCCCCTGGCCAGGCCTAGGTCACATGTCACATTGCCTGGTCAGCCCTGCAGCCCTCTGATCCGCACACAAGGAAAAGATTCCCAAAGAAAGGGTTGTCCCCCCTAATTACAAATGGCCGCTACATCGGAAGTGGGGGGCCCCAGTTTTAGCTAATAAAAAGCACAGCTCCTCGGCACTGGTAGAATAAATCCCAGAGAGGGAGCGACAACAGGGCCAAAAGCTCCAGAACATTCCACCACCCAGAACAGGTTGGATCCTATTCTATCTCAAACCTGCTCAGTTCCCCTGGAGAAATCCCTTATAATTAGTCGCACCTTCCACTTCCGCCTCCAGAGATGGGGACAGAGATAACAATTAGCAACTTCGCTGAAACATGCAGAGAATAAGTAATTTTGGAAAACAACTTGCAATCAAACAAAGCTAAAACAATGGTACCACGAAGCTTTCTAAAAATTCGCACATTATAGGTAAAACATCGATACAGGCTTCATGTGGGAATCAAGGGGCTCCCCGTTGCTTTGTACGATTTTCTCGTTTGAGGAGATAAGGACAGTAGAACATCAGTTTCATTCAAAACGTGGTATTTATCGGAAGACCTTCTATTTCGCTGTGTTTTATTCCTCCCTAAATAAAATGCAGTCTTCTCTTACCAACCTGGAAAGCAAGCCTGTCAGCACTTCAACCAAAACACAATAAATACTCGATTCACTAAGAACAAAGGAGGAAAAATTCCCAGTCAGCCATCTGTTTCTAAAATAATTTAATTCCAAACAACGAGGAAAAGGACACCGTCGGCTTCGAGACGATCTCCTGTCTCCGATTACGCTCAGGGCTGGAAGGGCACACGACGTCCCGTGACTAAGCATGAGGTGGCACCTTCCCTCTCAAACCCAGAAGCCAGCGGTGTCTACACGGAAGCCCGGAACAAAGTGACCGGGAGACATCGCTGCCTCGCCGGGCGGATCTAACTCCAGCAACACACAGAGCTTAGATCCCGACTTCGGCTCTCACGTAAGCTTTTCCTTTATATCAAGGGAGCACGGGGCTTAGAAGAGAGGGGGGACGACATTCAAGCTGGCGAGTAGCACGGACAAAGGCTCCAAGTCTGGGCCGTGTGGGATGCGTCTGTGGAACACACGGCTGTGGCTCCCACTGATGAGAGGGAGAGGACACTAGCAAAGTCGGCCGAGGAGCATGAGGGTGTCGGTCGACGATGGGGAGCCATGGGATATTTTGAGAAAAGTGGCTTTTTTCTTCTTTTTTATCAGTTTCGCTGCAGAAGAATCAACCTGGTAGAGTGAAGAGAAGCACACAACGGGGACCTTCCTGACTCTTAGGGACGCAGGGGACAGACAGGGCAAGAGAATGAGGAGGCAGGGATGGAAACGGAGTTACGAGAGAGACCGCTCAAAGGGGAAACACAGGGTAAAACTTAGCAGCCGATGGATGGATGGGGCAGCAGAGCAGAAGTCCAGATTCAACTGCCAGCTCTAGACAAGCCCACTTAAATAAATACCTAGCCCTTATAAAAGAAAATACCCTGAGGCTCCCCCACACACCAGTTAATGACTCAGGCTCAGTCGGGTTCTTTCAGCTGACTCTCAAACGCCCTCGTCCCCATCACCACCAAAGCGTGAGCTCAGAACTCGGCCTGGCACGGCCTCCGTGGGGAGGTGGGCTTCGCAGGGTGCTGGTTCGCAGGAGGCAGAGATTCTCTGAGCCCCTGGACACCACCCCTGCTACCGAGCTCGCTCCGAGTTTCGTTCAAGAACCGAGAGAGCCCAGAGCATCCATCAACATTCCTTCAAATGACAAAGAAGAGGTCGCTTCAGTAAGTGGCTCCTGAGTGGCTGTCCTACACCCTGAATGCAGAGAGTGATGGCCCAGCCAGGGCCGAGTGCCTCCAACATGACAATTCTCCACTTCCCACGCACCCTGACCCCTGGGGCAGTAGGGCCCAGGGAAGCTGTGCTGGGAAATGCTGCAACCATCCCTGCCCAACTGTCCTGCGCTGATCAGAAGTGTGCCCCCGGTCACAAAAATCAGGCCGGGCTGTGGTCCCTCCCCACCGGCCGTGACCCACCCTGGACCCTGCAGCTGCCGCTAGCCCCCACAACCCATCAGGAGTTTCCTAACTTGCAGATCTGATCGATCCATTTATGTCCATCTGAAGATTATCGAAAAGAAGGGGTTTAGCACTCCAGTCTTAAGATCCTCCAACGGCGCGTAACAGCCTTCAGAAACCCAAAGTCCTCAGCTGTGACACAAGCCACTGCCTGTCCTGCTGGTGTCTCCACCCCCACAACCGGCCTGTGCTCCGGCCATTCCCCACTCTCTTGCTTTCGAGAAGGCTATTTCCTCCCCTGGGAATGCCTTCCTTCTTTCTCACCCTCGGACTTCCCTTTTCTATCCTCCCAAAAACCCTGTGTGTGTTTTTCTCATAAAACCTGAGTTGTAATTTCTGGCTTTGCTCATCTGCCTCCCCAGTAGACCACGTATGGGCTGCTTGGAGGGAGAGACTATCTCTCATCAGTCTGTCGCCCATGTCGAGCTCAAAGCCTAACACGTTCGTTCGTTCATTCAATCGTTCATTCATGAATCCAACAAATACCTACACGTCATGTAAGCTAAGTGCAGGGTATGCGGTGCCAATCAAGACAGGAAGGTCCCCTGCTCACAGATCTCACAGTGGCGGAGACAGACAATAACCACAAACTGAGAAGATGGTTAAGAAAATGAGCGAGAAGGATGGACAGAGACGGTCAGGAAAGGTGACTCTGAGATGGGGACCACCTGAGCCGAGAGCTGAAGGGTGAGGAGCCAGGAGAGGAGTGGGACCCCGGTCCCGGCAGAGGGGCTCGCGTGTGCCAAGCACGGTGCCGAGTACTGACTGGAAGATGCCTGCAGCAGGAGAGAGTCTGACAGACGTGAAATTAGCTGGTGCACGTGGTGCAGAGGCAGCGAGGGGAGCCTCCTCGGGAAGGCTGGCGTGGAAGGCAGGGGGCCAACCCCAGGTGGGGAGAAATGTGACTCCAGTGCTCAGGAGAGCAATTTGGGCCGAGGAGACAGATTTGGTGATTATCTGCAGGAAAAAATAAAAAATGATAATTGAAGTCAGATGAGCCCATCAAGCGGGGGAGAGAGAGAGGAAAAAGTTCGACTTCCACACCCTGGAGAGCTGCCTTCACTTAGGGGGTGGCAGGAGGACCCAGCATTCTGCAGCCGTCAGAGGGGGCCCCCCGCAGCAATCACACCAAATGAGGTGCTGTTTACATATTCTCCTTCGATAACTCAATTCAGTCAAGCACACAAATTATTCTCATCTTTACTTAATTTATTTCCATTCACTGACGACGCTTCCCAGACCCCCTCTTCTGCCTGCTTATTGGTCTGAAAAGCTTACTGATTAGCAATTACCCACAGCGTTAACTCTCTAAGTATCTATAATTATGACTTCTCTTGGTTTATTTGAGGCCTCCTTGGAACTCGGGGGGAAGTAACAGGAAGTTCATGTAAACACTAATTTGCCAAGAAACTCACCAGACCAAACGTATCAATAACCAAAAGGCAAATTTCCAGAACTGCGGTTCTAACAGTGCGAAGAGTTATGTTTGTGTTCGCCGTGGAAGGTGGTTAAAGGCCGCCCAGAAGCCAGTTTTGGCATTTTCAACCTTTTACTAAGGGATTTTCAAACAGACACAAAAGTCAAATGATTAGAACCCGTCATCCAGCTTCGACACCAACTTTCTGCCACGCTCCCTTCGTTCCTCCAAAACTTTGTTTCTTAACTAAAGCAAGTCCCAGACACCATTCCTTTCACTAATAAGTATTTCAGTCCCTCTGACAAGGCCTTTCAAAAATCATAACCGCAACCACTAACACAGCCAACAAAATTAAAAATTCCTACTAGCATCTAATTATTCATTCCGTACTTAGTTTTCCCTGATGGCCTCACAATATTTCTGCACAACTGCTGTTTTTAGATCAGGAGCACACATTGTCGGGTGATGGGTCTCCTGTCGTCTCTTTTACTCTATGTTTCCCCCACCCTCTTTTTCTCTCTTTTTTAAGCTCTATTTACTTGTGAAAGGGTCCCCACAGACAGCCCATGTTCTTTATTTGGTGGACCACACTCTCGTGTCATTGCACACGTTCTTCTGACCCCCAAGTCTTCTATAAACTGGTCACTAGATCGAGAGGCCTCATTAAATTCAGGATCGACGTTTTTGGCAAGGAAACTTTCTCGGCGGTCCTCAGCACTTCCTGTTACATCACATCGTGAGGTGCCTAATCCCTGGCTGTCTCACTTTAGTGACACTGAAGTGTATCAGGGGCTTTAGGGGGTGACAGCCTGCTCTATCCATTCTGAGACTCCTCATCACCTCCCCTAATGACCAAGCAGTCAAGACGACCCTGGCTTACATCCATTACTTCATTCGGGAGGGTGGGTTTTTTAAGCCCGTGTTGAAGATATTCCTAACACTCAGAGAGATAATTATAGAAAGAATAATAATCATTTGGTATCGGAAACAATAACACAAGTGTGTGTTTGAGAACACTTCTTGAGTCACCTGATTAAGAATTCCATACAAAGATGCTGTTTTCTGCACCGTTCTCCAGAAAGATTACAGATAAATTACTGACTATGTACTGGAGCAAAGCCCTGTATCTACTCCCGTCTCTCGCTCTTTTTCTCTCTGATGTTCAAAGTTCCAAAAAGGGGGAAATCTTGGAAATTACGAAGGAAGGGAGGAGGAAATAGAAGTGTCAGAATATTTCCGAAGCGGTACATTTATTTTAACCCCCTTCCAAAGGAGAGATTGATGAAGTCCTAAAATAACCTTAAAATGTGATGATTAAACAATTTCAATTTCCACTTCTTCCCAAAACCCTTAATGACAGTTTCTAGAAAACGGCAGAACAGGATCTTTTCCTTCCCTATCGTACACTCAGAGAAGTGTTAGTAAACACTATTATCCCCAAGTGGACAGAAGCAAGAATCCTCCCCATCTCCAAAAATAAAGACTAGCTATTACTCTTCGCCGAGTTCTTCAGTGACCCCGAGAAAGCCTCTGTTAACAGCCAGGCCTCCCAGGCCCCCTCGTTTCTCCCCGGGTTAGGGAAACTGCAGCTCACTGAACACCGGCCTGGAACAGAAATGGGGAGGGTCAGGGGCCTCATCCTAGGGTCTGACCTCCAGGGATGATGGTGAGGGAGCCTGAGTTCCTCCAAGGAAATCAGGAAAGGTTAAACAGGTTGCAATGGATGCCACTGAGCTGTACACTCAAAAATTATTAAAATGATAAATTTTGTCATGCATAATTTTGCTGCGGTTAGAAAACAAAACAAAACAGAAAAACAGTGCAATGGTCAACTGAGAGGCTTACAGGCCCGTGTGCCAGGCACTCGATTACCCTTCTCACTTGACTGGTGAAGAAACTGAGGCCCCAAAAGACAAGATACGAAACTTGCCCAAGGCCCACAGTCAGTCGTGAGGTCAGGATTTGAACCCCGGGTCTGTCCACCGCCAAAACCCCTTGCTCTCTCTCCACGCCACCACACTGCCTCTCTGGGGAGGCGGACCTGGAAGTGCACCCAAAAGCTTTCCAGGGGCCTTTCTAGATGATCATTCTTAAAGAGCTGTGTATAAAAATCGTCATAATTACACAGCAAGTGAGAATTCTACATATCAAAAACAGCCCTCCAACTTGAAAGCTATGCTCACTGCATCTCAACCCAGACCTATCAACTCGGGGTATGTTAAACGTTATTTTAGAGAATGATACGGTACAAATCACATCTTGGACACTCAATCCATGGGGGCACGAGGCTGGCTCCGGAGGTCAGCTCTGTCTCAGGACCACACATAGGTGCTGCCACGAGAGGGCCCTGGACTGGTTAAGGATGCCGAGGCCTAAAGAGGGGATCCGTGAGAGGGTTGGGAACTTTTTCAACGTTGGCCTCTCCTAGGCACTGTGCTGCTAACTCATTCACTCCATTACCTGCAAAGGTAAGTTGAAGGTTGGACCTGAAGCAGGAAAACTCAAGCAAGGAATAGAAAGGACCTGCTACCCCCAGCAACCTGGCATGGGCTTCCTAGGGCCCTTGCAGAACAGATGGGCAACAAGTTGCTGTCTGTCCTCAATCACTTAGGAAGCTAAGGCAGCTCAGCTTGCCAGACCCACAAGAAAGCAGCAGAGATATGAAGACAGATCTCCTCCTTTGTGTCAACGACGGTGACAATGGCACCAGTGTGCTTGCTCTGGATGCCTTCTGTGTCTCACTCAGTCCTCACAAAGCCCTGTGGGGAAGCTACAGTCATCACTGTTGTCACAAAGCCCTACAGGGCAGGTACTGGTACTCTGCACCCACCAGAAAGGCAGGCCCCAGAGCTGCAGTGCCCAGCGCCTGGCAAGAGTCAGGACTAGGACCCCGGTCTGGCTGCCTCCAGCACTTGCAGTCTCAGTCACAACGTACAAAATGACCACCTTGCACTAAGCAAACAACACCCGTCTGAATAAATTTTAACTTAAAACAATATTATTGCCAAGCACTACATGAAAAGATGTTCAATGTCATCAATCACTACGGAAACGCAAATCAAAACCACGACGAGATACCAATTCGTACCCACTAGGATGGCTGTAATTAAAAAAAAATTTTTTTTTGAAAAAAAGCAAGTGTTGGGGAGGACACAGAGTAACTGGAACCCACACACGCTGCTGGGGAAAGTTTTGTGGCTCTTCAACAAGTTAAACATAGAATTACCGGACGAGCCAGTAATTCGACACCCAGGTGTGCAGACCCGAAAGAACTGGAAACAGGTGTTCCAACAAGAGCTTGTACAGGAATGCTCGTAGCAGCACTGGAGACAACAGTCAACAGGTGGAAACAGCCCAAATGTCCATCCAGTGATGACCGCATGAGCAAGAGGCGGTGCATCCATGCAACGCGATGCTACTCGGCCATAAAAAATGAGGTGCCGATGCACGCTTCGACACAGATGGGCCCTGAAAACATAATGCTGAGTGAAAGCGGCCGGGCACGCACACAGAAGCACGTATGGTATGATTCCACTTATATGAAATATCCAGAACCAGCTCACCTGTAGGGACGGACAGCGGAGTCATGCCTGCCGGGGGAGGGGACGGTGGAACCAGACAGCGGAGATGGTTAAAATAGTCACTGATAGTTATGTGTACTTTTCTGACAATTTTTTTTAAAAGATAATCAATTTGAGGGCTCAAATCCAAAAGCTCCTGGGTACAAATTAAACGCCCTTATCCCAATTTAACTGTGGGAAGCTCTTATTACCCTGAAGCTGTCGTTCCTTTCTGCCGGTATGGTGTTTCTCAGAGTGGTCCCGCTCTGCGAATCGTCTGAGGATCTTTTAAAAATACGCATTTCTAGGCCTCGCCCCAGACTCACCAAGGGGGTGGGACCCAGGAATGCCGCACACCGCCTCAGCCCCAGTGCCTCGGCACTAAGACTCCCACCCCAGTCCTTCCAGCCAGTTCCTCGAGCTTCTCCAGAGGAAGGTGTTAATCACCTCCTTACTCCCGGCTGACAGCTGCCGTCTGGGTACCACCTCTGAGCTGTTAGCATCTGCTGTGTTTAGCTCTCGGCTGCATTTCCCAAGCCAAGCTGCTAACTATTTACAGTCCTGTGCCCCTTCCAGTCCGCAGAGGTGGCTATCCCGCTTTTGAGACTGATGCGACCTTTTGGCCTTCTACGTCCGTATTTCATCTACCAGCTTTATGCACGTAGAGTACAGTCCCTATTTAAAGCACGAAGGCGCACAGGCCACGTTGCCCAAAGACTGATTTCTAACCATCCCCACTCTGAATTGCTAGATGGCTAACGTGTTTTCTTCCACAGATATTAAAATCGTCCTTGAAGACAGACCAATTTTTAAATAAGATTATAAAACATTTAACACGAGTGGCAATTTTAAAATGGATCCACACTCTAGAGGTCGACGGGAAGCTTGACAAAGAGCATGTTTAAGCTGGATCCACCATCTCGGAGCTTACAAACCCCTTTCCCCCTCCCCCCACGCCGCTTTCCAGCCTGTCCCAGCCCCGCCCCCATCCCTGTGTTCTTATCTGCCTGTCATCATCTCCCTTTCCTCAGCCAGCTTCAAGTAATATGAAACCAAATAATATATAACATTCATTGTTACATTTACTGAGTGAGGGTTTTTATTCTCTGCTTTCAGACACTGGTTATAATTTGTTCTTAAAATTCTTTTTTCTGCTTGCATGGAAGCCTCCGTTGATTTCTCTAGAGGAATCAATAGCCTCTAAGAGAAGAAGACTCTTGATTACTGACACTATTTAAATAAGGAACACAGGGCATCCTCAGAGAGAATTTTAAACCACTCTACTGTCGTAACACAATTACTCCTTCTTTTGCTTGGCGATGGGGACAGGAAGAAGAGTCTCTCACAGACCAAAGATATTCTAAAACAGAACTTGAATTAAAAAAAAAAAAAAAAACACGAAGGCCTTACAGCAGTCTCATAGGAAGGCCTCTAAAGGTCCTCTGTTCTCTGGACTCCCTGACCCCACCCACTGCCCGTGATGTCCCCTGTTCTGACAGTGACAACACCAAACGCCCCTGCAGGTGGTACTGCTCACCTGAGAACCACTGAGAACCATCTTTAGGGATGGGCGGTTCCTGGGGAGAGTGGCTGGTGAGGACAGGCAACAAGCCCCAGTCACGCTTGGCAGCCCCACTGCCAACTGCTGCAGAAAAAACACTTGGATGTTACTTATCAACATGTTCGCACTAAGGGGAAGGGAATAAAAGTAAACTCCCTCCTTTCCACACCCATCTGTTTCTACGTCCATCCGTATAGGATCATTGTTCATCCAGCTGAATTTCTTGTGGAATTTGTGGCCCCCGTGTTGACCAATTTCCCCAAGAAGAAACAAGAAATGAGCTACTGTGGAAAACAACAAAAACCAAGTTAGTATCGTCAATGATGGTTAATATTTATTGACTGCCTACTCTAACCTAAGGTCCGTCCTAAACACCATCCATGCTTTATGTCACTTAACTTCCACAATGACCCATTTTGCAAATGAGGAAACTGAGGCCAGGAAGGTTAAGAAACCAGCAAAGGCCATTTGCTGGTAAGACGTGAAAATTTGCACACGAGTTTGCCGGCCTTCAGCCCTATGCACCTGAGCCCACCGGGCAGACAACCCAGGTAGGGGTCTCCAGACCAACCGGGTCACACACTCCATTAATAAGTTTTGAACCAGGTGAAAGTATGACCTATCCAGTAAAAGTCAGACTGATAAACATTTTTTAAATAACAAAAAACAACACCATGCCTGTTGATTCTGGCTAGACGCTTGTGAGCCATGATTTAGACAATATATCTGCCGAAAAACAATTAAGCTGTTCGGGACTGACTCAAACTTACCAAAAGCTGCAATGCTTCTTGAAACCCTCACTTTAGCAACCTCAGGATGCTCTTAAACACAAATGCCTACAGAAGCCAGAGAGAGAAGAGGCCTAGAAGTGAACCTCGTAAAATAAAAGGCACGTGGTCAAGAAAAGGGGGCTGCAGAGAGAATGGGTATCAGTCACTCCAGGAGAAGACCAAAATCCACATTATGATGTGACGTCTCTCGATTTTTTAACGTTGGCGATTCTTTCGCTGCCTAAAAATAAATAAATAAATCTGCAGGCCAATGAACCCACCTCTTCGGGCTCAAGCTTGTAAGCTGAGTACCAGGAAATGGTTGCCTCCAGAGTTCCCCTAAGAGTTCCTCAAGTTACCTAACCATCTCGTGTGTTCCCTGGGATGAATGCAGAGGCCCAGGGGCGCCAAGGACCTGGGACAGATCCCAGAACGGCCTAGAACACACCAGGCTCCCAGAGACCTGTGGGTGTGTCACATCCAGCGAGCCAGACCCCAGCAGAAATGGGGGCAGCATGTGCAAGGTCACAAGTGCGATGAACAGATCTGAAGTCAAAAGACTGTGCCAAGCCCCAATCCTAATTAATGCCACATTTCCAAGACAGCTGAACCCACCTTATTTCGAGACCCACACACAAGCGAGTTACCTGGCAACGTACGCTAACACCTCGGTGGATTCCACTGGGTTCAAATTTGTGTGTGACATGATTACGCACGCTAATTTAATATCTCAGCTTGAAATCAGGATGATTGCCTTGGGGGAGGGGCTTGAGACGGGAAGGGGACACAAGGGGGCTTCTGAAGGACAGGAATGTCCTATTTCTGGATCTCAGTGGTGCTACACAGCTGCATTGTGCAAATTCATCCAGTCACGTACCTAAAGAGTGCTCTTTGTATGTATATTATAAATTACACGTAAAAAGGAAAGCAAGATAGACATAAAACTTCAAAAACCAAACTTCTATCAAACTTGCAAAACACTAACAGACCCACTCAGACTAAGCTGGTCACTCAGTCGAGCCACTCGACTAAGCTGTTCAGGAGAGGGAAAGTTGCCTGAGATCTGCCTTCCAGCCTTACCAGTCTTCAAGAAAAGAGAATATGCTTTGTGAGCTTTAATTTGTGTGATGGGACGAATTCTCGAAAAGCTGAATGGAAACCACCTCTGGAATCTGAATTATATGTAGATCCTTTTTAAAGGGGCCGCAGCACTTGGAAGACTATTTAGCACAAGAAGACTCTCTTCCAATTTATCTGGCAGTGCTGCTCCCACCACCCCCCTACTACACCAAAGGCAGAGGGGACCAGGCCCGGCCTGCCGGGGGATCATGATCGCCTTCCTCACTGCGGCCGCTGGCCTCCTGCTCTCCCCTGGGGCTGAAACCTTGCCCTCACATCAGATCACCTCTCCCACTCTGCCGAGTTTATCAGCACCATCTCACGTGAGGTCCCTCGTCACCTTCACCCTCACCTCAGCCCGTCTCTGTCACCACAGTTCTCTCCCCATCATCCCTTCATCCCCATTGTCAGGTGCGCCTCTCCCCTCCTCCACCTGCACATCTTCCTCCCCGTGTAACCTGAATCCCAAATGCGCCATCGTGGAATACAGGCTCCACAGAACGCTCCCCTCCTCCCGCATCTCTGTCTCTCCCCTTCAAACACAGGCCTTCTCTCCCTAGGACACTGCCTCCTTAACCTGTGGCTGCCCCAGCCACTGTTACTCCTTTCCCCTTTCCTTCCCAGGGCCTTTCTGGAAGCAGAGCTGGCCTCCCTTGTCTGTGTTTTCTCTCCGATAGGTCTGCACTCAAGAGTCTGGCCCTGGGGACTGTTTATGGCCATCTCTGCAGTTCTGTAAACTGCTCCCACACCGACAACTGCACTGGCTGATGCTATAAACTCACGTGTTCGATGATAATGCCTGCTCTCGCCACAGAACGACTGACTTAAAATAACTACAAATTCTAATAAAGCACCCCAAACTTAACAAGTCAACCACCAGGATCACTCAGGGAGAGTCCGAGGTAATAAAATGCTGCTTCGGCAAATACTTCTGCCCCAGCGGAAAGTCTACATACATCAGGATGAGCAAAGGACGGGAGGAGAGAACCCAATACGAATGTCTGCACAGTAGCCGGGGCTTAGAAAGGGCTTCCTGAGTTGATGTGAAAGCGCTACCTCTACAAACACTGCAGAATACAGCTGCTTGCGGGGTTCCAATCACAGCGCCTGGCTCCAAGGCATACGTAACACGGACTGAAAGAACAGTGTCTGGAATCAGACAAATGGCATGTGCGCCTCTGTTATGCTGGGTTAATCAATCCTGTCCTGCGTGTTTCTGACTGTAGAGCTAAGAAACCGTGCCTCCCGGGGTCATTAAATGAGATAACGCATGAGAAGGGCTAACCTTGGCTGCGGATCAGAATCACCTGGGGCACTATACGGACTATTGATGCCTGGAGTCTGCTCCCAGAGACTTTAACTTCATCCATCCCTGGTGATTCTAGTGCCCATAAGGTCAAGAGCCACTGCACTAACATGGTGAGCTTTCAAAAAATGCCAATTATTAGCACAAATATTACTAACATGGCCTAGAAAGGTAACAGTTCAAGGCTCTAGGTCGAAACAAGATTAGGCACATAAAAGAAATCAGGCTAAGGCAAGTGAGAACTTTAATGACCAGGAAGCTAAAGTAGAAATAGGGTTGAGGGCAAATAAAAACAAACATGCTTTCTTGTTCCCGCTCTTCTCAGCTAGTTAAATCAGAAAAATGTAGTTCCTACATGTAAATTAAGGCTCTATATGTCAAGTGATGCTCATGAAGGTCACTTGCAGTTAAGCAGGAGAAACTGCAAAGTGTTGATGTGAATTCGCAGGGCCTGAAACTCTAACCAGCTGCTATAATCATCACCTATCGGGCCAGTTTTGCAAAATATTTACACTCTAGTCTAAAAATGTATTGTTCACCTGTTGAAATTTGCACTTGGCATTAGAGACGCTAAATGCTGCTTTATTTTCACTGCTGTTTGCGATAACCTTGAATGTTTGGATCCTAAAGAAGTGTACTAGAAGGTTCTATGAGGTAAGGCCTTTGAAACAGGGTCTTCCTTCCTACGTGAAACACAAGCCCGCCAAAAAAAAAAAAAAAAGCTGAAAAATCTGTAGTAAAAAACAAAACTATGAAAGAAACGTGAGTGAAATAAAATGAGGAAAGCTGCCTTAGAAGAGAAAGTGCTAAATTCAAAGAGGAAAGTTAGGTGATTGACAGTCCCAGGAAGAGAATCAGCAGAACTGGGAATTTCCATGACATGAAATTTTAAGGCCATTTCCTGTAACGTTTATAAACTTTCTCATCTACTTTCCGCATAACGTGGATACACAAACAATGAAACAAAATAAACCAAACAAGCACTTATTTGACAACTATCGTGATTCATCCATTCATCTGAAAGAAGGATGCGTTTACAACCAATGGCCTGTCGTGGTTAAGTGACATTGCTGTGTTCTTCATGATTTTCCTCGGAGGAGCGGACATTAAGTTGTGCATCACACCGTCGATGGCACCTTAGCTCCAGTGAAATGTTATATTAGTAATCAGCAGTAACATTTCTATTGTAAGGCTTTACTCTGGCAAGGTGCTAATAATCTAAACAGGGAAACAGGATGTAAGCATAAAAACTTAGATTATCTAACAACAATAAAAATTAGCTCCTAATAAGAGCAAATGAGTGTAGCAGACAGAGACTGCTAAAAGAATATGAAGCTAAGAGCACTCACGCAACTTAAGTCAGTCACGGCAGAGTCATGGAGCGTTTGGGCCATGGTGCCTGAGAAGCTGATGGTGACACAGAGAGCAATAGGAGAGACCTCTCCCCCTCCTCCCCGACCCCCGACAGTACAGCCAGGACTCAGACTGTCTCCGCATGTGACCCTCCACTGAAGGGCCCTCAGGCGGCTCTGCCATCTCTTCATTCAAACACTGATGCACTCCTACTATGCGCCAGAGACAGCACTAGGCTTCTGGGATCTCGAAACACCGTCTCTAAACCCAATGTACTCAGTATGAAGTGATGAGATGATGAGGGGGTGACGATGGCTGCACAACTATGTGAATATACTTACTACCATTGACCTGCCTCCGCTGTCCACTCCCCTAGTCTTGTCTTGGAGAACACGCCGCACCCAAAATACCCACTCTCTCCTGGCCATGGCTCTGTCTCCAGAATTCAAATCTTGACAAAATAATAATTTTAAAAAAGGCTGAAATTCATCTTCTGTCTACGCCCTGAAGGAACAGTCTGCGACTCCTACAGCCCGGGCCCTGAAGGTGCTGGCCCTGGTGGCCCTTGGCAGGGATGCAAAAGGAGAAACTGACACATGTATGAGATTTATGTAACTTCCCCGCTGTAAAGTTCTCTGAGTCAGGAACTATTTTACAACCTGTCATGTCCCTCCCACGATAACAGCTTTGCCTGGAATTGTCTTTAAAACTGCATCTCTCTCTCTCTCCCCGGTTCAGTTTATTGCTGCTCCACTGTTCCACATCAGCTACTCTTCTTCTCCTGGGTCCAGAGAGAACTGCCTAGCAACCCCCAACTACCGTGGACAGCAGATGCTTCTGGATCACTCAGCAATAATCTATTATGTCCACACGACGCGGAGTGGCTCAGAAACTGCTCCCATCCAGGTGGCATACAAGTTATACTATTAGGGAAACGCAGACTTGTTTTTGTACTAGGTCCAAAAGTTCTCGTGCATAATTTTTTAAACTACCTTAATAGTATATTATGAAAACCTGGTGTATATTAATTCTTCCTTCTTGGCAATTAACGTACCATCAGAACCAAAAGACTACCACAATTATAACCATAAACAACTCACTCATTCCTCTACTAGCACAAGACACTGTGTTGGGGACTGTAGAATAAAAAGATGACTCCAACGGGGTCCCCACTGTGGGAAAAGGGAAAGGAGGGTTTACGATGCAGAAGCCCAACTACACAGGGCAAAGGGTCTTTACTTCTCATGAATAAGCCTTCATTTAGAAAAAGTGTCATCACTGTTAGATCATTTTTTAACCCTAATGTTGGTTATCAATTACTTTATCATGAAACACACATCTTGAAAATTTGCTTGCAAAATAAGATTTCAAGTTAAATTAGAGACTTTTTTTCTTCATTACAGAATCCATTAACAAATCTCTTTATACAGTTATGTAAATGTTGCTGTCAAAAAGTTGTCACTTGGTAAATTCCTAAGAGCTGAACTAATGGGTCAAGCGGTACGAGGCCAACCTCACCTGTGAGGATCACAGAAGAAATGTTTAGAGAACTGTACCTCTGAATCAGATACGACCCTTCTTTAAACACTGGCCTCCAGGACTAACAGTTTTCAACCCCAAAGGTCATGGCTGAGTTGCATCAGGTCAGATCTCAGAACTCCAGGGCAAAGGCAGAGAAGACGGCTGGTCCCTTGACAGGGATAAGATCTGGTCTGGTAGAGGCTTTAGCTGACCCCACACACGTTAATCCGAGATAGGGGAATCAAAGCAGGAATTAGAATGACGTCCTGGCTTCAATCGGTCGAAGGCTGTTTGGGCCACTGGGGTCCAGGAGAAACAAGATTCAGCCCCTGGAGCTCTGTAGCTTAGGAAATAGTACAAATGATGTGTCAAAAACACACACTAAAATGTTTCCAATAGCAACGAAGGGCTGAACCTTCCAGACACCCCAGCCTGGAGCCCAAGCAGCAGTGGCAGGCACCTCTGGGAACGTGTCTGGAATATTATTCTGTATTGAATGTGCTTTTCTCAAGAAATGCTTTCTAACGCACTCTGTGGACTAGAAAGCCATGCGGCAAGCAGTGGCGTGGGTTTTTCAGAGGTCAACTACTATGAAGGTACGCTCCTATGACTCCAAGTCTCCAAGAATGTAAGTGACAAGCATGCTAGCGAACACCAGGATCACTGGAGACCCTACACAATGGGGTGATTAAGAGAGGAATGAGACACAAAATGGCAGTGTTTGCCTCCACACCCTCACACCCTCTCCCTGTGCTGTTCTGTGGACGTACGGGACCCTTGAAGGCCATCGTCATAGCCTGAAGAGCAGAAGCCATCCTCCCCTCATTTTGATCTGGGTGACAGTCAGTGCCCACATCCTTTATCCCACCAAAAAGAGCAGGGTCTCCTCTGGGGTCACAGTGTGGACAGAATCCCATTCCCAGTGGTCCTAGAGGTAGTGTCAAGACTTGACGTTTGGTACATGAAGGGTCCCTCGAATAGATTCCCAATTAAAGGTCAAAACACGTGTGGGAAGGGTTTGGTGTCTTCTTTTCAAATCTATGGTGGAAATGCTGCTTTTGGGGAGCCACTGGAGAAATCTGACAAGATTGAGGTCATCACAGGAGCTGGACAAGAAACAGACTAGGCCTGGATTATGGGCTGCAATTGCTGCTCTGGGATCAGCCCCCCATGAGAGAGAGGCCTTCGCCACCTGACAGGCCCTGCTACGGAAAACCTATAGGACCGACGGAGGGAGGTACCGAACACAAGCAGTCCTCGCCAACACGGGCCCTCGGCCACTCAACAACCCCTTTACAGCTTTCCACTCTACTGCTCCAATCCAGATACTATGACGATAAACCACCGTTTTCACGGAGCCCAACCTATCCTGCCATTACACTCAAGTGATGACCACACGACCTTTAAAAAGAGGTGATGAGACATTCACTTCCTCGCCATCCTCATCCTCTCACCCCTCACCCATACCCACCCACACCCGCACCCACCACTCCCTCCTGCCCACTGTCCCAGGGGAAGAGGCACCATTCTTCCTAAGAATGTCCTGGAGTTTGAGTGCCCCCTTCCCAGTTACTGGCTGTGTGACCTGAGGTGAGTTACTTCATCTCCTTGGGTACCAGTTTTCTCATCTGTGACATGGAGTTAATAACTGTATCTGAGACAGTTGTTGTCAGGTGAAATGAACTGATACAGTACATACTGAGTGCCTAAAGCAGGGGTCCCAAACCCCTGGCCGGGGTCCGTGGCCTGTTAGGAAGCCAGCCCCACAGCAGGAGGTGGGCAGCAAATGTGTGAGTGAAGTTTCATCGGTGTCTGCATCCGCTCCCCAGCGCTAGCATCACCGCCTCAGCTTCGCCTCAGATCATCAGGCATTAGGCTCTCATAGGAGCATCGGTCCCTGGAACCACAAAGGTTGCAGACCCCTGGCCTAGAAGAATGCCTGGCATATTGTAAGTGCACGTTCAATGTCACTTAGCTATTACACCGCCCACCGCTATTACTCATTCCTGACTCCTCCGAGAACTTGCTCCAGGAATGGTGACCTTTCTCTTATCATCTTCAGTTGTTCTGCGCTTGTGGTAGACACTCTCCAAAGGAGACCACCATCGATTCACAAGGACACGCTCCTATTCCCTCCCACTCCTTGAATCTGGGCTGGACTTGTGAGCTGCTCTGACCAGCAGAATGCAGCAAAGCCAACATTCTGGTTACTTCTTTGGGGGGACATTCAGGCCTAGGACCTTAAGAGAACTGCAGCTCTGCTTCAAACCTCTTGGAAGCCCAAAGCCAAATGTGAAGTCCTCCTATGCCAAGAGCACTCTGTTCCGAGAAAGCCCACGACAGATACGGGGAAGAGAGAGGGCGGATGACTGGAAGAGATACCCAGGGTGCCAGACACAGGACTGAAGCCCTCCTGGACCTTCCAAACCCAGTCCTGGAGCCAACCACGTGCAGCCAAGTGAGTGACCCCAGTCGGGGCCACACTGAGCATAAGAATCTCCCCATCTGGGCCCTGTCCAAATTCCTAACTCCCAGAGCCATGAAAAATGCCACTATTGTTTTAAGCGGCTCAGTTCGGGGCTGATTTGTTACACAGCAATAGATAACTGAAACAAAGCTCCCCTTCGGCACTAAAAGAATGCTCCATCTTACACCCCATCTTGCAACAAAGTCTCCCACACAGTTCTCTGATCCTGTACCTACCACCAGTTCCTGCCTTCTTTGTGTCACCAGTGCAGTCCTCTATCACAGCACTTAGCACGCCGCTGGACAGTTACTTATGCATAAGACTCCCTCTCCTCCTGGAGGTCCTTGAGGCTGCGACTGACGGCTGTATTTATCTCAGGATGCCAACGTTTAGCGTGGTGCTCAGCACACGGCAGTGGAGTCCTCACAAAGTGTTAGCTGAGCCATGCACGCATGCGTGGATGGATGAATGAATGAATGAATGAACGAGACCGCCATACGACTGTTCTACCTGCTCAAACGTATTCTGGCACTGGAAAACCCAAAACGAAGATGTAAGAAAAAGTTCCAGACAAAATTCAGAAGGTGCAGTTACAAGATAAAGGGCAAGATCAGCATGGTGGAGTCAGAAGCCACAAGCTGAAATCCGCGGAGATGTGGGGGCTGTTTCTGCAGCACGACTACTTTATTCTGACTGATAAAATACACAGTCTTCCTCTCATGGGGAGCTGAACCCTCAATTGGAGGAGGGAGAAAAACTTGAAGGTTATGAATGAATAAAGTCGATATAAACTGTGATTTTAAAACAAACAAAACAAAACCAAAAAAAACCACAGTATTAGGCCTAAGATTCCAGAAATTATAAGGTTAAACTTTAACACCAGATCCAGGCAAGAAATCAAGCCGTTAATACTGTGTTTTATGAAGAATGAAAATCGCTCGAGGGGACTATAAAACAATGGACATAGGACAGGTTGGTGCCCTGGTCAGGTTTTGAACAAGTTATGTTAAGTCATCGACGCCCATCAAGATTTCAAAGTTAATAAGAAATTGATTTTATCGACATGACTGGTGTCCTTACACGAAAGTGAAATCTGGACACACAGAGGGAAAGAGAAGATGGCCATCGATAAACAAAAAGGCCCCAGGAGAAACCAACCCTGCCCACACCTTACCCCAGACTTATAGCCTCAGGACTTTGAGAAAAGAAATGTCATTTAAGCAAAAAAAAAGAAAAAAAAATAGGAAATTGATTTTAAACTAACGGTATACACCAATTTATTAGCAACGAGGATGTATTACAACCACACACTGTGCTGTCAGAAAAAAACCACGGGAAAATAATATAGTCAAAAAAAAGTCAAAATATTATCAAAACCACAAGGACATGACCCAGGCCTTGATAAGGGAGAACACTGAGTAAAACTTGGTATTAGGAAAAATATTATCTTAACATGTATATTATCTTCTGTGCTACAGGATATGGAATACAAGCTCATGTGAATTTTTTTAAGTTTATTGGGGTAACATTGGTTAATACAATCATACTATGAATTTTAACTTTCTAAAATTCTTTACTTTTAAAATTTCTAATTTTCACTCAGCTGAAACAAAACGGCACCTCTACCCAATACTTTCGCTCTCAAAAGCCTGCTTCCTTCACGTCTTGACCAATATTTGGTGGGCACCTTCTACGCACCCGGCCCTGGACGTGCTTTCACAGTCAGGGCTCCTGACACAGGCGGGGGGCCGGTGGGGGCCACAGACGGCTCCTCCAGCTCCCTATCCACAGAGCTCCCTCTAGCCAACAAGGAGAGCCCGTGGGTGGGCATTTCAACAACAGAGACCAGAGAATCATTCCCTAACATGGACCTAGAGCACAGGAAACCCCACGTCCCAGGATCACAAGGACGCCGACCAGTTGTACGACCTCAAGCACGTTAGTGAACCTCTCCTAGCTTTATTTTCCTCATCTGTCAAGTGGGGGCTACAACAGTGCCCACCTGGTAGAGGCTGTATAGGTTCAACAAGACACACTGTGCCAGCTCGTTGGCACATGGTGAGCGCTCTGCAGCTGTTGGATAATTACTCCCAGGTCGGGCTGAGAGTTCTGGAGCGAACCAGAGAAAGCAATGCAAAGGGGCCCTCTGTGCCAATTAACGATCGATCAAAGAAATGCGACTTGAAAGGAGGTTTTTTTTTTTTAACCTATGAGTTTGGCAAAGATAAAAGATTGGTAACAGCCCGTATTACGAAGGGCAGAAGCAAAACTGGCACTCTTGATTCATTGCTAGAGAGAATGTCGATTGCTTCAGACTTTCTAGAGAGCAATTTGGCAATATAGATCACAAAGGAACATAAATTCTGCCGAGTCCAGAGATTCTATTTCTGGGCATTTATCCTAAGGAAATAATTAGGAAAGTGTGTAAAGACGTACGGAGATGCTCACAGCAGTGTTTTGTTGTTTTTAATCACAGCAAAAGTTGAAAGCAACACACTTATCTATCAACAGGGAAGTGGCATATAAACAGCCGTGGCGTCCAAGTGAAACCGGGAGGTAGACCTGCATGTCCTGGCAACGTAAAGACTCTATGACAAAGTACAGGGTGGAAAAAGGCAAATCGGCAAAAGGACAGAATGAGAAACCATTACTTTGTGTGTGCGCGTGTGCGTGTGTATGTATGTGTGGGGGAAGGTCTGAAAGGAGGGACACCAAAATGTGACTGGTGGGATTGGGGGTGATTTTCACTTTCTAACATACCTTTTTGTACCATCCGAATTCATCTAATATTACATTTTAAGGCCAATCACATCTGCTCTAAACCCTCCAACTGCTTCCCACCCTACATGAAGCAATACCAAAATCCTTCTGCTGGCCTAGATGCTCCCCCAACAGCACCCACTTCTTCTCACACCTGGGGTCCTAGTGTCCCCACCCCTCTGCCCACCCTCCCCTCTCTGCTTTCAGTGCTCTGGCCTCCTTCCCATCCCCCAACACCAAGCAGACACCCTCCTTTACACTGGTGGCTGGTGACTTCCTCTGCTGGGAACACTGTGTCTCCCACCCCAAATACCATCTTGGCTTGTCCCCTTGCCTAATTCAAATCTTAGACTAAATGTCACTGTTATGGGTTGACCCCTATCTCCCCAAGACTCGTAAGTTGAAATCCTAGGCCCCAAGACCTTAAGATGTGACCTTCTCTGTAAAGAGGGTCACTGCAGAAATGTCATTAGTTAAGATGAGGTCACACCAGAGCAGGGTAGACCCCTGCTGCTATCTGACTCTCCTTATAAAAAGGGTAAATTTGAACACAGACATGCGCACATGAAGACCTCCGCTCTGCTGCCACAAGCCAAGGGACCATCAGCAGCTAGGAGAGAGTCTGGAACAGATCCTTCAGAGGGAGCACAGCCCCCCGACCCTGGTCGGGGACTTCTAGCCCCCAGAACTCTGCGACAATAAACCTCCGTCGTCTAAGCCGTTCAGTTTGTGGCACTTGGTCATGGTGGCCCCGGCAAACTGATGGAGCCACCTTGTCAATGAGGCCTCCCTAACTGCCCCAATGAAAACTTCTCCCTCTTGCTCCCGGCCCTTGCTCTGTTCCATTTCTTCGTGGCACTTATCACCTAGAAACATACCACGTCATGAGCGCCACTCGCCGACCTGTACCGGGCCCTGCACAGTGCCTGCGAAGAGCAGGCATTCGTGAAAGATTTGCTGAGCAAATGAACAAACAACACGGAACAAGACAGATCAGTTCCGCCCTGGTGGAGTTTACTGTCTAGTAGAGAAAGACAGAGGACAGGCAGACAGATGCAAGATGGTGATGGGAGCCACGCAGAAAAATAAAACGGGGTCGGGAGCAAGGAATTACGGAGGAGGTGGTTGTTTTTTTTTTAAGAGACCTGAAGGAAGAGGCGTAGTAAATCGTGCAGATCGTATCTGAGATAAGAATGTTCTAGGCAAAGGGAACAGTAAGTACAAATTACTGCCATGAACACATATCATTTTTATAATCAGGAAAAAAAAACTCATAAAGCTATTATAATCCTGAAAATGCATAAAGGTATTTAAAGGCCCAATTAAGTGCAAGGGCTAGGAAGAATAATCTGATTTTTTTTTTAAATTCCTGAGACTCTACTCAGCCTCTGTTCAGGCTCAGGTTGAAAATTCCTGCTCCTTCCTAGAGTCCCCTTCCCCCCAGCCCCATTCCTCATCAAACGGCTGCCCAGGAGGAAAATACTCAGCAACGCAAGGATGGGGAGAGGTGAGCCTGGAGAGGTGAAGCAGTCCTGAGGCAGAGGCCTGGAAATCCTTCCTGGTGCAGAGTGACTCTGTCCTAGCCAAGTGAGTCTGTCCTAGCCACCAGCCACCGACTTGCTACCCACAACCCACCGCTGCCACCACCCAGCTCTGGCTTGTGCCCTTTCATCCCAGCCTGTCACCCGCCTCGGCCCACCTGCTCCTGCCCTGCCCCCAGACCCCTGTGACTCCCAGATCTGACGAAGGTTCACTCCTGCTACCCAGCCAGGTAGTTCCCATTCAGCCTTGCTTTGGTTTTTTAACTTTAGTAAAGAATAGCACAAAATTTACCATGTTCACCATTTCTAAGGTTACAGCTCAGCAGTGTTAAATTTATTCACATTGTTGTGCAACCAACTCTCCTCATCTTGGAAAAACTGAAACTCTCTGTCCATTACACACAAACCCCCCCTTCCCGCCTCCCCTCAGCGTTGGGCAGCTGTCACTCCACTTTCTGTCTGCATGGTTCTGATGACTCTGGGTACCTCGTACAAGCGGGATCACGCAATGTGTGTCTTTTGCGGCTGGCTTATTTCACTTAGCATAATGCCAAGGTTCATCCGTGTTGCAGCCTTTGTCAGAATTTCCCTCTTTTCTGAGAAGGGATAATAACTGCATTGTATGTATAGACCACACTTTGTTCATCCACGCCTCTGCTGACAGACGCTTGTGTTGCTTCCACCTCCACCTCAGTTCTGACACCTGTTTGCTTCAACCGTCTCCAGGTGCTTCTGCCATCCCTGGCCGTCACCCGCCCAAACGGGCTCCGAGGGGGAACACGGAGCAAGAGCAGTCACCGGAGCTGCCCGTCCAGCCAGACGCCGGCTTGGTTCTGAGCCCACTGCTGCTCCTCCCCTCAGCTCTTCCCATCAACTCGCAATCTGGGCTTAATTTTTCTCCCTGCTGACTAGGTAACAACCAAAAATCTCTGAAATGCATCCAACCTCCGTGAGACGCCGCCTCAGGCCAGAGCTTCTCCAACACTCCTGTGCCTACAAATCACCGGGAGATGCTCTTAAAAGGAAGATTCAGAACATCTGGGGTGGGACCGAGAGCTGGCCTTTCTAACCGGGAGACGCTGATGCTGCTGGTCCATGGACCACACCTGCAGCAGCAAAGGCCTAGCGACTTCCCACCTGTTCACACCTGTCTCCTGGGCTTTGCCCAAGTTCCCCTTCTAGCTTCTGGCTTCAGAAGACAGTTTGTTTTGGATGTGTGAGGCTTTCCCCTTTGAAAGCGCTCCAGCGGTATTTACCCAGTGTTTTAACGCGGCCCTGCAGGCTGTCTGGCTCCACAGTTAATCCCAGCACCCAAAACACTGGTGATGGACGGTTCCTCCCACAGGCCCAAATGGGAGACAAGGGAACAAAGAGAGCAGAGTTTCCACACGACTCCACAGGGACTGTGAGCTACACCAGGAGCCCAACACCAGGAGCCACGAGCCTTCAAAACCCCTAACCTCCTGCCAAGCCATACCCATCAACAACCAGCACCCCTGTCACCTGCTCCTTTTCCTCCAAGGCTCTAAGTCACCGGGCTGCTAGAGGGGCAAGGCAAGAGTGACCACCCACCTTCCAACTCCAGCAGGGCCTCGCAAGGAGTTCACTCACCTCTTCTCAGTTTCCTCTGGAAACCAGGTGTATTTTCTCAAGCTCCCAGTCCCACCTTCCCTCAAAACATCATCCTTATGTACTCCTCCCCATGAATAGTCACCTGCCCCTTGACGCGCCCATCTTTAGGTCTAGCCTCCCAGTTCACCTTCCGTCTTGGTCCTCCCCTAAAGTGAATCCCTCCACCCGTGCCTGGATCCCGCCCCCCTCCAAACACCTGAGAGGCTTTACCCCTCCTCTCACTGCCTCCTCTCGGCCACTGTGTCCCCTCAAACCCCGCCCCATGCTGGTCTATTCCAGAGTCGTCTGGGCTGACTTGGCCCCAGCAATCCAACACCACTGGCTGGTACAGGAGGCATTACCTCTTAGCCCAATGCTCCTCAAACTTCGAGTGTGTGTGCAAAATCAACTGAGGACCCTGTGAAAATGCCAGTTCTGATTCAGAAGGTCAGGGTTGGGGCCTGAGACTCTACATTTCGAACAAGCTCCCAGATGGTGATGCTGCTGCAGGTGCGTGGACCACATTTTTGGTAGCAAGGTTAGATGCTCACCAATGAAGAGAAGCAACGTCTGCGCCTATAAGCCATAGCACAAGCACACCTAAAGCATTACCAAGGAAGATGGGGAAAAAAGGAAGACACAAAGAGAATGAGAGAGAGCAAAGTAGGTAACCTGGAGGTGGGGATGCATGGGGGGAAATGTAGAGTTTATTAAAAAAGAACAACTGAATGCAGTGGAAAGAGTGAACTGCCTTCAGCAGGTCTCTGGGCTAGACAGACCATCTACAGGCCAGTGAGATGGTGACACTCAACATTCAACAGAGAGGACAGTCACTGTCTACAAGTGCCTTCCAAGGTAGCCAATATGTGGACTCGAAACGTAAGAGCTAAAAAGAAGTAACCTCAGTGATGCCCCGTCTCACACTGACGAAGAAACCCAGGACGAAGTGACTTGTCCACAGTCACAAAGCCAGTGAGCAGCAGCCCGGAGCTCCCTCGGGTTTGCTAGCTCACGGGTCCATGTGCTTTCCAACACATCATGCAGCCCAGGCATGGGAAAGAGAAATCAGGAAATCATGTCGCTGGGAGCTGCAGATGAAAGAAAGGTGGGTGGCCACAACGTGGCAACAAATTAGATCAGTTTAGAACAGCATCTCCTATCTGGGAAAAGCAACCTGGTGTGATTACAATTACAGTAATTAGCTGCCTCTGGCACCCAGCGCACTGACAGAAAACCTGTGGCTCCCAGGTCCCTGGTGCCTTTTAACAACAGCCTGACTCGGTTGTTTTCAGGATTCAGTGAAGCATTTCCTGACAAAGGCTGCAGCAGCTGTTCCCGAGGGGCCAGGAGTAGGAATTTAAAACGAAGTCTTCTATGTCCTTTGACTCCCAACCCAAAGAAAACCGAGCAAACAAGATAACAGCAACAACAACAAAAAGGAAAACTGTTTCAGTGTCACGATTTTAAACCAACTGTTTTAACAGTGGAAAGACAATTGCAAGATATGAAGTGGTTACCCCTGAAATGCTATTAAATTTTCAGGACTTGGATTTACAGTATTTGGATCAGTGGTTCCAGACTGATCTAAAGTGCCAAAAACTCTGCTGTGAACTTGTTAAAAATGCACATTTCCAGGCACCCCCACCAAAAAATTCGAACGCGAGTCAGGGACGAGCTCCAGAAATCCTAATTGTTAACAAGCAGGTCCACACCCCCAAGTTGTTGACGCAAGAAGTCCAGTGATCACACTTTTGAAACATTTATCTAAGTCCTTGTTTATAGGATACTAAACCACTCAAAAAATATAACAAATGTTCACCTCAAAATGGCTACTAACATGATAAAAATTTAACCCGCCATAAGCATAAATGCAATGAAAAAAATTAGAGAAAAAATGGCAGATTTTGCTAATCAAGATAATCAAAAAACTTCTGAATTTCAAAATTATATAAAACTTAAAAGAAAATCCTTTGAAAGAGGAAAACGCAACACATAGGAGAAATAAAATGGTTGATATCCATAAAGACTTAACTATACATACCACAGAGCAAAAACACAAAAAAAATTCTTGGAATACAAAGACAAAACAAAAAAATATCCAAAACAAAAGAAAAACTACAGCAATGTATTACAAATTTATTTAACAAGGGTTTTAAAAATATGTGATACTAGTTATGATGAAGTAAATCAGGCAACTGAATAACTGCTAGGGTTGATTTCAGTATGACAGCTTTAAAGAAAAAGTCGATTTATTCCACATCCATTTACTGAGCACCTATTAGGCACCCAGCACATGGACAAAAACTTGCAAAGATCCAGCCTCATAGGCCTTAGATTGTGATTACATTCTAATTTCCCTTCTAGAAATATATATATATAAAAAAAACAACAACCCACACACAGAGAAAAATAGACAAAGCCTTACCTACATAGCTATTCATCACAGCATTATTTATAAGAACCCACAGAAGCTGGAAATAGTTAAGTAAATTATTAGGATGGAAATTTTGTTTTCAAACAATATTTAATAAATAGTGAAACGCTTAAATTAAATATTGAATGAAAAAAGTTGTAAATACAATTATGCATATAATTTTCATTTCTTTAATGTTAGTTAACAAAGAAAACTATTTATGGCTTTTTCTGTGGGTTGTGGGATCATGAGTACCTGTTTCTATACCTTCCAGTAATTTCCAAATTCTCTGCAAAGTTACCAACTTCATAATATTATTTGGAGAAAGACTTATCCCTCAATGAGATGAATAGGCACAATTCTTCCCTTTTTATCTTGTAGATTTAGGATCTCCTAAAAGCACAACTTTGAAAGCAAGTCCTAAGTATCACGAATTTTTTTCCACAAGAGTGAACAGACCAGACCAAACTTATGTTTAAACGAAAAGGGTCACGTTCGAAATGCTGAATGAAATGGACAAGAAATCAATAAAACACAGAAATTTAAATCAAAACGTTAATGAGGGGCTGTACCCGGACAGTAGACTCCATTTAACAAAAGTTATCAAGGAAGAAGGGACCTCCGGAAGGAGGTGGTTTCCGGACAGCCACAGAGGGCCTGGTACCTGACCTAGGACATCCAAACCATGATTAAGACACACCGGTTACTCTTTAGACTAACACCACTTCCTCTCCAGAAATGGAACCAAAGACTCTCTCAGCCCCACTCGAACGGTGAAAACACAATACTCAGGATGGGGAGCCAGAGGGTCCTAGTGGTCCAGAGAGGAAACCACGGCCAAACGACTGAAATGCAACCTCATCCCAGGATCAACCACCACTCACCATGCATTAGGAAGCCACCCTCCACCAATATCACTGCTCATGGCCTCCAAGAAGTGAACTGGGGGCATCACTGCGAGGTCTATCCCTGGACCGCTTTCACGCACTGCCTCGCCTGCCCGTGACCGGTCCGAGCATGGCTCTGAGCTTACATACTGCTCTGCGTTTCTAATTGGATCCTTGAGGACAGGTGCGTGCACATCCACCACTTCTCCAGTCCCTGTTCCACAGCCCAGCCTAGAAGCAGCTGCACAACCCAGAGGAGCCCAATAGACAAATCAGTGAAAGGATGAAGTCTCTGCTTCCCTGATGTCAGCTCTAGAGTGAAAATATAATTAATTTCATCTCTGGGCAATTACAGGCAGACCTCAGAGATGCTGCAGGTTCTGTTCCAGACCACCTTCGTAAAGCGAGTACCATGATAAAGAGTCATGACCTCTTTGCTGGTGGAGGGTCTTTGCCTGCAATTTGTAAAAACGCCAACACCTGTGGGGCACAATAAAGTGAGGTGCAATAAAATGGGGGTTTGCCTGTATTTGGGGATTAAGGGGACACAGGAACAGATCTCTAAAGGTACGGAGAGGCAGAACAAACAGCTTCGCTGTTGATTTTAGATTAACCAAAAAAATTACTTACATTCTCCACATCTGCAGTATATCCAAAAGGTCACATTCGCAGGGGGAAGCTATACAGCGGTTAAGCGCAGAGAAGTCTGGAGTCTAACTAACCTGCACTCCTACAGCCTTAGCTTCCTTATCTGTAAAACAGGGACCATGATGCCTCACAACGTGACTGGATCACATGTTTACACGTAGCACCTGGTACGCAGGCAGCACTCAGTAAATGATTAGTTTTCTCTGTCCCGCAGCTGATGAATCCATTAGTTTCAGCTGGGTTTTCTTTGTTGCCTAAAGGCAAGAGCACGCTTCGTGATCATCTCATCCCACAGAAAGCCCAGGGTCTCGTCTCCTCTCCGGACACACAGGGCTGGAACACGCAGAGAGCAGAACTGAGACCTGAGGTGCTAGGTCAGGCAAAAGCATCTGCACTTACTGTACACTGCCTGAAAGAAACCCATTCTGTCGCCCCCCAACTCTGGTGGCTTTCTGAGACAGGGTTCCACCCAGCTGTCGGAAATCTGTGTAGAGGCCTCAGGTGTGTGTAAGTCTGCGGGGTCCGGGCAGCAGGGAGAATAGAAAAGTGATGAAGGCACCAACTAGCCTGTGACCTTGAGCAAGTCACTTCTCTGTGTCAGTTTCTTCTTCAGCAAAAGGAGCAGCTCCATTCTGTGATTCCCTGAAGTCTCTTCCTGGGCTTCTACAGTGACATCCCCTACATGACACTGGTTATAGTTCTGAGAGTGAGGTCCAAGGGACACCTTCAGTTGTGTTCCATTTCCTTCCAAAGCCACTTGGCAGTCCTTTGGCCCTGCTCCCAAGAGAAGGGAGGACTTGGAGTGGCTCCCCTGGCTTTCTGTGTGTGTGGCAGCTCCCCACCCAAGGCTGCTTATTCCACCTTTCCTTTTCTGCCCCCAAAGTGGTCAAGTGTGTGTGTGTGTGTGTGTGTGCAGGAGCACAACCACTGGCTTCCAGCGTGTCAGCTCGGAGACGGTTTCCAGACCATCCCGTGTGGAAGCTCGGGGTGGACAAATAAACATTTCGGGGAAGCAATATGAATTAAATCGTTTCCTCAACAACAAAACCCGCCCACACGCTCCTTCATAAATCATGCCTCTTAATTCCATGCTGACGAGCCGTCAGGAACCTGCATCTGTTACAGCAACAGCCCCGAGTCCTTTCATGCCCTGACACCTGAGAATCACAATATTTTCACACCCCATTGTACTAATGCCTTTGCAGAAGTAACAGCAATAGCTGGTTCCCTGGAAAGATCCCCAGCCAGGCCGCTTTCCAAGACCCGGTCTTTGAATGTTCTTTGTGTCCTCGTGCAGCGGGGGGACCCCCGTCAGCCTGCCCGCACCGGGGACACAGAGCTTCTCAGCGTCACGCACACACGCGCGCACAGCCCGGATGCACCCCTCTGGCCCCGACAATAAAGTCTCCCCAAGCGTCTGAGGGCCCACGCCGACCAGAGCCCCGCACAGTCCCAGGGCTTGCGTTCTGCGCGGGGAGGGAGGCACCTCCGGACACGAAGCCAGCAGCCCCGCCCCGGGGTCCGCGGATAACCGGTCGGCCTCGCAGAGACCCGCAGCGAGGCGGGCCCCCACCCGCCAGCGTCTCGCTCGCGTCCGATTCTCCGTGCCGTGACGCGCTGGGCCCCGGGCAGCCCGGGAAAGCATCTCTGAGAAAGGAGAGCGAGGCAGCGGGAGGAGAAGAAAGGGGGTGGGCGGGGAGGGCAGGATCGGGGAGGGGGCGGCCCCCGGGGCCCCGGCGGGGCCCGAGGGTGCCCGCGGCGCTCACCTGGGGCGCACGAGGCCGGCGGGGCGCGCGGCAGCAGCAGCAGCAGCAGCAGCCGGAGGCCGGGGGGCCGCGGCCGCGGCCGGCGGCGGGCGCCAGGCCGCGGGGCCGGCGCGACCCCGGCGCGGGTCCCCCCGCGCATGGCCGCGCCCCCCGCAGGGCCGGATCGCGGCGCCCTCGGCCGGGAGCGGCGGCGGCGGCGGCGGCGGCGGCGGGGACAGGGACGGGGACGGGCGCCGCGCGCCCTGGCGCAGCGAGGCCGGCGGGCCGGGCGGGCCGGGACGCGGTCAGGGCGGCCGGGAGCCCAGCCGCGCGCCCGCCTCGCCGCTCCGCCCCCGCCCCCGCCCCCGCCCGCGCCCGGAGACGCGCGCGCCCCCTCCCGGCCGGCCCCGGACCCGCCGCCGCGAGGCCTGCGCCCCGCTGCCGGGTGGGGGCCCCGCGGGCGCCCGGACGCAGGGGGGTCAGGGCGGGGGACCCTGGGTCCCCGATCGCGTGTGCGGGACGGACAGACAGCCTGCGGGGCGCGGGGCACAGCGGAGGACCCGGGCGCTCCCCGGGGACCCCGCCGGCGGGAGAGGGGCGAGCGCGGCGCGCACGCGGGGGGCCCCTTCCCTGCCTCCTGTCCCCGTGGTTGGGAAGCCCAGGACGCGGCGCTCCGGGCGCGTCGCGCACACCCCGCGCGTAGTAGGCCTGCAGAGGACGCCTGCGGGACCGACGGCAGCAGAGCCCAGGCCTGTTTAGGGAAAGCGGCGCTTTGGGGTGGTGGAGAGGACGTCGGAGGGGTGGCGTTTGGGGAGTACAGTTCCCCCCTCCAGGTGAGGAAAGCGAAGAAGGGAGCTAACGTCTGTCCAGGACCGGCTACGGACCCGACGGAAAACTCTGAGGACGCTGGCGGCGTGAAGTCTTGGAAGATGGAACTGGCCGCTTCGGATCTCTGCATCCTGTAGGAGCGCTTGCACCAGGCAGGTGTGAGCTGCGAACACTCCCTTATTGCTCCAGACGCTCCTGCTGGGCCCAGCCTTGCATCTTCAACGCATCCAGGCGTCTAGGAAAGTCAGTGATAGCCCCTTCTCAGGATAAGGCCTACCTGTTGGTTTTAAGGAAGATAATTGAGAATAAAGGTTAAAGATGGCTTTTGCCGATGTTTTTAATTTGTACTTTATTATGCCTCCCCATCAGGAACGGTCCCTGTTCTTAGCAATTGATCTCCCCCACCCTCCTCCACGCCAGAAACGAAAGGCTTTGCAGACCTTGCCTCCAGCTCATAAACTCCAGGTGAGTGCTGATGTGCAGATGCTGAGGCTGTCCCAGAATGTCCAGTCCCTGGCTGGATACGATGGCCCTAGATCGGGGACCTCTTATTCACACTTTTCTTCATTACCTGACTCATTGTGTAAAAATTTCATTTGACCGCAAACCACTGCCTTGGAGTGATTCTTAAATTGTCTTGTCCTGTTATGTTATTTTTTTATGAATTTATGCTTTACCTCTCCAAACGAATTAATGTGAAGTTTGAAACTGGCGTCATCTGGCTTAGAATTTCCCATAGCACCAGTAAACCCTCATTACACATTTGGTGATTTGAACCACAGCATCCACTTGCCCAGTGAAGATCTTCAGCCTTTCAGATTTGGCGCCACCCTTCAGTTAGCTCCCACCTACAAAAGAATCCAGGGTGTCAGAGAAAGGAGGCTCCCTCTCAATTCAAGAAAAATTAAATATTCCCCAGCCAGTGAGAAGGGATTGACATCAGTCAAAAATAAAAATTGCAACTTCGAGATAACAGAAATGACTTGAGGTCACTAACTTTCTAAGTAAAGTAAGATCCCTAGAGTCCCATCGTCCCCGAGCTCTTAAGGCATAAACTAAGTATTACTTCTGTTAGGATTTCGAGCATTCTGCCTCAGTGTCTAGAAAAATGTCTCCCAAGGCTCTGACAGTCTAGCTGGTAAATTGTGTGACTTGGGAGTCCAAGACGGACTGAGTTAAACAAGGTAGGGGCGTGTGCACAAGTGTGCACAAGTGTGCATGTACGTGCCCCCACATGTTTAAACACACCTACACACATTCATCTGATATGAGAAGGGATTAAGACAAGACCTTAGGGCATTCATATTAGCAAACACGTCTAAGCACCTGCTATGACCTGTTAGTTGGAGGATGGGGGATATAGAAGAAGACATAAAGGATGCAATTTTAGAGATCATCTCATCTAGTTCTCATTTTATAGATAAGGAAACAAGCCAAAAAGTTTAGTTTATTTACCTCAGGCTCAACCCCCATCTCCTGTTTTCCATTTAAACCAAACAACCCCTAGGAGATGGGGGAGAATTAGCCTGGGTCTCCAAAAGGTATACAGTCTGGTTTAAGGAGGAGAGATTGGATTAGTCCCCCCAGACCTACAGAAAATGGGCCTCAGCTTTCAAGGGCTCCACTCTGGGTTTCTTCCAACTGCGCCTCTCTCCAAAAGACAAGGAATCTTAGGGGCCAAAGGAATACCCTTACCAAGAGCTCACTTCCCCTATGCGTGGGGACCCAGGACCCCAGAAGTCCCTGCCCACTCATCCCCAGGCTCATTTCCAGGGCCTGGATGGCCTCTCTCTCCCAAAGGGTGGGCCAACAGCTAGTGAGTCAGGTCCCAAGATATGGCCAAGGAGTGCTTGTCTGCAGGGTATTGGATCAGTGAACTTGGACATGCAGGTAGTCGAGGGGAGATCAGCACACAAAGCCTGTAGGAGTGAAGCAAAAACAAGGTGTGGGAGGAGAAAATGAAACAGGACCCATAATCATGTGGAAACTTAGCTGCCACATTCCTGCTCATAACTCTGAGGAGTCAAAATTCTGCTTTTGAATGTGGTCTACGAGGTTCTTATGAAGGTATATTTGTCAAGGGAGGAGGACAGACATACGCTTTTTAATAGTATGCTTGCTTAGCCTGTATCTTTCTGATGTTTTGATGGATGGTGTGTGAGCCTCAATTTGTACTTCTGATCAGGCCCTTCAATTCTTAGGGGTGGGCATGGATAGTAATGAGAGGGAAGACTGACAAAGTGAATAGTTAGAGGCCAGATGGAAGGTAATAAGGAGTAAGAATGAGAGCCCTGGGCTAGGGAACAGAACAGCTGAGTTCTGAGTTCTGCTCTGTCACATAAAAGTTTGTCATCTTGGACACAAAGCTTATCTTTATCTCTGACCTCAATCTTTCTTATCTGATGATGGGCTTGATTATGCCTACCTTGCCTAGCTGGGGGTCATTTTAAGAATTACACAAAATAAGGTAAATAAATGTCCATAAAGTTCATTCATTAACTTGAAGAAATACTTACTATGCCATGGACACGGGGGATAAAACAGCAAACAAAACAAAGGTCTTTCCTCATGAAGCTTATGTGAAGAGATGTGCAATAAATAAATAAGTGACTATTCAGCTGATGACAGCTATATATGTCACTCTACTAAGATGAAAGTGAGCCATGGGGATATCTGGGGGAAGAGAGTTCCAGACAGAGGCAGCAACTGTGCAAAGTGAAGAAGCTGGAACAGAGTAAACATTTAAAAAAGATTTACTGAGTGCCTACTGCATAAGGCCCCCACCAAGCAGTACGCTGAGTGATGAGCAAGATTCATTCCTTATAGTTTTTTCAAAGAGCAGCCAATCTTACAGGAAAATATAACTTTTAAAACATAACTATATTGCATAGTGGAAGGTGATAAATGTAAGAAAGAAGTTACGAACTGTTTGAAGAAGGAAGAAATCATATTGGATAGGAGGAATCAAGGAAAGCTTCATGGCAGAGTTACAAATGAGTTGGGCCTTATGAGCTTCTTAAAGGATGAGGAGGGTTCGGACAGCTAACGAAGACAGGACGGGTATTCCAGGTGGAGGAGTCGGTATGAACAAGGACATAAGGCAAGAAAGCATGGGATTTATCTAGCTAGTGTACCGGATCAGTGGCAGCAGTGAGTCACAACTCTGGCTGCATATTAAAATCATCTGGACTCTGAAAAAAAACAACACAAAAAATACCCCCAGGCCATACCTCAGACCTATTAAATCTAAATCTCTGTAGACAGGCTTGGGTGATCACAGCTTTTAAAAGCTCCCCAGTATTCTGGCATGAAGTCAGGAGTAAGAACTGCTGGGAAACAGTAAGTACGTTCCCCCAAAAAATTAAAAATAGAACTACCACAGGATCCAGCAATCCCACTTCTGGGTGTTTATCTAAAAGAAGTAACTATCGCAAAGAGATATCTGAATATCCATACTCACTGCAGCTTTATTCACAATAGCCAAGACATGGGAACAACCTAAGTGTCCATAGACAGATAAATGGATAAAGTGTGTGTGTGTGTGTGTGTGTGTGTGTGTGTGTGTGTATGTGTGTGTGTATACGGCTGTATATATATAATATTCCATTAAATTTTTATATGTGTATGTATGTATGCATGTGTAATGGAATATTATTCAGCTATGAAGAAGGAAATCCTGCCGTTTTTGATAACATGGATAGACCTTTAAGGGCATTATGCTAAGTGAAATAAGTCAGAGAAAAAACAAACATTGTATGATCTCACTTACTTGTGGAACCTAAAAACATAAAGTTCATAGAAACAGAGAGCAGAGTAGTGGCTACCAGGGACCAGGGGTGGAGGAAATGGGGGGATGTTGGTCAAAGGATACAGACTCTCAGATCCGAGATGAGTAAGTTCTAGGGGTCTAAGGCACAGCAAGGTGTCTGTAGTTAAAAATACTGTATGGTATACTTGAAAATTGCTATGAGAGTAGAGCTTTAAAGTCCTCAGCATAACAACAACTATAAAATGGAAATTATGTGAGCTGAAGGAGGTGTTCAGCAACGCTATTGTGATAAACATTTCATGATATATACATGTATCAAATGATCACATGTACACTTTAAATTTACTGTGTCATATGTCAATTACATCTCAATCAAGCTAGAAAAAAAAGAGTAAGAAAAACAGCTATAAGTTCGAGTTGAACTTTCTAGTAAAAATGATAAGACAGCAGTGGAGAAGAGAGAAAAAGGAAGCTGGGGTCAAATCAGGACTCAAATATCTGGCTAAAGGTCTGGATTTAATTTTGTAGGCAATGAGGTATCATTAACAATTTTTTTTTGAGATATTATTAGAACTAAGCCCAAGAAGGATTACTCTATTAACAATATATAAGGTAATTTAGAGAGAAAAAAAGACTGCAAGTATAGAGACGAATTAGGATAAAATCTTAACACCATGTGCCTGAAATATCAAGAATCAGAACATTTTTCACCATCAAAGAGACAGAACTTTTAAAAAATTGATTATATCCATTTGTGTCAGAGTGTGGGGAAATAGGCACTCTCAGGGTCTACTGGTGGAGGTGTAAATTGGAATAGCCATTTTGGAGGACAATTTGGCCTTATCTACTGAAATTTAAAATCAGTTCACCATCTGGTGCAGAAAGTTCCACTTCGAAATAAATATGTGCTTTTGCTTTTCTTTCTTTCCTTTCCTCTTTTTCTTTTCTTTCTTCTTCTTCTTCTTCTTCTTTTTTTTAAGTCAGGCTTAATTCAGACAAGTAAATTCAGTTAGGTAATTCAATCGGATAAAATTCTCCTTATCACCACCACACTCAAAATAAAGGACATTTCTTTTGTCCTGAAAAGTTCCCCTATGCCAGCATGCAGTCTATCTCCTGCCCCTACCCCAGTCTCTGGGAACCACTGATGTGATTTGTTTCTATAGCTTTGCCTTTCCTGGTATTTCATGTACATGGAATCATACAGTTTGCAGCCCTTTGTGTCTGGTTTCTTTTACTTAGCATAAGGTCTTTGAGATACATCCAAGTTGTTGAATGTATCAGTGACTTGTTCTTTTCTATTGCTAACTAGTATTCCATCGCATGCATATACCACAATTTGTTTATCCACTGGGAAGAGAAATAGTATTTGGAGAGAGGATGGAGAGTAAATTCATGAAGAGGAATGTTCATTTTTCTGAAGAGGAACGTTCACTTTTTGCTCTGATTGGAATAATATTACATCTGATTAGTACAACGGATACCATTTGAATTTTTAACACAAGCATGGACTAAATTGTTTTTAAATAAAAGCTACATGTGTGAATGGATATTAGAAAATGGATGAGACATATTCTGGATGTTAAATCAACTGGTGAAATATGAAGAGAAAATAAAAGATGATTCAGAGATTTTGGGGACATATGCAAGGCTAGATAAAAGGAAGTCAGTTGGAGAGGCTGGGTTAGGGGAAAAGAAGCCTTTAGTGCTGAGTGTGTTGGCTGTGAGGAGCTGAGCAAGCAGCAGGGAGCTAAGTGAATGCAAGCAGTGGGTGGTGGAGGTAAGCATCAAGCTAGGGAGATGAGGCAGGGCTAAAAATACAGATATGCACACTTATTAGCTTAAACTGTGAGAATAAATGGCTGCCTGGGAAGAAAGAAGAGAAGGAAAAGAAGGCTGAGGACAGGCCCTTGACAAAGACCTTTATTTTGGAAAAGCTGAAGAGGAATCAGTGAAATTAGGGTAGAGAATGACCCAGAGAAAACTGAGAACAAGGGAAACGAGATGTCACCAAAGGCCCAGGAGGGAAGTTTCAGAAGGGAATGGTCAATGTTAGGAACAATAAGGACTGAGAAAATCTCTCTGGACTTGAGATGTGGTCACTAGAAAGAAACTCGACTTTCTGTTAAAATGGGGATGGTGAGGAGGAGCGAATAACACCAGTAAAAGAATGAGCTGGTTGAGAAATAATGGAGGCTACAGAGAATGGTGTACAGCAGGGTCGAGACGTTTTCAGATAGATAAGACTGAACATCCCTGTAGAGAGAAAAGAAGGTATCCTTAAATATGAGAGAATAAAACGCAAGGAAGGGATAATTGATAGAGTAAATTCTCAGAGCTAAGAGGAGATGGAATCAAGAGCAACATGTAATTCTTTTGAAAAGGCAGAGCCAGAAACCCATTGTCCAATATCAAGAGAGTGGCTTGATAAAATGACATTACGGTCACAAGAGGGAGCGTTATGCTTCTTTTACAGCAACTGTGAAAAAAACATGGGACGTGTTTGGGTTATAATGTTAAATGGGGAGAGAAAACTAATTATAAAATGCTTTATGAGCTGATATAAAACAATATGTATGACAAAAAAATCATGCGCTACTTAAAATCATATCGAGATAATTATGAGCATTCTGTCCTTTGATATTGTTATATTTGTCTTTTCAATAAAAAACATTTAGAAGGCAATGTCTTCCTCCAAGAGCAGAGACAAAGGACAGATGGTGACGGGTCGAGACGAGCCTTAGGTTGTCTCTAAAATGATTTCTCCCTCTTAGGCACCAAAAGTCTGAGTGTTAAACAGCAGGATTTGAAGCATAAATATGTAAGTCCGAGAAAGGAAAAGATCAGCTTGAGCTGCAAAACTAGGGAGGGTTCCACAAGCCACGTGGGGCTCAGGCTGGGCTTTGAGCAGTTGGGGTACATTTGTTAAAGGGAGGAAAAGGAAGTGAAGGTGTTGCAGAGAAAAGCAAGGTGCAAAGGCGAGGCCAAGGCAAGATGGCAATTGCAAAGGTGAGAAGGTAGAAATGAACAGAATGCGAGCACAGAAAGGGGCCTCTTGGCCCACTGGAGGAAAAGTGATTTAGAAGGAATTGGGGGGCAAATTTGAAAACAGGTAGGTTATGATCAGATGGTAGCAAGCAAAGAGTTTAGACTAAATAATTACCTCACCTTAACTCAGTCCCTGGGGAAGACCTACCGCTTAGCAAAGGGGAAGCAGTGGAGGGAGAGGCATCCTCAAAGTGCCAACGACCACAGATGCCATGCTTAAAACCAGGCCCCTTGTCTTGGATGGAATGCACTGGAGATGTCTGTCCCTCTTGCACAATTTGGTAGCAATACTAGCAAGCGAGACTGCTCCTGAGGCAGGTTCCAGGCCTTGCCCCTCTGCTGCAATTTTCCTTACCTCCTTTCCTCAGTTCTGCGTCCCCAGCACACAAGCTGCCCCAGACCAACTGACTCAATCCCCTGCCCACACCCTCCATGGTCATTTTTCCTCGAACCCATGGGCAGCTCTCTGGAATCATGCCCAAATCCCACAGTCGATTCACGGCGACAGTTGGTGAGAGCTGTTTTTAGAATCACCGTCCTTCTCTGGCATTCGACTAACTCCAACTCACATCTGACTGTGTTCTAAAACTCCTCGACTCTGGCTCAAATTCAGATTAATAATGAAAGGAGTCTAGTTCAGTTCCTTGTTCTTCCATCTTGCCATGAGTTGGGATCGATAACGTGTATAAAGCCGAACTCACACTAACTATATCTCTGTCCTGATTTCTCAGCTTCTCTAGGACATTCCGTCCTCACTCCGACCCCTAGATGGACACCCTGCCCAGGGAGATCTCAGCTCTCAAGCCTTCTGTGGGCAGCGCATCACAACCCCAGGAAGCCCTCCCTGATCGCCCTGAGCTGAGTTGGTTGCCCTTCCTGTGTGTTCCCATAAGTCCCTGTGATGCTTCCATCACTGCGCTGACCACATGGGATAAATCTTCACGTGTCTGTAAGTCCTTCAATGTAGAGATCTCCTTGTTTTCATCTCACTATTCCCTGGTGCCTAGTGCAGTGTTTGGCAGGTCATAGGGCTCAGTTGATGCTTGTCGAATGAATAAAAGAAAGTACTAGAACTAAGCCCCACGCCAGTCTCTTTCCTCACTTCGCCCCTCTCTGATCCCCAATTAACAATTAACCTAATGGGAGCATGAGTTTGTCTGCCATTATTCGGTACCAGGGCCAAAAAAGATGTGGCATCTACTTATCTATTTTTACACTCACAGAGTAACTTCTCAGACTTCGAAGTATGTCAAGAAATGCTGGATTCCTCTGCTGTATACCATGAAACACCACCTGAAGATTTCTTAAAAATATAAAAGGTCACTTCAGACATGACATTGGTTTGGCCTTGCAGAGTTCAGTGAGCCCTCATAACTGGCACCAGAAAATGTTTATTAAAGTGAATGAAGGCTCTTCACAGAAATAGAGGAAGGACATGCAATCTGTCCTTTAGGAAATGACACTCTTGAAACAATAAAATATGCTGACAAAATTTGAATTTTATAGGCTCTAGATGAAAATTGTGAGAAGCTGTATGATCAAATTATCTGCCCACAAACAGCTCTGTGTGGAACTCACCCACCATTTAAAAGGGTGAATTAAGAAATTTCTAGACCAGGGCTGCCCAAAATAACTCCCTGTGATGATGGAAGTGTTCTATAAATCTGTATTGTCCAATGAAGTAGCCACTAGTCATAAATGGCTACGAGCATGCAGTGTGGCTAGTTCAACCTGACCAGTTGAATTTTTAATGTTATTTAATTTAAATTAATTTAAGGTTAAATAGCCACATGTGGCTAGTGGCCACAACATTGGACAGCACAGTCCCAGACCATAGGGAGAAAAAAAGCATAATATCTACCAAGTGGTAAACTGAGTATGGAAACTGCCAATTTACTACCCACTATTCCGATCTGATCATAAATCCTGGACTTAGTCCATGATAAGCACTGATATCTATGGTAAAAATAACTTTCTGTACCTGAGTTTCCTCACTACCCTCACCCTGTGTCCCTCTAACCTTCTGAGACTCAACCTGAAATTCAAGGTTTGGGTGTGAGGGGTGGTCTGTCTTAGACCCAGGTCAGAATCAAACTCAGCCACCACCACCCATGACCATGCAAGAAGTCTGAGGGAGTCATACGTGCAGTACAGATTAGCCATCAGATGAAATTAAAACACACACACACCTGCAGATAGAACATCTGTAGTAAAAACACTCTATGAAAGAAAAAAAAACTTCGGAAGCTCTCTGTCACCCTTCAAACAAAACCCATCACTCGGCACACCCTGCAAAGTTCTCAGACCCCTGCAGGGAGGTTCGGCCATTGGGACCACCCTTTCACGTGCTACCCCGCGTCTTCCTCACCTGCCTTCCCACTGTGCCTTGCCCATCACCTGCTCTTCACCTGATGGACTCCTCGCCCAAGGCATCCCTGACTGCCACGTCCCCATCTAAATAAGTCACTCCCGTTAGTCTCTTCTTCCCTGGCACTTAATATTTGAAACTGTATATTTGTGTTTGGTTTCACGTCTATGTACATCATGAAGACAGAGACCATTATTTTCTTGTTTAAAGAGGGGTGTTTACACAATGCAATGGTTATTTGCTCGGACTCTCAGGCCGAGACAGTCTGTATTTAGGTCACAGCTCCACCACTTATTCGCCCCTCTGCGACTCAGTGTCCTCATCCATGAAATGGAGCAACAATAATAGTAACTACCTTGTGGAGTTTTATGAAGATTAAATGAGTTAGTATACTTAAAACACTTAGGAAAGAGCCTAGCTGATAGCAAGTTCCACATTAATGGCAGCTCTGCCACTATTTGGCCAATGCCTGGTATAGCATCTGGCACATAGTAGGTTCTCAGTAAATACTTAACGAATGAATGATTGCATTTCCATTAGGCTACTTATTATAGCAATGTTCTGATCTTCTTCCAAACATTTTTGCCACCTTAAAGCAATGACAATAATCTCTCTGAAAGGGCTGTAATTATGACAGTGAACAATTAATTTATAGTCAATGCGATGTTGACTTTTTCTTTGAACATAGCCACCAAATTAATGAGGTATCTATCTGCTTCTAGCTTCTGAGTCTTTTAAATATCATACAAATGCCTTTGCTGTGTCTATAAAGTAATCTTCTGATGTTCACTATTCATTTGGTTGACACGATGTAATATATTCAGAATTCTCTTTGTGATCTTTGTGTTTGGAGATAAGTTCTACTTAGACACGGTATGGTTGAGAACACGGGGTTTAGAGGAAGACAGACCAGACTTCAAATACTGTTTCACCACCTAATAACCATGACATTTTGGGCATGATTTTTCTGAGCTTCGGTGTCCTCACCTAAAAATGGAAATGTTAATACCTACCTCATAAGAGAATCAGGGAAGTCACTCAGTATTGTAACTGGCGTCTAATTATATACAATAATAGTTACTATTGCTCAATTCTTTGCTGAAATTTTATTTAAGAATTTTGTAACTATGTTCAAAAATGAAATTGGCTTCTAACAGAATTTTCAAAGAAATTTTCCTTTTCAGTGTTAAGACTAGCACCTACTGAACTCTCAAGAATTAATTTTGGATCATGCCATAATTCTCATTTTCTAAGAAGAACTTTAATTTTTCTATTGTACATTATAGAAAAAGTAGAATATATAAAGAAGCAAAGTTATGAATATTAAAATTATCTGTAATCTCATCACCCCGAAAGAAGCACTGCTAACATTCGTCTGAATGTTCTTCCAGACTGTTTGAATGCATAAATGAACACATACACACACTTACAATACTGGCGGAAAAAGAATCTGAATGTACCTAAAATTTTTCGTTTTATTCAACATCTTTTCACCTTAATAAAATATTTTCCAACATACCAGTTTTAATGATGGCCCTGTATTCCAAGATATGAACCTATCGTAAGTTAAAAGTAGGCAGGTGGTTCCCAGTATTTTACTGTCGTAAGCATGCTGCCTCAAACATCATGCTACATACCCTTATTAGCCCTCTGTCCTTGCTTTACCTTTATTCCTTATGCTGTTGGCCCCAGGAAGCTGAACTTTGCAAGAATGCGTCACAGAGCTTCCTCCCTCTCTGGCTTCCTGTGTATTTAGCTAATAGGGGAATGGGGGTGTCAGCAAGAAATCTGATAATTGGGAAAGGAGACAAGAGTATTTACTTGCCCAGCTCCCTCCCTGAAGCACTACGATTTGGCCGTGCCCTTGAACACAAGACCTTGATCCCATCTGGTAGAAGGTCTCTCCTACGGCTATTCTGGGTTCCTCCCCTTGCGCCTTCATGTTTAGGCTGATCTGCTGTCCCCATCACTGCCAGTGCAAGCACCCCGCCATTCTTTGGTTTCCCTTAGCCCTGCCACGCCTTTATCAATTGTCCTTCGTTAAACTCTCCACTTAGCCAGTTTAAATGTGCCACCTGCTTCTTGACAGGATCCTAGCAAATATGAACGACTCTGTAGGTAAATGTCTCTACACATCTTTTATTATCACATGATAAATTTCTGAAGCTGGAATCATTTGATCAAAGAGCATGTGTATTTTTAAGACGTTTTATTTCCAACTTGTCTTCTAACACAGCAGTGCATGTGAGCTAGCCTTTGGGGTCCTTGTCCAACTAGATATTTCTTTTGAATTTGAGGTTTAGCTTATTTTCTTTTAATTCTAGGAAATGCCCCTCTATTACAACCCTGATTAAGTTGCTACTCTGGTACTTCCTCAGAAATTCCTACTCTAAAAGAATGCAGTCTTTCTAAAAATATAGTTTTACATACTTTTAACAAAATATATAACAAAAAGCATATATATAATGTATCTACCCATTTAGAAAAATAAACAAACCCACAGGAAGGCTACATAGATAGTTCTTAGCATGTTGGGAGTGAGAATCAAAGATAATCCAGAGGGTCAGGATAAAGGAGAATAGAGATGGTCAGCTTCTTGCTCTATATAATACATTAGAGAGCTACATGTATTAGTTTTTATGTCATATGTAACATGTTATATATGTTGTCGTATGTTACATATGTATATGTTTATATATTATATATATTTAGAAAGATAGATATTCCTTAATCCTCAAATAGATCATTTACATTGTTAGTATTCAAAAAATGCATTCAGAACATGGTTCCACCAATGACAATTTTAATGCACTTATGTATTTGTTTATAAATCAATAGCCACTTGACGGGAGGCCACAGGACAGAAAAGGGATTTAGCCACTCTGTCCTTCATCCAAGTCCTTTCTGAACTAGGTTCTCAGGGCTAGTCTGGGTCCCTCTAGCTGGGAGCCAGAAAGCCTAACTTTGCAGTATCCTGGTTTACTCCACTGTCAACATGTTGGCAGTATTTACCACATCTTGGTTGAAGCGATAAAAGTATACCAACATCAAAAATTCTACAGCATCCTTAAAGGGAACTGCCTCCCCCTATGCGGGAGGCCACTTGTCTGAGCTTCTTCCTGGTTGATGGTATATAATTAACAATATTTATCGTCCTTGCTCATTGACAGTAGGATCGGCCACATGGCCTGCCATAACCCCGGCCCCCCATGTAGGATTATACATCTCCGTCCTGTAGTACACGGGGTTGGCCATATGATCTGCTTTGACCCATGCAATGAGAGTAGACCTTTTAGGAGCCAGCTTGTGGTTCCTCTCTGCCAGGACACCAGCACTGGTCCAGATGGGGGCTGCTCTGTCAGCCGGGTCCCCAAAGTATAAAGGACATGGAACAAAATTGAAATGGACCAGGATAAACATGGGTGAAAAATAAATCTTTGTTGCTATATTATGAGATTTGGTGGACGTTTACTGTTGCAGCATAACCTAACTTATGTTAATAATAGATCTTCACACTGTATGAGGCCTGATTTTTTTGACTTGGAGTGTCTGGACATTTACTGGACTCTCTTTGGAGGAAGATGGTGGGTTGTGCTGTCAGGGAAGTTGTATGATACGGACTCTACCCTAGTCTCCATCACCCAGATGACTAACAGAGTAACCTGCCCCTGGGGCCCGCAATCTCCTGCCACTGTGCCTTGTTCTCCAGTGTAGGAACTATCTCCGCCAGCTAGGTGAGTGATGAGGAGCCCAAGAATGCAGCCACTCAGCTAAATATCTAACTCCTTCCTATCTTGCCTGGCAGGATAGGTGTGAGAAATGGGGTTAAAGTGGTTACAAGGCATATGGCTAGCGATGTAGGGACTAAAAGAAGCCAAGCTAGACATTGTTCCAGAAAGCAAGACTCAGATAGATGTCAGGAACCCCAACACCTGGGGAGACCAGAGGGAGAAGCATGAACATATGGAGCTGAGAGAGCGAACAAAGAAAATTCTTTCTGGAACATCTGCCTGTGTTTTCTGGCTTGGTTTTAAGGACCAGACAAGAATATAAGCCAAAGAAAGGTTTACCAGAGGCACTTCCAAGTTTTCCTAGGCCAAATTCTTCAAAATTTGAAAGCAGGTAGAGCCAACTCAGGTTAGTAGACACTTCATTGAATTAAGAGCCTGCCATGTGTATGAGAGGATGACAGTTTCACAATATTCCTTTCTGAATAAAAGAAAAAATTATCTGGGAGATAAACATCTGAGAATGAGCACCTATGAGGCACCATGAGAATAAAATTTTATACCCTTGTAAGATAAATGTATGATCAATGGTTCATAGAAAGAACTGACTATGCAAATGTAAAGCTAAAACTAAAAGGAAACCTCAGTAAAGGTGAGACAGAAATTGTACATAACTTAATCATGCTGTTGCATAGATTAAAATATCACCTTTAACATGTAATTAAGTAGCAATGAATACCAACATATTTTTCTAAATTCTTCCCAGGAGAACTCCTTAAGGAAACAAAAGGTATTCCGTCTCTTTCATCAGAATGTGCCTAAAACACGTGCTGCTGAAAGTGTAGTGAGAGAGGCAATTTTCATACTAATGACAGGTATAAATAGTATAGCCACTCTCGAAGACAATTTTGAAATACTTTTTGAGGGTTCAAAATATTCATATCTCTGAAACAGTATATTCAAATCTAGAAATCTATTCTAATAAAAAAATCAGAAATGCAAAGATTTATGTACTAAAATGTAACAAACAATAAATATACAACATAAAACTACGATTAAATGATACATAAAAAACATAATACAGCCATCAAATGTAATTATGAATGATTTCAACTATATGTAGGAAAATACTTACTAAGTAATATAAATCTAAAACAGCATAATGTGAAATTGTATTTATAGTATACCCTCCATATTTAAGAATATATACATAAAAAACACTGAAAAAATATCCTAAAGTATTTAACAGTGATTGTCTCTATAAAATAGTTATTATGGGTGATTATTACTTCCTTCTTAATGTAGTCTCGTATTCTCCAAAATTTCCACAATGATATATTATTATATTTTCCAAAAATTTTTTTTGGAAAAAATATTCCTAAATAATGCCAGGATACAGTAATACAGTAATTATTTTTAAAATAATAACGAATGTGAGGTGATGGATGTGCTAACTAACCTTATTGTGGTAATCATTTCACAATGCATACATGTATTAAATCATCAACTTGTGTACCTTAAACTTCTGCAACGTTATGTCAATTATATCTCAATAAAGCTGGAAAAAAAAATAAAGATAATGACATTACAAATCAATTTTAAAAATTGCAAAACAGCACTCCAAAAAAAAAATTTATACTGAGCATATAAGCAATAAAAATAAAAAATTACTACAAACCCACATAAACTATAAATGAATTTTATTTATAAATGTATAGAAGTATACAGTTATAATAAAAGTTACCAAGTAGGGGAAAAATACATTAAAAGAATATAATGCCATAATCAAGTAGAGTTTATTCAGAATTTAAGGCTGTTTTAATGCAATGAAAACCATTAATATAATCATATTAGATTAAAATAAAAATTGTGATTATATCAAAAGATACTAATCTACTAAGCTTCTAAGAATAGATGTCACTTCCCTTATTAAATAGAGAACATTTGTTTAAAGCTAACAATTAACTTCATATTTAATGAAGAAATATCAAAAAATACCTTTTTATCACAATTTTATTTAACACAAAAAATAGAATTACAAAAGGAAAAACAAATATTTTTGTAGCTATGACTTCATATTAAGAAAAAACAAGTAGGCCTTTCAACACTGTTAGAACAAAGACAATTCACTAAAACATAAATATTTTTAAAATAACATTCTAATGATAGAAATTCCCATATTGAGTAGCAATATAGATGTATTTATCCAAGAAAGAATTAACGCATTAAGAGCTAGATAAGACCTAGACAAAAACAAGTTATAATTATAAAGAAATCAGGAAACATATCAATAATGAAAAGGGTTAATTACTTGATAGGAAGAATTAGTTCCATAAACATAAGTCTCTTAAAATCTTCATTTTAGACCTAAGGAATTCAAATTAAAGCATCAAAAAGATTTTTATCTTATATTACACATTCTTTAGGGGAAAAAAGATTGTCTTGAATATAAAAAGATATATAAGTAGGAAGGAAAAAGAACAATGAAGACCAATACAATACTGATTCAATGGATTCAAATGCAGAGTTTAATTTGCTACATGGCCCCCCTCAAAAAAAAAAAATTATCAAGTGTTAGAATTACCAAGAAGAATAAATAATGTATTTGTTCAAAGCTAGGAAATGCAAACACAAAGCATCGCAATGTAATGTAATAAGTGCTATGCTAGAACTTTGAGAATGCTCTTGGGGTCTTGGGAAACACTCTTGGGAAAGGTTAAATCGGCATTTTAAAGAATCTAATTTTGCCAGGTTTTGAGGCAGATGGAAGGAAGAAAGAGTGACAGTTAGAAGGAGCATCATTTACAAATACAGAGTCACAGATAAAATGGCACATTCCAAAATTTGCAAGTAGGTCAGTACACACAATTAAAAGTTGATATTTAAAAATTAGAAAATTTCTCAGAAAAATGTGGATTTCTGGCTTCTTTTGTCCAATTAAACAATATGACAAACTGGGCCCACATTCCCACATGAAAACAAGAGGTAGTTGCCCCTTTTAGAGGGGACAATTTACCACAGCACCTCTTCTTTTCTCGCGTTCCTGTTACTCCAGCTCATTTCATCCATTGACTCACCTTTCTGGTCCCTGTGGCCATCTGAGTTTATGACTCTCACCCTACATGATGGGGCCAATGAAGGTTATGGCAGCAAAAAGCAAATGATTGATCAAAAGATCAATCAGACAGCAGGATGAAAGGCAGAGTGAGAGAAGGTAGGTGAAATGATCAATGAAATCCACAAAATCTTATTTATATTAAAAATTAAAATGGAGCTACTATCATTAAAGGAGAGTCACCTGGCATTTCCCACAAAAGCATTCCTAAGGCATGAAAACCACCAAGTTCTGCATCTATGGAATAAAATGCAAGAGGAGATGAGGGTCTGAAATAAGGCAGGATGTAGGGAATGGGAAGAAATGGGCAGAGCAGGATAAATATTTGAGAGATTTTTGGGAAAAAAAATCTCCGACACTAGGTAACCAATTTGACACGGGGAACAAGGAGAATTAGAAGAGTAAAAGACAATTTGCAGGTTTTGGCTTAAGTCATTAGGTAGTGACATTTTAAAATTAAAAAAAGGAAAAATGTTCATCATTCAGTTTAGGCTGACTTTGTGGAGCATAGAGATGCGTAGCTTCATCTCATAAGCTCTAATAAATTGCCAAAGAAAACTTATCTCAACGTCTAACATGATACTCTCTAACAGGTGATCATCAGACAAAAATAAGAGAGACAAGCATGATTACATAAAATATTTTTACGAAATGAATACCAACAGAACTAAGATTAAAATAGAGTAACATAGAACTGAATTAAACATTGGAACAAAGACTACAGAGGATCAATAACTTCAAATATAAAAGCATAACTATAAGGTATTATAAAAGGAACACAATAATAGAAAAGCCTACTAAGTCTGGTAATGTAAAGGATACACATTTATTCATTACTTTATAAATTTTTCTATTTCCATCAAAGACTTAAGATGGCTTACAACAAAAATATACATGGTAAAAGGACAAAATGTAAATAATAATAATAAATGAAACAATAATTTTAAAAAAATAGCACCAGGAGAAATCAGAAGCAGGAAAAAAAGAAACAAAATATGCAGGATGTTAAGGGCTTTCAGAAATACTGTTGATGACAACCAAAGTGAAAATATTAACATAAGTTCATGACTCTTATTGTCCATCAGGCAAAAACACAGCAAGTTCTCCCTTTATGAAGGACGCTTTTTGCACACCTTCCTCAATAGAAAAGACAGCATTTCATGAAAAAAAAATTTTTTTTTAACTTTAGCTTTATGAAAAACTCACTACCTTATCCTTCCTTATTTCCCAAATGTTATATTACTGCAAGACAGTTAAATATTTTTTTTAAAACCCTTTACACACTGACATTTGGGGATATTACTACAGCAAACACAGAAAAGAATTTCATAAAAGCTGCTTCTTGGTGGTACCACCTTTGATAAAAACAAAGACCCAAACTGCTAAGTAAAACGGGGTGAGTGAGGGAAGAAAACAGGGAAAAAGAGAAAAGCCAGTATAAAATGGGCAAGGTATAGACATCTCTGATGGTCCATCCTAATCCATAAAAGAACAGATGATGGATACAACTTCAAAGAATGATGAACTACGCATCCTTCAAACCACAGCAACAGGGCTTTAGTAAAAGTTCGGTAAGAGTTGGAGAGTAAACAGAGTGAGGTAGAAATGTCTGGTTAGCACCTTAAAATGTTATACTCTCTGGTGTTGGCTGAGGATGGATCCCCGGGAGTTGGATACTGTATGAGCACAGTATGGTTGACATCCTTTTATATAAAAATTAAAGGAGCCTAATGAAAAGCCATCCCACATCAGCACAGAGGAGGTAATGACATGGGCCAGTAACTCAAGGGCATGTACAAAATGCACAAAATAAAGACATACGGAAAGCAGACACACAGAAAAAGATTCACTTGCACATAACTTTAAGGAAATGCAAATCATAACACAATATCATTTAGCAACTATAAGCTAAGCAAGACTAACTTTAAAAATTCAATATTGTGTGGATTTTAAGAAAAAAGTTATATTCATAATGGGTTAGAAAGAATCAACATATCCCAGAATAAGGAAAACGGTTAAGTAAACTATGATATATTAGTATATCTGTGCATAATAATGAGTATGTGTGATAAATGTGAACAAATACAGAAAGATGCTTATGGAATTTTAGGTGAAAAAAATATATATATATAAAGTCTACGAACTCTGTGAATACCTCAGTGTAAAATGTATATATGGGTATACAGAAAAACACATGGCTGGGTCACAGAGCAAGTCCCCAAAACCTGCCTCTTGAGGCCCTGTGGCCCATCAGCCTGGGGCCAGTGCTCAGGGGCTGCAGGCAGAAGCTGCCATCTGCAAGATTTGCCCTGCACTGACCCCATCTGCACCCAGGTTTCACCCTTCCTCTGCTCAACGTGCAACCTCCTTGCCAACCACCCATGCCCAATTATATCCTCCCATATCTCCTTTTCTATCTTCTTTAATCTCACAAGACCCTGTGAGGTAGGTATTACTATGGCCATTCTTAAGAAATAATTAAATGAATAAATGGTTAAGAATCGAAGCTCAACAGAAGCTTTGTTTTCAGACCTTCCAACTGGATGAGCTTCTAACTTCACCTTTATGGCATCCTTTACGGTTTACCTGCACATGGCTTCTTGGCTGACTGGGCAGGGACAGAAGCCAGGGGACAAGCTTCTGCAGCTCCAGCTACACATTCCCCTTGTTTCTCAAGGCCCTGTGAATGCTCAGCAGAAGCAGCTGAATTATCTAAAAAGAAAAAAAAGATGAGGTTTCTTAAGACTCCTTTTATCACTCTCAATTTCATTTTATGTTGGGAGCATCAGTCCAGGTAATCAGCTCTCAAGATGAAACTCCCAGCACTCTGGATTTTGAGAGTCCATGTCTTCTGGATTTAAATATGTTAAATATACACACACTACACACACACACTCAGCAAGCAGAAAGAAACTATTTCATGGTTAGGAGAGACCCACTAAACAAGACCAGACGAAGATAATGACAGGCCCCATAGAGAGCAGCAGGCCCTGCCACCAATCGGGGTTCTCTAGCTACTCTGTGATACTGGTACACGCAGAGCCCTTCCTACCCTCATACCACCCACTCATGAAGTTGCCCACCCCATTCCAACATAAAAAACTGCATAGTAAAAGCTTAGAGACCCCAACTATGGTGATTTGGTTTTCCCATCAACAATTCTCCTGAACCTACCACCCACTGAAATTGATTTTTGGCTACAGGCAAATCTAGTAGAATAAGTAACTTAGATGCACTATAATGAAAAGAATACCAAACCACCCTTTACAGACCTTAAAAAGTGACAGACTATGCAGTGATATGGGAAGATGGTTATGATGTTGTATAAAGAGAAAATTTAAGATACTAAACTAATGCATACTTTGATGACAACTGGGCTGGCATTTCTACAGTAACAAAACTGAAGGGCCTGCAATTAAATGGTAACAATTACTATGGATTAGAATAGAATCATATGTAATTTTTATTTCTGCTGTCTCCTATTCAAATTTTTCTGTAATTTCCTAACAATTAAAAAAGAAAAAAACTTTGATTAAATTTAATAAAAGAAAACCATCCCTACATTATCCTTACGCTCACTGGCCTACCTTCATCCTCATTTTTCCTAAGGAAGCTGTTACGATTGGTCTACCTACTTCCTGATCCCCAACTTACCAAGGGCTGTTCAAACACCTGGGCAGGTGCTATCAGCTGGCAGCATTGAAAATAAACTCCATCCCTCCCTCTTTTGGTTACAATCACAGTTCTGTATCATAAAACGTTGACTGTCCTAAGTTTCCCCAAGGACAAAGCACTTAACGCACTCAAAAGTGTTTCCTTCCTTGACTCACTTTCATTCAAAACTGCCTTGTTGATATTGCTTTGTCTATCCCTAATAGTCTCACCTTTATTTTCAAGCATATTGTGCAGCTTCGTGTGCCTGTAGGTAGAGATTATCTGAAAATTAACAACACTGGGGATATTCAGTCCTTGTTCCTGCAGCAGCTTCAGGGTTGTCTCATGAATGAGCTGATGGGACCGTTTGCATCTCTGAAGCCTGCACTCTCCCCTGACAAAAGACTTGCACACGTGAAACTTGTTGCACTTGTCTTTGAGGTTGCAATAACCATACAGTGCTTCGCCTTTGTTGTAGAGTAAGCAGACCTGTGGGGAAATGAGGCAACACTGAATACATATGTTTTCACTGTATCTTTTAAGCCACTAAACTGATGACAGCTTCTCTAAATGGCAACTTCTGGTCCTCAGTGGCTTTTAAAATTATTGGGCGGATGGGTAGTGTTATAGTACCCCCACTCAGATCTACTTCAGCTGTCACTAACACACAGGTGCCCCTGACTTTGGCCATCAGTGGACCTGTCCTCCTCTCCCAAAGGCTGCAGCCAATGAGTGAATCCCATGCAGGTACGAGAGGCTGACCCCTTGCACAGGCTAGACCAATTCTTTAGTATAATTTCTGCTCCAGAGCTGCACCACAAATGAAGTCAAGGTCAGACTTTGCCTTGCTCGTAGCTTTTCCTTCCTTGTAACCTGCTTCCATCTCTGATATCTTACAGAGTTTTACAAGGAGCCCTCCGAGAAATCACAAGTACCTACGTCCCCACGTCAGGCTCTGCCTCCAGGTAGTATGAACAGATAATTCATCATCCTGACAAGGGCATTTTTTAGGGAGCACTATTAATAATTACATTGGGACAACTAATGTAAACTGGGTTTGTCCCAGGCAGCAAGAACCGCCTGATGGGGAACTTTGTAATGATAGGTCAGGCTGTCAATCTGGACACCACTAACTGATCTTAACCTCACACACAAAAAAGATGACTAGACACTGTGCACCTCCTGGCAACATGGTTGGAACATATCTGGCTCATGGCTTACCAAACCTGGCTTCTAAACTTGAAGAAATGAGAAAGGAGATGGATGCCAAGGAGAAGTATCTTGGCTCCTAAGGCTGACTCCAGTACTGCCTTCTGTGTACAAACTATGCTGCTTTGACGAGTCTGTACCCAGAGGCTCTAGCTCGTACCTCCAGCTGTGTGACTTCCTTCCCTTCTCAACCTGCAATGCCTTGGAGTTAAGATGGGACCAAAGTCATGAACTTCCCAAGAACTACACTTGGGGGTGTCCGCGATAGAATCATTGTGCCAGATTAGCAAACTCTACGTTCAACTGGTGGCCTCTCGTAAAATTTTCCTTTGGAATTTCAACTATTTTATTTTTAAAAATTCTTTATGTCTAGCTAAACAGATACAAACATACTAATTTTGCCATTATAGTAGTTATAAGCAATTAAATTTAATATCTAAGCCTCAAAAAAAGTAAATGGGGGGGGGGAGAGAATACTTGTAACAAATGTGACCAAAAACGGAATTTGTATCATTAAAGACATCTATAAATGAACAAGAAAAGACAAATGCCTCACCAGAAAAATAGGCAAAAGCATAAACAGGCAATTCACAAAACACAGGCATCATAGACAGACCTAAATTCAAATATGCCATTTACTATGTGACCTTGGGCAAGTTTTTAATCTGACTCAGTTTCCTCACCTGTAAAATGGGGGCAGGCTACTAATAAGCTAATGTATATAAATTACTAAGTGTGCAGTAAGCACTCAAAAAAACAGCAGTCATTATTATTTCTATCCCACACAGGTCCACCTCTCCCTGTGTATCAAACAAAATCCAGTAAAAGCAAAGACTCCAGAAAGGTCAGCACCGCCCTCAGCCCCAATAAACCTCAGACTGTCCTCTGGAAGCAGACTTGATGTTCTCCTCTGGGTGACTTCTTTCACCAGGCAGACAATATGAGGGTGGCATCTTGGTGACTTACCTCTGGTAAAAGGCAGGGGTCGTTCTGTAAGAGCAGAATCCGAAGCTGGGCCTCATTGAGGCCAAAAAGCCCTTGGTTTTTCAGGACTTGGATGTTGACAGGTGTGTGGATATCGTGGGAAAGGGTACAGGTAGACCTGGAACACAAAGTACTGCATCAGAGGCTCAGACGAAGAAGGGGCCAGTCTGTCAAGTTCCTTGCCTAGGGCTGCTTCCAACTTGCCTGTGAACTTAAACAATTTGCCAAGAACTCACAGATACTACAGCCTCCTAAGCTCTGATCATAAGAAAGCTGAGAGGAAGCGACTCCCCTCCCAGGGTCATTTTCATCTGAAATGAAGATACTTTCCTCCCGCAGTCACCTGCCTTGTTGGAGCGAGCCCGCCTGTTCTGGAGGTGACTGCACCTGGCTTCTCCGCACCTAACAGCTGCACACACACACACACACACACCCCAGTCCACCATCGTTAAACAGGACGTGTGCCCTCACGCGCGTTTGGGGAGCCCGTGGAAACCAAGGAAGACCAGGAGGCAGGTCCGGAGGCAGCCTCAGACGCCGTGTCCCAAATCGTCCCCCATCACCCAGCCTGGGCCGGGCTTTCCAAGCCCAGAGGGCACCGACTGGCCGCTGAGAGTGAACCTTTGTGTGGGAAGAGGCATTCTCTGCGTAGGCGGTGCATGGCTGGCGACAGGATCCGCGAATGCCGCCCACCCCCAAATGAGCCCTGGAGTGAAGGAACCCCAAAGTCCCGATCCCGATTTGTCCCGGCCGTGCCTGTGCCCCGCCGAGGGTCCGGAGGCCGCGCGGGGCTGCAGCTGGGCGGGCAGCGCACACCGAGCCGACCTTCCGCCGCACTCTGCGCGGGAGCGGGCGGCGCCCCTTCCCCAGGCCTCCCTTCCGCCCTCTCCGAGGGGGTCAGGACCCCGGCGAACGACCACTCTCTTTTTTCACCTCTCTGGGGTGCCCGGCTTCCAGGGGGCGCGTCAGGCCCGCGGCTCGCGCGCGGCGATGGCGCCGCAGCCAGAGCGCCGGGAGGCGGCCCGGTCCCCCCGCCGCCCGGTCCCCCTGGCCCCTGGTCCCCCCGTTGCCCGGTCCCCCCATGGCCGCCCGGTCCGCCCGCCGCCCGTTCCCCCTGCCGCCCGGGTCTCTCGCCGCCCGGTCCCCCGCCGCCCGGTCCCCCGGTCTCCCCGGGCCCCTGGTCCCCCCGCCGCCCGGTCCCCCCGGGCCCCTGGTCCCCCCGCCGCCCAGTCCCCCCGGGCCCCTGGTCCCCCCGCCGCCCGGTCCCCCGCCGCCCGGTCCCCCGCCGCCCGGTCCCCCGCCGCCTCACCAGCAGTCGCGGTTCGGGCACTTGCCCAGCATGTGGCGGCGGCAGAGGTGCAGCTGGTCGCAGGCCTGGCACTCGCCGCGCTGGTAGCGCGCGCAGAGGCGCGCGGACGACACGGCCACCACCCGCCAGGCCGCGGCGCCCCGCGCGCCGTCCTGCGCCCCCAGCTCCTGCAGCAGGAAGCGCTCGGGCCCGGCCTGGCGCAGCACGGCCCGCAGCCGGGCCTCCGACAGCTCCACGTGCGCGCGCAGGTCGGGCAGCAGCATGCGGCCGCCGTGCGCGCACAGCACCTTGGTGAGGAAGGAGCACACCGTGGGCTCCGCCATGCTCGCCGCCAGCCCTTGGCTGCCCGGCTCCTCCTCCCAGGCACGTCCACGGTTTCCAGCCCGAGCCCGGACGGCCGGGGAGGGGCTCCGGCAGCGGGAGAGTCGCGACGCGCCAGCGAATGAGAGACCCTGAGGAGCTGTTCGGCGCTGCCCAGAGCACGAACTCGGTAGTGAATGGAACAACAACATTAACTTCCAGGCTGGAAGCCGTTTTTAAAAGAAAGGGTTAATGCGGCCCTTTGCTGGCATAAAGAAGGAAGGAAAAGAAGAGGAAGGGCGGCTTGGGACGTGGAATCTAACCCACTAGCAGGGTGGCTAGGTGAAACGGACATGGCCACCGTCCTGGAGTTCTGCAGGCCTTTTTGTACATCGAGTAGGGAGGGGAGGGATGTAAGGGTTTACATTAGCTGGAGACCAAGGGGATGGGAGAAGGTGAAGTGGCAGGCTAGCTGCAAGGAAAAAGTGTCCCCTCCTGTGATCGGCTGTGGGCAGCAGACCGGAAAGTTCATGGGCACATAACCCCAGTGTTCTGGGGTTCTGAGGAGACTGGCTACTTAGCCGCCTGGAAAGTCTTTTGTCAAAGCTGGTCCACAGTGATCAACAGGCTAGCTGTTCTGTCTCTTTCTCTCACTCTCTCGCTCGCTGTAATTTTAAGTTAGAACATCTCTGATTTTTTATTATTATTTTTTGTCATGTGGTAGAAGGTGCAGGCCTGGATGGCCTTAGTTGTTGGTAGGGGAAGGTCTCCAAAGAGGTAGTCACTAGCTGTGGCTGTTGATCACTCAAAATATGACTAGTCCAAGTTGAGATGTGTCCGAAACTGGATTCTGAAGATTTAGAATGAAAAGAATGCAAAATATCTCATTAACAACTTTGTTAATCATGTTAAATTGATAGTTTAAATAAAATGTTATTACAGTTGCCTCTGCTTCTTTTACTTCTCTAATGTAGCTCTAAGAAAATTGTGGCTTACTTTATATTTCTGTTGGACAGCACAGGTCTAGACCTGTACATTAAGCAACTAGTCTTTTTACTCAATATTATGCTCATTTAATGAACATTTATTGAGCCAACTGCTAAGCAGTGACAGTACAAAGACGAAAAAGAAACACTCCAGGAACTCAGCCAGCCTAGTTGCTATCTTACAGGGTAATGGTGAGGATTGAGTTAATGTCATGTGAAGAAGCTAGAGGTAGTCAATTGGCCAGATGCTGGAAGACCTCTACTGTGCTAAGAAGTTTGGACTTAAGTTCTGAAGACTTTGGGAAGCCACTTAAGGAATTTCAATTGAGGAATGACATGATCCCCTGCCTAGGATGCTTTCCTCCTGATCCAGAGGTCTCCTTTTTATCTTTCAACCGAGCTTAAAAGTCCACTCTTCGGCAAGGCCTTTCCTCACCTCCCAATCTGAGGTAGCTCCCCAGTCTCTGCATGGAACTTTTATCACTGATAATTTTTTTTCTTATTTATTTATACATTTGTAGAATTCAAGTGAATGAAACCAGGAATCTCATTTGTCTCGTTCATCACTGTATCCTCAAACTTAAAACAGTACCTGGCAATACTGTAGGATAGGCACTTCAGAAAGACCCCTGACGGCAATAAGAGTGGGTTTCTTAAGAAGCAAAATAAGGAACAACAGAAGAAAAACGGGATTTGAGGGGTTGTAATCTTGATTTTATTGTGTTGTTTGCAATGGAAAATCCAAAATAAGATGCTCAGTAGACAGTTGTATTATACATACAAGTCAAGAGCTTAAGAAAGATGGAGGGGAATACAGAGTGACATCGAAGTAGTAGGTAATTGAAGCTGTGAGTTGATAAGATCACTCAGCAAAAATTAAAAGCAAAGGTGGGAGGATAGAACCTTGGGGAATAGCAACATTAAATATTTCTGAAAACTTGAGAACTTGCTATGACAAAGTGAATCAAAAAATAGAACAAAAACTAATTGGAAAAACTCAAAACATCTACTCGTGCTTAGTTTGGTGACATTTTCATGTATCTGAATGTGGGTACTTTGACAGCAATGGGATTGGCTACAGTTTTATTTACACTGAGGTCCAAATCGAATGGCAATTTTGCCTTCACTTTTAATCATATCTATGCTGCCATGTAGGGATTTTCCTCCTTTCTCTTTCCATCCAAAGTCTTGCGATTAAAGAATAATGAACAGAGAAGTGCTTTTAAAGAAGTAACTGATAGGACAATTCTAATCATCATTTACAGTTTTAACTTTTGTGCCTCAGCCTGGCACTGGTCCCACCCCAGGAACCAGAGAAAGAAAAGTGTTAGCAGATTTCAGCCTTTTCTCCTCTACGTCCCTAGACAAGTGATGTGCCAACCTACTGTGGGCTTCTCCATCACCACCACCCTGCCTTCCCTGGGCAGTGTGCTAAAGACTCCTTGGTCACTGAGTCCTGGAATGATAAAGCCAATTTTTATCATATCCTCTGTCCTCCACTGAATAAACTGGTGCCTGGGGTTGACTATCTTTTCAGAGATATCTATAAATAAAGCAAATAAAGGCAGCAAAGCAAAATTAATATTGATTTTTATTAGTCTTGAATTGAGCTTAAAGAACAACAAGAAATACAACTACCGAAACATAAATAGCTGAGCTTACTTTATTCAACAAAATTTATCCAATGTTACCAGCATATCAAGCATTCAGCTAGGTATCAGGTGTAGCACAATGAACAAGACAGGTTACCTCGGCCTTCAAGGAGCTTACATTCTAACGCAAAAGCAGACAACATCAAGTTGGATAGATGCTAAAAATGAAAACTGCAAGGCACAAAATATTTTAAAAACGGGATCTGGGAGGCAAGCATCCAATCTGACCTATAGGACTCCTTATGGAGGTAACAAGCTAATCTCAAGATGCTAGCTATTAACTGGTCAGTGGTTCTCACTGTGGCATTTTTGGAAATTGATTGGTTGTTAGTTTCATAATAACTGGGGACTGTGACTGGCACCGAGTGGATGCAGCCAAGTCTAACAGATGTCCTGCAGTGTACAGGTTAGCCCCATACAACGAAGAATTATTCTGTACCTATACGACTTTCTAATGTCCTGCTGGACATCTATGTAGGACCTACAGCTTGACTGAGAGAATGTTTTTTTTCCTCTTAGACAACCTGTAATTTGTCTGGTCCTATTGTCCTTATTTAAAGTAAGGTAATTTCGCTCTTCCCCTAACCATATACAGATAAGGTATATGGTCTGTTATGACTTACCCTAACAGTGGTCTTCTTTCTCGAGTCACCCACACCTCTTATCTTTCATTTTCCTGTACTTCTTTGACAGGAAGTAGCCTCTGTCGACTCTTAAATCCACACCTATCCACTATTAGTAGGAATAAATATTTATGTCATGATGTCGTATAGCGTATTCATGCCTGAGCATTTACATATTGAAATTCAGTTTATTTTTACTACAAATTTCTTTCCTTCTGTTTCTTCATTACAAAAGAGATAGGGCAGTAAGATGATTTTTTAAGAAATGCATGTGTGTAAGTAGATTGTACTATCTACGAATCATCTCAGGACAGCAAAGGGGATGTCACCAAACATCTGCTCTGAAAAAGGTGACTAGATCTAATTCGGTTTGTGCTTGTCACCATGACTGGGGGGGGGGGTGCTACTGGCATTTAGTATGTGAGAACCAAGTATGCTGAACATTTGGCAATACTTTGGACAGTTCCTCACAGCAAGGCATTATTCTGCACCCTATACGAATTTTGAATGTCTCACCAGACATTCGTGTATGACCTACAGCTCGTCTGCAAAATATATTTCCTCATTTTCTCCATTTCGACCTGTAGATTTTCTTGCATAGTATCTTTATTTCATTTAAGGCTATTTCGTTCTTATAGAAATAAGTATTATATGCAAATAAGTTACTGCATCACTAGTTTTTATTCTAATGTCCACTCATATCCCTGCTGCTTCATTTCCTCATACTTCTCTGTACAAAACAGCTTCTGAACTCCTACCTTCTTTTAAGTTCAAATTCACTCATTGTAAGTAGATATAAACTGCTGCCTACTTAAGTCTTTTAGTATAGTTGTGCCCAAATTTTATAACTTTTATTTCCCTCTTACGTTAATATTTAATTTTTAATTTTTTTCTAAAATTGTGTGTAGCCAGAGTATATAACCACTGAATTGCAGTTTGAAGATCATAAAGTGGATGTTAGAAAGTAATTGTGGTTAAAAAAAAAAAAAGAGGCAGGAGTGCTAGTTGAGAACCACTGAGGCAGGGGTACAAAAGGACTGAAAGAAAGCCAGAGTGGTTTGTGTGGAAGTAAACAAATGATAGCAGGCAGGTAGGGAAGGGAGTGATCATGTGGGGATACAATAATGATTTTGAAATTCATTCTAAAGCATAATTATATTTGTTTTGAAAGATTATGACTAAGTACAAAATTTAAAAATGTAACCATCCTTGCTGCTAAGTAAAAAACAACTTAGAAGAGGGAACAGATATTTAAGAGGACAAACTGGACTTGGGAAGAGCTTGGATGCTGTTCCCAAGTCCAGGGGGAGGGAGAGGAAGTAGTCAAGGACAGTTTCTAGGATTCTGCTCGAGCAGATGTGTGGATGGAGATACCACATCCTTATATAAAGAATACTGGGAAGGAACTGGCTCGCTTAAGGGATGCAGATCGAGAATTCTGTTTTGGACATGCTGAAGTAGAGATGCCTGTGAAATATCCAATTAGAGATATCTAATAGGCAGTCAGAAAGAGTTGGGTAAATTGCATCTCTGCAACATGAGGGTCAAGATCAGGAAAGGAAAACTCCAAAATGGAAGCTACCGAGAAAAAAAATAAGCGAATGAGAGTAACTATTTGTGGCAAGCCTCCAGAAAATAACCCTATGCTAAAAAAGCTCTGTATATTTGTTCCTGGTGGAGCCTTTTAAACTAAGGAGTTGCAGCACGTTTCTGCACTGATTGAAAATATAAAACATAAAATTTCTAATGCTAATTTTTGTAACAGATCTGCTAGAAGGAACTATAACAATAGATTTTGGCAATTGGTATGGAATGTTGAAAAAGGAAAATTGAAAAGGAAACCGTGATTCAGAATAAGGAAGGAACTCTTGGTCCAGACACCTCAAGTGCTTTAAAAACTAACTGTACTACAATTCCATACAATTCATTATATTTAGAAAAAGAGGCCCCTTGCAGGTGCAAGGCCTGTTTGAGGCCCTGTGCTCTTTGTTCTGATTCTGTGCACACCAGGAAACAAACCTTGCCTCCTTAGGGGGCCCATCCTTCCATAGGATGGCCCTGTTCCTGATTCCTAGGTGAGCCTCATTGGTCATAGCCAACAACTACAGTAGCACTCAGATTTATCAATCATGCTTGTGTGACTCTGGTTATTCTAACTCGGTACTCCCAAAATACAAGCATTTCATAAAGGTCTAACCCGAAAAAAGCCTGTTCTGGGATCATATTGATTAGAATATAAATGTCTACCTTACCATAATTATTTAAATTGGCCAAATGGGCCATTAACTCCAGCTGGTTGCCTCTTGCTGAGCCACACTTGTCAGCTCTTTAAATTGAATTCCAGAGTCAACCTGGATGGAGTCCCCTAAATAAACGCAGAAATAATGAAATGTGTGCCCCAAATCAGTGTTGCCAGAAAGGCACAGTTCTGCAGTTATGTCTATAATAGCATTTAAATTACCTTTACTATTTCCCCTAACCATGTATTCCAGATCACCCCCCCACCCGCCCGCCGCCAACTTTTCACAGTCTTCTATCCAAGACTGTACTGTCTTATATCCTTATCTCAATGAGCATTTTCAGATTTATCTTCAATTTCCTAAATTAATTTGTTTTTCAAGTTAACGAAAACGAAACCATGCCATACAGTAAACTACAAGAGTAGCTGGGAGAAAAAGGTGGCCACAATGACAAAAGTTTTAGAAATCAGTCTTTACATTAAGACAATGGTTCTCAAACTTTATGACATGTTCGAATCTTCACACCTGTCTCTCACCCAGAAACAGTGTGATCTAGTTGGAATGGGGTGCATTCTGGTCATGGGGATTTTTTTTAAGTTTCTAGATGATCCAAACGCGCAGCAAAGTTTGGGAACCACCAATCTAAGGCATCTGATAGCCAGGCAAGAAAATGTAAAATAGCATAACATCTGGGGTGATCTGGTTCAATGAGTGCACGAAATGGTTATTTATCCTTCATGATGCTGTGTTCCTACTTTCTAACTGATCACACAGGCTTTGTCTACTTCGGTATATTCAATCACGTATTCTGGGTAAATCTGATCTTTCTGAAAGATGACAAAAACCGAGGGGTTAAACCTTGTATCCACGCAGCTGTCATACAATGGAGGAGGGCTTGTGTAACTCATATTCCCTTCAATAAAATCACCAACCAGGACTCGGGCTACGAACATAACGATGTTTTTGGGATCGTGCTGGCAATTTTTGTAAAAGTAGATGGCATCTTTTGAGAAGTAAATTCCTAGAAATAAACAGAAAAAAAAGGTTAACAATTATAAAAGAAGGCATGCAGTTTGTAAGGTTGTTTACACATAATCGGATGATAGGCATTGACTAAGCGTATGTCAACAATGCCTGACTGATACTTATAAACTTTCCCTTGTACTTAAAAAAATGTTTGTTATACAAGTCAACTTGAATACAGTATATGACCCTAGTGAAACCACAGAAATATCTGCTGCTGTGCAGAGTTCACAGTCATGGTGAGGGCCACTGGGTTCGATGGCCAAAGTGGCGATATCACAGTGGCCCAGTCCATGCAGTTCACGCAAGATGAGTTGAATTGTGACTGATGAACAAAAATATTTCAGCAGAGGTCATTAAATATTGTAAGGGACAAAGGTTATTTACTGTTGATGGGAAGGTCCTGGAAAATGTGAGAGGGAGAGGTGTAGCATGAGCAAGCAATTGGCCCTGGGAAAGCTTGTCAAAGACAGTTAATTCAGCCTTTTCAGCTCTAGAATAACCTCTGATAATCCCTGAGGTTTCCATACTCAGCAGATCAACAATTTCCTGGCAAATTAAAATGTCCAATTTTTATCATTACCAGCTTCTTTCCTGTCCTTTTAAAGGAAATGAGTATACATTGCAAATTCTGATTTTCTATGCAAAAATTAAAAAATAAGATGAATGTTGTATTTATAGTAACAAATGTTTAATACTTTTTCATTTTTGTTTGTTCAACTACATTTAGAATAAAAAGTGAAAGTTCACCTATACTCACCTACCATTTCCAGTCCTACTTGCCTGCCCAAACGCAGATAACAGCTTGGTGAGAACTCTCTCACACCTGTTTCTTTGCATTTACATATAAATTGCACATATACTCTGATATGGTTTTATTTTCATTTAATTATTCATAAATAGGTCATACTATATGAACTGTTCTACAATTTTTTCCACTTTAGTCCTAGAAATCTTGCTGTATCAGTACATCTAACCCCCATCTTTCTTTTTAATGGCTGTATAGGATTCCATCATATGGATGTATCATAATTAAATTTATTCCTGTAACGATGAAAACCCTAAGTTGATTTCATTTTGGCTCTTACCAAACACTTCTAAAACATCCTAGTAAATTACGTTTGAGAACCCATGTAAGTAGTTCCTTAGAACAGACTGCAAAACTATAATGGCTGAACCAAGGGGCAATTTTGACAGATATTGAAAACTGCCCTCCAAAGGCAGTATAGGAATTTTAACACCAACAATGAAGAAAATTCTGTTTCTCCACATCCTTACCAATGCTGGATATTATCTATCCTTTTAATTGTTGTCAATATACTGGTCAAAAAAAAATCTGATTTTAAAATATATTTCCCTGAATACTAATGACATTGAGCATCTTTTCATATGCTTATTGGCACATTTCATATGCTTTTTCTCTGAACTGCTTTTTCATCTTTTTTGTTCCTATTATGTTGTATGTCTTTTTCTTACTGATGTGTAACCAAAACAAGCCTGGAAAATGACGGTGACACAAACAAAAATCATCAACCCACCACATTTCAATTTGGCCACCACTCACTCCGCCTTGGTCACTGCCCACGATCCTACATCCCAGCTCCTTAGTGTTAATGGCTCGACAGTCACAGCTGCATCCTGTACCACTCTGCTATAGCCTCCATGAGCAGTTGAGGGTGGAGGCTGTGCATTCTCTGTATCATTTCTCACTGTGACAGATACCCACTACATATTCTGGATCACACTACCATCTCTGCATCAGTCACACCTCATTTCTTAAGTGTCTGCAAAGAACTATTCCTCTTACCTCAATTTCCAGAATTCCTAATCAATTTAAGCTGTTTCGGAAAGGAATTTAGAGCATATGTTTTTCTGATATAAAAAAATAGAACAAACTCATTTTACCCTTTCTGGAGCTACTAAAGGCAGGTAGAACCATCACGCCTACACTAATGTCCACAGCATGAGAAAAAAAAAAAAACATTAAGCTGTGTTTGTGTCTTGAAGATCATTTTTCCTCATTCCCCACTTAAAAGCTTTTCACTTTCTTCTTGCTGCCTGCATCTAGCATCTTACTCCCACACTGCATACTTGCTGGGCTGAGGGAAAAAAAATAATACTTTCTGAAATAAGGCTAAGTGGATTCTGAGGCACTGCCAAGGATAAACAGTCATGATCTCCAGTATAATCTGGTGACAACGACTCAGGCTACCAAAACACAGTTGTTCATTCCTTCAGATTCTGCATTATGTTCCAGAAAGCTAACATCTCCAAGTACATGAATTCCAGTTATGCATGTAAAAGGTGTAAAATAAATAGGACAGGGTTACAGGTAAAAGGAGATTTAACTTAAAGCAAATGGGATTACATCAATAGACAGGAATTCCATTCATATTCTTCTTCAATGTTCATTTTAATTGCTTGATAAAGTCTTAAAACCTATTTTTCAACATTAGGAGATAGCCGTACATACATTTTAATGGCACCGAGTTTACTTTTACACTTGTTCAATTATTTTTTTTTCTATTTTGTAAGAAAACCTGAGTGCTAATGTGATTCTTCGATTATTTTTATCAATGATGACCAAATGGAAGACTTGTCGAGTGGATGAGAAATGATTCTTTTGTGCTGCCCTAGCTACAGGTATTTAGTCCTACACTCTCCATTCAGAAGAGTAACCATTACCCTAAATGACTGACTTTCAAAATGATATATCAGTTGTTGTTGAATCATGTTTATATAATCTGGAATCTATATTTGCTCAAATGATCCAACCTTATAGCCCATTTTCCCAAGACCTGAACTACATTTTGCTGCAAATACAGGGCCTAGATCCCCTGAACCCCAACATCCTCTTCATCCCTGATGGTCTAAGCCACCCTCATTTCTGGCCTGGACTCTTCAAATCACCTTCATATGTTCTCTCCACCTTCAGTCTTGGTCTTATCCATCCTCATCTGTCACTCCTTCCTAAAGCCATTGATGGTTTACCTTTGCCCTCAGGAAAAACTCCATCTCCTTAGCATGGCTTATAAAGCTTATCAGAATCTGACGCCAGCCTATAGCTTCGGCCTCATCTGTGTCATTCCCACCACACCTTAAATGTGCTGCCCTAGCTACAGCCTCCCAGGCCTTTGCCAGTCTCTTGTCCCACGTTTTTTTTTTTTTTTTTTTTTGGCTTAGCTAGCTTTTCTTTGTTCCACAGGTCACACTTAGACTTCACAATATGCTGATTTTCTTTAATCTACTTTATTCATTTTTCAATTTACTCAATATAACTGATGTAATGCGATAATGCTGTCAAAAGCATTGTGGTTTTTTCTGCAATTTTTTTTTTTTTATAAATAACCATCTTTTACTTAACCAGACACATGATTTGCCTTAGAGGGAATTAGAATCATTAGAAGGAATTCATAAGGAGAAAGGAAGAATCTTGGCCAGCTTTTGATGACCAAAATAGGATCTAGAAATACATTGCCAAAAATAAAGGGATTTAACTAGGGGGCAAAAAAAACTATGAATAAGACCAGGGAAGGAACCCTCTCTAGGCTGACAATCTCTGAGATCTACCACTTGGCCTCTTGTAAGATAACTGCCTGACCTTTGAAAATTGTAGGCCCGGTGGTTCACACCAGCCTATCTAGCCAGGAATAACAGAATCATGAGTGATGGGAACAGAACACTGACATTAAAAATAAACACAAACAAAACAAAAACCCCTCCTAATTTTGTGTAACAAGAGACAGGCTAAGTAGAAGGATCACTCCCTGACCTTTACAAGGGAGGGTGACATGGGGTAAAAGGGCAAAGTTCCTGGTGAAACACCTTGCCTATCGGTGAGAACTGCAGGCTACATCCTGCTGCACGAGGATGTCTTCTTGACTGTCAACAACTCTCTCCCATTTTCCAAGTAAAAGGACAAATGATAGCAAGTGAGCAACACTATTACACCATCAAAAAATATTTCAGAGGGCTTAGGTACGCTCCTGTTTATAAAAGAGGAAAAAGAGACTAAGCATCCATGAATGTCACTATCAGAGCCAGTTATGGCCCAAACTGGAAACACATTTATACTGTATTTCCATTTTCTAAGATAGATATTTGAGTTCTGACATAAGAGAGACTCTACGAAACCGATGGGTTTAAATTTCACACATTATAGTTTACTCAAGATGGTTACTCCACTTCCTAGGCATATCTAGGTAAGTTTTAGTGATAAATACAAACTTGGTAAACGTATGACATTCTCATCAAGTCTTCCCTCAGCTTAAAAGCCTACATTAGCTTCCATTGCCCTCACGGTCAAGTCTGAACTCTTTCTTGTGTGGCCATACCTCATACCACTTGTCCCTCTCTCCACCTTTGTCAGGGAACACCTCTTCAACTGGGTTAGAGGTCCATAGGTCCTGTTCTTTTTGTCCACAGCAGCTGCACATTTGCACTCATTTAATTAATTATGTGACATAATTTTTTTTTGGGGGGGGCATTTGTTCACAACTGTACCCCCAGCATCTAGCATATAGCAGACACTCAAAAATATTTATAGACCGAGTTATTGGCTTCTTGCTCTTTGGGTTGTCTTTGTGAATTTAATTTTAATTATATGAGTTGAGCCAAATCTGAACATTGATAAATTATTATTTCTTCCCTTAAAATGGACTATTCTTTGTGGGTTTGTTTGTTTGTTTCTAAGAGTTGCATAAAGGAATTCAGAAGCAAAAAGAAAAAAATAACCCTGAAAAGGTTTTGTGTGTAGGCAGACCTGTGCTACTTCAGTCCCCAGAGTAGCCCGAGATGGGGAGAGTCCTCTTCTACTTTTGATGAGAATCCATGAGTGGCAATAGAAGACTACTCCCAGGGGCTTTGCAGGAATGGACGTGGTCAGGAAGAGCCATAGCCAGAACTGAGTAGTAATGGCAGACAATGCAACCAACAGGTATAATAGTTTGCAACCATGTATGAGACTCTTTGGTCCTTCCCCCTCCCCAACCCCACCAAAAAATCACAGAAGACAAAAGCCAGGCTAGGTAGTAGCAATCAAGTCCAAAGTCAATTTATCACTTGAATTTGGGCACTTAAGGAAAATAAGAGAACCTTATTTTCTCTCCATCATTGTAAAAGCCTAAATATTCTGGTTAACACAAAATAATTACATATACCTCATAATAGAAGCAGGTATAGTGCCGAGTTATGACTCTACTAGCTAGGCTGCTCTATTCCAGCACAAACCTTTTCCGTATCTGGTTCCAAGAGTTCCATGTAAGGCCCAGTCAAAATTATTCGCACAGATAAAATCCACATTGGTACGGCTTGTTGCATAAAATAGCATTTGTTCGTTCTTCTTCTTCATCTTCATTTTTTTCCTAATACAGGAAATGTAAAACTTATACTGAGAACATTTCTCTCCCACTCTAGTTAATAACGTTAATCCTAACTTATAGTCTAATTGTCTAAATATATTATTTCAGCAGAGTTCAGAAGGGAGCTACTAACATTAAGATAACAGCTATAAAATATCATGAAAACTTAAATGATGAACACATGAAATCACTGAATTATAAAACTAAAGCTGAAAGAGAGCAGCTCAAGTTTACATAAAGAAAACTGAAGAAACTGCTGACCAGTCAAAGAAATAAGTGAATGTAAGTCTTAAAGAACAGATCTTAACCAATCTTTTCAAACTTTTTATAAAGAAACTTGATCATGTGGCCACCAACCTTTCAAAAGCATCCAAGAGCTGTGTGTTCTTGATCTTCTTTATCCTTTCAATCTTGACATTTTTCATGGTTGCTTTAAAATGTTCGCTTATTCTGATATATTCTGGATACTGGCTATTGAGCTCTAACAACTAAAAAAAAAATTTTAACTATGAAAACATAAAATAGGAAACATTTAAAGTACAATATGTCCACATGTCATGGGGTATCCTTGACAGGCCTCAGAAAACAGGTGGGATAGCTGGGTTAAGTTTTCCCCATGTGGTAGTTTATTCTAGTAGTGAACTAGCTGGCACTGGGCCCATCTGTTCAGGGTGACTTAGGGCTAACAGCAAAGGGAGGCCCCTGAGGTGTCTAATTTAGTTCAGTGACCTGGTGAGTTCCTTGCCCAAAGCCAGTGCAGGGGCAGAGGCAGTGGCAGCGCCCATAGAGCCGGAGCAAACAGCCTGCACCCAAAAATAGAGCATAATGTGAAGACTAAACAATACAGAAAGTCTTGCCCCAACCAGGCTAAGTGAGGAGGTGAGGCACAGTCAGCTTTTTAACTCTAACCAATGGGCAACTCACTTTTACTCTCTGAGTTCCAGGTTTCTCATCAATAAAGGAAGATACTAGTGTCTATCTCACGGGGTTGTCGTGGGAGTCTGTCCCACTCAGACCATGCATGTGTGTCTGGACTCTGGAGCCAACAAGATGCCCTGCAGGGGGCAGTCCTCCACTGAGGCAGTGACACAATCACCATTCAGATGTCCACCTTTGAATCATGATCCAAGAGTTTTACAGAAGCAATTCGTTCTTTCACTCACACACTCATCTGTAGCCAAGTACTTTTCCCCACCTTTAAATAATTCACCCACTAAAAAGTAAAAACCAAGTACCTGATATCTATTCAAGGATGGGAAGGGAAAGTCCAACTGAGGAAGGAATGTTGAGGTAAAAGTCTCCAGCTGGGTCTGCGCCGGCTGATTGCTACAAATAAGAGAGTAAGAATTCACTTGGCTCCCTGTCCTATGAGTCCAAGTAGCTTCCATCCTTAACTTCTGGGCACTAAGCAAAGGTTTCTCAGAGAATTTTTCCTTTGTACTTTTCTTTGGACTACATTCCTGCATATTTCTGATATAGATGTACCAGAAATCATGCTTTTTTAAAATATAGAAATTATTCATACTTTGGTAAATTAATTAAATGCTATTTTCCCATTAATTTAAAATATAAAAGCATATCTTTTTTGATATTCCTGCTCAGCCTTCAAGGGTCTTAATGTGTTAGAATTCAGTGTGTCTTGAAGCAACTTTGTCAAATAATAAACATTTTAAGTCTCAGAGATACAGGTGAAAGAATCCTCCTACCTATGAAATGTATTTCAGGGTAACCATACACAAGGAAAAATTTTCCTTTATAGACAATCACAGCTATTAATTACTGAAGAATTGAAAGAATTAGAAAACCAACATTTTGCAACCCCTATAAAATAATGGATCTGAACAAGGACCATCAATAGCTACTAAAACCATTAAATGACATTTGAGTTGAGGAATGTGATAATGGAGGGATCAGACTAAAGTGACCTCTCCCATCTTCATCACTAAAAACAGGATGGCGAGACACTGTGTACCTCTTAATAATACTTAACAGGAAGTACAAAGCACCACTTATGTAGTATTCTCAATCAAAAATGGAAACCAAACCTAATCAATCCTCTAAATTTAACTATCAATTCACATAAATTACACTCAAAGACCCCATGAGTATACAACTTGCTACATTTTGAATGGGGCAGATTCTATAGGACAAATGACCTCATTTCTTAAAAAGAAAAAAAAAAGTAAAGGCGGGGAAACTAATAGATTAAAAGAGGCTAAAGAAACAAATATAGCAAATTTAACCTACATACCCTGTTTTGACACAAAATGAAATAAATCAGCTGTAAAAGTTATTTTTGAGGCAAAGGGGAAAAAATAGAACATGAACTGGGTATTAAACGATATTAAGGTATTATCAAATTTGGTAGGCGAGTTAATGGTATTTTATGTTTTTTAAAATTTCTTATCTATTAGCGACACACCTTAAGTATTTATAGTGAAATGATATGATATGTGGGATTTACATGAAAATATTACAGCAAAAGAAAAAATGTAGAGATGATGGCAGAGATAAATGAAACAAGAATGATAAGATATATTGATTCCTTGACCCCTCCACACATACATATATAGGGACTTATAGTACAATTTTCTCCAACTTTGAAATTTTCCGTAATGCAACATTAAATTTTTTAAAAATGCTTTAAGGAAAAAACTCTTTCAAAATATCCTTTTCTAAAATGAAAATTCTTTTGGGGTGAAAGATTGGCCTCAATCTCTATATTTTAAATTCAAGATTTCCATACTAAATTTGTATAGCAGAGAGCAGATTAAATTGTTTTAAGGTGCCTATCGACAAAGAAGTGTGCTATAGTTCATTTCTCTTCTGACTGTGTGAGAGAGCACTCACAGCCCTTATTCCATCCTAAAGCAAATATATCTCCTCTGGGCTAGTGATAGCAGGATTAAAGATGGTTCTCTACACAACCTCCCACTAACAGGGTTTTCTCAATTCATTTTATTTATTCACTCTTAGCTGTCCATTTAGTATCACTGTGTACCATTCATTGTGCAAAATATTTCAAGAGCTTTAGGAAGCTGATGAAAGTGGAGCAGAGGGGAAGAGGTAGGGAGAGCTGTGCTAAGGAAGATGGCTACACAGAAAACTACATTGCAAGGTCGAATGGGTCAGTACCATAAGGGACTTACAAAGTGTTACTGGAGGGCAAAGGAGAAGACTGGAGGACAGTCCCAAGTAAGGTTTGTATGGGGAAAGTGGCATTCAAACTGGGCCACGAAAGATGTTGGATTCACATGAGTGATAGGGAAGATGTTTCCGGAGAAGAGGAAGAACAAATGGAAAAGCAAGAGGTTAACTATGGCATGTAAATTATTGAGACAATGGACTGACTTCATGAAATATTTGGAAATGTCACAAACCAAATTCTTCCCTTGAAAATATATGTGCACAGAAGGAATCATCCAGCTTGAAGTTAAAAAGGAAGAGTCTGGCCAGTTCCTGAAAGGCAACAAAGCAAGGTCTCACTGGTGGAGACCAAAAGGGAGTGCAAGAATTGTTGAAAAGTCAAAACTGTAGGTTGCTTTAAGAAAATACAGCTTAATTTTTTTTTTTTGAGACATCCTGCCAGAACCATTTGAAAGAATAAGACGTTAAACTACAATGACCTCACTAGTCACCTAAATAAAAAGAGCACCCACTTCCTGTCCTGCTGCCCTACTAACACCTGTTACTAACTGAAGTCATTAGACAGACATCCTCATCTGTCAGAGTGTAAACTCCTCCCTACACTGCAATATTTTTATTTTATCAATTTGAATAAGAAAAGAGCTGGAAGGAACCCTGGATAGCTGGGCTGATCTGATTCCAATTCTTGGGAGTTTGAATTAAGATATTCAGAGATAATTAGGTAGTAGTGGCAGAAGTCAAAGCTGAAGAAATATGAAAATTAGAATTCTGAGGTTAAAACTGTTGAGCCACAGCCACAGAAAACTATTAAGAGATACAGATATAGAAATAGGTACAGATACAGTCATTGAGTCTGTTAACAGCAGGGGAATAAAACTAGAAAGAAGAAAAGCAGCAAACATTTACTGAACAGTCTGACATGCCAGCCACTATTTTGAGTGTCTGAAATGCATTCATCAAGCAACCTTGACAAATGTGCTATCATTAAGCCATATTATACATGAGGGGATGCAGAGTAATTCACTTGCCCAAATCCATACAACTCATGAGTAGCAGGCAGAATCTGAAGCATGGAATGTAGATGGAGAGTTGGGGCTATTAACCCGGTCACAAGCAAGGACATGTGACCCCAGGCTGCTCGGGTTCCAAAGCAGAATTAGAACAGGTGCTCATTCCTGAGGCCTTGATATAGCTCAGTTCCCACCCTTTGATTATCACAAAATGTTTTCTTTACTACACCATGTTAATCCTTTTAGTAACTTCCCTTTTTCATTAAATACCTTAATTCCTACAACCAAAAGAAGCTAAAAGAACACTGATTTTATACCTGTCTTGAAATCTCTTTTATATAATCACACATCACCCAGGGAAAAAAAAATCCAACTCCAAAAAATGATGATGAAAAATGTCGAGTTTACTGAGTTTTATGAGCACACACAGGAGTGTTACACTGAATCCCACACAGCAAAATTTCTTTCAAAATTACTTTTTTGTCAAGTTTATCTCCAAATCCCATCGCTCAGGCAGCTACCTCAATTCTCCCTCCCAGCCCCCATTTCTTTCTCCCATCCTCTATAAATTCCCTCAAGAAAATGAAGGCTACACAGAAGAACCCACAGCAGAACAAAACCCGAAGCATTTGATTACTTCCTAGGTGCGCCCCATTCATCTAGTCATCGCAGTCGAAGAAACTGAGGCCTAGAGCAGCTAAGGGACTTGCGGGAAGTCCCCTGTGAGTTATAGAGAAAGACTGATTTCCTGCTCTAGTACTCTTGCCATTATACTCTGCGACTTAGCAAGTACTTTGCTCATAGATAACGCAAATGGAAACCACAATGTAACACAACAGGAACACTTCAAGAAAACAGGCTGCGGATTCGAGAATGACTTGGTGAAATCAATGTGTGACCATCTCAAACTTGCTGGCAAGCAGTGTCTCAGAACACTTACTCTGGCCCACTCTTCATCCGTGCCACATCCTGGGAAGACACAAATACTGGCCTTCTGACGACATCCTTTTGGGTCCTGGAAGCTACATTTGTCTGAATCATCCCTTTAGAAAAAAGAAAATTATTTATTGTTATTTTTCAAAGAGGCTAGGAACAGTGAATATTCATGTCTAAACTGTACATGTATGAATAGAGAAAATCCTTTCAGATAGAAACTGCTCATGATAAAAGTTTGTAATTGTCACCGCCCTTTTGATAAGACCCAGAAAACAAAGAGGTAAATGAGCATTTGGCAATCAATCTAATCTTTAAATCAAAGTTGGATGGTAAGAGGAGAGGCTAGGGTAGCCAGGTCATGTCATCCACATAAACTGCCTTAAACCAGGTGTCAATGATGATGAGCTGGTGTGTGGTAGATATACTTTAGAGGTTTGTTTCTACGTCAAGTGTGAAATGCCATTTCCAATTCAGACATGTTGTAGATCTAGGTCCAAGCTCCAAGCAGAGTGATCCCTTTAAAAAGGAAGTCATCAGATATTGCTAGTGAGATGGTAAAATAGCGTGGCCTTTTTGGAAAACAGCTTGGCAGTTTCTTATAAATATACACTGCTTGTGTGATCCAGCAATCTCACTCCTCACTTTTTATCCAAGAGAAATGAAAACCTATATCCACAGACTTGCAGTTAAATGTTCCTGGTAGTATTATAATAACCAAAAAGTGAAAACAATCCAAATATCCATCAAGAGGTGAATGGATAAATAAACCATGGTGTGTGTGTGTGTGTGTGTGTGTGTGTGTGTGTGTGTGTGTGTACACGGATAGATTAGATTAGATAGATGATAGATAGATAGATAGGTAGGTAGGTAGATAGATAGATAGACAGACAGACAGACAGACAGACAGACAGATAGATAGATAGTCAGTCTTACAATATACTTAGCAATGGAAAGGGAAGAACAACAATACATGTAACCACAAAGATAAATCTAAAAAAAAAAAAACATTCAGAGTGAAAGAAATCAGCCACATGCAGAGTATAGAGGTGATAGAGATTTTATTTATATGAAGTCATAGAATATATAAAACAAATTGTACAGATGAGGGAACTGAGGCCTAAAGAGTCCAGGGGCTCCTCACAGGGTTAGCTAGCGGCCACTGCGTGTCTGAGGCAAGGCGCTCACAGGCCTTCTGACAGCCACTGGCTTCCACGTCCTATTCTTCAGGTCTTGTTAAAAAGAACCCTGATCCTGGATGCAGCATGCACATCCCTCTGTTCCTGTCCACCTCATGCCAGAATTCCATGACAGGCACCACTGCCAGAGGCAAAATCTTAATCTTACCTTGGAAACTCAGCTCGTAGTTCTGTGAACCCGCCTGAAATGACACAATCCCCCTTGGATATAACAGGAAGAAAGACTCCAGGTATGAAGAGTCAATATTCGCAATTTGCTGATTACCTCCCTAATTAAAAAAAGAACAGTAAAGATTTCAGGGTAGGCTTTTAATAAATCTTATACAATTTAAATTAGTCGTGGGATTAAAAGAGGAATGCTTCTTGCCGCCCAAACCAAGTTATAAAGGCTTCCATATTGGGGCCACACCACGCCCGTTTACAGTCTTATCTAGAAGTCCTATATTTCTCAACTGCCTGCCAGGAGAAAAGAGTGCACCCTGTAGAAACTGGACAGAACAAGGCCAGTGAGTCAGTGTCTGAGTATCTGGATAGTCAAGTATGGTTCCGCTGGACCCTCCTCTGATCCTGCCCTCACACTGTACTCCAGTTCTCAAGGAGGGAATGAAAGAATGATAGAAACTTCAATTAGTTATTCTCCCAGAAGACTCACATGTACATCTGTTCCAGTAACCAGGTCTTGGCTTTTGTCCTGTATCTACATTACTGCCTTGACCTTGGCTTTCTAGAGCTATGTCTTGCCCCGCCCTGAGTAATTCTCTCGGGCCATGGTCTCCTGCCACTCCCCAAGGCCAGCTTTCAGGGCTACTAAACTTAGCTACCTGCTAGTAAACATTTCTGAGGGTCTGGATGTGCACCTCGTGCCTACCAGGCTCTGCCACTCCTGCCACTACTGCCATAACTCCATCCTTCACCATCACTGCCCAATTGCCTGTCTTACAAAATCATTGCTCCTCCTGAAACCACATCCTCTTCATGTCTATCATCTCTGTCGATCCAAGTCCTGGTTAAGCACCAGAATCTACATACAAAGATATCAAGTCTACCTTCTAGAGAGTTCACTGTCAAAGCATATGTACCTACCCTTTGTTGGCAAAAGCTTGTTCTCCCAGTTCCTACCAGGGAGGTTCTAACCTGGAAACCTCAGTTGCTCAACTCTTATTTAAAATTTGGTTACAAGAAAGAAAGATAGAAACCAGGCTGCTCATTATGTTTGTATTCAAATCTCCTGGAAAAGCCATTTTTTATTTTAATTGGACAGCCAGCTAGAAAAACACTAAATATAGAACCTGTTTTCCTTCCTTTCTTTTTAAATGTATTTATTTGTTTGTTTGTTTTAATTATGGTGACACTGGTTAACAAAATCCAGTAAGTTTCAGGTGTACAATTCAACAGGAAGACATATACATCTTGCACTGTGTGTTCACTACCCATGGTTAGATTTCTTTCTGTCACCACATTCTTTTTCAATAACAGAAGAACCAACTCATTTTATATGATAATGGTTCTAATTAATATAAGACAGTAGGAATTTAGTCACATCTTCAAGAATACTTTTTATAACAGATATATGCTATAGACTAAATGAATATATTTTACGTGTTCACAAGTTGAAAGTTACATTCCAAAACTCTGCATTTAATACAGACTAAATGTCCCAGGAAGAATCCTGTATTAAAAAAGTTTCATCAGGAAGTTTCTTGATGTTTCATGAAATAACAGAATTTGGGTAAATTTAAATATCGTCTATACCCCAAAGAGAGTTTTCCTTAGACTCTGAGACCCTGATGTCACTAGAATGTAAATATTTTCCAACCCTTTTATCTTACTGAAAACTTTAAGCACTTGACTTTAATACCATTGAGGCCCATAGTTTATTTTAATTAACTAGACTTTATAATTTCTATCTTCACAGGTTTCTCACAGAATCACTTTCAAAAACCTGCACTTTGACACAATCCTTGGCCTGAACACAAAAAGAATTTGCTCGAAGCTCAACATCAGGGAGGTTTTCACACCAAGGTGCTCCTGCGGCCACCAGAGGACAGAGAAGAGCAGGGGAAGGGGACCAAGAGCCCAGTTCTGAGCCCTGGGCCTATGTGCACAGGGTGGTTCCTATTACTTCAGCGTGCTCACTGCAATCCTGCGAAGGACGTCTGAACACGGGACAGTTGGGAAACAGCTGTGCTACACACACAGTGCCAGCAGCACTCCCGCTGAGGGCCTCACTCACAGCATTCACAGTCCCCTCTACGTGGCTCCACACTGGATGTCTTCCTTAGACCCCACCAACAGAAAAAAGCACAGCTCTTCCTGAGTAACTGTGTGTTCTCCCCACAAGGGTCCAGGTGGTCTCATACCAGCTTCTTTGTCTGCTTTGGCAGCTAGGCAGCTCAGAGTCAAATTTATGGCCCATTGACTTCTATGGCAAACCTTAAGCTGACATTTCTGGGTCCCTGCTTTGTCTTTGGGTTTCGTTTTAATCTCTTGCTTTTACTTTCTCTTTCTCATCACTCTGCTTTCATTGCCTACTTAAACTTGCTCTCGCTCGCTTGCTCTCTCTCTCTCTAATCCAATGAAACCAAAGGAGAAAGAGACACTAGACAGAGGCTCTGCTTATCTAACTTCTATTTCCCATTACTATATTGCTGTATGGCTAAGCCTAGACACTTCTAGATCCAGTCTTTGTAGTCCATCTGAATCCAGATTCTGAATCCTAGTGACCATCTAAATCAGTCTTTTGATTCTTCACTCTCGCTTTCTTTTCTGGCTGGAAGCAGTAATCTCTATACAGTTATTACTAATACATAGAAAGCCAGCTCAAGGTTCCATCCCATTCCTTGACAGCGAGAAAAAAGGGACATGTGGCTGACTCATGTCTTAAGCAGTTCCTTAAAAATAACTAATAGATGTTTCTGTTGATGACTACAATCAGACTACATGCTTGCTAAAAACGAACAGGCAAATACGGTGTGGATAATTTAAAAAAGCAACACTTCCTCTACCACGTCCACTCTCCATGGGTAATCATGTAGGAGTCAAACATTTTAGTAATGGTTTCCTTCTGGAATTGGCAAATTTAAACACGTGCCTCCACAAGGAGGGATGGAACTCACCTTCTCCCCATATTCGACCCATGTGTCAAATTCATTCCTCCAATACCAAATCCATTTCGTGCTGAGGGTGGGACTGTTCGAAATCCTGACAGATGAAGGCGTGGAGAGACGTCGGATAGGACTAAAGTTACAAGTCATTTTCTTGAAATCAATTCTACAATTTCCAAAAGAAGTGCTGAGGGGGGAAAAGTTTCAAGTTAACAAAATGCTTTAGTGACTTATGTTTCCTACAATCTGGTCTTTCCTAACAGAAGCAAATAATTAAAATTTTAGAGCTGAAAGGGACCTTCAAATTTTCTTGATACAGCTCTGTGTCTTAACGCATAAAAAAAAAAACCGAGATACAGAGAGGTAATGTAACTTGTCTACTCCACATATTTAATGGTGTCCCAAAATGTATTCTTTCCTCAAAAATATCCCAAAATAAAACTGTACCCACAAAATAACTCATTGGCTCAATGTTAGAAAATGAGTCAGAAACTCACAGTAGGTCAGTTTTTTCAATTATATTATTTAAATAGTTATCAAAGTGTAATCTAAGACTTTCCCAGGAAGGCAGCAAGGTCAAATTTATTTTTATAATATTAAGACATTATTTGCCTTTTCAGTCACATACTCTCACAGGTGCTCCGTGGAGTCTTCCAGAAGCTACATAATGTATGATTTCATAATAGGTTAAAGAGATTTCCAAATGTATAAAACAATGTCGTTCTTTTCAATGAATTTTGTTTTATTTTGGAAAAGTTAATTTTTGTGATACACATATACAGGTATAGTTATATGCAGATAATAACTACATACAATTACATAAGTACAGCTATGTAAAATGCCATTATGTTAACATTTAATGAGTTTATTATTTTTAAATGAATCAATATTTAATTTTGGGGGTTTTTTTTATATTGATAGCTATAATCTACATAAAAAGAAGCTCTTTGAGATTGTCAATATATTTTAAGACTGTAGAGGGGTGTTGAGACCAAAAAGTTTGAGAATTATTGCTCTAAGAAGTACCCCCTTTGATCAGTGGTTCCCAACCAGAAATGATTTTGTACCCTGGGGAGAATATTTGGCAATGTCTAAAGAGAACTGCTGGTTATCACAACTGACACCTAGTGGATAAAGGCCAGGAATGCTACTAAACCTACCTCCTGCCCCCAAAAAATAATTATCTGGCCAAAAAAAGTCAACAGTGATCTCCTCAAGAAAGCCTGAACTGGACTCTGGGTGATCATCACACAATAGAATATACAAGTGTCAAATTATAATGTACACCTGAAAATTATATAATTGTATTAACCAATGTTACCCCAATACACTTAAAAAAAAGAAAGAAAGAAAAAAGAAACCCTGCTTCAGATTTACTGAGGCGGTAAAAAAAAAAATCACCTAGAAACAAGAAAATAGCTGATGCCACCCTCTAGTGGCAAAAAGCAGCAACAGAATCTCCGACAAAAATTTATTAAATTTGCAGATGGTGAAATGTATGTAATTCTTCTGGCCCAAAGAACTTCTTTATAAAACTAGGATGCATCTTATAAATATGGTCACGAATGGTATCACCCATTTCAGTCCTGACAGAAACAGAAACGTAAGGTATGCTCTTAGATGTCTCTTAGAGGAAATAACAAAACATAAAGGCAAGTATAAAAGCCAAAGTAGACGACAAAATTCTGCACCAGAACTATATGCAATCACTCAAATCATGTTCTAAAACTATGAAATTAAGCCAAAGCCTCTTTTGAGCTAATCGTTCAGTACTTTTAACAGTCCTACCATGAGCTGATAGGAATGCAAACCTCTGCATTGTGTTTATCTGCAGAATACAGTGACAAACAGCAACTAAACAAATAATCAAGTCACTGTTTATTTTGTATGAGTTAGGAAAAGTCCCAGAATCCCTAGTATTAGCCAGGCTCTGCACTTCAAATCTACCTAGCTAATGGGTTGTTGTTGTTTTTTTCATTAATTCAGCAGGTGTTTGCCATTTTTATCTCAAACTTGAATGAGATTCTAAAGAAAATTCTTTTCTTCTTCCCATAGCCTAGTGCTGTTTTCCTTTGATGATGCCGTGGCTCTCACAATCCAGAGTCCAGCCACCAACTTACATGCTGATTTGGGGGTCACAGTAGGCCTTCTCAATATTCTCCATGGGCTGGAGATCCACCCAAATGTTGGCACTTAACATCTGCCACCGGTATGGCAGGACGAAGTGGACTTTGTTGCAGTCATCTACAAAGACAGAGAGGAGATCTGAGGGTCTGTTGAGTAGGGATTCCAACCAATTCAACCAAGTTCAATGCCGACTTTCCCCATCAAGGCCTGCCTTTTGCACCCTGCCAGATCTTATGTAAGCGCATTTCCCATCTACACCTTTGCTCATGCTGGCTGCTGCCTAAACTGCCCCTTACCCATGTCTCCAGGTTCCTTTATTATCAATGGAGACTCATCAGAAAACAAAAGATTACCACTTCCCAAAAAGCCCCTTTGTCCACATGTAAATTTGAGGTCGTTATAAATTTAAAGTTACCCTTTCAGTACCCCCAAATGGATATATGCAGACAAAATGCTCCCCAGCACAGGCCACTGCTTGTCTTTCCTTGAAGCCTGGCCTACTATTTGCCTCTTCCAGCAAGATTCCCTCACTCATCTCACTCTGTTCTGATCTGACTTGTATTCTGTATTCCCTTAGCCAGCATTCAGTATCGTTTGTGCTTTTTAATTTACGTATTTACTTATTTTATGCAGTTTTCTCATTTGTAAATGTTCTGATAACCTACTGTAATTACATATCATTAAAGAACATCATTGTTTAGCTTATATTTCCCTTGCAAGACTATCTGAAAAACAAATTAATGTTATAAGCCTGCAATACAGAAATACAGAAAATAACTTTTTCATAATTTTCATTATGTTATTGTTTTGAAATGTCCACAAGGTATGTGAGTATTTTAAAAGAGGCAGGTTTAGACATCACAGGGAATTCATAGAATGAAACCGCCTGAGATTTGGCTGATTCAAAAATATTTAACAATTCGTCATAGTTCGTACCGCACACCCATTAGAAAGGCTGCTATTAAAGAGACAGACAGAGAGAGAGAGAGAGAGAGAGAGAAGAATGGGTGTTGCTAAGGATGTAGGGAGATTGGAAACCTTGTGCATTGCTGGTGAAAAATTAAATGGTGAGCTGCTGTGAAAAACAGTGTGGCAGTTCCCCAAAAAAATTAAACGCAAAATTACCATATAATCCAGCAATTCCACTTCTGGATAAATACTCAAAAGAATTTAAAGCAGAATCTCAAGCAGATATTTATTTGTACACCCATGTTCATAGTACCACTTTTCCCAAAAGCCAAAAAAAAAAAGGTAGAAGCAACCCAAGTGTTCATCAACAGATAGATAAATATAGTGTGGAATATACATACAACAGAATATGATTCTACCTTAAAACAGAAAGAAATTTTCACACAAGCTATAACATAGATGAACCTTGAGGACATTATGCTAAGTAAAATAAGCCCATTGCACAAAAACAAATATTGTGTGATTCCATACATATGACAGACCTAAAATAGTCATATCTATAGAAACAGAAACTAGAATGATGGCCACCAGGGACTGGAAAAGGGGAAAACGAGGGGCTGTTGTTTAATGGGTACAGAGTTTCAGTTCTGCAAGATTAAAAGATCTTGATGTGAGTATAATTCACACTAATGGAACTGTACACTTAAAAATGATTAAGATGGGGGAAATCTATGTTATATATATTTTACCACAATTGAAAAAAAAAAACACAAAATTTTAAGTTAAAGACTTGATTGAGAGCACACAGGGCAGAATCCTCCCCTTCAGACATAAAGCAAATGAGTCTTGGACCACTAATGAGAGGACAGCAATTTGTCCCAAGCACAGTCCCATGGGAATCATTTCTGTAGGAAGCTTGTGGGAGGGGACAGTGACCAGGTGTGGCTCTGCACACAGATCATGTGGAGCAAACGTCTCTTTAGTGCATGGAAGGAATGCAAACAGCCCAGGACCCAGAAGAGAGACAATGCCTAAAGAACAGGAAATGGACTTTGAAAATGTGTCTGCTAGGATACCTTTGTGATTTGGATTTGTTGTTTGTCTGCTTACTTTTAGTATATGAAAAGATGGGTCCCTGATGAAGTCTATTTCACCAAAAACTGAATTGCAAAAGGAAAAAGTATACTATCACGCAGTGGTGAAGAACACAGGTGGGCTGGGTGGTGTAGAAACAAAACCCAATTTGGTTACTTGGATATGCGAGGTCTTAACACCTCTATTCCTCCACCTTCCGTATCTATAAAATGGGTTAAAGACAGAACCTACTTCTAGGGTTGATACACAGTTTAAAGACGATGCATGTAAGGCTCTTAGCATCGTGCCTGGCATGTAGTACATGTAAGGCTCTTAGCATCGTGCCTGGCATGTAGTAAATGCTCAGAAATTTTGGCTATATTATTAGTAATAAAGTTTCTGCTTCCAGAAAGACCTAAAGTTACTCACTAAGTTGACATCTCTTAATCAGATGGTCAAGACAAATTTCCTTTGAGCAAAGATCATCCATCCCGGAAGATGCACTACTCGCAGCATCAGATATGGAATCTATAAAACAAAAGAGGATGCATGTATGCCAGTCTCAATGCTTAAAAATCAAGATCCCTGGTCTCACAATGGGAAAGAATGTCTAAAATGTTCAAGAAAACTTATACCATTCACGTGTTGCTCATGAGAACCTAGACAGCCCTCCATAAGTGCAAACGTGAACATTAGGATCACGTGGGAGTTACATTTATTTCTTGAACCACGGTCACACTATTCCTGTTCTCAGTAAATGGAGCAGTTGATTCCATGCTGTTCTACTGGTTGCTCCCTCCATCTTCTAGGTCAGTCGCTTCACCAGTTCCTCCCCTTAACGAATCCTCTAACTCGACGCCCTTTAATAACCGCTGGAGCCCACCCTAAGAGCAACCGCCAGCCACAGCCGCTCTCCCGCAGACCCAAGAAGGGGGGGGGGGGGCGTCTGTCCTTTACTGACTTACTCAGAGCACAGCCTGGGGTCGGTCGCGTGAGCTCGCTGGCGGAGCTGAAGGGCTTCTGAGCAGAGTTGAGACCGAGGGCCTCACAGGCGTCAGCTCTGCTGATCGGAGAAGGTACGGAAAGTGGCGCCTTGGGCAGAGCGCTGACTTGCGCGGGGACCGTGGGCTCCACAGGTGGGGGCAGGACCTGGGTTCTCAGGTTCTGGCTTCCGAAGCGTGACCCGTCTTGGTCCCCTCTGACTGCCGACGGTAAGCCGAACCCGGCGACACCGGCGTTGCTGACGTCGGTAGTTCCGTACGGAGCTTTACTAGAGCCGTTCGGTGCGTCGTGGACGGACTGACCCGTCCAAAACATCCTCGCGCTGTCTTTACTGTTCCCAAATGCCAGGCCCGCCTCGTCACCGTCGGGGAGGTGGCTGCCGGCCTGGAGGCCGGTGCGAGCGGCCGCGGCCTCCTGATTCCTCGGGAGCGATTTCTCTCTCTCCGTAGGGGCCGCGGAGTTGTAATGGGACGACCTCGTGGAAGTGATATCTGCGCCCAGCCCGTTAAATTCACCGTCGAAAAGCGCAACACGCCGGGCCTCGCGCTTCGCACTCCCGCCGTCGCCCTGCGCGGGGCCGGAAGGGCGCACCCCCGCGCCGGGGCCGGCCGCCGCGACTTCCGGTGTGCGCGGGCGCGCGAGCCCGGAGCGCGCGGCGGTGGGACTGGCTGGAAACACGCCCTCCCTGCCGGTGCGCTGGCCGTCCAGCCAGGCCGCGGGGCCCTGCTGCCGCCTGGGGGCCGCCGCCTTGTCGGGAGGGAGGTGGGCGCCGCCCTGATGGCCGTAAAAGAGGCCCTCCAGGCCGCAGTCCTCCGAGAACGCGTGGCCCGCCCCCGCCAGACCGGGCCCTCCGGCCTCGGCGGCCTGCGACTTGGACGCTGCAGAGGGCTGCGGGCCGCCGTGGCTTCCCAGATGCAGGAACTTGAGGGCGAGGTCTTCCACGGCGTCCGGGGGCGACCTGCGGCCGCTGTGGTCTGGACTGGACGTGCCGGACCGGTCAGTAGAGCTCGAGGCAGATGGAAGGAGCTCGGAACTGCCATGGAAGAATCGCTCTCTACTCTTGCTTCGACCTCCGTGCGCCCTGTCTCGGCGCTGTGAGGGAGGAGCTAGGAAAGGAAGGAAACAGTGAAAATCAGAGCTGACGTGATTGACGTGTCACCCCCACTCTTCCTCCTAGCCTTTCCAGGTTTGCGATCCATGGTCTCTCAAATTACTTGTCTTAATGCGGTGTGTGAAAACCCCGAGAAGGGAGATCGTGGCGATGAAGGAATCCCGCCATTCCATTAGCACAGAAGAAAACACCATCCCACAAACCACGAGAACCCTGACTCTTCTCAGCCTCTCTCCTGGGGCTCAGAGGTAGCCCCCGAGCAGCAGAGTGTCAAGTGGGGCTGTCCACCATCCTCTGGTTCAAGTCACCTCACCACTGTGGTGAAGGGAGAGGCAAACTAGTGCAAATTTGCGAGGATTTTCCAAAAATCATCTAGATTTTGCCCATATTGTGATGTAGCTGTACCTAACAAGGATTCACAAACTGAAACCAAAAAAAAAAAAAAGAAACTACAGTCTAAAGGTCTAATTTCAATTAAACCTGAAAGTCTTCCCAAGTTCTTCCCCTATAAATGCCCAAACTTAAGTGAGCGATATTAAAAAGAACTGGCCTCTCTTCTAGAAGCTTGATGAGTCACACCAGGAAGCAGTGAGTAAGCATGTGTTTTTGTGAGTGTGTGTGAAGTGTGTGCATGGGATACACACGAGTGTGAGGTTTATATGTGCATGTGTAGCATACATGTGTGCAGGTAGTGTGTGTGTGTGAGAGCCAGGTACAGTCAGTCATGTGTGTGATATGTGGCTGGTTTGAGTGTATTCATAAGTAGGATATGCACGTGTGGTGTGTGCAGTGTGAGTGACTTGTGGTATTATGGAAAAGGGAAGAAAAGTCCTTTCTCTTCCAAACCCAGGAGGCAGCAGGATATAGTAAAAGCAAACCTCCTCCAGTCAGCAAAATAATTAAGTAGATTAACTACAAGTGATAGTAAAGATCTCCCTCACACACAGTAAACTCATATTAGGAAAGTACATCAAAAACCATCCCTGTTTTTGTACCCCTGATGGAAGAGCATCATAGTATGGGAGAGAAAACACTAGATGTGGAGTCAGAACACATGAGTTCTGCTGTCTACTGGTGTGAGGCCTCAAATACATTACTTTAATTCATAGTATTATCCTTCATTCTTCGAAAAATGACTCAAAGTTTCCAAGACTGGTTTCCTTGCCCATTAAGTGATAATATACCTGCCTTTCTTCATGGTTTCACATGGTATCACATGGTTCCTTTTACTATATGGAACAATGAAGAGATAGTTTAGGTATTTTAGGTGAAAGTCCCTTGTCAACTATAAAGCATTTCTCAAATATAAGGAGGTGTAATTGTTTATACCTCTTACAGAATCTTAGAATTATGTATTCTATTTACTTCACAAAAGTCACCTCTTCTACATTCATCTCATAAAGGCATTTAAAATTGTAAGTGTTCATACTAGTAAAAATATAAAAATGCTTAAGAAATAGTACTGTTCGTTTCATACCCATTATGGCTATCATCCTAAAAACAGAAAATGACAAGTGTTGGCGAGGAGGTAGAGATAACAGAATCCTTGTGCATTGCTGGTGGGAAAGTAAAATGGTGCAGCCACTGTGGAAAATAGTATGAATTTTCTTTAAAAAATTAAATGTGGAATTACCATGTGACCCAGCAATTCCACTTCTGAACATGTATTCAAAAGAATTGAAAGCAGGGTTTCAAAGAGATGTTTGTTCACAACAGCATTATTCACAATAGCCAAAAGGTAGAAGCAATTCAAGTGTCCATCAACAGATGGACAAACACAATGTGGCACATACATACAATGGAATATTATTCAGCCTTAGAAGGAAAGAAATTCCTACACAGGCAACAACATAAATGAACTTTAAGGACATTACGCAAAGTGAATTACGCCAGTCACAAAAAGAAAAATACTGTATGATTCCACTTACGTGAGTTATCTAGAGTAGTCATTTCAGAGAAACAGAAACTAAACTGGTGGTTAACCAAAGCTAGGGGTAGGAAGAAATGGGGTGTTATTGTTTAATGAGGAGAGAGTTTCAGTTTTGCAAGATGAAAGAGTCCTGGGGATTGGTTGCATAACATGTGAATATATGTAATGCCACTGAACACTTAACAACTGTGAAGATGATAAATTTTAGGATAAGCATATTTTTACCAACAATTAAAAAAATTAAATATACTGTTTTTAAAAGAAATTCTGACATGCTATAACATGGATTAGATGAACCTCGAAGACATTATGCTAAGTGAAATAAGCCAGTCACAAAATAGCAAATTCTGTATGATTCCACTTCTATAAGGTTACTAGAGAAACCAAATTCATAGAGACAGAAACGAAAATGATGGTTACCAAGGGCTGAGGGGAGGAGGGAATAGGGTTATTGTTTAATGGGTATAGAATTTCACTTTGGGAAGATGACAAAGTTGTGGAGATGGAAGAATGCAATGCTTACACAACAAGTTAATGTACTTGATGCCACTGAATTGTCTTAAAAATGGTTAAAACAGTCAATTTTATATTTTACCACAATTTAGAAAATAAAAATAAAAATTTTAAACTACTGAGAACAATAAATTAAATTGTATGTAGTTTTACACTAATGCTAAATTTCCTGTATTAATGGTATTGTGGTTATGTGAGAGATTGGCCTGGTTTTGAGGTGGTATACGCATATTTATGTTTGCAGTTTCCTGATGACTGACATCGTACGTCAAATGCTTTAACCACAGAAATGTATGTGTGTGTGAGTATCTATGTGGACATGTGCAGGGAGAAAATGATAAAACAGTTGTGACAAAGTGTTAACAGCTGCTGAATCTAAAATAATTTATATGTTTTTTTCACTAGGAAAAAGCTATATCAAACTAGCTTTTAGAGAAATGATAAACATTTTTAAAAACCTGGTGGGGGGAATAGTGCTTAGCACGAAATTCAAATCACATAATCACATAGACACTGTGATTACAATTATGAAAGATTGTGCATAAGGTCTGAAATGGAAAATGGAGTTTTACATGGTGAGGTAAAGTGAGCCTAAGTTATTTCCTCGTGATTTCTGTCAATCTTATTAATAAAAATATAGAACGAGCACTTACCTCTCATCCTGGAGGGTTTCCTGCGTTTGTGCTTGTTATTGCAGATGTCCTGAATGTTCTGGACCACTTCTGGGCTCAGTCCATATTCCCTCATGATTGCCAGCACCTTTCTGTCCATCAGGTTATGGGACCGGATGCAGTTGGCATAGCCACAGTTCCCTTGGGTGAAGTGCTCACAGATGTGGAGCCTTTCACACGGTGGCTGTTGGCTACAAATCTGCCTTCGACCTTCTCCCTTATAGTTTTTGCATATCTACACAGGAGAGAAAGAATAGCAAGAGACAAAATACCTTCTGGTACTGGCCACACATTCACTAAGGAAAATTGCAACATCCAAAAACTTCAGAAGCAAGCAGAGATACACCAAAGGAAAACAATACATGTGTATTTTACAATCTTTGATGAACTGTATTCAAGTGGTCATTTATTTGGGACAAGACCACTGTGAATAACTGAAAGAAACATGAATTTGATAACTCTTTGGAAGAATCAAAATAAGGTGGCCAGCTACAGATAGGATAGGACCAAACATTATAAGGGTATGCCAAGAGGAAGGACCACCTTTGGACAACAACTCATTCTTCTATTGGAGGGACAGGGTCTTATCTGCAACTGTTGAAAATCTAGATGCTAGTCTCTGCTAGGCAAAACGTGGCAAAGACTCTCCAAAGGGTAACCAAAAAGACAATTTTTATATTTCCATGTAAATATATGTATCTATATATCTGGCTCTATAGAGATGAGATGTAGTTCTTACCAAAAGGAGGGCAGAAGAAATATTACCAGTGAGGCCAGACTATGTGATGCAGGACTGGAAGCTGTTAGCTTAAGATGCCGCCCTGGAACCTCCTCACCTGAATTACTTACTCCCAGCCTCTGTTTCCTTTGCTATAAATGAGACAAATATTTGCTCTGTCTACCTAAGCCATTTTTGAGCAGATGAAATATTAAAATATGTGAATGTGTTGTGAAAAAAAGAAATGTGATGCAAATGTTTGAATTGTTAACCTGAACTTTAAAGATCAAAACATTTGTAAGTTGTTTCAATAAACTGAACATGGTTCATTGTGATTTATCTGCGTAGTCTCCCAGTCTGTGATCTTAACTCGTAGGCAAAGACATAGATTCATATTCTAGCAACTTCTACAACCTGATTCAAACAGACATCATTGCTATAGAGCCTATTCAGATTCTGATTCTAGGCCAGCATTTGTCAAAGTGTGGTCCTTGGACCAGGAGCATCAGCTCGACTTAGAAACTTATCAGAAATGCAAACCCCATATCTAGAGTCAGAACCACCGGAGGTGGGGCCCAGTGATTTGTGTTTTAACAAACCCTCTAGGTTATTCTAATGCACAACAAAGCTAGAGAACAAGGGTCCTAGAGGCTCTAGCATAAAAAGAGCAACTGACAACTTCACAAATGATGCTTTGATTGACATTCCTTTTACCGTACTGATGTTTAAGTAAGAATGCTCCTGGCCTTAATTAGACTAGCACAAATTAAAGCATTTCTCCCTTTAATAAGCATATTTCAACTTTACAAATATATATATCAGAAATTCAGGTTTGTCTGATGCTTTTTGTTCTCCCAGTGAAAAAGCGTGAACTTAGTGTTCAAGGGACGTTTGTCCACTGCTGCTTCCACTTACAGGCATTCCTAAACATAGCCTAACAAATGAAAACAAACTAATAAAGTGAGACGCAGAAGAATTAGATGCCTTGTCCAAGATCACACAGATAGCTGGCGGCAGAGCCCAGACTCTGAGACAGAGCATCCTTGGAAGAACCATCCTCGACCAACTATTCTTGGAAGTAGCTGAGCCAGGCTGACTCCCTCCTGCTAAAACCCTTCAAAAATATTCTGCTCTATTGCCCCAAGTTAAAACACTCCTTTAGAGACTTCTCTTGCCCAGCATTTTCAAGGAGAAATATGCTAATGATGCTCTGGTTGATTTCCCATGACAGGAAGCAGTTCCTCAGACCTCTAGGTCAGGAAACAGTGCAGTCTTCCAGTCTGTGACCTTAACTCTGACAAGTGGTAAACGGCAATTACGTTATTAGCTAAAAATAAACTTCAGGCATGAACCTCCCCACCTACTAACCATAGGTACTGAATTCTTAAAAAGGGAGCCTCAGGTGACACTGCCCCCCTTCTTTTGAAGATAGAAGGATGACAAGAGCATTCCCTAGGAGGATTCTTACAGTGCTTTTGTCCATGGGCTCTCTGGGAACCCTCAACAACAGCACTTTCTACTAGGTTCTCAGACTGACCTCGTCCCTAGATAAGGAAGAGTGACCACTCCCCTTGGTCTGTATGGATTTGACATAAAAACTCCTTGGTGATTCTGGAGAACTGAAGCAGAGATTAGACCTGATAACTGACATTTCCAAACCTCCAAGTTTAAAACTAGGGTGGTCCACAGGTCAACACTCTTCTCAAATGTCATAACAAGTCTTCATCTCATCGTTCCTTCACATATAAGGGAAAGGAGAGGATGCCTCTTTTTTGTCAACAGGACCTTTAACGAAGTGCATTTTTCTCCAAGGGGCCTAGGCTGGCACATGGGCCAAGGGCCATAGATATCCCAAAACAAGACCTCTAAACCTTGGGGTCCTGGAAACAGAAAGAGACAAATCCAAGTACCTAGATGAAAGAACTCATGGGGTAGGGAGAGGATATGAGATATATTTTCCTCCTCCCTCTCCATAAAAACAAATCTTTATAGAGTACCCTGCATTTCTATCTCTCCTGAGCTCAGTGGTCAGCCCCAAATCACCCCTCATGTCATAAGCTTTTTAAGTCTTCAGGAAAACACACTGAGCTTAGTGTCAAAAAGTGTTTAACCCTCCTGAGGTCCCCAATAGCTATCTTGTCATATATAAAAACACAACTAAATTTCCACCCTGCTTAAGTTTTCTCTATCCCTTCTACCCACTCCACTTGGGTCTTCCATTATGTTTCTGTACCTCTCTTTCAGTGTGAGGCTGACTTCTCTACTCAAAAGATTTTTCTCAGGTTAGGCACCATTCTTTAAACAACATTCTCTAATTTTCAAGTCAATATTACTGTATGGATAGAAGGTTAATTATCCGCCACTGTCCCCATCCTCTAGTAATAGAAACTCCCAAATTTTAGCAGGACACTAGGTTATCTAGTCAGAAACTACATTTCCCAGTCTCTCATCCAGCTAAGTGTGACTATGTGATAAGCTCTGGCCAATGAGATGAAAGGAGATCAGAGGCACTGAGTACAATGTCCAGGTGGCATCTTTTAAAAAGGAAACTACTGGCCTTCCACTGGTCCCACCTGCCTACATATAGGCAAGACCAAAAGTCGACATTTTTCTATGAATAATAAATATTTTAGGCTTTGCAGGCCATTCAGTCTCTATTGCAACTACTCAATTCACCTCTGTATATAGAAAGCAGTAATAGACAATATGTAAATGAGTGGGTATGGCTGTGTTCTAATAGAACTTTATTTATAAAGAGAAATGACAGGCCAGATTTGGACTATGGGCTGGAATTTGATGACCCCTGATCAAGACTATCAAGTGATAGCAAAATAAAATTATATTTTATTTGAATCCCTACATTTTGGGGTCTGTTTGTTACAATAGGTTGGCCTGAACCCTAAACCAATAGGCCCTGTCATTTTCCAAAACCTCAATTCGAAGTCAACCTGTTCTAAAAGGCCACCCTGGTGTGAAGCATCAATTAGTCCACTGCATCTTCAGATCACATTTGCTCACACAGGGTTCCCTCGCAATCTAGCAGAGGAGGCATTCCAGACTCCAATTCTTAAAATATTTCAAGTAGGAAGGAAATTTCTGGAAACTCTTAGGTCAACTATTGGTGTTGTGACCTGCAGAGCCCTGATGTTGACTCTGAGTTTTCTCCTGCTCCTGCTCCAACACATCTGTGACACAACACTGCCAACTATATTCTTCCTGCTTGTTAAACCAAGGAATTGTAACTTACCTCAGGCAGAAAAAAAGGGTCACTCTGGATAAGAAGCACTGTTAATTCTTCTTGATTCAGTCCAGAGAGCTCATGCTGTTTCAGGATTTTGAAATTCTCTTCCGAGAGAACATCGTGAGAATATTTGCATAAATTCCTAAAAGGAAATGACAATTGTCAGTGTTTCCAATTCATACAAGAAAAAAAACCACCTAGGGAACTTTTAGCCATTGAAGACCGATGTCCATATCTTTTGATAGCTAATACAGATTGGTCCAGCTTACAGAATACACTTCAAAAATATAAATTGATGAAACATCTAGATGAGAGTGAAGGACCAATAAACATAAGTTACTACAATACTTCTTTAAACAGTATCTCATCTAGTATACATTAATAACGTGAGAAGAGGAAAAAAACTAGCAAAGAAAACTGAAACCAATTTATTAGAAATGACTGTCCATTGAGAGACGAAGAACGATTAGGAGAACATACTAACAATGAAGTCCGTGGGAAGACAGAATTCCACTTATCAAATATTTCAATTACGTAAAATTGTTCACTGTTATGTCTCTTCTACATCTTACATACCAATGTATACATGTATAATTTGTGACTACAGAGGAATGGAACAAGCTCTTAACCGCTCTAGAGAAAAAAAGATAAAAATCCCCTTCATTTTAAGGCCTTGATGATTTAGGTCAACACTGTCCAACAGAACTTTCTATGATGGTGATATGGTTCTGTCATCTGACCTTTTCAAGATGTAAGCCCTATATGGCTATGGAAATATAGCTAGTGAGACTCAGAAACTAAGTTTCCTCTTTTACTTTATGTTAATCAGTTTAATTTGAACAGCCACACATGACTGGTAGTACCACACTAAAGGGCAAAGATGTAGACCTTTGCTATTCAAAGTGTAGTGGGAGAACCTGAAACACCACTATTACCTGGGATTCTGTTAGAAATATAGAATGTCAGTTGCCCTCACTCCCAGGCCTAGAGAATCAAAACCTCTTTCAACAACATTCCCAAATGATTTAATCACACTAAAGTCCAAGAAACACTGATTTAGATCATTGAGAAATCTTGATAGCACTGTTTTCAGTAGATACACATAATTTGACAGTTATCAATGTCCACATAACAAACTCATTCCCCTTTTTAACTTACATATGCCACCAAAAATATCACCAAAGTCCTCAGATTTATGATTTTAATAGTTATTCATATGATGGAATATTAATATTTTCTACTTTGCACAACCATTATCAAATTGTCAAGTTGTTAGGTAATGGCCGAATTTTTACTTCATGAAATAGTGTGGCTACAATTACTTTTTTACAAATAACTATTCTGCCTTTACATTATTTCCCTAGAATTTATTCCTTTGGGAGTATTCCCCAAAGGGCACAGTTAGTTTTTTGGCAGCTTGTTTTTCATTTTGATCTACTGATCTTCAAAATGCATACCAGCAATCTATGAGTGTGTTTATTTCCCCACAAGCACATTAACATTGAGTTTTATTATTTTGTTATTTTGATAGGTATGAAATAGACTTATATCATCAATTTCTATTTAATAAATAAATATCTCCATTTATTCAATTCTTTTTTAATTTTCCTTATTGAGAATTCAAATCTTTACCTTAATAGTTCACTTTTATTTCCCAAATATTAAACATTTGTCTATTGCCATCAATATTTTTTAGTTGTCAGTAGGTAGATAGAAATGAAAATGACTTCACAAAATTACCTTATGGTAAACAAAAGTGCAAATGACTGCAAAATTACTGAAATTGATCATTTGGTTTTTAAATTAAATTTATTGGTTAACCATGGTTAATAAAATTATATAGGTTTCAAGTGTACGGTTTAAAATACATCATCTCTGTGTTGCACTGTGTGTTCATCACCCAAAGTCAAATCTTCTGTCACCACATATTTGACCCCCTTTACCCTTATCTACCTGCCCCTTCTCCTCTTCCCTTCCACTACCCACTAAACTGTTGTGTATACGAGTTTTTGTTTCTCTTGTTCCTTTGTTGTTTTCAGTTTTATATCCCACACATGAGTGAAGTCACATGGTTCTCAACTTTTCCTGTCTGACTTATTTCACGTAGCATGAAATAGTTTGTTTTTAAATATAAAGTTATTCTCTAAGAGTTAATCTTTGAAAGTTGCTTATTGAAATGCTGCTGCCTATGTGTAAGGCTTTATTTTTTATGCCTACAGCACCTGGTCTTCCTAGGCGGTCTCCCATCCAAGTACTAACCAGGCCCGACCCTGTTTTTCTTCACTTCCAAGATCAGACAGGATTGGGCGTGTTCAGGGTGGCATGACCAAAGACAATGTAAGGCATTTCTGAAACGCACTGGAACTGCTTTCAGATCTAGCTGTGGCGCCTCATTAGATAGATTACAGAATCAACAACTGTGTCAGCCACTTTAAAACCCAACCAAACCTCCCATACACCTTGCTTCATGGAGAAGCCAAGGGCAGCTGGTCAGACTCTGGCAACAGCCTCTTTCCCAGCCAGTTTTTCAGGCAGGCCCTCTCCATGCTTCCTTCGCCCAGTGTCCCTGACTTTTAGTGTTTCTGGCGCTCCTTGAGAAAGCTGACCTCAGTTCTCTGCTTGCTTTTGGGTTCTGTGGTTTCAGATAACTGCTCCCCAGCAGCCCCCATCACTCAAAGCCCTCAGCCCCTGAGCTAAGGCTCCACCTTATCTCACTCCCAACCCCTGTGGGAGGAAGGATCTGAAGAGAATCTACAGCAAGAAGGGCCCAGCCTTCAGCTCAAAGCAGAAAGCCTCACCGTTATGGCTTCCTCTCATCACCTCATAAGGCATCTCACTCCACTGGCTGTTGTCATCAATGATCCTCTCGTTATGGAGCAGAAAATGACCCTGTTGAAAGACTTCAATGCAAGCTAGACAGGTTCTGCCCTCTGGCTTGGAGATATTGGCCAACCATTAATCAGAGGGAATTAAGAATCTTTGCTTTCTCTTTAGCTCCAGTCCAGACATCCTGAACATGGAGACAAGACCATGGCACTTCTCCATTGGCCAAATTAGGGTCATAGAAGAAGACTAGATCCTGGAGAGATGCAGCGCTGGTCATACCTGTCCTGTGTCTGTCTTGTCCTAACCAAGGAGGGATGGGGCACCTCCAAGGTCCCTGAAGTCAATATTTCCTCTAAATAACTAAAGGTACCCAGACAGCCTAACGGAGGCCCCTCTGTTGGAGCCCTGAGCATCCAAGTTTTTCCAAGCCTTCCCAAGACACCCATGCCTGGAAGAAGAGCCCAGGCTGCACACACCATGCTGTCTGGGTCCTCGATGCTGGCCGTCCAAGGGCCCACTTTCACTTATCCTCTTCTCCATCATCGGGCAAGCTGCTCCCTTCTCTAGATTCTGTTACTCACTTTGAACCCAGCTTCAGTCTGTGACATCTACATCCAGTCTTGGTTTCTGACATGCAGCTCCCTTGCTGGGAGGCCCAGCTCTGTTCCCCCACATTCCCTTGACTTCTCCCAACTTCTCAGAAGAGACCTTATCTTTTCCCTATTTGCAGCATATTGATCAACTACAAGGTCTGGGGCAGGGAGTGGAGGGGAGGGCATGCATTTGTGCTCACTTATTTGGGGGTAAATAAGACCAGAAGTACAGAAACTAATATTTATTACATATTTACTAGGTGATAGGAACTTTGCATCTGTTATTTAATTTGGTCCTCACAATAATCCTATGAGATAATAGTTTACTTTGGGAAACTGAGGCTGGATAAAAAGAAAAACCAAAGATAGCTCAAATAGGAGGAAAGATCTGATAACTGAACCCAGATCTCAAAAAACATATAAAAACCTAATCTGGAAAAACAAAAACAGACAAATTTGAAACTTTTCCAAATCAGGAAAAAAAATAAGCATTCTGGATTATTTAAGCCACTGTTTCCCAGCACTAAATGGAAAATTGAGAGCAAAATACAAGGAGAGAACATGCATATACCTTGTAAAGGGTGTAGGAGGGACACAGTAACTATTTCTTACAATTGGCATTGAGAATACAAGCTCAGCAGCTTGATGGAGGTCACATTCCGGTTTAAGGTGGCAGACGCTCCCTTCTCACTTTCCTCTGGTCACTCTGTCCCAGCTCCAGGTCCCTCATACCGGCTAGAAGGCTTTAGCTAGGAAATAGTGTGAAAGTCTCCCATGGCTTCTTGGGGTTCTCTGAGCCAGTAGTTCTCAGTGAGGTCCCCAGACAGGCATCACTTGGGAGGTTGTCAGAAATGCAAATTATCAAACCCCATCCCGGAACTTCTGGGTGAGTCTGAAACTTTTATCACCATAGGAATTATCTAGAGGGTTAGAGAGCAAACAGATTGCTGGGCCCCACCCCCTACTAATCAGTAGGTCTGGTAGAGGGACTTGCATTTCTGACAAGTTCATGGGTGATGCTGAGGCTGCTGGTCCGATCCAGAGAGTATGCTTGGAGTATCGGGGCTCAAGGTTGCCTTCTCCAGCCAAGGACAATGGGTCCTGCAGAAGGCTGGTTCGCAGCCACAGGGACTCCCCACCACCTGGCACAGAAAAGAGCTCTCCTACAAACCATCATGAACTGCCCAGAAATAAACAGGTGTTTACAGAATGCTGTCTGCACTTGGAGCAGATATACTTCAATCAACAAGAGTTAGGAGATCAAACACACACACACACACACACACACACACACACACACACACACACACACACGAAAGATGGCCTTGAAACAGGCAGAATTGTCTCTCTTTCAAGAATCGGGCCAAAAGCTTAAAAACAAATGATCTCTTCGTTTTTCTTTTCCAGCCACAGAACAAAATGTTATTTTAACCCTGGCAACACACCCTCCCCCACCATGGATGAGGCCTAGCCTGCAGAGTGGGTCTCATCCCTGGCTACACATAATAATCAACTGGAGAGTATTTAGAAATACCTAAGCCTGGGCCACACATCAGAGACTGGTTTAGTGTGACAGGAGGTGGGACCCCAGGTGACTCAACGGTGCGGTCTGGGCTGAGAATCACCAGCTGCGCTTGTCAGATTAGATTCGAAGTTAGGTTCTTGAACTAGATGTTCACCTCTGGCCTGCTGCACTTCACAAGTCGGTAAACACAGGGGCAGCTCTGGGGTCACCAACCAGACCAATGGGGAAAATAACCTAAGGGGGAGAGCCTTAATTTTTTTTGACAATCATTTCTATTGAATTCCCCTTCCCTTTTCCCCCTCACTCCCTCTGCTCCCCAACACCTCATGGGTGTTGATAAAAACAGAGCTCATTTGTACAGAAAACAGGAAATAGCTCACCATGATATTAGCCAGGTGAAGAAGGAACCAGGATGTGTGAAAGATAAAATCTAGAGAACACTGGTCTCAAAAACAAAATGTCATCAATGAAACAACACTATTGAAGTATTATTTTAAAGTCATGAGGCTCCTATTCTCTATATGTTCATACTTCTGACATTCAGGATTAAAATGCCATGCTACCAGAGGTGGGGGTGGTTCACTGAATCTGGAACCCCTAGTAAGATGCGGGAGAACCAGAGCAGACCAGTAGGGAGCATGGCAGGAGGCGGGGTGGCAGAGTAAGAACAATAGGTGGAAGGGAAAGGGTGGAGCTGAAGAAATGGGCCCGCTATAACCACAACTGTTACCAGGAACACACCAGGCACCAAGAAGAGACTGACAGCTGTCGGCAGCCACACAGTGAGTCCAGGTGCTGACCTGCTGACCGCTGCAGGCCTCCACCTGAAGAAGCATGTATCTGATCAGGTGCAAGCGCTGGGCAGCAGAGGGCAACAGCAGACCCGGCCTACTGAGGGTGAGAGAGGTAGGAGGCGTCCTCAAGGAATAGGGCATATTCTAGAGTTGCACCAAGAGTAGGGCAAACAGTACAAGTGCCTCCCCAAAATCACCGATTATTGTAGGCAATCTCCCCAGTCTTGATTTATTTCTCTGGTCCCCTAAATCAGTGGTTCCAAAACCTTGCTGTCCATTAGAACCAGCAGGGGACTTTTAAAAATAATCCCAATGTCCAAGTCATAAGCCATACCAATTACATCAGAATGTCTAGAGGTGGGAGCTAGGTATCTGCAAGTGGCTCAAATGTGCAGCAAAACTTTGGAAACCATCCACATCAGGAGTGAGGAAAAGTGTAGTAAGTGACAAGGGTAAAGGGTAAGAGGTGGTGATGGTACTGCTAAAATCTTGATGATTCGAAGAAGTAGGTCACATAAGGCTCTTCTCTTCACACATGCCCCTTGCCATCTTACCAACATAAATCCCCTTGGAAGTTAAGCATATTAAAATAAACTAGGGAGAAAGATGAACTAACAAACAGTGTTTGAGGATTCCTTTAGCGAGATTCCTCAAAAACAGTCTACTGTCTCCAACACAAAGTATATGCCCAAGAAATATTTGTTGCTGGGGTGCCTGGAATGTCCACGGTTTCCTGAATGTCTTCTGGTTCTATTGTATGGGTAACAGACATGTCACCCTAACCTTAGAGAAAGTAATACTTTCTTCATCTTCATTCACGCTGCACTAAAGGTCCGTTTCCCTTTTATTCTCTCAAGCAATGAAGCCACATGAAACCTTGCATTTGCACCCTGCTGGGAAGTGCACCCCAGATACTGTTTCTTAATGTGTGGTTCTTGGACCAAGGAATCTTTAGGGTGACGGTTAAAATGAAGAGTCCAGGCCCCAACCCATCCTTTCTGAACCAGAAGTTCTGATGTGTGACCTGAGGATCTGCATTTTAATAAGTTCCTCCCAAGTGATTCAGGTACACCTCAAAATTTGAGAAGTACTGCTCCGACGCTGGGGCCACTCGAGATTGATCCATCAACATATGAGGAAAAAAGTAATGACTCTTTATATTTATTTTGTATCCTTAGCAGTGTGAAAAATTCATTGTGTGGGCTGAGAGGGGTGGAAGAGTAGAGGGGTTAATTTAGAAGGGGCACAAGAGAACAACCTTCAGGACTGATACAAATGTTCTTTATCCTGATCATGGTGGTTACATAGGTGTATTCCTTTGTCAGACTCTTCAAACAATAACTTTAAACGTGTATATTTTCTTCTATGTAAATCATACCTCGATAGGGTTGATTTTAAAGTTTTTCTTGAAAAATAAAGTTTTTCAAAAAGGTAAACAATTAGCAAATATTTAATCCACGAATTAAGAGTTATACATTTTATGATTATTAAATGAATATACACACAGTGAAAAAGAATATGATCAAAATGTCCTCTACTGAGAGTGGTTTGGAATCAAAATGTTTGGCGACTAAGTCCCTGGATGACCTCTCTTAATCTGAGGCTCGAGTTGGTCTGAGATGTGTTAAGATCTCTTCTCAGTGCGGAAGTGTTAAAGAACCGTGACCTGGGTCTCTACTCTCTGCTCCTGACCTGAGTTCAGTTTCAGTTACACTGATTTCTCTTTGGGCCTGAAACCCAAGGTAGACCCAGATTTTTTTACTCCCTTTCCACCCCCATCTTGGAGCCTTGTCAATTCCAACGTAGCATATAAGTGACGATCACAGATACCTGTTTGGAGGTAAATGTGACTAGCACCGGTAAGTGATTAGAACTCTTATACAGAAGGAAAACAAATCAATACGTATTTTACTTGTTTAATTTTGCCATCTCTATATTGTGTAAAAAGAGAAAATATTTTGTTATCAGATGCTTATTTGTCACTCTTTAAGATTTTATCATGATTCACAGTATCACTTGCAATGTTGTGGTTTCTTGGCTTAATTTCTGCAGAAAGCTACAGATAATGAAAAGTCAAATTTGATCAAAGTAAAATAAAAATGAAGCAAGTCTGAAAGTAGAAGAGAAGTTCTTAAATGATTCTTGTGGGGCACACACCCCTTCGTGCTGTGATGTCGCAGAACAGCATGTCTCTAAGGCCACTGGCCTGACGTAACTTCGCCGACAGAGCACAATTAGTAAGAGAAGAAACTTCCAGAAAGATGCCTCCTGGGTAAATACACCCACACTAATGACACATAGCACGCAAAAGTAAAAGGCAAACCTTGAAAACACAATATTAAGTGAAATAAGCCAGACACAACATGGCAGATCTTGTATGATTCCATTTATAGGAAACATCCAGAATAGGCAAATCCATGAAGACTGAAAGGAGATGGAGGTCCCCAGGGGCTGAGGAGAACAGGGAGTGAGGAGTGACTGCTGATGGGTGTGGGGCTTCTTTCCAGGGTGATGAAAATGTTCTGGAACTAGATAGTGATGACAGTTGCACAACATCGTGAGTGTACTTATTGCCATTGAACTTCAAAATGAACTTTAAAATAGTAAATAAAATAAAATAAAATAAAATAAGAGTTATTACATACAAAAATAAACAGAATATGAAGATGACCGAAAAAGCAACAGTCAAATAAGAACCAACTATGAATTATACACCAACTAAGACAAAAGTTAAAAACAAGCATTATGACTTAAAAGGGCTAGAAACCCAGAACATACAAAGAAAACTGCAATGAGGGACATTTCATATTCCTTGTATTGCCACAAATTTTAAAAGGCTGGTGGATGATATATCAATCGACAAGAATATAAAACAGGAAGACACTCGTATTTTTCTGGTGGGATAAAACTTGGTTTAAACACTTGGAAAACAATTTGACATTATAAAACTTAAGTTAAGTATGGGCATTCCACTACCAAAGAGATGCCAAGGGAACTCTTGCACATGTACACAAGGAAAGATATATCAAAATGTCCACTGCATCACAGTTTGTAATAGCAAAAAATTAAAACCAATCTACATTTTAATGAGAAAATTGATATGTAAATTGTGCACATTCATACAAAAGAAAGCTACACATTTGAATGAACAGTCTTTTTTCTAAAATCTGTGGGACTGGGGCAAGATGAAATGGAGGTCCACGCACCTAGTGTTGAAATACTTAAAACTGATCAAGCTAAGAAGTGATTCCCATCTTGACAAACACACTTCCTTAACGACCAGGAAGACCAAGCTGGGATTAGCGTTCTCAGTCTCCTCAGAGTTCTATGACAGCCTGTAGCAGAAAGAGCAAGGTCAACCATAGCTCCCAGCTCCAGTCCACCGTTCTCTTCCCAAGCCAGGCTCTGCCACACTGCTCATGTAGAGGCAATGGACACACCAGCCAAATTCCTTCCACGTGCAGGAAGACCTGGGAAAGAAGCCCACACCGGCTCTGGAAGCGGGCTTGGGTACTCCAGGGTCCCAGGAACCCAGAGCATAGTCTAGAACGTGGTGGGGCCACAGGTTTTAAATGAGCATGATTCCTCAGCCCCATGGACTTCTCAAAAAGTAAGAATACTGCTGGAAAGAGGCTGGAACTTGGACCTGGAGAGCAGAGGGCACAGGGTAGAAGTCTACCTTGCTCAGGTCTCAAGGGGGTACAGAAACAGGGCTCCGTATATTAGGGGTGAGTCTCAGAAACACCATGCTGCACGAACAAGAGCAAATAAAGCAAATATCTAATATTGATGTCATTTATAGGCTTGAAGATAGGCAAAACAATCCTAAATATTGCTTAGAAATATACACATACGTAGAAAAATAACAAATGAGAGAAAAAAAAAACACACCAAATGCAGAACAATGCTGCTGAGATTGTAAACTGGTACAGTTATTACAGAAAAGAGTATGCAGGTTCCTCAAAAAATTAAAAACAGAACTCCCACATGATCCAGCAATCCCACATCAGTAGATTTATCCAAAGGAAATGAAATCACTATCTGGAAGAGATATCTGCACTTCCACGTTCATTGCAGCATTATTCACAGTAGCCAAGACATGGAAACAATCTAAGTGTCCATCCACAAATGAACAGATAAAGAAACAATTTGGTATATATGTATATAATGAAACGTTATGCAGCCATAAAACTAAGGAAATCCTGCCAGTTGTGACAACATGTATCACACTAAGAGACGTTACCCTAAGTGAAATAAGCTATTCACAGAAAGACAAATACTACATCATCTCACTTACACACAGAATCTTAAAATAAGTCAAACTCATAAAAGAAAAGAGTAGAATTGACAGGGCTGGGGTGGGGAAATGGAGGGATACCGGTAAAGGGTACATACTTTCAGTTATAAGATGAGTAAGTTCTGAAGAACTAAGGTACAGCATGGTGACTATAGCTAATTAAAGTGTGTATTTGAAATTTTCTGAGTTGATCTTAAGTATTCTCATCATCAAAAAAGGGAGGAGACAGATGAAGTAATGGACTGGTTAGTTAGCTTGATTGTGGGAATCATTTCACTGAATATCAAAATATCACATTGTATACCTTAAATATATATAATGTTTCTTAGTCAATAATACCCTGAATAAAGCTGAAGAAAAAAATGTGGTTATCTGTAGTGATCACCTCTACAATGGGGGAGATGATCAAGAAAGAGAATTCGGGGGCGAGGGGTTCTTACTGTGGAATATTCTACTTCTGAAGCTGATTTGTGGGTACACTGATATTTATTGTATGCTTTATATATTCTTATAAGACTTAAGTATCACATAATAAAAACTTTAATGAGAAAATTCTTTTAAAATTAAAGATACCATTTTATATCTTTCAGATTGGCATAAATCAAAAGAGTCTGATAATACCAAGTGTTCATTGGCCATAAAATGGGGACAACTGGGACTCTCAAACGTTAAAGTATAAATTGGTACAACCAGTTTAATACTGATTTGTCAGAATATGGAAAAGTTGAAACTGTACAACCATTCAATCCAGCACTTTCATTTCCTAATGATCCACCCTACAAGCTCCTGCCACGAGCACCAAGAGACGTGTATATTCTTGGCAGCATAGTTTGTTGCAGTAAAAAAATTGGAAATATCCCAAATGCCCATTATTGCAGGAATAAGTACTGAATTGTAGTATAAATCATATGATGTAATACTATACAGCTGTTAAAATTAATGAACTGGATTCTTATGACAACATGATAAGATCTCCAAAACATAACATTGAATAAAAAATTTAAAACACATAAAACAATAATACTACATTTAATATATGAATAAAAACATCTAAGTAAGGAAATTCCAAAATTATGGAAGGGCAGGATACACACCAAAATCATAATTGAGGTTGCTTCTGGGGAAAGAGAGGAACGAGACTAGGGAAGAGATAAAAAATTTAACTTTAGGACTGTTATGGCTTTTATTTTATTTTAATAGATAAGCAGAAATGAACAATGTAAATATTCTGGGAGATGAGTTATAAGCTTGTGGTACTATATATAACTTCTGTCATATTATATACTCAGAATATATATAGTCCAATGCCTGTTATATTATTCTTTGCACTTTTTCTTTTCAGTTTATGAAATAGTCAACTAATCCTCTTCTCATCTACCCACCCCCACCTAAAGTTTCAATCAACCACACAGGAAAGGCATACAAACAGGAAAAAGCTCAGAGGAAACAGCCACATTAGCAGAAACCACAAAGCTAGACGAAGACACTCAGACAACAGGCTTTAAACAGAAATCACGCTTGCAAGAAAAACGAATGAAAGATCACACTTCACCCAGCTTTGACAACACAAAAGCTAGCTAAGAAGTCATGCAGATCTGGGTTCCACACTAACTCTGCCAGCTACGTGCTAACAGCTACGTGCTAAGAGGCCTTCGGTCAATTTCCGAACAGCTCTAGGCCTGAGTTTCCTTAGGTTAAGATAGGATTTATAATACCTACCTCAAGAATCACAGTAAATACTAACTTGGATACCATCTGTAAAGTGCTTATCAGAGTACTTGGTACATAGTTATTTGTTCAATAAATGGTAGTTAATGTTTGTGTCAGAACTGGGATTAGAACTCCATGTGTGGGCATAAACTCAGAAAAGAAAATAGAAATATCCAAACCGATGCACCAGAACAAATAATTATCCAACACTGGGGCAAGCCCTACTGTTGGCTAAAACGTATGGCTTACAAACAATGTAAAGGAGAAAAGGAAACTACAGAATAGATAGGAGAAATTCCATTTATGAATAACAGTATCACAGGGAACATTTTATAAAGTCAGAAAAATGCAAACTGTCCTCTGGCAAACAGACAACAGTTTATCAAAGTGAATGGTAATCTCAATGTGGGTATCAACTGAACTACGGATCCCATTAACCTGTAATCCACAAAGTCCTTAGACTCCCACCCACACTTCTAGCTTCAGAAGATAAGCTTTTGTAAGTTGCTAAAAAAGAGAATATTTTTAAGCATACTTGGGGAAAAAAAAAACATTTTCTAGGCTTGGGTCAAAAAAAGATTCTCACAAGGGTCTTTATTGTGAGGACACATGGTACATGTATGGATTAAAAATCTGTAATTCTCTAATTCAAAAGTGATTTAAAAGAAATAAAAGTTAATTTAAATTATGATAAGATCAATAAATGTAAGAAATAAGAAATTACCACTTCACTAAAAAAAGTAGACACTAATGAATTCCCTGAAAGATTCATCCAAACTTGACCAAATTATCCCTATATTATATATATTCTTTTAAAATATAGAGAAGTACAGGTTACAACCCTATTTGTGAACTTAAAATGGTTTTGATGTTTCAAATCAGGCAAAAAAAAAAACCAATAAAATTTGTAAAACAAAAAACTAAAGTTTCTTAACACATTGTAAGAATCTAAAACAAAGTTTCTAAATATACTGGATATGTAATATATTGAAACAATTATGGATTATATCTCTGTAGGTTTTTACCTGAAAATGCAAGTCGGATTATAAAACAATCAGGAATATTGGAAAACCAACTGGATCTTAGATGATATTAAAATTATAATTGTAGAACAATGGAATCATTGTACTGTGGTTATGTAAATAAAATAGAGTACTTATCCTCTGGAAATACTAAAGTATTTACAAAGCAAATGATCTCTTTTTGGGTTTAAAATAACACATTGGAGTTGGGGACAGGGATGGGGAAGGGGGAAATAAATGAAACAAGATTGTCCACATTTTGAAAATTGTTGAAGCGAAATGATGTATATCACTTTACTACTACAGTATATTTTGAAAATGTCCAAAGTAGAAAATCAAAAGAAGCATACGTACTTAAAAGTTAGTAAGGTTAAAAGCCAACTAGTTAGTGAAAATAATTTTCACGACAGAAAAAAAAAGACAATGAAGCCCTTCCAACTGTTGTTATTCAGTATAGTGCTATTCCTTTTCTTCTTTCTATCCTCCTACCTCTTGCCTCCTTGCTTCCCGATTTCAACCTTTGCTGTGACTTAGATGTCTCCTTCCCAACACATAACTTCCCAAAACCCAGACACAGACTTTCTAATTGGTGCCTCAAAACATATTCAAAAAATATTGTTTAAATAACGAAGCACATTCAAGCACTTTTTAAAAAAGTTTTAGCTTTGCCCTAAACAAATAGAAAAAATTAAGAAATACTATCTTATCCACCTTACCCATTTAAAATGTCTTGTATGTCTTATTACATATATTGGGAGTGAGTAATCTAAAGTTCTCCAGGAACAAGCGCGGGATCAAAAGTTTGAGGACTGCCATTTTGGATATGTGGACATCAATTAAAGTTTTTGATGAGGGCAAAAAGTACTATATCAAGAAAGATAATTGAGCAAAAGACAACAGGAACAGAAAAGAAGGGAAGAAAGACTATGGACCAGAGGATCATTCACTAATTCAACACATTCATTCAGAAATGAGATGGGAAGGACCCTCCAGGAAGGGATGAGAGACTTCTGTAAAAGGACTTGGTGATTAAGGATGAAGAAGGGTTTGGGGGGAATGTCGAGACCCTGCCCTGAGGGACAGAGATGAGTCTGATCATACTGGCAGGACAGTCAGACACTGAGCCTGAGAACCTAGGTCCAGCAGAAAGGCCTGGGCAGCGGCGGGCACGCACGCAGACATTTTTGAAGACGTGACAGCTGAACCCCAGGGAGTGAACTGTCGGGGAGACTTGGTAGATAGGTCAAAAGGCTTAACCCAAACCTCGGGGCACACCTATATTTAAGAGGCAAAAAAATAAAACTGGAAAAACAAGTCGCTGCACTATTTCAAAGCGGTCCCCAGGGCGGGATTTGAGCGGTCGCACCCCGGCGGAGAGGGCACGTGGAAGAGCGCCCCGAGAGGACACATCATGGGTAACCTGGAACAGGACCACGCTGTCAAGGGGTGCAGACAAGCGTCAGGTATCAGAAAAGAGACAACGAGGGGGATGGGGCCGCTAGACCCACGCCCGGCGGCGGCGGTGGAGACGGATCCGGGTGCCCAGGGACCCGGGTGCCCAGGGACGGTGATGACAGAGGGGGGAGACTCCTGAGGGCGGAGGCGGCACTTTCCATCGTTCCCGAACCTGCCTCCCTATGCCCCAGGCCCGGCGGGCCCCCACAGGCTTGACTGTCCTGGGGGCGGGGAGTTAAGCCGAGTCCCCGGGGCAACGTCACGTTAGCTATGCTGGCGGCAAGGTCCGGAGGCGCTAGAGGGAGGGCACCCCCCCCCACCACCGAGCAGAGAAGTGCGGGGCTGGAGGACCGGGCCGTGGGGTGCGAGGACCCCCCGAGGGCGCGCCCCTCGCCGAGTCGTCCGGCCGGGGAGCCCGGGACTCACCGATCCGAATGCGAGTAGTGGCAGCGGCCCAGCAGGTTGAGCTTGCAGAGGTGCAGGTGCCCGCAGCCTTTCTTGCAGAACTTGCGACGGCAGATCCGCGCCGCGGTCGTGGCCACGACGCAGCGGGTGGCGCCGGGCCGGTCGCCGTCCAGCACGGCGAAGCGCTCGGGCCCGGCCGCCTCCAGCACCTCGCACAGCTGCGCGGCGGACAGCTTGATCTGGTCGAGCAGCGCGTCCAGGCCCATGCGGCCGCCGTGCGCGCACAGGATCTTGGTGATGAAGCAGCACACCTCGGGGTCGGCCATGGCGCGGGACGCGGGACGCGGGACGCGGCGCGCGGCGCGGCGCGGGGCGCGGAGAATCGAAACTTACGAGCGCCCCGGGGTGGGGGCGGGCGGGGCCGGGCGGGGCGCGCCCCGGGCCGAGAGCGCGCGCTCCCTCCCCTCGCCGGGCGCAGCGGTTTCGGTTTCCCACTCGGCCCGGGTCAGCAGAGCAGATGTCACCGACCCGAGACCCGATCGATGCGCCTGCCCGAGGTCAAGTCCACCCGCGACGGCAACCGGAGGGACAGAGAGCGACGACAGGGGCTGACGTCCTCGGGGGCGAGGTTCCCCACCACGGGGAGGGGGGCCGCGGGGGGGGAAGGCTTCCTCCGAAAGAAGAGAAACTAAAGGGGATGGCGGGGCGCCGGGGCGGTTTTTATAAGCCGGCCCAGGTGGCAATGACGCGAGTTTGGGAGCCCCCTGGAGGAGTCCTCTCCGCACCCCACCCATCCGGGCAAGAGCACACCTAGTGAGCCAGCCAGCGCTTGCTTGCTCGCGGCTGGGCGCCCTGCCTCCGCTATCAGTCAACTTCATCAAAAACTCCACGAATTAGGGATTAACCTGGCTCCGTGTTTAAGGAAGAAACTGGAGCATACGCGCACAGCCACCAAGCTGGGGTCCGGATGTTACCCGTGGTCCCCCCAGTCTGACCCCCAAGCCCCAGATCGTGGACCGCCTGGCTAGGGCCGATGTGCACTTTCTCCCTCACCACCATGCCCTCCTAAAAAAGAGCGATTGTACGTCTCGCTCCTTTTTGCCTTCTCTCGAGATTTTTGAAGAACCATTTCTTGACCTTTCTTGCCAGTCTGTTATCGCTAACCGCGGTGCCTCAGGCATCACTCCCCTCTCCACAGCAAGCAGTCTCAGGCCCGCAGGTCTGGACATAACCCAGGATTGCACATCGGTTTCTCTCTTTAGGTATTTGGACAAGACCTTTTACCCTCCGGGGCTTGGGCCCCTAGAGTTGGTACAAACATCATTTTAAAGTGAAAATATTTGAGCTACAGAAGATGCTAAAGAAATTTTATCTGAAATTCTCTTACTCTGACTAAAGCAGAGCTTCCTGGAAATGCAGCTACTACGGTCAACCCCCTTACAAAAGCGTTTCCTACTAATTCAGTAGTCCATTAGGGACAGCCCCAACAGAACCTTCCATACTCTCCACTGGAGCCCTAAAAGTCCTTCTCTTTTGTTAAATTGAGAGAAACTTCTGGAAATTCCCCACCCCTCCCAAGATGTAAATAAATCTTGTCTTTTCTTTTGTTCACCTACTGTCACTTAATTTACAGGTCCCCAAGCACTTGACCCAGACTGGAGGGGGAAAAGGTTTCCCCCCGCCCCAAACTCCCAAGTAAAATAAATGGGCCACTAATCAGATCGGAAATACACCTTTTTTTAAAAGGATAGACTGTGGTTGTCAAATTAGAAAGTCTTCAAAATGATCAATGGGAATTCTCAGTTTAGTAATTCGTGATAGATGAACTGTGTCCCTGGGGGATAGAAACTTTGGTATGAAAACCAGCCAAATGTGAGGCTTACACAGGATCATCTGACTTCTCGTTCCCTCTAGCTGTCACTTTCATAGTTACCTTTGATCTACTTGGCCTTATCTGGTCTGACAGGTTGCCAGGACAGTGTTTTCATTATCAAATCAAATTCAACATAGGATCTTCTGTGTGGCCCTTACATCAGTGTGTCGCTCCGAACATGTAGAAGTTTAAGAAATAGTGCCTGCCCTCAAGAAACCTGTTTTTGGGAAGATGTGAAAAAAACATTCAAACATAAGGGAATCAGTGGTGTCTTAAAAAGAAAACCACATGCCCAAAATGGTGTCACTTGTGCTAAAAGCCCATGATACTAAACATAGATTTAATACCTGATTTAATTGCAGTTTCACCCTCTCCCAGAAATATAATTTTAATCAACTAGTCTGGAATTTTCTGGTCAAGCACCAGTAAGGTAATCTGTCCTATAGGCTCTCTCCACACCACACTGCCCCCCACCTCAGAGGAAGAAGAGACAATTTACAGGATAAAACCCTGGCCCTTCCTTTCACCAAAAAAGATGACGTCCTGGCCTAAAAAATAGTCCTTTCTTTTCTTTTGCTAATAACTTACCTGCCACAATCTTATGCCTATAAAAACTTTCCATTTTGTACAACCCTTCAGAGCCCTTCTGCTTGCCAGATGGGATGCTGCGCAATTCATGAATCCTTCAATAAAGTCAGTTAGGTTTTCAAATTTACACAGCTGAATTTTGCTTTTTAACAGGTTAAATATTGTAATTGGTACACAAGACATTTGAGAAGGAAGCGTACAGTTTGTCTAGAGTGTTTGGGAATAGAGATATAAAATCCCCCCCAATTTGAAGTCATGAAAATGCTTTAAGGGATTGTGGGAAGGTAAAAGGCAGATATATTGGGAAATTTTGAAATTTGTGCTGTCATGGGTTGAGTTCTCCAGGAAGCAGACACTGATATAGAGTTTGGAGTACAGAACGTTCTGTGAGGTATAACACAGAGAAAGTCAGGGTAAGAAGCGTGATTGGTCCATTGGTCCATGGGAACTGTCAGACTGCAATGCAGACCTCACAAGTCGTCCAGCCTGGCAGGGAATAGGAGTCTAGCCTTGGGCCACTCCCTAACTCAGTCATGAAGGAGGGGGCCATTGGGGAAGAATATTTCAGCTCAAACACTGGGCCGGATCCTGAAGGAGCTAAAGCTAGAGGCTATCACCTAAACATACTCCTTGAGTTGGGCAACAAATCCTAGCTTAAGAGGCATCCGAGTGACACCCTGTCTGCTATAGTCCACCCTTTATGCCACAAATATCTATTTCTCTCTCTCTTCAGGGAATAGTTCCTTCAGGGCCCTGAGAGTGCTATTCCTAAAAGAAAACTTAGCAGAGGGAAGTTAATGTCAGGGTTGCCAAGCCACGACTAGGCCTCATGCTATACCTCCACTGCTATCCATTCTAATCCCCTCACCCTCAGCTACCACCTCAGTGCTGTCAGTAGTTCACCAAGGTGGGTACCCCAAATCCTCATTCCTAAGTAGTCTGAGCACCTTCTCAGACTAGGGCTGCTGATCTTGTCTTGTCCATTCACAGTCACAGTTGGGCAAAATAGTACCAACTGACAACCAAATAAGTCACTGGAGTCTACACATAATCCTCCCTGCCCCCACTGTCTATCAGTGGCCCTACCTCCTCCTGACAACCAGGTCAATTACCTCTGATAAGACAGCTATTCTGTGTCTTACCTGTCAGTCTCTGACCACAGGTTGGCCAAAGTGCCTGTTAGCAGCTACTAACTTGTAATCCTATGGAAATTTTGCTCTTACCCATTTGGGGGACCAAGGCCTGTAACCCTGCAGAACCCAGAGCTGTGGAGACAGGGAGACCAATGAGTCACTGGAATGATGCTAACTGAGGCCACTCATGCTTCTGGCCCTTGCTCCCAGACCCATGTACTTTTTCTATTAGGGACGCAGCACCATACTAAGTTGTCTGATTATATGTGTGCTGCCGAAGCAGTGCCCAAATTGTCTGATTAAAGGCATGTACTGTGATGCCCTGGAGGAAATGTCACCATGGCAACCTATCACCTCCATGCTGGAGCTTCCACTGCAACTTTGACTCTATGTGTGCAGCAGCTTGTGGGCAGTGGGGTGGGTGATGTGAACAGTAGATCCTACAGTCGTGGGCCCACTTCCCCGCTCTCTGTGCCACAGAGAGAGTGCTCCAGACAGATGCTGTGTTACATGGAATTCCACATCTATGGCTCAGGTGATCTTTAAGCTCCAGGAAGTGGTGCCACTGAGGCCCTGCAGGCAGAGAAGGCAGCCCCAAACTCAGAATCAGTGTCTATTCCTGTGAGAGCAAACTTCTGGCCCTTCTACGCAAAAAGGAGCCCAATGTAATCAACTGGTCACCAAGTAGCCTGTTGACCTCCTTCTGGAATATAAAAGCTGAGCGAGCATTGGTCTTTATGGCTGGCACTTGAACATTCAGAGGTAGCAGTAGCTATATTTTTGGTAAGTGACAGTCCATGCTGTTAAGTTTTTCCATCGCCCCCACCTCTGCCACCATAGCTTCTTTGTTCAAGCATCCATCATGTAGTAGTTGGGGGAGAGAGATTTCTGACAAAGCCTAAGTTATTTTGTCTAGTTGGCACATCTTTTGTGTTAGATACTTTCTAGTGGGCCTTAACACGTGATACAAACAACTTTCCACTTTGTGTCCACTCCTACAGGTCCACCTATATTTTTCTAACCCAGACCTTCTTGCTTTTGATTTCATGACCTTTTTCTTTTGGGCCCTCCACCAGGCCAAGCCACTCATTACTGCCCATGCCTGCATGCATGAATGTTTTAACCTTGGGCCATTATCCTTCTGTTATGACCAAGGCCCATCCCAGAGCCCCTGCCATTGTGGAGATTTTCCTTCACCACTATTTCCTGCTGCCTTCCCTGAGTGAGACTGAAATAGAGCCACCATCATTTTTAGCTTGTACCCACATAGTGAAATGACCCACCCATAACTCAAACGTGGTCTTTTTTCCCCCTCTTTTAGCTGTTTCTGCAGGACCCTTTTCATATGATCAAAGGCATCCACTGGGTGAGAGGTACTGTGCAACTGTAACAAGTGACATAAAGATCTGACTCGGTTCATGAGTCCTGATGGTGCTTGGTCCCAGCTGTTCTAGATTCATCTTATGATGGCTCTGATGCTGGGCCCACCTGGTGTTATGACTTGATGTGTCCAATAGGACCTAGTTCATGATGGCCAGTTCTGAACCATGGTCATTCATTATCTCTACCAGTGCCCAGTAGCAAGCTAGGAGCTGTTTTCCAGAAGTGTTTTTCTTCACTGCAGTTGGCATACCCATTTCATACTCCCAGGGGCTGGCATCATGACTCTCCTTCTAGGACTTGCCATCACTGCATCTTTTCCCGTCATTGACACCTCCAACACTCTAGGCTCTGCCAGGCTGAATAGTCCAAGCAGAAGGACTGTTTGTATCACAGTCTGGACCTGCCACAGAGCTCATCCCTGCTCCCAGCCCCAGTCAAAGCTGGCCACCTTCCAGGTCACCCAGTACAAGGGTATCAGTAGTATTTCTAGCTGTAGAATGTGTTTCCTCAAGAACCCCAAAATTCCTAACAGTCTCTGTGCTTCCTTCTTTCCAGTAAGGGATCTGAGACGCAACAATATCTCTATTAGGAGGAAACATCCTGGCACACTGCTCCATCTAGCATCTTTAGTGAAGTGGCAGGTCATGGAACCTTTGTAGGATTTATTTCCCACTCTCTGGAGCACATGTGTCGCACCAAGCTGCAACTGTGTATGCGCCTTTTTCTCATCCTGTCTGAAGTGCGTGGTATCATGGATGCAGTGGATAGAGGTGATGATATGTGGATGTCCAAATGCTCCGGTTCTCTTTGGTCTATGAGGACTGAAGGTGAACACAAAACTGTGGCAAGGCTATAAATGCTTGTTGGTATCCATTCCGTGTGAATATGAACTATTTCTGACCCTCTTTCCTGATTGGGATAGAAAAGAATGCATTCGCTAAATCAATGACCACAAACCATGTACCTGAGGTTGCATAACTCCAATCCAGCCAAGCCGCTACATCAGGTGCAGTGGGTTAAAGTGCCTCCACCTCCTTGCAGTAGTCTGAGGTCTTCTCTAGACCCATGCACTTGCTGCCATGTCGACACTGGCACGTTCAACAAAGGCAGGATAGGGACAGCATTTCTTCCTCTTGTTGATATTAAGAGTGGCACTAGCAGCTGCCACCCTCCCCAATCCAGGATGCAATGATTTTTTGTGGTTACTATATTGAGCTGAAGGTTGGGGGACAGGGTGCAGTTTCAGATGCTCCCCGGTTGAGAGCTAGCGCACTAGGGAAAGATCATGAGGAAGCAATGTGAGGGTTAGCCCAACTTCCAAGAATGTCAGTTTTAACTGGGAATTAGGAGAATGACAACTGGTAGGTCCATGGAGCCAAGGGACCCACTGTGGCCTGGACTTTAGGACTCCAGTTGCTCCCAGTCTAACAGGGGGTTCATGAAGAGGCTTCAAGTCTCACAGTGTTACTTGACTTCTGACCTAGTGCCCCACAGTCATCAAAATGGAGTGTTCTGTCATCCAAGTAAATGCTATAGATCTCTTTGGGGAAGGACTGGAGAAACTACTACAGTCCATTCTTGTCATAGTGTCGTAGGCCCTTCTCCCTTGGAACCTGGTCACCTCTTAGTCACTAAGTTCTGCTTCTGAATATTGATTTGGGTATGAAAATTGGGAAAGAACTGTGACCTTTTATTGAAGGATGACCATCTTCTTCATGACCCTGCCTATTAATTTTCATTCTTTTTATATTACACAAGTGAAACAGTACTTTTTAGCTACCCATCTGTTTTCTTCCTAGGGCAACTAGGTTCTGTTCGTACTCTGAAGCTCTCTACAGGTCAGATCCCCTGGCTGCCACTCTGACTTTGCTGTTACAAACCCCTGGCTTCTGCACTTAAGGGCCATTACCTGGTGTCTATTGCATCAGGGTCCTGTCGTCCCCATGGCTGTCAGTGAGCCAGGTTCCAGGACAGCCCCTCCTTCCATGAGTTCTGTCCTACGGAGAAAGCACCACTGAATCTCTTAGCTATATTGATGTCCCTTATCACCAGTGTAGGCTTGATGAATGTGACTCCTCTCAGCCACCTGTGGAGCCTAATGCTCTGGCCGGCCTTCTGGCCTTAATATCATATATCTATTCCAGCATGTTCACTTCCTGAGTCTTTTAATCCTTTCTTCTACTGTCTGACCCAGAAATGTAGGCATTCCAACCTCACTCTTAACGGGCCATCAATTTTACAGGCTTCTACGGGCCACCTATCAGCAATTTGGCACCACCTCTTGGTCCTTGCTGGGATGCTAAAGATTATATCCTGCGAGAATGCTCTTATGTCAATAAATTCTCCTGTATAGAGTCTGATATTCTAGCTCTCTTGGTAGAACAGTTTTTTCCAGAATGGTAAGGTTTAAAATCAAAATGGATCACTCATTTTAGAAGACTGATAAGGAAAGGAGAAGAGGTGAGAGGAGGGAAGGAGAGGAATTATTCAGGTAGCTAGAGGAAGATTTTTAAAATTTGTTTGCTTCTGTATTACTGGAAGATCTGGGCATATTTGAAAATTTCAAAGAGATAAATCTGGGGAGAGTCAAAGCTACAGTTTCTAGGGCTCATTAAGTGTAATACCAGGCTACGTGAAACAGTTGAACCACCACCAATCGAAAAGGGAAGCAAAACGTACACAAGGCAGTGATGAGTCAGCTATGCAAGTAATAAACATCAGAGGACTGAGTCAGACATAATGTCCAAAGTCCATGGTAAACAGGTGTTCTCCAGGAGACACGGGAGTCAGAGACATTAGTCAGCCAGACAGAGGGGGCGGAGGTAGAAACGGAAGAGGGCTTTTCCCTAGACTGAACCTACCTGGCAGCAAGGCTCCCTTGGAAGAACTGAACTGGGATGGGAGGAAGCTGTTTGTGCAGTGGAGGGGTTAACTTTACAGTGAGAAGGGTCATTTCCCTCACTGAGGATAAATTTATAGACTCTGCTTTGGTGGTGTTAAAATGAGGAACTTCAGGCTGCAAACCTTCCTATAACTTGTCTGAAATCACGCGTGTCATAATAGAGGCAAGACTAACTTGGCGATGAGGTGGCCTGATGTGGTAGCTGGCTCACCCCAGCGCATCTAGCTTCTTGATATTTTCACCATTGCATAGTCCCCTCCCATGTTCAACAGGACTGATCTGTGTAATCAATAGGATATTACAGAAGCAACAGTATGTTCCAAGACTAGGTCATAAAAAACGCTGTGACTTCCATTTTGCTCACTTTCTCATGACTTGCTCTGGGGAAGCCAGTCATTATGCTATGTGGATGGATATTCAAGCAGCCACATGGAGAGGTCTATGAGGCAGATAACAGACCTCCTGCCAACAACCAGCACTAGCTTTCCTGGCATGTAGGTGAGCTGTTTGGGGTGGGACCCTTCAGCAACAGCCGAAACAGGTGACTACAGCCCCAGCTAACAGTGTGACTTCAACCTTTAGGAGAGACTCTAGGCCAGAACCATCCAGCTAAGCTACTCAATAGAAACTATGGAAGATAAGAACATTGATTGCTTTAAGCTGTTAAATTTTGAGGTAAATTGTTTTGCGGTAATGGATAATTAACACAATCTACCCAAACACACAAAGTAACAAAGGTCCAAAACACAAAGTAATGTGGACAGAAACTGGGTGAGTAATCAGGTCTAAAGGGCTAAAAACGCGGATTGAGTAAAGAGGGCAGATTGGATGGGGATGGAATTAGAACAGGTTATCAAGTCGTGTGTGGCTGGAGAGGGAAAACACGGAATGTTAGATCTCTGAGGCCGGTGTATAAAAGGTTAAGGCAGGACTGGGCTTGGCAGGCAGAGAGAGGCCCAGCGGCAGGCTGCATCTGGGTGGCCTTTCACAGCTTGGCCTTCTTGCTTGAGTACTGCTCCACCTGGGATGGGATAGGATTGAGACTGTGTCCTGAGCCCCAAGGCATTGACAGAGTCAGATGCTGACAAGACTTCAGGGCCTGAGCATTTATTACATTGAATGTGCTCAAAGAGTCAGGAAGCTTTGGCTAGATATAAATGACAAAGATTTAGAGTTTGCAAACTGGAACACAGCTAGGCAAAACCTACAAGTGTTCCAAAGGCGAAAGAAAAGCTGAGGATTCTTAGAGTAAAAAGTACCTTCTTGAGAAGAATAAGTCCTGTATTCCTACCCCCTGGATTGGTCCAAGAGTGTAATCTTCAGATGTCTGGTGGTCTGGGCAATGGAACAATTTCTTCTTGAACTCATTCAGATGATCACCTGAGGGTGTGATGTATGTCCAGGCATTGATGAAGGACTGGAAATTTCAGAAGTTTAAGTTCCTAGAACCAGTTAAAACAGCCTACTTAAATTTAATAACTTAGAGTTTGACCATGGTAACTTTATTTCTTCACTCTATTCCTCAACTATAATAAAACTTATATAAAATGTGACATATCCATACAATGGAATATTATTCAGCCATAAAAAGAAATGAGGCACTGGTACATGCTAATGACATGGGTAACCCTTGGAAATATTACACTAAGGGAAAGAAGCCAAACATATATAGTCACATATTGTATGATTCCACTTATACGAAATGCCCAGAACAGGCAAATCCGTATAGATAGAAAATAGAGCAATGATTGCCAGGAGCCAGGGGGTGGAGCAATGGGGAGTGACTGTTAATGAGCACAAATTTCTTTTAGGGGTGACAAAATGTTCTAAACTTAGATAATGGCGATGGGTAATCTTGTGAATGTATTAAAAACCACTAAATGGTACACTTTAAATAGTAAATTTTATGGTAGGCAAATTATATCTCAAAAAATAATAAGACTGAAGCTCATATAATAAAACCAATGGTGCTCAGCATTATTCTAAATGCTTTCTATATATAATTCATTTAACTACTGAAAGGGAACAGTTTTGTCACCCCAAAATATGCCTTTCGGGGGACATCCATTACATTAAGCTGGTTATTTTTAAGAAACAAAAGCTCAAGAAGAAACTTTGACTTCCCGATAACTGCCTAAAAGAACTTAGATAAAGGACCTGTTCCAGGAAGGGAGTTATCATACAGATAACTACAGATCAATATAAACTAAGTGTGACAGACAGGGAGGAAGCTAGGAAGGCCTGTTTGATCAAAGTTCTCTCTGTGTCCCATTGTTGAAGATGGCCCAGTAAACATCTGTCTCCATGTGAGCTGGTTTTCTCCCCTGTAAAGTCTCAAACCACAGCCTCCCTCTTTCTCTTTAGCTCAAGATAGCAAATAAGCCTTACCTGCCTGATTTGTCCTCAGGTCCCAGATTCTTATAGAACCCCCTATGTACAAACATAATAAATTTGGTTTTCTCCTGTTAATATGTTTTGTGTCAATTCAATCAGAAGAATTTAGAAAGTCAAAAGAATTTTTCCTTCCCTACACTTTCATAATCAATAGACCTATGAGATAGGTACTATTATTATCATTACCAAGTGAGGAAACTGAGACCCAGATAGTTTAAGTGACTTGCCCAGGTCACACAGCTAAAGCAAGTGATAGAGCCAAGAACTGAACCCAAGCAGTCTATCTCCAGAGGCTGCACACTTAGCCACTACATTATACTACCTCTAGCATGTAAATGATCTCAGGTGAGTCTTAAGTATATCAGTGAGATGGGTTTTCTTACCTCCGAAAATAAAAACTCAGAGAGGTTAAGTAACATGTTCAAAGTCACACAGGTAGGAAGAATTATGGGTGGGGGGAGGCAGGTTTTAATTCAGGTCTTGCTGATTCCAAAGCATACAACCCTATGTGATAGGGGATGAACTGAACTGGGCCTCCCCAGGATCTCGCACCTCAGCCACTGGTTCCTGAATTGAGAAGACTGTTATTTTTCTTGTTTACATTTTACTATGTTTATATTGCTTTCCGATTTTCCAATGATCTTTCCACCAAATAAATAACTGCATTAGCAATCAGAAGTTGAAAATTATTTTTCTCTGTATCTTCACAGAAACAAATCCATTTAATTCTAACTGGTATACATAAAGGTTACCTTTTATGTTTCAATATGTATTGACTATCATATCTTTAGCTCACTTTAGTTAAAAAATTGACCATGAAGAAGAACTTAGAAGGTTTTAAGTAGATGTCTCTTTTTCATTTTGGATTATGGAAAATTCATACACAAAAGTAAAATGATAAAATAAACACTCATGTACTCATCACCTAAATTCAACATTTATCACCTATAGATTTCTTATTAGCTAGGTCTCCAATTTATTAGTAGTTCAGCCATGACTATATCATATGTTAGCACTTACTGGTTAAATAAATTTTTAAACAGCAAAATGTTAATAGGTGTTTCTTGCTTATAAATTTATAGCTAATTTACATTTTATCCATTTTAATTCTCAGTATCTTCCAAATTTTTATGGTAAATACGTAGTCTGTATAATTTTAAAAAATAAGTTATTTTTTAAAAATAGAAAAACATATTTATTAAGGACTCTATTTTCAAATGTTTAATCCCAGAGTCATTCTTTCTCTTGCTTAAAACAGTCAAAAAGGGGTCCTCCCTCCATGAACCCATATAACTCGCTAGGAGGGAGTGGAATGAAATTTGTTTTTAAACATTCTTTTTGATGGTAAAGTAGAATATTCATGAAACCAGTGAACAAAAGAATGAAAGAACCAAGCACTCTATGGAGCTACTGTGGCTCTATAGCAGAAATGGTGAGGGTTCTTCTTTCCGTGAGACTTTTTTCCTTAAGAAAAACCCATCTTAGCAAAATAAAAAATAAAAATAAAATAAAATTTTAAAAAGCCAAATTTTCTTACTATCTTTTACATTCTCTCAGCAACTCACGGCCCTGATGAATAATGAAGCCATGATTCCTAGGACCCAGAGTAAGTATCACTGTGCATCAGGGCTTAATTGCAGTAACAGTGACTCTGGAACATCACTCTGAGCTCAAAGCTGGATTATTTCTTTTAAAAAGCCCTACAGACAGAGTGAGATGCAAGTTACACATCATAAAATTCCTATTTTAAGTGTATATACAATTCAGTGTTTGTAGTAAATTTACATAGTCATATGACCATCATCACAATATCAATTACTTTTTACAATCCTTCAGAAACTTCTGTTCTATTCCAAGTTCTGACATTGCCTCTTACCCATGCAGCCAGCTTTTGTGTGTTTATGTTATTTTGTGTTTCATCACACCTGGGTGAGTTGTAGAGTGTAGTCTCAATCGCACTCAATGCCATATTCTACCCTTCATAATTGCAGCTACAGTTCAGAAAGCCTCTGCAAGGATTTAAAGGCTTAATGCAGTATCTCAAACTGCTGAAAAACAGATGTCATGTCAATAGATTTAGCAAGTTCAACAGGGTTGTTTACAGTATTATCAGCAATGCTGCCCTTAGATCCTGATGTGAAGGGCCCCTGACTGGCCTCTGACTGCACCCTATACCAGATGTAAAGAGGTCATGGAGCTAAGGGGTTGTTAAATTAAAAAAAAAAAATTAACTTCCACAGTTGAAAATCTTTAAAAAAAAAAAAAAAAGGATTTATCAGCCCATTGCTAGGGAAAAAAAATAAAGACCAGTCTTGGGGCATGAAGTCCAAACCACCAGCAGCATGGTTAGGTAGGAAAGACAAAATGTCCATCCTCCTGGAGTTTTGCAAGATTTTTATACATTAAGTAGTGGGGAGAAAAACGTAAGCTGGTCTGAAAGGATTTATATTAGCTGTAGACAAAAGGGATAGGAAAAGGTGAAGTAGGAGCTAGTTGCAAGGAAGAAGTGTCCACTCCTGTGATTAGCTGAGGGCAGCAGACTGAAAAGTTCATGTGCAAATAAGAAGTGGAGGGTCCTGGGGTTCTGTGGAGCCTGGCTAGTCTCTCCTTAGGATAATTGGGGAAGTAGCCACTTGGAAATTAATCCTAAATTCCAACAGATATGCAGGAATATGAACAGTCTTTTGTCAGAGCTGGTCCACAGGTTAACTGTTAACAGTTTTTCTCTCACTCTCCAGCCACTGTAATTCAATTTAAAACATCTCTGAATTTTTTCTCTTCAGATTTCTTGCAACCCTCCTTACTATGCTGTGGTGCCCAGGACTCTGAATTCCCTGCCCACACAACCCCAAGCCTATTTCCCAGCCTTGGATCTGACCTCCCTTTAAGTCTGTCAGGGGGTGACAGCTCATAGGCCAGTAGGTGCCAAAAGCTTTCACCTGTTGTCTGGGTATCCACACACATGTGCAAAGCCTTTCAGAGTGCAGCGTGGAGCCTGGACTGAGAAGAGAAGGGTCTGGACTGAGGCATGGCATTGGCTCTCTCCACACCTTCACCTGCAGCACAGAATTCTGAGAAGACGGAGAATTCTAAATTGGAGCCTGACCTTCATGCTGGTATATTTGTCAAGGTAGGAGGATAACACACTGTAATGGTTTGCTAGGCTGATATATAAAAATGTTTCAATATTCAGACATATGGTATGTAGACCTCTGTTTGTATTATTTAATTTATATGAAAAGTCCAGAAGAGGCAAATCCGTATAGAAAATAGGTAGTGGCCACATTTTGGGGCGGGGGGTGATGAGGCCAGGTGGATAGTGCTGGTGAATTTGTACATCTCTGAAGTCTCTGCATATCTCTGTCTTTATGTGTCTTTCCTTATCTATATTTGTTTGTATACAAAAGCATATTCATATGAATTAAGATATGTAGTCATTTACTCTCTTGTTGATTGCGGGGCAGGGCGAGCGTGGCAGGGAGAGACAGGGGCTGGGGCACGAAGATGATGCTAAAAGAATCTAAGAAATCATATCCGCCTTCTCTGAGCTTGTGGTATAGACGAGTCCCCATAGGGCTAGCTATTTTGAATGGTATGTAATGTGATGGGACCACGCCATAACTGCCTATAACCCGGGAGAATCACTTCACTGCTCCCTTAGTCCGTTCTGGGGGTTGAACTGGAAGCCCTTACGAAGTGTCACCCGGCTCTAACATTAGACGACGCTTTCTGCCGCGTTAGCTGGGCTCAGGAGTAGAATAAAATCGTCCGATCGACACAGCTGTATCACGGTACCTTAGTGAGTGTAGCTGTGTCTATGGAAATGAGAGGTGGCATTTTGACGAACTCCCGCCTCCCAACGTCAGCTTCCTCGGTTCAGCTGGGTTTTTCCCCCCCAACCTTCCGGCACCCGCAGGAGATGCAGGTCACGTGTCAACCAGCGCCGGGCGTTGCTATGGAGCCCAACGCGGTCCAAGTCGGAAGTGGTCCTTCAAAATTACCTTCCCGAGAAACCATGTTCGAAAATAATATTTGCTCGAATTCGCTTTTCCCTAAAGTAAACTCACAAACAGAGGTACAGGCAAACTCCCGCTCTCAACACCGAAAACGACGCTCTCCTCAAGAGAGGAACTTCCACTCGCGAAGCGGCGGCAGCGGAGTGGAACCCAAGAGCGGGAGGCACCGGTTCTCGCACGAGCGCTCCTCTGGGACGGACCAGCCCCCGCCCCCGCTCCCCCCGCGGGGTTGCCGTGGAGACGGAGCGAGCGGTGGATGCGGAGGAGCGCCGAGGCCGGGCCCTTGCTGTCTGTCTGCCGAGGGGGCTCACAGGACCGACGCCAAGATGGTTAGTGGCTCTGAACAGTGCGGGAGACTTTTGAGGAGGTCCGGGACTGGAGATGAGAGGTTCCCAGCACATTTCTGGGTAAAATCCAGGAGTGTCAGCGGAGGATGATCTATCTCCCTGTCCTCCCCGACTTCCCACAGGGGACAGGGATGCCACTGTAAATACTTGCAAGCTTCCTTCCCTCCCGCTTCTCGATTTCCCCACACCTGAGTTGTGCGTGGGATGGACAGCAGACCAAGGGAAAGCTGAGATGACAAGAAGCTGCATGAAAGCATCTCAGACCTCCCTCTAATTGGAGAAGATAAAGAAGTTGAGAGTAGCTATTTGGTTCAGCTTAAGTGCAGGGTAGAACCTGCTTAAGCACTCTAAAAAGACGGTAGAAGTGCCCTTTTAGTAAAATACGTGTTACTAAAAGTGTTCGAATAGGCTTTCCGGGAGTTCGTTTTTAAGGATTTGACTTATAAATCCCGGAGTTGTCACTCACCGTTTAAAACTGACCATCTGAATTGGTTCATGCAGATGTCTCTTGTTTCTTTCACAGATGCTGTCAAGGGCCAAACCTGCTGTAGGCGGAGACTTACCGCACCCTGACAAAAGAAAGAAGAAAGGTAGGAAGATTCCCAAACTCGAGGATCTACTTTCACAAAGAGATTTCACTGGAGCTATTACTCTATTGGAGGTAATGTCCAATGTCCAAAGAAGGTTGCTTCTTAGGAGGTGAATACCAGTATGTAGATGAATACTTGAGTGAATGCTGGTTGCTATGCTGTTGGAACAGGAGGGTGCATTCTGAGGCTTCCTGTAAACCTAGCCAGGCACAGATTACAGGTTCCAGACTTAACTGTAAGTCTGATTAAAGATGAACTAAAAAAGATAGATTTTTTTATTGAGGGATACTTTTAATTATGTCTAGTCCCACTGATAGTGAATCCAGCCTAAAATTATAGAGGGTCATTTAGTGCAACATCAATTCACCCATTATTTATCCAAGCCCCTGACCAATTTATGATTTATACTTATTATGTGTTATAAAAGTTTTATCAAACTTAAATCTACTATGCTTTATGCTTATTATATAAAATAGTATATCTTCAGAAAATATTTCAACCTCTGTGGCAGTAATACTCAACTTTTAATATACATCAGAATCACCTGCAATTAAAATGTATATTCCTGGGGTTCTTCCTTAGGGATTCTGATTATTTACAGGATTAGTCTTCAGTGATGCTTAGGAACCTGCATTTTAGGCAAGTACCCTAAATGTTTCTGATGTAGATGGTTCAAGGAGACTGCACTTTGAGAAAGTGGTTTGTGAGAAGCACATGCTGTAGGAGAATGAAGGGGTGCACCAAAAAATGAAGAGATGTTTGACAGCAAGCTTGGTTACACTATGCCTCAGTCATTTCTCCAGAGCATTACTCCAGACATATTACTGATAATCTATCAGCAATAACTGTTTTAAGTAGCTTTATATATCTTTCTTAGTCTTCCACGGATAGTCCTACATTTCTTCCTAGTGCTCTGGTACTGAGCACATTGTTTAACTTTTTGTATCAGCCTTCTCATCTTTAAAGTGGGGAGTTGACATAGAAGGGCCATCTAACTCCGTAAATCAGTGAGTGGACTGAGTGGTAGGTATATGTCTACATTTTTTCAGTCTCTGTTTTTCTTCTCTCTTTTCTTTAAGGCAATGACCACATTTTCCTTATTGTGTAATTCCACACTGCCTTAAAAGTAGCCAGAAGTGCCATGATGTGTAGAAATGAGAACTTCCATGGTTTTGGATGAGGAAGTCTCATGAGCTCTCCTTAATTCCTGCGGCAAATTCAGGGAGACCTCAAATGAGATTTTTTTTCAGACTTAAAGCACTGAACTTAAATTTACAACATTTGATGAGAGGAGGATTTGTGATATGATGGAGTTAACTACAGGAGTAAGTTGTTATCCCAAACAAGAAGGTACCAAAGAATATCTTCATCTTGCTATAACTATGGCACCTAAAGTTCTGTAGCAATGTCTGTAAATGTGTTTCATTATTTAATTTTCACCCATGTTATTGATTTATCACTCTGTGGAATGAAAAACTCTCACCTTATCATGGTAGTTTAGACTTTACCCTCAGAGTTTTAGTCTTTTCTTCCAAAACAAGACTTTTCTTTTATTAGGTGATGAATTTATAAAACTTTGTTCATAGCAGAAATATATGATGCCAATATTCTGAACATCCTTAACTCTTGTAAGTCCTGGTTAGTTTGGTCAAGGGTCATAGAATGATTTAATGGCTTGTCTTCAGTGAATGGTTATGATCTATGAGTAAATATATGTGTGTACTAATAGGACAGATTTGAAGCATGAGATTGAATGCAGCAGAGCATGGAGAGTGAGAACATGGGCTTTGCAGTCAAATATTATGTTAAGTCCCACACTTACTGGCTGTGTGGCCTTGAGTTTATTGCTTAATCTCTCTAACCTTCAGTTATTTGGAACTAAAATTTCACATAATTCTCATGTTCATTATACATCATCCAGAATTGTTATGAGGATTGCTTTTAAATATTTTCTGGGCTGAAGTGAGAAAAATAAATGTGAAATGTTTGAAAACATTATTTTCTATGATAGAAGGTAATTGTGCTGACTTCTGTAGGTATAAATTTAATTAAACTGGGTATTTATTAGCTTCTATTACTTATGATTTCTTATTATTCACCAGTCACTTAATGTAGCATGTTTTTAAAACAGAGGGCTTACTTTTAAAAGTTTTTTTGTTATTTTTTTTAAATGAAATTTTAACCTGAAGTTCAAACGTCATGTTGGGGAACAAGAAGAGGATACTAATTTATGGATTGGATACTGTGCTTTTCACCTGGGAGACTACAAGAGAGCTTTGGAGGTTAGTAAAAAAAAAAAATTATAACAAGGGCTTTGAAAATGTTATGAAGCTTTGTATTATAATAATACATGCTCATGATAAAATAACATAGAAGGGAACAAAGTAAAAAAAAGTCACCGTGTATGCTATCCCTAGTTCTACTTCTTTGTTAATAGGTAAGCCATTAGCTATTTTTTGATGTGTTGCTTCAGAAATCTTCGATATACGTTCAAGTATGTATATATATCTTGTTTATTTTTTGCTTTTAGACATAAGCTAATGAGGTTATACAGCATATTAACATTTATATTTCTTAAGTAAGTCCCCAGGAGATGAAAAATATACCATTTTGATAGAAAAATTTTCAAGAGTCTTTTCTCAAAAGAGGTTCTCTTTTATTATATTTGGTTATTTTTGCACATAGAAAAAGATATATATTTTTGCAAGGATACTTTTAGAAGTTGTTTTTCTTGGTCATTGTCATCCCTACCTATCTAATGAACAATCTGTAGGATGGTAGATCTAAATAAAATTATAGATGTGTTATGTCAAGCAATTTTTAATTCATAAATGAAAATTTTTAAACATTTCCCATATGTTCTTACTCCCAAAGTGTAATCTAAGGATACTTAAAGAACCTTCATAATTAAGATCCAAGATCAGGTAATGAGAAGATAAGATAAAGAACAAAAGCAACAAAATTGGTGAAGGAAAGGGAAGAAGTGAAAAAGATGGAATAGAGACTGGAAGTATCTGTGAAACATGTAAGAGAAAGGGAGTAACTCAAATGTAGTAAGAAAAAGAAACAAAGGCATCTGGTAAAGACTGATGAATAGTAAGAGTATACAGAAAGTGTAGCTAACAGTGAATCTCAGAAAGAGTCCTTGGCAGGAAAAAAATATATCTTTTAAAAATATAAAGCCAAATAAACAAAGCCAGAAGACAATTAGAATGAAATGGAATTTGTAGTATAATAAAGTTATCAGATTTTAAATTCACTGAACCTATGCATTTTTAATCAGGTCTCTTTCATATGTCTTTTTAAGTTAGCAAAAATAAAATATATTAGTTATTTTTCTTTTCCATGGGTTGTTAGTCCATATTAGTGTTAAAGGAGAAAAAACATGTGTAAGATTATATGGACAACGGCCATGCACAGATAGGATTGAGCTTTAGCTCCAGTGTTTAATCTTACAAGTATAGAATAGTTATGCATGTAGGATTCCCTAAATGTGAAGCTGCCCAGTCTCAGTAAGAAATCCTAATCTCATAAGCTAAGCAGGTTTGGGCCTGGTTAGTATTTGGATAGGAGGCCACCTAGGAATACCAGGTGCTGTAGGTGTTAAAAATAGATAGATAGATGATTGATAAGTAGATAGATAGATAGATAGATAGATAGATAGATAGATAGAATTTTAAAACTTAAAAAAAAAGAAATCTTATTCCATTATAGAAGAATGGCCAGTCAATTGCTTAACTGTCAAAATGAGATCACTGCTTAACATATATTTCAGGAATATGAAAATGCGACAAAAGAGGAAAATTGCAATCCTGAAGTCTGGGTGAATCTAGCCTGTACCTACTTTTTTCTTGGAATGTATAAACAAGCCGAAGCTGCTGGATTTAAAGGTAAAATGGCCCTTTTAATATCTGGTACACATCACTAATAATAAGAGTTATTTTGGAGATTTAAAAATTGGTTACTTTTTCTTTTGAGCAAAAACCAGTTAACATGAGAAAGCTAAAAAATATTTTTGCTCCTCAAGAATCTTGGATTTGAACAACTTTATGTTTAAAGGGAGTAAATCTCTGTGCTGCTCCCCCTCTCCAGCACACCTCCCCAGGAGCTATAGCTTCTGGCAAAAGAATGAGAGAAGAAAAAGAATAAGATGTCTTTCTTTCTTCAGCCCCATCATAGTAGGATATTCACCCTGTTGGTAGGAGTTGGGTATATTTATTCAGGCTTTGGTGGATATGGATTTTTTAGCTCCTTTTCCTGCTTTTGAGTGAGAAACCAGGTAATTTCAATTTGAAAAATTTCGATGTCTTTCATTTTGCTTTGCTTCTCATAACAGTCGCCTTAGGAGAACTGGACTCAAATTTCCAAATGAGAGTAGCACAAAGGGAAATATGTAGGACAAAGAGAGAAAAGATTAAGAATAATTAGAGTATGAATCAAATTACATTCAAAAGACTATAGAGAATGTAGGTAAGAGAATGTTAGGAAGTTTGTTAGGGAAGAGTATATTCCAGGGTAGAATTCTTAGTGACATATACACATTTATAAAGAATTCATACTCAAAGTCATGCATAATGTGGAACTTGAAGCCTTTCTTGATTTGTACCCAAATTGTTTCATATGTACTAATATAATTTTTTCTAATTTAGTTAGAAAGGCCTTTAAGTTACTCTATCTTATGTTTCTAGACTTTACCTGTGCCTAGAACAGTGTTAGACACATAGAAGATGATCAAGGTAGCTATCTGTCTTTCCACATGTGTTTTTCTTTTTTGTGAATTAACATGTGACTTGTTTTGCATAGAGAGATAAGATTGGGTTTCCATAATTGGGAAAACTCTCCAAGAGTGTGAAGGGGATTATGACCTTGAAAAGTGTTAACCTTTTTGCTTGGCTACCGGTTTCATTTTGGCAGATTATCATGCTAGAAGATCTGTGGAGTAGTGGCTGGGGTAGAATTTCAGGAACTATGGCAAGTGTAATTGTGGAAAATGAGATTTCAGAAAGAATCGACAAGAAATACTGGAAAGAACAGCTGACAGAGAGTGGGTTCCTCTACGTGTTGTTGAGATGACCATAACTATTTGTTTTCAGTCTTTGGTTCAGTGAACAACACAGCAGTGGGTTGTGTATGTGGACTGCTGTAGTCTGAGTCACCGTAATAGAACCAGGTAGAACATTTCTTATTCTTGATACTGTTGCTGCTACTGCAGGTACAGACTAGACTGAAATAACATATGTTATATAGCAGAGACATATCAGGAGCAGATAACGATCATGAATCTCATGTCATTCCTGCATTACAATTGAGTTCTGTAATAAGCAACTTAGTTTTTTTTTTCAGCTCCAAAAAGCCGACTTCAAAACCGCCTCCTCTTTCACTTGGCTCACAAGGTATTCTCATTTCACACTTTTTGTTTTTAAATATATTTTTTTTTGTTACCAACAATGGTGCAAAATAATTAACTAGAAATTCTTGTTATGTCAGTCTAGTGGACTGAAACAGTTTTATGAAATGTCTTCCTTTATCTGTAAAAGTTCTTTTTTGCATAATGTCTACTTTGTCACATTTGTATAGCTCCACCAGCTCTCTTGGTTACTATTTGCCTATCCTATCTCTTTATATCCTTTTACTTTCTATCTTTCTGTGTCCTTATAATTTAAAAGTCTCTCTTATAAACTGCATATGAAAAAAGATAAAGAGACAGAAAAAAAAGGGAGAAAATATATAAAGAAAGAAATAGAAAAGAAAAAAAATCGTATGAGGAAGTGGGCGGTCATGTAATTAATATGAGCTGTGACTTAAAGGCTTTCATTGTCAAGGCTATACCTCCGGAGGCTATTTCCATTCTTCCTCTGAAGGAGAAATAAAGGAGAAGACAGAAAACTAAAGGGAAGTAGGGAGAACAGAGAGTCAAATGGCTGAAGGTGTTGATTCTCTGACTGTACTCTAACGTGAATCTTTATGTCTTTTTCTCCCTCACAATTTTAGTTTAATGATGAGAAGAAGTTGATGAACTTTCATCAGAATCTCCAGGATATCACAGAAGATCAACTCAGTTTGGCTTCAATTCACTACATGCGCTCTCACTATCAAGAAGCTATTGATATTTATAAGCGAATACTGCTAGATAACAGGTCTGTGTCCCTTTACGCCTACTCATTATCTCATTCCATTAGTTTCTTCTGTAACTCGTTTGCCTGGGGACCTGGTGTCCTAGGGATATAGAATCACCATGTGTTCAAGTCTGTGTAGCTGATAATCCAGTGAGATTAATACATCCTTATTGTCTTGACCAAGGTTTATCCAGCTTTATTTTGTTATCACCCTGCCAGGGAGCATTTTTAGTTTCTTGTTTTTCCTAATTGCCCGCCCATGAACTTTTAATATCACAGATAAACTGTGTATCTGTTTATGTATTATATGTGTATGTATACTTTATAAATAAAATGAGTTCCACCTCCTTATAAGAACCAATTTTGCCCCTTTGGGGTGATACCCCTGTTGAGGATGCATGGTCTAGATGTATCAATTTCAGTGTAATATATTGTGGGTAACTTGCTGACAAAATTTGAGACAGACAATTCTGAAAAATTAACATTCCAACTTTATCACAGACCACTTGGCCTCTGTCCCATGTCCCCAAATTATCTCATCCACGTCCCTTCTTTCTTCTTTTGCTTTATCTTTACATTCTCCCACCCATTCCCATTTTCAGTCTTCAAGTCTACTTGCCTTGTCTGTCTGTCCTCTCTGTATGGTATGTGTTTATTTGTATTTATGCTCAATTACGGCATATGTTAGTTTTTTTTAACGTGAACAGGTAGGAGTTGAGCTTTTCTTTTGGTCCTCTAGTTGTTATCTCTTATTCTACTTATATCAAAACTCCCCAAACATGAGAATACAAAAGAAAAATATTGCACTGATTATATCTCGCCTTCTTTCTTCAAAAGGAAAATTCATATTCTCTTTGCCTTGCTCTTCATTGGAGCCATTAAAAAAGTCTCTGTAGTTTGACATTTCTCTGAAGTAGACTTAAACCGTTAACTTTTAATTCTTTCATCTAACAGGGAGTACCTTGCCCTCAATGTTTACGTGGCCCTGTGTTACTACAAGCTGGATTACTATGATGTGTCTCAAGAAGTTCTGGCTGTTTACCTCCAACAAATTCCTGATAGTACCATCGCACTCAACCTTAAGGCCTGTAATCATTTCCGCCTTTACAATGGCAAAGCAGCCGAGGTAGTGATGGAAATTTGTTTTCAACTTAACTTAATTTCATTTGAATTACCCTCTACTTGCCAGGTTTTCATGACTATAATCTCTAAGTCTTGATCAACATCCCTTTGTTATTGCCAGCGTGACTCTATAAGAGCCTAATTATATCAGTATTTACATTGATCAAATAATCTAAAAAGAATATTGACTTCTGAATTCTCTGTGTGTGTCCAATATATTGTAGATGATCTTTACCTAGAAGCCTTATGTAACTCAAATACATTAAAACCAAACATTTTCACTTCTTCCTCTAAAATATGCTTGAGGCTCTGGGGTTCAATGTCAGCAATATGTAATTCACATCAGAACCTGAGACATCCATAACTCTCTTCCCTTCATCCCCCATCTAATCATTCGCCAGTTCCCATCAGTCCTATGTCCTAGATATTTCCGTTACCTACCCTCCTTTCTCATTTGCCACTGTTGTAGTCCTCATCTCTTATTTCAATGCTTTCCCTGCCACTAGTCTTGTCCTCTCCTGTCCAAACACTGAGTTTGTTCCATACATCATACTCTCCTGCTACCACAGCTTTACATACACCATTCCCATTTCCAGGAATGTCTTTCTCTGCTGATACACCTCAGTGTCTCCTTTAAGGTTACCTCAAACAGCAATAGTGGTAGACATTTTATAAATATGTAGAAATTAGGTAGTTACAGGCACTGTGCAGAACACTTTATATTTATTATTTAGTTTCCCTGACTATCCTGTGGATAAATTCTGTTATAGCTCTCTTTTTATGGGAAACTAAGAGTGTACAGGAGGCCATACAGGGGACCCCTTTTATTTAACATACACACACATACATACACATATGTACATAATATAGATATAAATACATAGATAGAGAGCATTTTCTATATTACATCTATATGCAGTTTCAGGTAAATATATAATATATGTATTTATGCATATATACGTATATACTTTATACAGAGATATTTTTAGGTTAACCCTATGAGAGGGCCATGCTTGGACATTACTACATTGGCCATTACTACCTTGGCCATTACTTTAATGTCAGAAGCCACCAAAATTTAAAAGTAAAATTTCTGCATGTGCTAAAATTTTTAAATATCACTTTTGCCCAAAAAACAGTTCCAAATGGCATCATGCTGAAACCAGCAAATCAACTATATCAAAGTAAAATTTATTATGAAAATGAAATACCAAGAAGCACTATGAACATGCTTCACACTGACAGGAGAGTCATCTCCTGAGAAAAATAGCGTTTAGTAATGGGAGGTAGAGAGGAGGGTAGAGAGCATGTGTCCTTAACATGAGACCAGATGTACTTTTCATGGCTTATGTCACAAAAAGCGGCCAGTTGTGGCAAAAGAAATGCCCATCAATTAAATTGCTTAGTATACAATCAGACAGTCGATTTGAATATTATATAAAATACGTTCTTGGGTATACTCATTTCAACTAAGTAGTCCCTTGAGTCTGCCTAATTGGCCAGTTTCCAGCATCAGCAGTTTAATAGTAAGCTGGGTGTGCAATTTGATCTCTTTAGAGTTTTCTTCATTGGTAAGAATAAATAAAAGAAATATATTCTTACCTTTCTACCTTGAGTCAGTCTTGGGGACTTTGCCAATATTGATTGGTATAAGGTCCAATCTATTAAATGTTAACATTTTATCTGCATGTGTTCTTTTCATAGTCTGGTATGAGTAGCACAGTTAGCCAATATTCTGTAGGTCTTTTGCAGTCCAAGTCAGGTCACCAAATTGCACTTCCCATCCCCAAAAGGCATGCTTTTTTGTTTACAATCATTTCAGTGCAGTTTACATATTGATTTTATAATGTACTCCAGCAATAGATGACTCTGTCAGGTGTATCCTAAGAAAATTTTAGGATATAGTTTATGTTTACTTGTGATAACTTTATTAAACATCTACAATAAGGCATTCTTCCAGTAACTTGTATAATAGGTTCTATTATATGGCTCATTCTCTCCACAAATACCAATAGTAGTCTGCTCTTCCATAGTAAGCATGATGATGGACTTAATTCTTAATGTATTTTAAATAACTTGCCTGAGATTTTACAAGAGACATATTCAAGTCTCAAACACTTTTTATCTGACTCTGAATTTCTCTATTCTAGTCTGTTGATTCATTTTTCTGTTCCTGCTCTCAACATGGAAGCTTTATGACAGCTTTATAAAAACTTTTCACAGAATTCAGTTAGCTAATATTCCATTTAAGATTTTTGCATCAATACTTATCAATTTGATTAATCTGTAATTTCATTTTTTATTGATACAGATCTTGTCAGGTCTTGGTTCAGAGGTTATACTAGCCTCATTAACCTAATGGAGAGGGACCATATGTTACTATCTTCTTCAAAAGTTTATACAGGTATACCTCAGAAATATTATGGGTTCAGTTTTAGTGAATGTAAAGTTATGTTTATACTATACTATACTATACTGTAATCTGTTAAGAGTACAGTAACATTATGTCTAAAAGACAATGTACATACCTTCACTTAAACATACTTGAGTGAAAAAAAAATGCTAACCATTATTTGAGCCTTCAGCAAGTCATAATGTTTTTGCTGGTAGACAGTCTTCCCATGATGTTGTTGGCTCCTGACTGATCAGGGAGATGGCTGTGGCAATTTCTTGGCTAACTAGACGCTTAGCTTTTGGCCTATCTTGTCTTTCAACTTGTCTTCCTCTCTAAGCTTAATCATTCCTAGCTTTTGATGTAAAGCGAGAGACATGCAACTCTACCTTTCACTTGAACTCTTAGAGGCCATTGTAAGGTTATTAATTGGTCTAATTTCCATTGGTCTAATTTCAGTGTCTCAGGCCCAAAGAGAGGGAGAGAGTCAAGGGAGAATGTCTGGTCAGTCAGAACACACACATCATTTATTCATTAAGTTCACCATCTTATATGGACACAGTCTGTGGTGCCCCAAAACAATGAAAATAGTAACATCAAAGGTCACTGATCACAGATCACCATAACAATTACAGTAGTGATGAAAAAATGTAAAGTATTGCAAAAATTACCAAAATGTGACGCAGAGACATGAAGTGAGAAAATGCTATTGGAAAATAATGCCAATGCTTAATGCAGGGTTACACAAACATTTAATTTGTAAAAATGCAGTATCTGTAAAGCACAATGAAACTTAGAACAGTAAAATGAGGTATGCCTGTATGAGACAGTCAGGATTTCTCAAATGTTTGCTAGAACTTACTAATGAAGTCATCCAGGCTTGGGATGTTTTAAATTACTAATTTAATTTCTTTAATACTTATAGGGCTACTCATGTTTTCCATTTCTTCTTATATTATTTTTAGTGGGTTGTATTTTTCAAGAAGTTTGACCATTTCTTTTACATTTGCAAATTTTTTTAGTCTTCCAAAAAAACCAACTTTTTGTTTTTATTAATCTTATCGTTTAGTTGTTTCCTACTTTATTAATTTCTATACTTACTTTTGTCATTTCCTTCCTACTGTTTTCTCTCAGTAGGTTTGCTGTACTTTAAAAATTATTAAAATGGATGTTTAGCTTATTAATTTTCAGCCTTTCTTTTCTAAAATATTCATTTAAAGTAATAAATTTCCAAATAACTTTAACTACATTCTAAGATTAAGTACACAATATAACTTCTAATTTTCAGTATGTTATTTTGAATTAATTAGAAGAATTCTTGATTTCCCAATACATGGAAAATTTTCTAATTATCTTTTGGTTACAATTACTAACATGATTATATTGTTGCTTGAGAACATGTCCTATATTATTTTAATCCTTTGATATTTATTTCTTGAAACTTGTTGTATGGCTCCAATATGTGGCCAGTGTTTCTAAGTTTTCCATATGTAGTTGAATGAAATGTGTACTCTGAAGTATTTGGTGTAGATTCCATGTATGTCCATTAAGTCAAATTAATTTTTTATATCAAAGCTTCTATCACTTTACTAATTTTGTTGTATCTGCTTACTATTAATTACAGAGAAACGTGTGTTAAAATCTCTTACTGTTACTGTGAATTTTTCTTTTCTGATACATTTTGTTTTATATATTTTGAGGCCATTTTTTTAGGAATGTACACATTTTAAATGGTTACATCTTTCTGGTGAATTTAACCTTTTATCAATAGAAAATGACTCTCCCCTAATTATGCTTTTTGCCTTAAAGACCATTTTTTGTGCTCTTAATTTAGTTTTTCTTGTGGTTTGTATTTCAAGGATATAGTTTTTTTTACCTTCCTTTCCCTTTTCTTTATAATTTCATATTTTAAGTGTGTCTCTTGTAAACACATAGTTGATTTTTCTTGTCTGAAATTTTGTCTTTTAGAGTATTTAATACAATTAGATTTAATTACTGGTTATATTGTAATACTGGTTGCTTAGGTAAAAATCTACCATCTTATTTTGTGTTTTTATTTGGTTACTGTATCTTCTGTTTTTCTCTCATTTTGCTCTATTTTTGGGTATGGAGGATTAGTTCTGATAGACTATTTTTTATCTTTATTTTTTTTTCTTATTCTAGTTTCAGAAGTCATGCACTCTGTTTTCATGCTTGTAGTGGTTACCATAAAAATTACTATAGATATCTTTTATTTAATCAAGTTTAATGTTAATCTTTACTCTCCTCCTAAGCAATACAAAGACTTGGCAATATTTTAACTTCATTTACCACCTTCCTAACTTATATGCCATTGTTGCCATGTACTTTAGTATTATATTTTTTAAATTATTTCTGCTAAATATAGTCTATATTTATTTAGTGTTACCAATATATTTAAATATTGTGTTATTTCCTCTTTATTCTTATTTATAACAAACCTTGCATCTGGGATCTTTTTCTTATTGAATGAAGTGAAGTTTATCCTTCAGAATCCCTTTAATAAGAGTCTGGTGACAAACTCTGTTTTTGTTTGTCTGAAAATGTCTTTATTTTACCTTTTATATATTATAAAATATTTTTACTAGGTGTAGGATACCTTGTTGGCACATGGAAGATATCTTTCCATTATCTTCTAGCTTCATTTTTATGTTGAGAAGTCAACTATCAATCTAACTTTATTTGAAGGTAATCTATCCTTTAAAAAAATTTTTTTTTTTAATTTTCCCATTGTCTTTTATTTTCTTCAGTTTCACTATGGGACTTGTTGAATTGGTGGATTAATGATTCTAAGCAGTTAATGAAAGTTCCCAATCATTTTCTTTCAGATGTTTCTTCTTCCCATTGTTTCTCATATTTCACTCAGAAACTTTGATTAAGTGTTTCTTAGACCTTTTTACAGTGTCATCTAAGTCCTACTCTCTCTTCTTATTTTCTTCCTCCTGTCTCTCCATACTCTGGAGACTTTCTTCACACCTATTTTTCCATTCACTAATTCTTTTTTATGATATGTCTAATCTGCCGTAAAACCTGGTATAGGGGGTTCAAGGGATTTCAGGAAGGGCTGATCGAGGGCAAAGATATGACCATGTGTCAGGAGCATGTACAAACTCTATTTGGGTGACTCTTTGAAGGGTTTCTGTTGGTTGGAAGTCCCTCACAGCATGTGATTGTCCAGAGGCTATGGCACAGGGACCACCATCCAGAATGGGAGGAGTGCAAGATAACTCTTAGGCAAAAGGGAAATTGGATAGGGACTTTGTGGCTAGATGCTATCTCTCAGCAGCAGAGTAGCCGGTATCTGAGTCAGAGACTGCTTGAGGTCTGATAGGCAACAGCTGCTTTATAGCCGCGGGGTTTATCTTATCTGTGGCTAGCAGATTTGGGGGGAAGTTTGTGGGGCATAAAAAACAGCCAGGATGTTAAAGGCTAAAAATCTGCTTATTTGAGCTATGTTTTAAACAATTGGATGTATAAAATTTGAGTTTGGTGCCAGAAAACTTTTGAGCTATTTGGTCTCAGGCTGCTCTGAAAAAATAAACAACCTAGAGGCCAATATACAGTGGCCATTTTTGACTCATATATATAACACCTGGCCTTCTAGTTAGTGATTAATTTTGTTTGCAATATTTTATGTTTTTAAAAGTCCTTTCTTTCTTAAAAATCTTCACTTTTTGTAGTGTTCATTTTCTGCTTTCATGCTTGTCTTCTATTTTCTTAAACATCATCAGTCTACTTGTTTTGTGATCTGAGTTTGATAATTTGAATTTCTGAAATTTTTGTGGGTTTGATTCTATTTTCTCTTGTTTCTCCTGATTCTCCCTTGGGGAATCTAGTTTCTTTGCATGTCAGCTTATCTTCATGAGTTCCACACAGTATTTGAAAAATTACGTACAGCAATAATTTAAGGCCTACAGTGAAGGCACTTTCCTCCCTGTGTGACATGTCTTTGCTCTTCCAGATACCTGGGAGAACTACCTGTTTGAGACCACCTTAAACCAAATTCAAGGCTTGAGATTGCCTGGACTGCCCACGGATTTCTAACTGGGCTGTGATTCTGCACTAGGGATGTCCTAATTCTACTTCCAATCCCTCATTCCCTTGTCAGTAGAGCTCTGTGGAGTCCTGGCTGAGTGTGGGGAGGGCCTCCTGCAGGTCCCGGGCTTTGTTTTTTGACCTCCTTGCCTGGCAAAACTGTCAATTAAAAGTTTTAATTTTATAGACTCTTTAAAGCCTACAAGGCAAAAATAACTTTCATGCTTCTTTTCTCCTTCATTTTTTGATCTGGGAATTCCTTACTATCTTTGGTATTCTTAAGAAAATGTTTTAATAATATAACTTTTTATTTAGTTGTTTTCAGTAGGATAACTGATTTAAATAAGCTAGGCCAGTGGCTTTCAAAGTGTGATTTGGGACTTCATTTCATGGGGTCTGTGAGACAGGACTGAGACCTGTATGAAGCGAGGAAGCTGTCTAGGTGCAAAATTGAAGGGTGAGCACTTGCACCACTGCACAGGCGTGAATAAATGCTGCCCTAGGCACCTCACCTGCCTTACCCTTATTTCCGGCTAGCCCTATCTGAGATTAAAACTATCCTCATAATGTAAAAGATTTCATCTTTTCACTTTCATGCTCTCAGGTGTGCAATTAAATTTTCCGGAGACAACATGATTTCAAAATAGATCAAATGCTATTTCAGATATGCTAATCTAGCAGTCCTCTGTTAAGCTAGACATTGAAGAGATTTGCAAAAATGTAAAACTGTATCACTCACAAAATTTTTGTTTTGGAAAATACAGTTGTCTTAAATAAAACATGTTATGTAAATGTATAGTAGGGTTTTGTAAAATCATTTTTGATTAATTGAATACTTAAATTCTAAAACATTAAATACTGATGACTAACACCCACATAAACAAAAATTCTTTGGGATCCTAATAATATTTAGGATTAAGATTTAAAAGCTTGAAAACTGCTGATCTAGCCTAACATTACCCAACACTCTGGAATTGCTATGATCAAGAAAAGAGATTAATGAAAGGATTGCCAAGTAGATGTGTACTCCCATCTGAGTGGGTAGTGGCTAGTGAGAACAATCAGGAATTTAGTTGTTCTATCCATTAAAGCTTAGCTACTCACTGGCTAAAGTAGAAGAAAGAAGAGAGGAGGATTACCCACAATTATAGATCGGCAACATAGGAATAACAGAAAATGGAGGAAGTGAGTCCAATGAAGACACTGGAAATGGCTAACCAATTTTTTTCTAAGGGGTATGAAGAGGGCAGGAAAACAGAAAAGATCTGATAGGTCTAATAAATAATAAAATAGTGGGAAGAAGGTATTTTAATTGCTATGTAAATAAACAGCAATTCAGCAGGAAGGAGGTACTGTGAAAATTCAGGATATAGGTGGAATGGCCAGATTGAAGAATCAACCTCATTGGTTAAAAATTTAGTTCCTTTACTACCTTTTGCCCTGAAAGAAAAGACTAACTCTAGGAGGCAGACTTGGGTTTACCAGTTTCAAACTTGCTGTAAGGTTCAAGTCACTTAACTTTTGTAAGCCTCACTGTTCTCAGGTGTTGAATGAGGTAATAATAATTACATTGACTATTTCTTAGAGTCCTGAGGAACAAATAGCATGTTAAATTCTTGTAAACTATAAAGCATTGTGCAAATATGTGGTGTCAGAAATACACAGTTGTCATTTTCATGAGTCTTTCCTTTTTCAATTTTAGGCTGAACTCAAAAGTTTGATGGACAATGCTTCTTCTTCCTTTGAATTTGCTAAAGAACTCATCAAGCACAATCTGGTGAATAACAGTTTCCTGTTTTGACTGACTTGAGTCCTGACCTATTTGGTACACTCAGCAATTAGAATTATGAATGAAGGGGGATATCTCAGCAAATATTTTTCTATTCCAAGTGAACTCCTTGTCAAGGAGAGAAAATGAGTTTAAAATATCAGGTCGTTTCATCAAGGAAATACTCATAAGGAAGGCAGTCAAATTGCCATAAGACAGATTGACAAGAGAAAATAACCAAATTTATCACATTTGTGCATATAAGAGCTTCATAAAAATATGGGTCCTGAGGACAAATCAGGCATTTGAGGCTTAGAAGCTATCTTGAGCTAAGGAGAAAGGGGAATAGTGGTTTAGAGTTCAAAGAGAAGGTAAGCAATTCACAGGTAGAAAAGGAACAAATATTTAGCACACAAATTCTTGCAAGGCCACCCAGAAACAATGGAATGCAGAGAGAAGTCTAACAGACTTTGCCGGTTCTTCCTTGTCTGCCACACTAGGTCCCTTGAAAATAGAATTATCTATGATGATAGATTTCTTCTAGGAGCAGGTTTTTCTATATAAATTCCTTTAGTCATTTGTTTCTTAAAAGTAACCAGCTTAAAATACTCAATATCCCAAGAAAGTCATCTTTGGGGTAGCAGACTCTGCTCCTCTTTACATATGTAACATTTAGAAAGAAGTGCAAGCAGTGTAGATCCCAGTGTTCAGTTTGTTGGCAAAGACAAAAGAAGATATCTATCTTTCTGGGTTAGAATAAATAGGAAGGATTTTCAGGTGAAGGTAAACTTTGAGCCCGTCTTTGGCTGAGATTTAGAACTAGGATGACATCCATGATAGAACAGGATGATACTAGGCAGAAAAGTCTATACTAGGGGGTAGTGAAAGGAAAACTGTACTCAGTGAAAAAGTAAGGGGTGGTTAGGTGTAGGCCTGAATCATGATGGCCACTGCTAAAAGCTCCAGACTCTGATTAAGTTTGATTCTACTGATCGTGCAATATGGTGGATGCAGAGCAGCTTTCAACTCGGACATCTGGGGACATTGGGCAAATTATTTAATATTGCTGAGTTTCAGATTCCTCATCTAAAAATGGCAATAATAATAACTACACCTTTTCCTTCTGATTTCTGTATTTCTTTCTTTAGCTCCAATTCTCCCAGTATGAATGCTGAAAACCGTCATTGTTTTAGACTCTCTCTCCCCTCGTTATTTCTGATATCTGCTCAGTCACTTAGACTATTAATCCTTTGTTGGCCATGTCTTATATTTATTCTATTCCTTCTCCAATTCAGGCCTCCTTCACAGATAGACTTTTCTTTGGATATTATAAGCTTCTGCCTCTAATCTTTTCACCTCTAATCTAGTTTATAAATTAAAGCCAGATGCATTTTTGTGGAAAATGATGGGTTAGAGCTAGTAGTTTGGATATTAAGCTTGGAGAGAGATCAAGACTGGAGTATAGGTTTAGGAGTTTTCATAAGGCAAAATCCTGACAACTATATATGGAGAAAAGGATCAAACACAGGGAAAAATATGGTTCCAAGAGAGCACCTATATTTAAGGGGCTGGAGGAAGGAGAATAAGCAAATAAGAAAAGGCAGGCAAGAAAGAACATCTAGATAATGTAATGCCATTTACAACTCTACATTTTAATGCTTGGGCTGGGGCCCAGCTATCAGTGTGTTTCTTAAAAGCTTCCCAGGTGGTTATAAGGTACAGCCAGGTAAAGAACCACTATGTGAATATGTGATTGGAAGGAGAGCATCAGCTAGTAAATGGAGATTATTCTTGGAGGCTCTTATTAAAGGAGGTTATTAAAGAGAAAAATGAGAATATGGAAATTTTCCTTTTTGCTTTTGTAATATTGTATCTAAGTTTCTTCCCCAATGAACACATATTAAAGTTTAAAACAAAACCTGAAAAATATTGAACAGTATGGTTGTTATGATCACCGACTTTTGTAAACAATCAAGTATGTACTAGGTTTGTAGCTTTGGGTAAGTCACTTAACATTGCTGAGTCTCAGTGTTCCACGTGTAGAATAGGGGAAATTACAGTACCTACTTATATTCTTGTGAGGGTTAAATGAGGTGTGGGAGGCCTGCATAAATCCCTCTAGAATGTGCCACCCTGGTATGCAGATTGTTTGGAGCTGAACACAAAAGCCCAAGAGACTCAGGAAGAGTGTTTTATCTCCCTCTTACCTGCCTGAAGAGATTCAGATAAAAAGACCTGCTTCAGGAAGGGAACTTGCATATATATTTACCTTAGCACATCTGAATTAAGTGTGGCAGACAGGAAGGATCCAAGCAAAAATCTGTTAGGTTCCCCTTTGTGTCCCATTGTTTCTGGGCGGCCATGAAAGAAATCATTTACCAAATTTTTGCTCTTTCTCAACTACCTGTGAATTGTGTACCCCTATCCCTTCTTAGCCCAAGATAACACGCATCCCTCATTTTGCCTCATCGTCTTTAGAATTTTCAAGCTTATGAGAATTCCTGTGCAGACATATTAAAATTTGATTTTCTCCTGTGTGTCATCTGAATGTTTGACCTGCCAAAAAAACTGGGGAGGGGTAAGGGAAATTTCCCCGGCCCCTGCAGACATAATCTGTGGAAGGTGCTTCCCACAGTATCTGGCATATAGTAAGCATTTACTAAATACAAAAGTCCACTGAATTTGGTTAAAGGGGTTAATTTGTGACTTGTGAGAGTAAGTACTAGTGTGCTGAGAGCAGGAGTTAGTTTCCTGGGAAGTTCAAGAATGAGAGGATGAGAAGATAGTTGAAACAGGAAGCCACACACTTTAGAAGTAGGTCATGGAAGAAAGGAGAAAGGTAGGGCACCATTCAGGGAGAACAATGGCACCATGTGGAAGACTTTACAAGAGAGCAAAAACTTTTGTGTATATTTAACGTTGAGAAGCAGAACCAGGGCTAACGAAAATAGAATAATTAATAGAGAAACAAGGTCCATAAGGAGTTAGAAGTCATGAATTCAAGAAGACAGGTGAAAGAATTAATCTTGGCAAAAGAAGGGAACATCTCAGACAAGAAGGAACCAAAAAAGATGACCAAATAGAGATAGAAAGAACAGGTTAGGGAGTTCATGTCTGATGGTCTTGATTTCTGCATATTTACTTGTGAAACAACCTACTATGTGCCAGATACTGTGCTAGACTCTGGGAGCTCACAGTACACAAAACTGTCCTCTCATGGATGGTGTTTTTGATTTGGCTGTTCTCTACAGCGTTTATTTGTATATGAAAACATACTTATGTGTTTGCTTTTTGAAGGCCTCTTCCTACTTGAATATAGCCTATATAGTGGCAGGGGGAGTGGCTTTTCCCACCATAACCCTGCTGCTTATTATAATACCAGGCATATAGTAGGTGCTAATGAATATTTGCTGAATTAAATGAAATATTATCTATGATGTGCCACACATCCCACTTTAACTCATTTAATTTTCATAATAAAGGTAGACATTACTAATGCCATTTAGAGATGCAGAAAGGTTATATAAATTCTTTCATGGGGTTTTTTATGTAGAAATCTGTCTAGGAAAAATGTTTAATTATTAGGTACTTTTCAAATTAGTAGTTGAAAAACAATCACAAGGATGTAGAGTACAGCATAGGGAATGTAGTCAGTATTGTAATAATGGCTGTGTATAGTGCCTGATGCATGCTAGAGTAGGCAGGGGGATCACCTCATAAATTATATAAATGTGTAACCACTGTATATATAATGTAAAATAAAAAATGCAAAAAAAATGGTACTTTAAGAGTTTTCTGCAGTTTTTTTTTTTAATGTATGCAATACATTTATTTTGTTTCTTATAGTTACTATAATTTAGACTATGGCTTTTTTTTTTTCAATGAAGTCAAGGTCATATGTATAATATAGAGTACTTCAAAAATATGTTCATTTTTTCAAAGAATAAATGAGTGGCAGCTTTACTAGTTCTAGGACCCAGGAGTACATAGTGAATGCAAAGTTCCTTGTTGTATAGAGTGTATATGCTGGTGGGTGCAACAGATAAACAGACAAAAGATACGTAAAATGAAGTCATAAGTGCTGTGAATTAAAGTAATGAAGGATAAGGGTATAGAGGTTGATAGTGGCGGTAGGTTTTAAATGGTATAAAAAATGACCTATTTCAATGCGACAGGCTATTAAATAGATTAGAATCAGAGGAGAGGGAAGAGAACTGGTAAGAGGCACAGGCAGTAGTTAGGCAGTAACACATTCAGTGAGTGTAAAAGTTTTCAACATGTTCACTGATTCCCAGAACTACTTCAGTTGGACATCATGTACCCAGTTATAAGTGGGAGCTCCTAAACATTTCCACCAATACTCTTGTACTCATTGCCACAGTAACACAGTCTCTCTGTCTCTAGGTTGTTTTCCGAGGAGGTGAAGGGGCTTTGCAGGTTTTGCCTCCCCTGGTTGATGTCATTCCAGAAGCTCGGCTAAACTTAGTGATTTACTACCTTCGTCAAGGTACGAAAAAGTTGTCTTGTTCTTGTTTACAATGATATATTTTAGAACATTTAATCTCTAATTGAACTATTCTGTTAACTTTTAAAATCCATAATATTTCCAAAAATGAATTCACAGCAGGCTCATAGGACAGAACGAATTTATTGGTGCTTATTTGTTGTGCCTTTACTCTTTCTCCTGTCTCTCCTCCTCTGTTGCTTGCAGCCTTTTACCCCATTCTTTTCCCATTTCCCTCTTATTTTTCTCTCCTTTGTTCTCTACCCATTGTATTTCAGTTTTCTCATTGTTTTCCCTTCCCCTCTTTTGCAGTTCTTTCTTTTCCTAGTGTTCCCCTATGTATAATATACATCCACATTTTCTTAAGTCTTTATCATTAACTGTTTTTTTTCTGTCTTTGTACCCATGGTTTCTTATCAGAAATATTATGATTCAAAGAGAATGTGGTATTTATTGCCCCTAAGTAAGGTTAAAATTATTATTGGACAGATGCCTAAAGCAGTCTTATAGATAACAGCTACAGGGTAGTCACAGTCACTCATTTAGTGACAGGGGGTGACACTCTGGAATAGACCTTGGACTACAACAGTGTGGGCCTTTTTAGATGCCTGGCAGAAATCAACCAGGCAACATATTCCTCATCAAGGAAAATATAAGTGTGTATTAAAGTAAAAACATGAACTTCCAAAGAGTTTTCTTTATATAAGCACAAAGAATTCTTGTCTCTTGGACAAGAATTAAAGAAACATCTTATATATTTTATATATTAATTTTTATTATAAAACTTTTCAAACATAAACAAAAATAACTAGTATAAACACCCAAAATGAATACCCAAATATTCATCCCAGATTCAACAGTTTTCAAGATATTGAAAAACTTTTCATCTATTCTCCCTCTTCCTTTTTTGTTGCTAAAATATTTTAAAACAAATCCCAGTCTTCATGTCATTTCACTCCTACACACTTAATATATCTCTTTTTTAAGAATGGTGGGGTTTTTTTAGATAACTATAATGCCATTGGTATATAACACCAGTCCAAATTCTTAGCTTGAACATTTCTTTAGGTGCTTTACAGCTTAATATGGGTTTCCTAAGGATATTTGATTATCTTTAGGATAACTACTCAACATTGAACTTGATTGAGTGTTGGACCAGCTAAAATAGATCCATTTTCCCGTGAATGCTTGAGTATAGAAGAATCATACCTTTGGGGGACTGTTTCAGAAGAGTTTGCTGAACTAGCTACTTGTTTCTTATATTTCAGATGATGTACAAGAAGCTTATAATTTAATTAAGGATCTTGAACCTACTACTCCTCAGGTAATCGAGAATGAGTTATATTTTTACTAAGTTCAACTGAAAATAGAACTACGGAACAGTAGTAGTTGGAAGGCATATTAGAGAAGTTTCCTGCTTGTCAAATCCCGGGAAAGTTCATATGACTATATATAATCATATATATATAATCATACATATATAGTTCTATATATATCTATATATAGATTTAGGAATGTTATGTGAGACTTTTGATGTAAGAATGAATATTTGGGGCTTTTTTTATATTTTGAAACTTCCTATATGTGGTCATTTCCTCAGAAAGGTAGAAATTTGAAGACACTGACATCTAGAATTCTGATGAAAGCAGTGATGAGGTATAGCTGCTTGTAACTAGCATAACTTTCTGTAACGTCTTTCTCCCCCACTAGACTGTAGCTTACTGCATTCAGGGACTGTGTCCATATTGTGTCTCCAATGCTCCGTACACTAGGCACTCAGAAATCACTTTATTTACTGAATGAAAGACTATTTGAAAAATGTTTCCAGACTCCATGAAGTCTATCCAGGTATATTTCTTGAGTGTATTAAGAGTTTCAGCATCTTTTGTACTATTCTTTTTATGAGACTTCTTAAATAAAAATAACATCCACATAAAAAATGATAAAGCTGCTAAGGAGTGTATCTGTTGGAGAATAGAACCAAGTCTGAAAGGGATGTAGGTCAGGCCCTAGGACTCCAAAAGTGAATACCTTACAAACGGAAACCAGAAGACATTTTATTTTTTTTAAGAAAGGATTGCTAGCCAAGGAAGGTCATTCTATCAATGGAAAGGGAAAATAATATATATGATGTGGTCACAGAAAATGGAAGTGGCTAAAAAATGATAAAATTATTGCATAAACATTTTACTGTTAATTTTTTTCCCCCATCAAATTGAAATAATACAAAACTTAACTCTTGAAAGTTTCCACTGAGCTATTTCTGCCTAAGACTGAGGATTTACAAACAGTTAGTTCTCATTCAAGCCAGGGATGGAACAGAAAAAGGTAACCCTGGGTAACTTTTGATAATATATATATATAGAGAGAGAGAGTATCACACTGATGAAATTAGTTGATTTGAAAGATATCTCATAGCTCCACATTCCTTTTAAATCAGTGTCATTTCATGTTTCTAGGAGTACATCCTCAAAGGAGTGGTGAATGCAGCCCTCGGCCAGGAAATGGGTTCGGTGAGTGTGAAATCGCTTGTCCTCTACAATTTGCAAAGCCATAGTGTATGGAAAGGGTCAAAATGAAGATCGGAGTTCAACCAGCAATCAGCTTATAAATAGGTTCTTCTGCAGCTTCTCATTTTCCACATCCCCCAATCCAGTTTCCATTGTAAAACATTCCATGTTAAAGACAAAAAAAAAAAAAAAAAAAAAGCTTTAGCACTAAAAATTGCTGCTTTGTTTAAAAAGAGCCCAGTTTTTAGACAGTTTCTATCTAATAACAACAACAACAAATCATTGCACAGCTCCATTCTTATTTTCGGTGATTTCTTTTTTTAACATTGCACACCTCCAAGCTATAATTTTGGCTTCAGCGAAATGGAGATAGTTGTGTCTCTGAGAAAGCTTTTCATGAACTCCAAAACACTGTCTAAAATTAAGCTCCAACTCATCTAAATATTATTCATCTAATATTCTAAAATGAATAAGAATTCTTTTATTTTATAGAATTCTCATATTCTAAATAAGAATATTGTTATTTTCAGAACAAAGCAGAATATAAGTAAATCTGATCTCCAGCTCACTTCACAGTGCCTCATATAGCAGATAGGTAGTAAGTAGTTATTGAATAAATGAATGAGTTTATTAAATACTCATTGTTTTAATCATAGCTCCTACCACAAGATCTGATATATGGTAAAAGAGCAATAAATGTTTGTTGAATAAATGAATGAATTCATTTAATGAAGGTACTTTAGGATAAAATTTGGGGGTGGATTTTTTTTTCTTCTTTTCTATCTGATCCAGTGTAGGTTTTAATTTATTTTCAGGTTATCATTTTTTTGTTGCTTATGCTAATCAGAGTTAGTATTGTTTTAGGGAGGACTGACAACAAGGGTATATGTTAAATCTTGACAAATACATAAATACATTAAAACCATAAAGAATAATACAAATAAAATATCTTCAGCTTATTCTTCTTTATCTGCTCTGCTTTGTTTTTCAGAGGGATCATATGAAAATTGCTCAGCAGTTCTTCCAGCTGGTGGGAGGATCAGCTAGTGAATGCGGTATGTCTGAGATTCATGCTTGTGACCACAAGTCATGATGGGAGCTGGCTGTGTCGTGTACTGACTGACAGAGTTTGATTCTCTGCCCAGGGATACATGTTAGGCTTCCCAGTATGAAGTGAGGAGTCAGACACAGGGGAGAAAATTGGAATTTGACTTTTAACTTTACCTATCATATTTTTTCCTATATAAAAATATTTAAATCTTTAAATTAAGTTTATCTTTTGTATAATGATATGTGGATCTCAAGCTTAGACAGTGCTTTCCTACCCCAGCAGTTACATAATATTTTCCTATATTTTCCAAAAGTGGTTTTATGGCTTCGTTTCTATTTTTAAAGTATTGACTTCATCAGTTAAGATTCACTGTAAAATTTGAGTAAGGACTATAAAAAGGGCTGATAGTTAGCCAGTTAAGGATATGCTCTCTGTACTGGTTGTCTATGGCTGGCATCTATTCTACTGAACAGTCTTCATGCTGAACTGGTTATTATTTTTATCACCCTTAGATATTCATTTTCTTTCAAGTGTTTCACTAAAACCATTTATTGAATAGTATTTCCTTTCCCTATTTCATTAATTCAGACAACAAAAATTTATCGAGGTGTTAGGGTTGCAGCAGTAATCATAACGAACAAATTCCCCTACGCTTGTGCAGTGTACAGCATAGTGGGATAGGGTAAAAGCATAATAAATAGGTTATGTAGTGTGTCTGTGATGAGTGCTATGGGGAACGAATTGAACAGAGAAAGGAGGGTTGAGAGTGGCAAGAGGGGGTTATACTAATTATCTGCTACACCAAATAGGACTGTAATATCAAACAAAAAGTTGGGTAAGGATCAGGATCAGATGGTTCCATGGCAAATTATTTCTCTATTTGAGATTAAAAGTGCCAGGTTGTCTTAGATGAGTAACTATTGAGACCAAGCCACATTAGTTGCATGTGCAGGCGTTGGAGCTGAGTGAGAGAATCAAAGCCCTGGAAAAATCTGGAGGAGAGCCTGCAGGGCATGTGTTTACTTTGGACTCTGAGAGTTAAGTGAGTAAACTCTATTCAGAGTTTGTTCGCTGAATAGAATCTGTAATTTCAGAATCTAGAAAGATGTCTTGGAATGTATTCCTATCTAAGCTGTAAAATAAATCACAGCTAAAGGGAACTTTTAATTTCATGAGTACACATGAATGCACATGGCTTTTCCCATTCCGTTCCAGATACAATACCAGGGAGGCAGTGCATGGCTTCCTGTTTCTTCCTGCTTAAGCAATTTGATGATGTCTTGATTTACCTCAATTCATTTAAGGTCAGTATAGACTTTTCTAGAGGACTTTGTATACAAAATACTGTATATAATGTGTCAGAGATAAGATGCCCCCTTTACTATTATGGCATTAGTGGCATCAGTTAATTCTGTATTTTTTGCGTGTTTCTCTGGTATGTTTGATGTTTTTATATTTTGTATGTTCATGCTCAATGTGACCTGTTCTTGGGATGTTTTTCAGAGTTACTTCTATAATGATGACATCTTTAACTTTAATTATGCCCAAGCCAAAGCTGCAACAGGCAATACCAGTGAGGGTGAAGAGGTGGGTACCTGCTCTGGAAGGCATTTGAATGATTCTATCTAAAGATATTGTTATCTTTTTCTCACTTAAATAAAATGAGCAAGGATAAAAGATTACCAAAAGTTCCTTTATTCTTAGGTTACATTAAAAGTACAATGTGACTAGACATAGATATCATAACCACATTAATATTTTCCTTTTTTAGAAATTTTATAATTGCATACATTGAGAAAAGTATACAGATCAAAGTATACAACTTGATGGATTTTTACAATGAACATAGCCAAATAAACAGTATCCAAATCATGAATAGAATATTATCATAACCCTAGGAACCACCTCATCTTTTGAGTCACTCTCTTTCTCCCAAGGCTAACCATTATCTTGACATCTAACTTCTTAGACTGATTGGTCTAAATTATTCAAAATAATTCAGTTGAATTATTCAATTGAGTTTTGTTATTAAACAAATTATTCAACTCAATATTATTTAAATTGCAAATATTTTCTAATTTCCATTATGATTTCTTCTTTGACTGTAAATGTGTCTCATTATTTTTAAACATGGATTATCCTTTCCAGATTATTTTATTTTGATTTTTTAAAATTGTATTGTCATAGAACATGGTCTGTATAATACCAGTCCTTTAAAATTTGTTGAGACTTGCTTTATTGCCCAGTAGCTTGGTCATGTGTTCTTGAAAATAATATGTTCAAATCTTCTGTATCCTTACCATCCTTTTGTCAGTTTATGATATCAATAGCTGAGAGAAATGTGTTAAAATCACAATTTTGTTCTTCACTTTTTCTTAGCAGCCTGTATAGAATTTGGTCGTCCATAAGACTATGTTAATTATGAATATTAGGTAAGCCGATATGAATGTTTTCACTGCAAAAGCATCTTCATGTTTATTCTCTTTCTTTCCTTTGCTCACAGGTTTTTCTTTTAATCCAAAATGAGAAGATGAAAAATGATTACATTTACCTCAGTTGGTTAGCTCGATGCTGTGAGTCTTCTTTTAAATGTTACAGAGGAATCTTCTTTTTCTTCTCTGTTGCATAATCTTCTGGCTGGAAATTATATTGAGCATTTTCTAATTTTGTCTTATATTTTGTTCTGTAGAATGAGTAAATATGAAAATAGTGTTATCAATGCTACTCAGTGAAGGTGGCCACGTACACATATTATGTTAGTTTGCCCTGTGATTAGTTCTACCATGTAACATTGGCCAAGCATATGCAGTTCTAAAAAACTCCAGATTCTTCCTTTAGCCCTGTTAAAATTTCCAGAATCCCAGTTTACTCTGTGTGTGAGTGTATGTGTGAGTGTGAGTGTGAGTGTGTGTGTGTGTGTGTGTGTGTGTGTGTGTGTAATCATCCTGTTATGCTTATTCTACCTTTCACTATGATGCAGGCCTTAAAAGTGGCAAAATGTCAAAAACATAATTTTCTGGTGTATTGTTTAGCCTATAACCTCTGTCTCTCTCTTCACTATCCTTTCTTGTTCCTTTTGTTCACTTGATTTAAAGTGTTCATTGAGTTTTTGAAGTTATGGGAAAATTTTAGCAATCAGATATTCTAAGTGAAGCTGAAACTATATGAGTAGAATTGAATAAATGCTAATTCAGTTCATAAGCAGATGAACTGAGTGCGAACTACTGGAAATCAATCCAATCTAAGAAGATATAAGTAATCGAATTCTAGTTTAAAGGAAAAACTTAAGTATGGTAGAGCTCAGAACCAGCTTGATGCCAACATTGCAAGCTTTCCATATAGAAGCTATTTACCATCACTTTGTATATTTGATACATAGAACCAAATCTGTAGAATAGCAAGATGCAGAAATATATTTTTTGTACATTTAAAAAGCAAAAAAAAATTGTGGTTTTTTTTTTTTTTTGTAGATATTATGAATAAGAAACCAAGACTAGCCTGGGAACTTTACCTTAAGATGGAAACCTCTGGCGAATCCTTTAGCCTCTTACAGCTCATTGCTAATGACTGCTACAAGGTGAGCTGGACTGAGAAAAAAGGAAAACTGAAGATCAGTGTCACTTTGCTGCATTGGGTAAATACGAGGGGAAAGTGGCCTAGAGACTAAATGGCTACTGGTGAGAGGATTTGCATAGTGATATCAGAAATGTCATCTCTTTTATGAATGAACTGAACTCAGCTTTTCAGGGTTTTATGTACACATGAAATAATGGTTTAGAGAGGAAGTTTTAGATTTCTAAAGGCTGTGAATCTTTAGATAACACCCAGATAGAGATATTCATGTGGCAGTTGCTCAAGAAAGATGTTCTCTGAAATCTAGGAACAGATTTGGAGAAATTATTGTTTCAGTAGTCATTGAAACCCCGAAAAACAGTGAGATTAACCAGATAAGGAAGTAAAGTGAGAAAAGTAGAGGTTCCAAACCAAACCTTGGAGAATGATAAGATGTAAATAGTAGACAGGAAAGACAAAGGAACCAGAAAAAACATAATAATAAAAAAAGCAGTCATTTAATAAAGGAGTGTGTGTGTGTGTGGTGGAAAGGTAAGAAAGAGTTCTGGGCCCTGTTCTATAGATATAGATAGTTTTTTAAAAGTTAGCCTCAAATTCCAGAAATTCTTATTTTTGAAATAAGTCTTCCTATCCAAAAGACAAGAAAATGCCAGGCAAAGAGAGTCTAGTGTTAAATTAATCAATAACGGCTCATTCAAAGTGAATCATTACAAAAATATAGTGAATCACCATCAGTGGAAAACATTAGGAACCTGAAATGGTTTAACATGGCTTGGTGGTGTTAAGTGACTTACGGGCGGCAGAGGGAAAAGTAAAACATTAGAAGACAGGAACTGAATTCAGTTTGAGATATAATCAAACTTAAGCATGTTTGGGGCTCCCAGGCAGAGATATTACATGTGGAAATTATCAGGTGTTCACACAAGAGGTCAAGATTAGAGATGTGGCTTTAGAAGTTAATGGTGGTGGTGGTGGCAGTGGGAGCAGCAGCAGCAGGTGCAGCAGAGCATGGGGGAGAAAGGCTAACCAATGGATGATGTAAGGAACCATGAGGAACACCAGTGTTTATGGGACAGAAATAGGAAGAAGAGCCAGGGAAAGAGAGGATGAAGATGAACAGAAAGGAAAGAAAAAACCCAGGAGAGGAAAAATGTGCTTTCCATTACCTTTTTAACACCAGATTCTATTTTATCAAAAGTCTGGGAAGGAGAATATCAAATCTTCAACTAGATGGAACTGATGAGGCCTGAGAAAACAGGAGTAGGTAGAGAATCGGATTACAAAGCAGGTGCAATGAATATAATGCAGAACACCGCCTTTTGAAAAATTGATACTGAGGATAAGGAAAAAAATGTGATGTTAACTTAAAAGGGGAAACAAGGTTAGGGATTTGGGGGTGCGTTATTTTTGCAGGTAGAGGGAGAGTTATTTTTTCTTTTAGAATAGTGAATAAGAGTGTATGTTTAGGCAGAGGAAGAGGAGCCATCATACAGGGAGATTAAAGATTCAAGGGAGTGGGAGCATTTTTGACGGAGTAAGGCCCTAGAGGAGATGAGAGGGAAGTGGGGTTAAGATTAAAGGAAAATAATGATTTTGAAAAACAATTCAGCATTACTTGTATCTCAGTGCTCCCACAACTACCTATTAGTTCCAGGATTCACCGGAAGGACTCATACAACTCAACATAAAGCGATGCTAATGGCTAAGACTTATTACACTGCAGAACAACAGGAAAAAGCTATGAATAGACAAAGACTAGAGAGGTCGAGCACAGGCTTTCTTGTCCTTCCTGCAGATTGCATAGTCATCATGTCTTTCTCCACCTACAAACTGCAAGACATGTTCTTGGCAGGAAAAACAATAATTGCATTAAATGTAAATGGTCTAAATACACCAATTAAAAGATATCAACAGAGTAGATTAAAAAAAAACATGACTCAACTATGTGCTCTCTAGAAGAAACTCACTTCAAATATAATGATAAAAATTGGTTGAAAATTAAAGAATGGAAAAAGATATATTGTGAAATTATTAGGCAGTTTGTTTAAAAAGTAAACATATGCTTACCATACAACCGAGCAATCACACTCCTGGGCATTTTATCCCAAGGAAAGGAAAACCTATATCCACATAAATACCTGTTCACAAATGTCAGTAGTGGTTTATTTTTATCAGACCCAAACTGGAAACAATCCAAGTGTCCTTCAGAAGATGGAGGGTAAAATAAACTGTGGTTTGGCGTGGAACACTACTCGGTAAAAAAAAGAGGAACTGTAATGATGCATCTGACTCCATTTTCTGATGTCTGACAGCTTTTAAGCCTCGCCCTGTCCAAGTCCCCTTGTGCCCCGGAGAAAATTATAAGAAACCCTGGTTGTTCCCTTCTCTGGCACCATCAGGTGATGCACACCACACAAGCCCCTGACCTTCTCAGGAAAAACCCAGGCCTCTCTCGTTTCCTTGCTCTCTCAAGCCACTTTAGATCTCTTTGAGGCCCCTGCCCTACTCTCCCCAGGGACCTCAGTTACGTAAGTAGAAAACCTCAAACCCTCTTGGCGTGTGTGTGGCATCATCATTTTCGACATCCAAACCAAACTACCAGAAGTACCTGTGCATTTACAGGGTTACATAATAGAAACAAGCTATTGATACATACAGTCACTTGGAAAAGCAAAGACGTTAGGCTGAGAGAAAAGAGCCAATCTCAGTGGGCCCCAGGGTTTGGGGATGGTGAGCAGGGAGGGGAGCACATGTGACTATAAAGGAGTACCATGACAGAGATCTTTGTGGTGTTGGAGTAGTTGTGTATTCTGATAGTGATGGCAGTTATGTGATTCTATACATTTGATAAAATTACAGAACTATACACACACTGTAGCAGTGTGAACTTCCTGGTTTTGCTATTGTGATGTTGTCTATTGTTACATAAGCTACGAGGTGTTGCAGGGGGGATGTGGATTGGGTGAAAGGTACATGGGACTTCTCTGTACTATCTTTGCAGCTCTCTGTCAATCTATAATTCAAAATTTTAAGTTTTTAAAAAATAAACCAACTAGAGCTATATCCAAGCAATATAGATGAATCTTACAAACACATGCAAGACATAAAAGAATATTTACAGCATTATTTCATATAGATAAGATTCTCATTACATTGTCTAATGATGTATTCATTCATGATAAAACTATAAAGAAGGTCAAAGAACTGATGACCATAAAAGTCAGAAAAGTAATTCTAATGGGAAGGAGAAGATTTTAGTCTGGAAGTGACACACAGAGCTGTTTTGCTGTCAGAATTTCATTTCTTGACCTGCGTGGTGGTTACATTTGCAGTCACATTATAATCAGTCATCAAACTGTATATTTATGTGTCATGCATCATTCTCTATATGTGTTATTTCACACCCCCCCCCAAAAAAAATGTTTATGGGAACATAGGAAGAAGAATTAACCTTAAAAAGGAATAAGAAAATTTCCTAGGAGATAAGCAGAAAAGAGAGAAGAATGAAAAAAGGTATAATTTGAACCGAAGGGAGGAAAGCTGTATTTTCTCTACAAAGTACCGAAAGCAGCTAAGCTAAGAATTCAGTAGAGACCTTAAGGAACTTGGCAAGATTTAGAACAATACTTCACAGGAATGGGGAAGCAACCAAACCACACTGAGTGAGGGGACTAGTCAGCAACGTGAAGCCCTCAGTGAAACTGGTAACTCTGCATTTATGATCACCAACCAATCAAAATTCGTCTAAACAAGTTTAATGGTATTCAGCATGTTCTAGAAGGCCAAGGAAATGTGTCGCCTATTTGGGAAAGATATCTGCCAAAATAAATGGTTAAAATGTTTGGTGTTTAGAACAGTAAGTCAGTGTACACCCAGGCACTCTGAGAATTCAGAAACAAGGTCAGGGGAAGACCATCCTCTTGGATTGAAAATGATCAAGTTAACATAAAATAAATGATAGTCATCATCCACTGAATGTACTGAGAGGACATGAAAAATACCCAGGTCAAATTATAGTTGTCAGAGTTTATCAAGATTGGAATAAGAAGTAATAGCGAGTCGATTATAACATAACTTGATTATATGTAGAAAAAATATTATATTGTTGAAACCTGAATGACAATAAAGTGATTTAAACTGAACTAACGTGCCCAAACTGTGATTTTCCTTTTTCTGGTTTAAATAAGGAATTTAAATTTATCTAATTGACAATGTTGTCATTACCCACGCACTCATTTTATGCAGCCGTTTCATGGTATCTTCACGTTTAGTTTCGTTCTGTGCGATCTTGTGACTACAGTTATTACCACAATGCTTTCTTTTATTCAGATGGGCCAGTTTTACTATTCAGCCAAAGCATTTGATGTCCTGGAGAGACTGGATCCCAACCCCGAGTACTGGGAAGGCAAGAGAGGTGCCTGTGTGGGCATTTTCCAGATGATCTTAGCTGGAAGGGAACCCAAGTAAGTGAACAGAAAAAACGCAACCTCTATTCATTTGCTGGTTTGTGAGATAAAGAAATTGTTTTTGCGGATAACATTGTCTTCTGAAAACTCAAAATTATAACGATGTTTTAGAATGATGAATAAAAGGTTAAGATGTTGTGTGTTTCTATCTGAATGTTTTCCTCCAGGAATTTATGCTTTAGAATCAGATCATTCTAAATCATATGTAATGGAGATGCTGAGCATACTAAAGCTCTCAAATATGACAGCCAATATATGGCTCCAAATGAAGTGCTATTCCATAGTCTTTTTCAATATCTTCTACTTTTTTTTTTTTTTTTTTGCCAATTGGCTTTTTATTGTTTCTTTTAGTTTAGGCTTCAAAGAATTAGAAATGGAATGAATGTGATTAAAAATTATTTTTTTTCTTTTGCCTTCTCATATTTCAGGAAATACTGAGACAGATGATATAGAATTGAGTTGCTTGTAGCTTCATTTGAAACAAAAATTAAAACACCTGAAACAAAATTTAGTATTCTAAAAATAACTTCACAGAATGTATTTGTTACCAATGTATGAATAGGAGATGTGATTATTTTATAAGTAAATAATATATCAAAAATTACCTCCTGCCTTGTATCTACTTCCAGTCCTAAATTAAAGTTTAAAAGGATTTTGTTAAGTAAAAGAGGCTGCTTAGGGAAAAAAGAAGTCAAAAATATGAGAGAACTCTTAGGGATGAGGGTCAATCAGCAGTTACCTGTAGGTCTGATTAGGTAATAGGGAAGTTTTACTATGCATTACTTAAAACATGAATTTTAATTGTAATTAAATTTAAAATACTTATAAATACTGGACATTTACCAAATCTTGATCTTTACCTTTTCTGGCTTCCATATTCACTAATATATTGTTTTTCATGGAGAAATCATCTATTCCTCTGGCTTCATAAAATTTTACAAATATGACAGTGACACCAAGTTCAAGGTGATTATCACCTTAAACAAAGAAGATATCAGGGACTCAAGACAAGTTGAGTGACATATTGGTATGGAGCTAGAATTTGAACCCAGCTCCTGATATACCCTCTTTCTATTCCGTCATGCAGAATAAGCACAGAACTGAAAATATGTTGTAGAAGGACAAAAAGATTAACAGCATGTATATAGATAGTATAAGTAAACAGGAAAAATTGGGTTGGAGAGAAAGATGTCATAGACTTTTCATTTTACTATGCCACCATAAGACTAGAAGGCTAGTAAGTTTATTTAGTTAATGAATACACAGGGAGTAAGTCTGTTACCAAAAATGCTCTACTAGAAGTATACGAAGAATAGCTATGAGTTTATTTCACTTGTTAATTTTCATTATCTATTGAAACACTTTGTCCTTTTAAATCCTTTGCTTAGAGAGACTCTTCGAGAAGTGCTCCATTTACTGAGAAGCACCGGTAACACCCAAGTAGAGTACATCATCCGGATTATGAAGAAATGGGCCAAAGAAAACAGAGTGCCTATCTAAAATAGCTCCAGAGGCCTAGGGAACCAGCCACCATGTTGACATAAAACTGGAAATCATTTTCCTCGAGTTTAATGTAAGACACAGGGCTCTATTTTATTGACATTTTCCTTCCTTGCTCTTCAAACCACAAGACCAGTGACTGGCTTGCTTAGGCCCTGCCTCCTGGATGAATTAAATGCCACAGCTTGTGCTGTGGCCTCTGTGTGATCTGACTAGCAATAAGACTTTGGACTTATCTGGTGCCTTTCTTCCAAAAATACTCTTACTCTACTCTAACATAATTTAATGACTTTAAGGAGAATGGCGTAACTTTTTTTTTATATTAAAGTTCTGTGGCATTTTCTCCAGACTTCAATAACAAATGCCATTAATACTTAAGAGTCACCATCATTCTGTCTTCTCATTTTCAGCCATCTCTGTACACTGCCCCTTTTTACTGGGGAATTCCAGAAAGAGTTTTGTGATGCATCTCTGAATCTTGGGAGAACAGATATTATAAATAGCTATATGATTCTAAGAATGGCAGTGAGATCCTTTATCAAGCTGTCCAGTCATTAATAGATAATAAGCTTCTGGGGTTACTCCACAGTAATTGAATTCTTGATAACAACATGTTACAGTGGAGTAATGTGAGTATTACAGTTTTTAAAAGGTAAATACTATGAAAAAATCTGTGTGGCACATATAAGGCTATTTAGAGAGCAAAGTATACAAATCGCATTCATACTTCTCCCTTCTATTTTAGGTAACAAAACAGTTTAGGTTTTTTTAATGCTTCATGTATTTTGCTGAATAAACATGAATTTTGAAAGTAGGGTGACAAAGATGGTACATATGCATTATGGCCATTTATTAATGTAATGATATAGAACATGGGTCTCCTAATGGCTGCTCTCTGTTCTCAGTCGTATTCCAGCCCCACGTCTGAGCTTTCACAGCACGAACCTATTGTACAACTGAGCATTCTTAGGCTCACAAGCTACTTTCAGAAGACAGATGGCCATGTGTTTCTGTACCAGATATCTTTATTTCTACACTTTATCTTTCTTTTTCTATTAGTTTAAGGTATCCAGCATTATAGATGTAGAAAGCGCAAGCCTTTTCTATCCAGCATGAGAACTGAAAGAAAGTCATAATTCCTTGAAACACTAAAAACGGAAGAATTCCTGTTAGGACTACATCAGCTGTTCCACCTAAGCCCCAAGCATCCCACTGTGCATGAAGGAGGTACATGGAATGGAGATGGAAACATGGCAGGAGGCAAAGCAGCCGAAGAGAGAAGACCAATGACAGCAGAGAGCCTTCTTCCAGACAGTTGCCAAGAGGTTCTTTCAGCTATCTACTCGGGAAGGTGACCAGTTTTCTTGTCTTTTCTCTTGGACCACAAATAGTTCAGAGCACAAATCAAAATGAACTGGCCTAAGCAGAATTTTAGAAAACAAAATTGCATCCTTTTTCATATGCCAAAGTTTCCTCTTAAGGTGGTTCCTACTTTTTAAATAATTGGGTCTCAGAATCTAAAGTAGTAGGTGGCCAGATCTAGGCAGAATCCTTCTTGTGATTCTCACCTCACTTAAAATATTAGGAAACTTAATAGTGGAAAAAGACAGATGGAACCCCTCAGTGGCTTTTGGCAATGAAATGTGTCTTCTTGTTAATTGCTGTTATTTTCAAATTTCCTTTTCTTGAAAAGCTTTTCCATTGATGGTGATTTACTTTAAATGAGTTTTTGTTGAATTTAACACTTCTCTCTGTATTTTTGTGTCTGGGAGGGAAAAAAAATCAGATATTCCAAAAATAGTGATTTCTAGAAGTTTATAGTAATTTTTTAAAAAAGTTTTTAATCTATAGAATTGAGCCAAAAAACATAAAGACTGGGTTAGGAGCAATAACCATCTGATTCTGCCATTAAGGATAACTGCTTGTGAAATGTCTTGGCAAGGTCTCAAGACTACAGAATAGTGTTGCACAGCTGCTTTTCTTCATGAGATATAGGAGAGAGTATAGTATAATGTACACAGTTCATAGCATCAATGTACTATTTATAGCCTATAACAAATGGAAAGAAATTTTGCAATTATTTTTGTATTTCAAGAGAATTTTATTCTAATGTAATATATTCAAATTAAAGTTTATTTGGTTCTTACTATGATATTCTGTGAGTGTGGTGAGTGTGAGCCCTGGGTATGTCATGTGCCTTCTCTTCTCTCTTTCCTGACCCTGGAGTAAAAGGAAAAAAAACAAAATTTTGAGCTCCACATGGAGCTAAAATAAGAGAGGAAAGTAGATATTCTCTAAGAATCCCTGCTCACTGATGCTCGTGGTTCCTCTATATCAAATTAGGTTTGGCTCTTTGCTAAGTTGTAGCCTATTCCAGAAATTTTTATGACCAGTACATTCTATAACTCCTCACATGTAGAAAGCTCTGAAATATTTGTTTACTGAATAATTAAACATTTACTACGTAGTAGAGCAGGGGACTTGTGAGACCTGACCTCTTATGTTCTGGTTCCCATCTAATGATTGTTTTATCATGTGCCAAGCCTATACGAGGTGCTCGGAACACAAAGATAAACAACTTACAGTCCTGACCCTTAAGGAGCTCCATCTACCAGAGTCTGTGCAACTAAACACAATAACATGATTGTTGTCATCAGTAGAAACAAAGCCTTGAAGGCAATGGGGATGTTTGTGGCCAAGTAAATGGGACACCCCCACCCTATTTAGGAGAAACAGTCAGAATGGATCCTGAACGCAACAGCAAGATACCCAGGCTTCTGCCACGTGTGCAGCACATGCAACATACACTCAGGAACACAGAAGACAAAGGACTGCTTTCCTCTGTTACAGCTTGGCACACTGAAGAACTTGCAGCAGGTGGGCATTATATCACAATAGTTATATCTACTTTCCAGTAACAACGAATTAGTGACTTACTAGTTCCTATATTTAGGACTGTCTCAATTTGACTTGGATAGTCCTCTTCTTCATCCTATAAAATACTTCTAGGGCTTGTATGCGTTTTATGATGATGTTCAAACAGTATTCTGCTTCTTTAGAGATGCTCTCAGAGAAGCAGAACTAGAGACCTGACAATGTGTCTATAACTCACCTTAACTCTGGACCACAGAATATAAGAGAGTGCACAATAAAACACTAGATGAATACAATCTGCTGATGTGTGTGTATTGACAAGTGGGCACTTTTTTTGCATTAAAACCCTTTCTTTGAAAAAAAAAATCTAGATGCCATATATAACTAGGAACTTCCCTGGCGGTCAGGGCAAATGAGAGGAAAGGAAGCAGATGCAGCAGGTTCACCACCCAGGCTGCCCTTCTTAGGGCAACACAGTTTTCAAACCTCAAGTGTGAGGAATGAGCACCTTGTCGAGTGAGCTTTGGGTGAGGACAATGGGAAGCACAGATCTGGGCATCCCTAGCATAAACTGTGGACGTATTTTAGCTAATCTGATTCATCGTATTTTTTGTACAGTCATTCCTGTACTTGTGTATTTACTTGGTCAGTTACTTCTATCCCACTGGGTTCCAGATTTGAGAGAATTTTCCAGAATGCCAATAGAAGGCATTTAAGAGTAAAGGAAGAGTAAATTTCATAGACAAAAAATACATACCAGAAGTTCACCCTTAAGGCTTCTTACCAACCAAAGCAAAGAGAGAAACACAACCAGATAGAAAATTTATAGTCTGTGTGTGAATGAATGCCCTAAGGGGCAGAAGAGCCTGGATCCTCAAGGATCTCTGCTTGTTCAGGTGTTTCTGAATTAGGCTTTCTGCACTATAATTTAGACATAACTACATGCTTAACAAAAATTTCAAGAGACTCTCATTGCTCTAAACAGGGACAGTACTTCCCTACGACTCAGTTAAATAATTAAATGTGTCCATCTATTTCTAATTTCCTCTATAAACATAAAATTATACTCTGCCAGTTTTTGACTGAAGAGTAGTTATTAATGTGGTGGAACCAAGATGAGTCATTTCAAGTTTTAAAAATTACAAGCATATGTTAGGATAAAAATATAGGTAATAGTGACCTAAAGAATAATTGCACGGTACTGTAAAAGCAATGAAATGATGTGATGGTAGAGTTTATGCATTTACTGAGGAAATTCGACAGGGGAAAACACTGTGCAGCAGGTTAAATAGGAAAGGCTGCATGAGAGAAGTGAATCTTAAGGTGAAACTTGAAGCACAGAATTCAACTAGGTAGCGAATGAGTAACCAGTTATGTCGGATGACAATAATGGTATAAGTGAAGTCATGAATAATATTTATAGACGTTTAATCTTTAATTGTTCCTATTCTTTATTTTCAAATAGGGGTTAATTTGTTCTTTGAAAAATGGTATGGCCTTGTTTGTAAACTTGTAGTTTCATACTATGACCCAGCAATTTTACTCTTCAGTATACGTCCAGGAGATACTCCTGTACCTGTACCCCTGGCGATATGTACAAGAGAGGTCCTCACACCACTGTCCCCAGGAAAAACTTGGAAACAAACCAAATACCTATTGACAGAAGACGAGATAAATAAACTGTGGTAAAGTCAGAATGGCACAGTACACAAAATAAATGGACTACAGCCTCTTGCAATAACATGCACGCAACTTGGCAATAAATTGCTTATAGCAATAATTTTTTATAAGTTAAAGACAACACAAACATAAATATACAATCAAAATGAAAGCAGGAGAATGATGACCAAAGTAGTCAGGTTGGTGGTTACTAGGAGCTGGGGAGGAAGAGGCTGGAGTGGAGAGGAGACAACACAGATTCAAACAACTTGATCCAACAATATTGGGAAGATGGAGATGATGGGGGGATGGGAAGTGTCTGTGTTGGAGGTCATGAGAAAACGCTAAATCTTCACATTTCATTGTAGGATAAATGGGGGGAAATATCTACAATTTAGTTCTGAGAAACAGAGGAGGCTGAGCAAACCAAAGAATCACAGAGTTAACCTAATCAAAGTAGGTGGAGAAATGCAAGACTCCAAGTCATAAGATAAACAAACACCTTTCAGGTGGACACATGGCCCTGGGGTCCCCATGACATGCTATTTACCAAAATAACTGGTCCAGGAAAAGTCATCTTCCTCAAAGGTGAGTAAGCTGAACAGATAATACAGCTAAGGGTCTATAGAAAATTAATACAAGGGAAAGGAAAGAAGGAAGGAAGGGAGGAAGGAAGTCAAATGTTGGATAAATATCACTAAAAAATCGGTGATGTGTATATGAAAGCTGTCACAAAATATAGTAAAACTGACAGAAAGGTAGAAGAAATGGTAGTTCACTGATATTTCGTCTTCAAGATATTATTAAAGGTGATAAATCAAGAAGTAAATACATAAGTGTACTTTACAATACCAAGTTAAACATAAAATGTAGAAAAAGAAAATGCATAAACTTTATCATTGATCATAGTACAGAATTATAGACAATGTCCAAAGAAAATGAGGATTAAGTATATTATAAAAGTATCCCATTCAAACAAAAATATACAACTTTCAAATTATCAAAAGTAGCATACATAAAACAAAGCAGGCGGTTCAGTTCCTGAAGGATTTTTTTAAAAGGTTTAAAGGAGAAAGCATGACATAAGATAATGTGGCATATCTATGCTCAGACATACCTCTCATGTCAAAATGTAAATGGGCTTAACTCACCTATTAAATGAAAAAGATTGGCAGATTGGATCACCAAGCAAAACCTAACTGTGTGCTGTTTACACATAAATGTTGACAATAAAAGATGGGCAATAGTACAATCAGGCAAATGCAAATAAAAAGAGAGCAGGTGTCACAATCAAACGGGGTTGAATCAAGGTCAAAATCATTAAGCAAGTCAAAGAAACACACTTTGAATGATAAAGGGTCCATTTCTCAATAAAAATATAACAGCTATGAATATGCAACACAGAAAATTGCGTCAATATTTTAAAAACAAAAATTATAAGAGTTACAATGACAGTAGCAATAGATGATGACGATTCATGACAGCTGAAATGAAAAACAATGTAAGTAAAGCACACAGATAAATATAACTAATAAGGAATATATTGTTAACACAGGCTGTATCTGGAAAACAAAGAGCAGACTTCCTTTTCAAGAACCCACAGAGCACTCACTCAATAAATGACTATATATTAGGCCACAAAGAAAATAAAGTCAAACACCTACATGTGTTTACTATGCACCAGCCACTCACCAGAGCATTCACCTATATTAACTCAATTCCAACAACTTTAAAAAGTATGTATATTATTATTCCAATTTTGCAAACTAAGACACTGGATGCTGAAGGTGCTTGCATTAAAGTCACAGTTAGCAAGCATGAGTCTCAAAAGTAGAACCAATGAAGATGCTTTCTAATCACAATGTCATAAAGTAGAAAATAAAACCAGAAAGCTAAGAACCCTGCCACCTAAACATGAGAGAAGGAAGGAAGGAAGGAAGGAAGGAAGGAAGGAAGGAAGGAAGGAAGGAAGGAAGGAAGGAAGGAAGGAAGGGGGAGGAAGGAGTGGGGGGAGGAAGGAGTGGGGGGAGGAAGGGAGGGAGGGAGGAAGACCAATTAACCAACCGATCAACAACCAAAAAAACCTAACAAATAACAAACAAAATCTAGACAAAAACTGCCTCTTAACTTTCGGGTGAGAGAGAAAATCCAAACTGTGGCCAACCTGAATTAGATGTAAAGCTTAGAGGATGGGTTAAGGTCTTGAATCTTTACATTAATAAACAGAAAAATAAAAAAAGAGTGACTTAAGTACCTTATCAAGAAGTAACAAAAAGAACATTGAAATAGACATAAGGACTCCATGAAGAATAACTAATAAACTCTGAAATTAAAGTATTTAAAATTAGAAAAATTGTATAACTAATAAGTAGGTGAAGTTGGTTCTTTGAGAGAAAATAGAAAAAACTTTAATGAATCAAGGTGGGAGGAGAGAACACAAACATAAAAAATATTATAGCTCTTGGATAAATTGATAGAAGTGAAACTACTGGGTTAAATTAAAGAGTATAAACATTGGTATTTTGACAGATAATTGCTGAATCGCCATGTACTGAGGTTATTGCAATTCCTGTCTCCACCAGCAACGAATGAATGTGATTGTTTTCCCATATCTCAGGGGCACAGTATTACCAGTTTTGTTTTGGCATTTGTTAACCTGATAAATAAAAAATCATATCCCTGTGTAGGTTTTTAATGTCTATATTTTGTTTTGTTTTTTGGGTACAGTCTTTGCTAGAAGCAGAATCTGTGTTTTGCTTGAGTCATGTAAAGAAGTTGGAAGCTTTTCTCCCATTATATATCATGTATCACTTTATTATTAAACTTATTGTTTAGTAATAGGTTTAATATTATTATTATTTAATAATAGGTATGATATTTTTAATATTATTAAACCTATTCTATAAATTGGTAGAATTTCCCTATGACACCATCCAGTCCTAGGTTTGGTTTTTATTTTGTTATTTTGTTGTTGTTTTTGAATGGGGCTTAGCTCTTTGGCAGTGACATTTTTTGATTCTTTCTATAATAATTGGTCTGGATTTTCTGTCCTTTCTGAAATCAAGTTTGTAATACTTGTTACATATTTTTCTAGGATAAACCATCACTGCGAGCCACAGTGATTTTACCACACAGTGTCACCCACAATTTTGTTCTGCCATCTCATGTAGTGGACATCAAGTGGATTGCCTGATAGGCCCCTCACCCTTTCTTGGAACAGTGTCCTGTTCTCCACCCGCATTTGCTTTTCTTTCTCTGTGATGCTCTTCTTTAAGGTCTTCCTTAATTCTGGTCTTTTTAAAGTTTTCTTTTCCAGAAGACTAACATAAGAAGTCATGAACTGTGGTACATTCTACCTATTTATGTTATTCTCTTTGTCTCTGCCATTGCCAGTTAAGTTTTTCCTATCGTTTAATTTCAGAGGGTGACCGTCTTACCTTATTGCTAAATTCATTTTGGGGAAGATGGAACACAGGGTCTTTGAGACAATCCTGCTGTTTGACTTCTAGGATATATCACTAACAGAGAAGGCACTAATAAGGGGTTGATCTGCCACTTTTCTATAACTACACTTCTCCACAGGTGCAAGATTACTACTCCCTGAATTGAACGTTACTCTTCAATATGAGATTTGAGTTTGCAAAATTATTAAAATTGCTGTGCTGAAGATGTTTAAGATAGTAATTATTCACGAAAAAGGTATGAGTAGCTTGATCTCACAGGATATTTTTTGTATTACAAAAACAAAACAAAACAAAAACAAAAAAAGTGCCAGATCTTCAAGCATTGGTTAGATAACAATAATATCTTAGATATCTTAATCTAATGTCTAAAAGATAATATCTTTAAAGACTTTGTTTTGAAGGAATTGACTTTGACCTCTTCCCAGCCACCTCAAAGGTCCTTATTACTAAACAAAAGCGATTTTCCAAATTTGCACAGAAATGCATAGGTAGACATGCTCTGCCCCTAAAAAGTCCCTAGCTACCAAGTTAATTTATTACTTAATAAAGTCTCCAACTGCTAAGGTGGCTATCCATTTCAAATTGGTGATTGCAACCAGTTTTGAGGGTCACAAGAAGTGTTTTTTAAAAAACAAAAGACCATAACAGAATTTGATATCAGAGCATACTACACTAACCCTTATCCAGGACTAGAGTCAGGGAGGGAGGGGTGAAGCATGCACTGGTATCTCAGTGGAATTCCTGGACAGATAATACTGAACAGCCTAATTTTATTATCACAACTACCTGTGATTTATGAAATGAAGAACAAGGGAATTTTATTTAGTGATAGAAAACCCAGAATTTTCAATTGAGTCCCAATGAAAAATAGTATGTTTTGGGGAAAGGATTTCACAAGTATGGGGGTGGGTGGGTGGGTGGGTGTGTGTGTGTGTGTGTGTGTGTGTGTGTGTGTGTGTGTATGTTAAAGTATATTAATAAAATTAGTGTAAAATGCTCCAAGAAGTTGCTTTTTTAATTGAATAAAAAATAAAAGTGAAAAACACAGATGCATTTTCAAGTTTAGCTGTTAGATTAGAAATTATAGCGAAAATATTGAGAAAAATGTTCACTTGAATCAGAAAATACTGAATTTACATCTCATTCTAAAACGAAAAAGATATTGCATTTCCTGCAAATGAGAGCTTAATACCTCCAAAGTTAAAAGGACATTTGAAAATACAGCACGATCAACCTGTCAATAAGCCTCTCGAATATGTTCTGAAAGGAAAAGGCATAAAGTTATTGGCACAATTTCTCAGTTGCTCTGCAAATCTTAACGAGAAAGACAACTTTAGTTGCCCATCGATGTGGCAAGAGAGAAATGGATTGTACTAAGTGGCGAAAATCTCCTTCATCAGTGTTTATAGGTATGGTACATATGTTTTTGATGAAAAGGCAGCTGATAAATTGGAAGCTATAATCCTTGGCAATAGCACAATATCAACTCTATTACCACAGAACAGTTAGAAGAATCAACGATTACTGTGCGATTGCAGTCTAACTTGATGAGATTACTAACATTGCTAGTTTTACAACACTTTTACGCAATATATGTAGCAAGATGATTTTAGAGAGGAATTATAGACTGTGAAGAAAATTATATTCAGAACTAGGAAAAAGCACTTAGGTTAATAAAAATTAAACGATACAATTTACCCTGGAATTGCAAGTGATAAAAGTACAAATACAACCAAGAAGCACAGTGTAAATACAAAAATTGTTTAGAAACCAATAAAAACAGAAGATAATTTGAAACATTAAATTAAAACAACAAATTGTATATAGGGTATACAACAATTAAACTTGTTCTATGAAGAGAGTAAATTATTTTGGCTTAGTACTTCATTTACACAGAAAAGTGATTGCCAGGCATGAAATTTATCACATGCTGCATGAAATTTATACATGCTGCATTAAGATTAAAGAACTTATTACGAGATTCACATTATTACTAACAACCGCCTATGAATGTGAACCAGGATTTTCAATTTTGACTTGTTTTTTAAAAGAAGGATAAGATCAGGCTCAGTAGTAGACCAGATGTGCATGTAGCATTGTCTTCATGCATTCTGAACTGGAATAAACCTATGAGCAGGTAAGGCATTCAATAAAATTTTTACTAATTTGCTTTTTGGTATTGTTTACATTAAGATTTATTTGTGTATTATGTTTATATTACCTTTATTGTTCTTACTGTATTCTGCACACTAAAACTTGTATTTCAGATATGTGTATATACGTATGTGTGTATACTGGGTTACAGTGTGAAATCTATTTCTAACTGTGGGTCGTGGTTCAAAAAGTTGGAAAAACACTCAATGCGTTCGACGTTGGAAGATAAAAACTGGAGGAGTAACACACCTGCAGAACGCTGTGGCACACAGACTACCAGGGCTCTGAGTTAAACTGTGCAGGCTCCTGAATGGGAGTTAAGCATAGAATTTACTTTGCGGGCAAGTTGCAGCTAAGACAGTGAATGATATAATGTAAAACAGTGTTTCACAAGAATTAATACTGCCCCATTGCAAGACTGGGAGGAAACGAGACTGAAGACAAAAAGGTGGCTAAAGTGCTACAAGAGACAAACCAGAAATGAGACCTGAATGCAGAATTATAAGAGGAGCAATGGGAAAGAAGATACCGGAGTAAAACACAGTGCCAAGGAAAAAGGATGGCATTTCGGAGCTGGGAGGGAGGGACCTCTGGAACCATGGATTCCATCGCCATCTTCATACGAATACGGAAAGTAGCAGAAGAGAAAAAAACTGAATCTACTCATAACTTGTCTGACGCACACTGACTCAGTGAGAGTCGTCAACCTGACAGCATTGTTACCGGGTCAGTGGAATTAACAGGATTCCTTTCAGGATGTGGAGGGCGTGCCCTCCAATACTTGCTACTGAATGGATTAACCCCGACAGTCATCGTATCCATTTAATCTGAATTCCAAATAGTTTGCCAAGGTGTGCCCACGAGGCGTGCCTACTCCAGGTTCCTCCCCTACCCCGAACGGGGTCATGGGGCATTCTTGCAGAGTACGTATCCTCAAGTGCCATCGAACCCTCTCGAGAGAAGCTTTCGATTAATTTCCACAGCTTCGGCGTTAGAAACAAACCAGCCCGGGACAATTCACTGGCTGGTGCACTTTCCCAACCTGCAAAACGTGCATGAGCATTGGACGACCGGGCCCCCCCTCCCCAAAAGTCCCCACCGCGGCCAGGCGAGAGGAAAACGCGAGCCGGTCTAGAAAGCGGGTGCAGGAAAGGGAGGCCTGCGGGAGGGAGTCGGGGTCGCGCTCTGCGGCAGGGAGAAGCCTCCGGGCGAGTCCGGCTGGAGTGAGCCATTTCCTTTCTCCCCTCGATACGCGCGGCTGCGGTCTCCGGGATCCGCCTGGACCACCCCAGCTCTCCGGAGCCGAGCGCGGGGGGCGCGTGCCAGGAGGGACCCGGCGCCATGACGAGGTCGGTCCCAGGCGCATCCCGCCGCCAGCCCCAAGCGCGCCTCGGGTTTCCGGCTGCGAAGAGGAACCTTCTTGGGAACCCCCAGGCCCCTCCCCGGGAGGAAGAGCGCAGACGGCGTCCCCGTCGCCCAGGAAACCGGCCCCGCCGTGACGTCACTTCCGCCGACCCGTCTGGCCTCCCCGGCTGTTGGGAGGAAAACGGAGCCGCGGCCACGACGGTGGACGCGAGCGCCTCGCGTGTGCGCATGCGCCCGCGCCGCGGCCAGCTTCTATTTATGTGGGGGATCCAACATGGCGGCCGCGGCGACCCTGGCGATGGCGGTGGCCCCCCTCAGAACCTAGCGGCGGGGCGGGGGGCGCAGTCCGCACTCGCGGTGGCGTCGGGGGAGCCGGCGGAGGGTGGTGGAGGGAAGACGAGCGACGGAGAGCCAGAGGAAGGGCGGGCGGGCAGGCCCCTCGGCGGAGACGCGAGCGCCGGCTCGCGCGAGGGCAGAGGGCCAGGACAGTGGGGATGGCGGAGCCGCGCAGAGTCGCGCTGATTAGCCTGTCACCGGGGAGGCGGCGCGAGGCCGAGTACGCGGGCGCCGAACGCGAGCCCGAGTACCCGCGCGAGCCCCCCCGGCTGGAGCCGCCGCCGCCGCAGCCCCGGGAGCCGGCCCGGGCGGAGCAGCCGGCCCCGCGGGAGGCCGCCCCCCGGCCGGACGCGCAGCCCCCGCCGCGGGAGAAGCCGCCCGCCCCGCGCGAGGGCAGCCGCGCCGAGCCGCCGATGTCGCTGCAGCGCGAGCCCCCGCGGCCCGAGCCGCCGCCGCCGCCGCCGCTCCCGCTCCCGCAGCTGCACTTGCAGCCGCCCCCGCCGCGGGAGGCGGCGTCCCGGGCCGAGCCGCCGCCGAGGCCGCCGAGGGAGACGGTGCGCCTGGAGCTGGTGCTCAAGGACCCCACCGAGGAGAGCTGCGTGGAGTTCAGTTACCCGGAGCTGCTGCTGTTCGGAGAACAACGGGTACACAAGGTCCCTCCCTCCCACCCCTCAGGCCCCCCCGGACCTCCGGACCCGTCCCGCCTGCCCCAGTGGTTTGCACCCTCCGACGCCCACCCTGCGTGGGGTCGCCCCGGATGGTGGGCTGCAGGGGGGCGCGGGCGCTGGGCAGTTTGGACGGGTGGCTGGTGCCGCCGCCCCCTGCTCGCCAGGGTTGCCCGAGGCCCCTCGTGAACCCTCTCCCAAAGCGGCTCGGAGCAGGTCTTCCTCCGCACCCTTGGAGAGCTCAGCTTTTCCTCCTTTCCGCTCCCCACGCGGAATCGTGGGGCCCGGGCAAAGTTGTGCGGTTGTGTTTTCCCTGTGGAGCTCCAGCTGTCCTTGCCCGTAGAAAAGAACACCGAGGGGGGACACGCCCCCCAGTCTGAAGCAGGGCGCTGGTGTCACCCCTCCAGCCTTATCCTCGTCTTCATCTCTTGTTTGTTGCACTTGGCGCTGTGGCTGCGGAGATGCGCCTGTGAGCGTGGGATATGTGTCTTAATTGAAGGGGATTTAAAAGTAACCGAAACATTTTCAGACTAAGAATTCCGCTTTGGGAATGAAGGAGGGGGGTTCGTTGTCTGGTTACGCATTTTTCCCCTCGCGCGTTGTGACGGGGAATCGTTTTTAGCTTTGTTTTCTCCGGAGTTTGTGCATATCCCAGTTAAAAGGGAAGGTGGCTCCTGTTTTATTTGGCGTCTACTATCCTGTTCTTGTTTCAATGCATATCATTAATTTATAAGTCTGAGTTGGAGGATATCGCACTTAGTCATTATAATTTTTGGAGAATGATGCAAAAACCTGAACTTTGAATTTTTAAAAACTTTATTGAAAATGTATGCGTAAGCTTTTGATGGGACTGGTGAACAATGGAGATAGGTTCGTTGGGTTGGTGAGCTTCAGAAGTAAACTAAAAGGGAAATGATACAGTAACAGTAATAAGAGCCATTTCCTCCATTGTTTAGAGGTTATGCGGTTTATTAGGTTTTGCTTTAGCACAAGTCTGATGGACTCCAGAAATCACTTGTTTTGTTACCTTCAGTTATCTTTTAGTTGAAATAAATGCTGTTAAGTTTTAAATATCATATTAAACAATCACTAGATTTTATTTTATGGCCAGCTAATCTTTTGATCATTATTTACAAATATTGTATGTCAAATTATTACTGAATTTTCCAGACAAAATGAATTAAGGGTACAGATCATTTTGGTCACTTTACATAACATTTTGCCCTTTAGACCCTGTTTAGTACCCCTATTATTTATAAACATGATGTCATATTTTTCCCCAAAAGAATTTTGAAAATACTGGATTGGAGCATTTTTCAAATAAATTGTATTTTATCTTCTAATCTAAGTAGGTTTGCAGTTTTACTCTCTGATGCGTTTCATAAGTTGCAGGTGAAAAGCACATTTGGGTAAAAATACATAACAATAGCTAATGTTTACTGAGTTCTTAGGATGTGCTAGACACAGTTCTAAGTATGGTGCATAGTTCATAGAGATTAGTGCAGCTGAGCTCCATGAAATAGGAACCAGTATCCCCACCTTACAAATGAGAAGGCTAACGCAGAGTGGTTATATATAATTTTTTAAATACTTGTGTGTATCAATTCTTAGTAAAATTTCTTAGTTCATGAATAGCTTAAATTTATAGGATCCTGACAAAATGAAGTAGAATTAAAGTCATAGAATACAAAGACCTCTATTATGACCCTCTTTACGCTGTAGTATTCACTTTTTGATAAATTAATAGATATGTATCTTTTAATTATGAAAAAGTTAATTTTGACATGTTACCTTGTTATATTAATAACATCAGAACTACTAGTTTCATGTAATAGGAGAAAGATGAATAATTCATTTTAATTCTGTTTACCAATTTAAGATTTATTGGTCCAACTTTTTCATTGTCTATTTAGCCATATATCAATTGACGTATTCCACTGAACCAAAAAAATTCATTTTTTGTACATCTTTTTATACATCTTTGCAGCAAAGATTTGCCAGATTTTCTTATGATTACTTTCAATGAATATATTCATTACATAAGTATAGAAGACACCTTTCGAGATAAAGTTGTCAGATCCATGAAAGCAAATCCTAGGAAGAGAGACAGACCATCAAAAAATAAAATGTGGCCATTAGAATTGATCTGGAAAGTGGCAAGGCATTGTAATTATCTTTAATTGAAAGATTAATTCGTTCACCATTGCTGGCTAAAGGAAGTAGTACAGTTTAGAAATACATTTCAGCAGTATTTGATACGCAAGAAACTTTTTATTTAACTCAGTAAATAAAATAATCAGTTAAAGAGAACATCCTTTTGTGAACATAATTAATCGAACATTTACTATAAGTGAGAAAATAAATGGTAATGTTAATGTGATCATGTTGTTACAGAATTCTGTGGTCTATTGTTTGTAATGCATATTTTGGATAATATGAAAGATCTGAAAATGATGTTAATGAATAAACGTCAAAAAACAAAATTATTGCATCAATTTTGTGTGGTGTCATTCGGTAATTTTAATATTTACTTATTTTCAGATCTTTTTTTCCACCTAAAAAGCGTATAGCTTACTTAGAGCCTTGATTATGGGTAGGGGGTCATTTCTTAACTGTGAAAGAAAAGTGAGTCAGTTTTTGTAAATTTATTTTTATAGACTGCCAAGTAAATAAGAAATTTACTTTTGATACCTATGTAAAGCCTGCATAAAATGTTTTAGAATGGCCTGTAAGGTGATTCTTATTTAAAAATATATATCCAGTAGTAAGACCTAGTATTTAGACTTCACAGTAACATGAAGGAACAGTTTACAATGAATGGCAAGACATGATGTTTGCTCACAGTCCTTTAGTCTCAAGTTAAGGCTGTCCTCTGAATGTGCCTGGTATCTCTTATTTCATTATCAGTCTGTTCCTGCTAGTTTATTTCCTCTCACATCATGTTTATATTTTCTTTTGGTAAATCTTGTAGGAATAAAGGATTCTGTAAATTTATTACTTATTATGATAACCTTTAAATCTAAAATTATTTCCTTTAAGATTTAAGAAGAACCTCTTTATTCTAATGCTCTAGGTATGATGAATTGTTTTGTATTCATTATGTCTGTATTATGTTTCTTTCATATTTTTTGGGCTGATACCTCTCAGCCTTTGTATCCAGGATGAAGTAAGTGTCTCCATTCCAAAGTGTGCAGATCTTTGTCTCTTCTGCATTTTTTTCTTGCCCTTCAGGGTCAACGAAATCTGTATTCAGTATTTCAGCTGCAATATTATTTTCCTTTTTAATTACTTGAAGGTGCTACTTTAAAAAAATTAACTTTCTAGTCAATTATTTCTCTATTTGGACATTTTTGTATATCAAAAACTACATATATAATAAAACGAGTCTACTAAAATAGTAAACTTGGATGAAGGATGTGATTTAGCTTGTTGTTTGTTTTGGTAAATAGATGGTAAATATGGGATCCTAGCTGTGTGTGTGTGTGTGTGTGTGTGTTTTAAAAAAAAACGTATAATTAACAAACTCTCGCTCCTCTGCCCCCCCACCAGAGTTAAGCCATATAATGTAATCTATTTGCAGTGATTTCACTGCTCTAGTTTGTTTACAAGTAGAATGTATTCTCTGAATGGATAGCTATTGACAGGATGTAGGTGCTGTGGAGGTTGATGCTGGGCCTCAGCAGAGAGATGTAGCCATTACAGATACTCTGTTGATAACGCAGGGCAGATGATTAAATGCTGATGAAATTAATAACCTAGAGATCCTTTTAGAAGCATTTTCTGACCAAAGCAGTTAATCTTTGTTGAGAAGATCTCAAATTTGAGTTATAAGTGGGATTTTTATTTTTACTTAATTTTCTTGGGAGTTTATTGGCCATATTTTGGGTGGGGTCACCATATAGATATATGACCATTTTACAGGTGGGAGCAATTTGAATTGTTGAGTTCTTAACTGCCAAAAAAGTACAGAATGTATAAGAATCCATTAAAACTGTAAATTTTCTTTATTACAAACCAACATTTCTTTTTGGTTACTTTTATTGTTTCTAACTTATTTGTTAATATTTGGAAGAATTAATTCATTAAATTTAAGGATATATTCAACTCTGGTTGAAGTAGTACTAATACTTCTATTTCTTTTCCCATTCACTTTGAATCAGAAGAAGCCCGTTCACACAGAAGACCCGTTTAATGATGAGCATCAAGAGAGGCAAGAAGTAGAAATGTTGGCTAAGAAGTTTGAAATGAAATATGTGAGTACAATAAAGTGTTCACTTTATCCTTTTGGCCTAATTTCTTTCTATGACTGGTTGGGAGGGGCTTATAATATCCATTGCCCACCTTATCTTAGTCTCACAAATTGAATCCAAATAAGTGGTTAGACAAATAAAGATTCTGATAGGTTTGTGATAGCTATAATAGTAGCCATTATTTTACTCCTTCTAGAATCAGGCAGTTTGCTTAACATATATTATCTCCAATTCTAACAAAACTATAAGGTAAGCAATATTGACCACATTTTAGAGATGAAGAAACTGAGGCTCGGAGCTCGAGGTTAAGTAAACTGATCTAAGGTCACACAGGTGCAAGAATCAGGCTGCATCTCCAGGTCTGTCTAGCTCTACTCCTTTGTCCTTTCCACTGCCATTGAGAACGCTACTTTGATGCCCATGGTATAGCAGTTCTCCAGCCTTACTTCTAGGCCCCTGGGATCAGAATCAATCAGAAGCACTTTCTTTGAAAGTGCCTTATTTACCTGAAAAACTCATGTACTTTTAATTTTCTGTGTCATAATAGTAGATTGATGTTTGTTTTAATATAAAACAGATTATGAAGTTTAAAATTTTTTCAAATTTTCTAGTTGAATTGACTTTGTAAGAAGACCCACTCTCCACCCCATGTTTTTCTTATGTCTTTGACTGCTTTTTGACACTTTGCTAAAACCCATCAGAAGCAAGACCTTAACCCTCTGGTTCCTCTGTGAACATTGAAAATTATCTCTCAGACAGGATGTCAGCTCCCACTAGTCCCGTTGTTCATGTTATCCTCAAATTTAACTAGGATCTTGGTTGACACTTGTTGGCTCTTTGTAGTAAAGAAACCATTTAGGGGTAGGAAAATGTATGAGAATAGTTTGGAGTGTGGGTCAGGTTGTAGGCCATTCTTTGCCACCTACTAATTGTGTTTTTTGGTGAGATTATTTAACTTCTTTGGATCATAGTTTTCCTTTTTTTCTTTTTTTTTCCTTTTTTTAATTAAGCTTATTGGGGTAACATTGGTTAATACAATTATATAATTTTTAGGTGTACATTATCATTTGACGTCTGTATATTCTATTGTGTATTTACCACTCAGAGTTTTTTTATCTCTGTAAATTGAGGGGTTCAGTTTTATTGAAACCCCTTCTGACTCTGTATTCTGTGACTGTATAATAATAACTTTAGGGATGGACCGGCAGGCATTTTGATGGAAGGAATAGTTCAAGTTGTTACTTAACATTGTTTAATTACAGGACAGTGTTCTCAGATTATAAATTCTGAAGTACTGTCTATACTCTAATTTCTCTAATCTTTGGAATAGTTTTTCTACTCGTTGTAGATAGTGGTGGATGAAGATAGCAGTGGCAGTACTGTAGTGGAAGAAACGCACAATTTATAAGTTAATGCAACTAGATGGATTCTGATCCTATCTTTGCTGTATTAACTAGGGTGACTTTAGTGAAGACTCTTGACTTTTTTATGTTTTGGTACCTGTGAGGAGAAAATAAGATCTGCCTAGCCAACTTTATCACATAAGAGTTTTATCAACAAAGATGAAAAAATAGGTTGTTCAGGTTTGACATATTGAATTGCTATCTAAATGTGAATGCTGTTTAGTCACTTAAACATCACTCTTGTAGAGAAGTACTATTATTCTGTACATGTCATCATTTTTTTTTTAACATAAATACCGGATTTTAATTGATTCCCCCACTGATCTTTTAGTTCAGGCATTCTCTTACAAATAGTCTTTACCTTTGATCCTTCAGTCACTTTTTACTGATTCGTCTTAACTATATGGTCTTTTATTTGGAACCATTTAAGAAAATCATTAAGCCAAATGTGACCTCGGAGATGTCTTGTCCAGTGCTAGGCTCTCACAAAAGATCACTCATAAACAACAAAAGATCTTTATTGACGTACAGTTTACTGCCCTATATTTCAGGAGTAGCAAATTCAGAAGTCCCCAAGACTTTTGCTGCTCAATCTGAAACAAGCCAGATGGACAATAAGTGTGGGTGATTGTCTCAAGCAGGGGACAGCACATGCCCTATTGAAAGGGGCCAACCACTTCTCAGCTTCAGCCCTTTGTAACTTTGCAGGAACTTGGGCTTATATTCCTCTAACATCTCTTTCTTTTACATGTTTGTTTCTAATTAGAACACATAGAGGGCCCAACAGAATACGTCTGTGGAATGAGTTCAGTTCTCAAGCCCTAGTATGAAGCCTCGGTATACTTGCTTCACTATTTTGTTCCTACTGTATTTAACTCATCAGTATGTTGACTTTCACGTTTTGCCCTTTGTCTTCTGCAAACAAGAGTGGTTGGGGGTATATGTGGAAGCAAATGCCATTTCCATCTAGGAGGAAAATGTATTTGTAGGAAATTTCAGAGAACTGAGCAAGTGAAATTAAATTGAGGGTTTTCAGATTTGGATAAAGATAAGGTGCACTGAGGTTTAGCTAGGTCTAGAGTGGCATTAGCGATGAATTCTGTGGTTGGTGGAAGGCCTGAGTGGCAAGTTTATGGGCTTTTTTTGGTCTTTCATATGCAAGGAGCAGACCGGGCTGCCACTTAAGGAAGAAGGGAAGGATAACCATGGTATATAGGATGTGCTCAAAGTAGAAGGATTTGAAAAGCAGTGACAACAGAAATGACAGGGAGTATAAAATTGTAAAAGGAGTACCCTATATTGAATGGTGTGTGTGTGTTTTTTTCCCCAATTCTGTCCTATTTGTAATGCTTATGTCCTATTTCTGGTTGTGTTACTCTTTGGGTAATGTGATAATTCATATTCAGCATCAATTGCTAGATGGTTTTGTGGGGGAGGGAAGCACCTTATGACCTAGCGTATACTAAATTGGTTGTACATAAATCTCATTTAATAATTAAGTCTAAGTTTTGACATCTCTACTACTTTATAGGCTCCAGATTTATCTTGATTATTATAGCCATTTTTAAGACTCAAGATATTTAGGTTAATTGTCCTAGTTTCCATTTCCAGTTTTAGATGGTTCCTAGGTTGTATATGCTTTTTCTGAGGTCATAAACTCTAGAGCAGGGAATGATGTTGGGTTTGATGGGTATAGATTTGCTCTCTGAGTATTCGGAGAGCATAGAATTTCCTGTAGTTGGAAGGTTTAGTGGTTTGTTTTTTCTCACTCTGTTTCTCCAGCCATTTTTAAAGATCCTGCTATCCTAGAATTGTATATAAATTCAGTAATCTAAATGGAAGTGCTTAGCACAACACTGGGTGCCTAGTAGGGGCTCAGTTAAGACTATTTAAATTTGAATGACTCTTTGAATAGGAAGACTTGCAGCCTGCCAGGCACTTATTAGCATTTATAAAATTAAGAGTTTTAAAATCTACTCACTATACTTTATAGACTTTGAATACCACCTTTGATGATTAATTCTGTGTGGTTTTGGACTCTTAGGACATAGTAGCTTTGCATTTTAAAAGGAAAGGATAAGGATAGATTTGATGTTATAAAAATATTTTGAGTAGTCTTATAAATGAAACAGTTGATCAAATGGAGTTAACATTGGTTTTACTAAAAAAAACAAAGTATATCCATAACAAGTCTTGATTTTCTTTTGGGGTGGCTTTTAAAACTGATTTTGTCCAGATAGGTTTTAAAGAATGGCAATATCTTAAGTAACTATAATTTCTAACGAATGATGCCTTCATGGTTAAATATTACTCAGTTGAGTGTGAAGGACATATATTTTTATACTTAAAATAATTATCAATTGCTTAAAAAGTGTCCTCAAATATGGACTAACACACAAGTGGATGTCAGAAAGCATTTAAGCACTATTTTGGAAGTTTTAAGAATTCCATCAGTTAGTCATATTATTAATTGGTCATTCACACTTCTGAGGGGTTAGAGCTTTTTTGGGAAGTTCCTTGGCTGAAAGGTTTTCCTCTTTGTTTTGGACTCATGTTGGATCTGGTTCCTAAGGGATCAGCTCCGTAAGGCTTTGGTTAAAGCAGTTTGGATAAACTTGTTACCGTCACCACCAAATAAATTCTACTTACAAAGTACAGTGTATTTTGACTCTTTAGACCAATAATAGTATGATATTACATTTACAATAAAAACAAAATAATAACATTTTGAGACAAACAGGAGATCTTAAAAAGGGTAAGAAAGAATTCTCAACTCAGATAATTTCATATTGCAGTTAGTGATTGTAATCGCTTGCCATGACATGCCCTTTTAATTCCTTGGCCTCTTGGAGCTAAATAACTCTTCAGCTTCCTTAAATCCCTTAGGAACAACTGAGAATCAGCAGTTTTAGGGTATTTGGGAGGAAGGCACTGTATCCTTAAGTGGTGATTATAGAAATCTGGGTGTACTGTTTTTGTGCTGTGAAATCAGCTCTTGGCTATCTTTCCACTGACTTAAATCTCTACCCTTTTCTATTGGTACGTTAAGAAAATCAGCAGAGGTGGAGAAAACTTAGATTGTGACAGGGCTGGGACAAATAGGGAAGCTTTGTGACCAGGGGATATTTTCTCCTTAATTATCAGACTAGAGTCTTAGCAATTAATGTAGAGCTTGCTATGTCTGCCATAGGTGATCAGTGAATGTTGGTTATTAGTTAAGTTTCTTTTTTCCTGCAGGCAGTAGGGGTCCTGTACAAAGAACATCTTATTTGTTTGTATGTTCTCCAGCTTAGTGTTACAGTGTAATTAGACTGTATTGACTGGAAACACTGATTATCAAGTTAAGCAGGTATTAATGACTCAGTAATTTTTCTGAGTCATAGTGGACTAATGCCCTAGGGCAATAGACTCAAAGGGGTTTCTTCATTTTAGATGTAGTAAAATTGAAGGGTTTTTTAAATTTGGAAAATATATTTTGTATTTTTATGAGTTATATTTACTGTGCACAGCGTTAACATCAACAACTGTAGAGGTTCGGAGAATTTATTAAGTAAGACTGATTTTGCTGCAGTGGGTGTTCTTGCTAAGGATGCTGAAAAGAGAGCAGTTCAAAGTTAGCCTAGTAGGGAAAACTGTGTGAAATAATCCTTCACCAATCTATCTTGAGTTCCTTTAGGTAAAATTTTAATATTAATTGGTTAGTACCTTTTTGGCAACTATCGAAAGTTTGGTTGCATTTTATATCATTTGCATGTCACTGACTTAGCATTATTGGGGAACTAGAGAACTGAAAGTTAGAGAATAGAAAGTCGAGGATGGGAATAAGGCAGGAAGCTGGCCAAGGGAGAAGTTTTTCCAGTAAGGCCAGAGGTGAGGAAAAGAAAACTGAGGCTAAAAAACTGCTCTGGTGGCCTCTGTGGTGAAGCAGGGAACTGAATGCTCCTGGACAATAAATGCTTCAGCAGAAATCCATTAATAGATAGAGCAAAGACTGTACATTATCTAGCCTGGTTGTTGGACAGGGATTTAAGAAAGAGCTACTTGGGTATGTCAAATACAGGTTATCCAAAGCTCTGTCCCCACAGTGGGACTGGAATCAGTAACCACATGCTTTTGAACGTTTGGTGGAACAGACCCAAGAAAATAAAATTTCTTGAATGGGTATATGTGTACTTAATAAAAATTCAAGAGATACAAGAGTAATGTGAAAAGTAAATCTTCCTACTCTTGACTCCCAGGTAACTAGTTTCACATTCAGGGATAAGCACTCTTTTGAGTTTATTGTCCCAGAGATCTATGTGTATGGAAGTATTTAGATATTTCAAAGATTTTCTTCAGTGTAAAATAATGTATAAATACCGATAAACAAAAAGAAGAAAATAAAAATCACCTAATCATCTATAAGCCCACTGCCAGGCGTAACCACTGTTAATACTTTGTATTAGTCTTTCAGGGGTTTTAAAAATGCATGTGTGCTCACGTATATGCTCTCTTGCACTTAAAACTTTTTTGGAGTTCTGGGTTGGGGAGCATGTGAAGAAGTGGAGAGGCTGGCATCTGGGAGCACCCTGGGCCACTTTCCCCGGACCTTGCCCTACACGTCTCTTCTACCTGCTGTTCCTGAGTTACTTCTTTTTATAATAAACTGGTGATCTACTGAGTAAAAAAAAAAAAAATTAATCACCTGAATAATACATGAATACGTTCCTGTCATTAAAAACAAATTTAAATAATACATATTAAGCCAAAGCCTTTCTTCACCACTGTCTCCAATTACATCCTTTTCCGATCTGTGATAACCATTATATGCTCATCACAATTCCTTGGGCATTTAAAATATATATGTTGACATGGATTGCTGTGTTGCATTTTCCATAAATGAGATCTCACTGTTTGTATCAATAGTTGAAAAAGCAGTGTCTTGTTATTTTAATATCATCTTCATGATTAACATCATGAACACTTTCAAATGCTTAGTGAACATTAAAGTCACCTTTTCCATGAGTAACCTGAACTATACACATTTGATAAACTGCTTCTGTTGCCTTCTATATTAGTAAATATTCTTTGACCATGTTATTTTAAAATGACTGTTAATGTTGAATGGATGTGTCGTAGTATATACAGTTTATACCTTTATCATTGTTATGATTCTGTAATGGATAAAATGTTTAGTAAAGATCTTAAAACTTGTAAGATCCTTGTCTGAGAGGCATTTTTGTCAGATTAATGCAATTATAATTAAGTAAAGCTTAAGCCATTTTGTTTTTCATTGATAAGATTCACATTTACTTATTGGACTGGTTACTGCATGTATTAGATTATGGACTCAGAATGATTAGATTAGCAGTTATGTTTCCTGTGTTAACTACTGGTCACCTTGACTAGACTTAAATGTTCCTAAATCTTTCTAATTATACATAAGTTATTTGCACTTCTGCATGTGTCTGATTGCACCCATTACAACAGAACCTATTTGGGGTTGTTGTTGTTGTTCTAGTTGTTTTAGTTTCCCCTGGGTAAATCTTATAGGCAGCATGTTGTGCCTAGGCAAAAAATATGTTAGGAAAGCAGAAAAATATTGTGATTTTAAGTAGAAAGCATCAAGGAGAAAAGGTTTAAAACTTGAGGTGAGCTGTGAAGGTGAGAGAATCAGAGAGGATTAAAAGATTATTCTGAATAAGGGAAAAGCATGAGGAAAGATAAACAGTATGTTAGGGGAGCATAGAGTGAATGGATCAAAGTGTTCAAGTTGGAAAATTAAAAGAAAAACGTTGGAAAGATAATTTGAGTCAATATGCAGAAAACATTTTATTAATGCCATAATAAGAGTTTTGGATTTATTTTATAATAGGTATGATGCTACTGAAGAATTTTGAGCAGGGGAGTGATATTAAATGGCAATTTAGAAATTTTAATTAGATGATACTGTATAGGATAAATTGAGGATTAATATTATGAGAGAGGAGAGGCTAATTAAGGCATTCATGTTTAAGTGAAAAACAATAGTCAGCATAGTGATGACAAATGGAAAGAAAGCTGTAGATGTGAATAAACATAGAAACAAAGGTTTGTGGGGGCAGAAAGTTAAAGTGGAAATAGTTGTGAGGGTTTTAAAAATCAGCATTGAAATATAATCGAAATAAAGTTTATCCATTTAAGTGTGTCAATTTGATGAGTTGACAAATGCACACAGTTCTGTGACCACTATACAGTCATGGCACAGAACAATTTCATCACTCCAGAAAATTCCCTCTTATTTACCTACAGGTAATCCTCCCCCTCCAGTGATCTCGGATCTATTTCCTGTCATTGTAGATTTGGGGGATTTTTTTTTTGCCTTTTTACAGTCTTTTGTGTCTGGTTTCTTTCACTTAACATAATGCTTCTGGAATTCATCCATGTGTTGAATGTATCAGTAGTTCTGCCTCTTTGTTTCCTGGTGATTTCGTCGTGTGGATGTCCCACAGTTTGTTTATCCATTCACTGGATGACGGGCATTCCTTGTTTCTAGTTTTTGGCTGCTGTGAATAAAGTGCTCTGAACGATAGAATACAAGTCATTTTTCTTGAGTAAATAAGGATGGCATCATTAAGTCATGTGGTAGGTGTACCTTTGACTTGATAAGGAACTGCCAGACTTTTCCAAAGGGACTGTATCATATTGCACCAGCCACATAGGAGAGTTTCAACTGCTTCCCATTCTTATTAGCATTTGATATCATCAGCCTTTTTAAGTTTAGTGAATAATGAAATTTTAAGGCAGAAAATTTCTAAGTTTTAGTTTTTCCCCCATTTGTCAAATGTGAAATAATAGGTGGTTGTACTTAGTATAGGTGCTAATGCAAGGATAGCGCTCCATGAATGGTAGCTGTTGTCATCGTCATGATTGGTACTGAAATATAATGTTATGCCTTTATAACTTGTAACATTTTTATAAATCTTGGCATTTTTTCTCTTCATAACTGATCACCTCCCCAACTGTGTTAATTTCCCCAACAGCGATAGTGGTTTTGTTAAACACTAATCTTGTCTGGTTACTCACCTGTTCTAATTCGTTTAGTGGCCTCTACTAGTGATTACTTCCACTCATCCTTGTGTGGGTGTGAAGATCTCCAAAAAGCCTTGATTAGGTCTCTATTAAAAAAGGTCTCAGGCCCATCTATATTTTTCTTTCTACCATTTACTACTGTAATTATTTCTCAAATATTTCACCTCTCCACAATACTATAAATTTCATCAAGGCTGGCACTGGGTTTTCACTTAGTAAATTTGTTGAGAAGATTATCATGTTTTAAGTCTTTGAAGACAGGACTTTTCAGTTAAATTTCTTCTGACATTTAACATGTTGCTTTCTGTAGCATAAGTTCTTAACATAATTTTGAGTCTAAACAGGTTCAAAATAAGCTACATAACTTAGCAGAATTATCAAATCAAATTAAGTTTTAAAAATTATTTTAGAATATTTCTATTATGCCATTAATACTTCATAAAACATTTGGAAAACATTGGAAGAGGCAAACAGAAAATTTAAGAGATTAGCGAAATTTCATGGCAGATGCTTTCAGATTGCTTTGAGTTTTATTGGTATACTCTTAACTCCTATAACTGAATACATTTAATATGTGACAAGCTAGATCTCTTCATTAGTTTTTGTCTCTGGATTTCACAGTCTTCCTAGAGCTCTTTCTCTTCTTTGGGTGAAACAATCCCTCCTGTACTTAACCACTTATACGTGACTTTCTCAATAGAACAACTCCTATCCTAGAAATATCTCTCTTCTTTCGACTTTTGATTCTCACTGCAATTCTATGACCTACCATAAAGGTAACAGTTTATAGATCTGACAAATGGAAAAAGTAAGGACAATTAATTATGTGTGTTGCATTTATGCACACATGATGTGTGTATGTGTGTATGTCTACATATATATGCTACATACTTGTCTGTATGTCTAAAGCTGCCAACTGGTATTTCTTGAGAAGTATTGTCCTTGTTCTGAGATTATGCCTTTAGTGGCCTTATTGGTATCTAGAATTGTTGGTCTCTAGAATTGTTTTTTGAAATTTACCTAACTTGTAAAATCTGAAAATATGGGAACTACTACTTTATCTCACAGCATAATGACTGTTGGAGCATGGTATAGTTATAATGTTGTTTTGTCCACTGAAAAGCATACAGTAGAGTCAGGCTTATGGGGATTAAGTTTTAAACATCTAATACAAACATAGCATTTAGTCATAATTACTTTTGTAAATTACTTGTAAAGGGATGGCACCATGTTGGAGACACCTCTCAGTACATCCAGCATAACCATTTTTTCCATTGAGCACTGGAAAAGATCACTATTTCTCTGCATAGAAATAAAGTGAAGCAGTTTGCTTTCATTTAAATACTGTTACACAAATATTACTCATCTTTCACCATTAGAATCACACTTTGCATTGAGAGAAATGCTCTGTGAGAATTGAAACCGAATGAGAAATTTATACCTTGCATCTCATGCTTTCTCTAGGAGTCACTCTGGCTCAGTAGTGGCATGTTGGTAAGCAGAATTCTTAACACTACTTGTTTTCCCTCCTCTCTCAGCATCCTCTCCCTCAGCCCCACCTACCCCCCAATAAAAATCGGGTTGGAGAGGTATTAGAAAGATGCTTAGACAGTATAGTTGAATTCAGGTGAATAAATTTGAATATTTAAAATGAGTCTTAGAGACTGAACTAAATGCTCATTTTTGTAGTGCCACAGCAGTTTTAGGCTTCCTGCTACTTTTAATAAGCTTATAGTATATAACCTTTAGAATATATGTAACATTTTATACTTGAGATAGAGTGAGTTCTTGATATTATAATTAGCCAGAGTTAAAAGGCTTCATAAAGTGTGACATTAAAAGTAGAATCTATACTCATTGGTTCTTTTTATTTTTGTTTGTTGTTTTACTTTTTAAAATTTTTATTTAAAAAGAATTATAGACTCCCAAGAAGCTGCAGATATAGTACTGAGAGATCCCTTATCTCCATCACCCTAATATCTTTTACTACATTATCTTGTACAGTTATCTGAACTAGAAAGTTGACATTGGCACAATTCAGTTAATAACTAGACTACAGAGCTTATTCAGATTTCACCAGCTTTGGCATGCACTTATGTTTCATTTTATATGTCTTTGTAAATAATTCTATGACATTTAAGAAACACATATAACTTGGATTTAAAGCAAAGTTGCAAAGATAATACAGAATGTTCCTATATAGCCCTTAACCACTCTCCCCTAGCATATCTTACATTTGTATAGTGCTTTTGTTACATCTCAGAAACCAGCATCGGTACGTTACTATTGATTAAACTCCACCCTTTCTTCACATTTTACCACTGTTCTAATGTCTTTTTTTTAGTTCTTGGATCCCATCCAGGATACCATATCACATTTAGTCATTATGTTGCCTTAGCTCTTCTATACTATGATGGTTTTTCAGATTTTCCTTGATTTTGTAATTTTGACAACTTTGAGGAATACTGGTCAGTTGTTTATAGAATATCTGTCATTAGTTTGATGCTTTTTCATTGTGAACCTATAACTGGGGTTATTGGCTTTTGAGAGGAAGACCTCACAGGTAAAGTACCATTTTTATCGCTTGTTATCATGGGTTCATACTGTCAGCATGACTTCTTATTGTCATGTTGACCTTGATCACCTGGCTGAGGTAATGTTGCCCAGGTTTTCACTTTAAAGTTACGTTGGCTCCTCTTTTTTATACTCTGCTCTTTGGGAGCAAGTCTCCAAGCACAGTTTACATTCAGGGTGTCGGGAAACTTAAATTCAACCTCCTGGAGGGTGATTGTCACAAAAAATTATTTGAGATTCTTCCAACAGGTATTTTGTAACTTTACGGAAATAGCATGAGTACTGAATCAGTCTAACATATCTGTTCTTTGCAGGGTGGGAAACCCCGTAAACACCGGAAGGATCGGCTACAAGATTTAATTGATATAGGCTTTGGCTATGATGAGACAGATCCATTTATTGATAACTCAGAGGCTGTGAGTAATGTATCTATAATATAGCAGTAATTCTTTGTTTGGGATAGAAGTCAAGGGTAAAGTAAGTAAAGTAGTTCAGTGAATGTTTTTACTAACTCCCCATTGATGTACATCTAAATCGTTTCTAGTTTTATGCACTTAAAAATAATTGAGCATCTCTATATACATTTATCTTTGTGTATTTGAGTAAATATGTATATAAGATAATTATAGAGTGCAAATATATGTGTAGGATAAATTTCTAGCTGTGGGATTTATTGATTAAAGGATATTTACATTTTGAATTTTTATTGATATTCCCAAACTTGGGCCAGATATATTTTGAAATGACTTCCAGATAAGAATCACATGATCTCAAAGATGGAGCTACTGGGTTGAAGTTATTCTGGCAGATGTCTTTAAAATGTACTGAAATTTTTTTGTTGCTGCCAAGACTTATTACAATGGTGGGAATTAATTGCCAGCCTTTATCACCAGCCCATTTTGATCAAGCCCTACAGCTTTTCCCTGGGACTCTTCTTTTTCTTATAAAAGGAAGAGGAATTTAATAGAGCAGAGAAGGAGGGCATGTCATGTTTTGGGGTAGGTTAGGTATATGTTCTTAATTCTTCTCAGTGTACTAGAGTAATCTAAATGCTGGGATTTTGATATCATCATCATGCAGTGATTATGTAGGAAATACAGAAAGTGACACTAAAATGACTTATATTACCCACAAAGTAATATGTCTTTTACCTGATGCTGTAGTGCTTGGTTGCATAGATGATGACGAGGGGGTACAAGAGTGAACAAGAAGGACTTCCAACATGAGGCATACTGAATACCCTATCATACTTATTTCGGTGTCCTGACATAAACCGTTTTACCATACTAGGCAACCTGGTCAGTAGAAGTAAAATACTGACATTGCCTTTTAGAGTAGAGAGGGCTTCCTGTTACTGAAAAGGTTGTCAGCCAGTACGTTAGGATGTGGGGTATTTTCAAGAGTCATGACCTTGATTTTGAACTCAAGTCGAAAGTCCTAGATTCCAGACCTGTTTCTAGTTTGCTGTGGACCAAAAGCAGGTCTTTTAGCATCACCCACTTCTCTCTGCTATGGTTGGCTTGCCTAAAAGAATTATTCTGAGACTCAGATAATGACATGCTGAAAAGCATAAAGCATACATAAAGCATTAGTATTAATTTTAACTTACATGTAAAGTAGATTTTGAATTCTGAATAACCCAAGAAAGAACTTAACTATGTATAAATGTATGTTGCATGTACTGAGGCTTACAGAAGTAGCATTTTTTTAATTAATAAACAATTTTTTCAGGGTAGTTTTAGGTTCACAGCAAAATTGAGCAGGAGGTACAGAGATATTCCATATACTCCTTGTCCCCACATGTGCACAGTTTCCCCATTATCAGTATCCCCACCAGAGTGATACATGAGTAACAGTCGCTGAATCTGCATTGGCACATCATCATTCAAAGTCCATAGTTTACTCCAGTCTTCTCTCCTGGTGTACATTCTGTGGGGTTTGACAAATACATAATGACAGGCATGCACCATTATAGTATCATACAGAATAGTTTCACTGGCTTAAAAAAAATCTCTGTTCTGCCAGTTCATTTCTTTCTCCCTATCCCCTGGCAGTCACCAGTCCTTTCACTGTCAATGTAGTTTTGCCTTTTCCAGAATCATATAGTTGGAATCATACAGTGTGGAGCCTTTTATAAATAGCATTTTAAATATCTTCTTTTGTATCAGTCACAATATTTTAATAATGTGTTTTCAAACTGGGTTTTGCACCCATACTTAGATTATATGTCAATTTTAAAGGTGTAGATAACATTTTTAAAGAAAATAAAATGGAATAGAGTAGGAGCTGTCATAGTAAACGGCTGGTAGATTATGTGATTTTGTATGTGTGTGTGAATGTGTGTGCGTACATATGCACTGGGTTATGATGTATAATTATTTTCCACTTGGTTATGGTGAAGAAAATTTGGAAGCCACTGCTTTAATAAATGAGGATAAATTTTATAGGTATAAGATGCATAAAAGTTACACAGTTAGTTACATTATAGGACAAGGTATATCACTGTTCTATAAGTGGAAATTGAACTAAAATTCAGGTTGTTTATTGACTTGTAAAATAATTTGGTATTGTCCTGAACAGATTATTTGGTTCTTTTATGAGATAATTCAGATATAAAACAGTTATGATCCAACCAAGTGATTCTCTGTTCTTCTCATTGATTATATTGCCAGTAGGCTTTATTGTTCATGTATTATTTGATAGAGAGTGGTTATAATCTGGTTATAATTTTCAGAATCATGTGCTACTTACTGGTATAAAGAACTGAAAATAAATGCTTTTGAAGCTTATTTGTAGTCTCATGCTTAAATGCTGCCAAATTTTAAAAAGACTGAAAGTATTTTTTATTATTAATAATAATACAAGGCATGAATTTGGTTTAGGTTGTCTCTTTTAATTTTCACTAGAACTTTGGGAAATATGTCTACTGTTTTACAACCCCAAAATATTTTGCTCTGGGTCACAATAGCTAGTCATTGGCAAAAGACCTAAGTCCAGGCCTGCTGATTCTCAAGTTCAGCCCTCCATTTGCCTCTTAACACACTCTACTTAAAAGGATAAGTTAAATATTCATAAAGAGTTTGTTCTACCAAAGAGTGTTCTGGGGAAGCTCAACAGAATACCACAGAAGATATGTTGAGAATGTCCACATTGCTTGGTGGCCGGTGAGGGTGTTTCCCATGTGAGAAGCTGCTTGATGTAGTAGGTGGGTGGGGAGCCAGCCGGGGACTCTGCCATAAACTAAGAAAATGAGTTGGCAAGGTTTTTGACCTTTCTGCATCTGGATTACACTTATAAAATGGGAAAATATTTGCCTTTTTTGACTCAACAAGGGTATCAGGAAGACTAACTGAAATAATTTATGTGAAGAAACAGAAAATTATAAAGCAGTATATAAGTATAAGCAAAAAGTACAGGTGTATTTATCTAATCACAGTTACACATTTTCAAATAATTACTAAAACGTCTTTCCACTTTTGATTCTTTACTGCTCTTATCACTCCTTTACTAGCAAATAGATAGTACTAGACCCTTTCTGAAAACCTTATCTTTATATTTGTATAATAGCCCATGAAGTGGAGCAACAAGGAGTTCATGCCTTTCTTTTCTCACTTCATTTCTTTTTGATTCAATATGATTAAACCAGACATTTTTTTCTTTTTCCATTCTCATATAATTTAAAAGGATACAGGTTAAAATTGTAACTTTTGTATGTAGCCTTAATATTCTTATAGTAACTAGTACATCTTATATATTTATTGCCAATGGCAAAGAATTGTCTTTAAAAATCTGACTTTCTTAAAGTCTAATTACGTAATATGAAGGAACCCTTTAGTGTTCTGGGGACTCCAGGTAGCAGGCATTTTGCTTTTATTAGATAAATAGTTCCTTTTTTCTCTTCCACTGTAAACACCTTCGTTTGTTTAAGATTGACCTTCACTTAATGTTTGCGTTTTGTCCATCTTTGTTAAGTGAGATAATAATAAACTTTAAAATCCAGGCTTAGATGACATCAGTTTTAAGGACTATTCTAGGTTGAACCTTCAGTCTGATTTAGGCCATTTGAATCTCTTGTGCGAAGTGAAGTGCTTAGCTCATTGCCAGCTTCAGTGTATGTTCACTCAACTGAGCATTTCTTTTCTTCTTCCCTTTAAACGCATAGATGCTATTTCTTAAACATTTATAAAAATTTTCCCACTTAAAAACTTAGAGCTAAGACCTAAGAAATACCTTTGTTATTCTTTATAATCTTATGAATAAAACTATTTATTGATATGATAGGGATGAAATTTATTATTTGTCTGGACATTTAGTCATCTATTTTTGTCTCAATTTCTTATCAGAATCATTTGTCATTAAGAACTTTAGTAGCAGTGATCCTTACATTTTTCTCAGCAGATGGTATATTTAGAATTTGCTTCATTATTTTAGAAGTGCCTTTCTAGTAGGTACTCCATAATCACAGTTCCTTTTTATTGCAGATAGTAACTTCTAAATTTATTCCACAAGCATCCTCATTGCATTCAGTTTTGCAGTAGGATTTAAGGAAGATGGTGGCATATTTTATCTTTAACATATTTATAGAATTAAAGGTAATAAGCTATATCTGAAACTTTTTTTTTTTAATCTAGTATGATGAATTAGTTCCTGCTTCTCTAACAACAAAATATGGAGGCTTTTATATCAACACTGGCACTCTTCAGTTTCGCCAAGCTTCAGATACTGAAGAAGATGATATTACAGACAACCAAAAGCACAAACCACCCAAAGTGAGTTTATTTAACATTGCAGCAGTAATAAGAGCATTCAGTTAATCAGGATATACTTTTAGAATTCTACTCATGCTTTTTACTGGAATATAAGGAGAATGAAGATGCCAGCCATTGTTTAATGAGTCTATAGTTAGTTACATGCTTTAAAGTAAAAAGTAGATATGGGGAAGTCGATATTTACATCATAACAAAATTCTATTTTCTATTAACTTCTCTCTCTATGTGATCTAATAATCTATTTCTAGGATATGGTTCAGTTTCTGTGGTATGTTAAGATTTCATATAGAAATAACTGTTACTAGCCATTACCTTTCCTAAGGTGTTATTTGTACAGCAAATTCTATGGAATATATATTTTTTATTTGAGATATGGAGTGTCCTTAAGCTAAGTATTTTTTAAATATGGTCCAAAGACACACTTATACCAGGATCATCAGAATGTTTGTTAAAAAAAAATGCAGATTATATAAGGCCTTACACCAGATAACTGAATCTAGACCAGGTGTGGGAGTTTTCGTAGATTCCAAGAATCTGCATTTTTAACAAGCAAGTCTAATGTAGACTGATATTTGAGAAACACTGCCCTGGATGCTGGCTTGCTAACATCAGAGAAAAGAATTGCTACTTAGATAAGCAATGCGTTATTTTATCATTTTGCAGATTCCCAAAATAAAAGAAGATGATATTGAGATGAAGAAGCGGAAGCGGAAAAAGGAAGGGGAAAAGGAGAAGAAGCCGAGGAAAAAAGTGCCCAAACAACTGGGGTATGTGAAATTAAACATAAGAGAGCTAGTATCATAGCCTGACTAGCTCTCCTTTTAGAAAGATATATTTTGCATTAAATAATTCAGCTTAGCTGGGTCTAATTTAATACAGTTTTATAAATATCAATGACATACTAACATATCTTAGTGATATTGTATTTATTAATAAGTAGGCTTTGTCATCTGAGACTCATAGTATATTAGGTCAGATAAACAAATTGGTTCATTAGGTATTTTCCTTGTTAAAACTTTTACCAACAAGAACCAGTTTGAAAGATGGTTATAAATATTGAACAAATCATTTTAATCTTTTTGTACTAAAACTAAGTTTAGCTATCTAGGCATTGAGAATTGGCAGTAGCCTATGTGTAAACAATTTATGGTGGTTTTAATCTAAAAAAGAGTTATTTTATTTAGCCATCTGTAATACTTGTGACTTTAGCTAATGACATTACCTCTTAAAACCAAGTAAAATTTCTCAGAAACCTTAAATAATAAGAATAAAATGTTTATGCCATGTAGTCATAAATTACCAATGACCCTTGCCACTCTAAGGCTTTTTTTACAAAACTAAGATTCAGAAACTTATGAGAGGCCAGATATTCTTCCCTTCCTTAGGGGAAGTATATCTGAAGTTTTGGCTATCAATATTGAAAAGGTTGATGTAGAGAGGTCTGAAATTATAGTGGGTATGAAATTATAGTGGCTCTTGAGTCATTAAGAAATTATTAAGAAAAGGCATATATGTTACTAATGGGTTTTTTAAATGTTCATTATTTTGAGAAGAAAAACTATAGGCAATGTCTTTTATTGAATTTATCATCTCATTTATAATTTATTTAGCAAATATTTATTAAGTACCAATGGTATACCAGGCATAATAATTGAAACATTGAACTGTCTCAGGGTACTCATAATCTTTTAGGTTCTGTAGTGCATATAGAAGCATATAAGCCATAGAATTTAGGAAAGATTTCATATCTTTAATTGCCACCATGGCTGTTCCTAGAATAGAAAGTGAGAAATAATCAGAAGGTAGTAGCTGATTGAATAGGGTCTAAATAGATGACATGGTAATGGATGAAGGCTCACAGACTTACAAGAGGATTTTATATTTCTTTGGCAGTTTGCAACACAAGCCATTTGGGTTATAAGTTCAAAGGTGTACTAAGTGGGCTTTTCTGGCTCTAAGACAACTCTGTTTTCAACAAAAGTACATTTCTTTACTTAGTTAATTCTTTAGGGGACAACTTTTAGATATGCTAAAGAATGTGAACATTCCAAAAAGAGTAGTAAGTTAAACCTACTATACTTTAATAAACCTGAGCTACATTCAGTTTTGTTACAGTTAACTTTATTCCTTTCATTTCTTCACTCGAATGCCCATTGACCTGTCTACCTTTCTTAAGTGACAATCCAGATGATGATGAAGATGCTACTGTAAAAGTATAATTTAATAAGAAGTCAGCTCTCCCATCTGTCAAATGGTTATTTTGATAATCTGTGCCTGCTTATTTACTTGGGACTTTAATCTTTAAAATCATACATAGTCTGACTGATTTTTTTTTTTCCACAGAGTTGTGGCTCTAAATTCACACAAATCTGAAAAAAAGAAGAAACGTTATAAAGATCCTCTTTCTCTAGCTGCCATGTTACGAAAATTTGAGAAAGAGAAGGATACGTTAGATAAGGAGTCTAACCCCAAAGTCCCCATCAAAGTCCCAGTGAACTTAATGACCACCTCTCTGAATAAACCCCTATCTGCTGCTGCAGCATTGGGAAATGAGGTCTCAGACTTAAATCTGAACAATGCTGATCCGGACCTCCCCATTTTTGTTAGCACAAATGAACATGAACTGCTTCAGGAAGCTGCAAGTGCCCTAAAGATACTAGATGATATCGACTTTGACAGATTACTGGATGCTGCTTCTGATGGTAGCCCCCTCTCTGAGTCAGGGGGAGAGAATGGAAACACCACTCAGCCAACCTATGCCTCTCAGGTTATGCCCAAGGTGATACCTACACTCCCAGAGGGTCTACCTGTCCTTCTTGAAAAACGTATCGAAGACCTCCGTGTAGTAAGTGGATTAATTCTCTTGTTTTTTATTGCTACACAATTACAACAATTTTTTTAAAAACAAAAATAATAACCCACAATCCCAACTCCCGTATTATCAACAAACTTTTAATTTTTCAGTCCCTGGCTATATGCATAGGCCTTTGTTTGTTTAGTATGTTTACATATTTACTTAAGTATCATTTGTATACAATATTAGCTTCAGGTGTGCAGTATAATCATTCAACATTTATATACCTTAATAAGATGTGATCACCACACTAAGTCCAGTAATCATCTGTCACTATACAGTTATCACAGTATTATTGACTGTATTCCCCTTTATCTTTTTTACCTATCCTCTCACCTCTCTTCTGACAACCATCAGTTTGATCTATATTTCTGAGTCTCTTTTTGTTTTGTTCGTTCATTTGTTTTTTGTTTTTTAGATTCCACATATAAATGAAATCATGCGATATTTGTCTTTGTCTTGTTTCACTTAGCATAATACCTGGTATGTCCATCCCTTTTGTTGTAAATGACAAGATTTCATTCTTTTTTATTGCTGAATAGTATTTTGTGTGTATGTGTACATGCATGTGTGTATCACATCTTTTTTGTCCATTCATTTATTGATGGACATCTAGGTTGCTTCCATATCTAATAAAATTAAGTTTTTATTTCAGGTATTTGTTTTTTGAGGTATGCTTGTATAACTATGAACTTCCGTCTTAGAACTGCTTTTGCTGCATCCCATAAATTTGGGGAGTTGTATTTTCATTTTCATTTGTCTCAGGGTATTTCTGGATTTCCTCTTTAATCCAATGGTTATTTAGTAATGTGTACTCTCCACATGTTTATGTTTTTTCCAGTTTTCTTATAGTCGATTTTTGGTTTCATACCATTGTCAGAAAAATACTTGATATAATTTTAGCCTTCTTGAATTCATTGAGACTTGTTTCGTGGTCTACTATATGATCAGTCTTGGAGAATGGTCTTTGTGCACTTGAAAAAATTGTGTACTCTGCAGTTTTTGGATTAAAAGTTCTGTAAATGTCTTAATATCATCTTATCTAGTGTCATTAAGGTCATTTCCTTATTAATATTCTGGCTGAATGATCATCCTATGATAAATATTAAATTCCCCTACTATTATTCTATTGCTGTTAATTTCTTCCTTTAGGTTCATTAAGATATGCTTTTTATATTGAGGTGTTCCTATATTAGGTACACAGATATTTACAGTTATTGCAACTTCTTGGATTGACCCTTTGATCTTTATGTAATTTCTTCCTTTGTCTTTTTTTTACAGGCTATGTTTCAAAGTCTATTTTGTATAAGTGTTGTTGTCCTAGCTTCCCTTTTGTTTCTATGTGCATGCAACATCTTTTCCCATCTCTTCACTTTCAGTCTGTCTGTGTCTTTCGATATGAAGTGAATCTCTCCTAGGCATCATATCAATGGGTCATGATTTTTACGTCATTCAGCCACTTAGTCTTTTGATTGGATCTTTTAGTCCATTACATTTCAAGTAATTATTGACAAGTATGTACTTATTGCTGTTTGGTTAATTGTTTTTGGTTGTTTTTTTAGTTCTCTGTTCCTTCTCTTGATCTCTTTCCTTTTGGCTTGCTTGTTTTCTTCAGTGTTTTATTTGGGTTCTTTTTATTTTTTATTTTTTGTGTAGTTTTTGCAATTTTTTGGTTTATGCTTACTGCGAGGTTCACATATATCCATCCATCTCTACAGCAGTCTATTTTAAGCTGTTAAACACATTCTAAAAGCACTGCATTTACACTGCCCCCCTACAGTTTGTGTTTTGACAGCATATTTTATATTTTTTTGTTTTGCGTATTCTGATTATTTATTATAGTTACAGTTAATTTTGCTACTTTTGTTTTTTAACCTTCACATTAGGTTTATAAGTCACTGATTCACTGTGATAATTCTATATATTTGCCTTTACCTGTGAGATTTTTTTCCTCTTATTTTATTTATGGTTATAGCCTTTGCTTTTCTACGTAAAGAAGACCCTTTAACATTTCTTGCAAAGCGGGTTTACTGGTGATTAACTCCCTTCATTTGTGCTTGTCTGGGAATCTGTTTATCTCTCCTTCAATTCTGAATGATAACCTCGCTGGGTATAATATTCTAGGTTGTTTTGTTTCTTTCAGGAAGTTATCAGTAAGAGGATTCATTTTACTTACTGATATCTATGAATTTTCCTTTTTTTTAAATATGAAAGTTTTTTTTTCCCTCTCAGTAGATGAGAATTCATCCTTGTTTAAAATGCTCATGTCTGATAAAGAGTTTCTTCTTGGTGCTCTCTCTTTTCTTACTATGTAACATTCTTCTACTGTTCAACCTCTTGACTTTTTAAATTCCCTTTCTTAAAATTTAGTTTTCATTCTAACTTTCTTCTATATTTCTATCTCCTACACATAGCCAGTCTTTATCCTTTTTTAGAAGTGCCGAAGCTTATCTCAGAAATTTTCGTCATCTGTTTACAGCATGTCAGATAACTTGGTAGATTGACAGGGTCACATATGGCTGGTTCAGGTTATTGTATCAGGCCTCTTGATGTTTGACATCTGATGGATCCCAAGATAAACTATCTTTTGTGATTTCCCCAGTAAAATTTGCTTATGGTAGAATGTCTTGGTTTGTAAATTCTTTGTTGCTTTCTGGTCAGCTGGTTAAGGTGACAAAGAAGATGAAAATATTATCCTTAAGCTCATTGAATGAATTTTTATTTATCTGTTGGTAGTAACCTTGGTGGCTTATTTATTCATTGTCACTATGTAATTAGAACCCAGCTGGCTGCAGGAAGCCGAGTGTCTTTGTACAGGGTGGCCATGTCGTACAGGTGAAGTCATAAAGCTTCTGGTCTGAGCCCTGAATCCACCATTTACTAGCAGTATGAGTTTAGGGCATATTTTGTAACCTCTGTAAGATTTAGGTTCCTTGTTTATAAAATGGGGACTATAATACCAATATCATCAGCTGTTTTTTTGTATTAAACATGGTAATGAGTATAAAATATAACATCAGACATATTGTAGACAATAATGTCTGTAGAATGTTAAACATCTGCTTTCTGCTATTTTCACAATCATAGCAAAAATTAAACAAACTTGTGATAGTCAAAATATATAAGAAATCCAAAGCACTAAAAAGTTGTTATGTATAATTTTGTGAATTTAGGAAAATTGAGAAAACTTGAATACAGACATAATGGGAAAGAAAAGAATGTATGCTAAATTTGTCTCAGCACTCTTTAATTGAGTACTTATACCAGGTACTATGAGAATATAAAGTGAAGTAAATCATAGCCCCACCCTCAAGGAGATTATTTTTTAGTAAATAGACAGGGAAACAAACAATGAGTTTATTGAGAGTTATATTGCCAATCTTATGTTTCTCTAGGCTGCCAAACTTTTTGATGATGAAGGAAGGAAAAAATTTTTTACACAAGATATGAATAATATTCTTCTGGAGTAAGTAATTTTCTTCTTTGATTTAAAAAAAATCTTAAAAATTATTTGAACCTTAAGAATTTATTTAAAAATATTTCTGGTCTTTGAGATAAATGCTGAATGGTTGGCTAGTCTCATACATTAGCTTTTCCCATTTAGCTTCACAGCATGTATGATTAACATTTGTTCCCCAGCAAAATTATGCTTCTGCTTATATCGGTTCTCCAGTACCCCTTATGATGATCAAAACTTTCAGTGTTATAATTGCCAGAGCAAGTAAGCACTGTACAGGTTGAGTAGTATTCTAGATTTAAATGTATTTTTTTGTCAACTTATATGAACATACCCTTCTAGGACAGTTTTGATTATTTATATTAAATTTGATATAATTATCTGTCTACTTTTCAGATTGAGAAATATAATTCCATTGATGTCTAATGAAGTAAATTATAATACATACAAATGTTTATAGGCAAGTGGAAAGTAGGTTTAATGAAGAAATCATGATTGTGGGGTAGGATGGAGTCCAGTGTAGAGAAGACAAAAGTTAGACTGGGAAGGAGAGGGTCAAGGCTGATATATGATATAGACTTTGTTTAAATTAGTGATAATTTTCACTCTTAGTTTAGTTTGATAGTAATGAAGCTTCAGATTCTAAGATTGTGGTCTAATAAGATGTACTTATAAACCTATTGACTTGTAAACTTTAACAGTTAAAAAAAATTGTGTATATAATTGGCTGTAAGCAGAACTGGGCCAAAAAGTGATCCTGGGGAAAACAGCAAGTTTTACTTCTCTCTGATAAAAATAATGTATTGATGGTTTAGTGGCATCGTATAGAAACAGGAAAGCAGTGTTTCTAATATAATGATTTCTGCCTTTTAAATATATAATGGAGATGGTTTCACATGAGATAAGAGAATGGATTGGATTGTTGGTTCTGATAACTATTTTAATTAATTGCAGTCTCTCATCTTGGAGTACTTAAAATATGTTGGTGGTCCCCACAGACTCATGAAACATTAACCTAGTATATTACTAGTGTGGTGAATTTCTTTTAGCCAGGGATTTTTGGATTTCTTCTGTCACCTGAAAGCAAGGCGACAGCACCAGCTCCTTTTACCTATCTCTTCTAAAATCCAGATCCAGTAAATCGGGTGACCATAACTCATCAGCGCTGCCCCAAATTCCATCATCAGGGATCTGATTAGCTCTTCATTTTCTTTACGTTTGGAAGCCTTAAGTTTACTAGATCAGGTCCTTTTCCTAAGACTGAGACAATTTTTTTTTTAATTCTTCTGTAAGTGGGAATGGCTATTTTTTTCCCTGGGAAAATCAAAAGGCCTTTCTTGAGACATAACATTCCAAATAAAACTATGAGCATTCTATTAACAGGCTTCTCTGTTAATTCGTCCCATGTGTATCTGAAAACAAATCCTCTAGTTTTTTGGGGCCCATCTACATTTTTTTTTCACAGAGAGTATGCCTCCAATTCTACAAGCCCTATTGTACAGTTGAATTTCTTTCCTTTTAATCATTTGCTAATGCCCTTGGCCTCTTTTTTCCACTTTCCTAAACAAACCTCCCTTATTCCCTGGACAGAGTTGATCTTCAGGGGGCTTAAGGTACATGGTTATTTTGGGTAGTTATTCTCATGAAATTATTCAAGTGTCCTGGCTCTGCCTCACCATTGCTGCCTTGTGCTGGGGAGGAAAAAAGATGAGTTGTGGGAAGGGAGCACTTTTACTTTTTGCCTAATTGAATTCAACCTGGATCAACACATGTACAATATGCTGGCTTGATCTCCTTTCCTATTTCTTCTTTTACCTCAAGGAGACATTGCTAATGAAATCCTTGACATTCTTTGCCTGTGATTTCAATTCGGCCTAACAGTTCTGCTCAACAAATGCTGTAGGCAGTTACTGCCAATCCTTTTGGACACTTGTGATGAGACCTGTCTGCAGTCTCATTGTCAGATGCTCCTTTAAGGAGCTCATGAGTGAGTAGTGACTTTTGAATTTCAATATGAATGGACTTATCAATAAGTCTGTCTGTGTCTGTCTGTCTCTTTCAAATAAAGGAAAGTTAACAAAGTGAAAGGGTTGATCCTATACCACAGCTTTTCCTTACTCTTTTGAAGAGTTAGAAAAAATACCGAACAACTCTTGACCACATATTTATGTTTTCACATCAAGTCTAGAACCAGGCCATTTGAATAAAGTAGTTGTTCAGGGACAGGAGGTACAAGAACATATCTTGTCTATCATCAGTTAAAACGTCAATAGGCTTTTGAATTCTTGCTATAATATAACAGCTTTTTGGATTTTGAGTTTGGGTTATTGCTCCCTAAGATTTTCTTAAATTAGTAATTTTTGATGGTTGTGTGATTTGAACAATATTGGTAAGATACCTGGAATACATGAGAAAAAATCCAGGAGATTCAGTAGATTCCAGAATTTATTTGGAGTTAGAGCTTTTCTTTACTAGTGTTTTAAACTGATTGAATAAAACAAAATTTGTTTTTTTAAAAAAAGGGAGTTTGATGGGTTATGAAGCTATGTCATATATCACCTATAGGAAAATGACTGTATTTCTAGAATACTGTAAAAATAACATAGTAGTTATCACTGAATATTCCTAAGCAGGAGAACCTTTTTTACAAAGGTGGCCATTGCTTCAGCTTTGGATTCCCATGTTGCATATCTTTGAAGCTTCTGCAGAGGCAAATGAGAGCCTTGCATAGACAGGGGTATAAATGTGAGTTTCCAACATATTTACTCAACAGAACCCATGTTTGTTCTCTAGTGCGTTAACAGCAGATGGTCCTAGCATGTTTTCATTTATTTAGATCCTTTAGTGATCTCATGCCCATAATTTGTTATCAGAGGTTTGAGTCCCATCCATACTAACTTTCATGCATGGAAATCTGCTTTTGAAGAGATTTCACTTAAGAAGGAAAAGGGGCCTGATGGAAAGAAGGGGACAGGGCTCAAGAACATTGACCACTTCAGAAGAACCTTTATTTTTATTTCTCTGCGAAATAAATGGGAAAATATCTGAAATTCAAACTTTCATTGCCATGTGTTTGTAGTTGTCCCCAGATACTTCTTAGATCTTAGAAGATTGGAATTCATTAAAAAAAAAAATTAAAGTAGATGTTTGAGGGACGTGTGCTTAAAATACTCACGCACTGCTTAACAATGGGGATGCATTCTGAGAAATACGTTAAACAGTTTCATCATTGTGCACATAGCATGGAGTGTACTGACAGAGACCTAGATGGTGTAGCCTACTGCACAGCTAGGATACATGGTACAGCCTATTGCTTATAGGCTGTAAACCTGTGCTGCATGTTACTGTACTGAATACTGTAGGCAGTTTTAACACAATGGTATTTTTGTATCTAAACAAAAGTATAGTAAAAATATGGTATAAAACGGGTTCCTAACTCCCAGGCTATGGACCAGTACCTGTCAGTGGCCTGTTAGGAACTGGGCTGCATAGCAGGAGGTGAGCAGCAGGTAAGTGAGCAAAGCTTCATCTGTATTTGCAGCTGCTCCCCAGTGCTAGTATCACCACCTCAGCTCCACTTCAGATCATCAGGCATTGGGTTCTCATAGGTGCATCAGTCCCTTTTACCAAAAAGGTTGGGGACCACTGGAAAACATAATAAATGGTACACCTGTATGAGACACTTAACCATCCATGGAACTTGCAGGACTGAAAGTTGCTCTGGCTGAGTCAGTGAGTGAGTGCAAGTGAGTGTGAAGGCCTAGGACATTACATTACTGTAGACTTTGTGAACATTACACTTAGGCTACACTAAATTTATAAAACACATGAAATTAAATAAAAATTATGCAATCAAGAGACAAGTTAAACACAGGATATATGGGGCTGCCGCAGGTGTAACAGCATACTGTTTAATAGCAAACTTTTTTACATAGGTAGAAAGAATACATTGTAAAATAGCAATAAAAAGTGTAGTATAGTAAACACATAAACCAGTAACATCCATTTATTATCACTGTCAAGCATATGTACTATACATAATTCTTTGTGCTTCACTTTTACATGACTGGCAGTGCATTAGGTTTTACACCAGCATCACAAACCTGCGAGTAACATGATGGATTGTGGCATTACGATGGCTGTGACATCTCTAGGTGACAGGAAATTTTTAGCTCCGTTATAATCTTAGAGGACCACCATCATATATGTGGTCCGTCGTTGACTGAAACATTATGTGGCGCACGACTGTGTACTCCTCTTGGATAGCAATTTTTATATATTTGTTATAGACCAATACAGTCAATAACCTCTAGGGTTAATATGTTTCTCTAATTTTTACCTAATATTATTGGCTTAGGAGCAAGGGGTCAGCTCTTCTGTTACCAAGTTACCTCTCTCTTTGGAAACCACTAATTTGTATAAGTAGGTCATCGAGTTAACCTTTCCCTACTTGAAATCTCTTACTACTTGGCATTTCTATTTTATTTTCAGCCTCCACTAACCTTTAATAGTGGGGCAAGCTTAAAAGCCTCCTACCTGGAGTCTAGACTTTTGATAAAAAATCTAACCACATACTGTTACTTAACCAAATGTTTGTACCCAGAACTCATGACCATGGTAATTGTTTTCCAGATGAACCTCTCTCTGCTTTTGATTCCTGGTTCTTAAGATCTTAAAGGTCTCCCCACCTTACCTTTTTTTTTTTTTTTTTCCCAAGGAACATAGGTTTCCACGTTTTGTTGTTTCTGAAATTGCACTGTGTCTTAGGAGTGATAGATACATTTGCTATTGCAGGGTTCCTTTCCTTCCCCAAAAGCTGTTAAATGAGTCTTTGGATGCATTTTATATCTGTGAAAGTATTTATTAATTCTATCTGCACCTTCTCCTATGATAGAACATAAAGGTTTGGACATAGTTTGTTGCCAAGAACCCCAGTTTGGTCTTGGCCTTCAACTTAACATCTGTTTTCATCTCTCTACAGTAGCAGCTGCCAGATGTAATGTCTTCCATCTTGGAAGAAACCTCAATTACTTATTCATTGACTTGTCCTACTGAGCATATAGAGGCTGTTACAAACTCTCCCTTTATTTTTATTTTTTAACTTTTAAATAACTATTAGGCGAAATATCCATTTAACAGTTTGTTTTCTGCCTTAAAAAAACTAATTTTTAAGTGAAAACAGGAAAGGAACAGAAAAAGTGGAATAAATTGAATGAAGTATTAAATGTCTAGTTTGTAATACAGGCACAATAAGGGAAACAAAGATGAATAAAACAGTTTGTATATGCAGTAGCCAGAAGAGTTTTACCTCTTGAATCTGAAATTTTTTCAAACACCTCCAAAGAAAATATACTTTTAAGAATTCATGACTATGTGACTCACTAGTATTATAATTGCAGGGGACTTACAGGGAGGGGTGAATGATATCTCTTAGAGAAAATGAGCTTTTGGTTAATAATGTATTTCCTGTGCTTTACACAAAAATGTAAACTTTGCCCCTGTCATGAAAATGTATTTGCCGGCTTATTTGTGGTTATATAAATTCTACTCTTAAGCAAGACTCATTAAAATTTTCTATAGCATTACTTTATTGATTTTTTTTGCCCTGAAAAATGCTATCTAGGAAATCATAAAAATGTAAAATGAGAAAAGAATCACCTCCTTTGCCTCTTTGCTTATATGTTGCTGCCTAAAAGAAATTCTGTTTATTTGTTGTTTTTGGTCAGCATTGAGTTACAGCTACAGGAACTAGGCCCTGTCATTCGTAGTGGTGTCTATGCCCATCTTGAAGCTTTTGTGCCATGCAACAAAGAAACACTGGTAAAACGTCTAAAGAAATTACATCTCAATGTCCAGGTAAGGGGAGAAACAATATCTACACTGGGGGTTTTATAACATATGAAGAGGCCAGTTTTTGTTTGGAGTTTTGCATGTTGCTTGCTTTATATTCATGTGGTATGTATATTAAAAGCATGTTGGATCCCTGAAGAAAATGACTTTAATAATTGATAGGTTTAGGTGAGAAATAATGTTTTCTGAGGCATAGATTCTTGGGCTGATAAATTAACCTCAGTTCCACAGCTGACACAACTTTGCCTTCAACAAATAATCTGACATTTATATCTCAGTTTTCTTATTCCTGAAATGATTCTATACAGACATTATGAAGACCAGTGGTAAGAATCATGAGTTGCATGTAAATTTAAAGATTACTTAGTGTAATAATATCCATGTTTTGTTAGATTCTCCTAGACTTCATCTTAACTAAGCATTCAAGTTAAATGCTTTCATTGGTCAGAAACATTTCATTACATATTAAAAAGTTCTTCCATGCATTGAGCCAAATCCAGGTGCTTTTCTTTCCACCTTGTTGGTCCTAATTCTGCCTTTAAGTTCATTCCCGAATCTAATAATTTCTCCACTTGATGGCTTTTATATATTTAAAAGCATTTATTATGTTCCCTTCTTCACTTTCCATAAAATGGTTTTTAGTACCTTTATTGTCTATCTTGATTACTTGCCCCTTAATGAGTTATTTGCCTATATATTTCAAAGATACTAATTATTTACAAGTAATAGAAAAAACTTGAATGAAGTTTAAGACTTTTTTTCTAGGAATAAAAGTATTTTGTGGAATTAAGGGCAGGAATGCAACCAAGAAAGATGGGGACTGATTATTTGGGTCAACTCTCTCTCTCTCTGCTTCTTTCCCCACATCTCGTTTTTATCCTTTTATGCGTATCTGCAGATAAGATTACTTCATTCCCAAGGTTTTATATGACAGAGACTGACTCAGCTCTCCCAGAAAAATCTGATTATACTGTCTTGGGTCAACCTAAACTTTTCTGGCCAAAGCGGTAGGAGTCACACAGTACAACATGGCTATCCAGGGTCCATTGGGTACAAACAGGAATAAGTGCGGTGTCCTGGATCACTGTGCTAGATGTGATCTGACAGACAGATTTCTTCATTATAGATATTATACTTCTATTAACAAAATACTTTTCAACTGAAAAACCTATAGGTCTTTCTCAATTCAAAGCAGGTTAACGAACAAGTGAAATTTATCTGAGGTCAGGTTTTGTGTATGTGCCTGGCTGGCTTCTTCAGACGTTGACAGTTGGAGGTTACTGCTATAAGTTCAAAAGATACAAATGGATACTAATAAAAAAAGAATTAGAAGTAAGAAAATGACTTTTTTGCACATCCCTGTTGACCCCTTGCTTTTTATTTCTATGGTTTTAGCACGTATATTTGTAAACAGATATTTTTTGGCTTTGCATGTTTTTGAGCTTTATTTTAATAGAGTTGTACTGTTTCCATCTGCAACTTGCTTTTTTACACTTAGCATTGTGCACCTCAGATTTTTCTGTCTTTACATGTGATGGAACTCCATTCATTTTTACTGCTATGTGAACAGTGTTCAATTGTATGAATATGTCCCAATTAAAATTAATTTATTCATTTTACCATTGATGGATATTTGGGTTGTTCCCAGGCAGATAATCTCAGCTACATAATTCTTAAAAGGTGATCATCCAAGAACCAGTATATTGGATTTTCACATTTTTTAAATTAGAATTTTCTAGCAGACACTGTCGTATGGCAGTAATATTTATTAATTGGCATGCATTAAATAGGCAAAATACTTATTAGTAACATTTGTGTTATATTTTTATTAATAAGATAAATGTTATAAATAAAATAAAATGTTTTGATTTGTAAATTATACCTGCCATAATATGGTCATTGTATTCCTAAAAATCCTCTCCATACCAGAAATCACATTAAAAACAGTTGTGTCAGTGAAGAAAAGCAAAGTCTCACAATATTTCTGTACTTATGACAGTAATAAAAGTATGTTTTAAATAGTTACATATATATTTTGTTACTCACAAGATGAAAATAAATTAGTTGATTAAAATCGTCAGATACAAATTTGCTTGCTTTTCTTTTTGCCCTGAACCCACATGAATAAGAGCCTTCTAGTTTTGTCTTTCACTTTGGCCTTGGCCTTGCATTTTTGCTAGCAACATAAGTCAATTACTAACGTCACAATTACTAACAATAAAGGGGAGAATAGGTTGCTACCATCCTGTTGTCAGTCATCCAGACCAAATCATGCGTTGTGGCATTCCAAAGCACTATCTCTTCTTGTGGTACTGGTTCCCCGTCATACTGGGGTTAACAAGTAGCAGTCTGCACACTATAGATTTTGTTCTTTATTTAATCATTTGTATTACAGTTAAAGTGTTCATATAATTTGTTGGCCATATGTGGGATTTTTAAGAATGTAAAGGAGTACTATTAATACTTATGTTGAGGCAAAATGTAAAAACTACTTTCCTTGGCTACCTAGTCATCCTAATTCTATGTCAGTGTGCATTATGAAAACTCAGTGTTGTGGAAGAAATGTTTGCATTCAAACATATTAACTTTTCAAATCTATAATCAATGTCTAAAACATAAATTTTATATTTTAAGAATCTGCGTGCGAAATAAGTTTTGTAAATATGTTTGAAAAAACTGTTTTTTTCTCAGGATGATCGTTTAAGAGAACCTCTGCAAAAACTGAAACTGGCTGTTAGCAATGTCATGCCTGAACAGCTATTTAAATACCAGGAGGACTGCCAGGCTCGTAGTCAAGCGAAGTGTGCCAAGTATGTACCTTTTCTATTTGGACTGGCTTTTGCATTTGAGAAATACTTGTGGATTTCTTCTTGGCGATCAAGTCCATTTAAGGCCAATCCGTAATACCTAAAGTACTTACTGCTGAAATGGTATAATTGAATATTTTCTAAATGACACATCACTTCCCACTCAGTTGCTTTGATGTGAAAGGCAAAAGGTCTGTTGATTTAGTGTATGGTGTAATCAAAGGAAGAGTTGACGCTTGGTCAGACATTTTACTTGTTGACCAACTTCACTGGCTGAGGTTGGACACAAATATATTCTGAACTAAAAGATAAGTGTTCATGTCTTTATATTATAGTTTGAAGACCTATTTACCAGTCTCTTTATAACATTCTTAAAATTTAAAGTGACATGCGGAAAGATAGATTTCCTATTTACTTTGTTTTTTGGGTTAACATCCAGTTAAGCAATTCAGCAAGTTTCTGAGTAGCAAAGGCGATGCTATGTTAGAACTTGGCTTCATAAAATGTTTTTCATTTTTAGGTTACAAACAGATGAAGAAAGAGAAAAAAATGGATCCGAGGATGATGATGATGAGAAACCAGGGAAACGTGTCATAGGACCAAGAAAGAAATTCCACTGGGATGATACCATTAGGTAAGATTTAACCAGAGCCTTTGCTTTCAACTAAATAGGTAATGTAGAGGTAAGGTTTCTCATAAAAATAAACTACAGTAAATCGAAGACTAGATTAGAAGCAGCCAAAGACTAGTATTTAGGAAAAATTTATTTAGGAGAAGATTGATTTGATTCTAATATTTTTAGAGTGCTGCCATTTTTATTTCCATATAATGCTTTTTATTAACTAATCTTTTAATTATTGAGTAAGTCATATACTAGTTTCAGAAGGTGAAGGATTCAGAACTGTTGTGTAATCAGTCATCTTTCTTACCAATAATTCTGTACCCTAAATAAGGATTTAGTTGTGGGACTACCCCTTTCTATCTTTGGTGCCTTAATTAAAGATTTCAAAGGAAATTGTTTAATTCGGAGATCTGACTATAGTTCAATTAATGATGTATGTTAGAAATTATCTATCTTTATGTCATCTTCTGAATTCTTCACATAATACTTTTTACTATTGCTGTCAGATTTATGTGCTTTTTAAAAAATCTATTTTAAGCTTAATTTTCTATGATGTTAGATTTATATATAAATAAATATTTTTAATCTATTTAGAGCTTTGTTATGTAACCTCGTTGAGATCAAATTGGGATGCTATGAGTTAGAGCCAAATAAAAGCCAGTCTGCTGAAGATTATCTTAAATCCTTTATGGAGACAGAAGTGAAACCATTGTGGCCTAAGGGTTGGATGCAGGCAAGGTAAGCAATACGATGTCCTAGAGTTTACTTTCTTATTGTTACTGTTTATACACAACATTAAACTCAAATACAAACCTAAATTAAAAATGCCAAACATTAAGAAAAAGATATAGATATGCACACACACATATGACATTCGTTTTGCTAAGAACCTAAAGTGCTTAACATTCTATATCATTTTCTCAGATGATCTGTTTTGGAAACTTCAGGTACTTAAAAGACTAAACAGTCACGTAGAGATAGAGAAATATAATAAAGGTGTTTTTCATTTTTTTTAACAAACTCTTTTCTGCCCTCATTTGTGGTAGAGAAAATGGGAGGGGGGAAAGATGGTTATGACCTTTGGAAGGGGAATTTCATGTGAGTATTATGGAGATAAAGAACTCAATTCAAGATTTAGAGGGTATTAAAAGAGATATAGCTTTAGGTTCTATTGAAAACAGTCAATATAGAGTAGTATCTCAAAAACTCTGAGTATCCCAATTTAAAGTAAAGATTTAAATAAAGAATGTTAAAATGAATAGACTTGGCCATCTCAACCAGTCATTTTAAAGTGTTCCATCTTAAATCAACAGAAAACGTCTGTTGATCTGTTAAAGGTTTAAATAGAAGTGATATAAGAACTCCCCATAAAATTATCAAATTTCCTGTACCATTATACATTTTACTTGGTAAATAAGCATATATTTAGCCTGTTGAAAATCAGATGATTGAAATGATAGTGATTATCATGTTATTTATCTGCCATAAAAAAATTGTGTCCTTTGAATTTTTTCAGAATGCTTTTTAAGGAAAGCCGAAGTGTGCACAATCATCTTACTTCTGCTCCGTGAGTAAATGCAGACTCCAGATTTCTTCATTTATTTTTTTTTCACGTTATGTGCTATAGTAAACAGAAGTATCATTAATTAAATGCTAGATGAAATCATATTTAAACATACATTTAAACAATCTTCATGCTACCATTGCCTTTTTAAAAAATAATTATTTTTACTGTTAACTATGTAGACCTCAGAACACACTTATCTATTACACAGTTCTCAGGCTAGTCTCCAAAAACCTTTATCCATAATGTAACAGTGCCATGAGATCTGGTAGTAAGGAGCCATGTTAACAGGAAGGGCTCTGGTGGTTCCATTTGTCCTGGACCTTCTGCCCTTTAGTTCTTTTGTATTCATTTTCTTCCACTCTTAATGACCATCTGCATGGGTAGCCTATCGCTTTGTGCTTTCCAAGACAGTTCTGTATACATACCTATACTAACTTGCCTTTTAGAGTGTTTCATTCCACAAAATAACCTATTCTTTATGTCCTTCCTTCTGTTCAAAACTGGCTATTTTCCTCAATGATGTGATTACTAAGGCAGTAGTAAAAAGACAAGTTTTTTCTGTGGTTACATTTTTGGGTGCATACTGGTTAACTCAACAAGATTTTTATTTTTACCTGCAACTTAGAGCTAATTCTCTGTAGCCTACAAGTGTCATATTAAAGGGTTAATAAAATATAAAAATTAGCAATTCACTTGGCTAAGAGATCTGGTTAACACCTGAGTGACAATACAGAATTCTCCCCCTCTTTGTATATAGTTGTAACAGATGCAATTTTTATTTGTTCTCAGGAAGGACACTTTGTTAGTATACCATCAGAGATGTATTTAGTTGGATGTGGTTTTTAATTCTTACTATTCTTGTTTTTTGAGTATAAATTTGGAGTACTTTGGTTTCATATGTTACAAATTTATCTTGTTGCAGGTTGTTTAGTTATCCTAGGATGGGGAGATATATGTATATATGTATTTGTCAGTATTATTTCTGGCCTTTAATTTTCCTTTAGTTCTAAAATCACATATGTATTTTAATTCAGATATAAATAATTCATTTCTTTAATTCTAAAGCAGGTGTTTATATAGATACTCTCCAGTGATTTTTTTTAGTAGTTTCATTATCATAACTAAATTTGCATTTTCTTTTATACCAGAAAGTAAGAATCTATGGAATAGGTGGGCCTGAAAGTCTTTTGTCCAAGTGGTCTTTATCAAAAACAATAAATAAATAGCTTTGAAAATTGCTGTTGCCTTAATGAAGTTGTAGATTGGCAGTTTTAATCAAAATGCCTGTTAATTAATGACATTTAACTTAGTGAAATAGAAATATTTGGACAGTGCAAAGTATTTTAGCTTGTCAACCCTTTATTCAAGAAACATTTGAATACTTTCTCCTACTATGGAATTCATAGGATGCTTTTAATCTTCCAGCTTTTTCACACTGCTTTCCAAAGGTTCCAAGTTTTCATGGTATTTTTCTTGCTTTTTTTCTATTATTTTGATGTTTTTATTTGACTTTTTATATTACAAATAATCTTTTTTTAACTTGAGAATTTTTGTTTTTTAAATATTGTTTACAACTTGGCATGATTTAATTTGAGTTCAAAGTTTCTTGAAGCTCTGTTTTCTTATAACTAATTATAAGTTCTTACCAGCTCTTTGAAGTGAATCTCCTTAGGCAGCTTTGTTAGCCTAGTTTGAGTTATTTTTATTTTACTTTGAATATTTACATGCAATTTTTTAAAAAACTTTGATCATATTTCATATTTTACTAAAGGTTTGACCTTTAAGTTAATCAGAATTGGGGAAGATGTTGATATACAGTCACGTAGAAGTTCAGCACTTATGTATAGTTCCTTCCTTCAAAGACCAGATAGCAGGAGAAATTACCTGTGTAATTACAACTTTCTAATGAGCGACCTAGCTGCTACTGACATGAACTCCTTTTTCATCTTTTGTCCTAGGGCAAAGAAAAAAGTGATTCCTCCACCTAAACCCAAAGTTAAGGTAACTATTGAACCAAATCTTTTATTAGTCATAATGGTGAATGTTGAAATGCATTCTTAAGATGGAAATGATATGTGGTGTTGAGCATAGATCAACACTGTACTCTTAAGATGGTGGTTTTCAGACTTTGTAAAAACCCTAGAACCATTGAATTTGGGAGAATGGGTGACTAGCACTGGGAGGTTTGCATATAGTAATTGCATTGTAAGGCTTAATACTACTAAGAAGTTTTGGATAAAATATAACAATATCCTTTAAAATCATAGCTGGGATTACAGATATATAGGAGAAATCCTAAGGCCCCAAATGAAGAAGCAACTGCCATAGCATTAATCTGCTACTGAAACTTGGGTTGCCCTTTAGGGGTACTTGCTGATTTCCTCACATGATTTTATGATGGACCTTTAAATTTCTTCTCAGAGCACAGCAGATTCACTTTTCTTGGGCTAATATAGATTGAGAATTAGAATGAAACTTTGCATAAACCTGGGACCCTCAAAGAAGTACATCCTGAGTAAAAGAAAGAACTAGAAAAGAAATCCGCTCAATAGCAGAAGGTTAAGAAACTCATGTGTCTTGGCCTGGGTTCTGGAGTAGAGGAGAGTCCTCCTGGAGAATTTCCCTTGGTTTAGGAGTTTAATTTACACTACCTGTACAATCTTGGAAAACATCAAGCTGAGATAATAACCTGAAGTTATTAGATTAGTATCAACCCAGGGTACCTGGCAAATCAAATTCTCTCTGGAAAAATGCACTCTTACCCCAGGTCTCAACAGCTTATATATATACTGCGTCAGGTATGAGTTCACAATCTGAAAATACAGAATATGAAAGGAAATAAATTACCATGAGTGAGACTCAAAAACAGTCAACAGAATTAGATCCTTAAGGAGGGCAAGTGATGGATTTATTGGGTTTAGAACATAGGAATATAACTCAAATTTCTTTTAATAGTTAAGAAGTTAGAAGAGGGGATAAAAAACATCCTATCAAATAGACAAAGCAGAGTTAAGAAAGAACCAAGTGTAACCTCTAGAGGTGAAATGTGTAATTATTTGAAATTAAAATTATAATGAAAGCCCACTTCCTTTAGGTTTCAGACTTTTCCCATAGCCTTCATCTCTGAGTAGATGAATTTATTTGCTTATGAAGTTATGATCAGAAGGTCAAAATATTTGTTACTCTGGGCCTTAACTTTTCATTTTAGAGGCTCTTTGAATAAAGCGTAAACAGCCTTCTTTTCGTTAGTAACTCACTTTGTCTTCTAATCCAAATTATATTGAGCCAATATTTCATTAAGTCTGTTAAGTTCATGCTTTGTTTTGACACTTTATTTTTAAACTTTTAAGACCCTCTAATGAGGGTTAGTTAAATTTTGGTACATCTATCAAATATATGATTAATTTATCAGAATTCTAGTAATAACTGTGATAGGATACTATAGGAGGTTTTTTGTAATTAAGTTACTTTTTCTTTTCTTAAAATGGAAAAACCGCATTGCTGATTTGTTTTCCCATCCTGTCACCCCTTAAATATTATTTTAGTTAGGTAATATAAGGAAATACTTACGGTAGAAAATACAATACAGAAAAGTAAGAAAGAGAAAAGTAAAAGTATCCAGAAATTTTGCTTACTCAGAGAAAAAACCTTTTAACATTCTGGTACGCATCTGCCCTCCCATCTTCTGGATCTCTGCCTCTGCCTCTCCTTCCATCCATTCATACATCCATCCAACTGTTCATTTATTCAGATTGAATTAACATTTTATATAAATGGAATAACCTGCTTTTTTGACTCCAGTATATATCCTGACCAGTTTTCTCTGCTAGTGTAAATCTACAAGGTACTCTCTTGGGTGGATTTAATGTTATTTTCATATAGAAAAAATTATTAATAGACTTAAAACAGCAATTAGTAGACTTAACAAACACTACCAGTATTATACTGATAACACTCCCCCACACTCAGTTTCTGTCCTTTCGTAATAATAGAATTTTTACTAATCATGTAATTGGATGATGTGTCAAAACAAATGTGTCTCATCTGCATTACCATTCATCCTTGCAGACAATTTTGACCTTAATGCTCTACAGACATCTAAGAAGCAGTGAGGTTTTCAGTCACGGCTTTTAGAATAGCAACCTAGAAAAATTGCTAAGGGCCTTAAAGTGTAACAGTGTTCTTAACAGCTTGTTTACCGTAGTACCTAGAAAGTCATGGTAAAGACCTTTCCTCTCCATTCTTTCCTCACTATGGCTAAGGTAAGTGCTGTGGTTGTGCAAATAACCATTACAGTGCAAGACTTTGGGTTTGGGTTTACTTGGGGCAGTTTGATTCCTTGTTTTCTTAGCACAGTACCTTGCTCATAGTGGACACTTAGTAAATATATTTTGAAAACATAATCAATGACTTCTTCCATAATGAATAGAAAACACAATTTAAGTATGCTTGGATTGAATCATCTGCCAGTTTGGTGTATAAGTTTCTGTATGAACTAGCTATGAGTAGCTGCAGGACAGCATACAAAGAGGAAGAAATGCAAGGAAGCAGAAAGTGAGGGTCAGTATCCTAGCAAATTATAGTACACAAGAGGGTCAGAGTCTTAAGATAAAGATAGAATTTCTCCTAGGTACAAGGAGAATAAAAAGAGAGTAGTTTCTGAACAGATCTATTTGGCATAATATCCAAAGATCTGACATGGGTTGGTTGGACAGGGTTTTCATCAACAGTGTGACTTATATGTGAATGTACCTTCGGTTTCATTTTAAGCCTTCTTAGAATGGCATACTAAGGCATGGCAGCTGTATGCAATATATCAGATAAGTTAGGCTTATGAGGACAATTCTTTCAGGATCTCTGGCCTGTCAAAAATTATTATGGTTTTCACAGTGGAATTTTAATCATCATAACTTCTTAGTTCTTTAAAAATAATTTGTAATTTTTTATTATTCAGTTCATTTTTTCTAATATAATTCTGTTTATGCTAGGAGTGTAGTCCAAAAAAGGACCAGAAAACTCCTGCATCCTTGGTGGCTTCAGTTGGTGGTCCTTCCACGAGCTCCAGCACTTCCGCCGTGGCCTCCACCAGTTCTAGCTCTACACCAGCCCAGGAGACGATCTGCCTTGACGACTCACTAGATGAAGACCTTTCTTTCCATCCCCCTGCACTAGATCTTGTTTCTGAAGCTTTAGCTGCTATCAACAATGGGAACAAGGGCCCTCCGGCTGGCTCAAGGATAAGCATGCCAACTGCAAAACCTCGTCCAGGGCTGAGGGAAGAAAAATTAGCAAGTATCATGAGTAAGCTGCCACTGGCTACACCCAAAAAACTAGATTCTTCTCAGACTGCACATTCATCAAGTCTCATTGCTGGTCATACAGGGCCAGTACCAAAGAAGCCCCAGGATTTAGCTCATACTGGCATCTCTTCAGGCCTTATTGCTGGTTCTTCAATTCAGAACCCTAAAGTTTCCTTAGAACCTTTGCCTGCCAGGCTACTTCAACAAGGACTGCAGAGGTCAAGCCAGATCCATGCTTCTTCCTCTTCACAGACCCACATGTCCTCTTCTTCCCAAGCCCAAGTTGCTGCCTCTTCTCATGCTCTGGGAACATCAGAGGCCCAAGAAGCTTCTTCATTAACACAAGTAACAAAGGTGCACCAGCATTCAGCTGTCCAACAAAATTATGTGTCTCCATTGCAAGCAACCATTAGTAAATCACAGACCAACCCAGTGGTGAAATTAAGTAATAATCCCCAGCTTTCCTGTTCATCCTCACTTATTAAGACTTCAGATAAGCCACTAATGTACCGCCTTCCCTTATCTGCACCCTCACCTGGAAATGGTTCTCAAGGGTCCCATCCCCTGGTTTCTAGGACAGTACCTAGCACCACTACCTCCAGTAACTATTTAGCCAAGGCTATGGTGTCACAAATCTCCACGCAGGGTTTCAAATCTCCCTTCTCAATGGCTGCATCCCCCAAACTTGCCGCATCCCCCAAACCTGCCACATCTCCTAAACCCTTGCCCTCACCTAAGCCTTCTGCCTCACCCAAGCCCTCTCTGTCAGCTAAGCCTTCAGTATCAACTAAACTTATTTCTAAGTCCAACCCAACTCCCAAGCCTACTGTATCCCCAAGTCCCAGTCCGAATGCACTAGTAGCCCAGAGTAGTCACTCCAGCAGTAACAACCCAGTCCATAAACAGCCCAGTGGAATAAACATCAGTAGACAGTCTCCCACCTTGAATTTATTGCCCTCTAATCGTACTTCAGGCCTTTCATCTACAAAAAATCTCCAGGCCTCTTCAAAGCTACCAAACTCATCCACTGGAACTGTTGGGAAGAACAGCTTGAGTGGAATTGCAATGAATGTACCTGCCAGCAGAGGTAGTAACCTTAACTCAAGCGGAGCTAATAGGACTAGTCTATCTGGGGGAACAGGAAGTGGAACACAGGGTGCTACTAAACCGTTGTCTACTCCACATAGACCATCCTCTGCCTCAGGGTCTTCAGTGGTAACAGCCAGTGTGCAGGTATGTATGTTACATACATTCATGTGATAAAATGTAAGATTGTGTGATCTTGTGAGACCATTTAAAAACCTTATTATAACATATAGCTTATTTATAATAGCTTATTATAGCTTATGGCCAACGACTGTTTCTGATGTTGACATCACAGTGATGGGGACACTGGAGACAAGGTTTTTGTCGGGATGTGGGTTTGTTTTAGTAAAGTGTCACATGCTCACCTTCAAAATTTTTGAAAGACATGACAAAAGTGCATATTTAAAACTTCTATCTTCTTAAAGTCCATAACAAAGTATTAACTTATGAATTTAGCATAACTTCGCTTGTCTTCTCTTTCCCACCCCAGTACCTTTTCTCCTGTCAACTTTCTTATTTTTTCATTTAATCAAATTTATACATTCACGTTTTTTTCTTTAACCACTTGTCTTTTTGAATAAAGTTTTTATTTGCATGAATTTTGAAGTTATTCTTATTTGATTCTCTACATCAGATTAGTATCATTCATCCTTTTATACCACAGTTCCCCTATTCATGAGTTTTAATTTAAATTTTTCTCTCAGCTAACAAGAGTACCTCACTCAAGGAATCTTTTCAAAAAGCTAATGTGAAAGCTATTCTACCTTAGCTTTTGCATACCTGATTATTTCTGTGCTGTCACACTTGAGCAGTTATAGACTTCTTGGATCACTAAGTGTCTCACTCCAAATTTTGTAAATACTGTTCCACTGACCCTTGCTTTTTATTTAGGATTATAGAGAAGTCTCAGGGTATTCTGGTTTTTTATTCCCTTGCTAGTAGTTCATTTTCTCTGCCTAAATGCTAGTAAGATTTTCTCTTTTTCATTGAAATTGAAGTGTTTCCAGACTCTGGAAAAGTAAGACATGTTCATTATAGGCAAAGTCAAAAAAGGGAAAAAAAATCACCCATGTATTCCACCGCTGTGTATATTTTCCTGGTCCTTTTTAAACTCTTTATCTGATCCTTTTTGTTTTATCTTATTGGTTTGACTGAAGAAAAGGTCAGTAATTGAATATGGTTGTTTCCAGCCTCTGGTGAATCTAAGATTCTTTTTTTTTTTTTCTAATTTTTTCTTCTTTATTTTTTTATTTGTTAGCATATCTCATTGAAGTTTTATCAGCTACTTTGGTGGCCTCTAGATCCTGTCTCTCTAGCACTCCAGCACTAATCACTGATTTCCTACACATTCCTGCAAAGCATTCAACTCCTATCTGAAAGACATCTTCACCTGTCTGCTCATTTGCAGAGTAAAAGTGACAGGTCCTGAGTTTAACAGAAGTTAAAATCTTTCTGGGTTCAAATTATTGCCTCTACTTGCTTTCTATTTAATAACTTTCCACTCAAGGCACTCCTCTTCTTTCTTGTCCTTCAGCTTACTAATTGTCTGTGAATCCCATCTTTGCCACTTTATAATTCCCAAAATAATTTGTTATGTATTTACTATGTGCCAGGCACTCTTCTAGGTGCTGGGGAAGCAGGATGAACACTGTGCCCGAGATTCTTCTTCTCGTGGAGCATGTGTTCCAGATAGGAAGATAAGAAAAATGCAATTAAAAAAATATATTGAATTCCATGAAAAAATAAGGTAGAATATGATGAAGTGTGATTGTTGCTAACATACATAAGGCAGCTGGGGAAGGCCTGTATGAGGAGGCATCATTAAAGCTCAGAACTGAATGAGCAGGAACCAACCATTTGGGAATAAGAGAGTACAAAGAGTCCAGGCAAGAGGGATAGTGGCTGTGAAGACACTGAGACAGGAAAGAGCCTGACATGTAGACCTGATAGCTAGACTAGGGAGCGATGGGTAGGTGATAAGGTTGGAGGTCAACCAGAATCATGTGATGGAGGACCTTGGGCCACAATAAAGACGGGATTTCATTCTGTGCACAGTGTGAAGCTATTGGAGAGTATTTTATAGGAGAGAGGCAAGGTCTGTTTGATATTTCTAAGGATCACACTGGGTATGGCAGAGAATGAGGGTGGGGGCAGCTACACTCACCAAAATAAAATGTGGTTAAAAATAATGTAGTGCCCACCACCGGAAGAGCAAAGTTTACCTTCATATGTTCCCCTGGAAATGAAATGTGTAGGTCATAGAAAGTACCATAGAAAGTATTTTTGGTTATGAGGCATTATCCTGAGCTATTTGCCTATTTCATGTATGGTTCTGAATGACATCAATGGTGGGATACCCCAGTTTTGAAAATTCTCTGTCTTTCAGGAGAGAGAAATTTGTAAATGTCCATGTAACGTTTAGATAATCCAATGTTTCATTTTAGTTTTATAAACAAAATTAGGTAAAGAAGTTATTGACATTACAAAGCATTAGACAATTATGGCATGGCACCATTTTTTATTACTAATACTCAGTTACTTAATTTTGGAAGTTTCCCTAATTTATATTTTCCATCTAAAATATTTTAATGCTTAAATTAGCCTCCAAAAAAGCCTGAGTTCTCTATATTAGCGGTATTTAATGTTTCTCACTAGAGGGCTTCACTTGGAGCACACTGCCTTGGAGTGTGAACCTCATATTATCCTGAGACCACAATAGAATTATGATTAAAAGGAAGAAAGACACCTTGTTAATTCGAAAATTGATGCAGGATTCCTTCTATCCAAATTGCTTTAAAGCACTATTTTTAACTTAGTAATTCTTTCATAATGCACCAATTTTGTGTGTCAGTATCGGCACAACAGAAAGACTGGAAAATAAGTAAAGGAGTCGTGTCCAAGCATGAAGTTATAAAGACTGTGCTTAAGTGTTGGAGGGAGTCATGGTAAAAAAAAAAAAAAAGAATGAGTATGAGTTCAGCTTGTCCTTCACCTTATGCCAAAAAAACTAAGGTTTCAAGCCTCAATGGAGGGGAAAGAATGAGACTGTTTGTCAATGGTACCAGTTAACATTGCAGGAGATGATGAATTCACATGTGGATGTGCCAGATTGGTGAGTGTTAGGTATCCAAGTGAAGTTCTTCACTAACTTCTAGATGTACAGAATTGAAATTGAGAGGTCGGAACTATGGACATAAATTTAAGAGATTAAAAATAAAGGAGATAATGGAAAGGAGGGGGGCCTGTAGGAGAGAGAGTGGGAAAACTAGAAGGGAAAGAAACCAGAAGAGAAAGCTTTTTTAGGATGTTCTTCAATTTTTGTTCAGCAGTGGCATGGACCACTAAGTGTGTAAATATTTGTAATATAGCATATATGTGTGGGAAGATCACCTACATTTTTCTTATACATCAACCCTTTATAAATTAACGTTTACTGGTAGAATAATCAACACATGGAATAAACCTAACAATAGCTAACATGTAAAGTTTTTGACCAGGGAAATTTAGAGTTGATGAAATACAGCTACAAAAGAAAACTCACAGTTGCAGAAACTATAATAGATAATATCTAATACCAAGAAAAGTTTATTGTAATCTTTGTTGAAAAGTGTCAAAATGGGAAAAATTATTTAATTACTGTATAGAAAAGTTGCTCAAAGAATTTAGTTTAATATATTTAATTTCTCAATGAAAGTTCATCAATGTTAGCATATTTCTGATTTAAGTGTTTTTATTCATAAACACAGCAGTAAAGCCCAAGTAAGGGAGTGTCAAAACATTCTCTAATTTACCTTTTACCTTAGGGAGTCTGAGTTCAGAAAAGTTGTAGAGATAGATACCAGCTTTCAGGTGTTAGGGAGAAAATAATGTGGAAAACAGGCTGTCATTCAGTAAGTTTGATAATAAAAGGAATACAAATAAGTTAGGTTGTTTCTAGTGGTTGAGGAAGAGCCTGGAATTACTGTGGTTGTGAATAGAGGTAAGAGCTCTCTGTATATGAGAAGGCAGAAAAAACATGGAAGGGATGTAGTACTAGATATTTGTACCAGAAAGTTGTGCATAGATGGGATTTGTGGCATTGGTCATGTGGTTAGCTTCTGGAGGAGAGGCTGGTAAGGCTGATGGTGAGAAGAACATCCAGTGTGGCCTCATCTATCTCTTTAAGGTGTTAGGTTGAAAGTGAAGGATACCAAGTTGGGGGTCTCTGAGAGAGGAACAGCCTGGAACAGCAACTGCTGGGACTGTGCTGAGAAGGAGTGTGAGACAAAGAGAAAAATGACCAAGCATTTTCAGAGACCAGATTACAGTTGTATGGGATTAATCACTTGTGGTTCAGAATGAGGGGCGAGGAGCAAAAGTGGAAATCTACGGTCAGACTTGAATGTGGGCTAAGAGGGTAAATGCGAGTTAATACAGGCATTAAATTGAGTCCAAACGTGATGAAGAGCTGAGTATAGACTTCTTGCCAAAACCAATATTGGTAGTTCTTTGAAACATTTTTTTTCACCTGTCTTCATTCCTGTCTCGTGAAGTTTCTGTTAGAGCAGATATAAGACACAGTCTTACACCCATGAGGATATTAAATAATTCAGGTTAAAGATCTGATTTCTAATGTATTTTGACCCCTGGTTTCTGCAGTCCACAGCAGGAGCATCATTATTGGCTAATGCCTCACCTCTGACTCTCATGACATCACCTTTGTCTGTAACAAATCAAAATGTGACTCCTTTTGGGATGCTGGGTGGCCTTGTTCCAGTGACCATGCCCTTCCAGTTTCCCTTGGAGCTACTTGGCTTTGGAACGGACACAGCTGGAGTGACAACCAACTCGGGATCTACCTCAGCCGCTTTCCACCATAGCCTAACTCAGAGTAAGTAGCATTCTTTTATTTGCTTGGGTACTGAGTTTGGCAGAATAGGAAACCTCACTAATTTATACTAATTGAGAGTGGTCCAGTGGAGTTAGTGAAGATTATAGAACTTTTCTAAATGCAGTCTATTTCATCTATATATACGAAGTCAAATTACTGGACCCTGAGATTTAATTTAGCATTTTAAATGAACCACTGTACCTCAGTTCTGTCTTAATAAAATTTATAATAAGAGGAAGTTAAATTTGCTGTTACTTAGATATATTTATATATGTAAATTTTAAAAAATATGTACTCTAAGAAGGCCTTTGAAGTCAGAGGCTGTGCTTGCATTAGATAAACTATTTTCATTTTTGATCTAAGAGGGCTCAAACCAGATTTAAGAAGATCACTGACAACTCCGTTTTCCTCTCAGATTTACTAAAGGGTTTACAGCCAGGAGCTCAGCATGCAGCAACACTTTCCCACTCACCTCTGCCTACACATTTACAGCAAACATTTAATGGTAAGAAAGCCACCTGTTTCTTCATCTCTTTATTGTTGATATAGCTATAGCGATTGGATTAGAAATCTCAAAAGTTAGAAAAAACTTTTCATATGAGTGAATCCTCATTAGCAACAAACTCCTTTTGAGAGGAAGTAAGTACATGGGATCTTTTGTTACAGTGAGGAGAGCCTCTTTGAAGGTATTACATGGAAATGACAAGAGGATTCATAAGACAATGTACAAAAGTCATGTCAAGTAATTATAATAGTTTATATTTATTGAAAGCTTAGTAAGTGCCAGATGGTCTTATGACTACTTGTATTAGTAATTTACTCATTACAACAGGCCCGTGAATGAGATAACAACTCCCATTTTATAGATCAGGAAACTGAATTAGTGATAAGCAGTTTGCCCAAGACAGTACACTCAAGTGTTCAATATAAGGTATAAACTCAGGAAGTCTGACCCCACAGCCTGTATCCTTAACCATTAAACCTTTCTGCCTCTTAGCACTGATTAAATCAACACAATCCAAACTCTTTACATTATATACTTGCAGCCCAACTAGATCACTCTAAAATCTGAAATTAGATAGTGGGCGCTGGTCATGACACATTGACCTCCAAGTTTCTGCTCTCACAGCAGTTGACCTCAGTAGACTGCTGATACTGTTCTGAAGGCCATTTTCAGGATCTTCTGAGCAGAAATAATTGCTCAGAAACCCTCTTAACTTTGGAAGTTGCCTGGGACCTCACTGATCTCTTCAGCCACTGCATTTAAAATTGTCTTTAAACAAGTTTACAGTTGGCCACAATGTGGAAATAGGAGCTATGTGGCAATCTTGAGGCAAGATGTTGTAATTAGCCATGTAAAAGTCCTAAGTGGTAAGCTGCCTCAGACTCACCCCTTGAGAGAATGAATAATAAAACCACAGTTGTGCAAAAGGTGTACACAAAGTGGGCATAAATGTCCACCATCCAAATCTTCCTGAACTCCTCAGTTAGGTTTTAATGCTTAAGGAAAGGAGCCCTGTTACTAAAGCTGTTCTACCCTGAGTATTGACGAGTTTGGTTTAGGGCCATATGCACATAGAGCAGATTGGTGTGGGCCTGCAAGGAATTAGATGCAGGATTCTTGTGGTTCACCATGGCCTTAGTATTCTATCTTTTATATGAATTAGCTTCTTGTTTGGGCAGCACCACTGTTCCAGAGGAAGAAAGGAAATGTGACTCAGTATTTTTTAAGTAATTGAAAAAAAGTTTACAGTTTTTCATTTTAATAACATTTAGAAGTATAAGATGGAATTTGAGTATCAAGGTTGGATTTTTGAATTCCAGGAGTGGCACTTTGGGCAAGTTTCTTAACTTGTTTGGCCATCACTTCCCTAGCTTGTAAACTGAGGGCAACATATTTTAATAGGCTTCTTATGAGAATATAAAAAAAAATGTGTTTAAAGCTTCTTGCATGGCATCTGATAACATAGTAAGAGCTCAATTAATACAAATCTCTAACTTTACCTAAAGTTAGGGGTCAGTTAACTTTTCCTGTCAAGGCCCAAAGAGTAAATATTTTAGGCTTTGCAGGCTGTATAGACTTTATCACAGCCCACCTCTGTCACTATGGTGTGAAAACAGCCATAGGGAATTTATAACATGACTGTGGCTAGGTTCCAGTAAAATTTTATGTATAAAAAGAGGTGGTGAGCCAGTTTTGGCTCTTGGTCTAAATACTCTCACAGTCCAATTATTAAGAGTGTTTTATTTTGCTGATTAACCGAAGAAAGCTTCTTTGTGCAAAATCTTATCTTGCCATTTTATGAATTTAATTATGCCCCAAGTTAAATCATTTCTCTCTACTAATGCAATTATATAATAAATGGAAAAGCCAATACCTTAGCTGTTGTCACCAAAATTATTTTAATAGTATTGTTTATATAGCTTTTGAAATAATCGTTCTGTTTCATTGATACATCTTTTCTTCAGTGGAGGAAGTGTTTTGTTTTGTTTTGTTTTGTTTTGTTTTAACAGAGTAATTTTCAGATGAGTGGACCTACCTAGCACTGTGGTCTCCTCCAGCCTTAAGATTGTTACTGTAATACAATATTTTGTCCTTTTCACCTGTGTATTTCTACCATGCTTCCCCCTGTCTTTTTCTGTTAGGCCTAGGGGGCTTCATATTCTTTGCTAAGTCAGTGACCTTTTAGAGACTTCCTTTATATTTGAGGGGCTTTTGAAATCTCTGAGCCCTCCTCTTGCCTTGTTTAAACAGAGTAAGCAACATTTTTCTAGTAAGAATTATATGGTCATGTGTATAAAACTGGAAACCATTATTCCCAGCAGCAGATTCTCCTACCACTTACAACTTTTGCCAGGTTAGGACCAAAACAAAGACTCAACCGGATTTTTCACTACCAGTGTGCCCCATTTATTAACCTAAATAACTGAGAATTCATTATCAAGAGCTCTCTATCATGGCAAGAAATTTAATTTCACTTGCAAAATAAGTGTAATTGACCTTGTCTTCTAAAAGAATTGAAAGGTGTAGTAGGTCCTAAGAAGGTGAGGATTATGTCCTACATTCCTTTATAATCTTCAGAGAACTTGGCACAATTGGCTATGAAGTAGATGATAAATACTTGTTGAAGTAGTATTTGTAGGACACTGAACTACAGTCATTTGAGATAAGAGGATCGTTCTTGTTGAGTTTTTATCTCCTTTTTTATGTTTTCTCCACCTCTGTAATGCTATAGCATGTGAAATATAAAAGGTTATCTTTGTAGCCATGTCATCCACGTGAAAATTGAAGGATGTTTTTTGCTTTGTTTGTTTTTATCAATTCTTTATAACATGCCTACCCATACCAATTAAACATCTCTTTTCTTAGATGGAGGCCAAAGTAAAGGGGACACTAAATTACCACGGAAATCTCAGTGACTTCCCAACAAGAGGAGGACCTGAGACACCCAGCTGGCTGATGGATCTACCTGATGGGAAAGTACTCGCATAGTCATAGGGCTGCTGTTCTGTCGATGTTTACACTCTCTCGTCCCAAGCACTGTGGTGAGGAGGAAGAGAAAAGAGAACATTACTTGAGTAAAGCCAGTTGCAGGAGGAAGAAACACTTTCTTGTGAAGTTAGTGACCTTTGGTCTCTTCTAAAGAAAGACAAAGTTACCATAATAACTGACTTGAAAGAGACTCAGTTGTCAAACCCACAGAAGTACAAATTTGATTTTTCCCGGGGGGGAGAAAGAAGGAAATTGAGGGTTTGGGTAAACTCCATCCATCCTGGGGGTTGGATCTGAACACTTATAGACATAATTGCATAATAAAAGGCAATATATCTGGAATTAGGCCAGTTTGTCAGGAGTAAATGAGCATGTCTATTTCAGTGGACTCTGCAGCAAATTTGGCACCAAAAAAAAAAAAAAAAATTTACACTATGTCTAATACAGACAGTAGCTGAGTAAATACTACCCTCAAAAATCCTGAACAGACTTGAATCTTCTCCAGTGTGTAGCAACTCCCCCATAGAAATCAGTGGACTAAAAATGCTTCAGGAAAGTTATTTTAGCACAGTGATATATATTGTTAATCATCGAGATTTTTAAAAGTTGAGAAATTGAGCCTGTTGCTCTTAACAGACGAAACTTAGATGTCCCCTTTTTGTAAAAGGGTCAATTTCATCTTCCATTCAGAAGCAGGTACTTAACTCTCTTTTTCAGGTGATTTGTGCATCTGGTATGACTGGTTAATTCTTATGTCCATTCTTGATGCTAAAATGTGACTATTCACATTTTTCTCTTGAGAAATGGGGATCTTTGACATGGGGCTGTGGCTTTGGTGCTCTGAGCCCTTGCAAGCTTACCACTACAAATTGTAAATTTCCCCCAACTTCACCTCAGTTCACAATTTCTCCTTCTGTTCTTTTAGCTAGTGGTACTTCAGGTGATTTAAATATCAATATAAACAGGTATAAGTGTGTACTACATAGACTTCTTCACTGGTCATTCAAATAGCATATATATATTTTTGGAATTTTTAAGATAGTATTTTAAAGAGAAGAATTACATTAGAATCATGTGTACAAGGGATTATTTTTTGTAACAATCAGTGTATTTTTACTCCCTATATGCAGTGTAGTGAAACTGATTTGGAGCATTTACTAATATTTATTCAGAATATGGTGTATGAGTAATGCTACATATAATACTACAGACTCCTTGCTTACAATGGCTTCCTTATGCAAATAGCATAGTCAGCAAAGGACGTTAAGGGAGAAATTTATGGTTCGGTTTGGATACATTTTATTTGATTTTTTATGCCTCATCATCAGTCTAGTATCACTCTTCTTTCTTTTATTCTTCCTATGTAAGCTTCTGAATGTCTTCAAACAGTATGCAAAAATGGTATAAGCATGGTCCATTTATAATGACAAACTAACTAAAAACAGCATCAGATTGATAGTAGCAAGATTTCTTGCAAATGTTTTCATTACAAATCACTCTGTACCATTAAGTTGATTCAAATCAGAGTATTAACCAGGCCCCCTTTTTCTTTTTATAAGCAAAAGTCCCAAATAGCCTATAGAACTATGAATAAATGACCACAGATCTCTTCAGATCTGTATACCTATATTTTGACTTCAAAGTCACATTGGCTTGCTTCATAGCAAAAAAGTTAATAAATAACTGAAAACTTTAGTTCCAAGAACTTGTTACAGTAAGGGGAAAGGATTATTTCAAAGGAATCATTGATATAATTACTTGCCTCTAAGAATTTAATTTACCCGTCAAACAAAGAAGAATGTTGTATCAACCCTGGTAGATATTCTGGAAGGATATTGGGATGTTGCAGAGAGGTTTGACTTGAATTGGGTATGTTTGATTAAACTTTGTTTTTTAATTAGGGAAGCTTACCCAATTCTTGAGTTATTCCAGTATAGCATACCTTTTGTTTTTATTTAATTTGGAAAAAAAAAAAGCCTTTGCTAATACTATGTAGGAGTTTCCCTTTGGGAAGCTAGCCTTTGTTTTACTTCCGGTACCAGGAGGGAAGTCAGTGCATACTAATCTCTTCCTGCTGATAACTGTGCATGTAAGAATTCATTTGTATGTGCGTATAGATGCACACATTTATTTATTCATATATAAATGCATCACTAGTTTAAGACAGGAGCACCAATTTTAATTTTTTAAATCCCTCATTTCTGAATCATGCCATGTGAAAATCCCTGGTGGTTCCATCATCATTAAAAAACAGGATTATCAGTTCTCCCCCTTGGTTTCATTTTATAACTAGCCATGAAAACTGTCTGAAGGCCCTTGGCTCTGAGAGGTCCATGTATGTGGAGATTATATTCTATTCTCTTCAGTCTTGATTCCTTGGAGGCTGCTGCCAGATTCCCACCTCGCGCCCCACCCTCCCTGCCACATTTTCACTAATTTAAATCCATTTCAATCAAGACTACCCTTTTCTGTTGTGTAAATGAGACAGTTTTATATCCCTTAATAGATAAGTATGATCAAAGAGTTTCTACATGTAAATACAAAACTATTTCTTTTCTAGACCATACCATTGAAAGTGATGTCCATACTATATGGTCACTTAACTTTACAGTTTTTCTTACTAGAAAACAAACATATAAATTGGTTATTTTTTAGCACAGAGACGTGTGACTCATACTGTATTTTTGCACTTAAAAGTCAAATTCTGTTATTTTTTAAATGATGAGTACTTGGAAAGGATATAGAGCAGTGTGTCTTTCTGAAGAGCGTTAGCAACATCCCAATGCAAAAATAATCAGCACACTTAATTACATCCCACTCAGCGGGATTCTTGATTCAGGAAAATTAAGCTGTTCTGTTTTCGACTGTCTTGTATTTTAAATTGCCTTCACTGATGTATAAGCTGTTACTGTACATACAAGTTAATCCTCAGTATTCACAGCAATAACGGTCAGCAGCATTGTCTTCCGAGATAGCAATGCTGAGCCCCAGTTGGAGACTGTTTGGGAGCAAAGTGTCAAGCTCATTCAGAGCCTCCAAAATTCACGCAAGCAATAATTCCACTATAAGTCGATTATAATTCTTTCTCCTATGCTTCTGAGATGAGAGGATTAAAAAAAGTCATGGTTTTAAAACAGCCTGAAGAAAAAGGTTTTGAGAAAAGAAGTGAGGTTAAAGTCCTGATATTCTGAGGAAGTCAGAGGATTGTGTTAGTACATTCTTCATGCCTACCACCCCTTTGATGGATGTTGTTAGCCCAAATAACATTGTTTTATGTATCACAGAAGTCTAGTAGGGTTTATTGTATCACTTAGGTAGGAGGAAGAACCGGGCACACACGTTTGAATACTGTGGGTTTGACACCTGTTTGAAAACAACTTATTGGAAAAGATTTTTAACCCAGGATTTTTTTTTCCCAAAGCAGAACTAAATTGTTTACTACCCAGGGTTGGATAGGGCAGACACCTCTAGTCTTTCTCCTCTGGTTGCCCTCTGCCATACCCCTTTCCACCTCTACTTGGTTCAAGATATTTCCTGAAATGGAAATTCTACTGTTTTTCAAACTACCGTTAATTATGAGGACTCTGTGTCCCTTGGGATCATCTCTTAGAACTTCATTTACCTATCATATTTGCTGCTAAATTTTTTAAATGAACTTCGCCTGCATTGGTCGACTTTAACCTAATTCACAGTTCTTTTTTTCTGGAAAGTTCTGTCATATAATTTGACCCATGTATAGAATTAGGATACTTTATTTTAGGAGTGTACCATAAAAGCACACTGGTCTCTGTGTTCTTTTTATCATCACGTAGGTTTTGAATTTGTGTTTGCTTGTTTTGTTTGTTGGTACTCGTTTTGTTTAAAATTAGAAATAGAAGAGTGAGAAAAATCTATAATCAGGCCAAACTTGAGAACTTTCCTTGTGCTTCAGCACTGTAGTTTCTGCTGACCTTATGTTCTCAGAAGGGGCACTTTTACTTTCTATTGTGCATGTATAATTGTTTTCATTGTTTTATTTTTTGCTTTTGGGGCTTTTGTTTTTGTAATAATGAAACAGAAGAAAAATGCAGAAATAGGTAAATGATTACGAACATGTTATGCAATTTTGTTTTATAAGATTTAAGGAGAAAAGTTTAACTCTGTAAATCATTTCTTAGCTCTGGTGAAATGCTTATATTGCTCCTCTAAAACATGCTCAATTTGGGCCTTTGTCTTTGTTAAGTGCCTTTTTTTTCTTTTTCTCCCTCTTTTGAGACTGTTCTTGGATATCCTAAAGTACAGGCTAGTAAGTCAGGGGATACATTAGGAAGATTCTCAAACTTGCCAACATTATGTCATGTCATATTCTTCATCTTCCTTATATGTACATGGATATGCTATAAGAGACGTACATACATACATACATATATATGTATATATATGTATACATATGTAATATATATATAAAACTAGTAGCTGCTGTAACATCGCATCCTTTCTGAACACTCCCCTTCCAGTGTTGCAAGACTTCTACCTTGTTTATTCCACTGCTTTTAGTCACTTCAGATGGGTGGATTGGGAAATTGTCTTTTCACAAGATGCTCTCTTCCCCCTTCGAATATCTCTTTGTAGAAGTTAACCAAAAATATATACATATATGTATAATAAGTCATTTAATACAAGAAAATAAATCTATGGACTACTTGACTATTCCTGGTTGTAATCAACCCCTCTGTGCCCTTCAGATGGCACAAGTGATATTGGAGAAAGCTTTGGAATAACAAGAGTCTTTTGTGGGTCAGGTCAATAAGGTGCACTGTGGCAGGTAAAAAGACATGGGGCGCTAGAGTTGGAGTCATGGTATTATATCGATACGTTTTCAAGGAGGTCAGCAACTTGGTCAACATTAAAAATGCATCCTATTTTCTTCTGGGAAATGATTTTTGAAGAATTCACATAGCTGCATATCTGTCAAAAGGTTAATACATTTAGAAGTAGAAAGACTTCAGATACTGAGGAGAACACTTGTGTAAAAGCTAGCACCCTTGAGAGATCTTCACTTTTCATTTGGCTTCATCTGCGTTTATGGTTCTTTACATTCCTCCCTTGAGCAAAATAACATAATTTCAGTATCTAAGACTCATCCAACTTTTTAGTTGAACCAATCCTCAAAAGCCAGCACAAAGTTCTGAGAAGTGCCCCCTTTTGAATGTGAGTGGGAAGAGGAGACAGTGGCTGAAAAGGAGAGGGCAGAGGCTCCCGACCATGCTACCTGATAGCAAAACTGTCATCAGGCAGACTCTGGCAGTCGTGGTACTCTGGATTACTGTGTTTAGGGGGAATATCATTTAACCTTCGTGCCTCGGATGACCCATTGGAATATTGGGTATAATAATATTCACCTACCTCCCAGGGATATCAGAGACTTTACTATTTCAAAAATAATTTGAGTTTTTCTCAAATGTCCTATATAACTAAAGTATTATCATCATTCTGCAGAGACTAAAAAAATGGGTATAAAAAGCACCATATGATTTTTAAGTTAAAAAAAGTCACTGGAATTCTAATTTAGATGCATATTTGTTATTTAAACATATATTTGTGGTGGGTTAAAATGGATGCTTTCAGGTTAATAAGTGGGGAGGGGGAAATAACACTAAGTTTCTTAATTATACATAGATATTTTTTAGCCTTTTATGGTGTTATTACATGTGTGATTTTTGCCAAGGTTGTGGAGCTAAAGCTAGAGCAAGTTTGGATGATTGCTTATTGGAGGTGATAAGTGATCCTGAAAGTTTTGTCTGCCTCACTTTTCCATCTTCTCAATCTAATTTCCTTTTATTAGTTGTTTGGTGATGGATAGCTAAGCTTTTAACTTTCTAAGAATGGATGGGAGTCTACTCACTCTTGTCAGTCAGAGATTGTGTCCTATTTCTGTGACTATGAGTTTATCCAGCTTTGCTCCGAAGGGGCAAGCACTACACACAGTCAGCTGGGTACACTTTTAGCTAATCTACCTTTGCAGTTTATGCTTTTTCTATCCCTGAAAGAGTTGGAGCCATCAACTGCTCAGGTTGTAGGAAAATGGGAGAGGGGACGCAGTGTTCACTTCCTAGCTGGGGCAGGGGTGAAGAGGGTGGGGTAGAAAGAAACATGTTTTGCCCAACTCTGAAGAGAAAATGAAGTAAAGATTATTTTATTCCACCTTCCACCCCAGCATATTAGATAGTAAAACATAGAATTTTTCTTTTTTAATTTAAAACAACAGAAAAAAAAATGGATGCTGCGTTTTTAGTTAGGGATAAATGCTGAGCAACAGTTGTTAGGGGCTGTGTGTAAATTTGAATTGTAGCATATATTGAGGATCAGGAAAGACAATGGAAGGGATAAGGAACAGATTGTCCAGCCCAAGCGAGTCAGGAGGGAGCACCAGGCCTGAGCAGACCAAGCGCCGGGTCAGTCCCCGGGGTTGGCCCAGCCAGGCCCAGCCAGGCCCAGGTAATCTCTAGAGTGAGGATGGTTTTTTCTTAAGAATCACTTTTGGGTTTTTTACTGCATTTTCCAGAAAAGGCCTTAGTTAATAAGTAGCCTCTAAGTATCAACTATGCAGATAAATATATTTTTTATTTTCCACATTTTTCTCCTTTTTCTATTCTTTAAATAACACGTTAAGACTTCTACCCAAAGAAATAAGGCATAAGAGTTTTGTCGGATGTGTGTTGGTTCCCCTAGGGAAAATTAATGGAAACATAAAATAGAGATATTTTGTGTTCTTCTTTCCTAAAATGTGAACTTTATATTCAAAACTAAGTACAGATCCTTTCACTGGTGCAAAACTGTAGTTAGAATCATGGAATATCTTTGGGTTGTTACAATAAATCATCTCAGTGTTCATTCCTTAGAAAATTTTAGATACTGTGCCACAGTGTTCAGGTTTGTAGAGCTGAACAGATGATCAGACTCTAAAGATAGCTTTGAATATTAATGTTGAATAATTCTTTCTTTATTTGCTTTAGTCTTCATTCTTCTTTCCTCTGGTCTGAGCTCTGAAGTCAACCATTTCTTCGACCAGTTGCTGCACTGAAATAGCAGTTGCTGCACTGGAATATCAGTTGCATAAAGACTACAAGCGTGTTCCAGGACTGTTCACATCCCAGCAAAGACTCAGACAGAGACTCAGGCTTTTAAACAGACCGCCTTTGAATAACTTGACGTTAAATTATTTTTCTCAGATAGTCTCAGAGTACCATTTACTTCAGAGTAGCTGTTTGTGATCTTTATTTAATTTCCTCATTCTGTAATATTGCTAATATTACTCCTCAATCTTTTTTACATAATTTCAGTTTATAGTGAGTTAGTACTTAAATTTATGACACTTTTCCTGTTACCCAAATAGGTCAAGAATACTTTCAGAAAACGCAGTGGTATAATTAAGGGAGTCTGTATTTCCAGGACTTATCTAGAATTATCACTGGTGACCAGAATTTTTTTTTCTCTTCTCCTTTGTATTAAAAAATAGATTACTATATAACATGGTAGTAGCCACATTTCATGGCTTCCTCTGAACACTTTTTGAGGTTACTCAAGAGGTGCAGGCCTTCCTGAGCGGCTGTTATTTCTCATACTGTTCCTCCTTGCATATTTTCATACTTCCCTGGAATAAACCCAGTTTCAAAGGTCTGAACTGAATAGCTCATATAAATTCTTAGTAACAATTTTATGTTTCTCCAGAACTCTGTACAGTATTTGCTCCCATTTTCCTAATAATGATATAATTCTATTTTATCTTAAATCTAGTTTTAAAATATTTTACAGTGAAGCACTCATGGAAACCTCATTAAATTCAAACAGGATGACTATAACCCGAGATAACTGGGAAATACTTCTGTTTTTGAAGTCAGCAGTTCCATCCAGCCTCTAAGCACATTTAGGACCAGCCAGTTGGCATGTCTTTCTTTGTGACAGCCTGCTCTTGATTTGTCAGATCTTAGCTGTCTTGTATTTTCTGTCCGGGCAGCCATAAGCTTTCCTCGTGTTTTGCTTATCTCTGCTGCTTGCAGGGTTGTGTGCCCTGTGTGAGCACATTGGGTTTTCTTGTACCTGCTAAGTTACCAAGGATTACCCCAATTTTGACTAGAGGAATTAAAAGTGAAGTTATTCTCAGTTAACAGAGGTATTACTGTTTTATATAGTTAGTTGGCAAGTTGGCCAACTTTTAAAATGAATTACCTATACCCTCTGAAACTTTCAGATAAAACAAGGGTCCCTTCCACCAATAGAGGTAGGTTCCCAACCTACAGATAATTCCCTCTGATCCATGGCCTCCAGAGAAAGGATTCAAGTTTTGTACTATTTGTCCTTTGTTGGCTGTCATTGAAAAATTATAGAAAGTATCAAAACTACAAATTGTTCTTCAGAAGAGTATGTAAATCTGAGGCTTGCCATTGTGTTTTGCTTGCGAAACATTTCAAGCTTAAAAGAAGAGGAAAAGAAATCTGGCTGGTGAAATTTCCATGCCCCAAATAACGTGTTAAAGTCTACCAAGGTAACTAAGTGATAGGTGTTCTCTTTCTTTTATTAGAAGCAAGAAAGTTAATTTGCAGTTTCAACATGTATTGTGGGACTGCAGACCTATTTGCTGTAACTGATTGGAAATAAGGATTCTGAGTTTTAGTCTGGCTAAGCACATATTTCCAGCCTTTATGGTATAAATTTGGTAAGGGAAAGACTTTCATTTGGTAACAGAAGGAAAAATGGGACTTATTTATGCAGTGAATGTTCACTCTGTAGAGGAACTTCCCTCCAGTTACCCATCTTCTCTTATTTTAGCCGCCTCCACACTTGATACAGATGCCAACATGTTTCATAACCGATCTTGAAGGAAGGAGCCTAAGTCTGCTCCTCTGAGTGAGGGGCGCTGGGTACTGTATTGCATTTGTTTATAGGGAGGTGCATTTTCACTAACTTGAAGGGATATGCTGTATTTTAAATAAGTGTGTGACTTAATATTTGGGGATTTATTTTCTTCCTTTAAAACTGGACCTGAACACAGCTTTGAGTTGGTATTTGTAATAATCTCAGGACCTGAAAGATTGTAGCATTAGTGTGTCTTAAAAATTATGTACTGTACCAGCTATGGATTTTTGTAAATATACCTGTCTCCCTTTTTTGTATTATTTTAGTAAAAAAAATAATAATAATAAATTTAAATAAAAGGGGGTGGTGATGACATGTGAATGGGTGTGGGTATGTATGTGTGTGTGTTTGTATAAGGCTCTTTTGAGACGAACTGGTGCTTGTTTAATTTCCGGCTCTTATCAGAGCAGGAATATGGACAAACTGCTGCTACTGAACCCTGCACTGAGCCTAGGTATTTCCATTTTGTCTTTCCCAGTGGTCGATTAAATACGAGCTACCAGGAAATGACTAAGAAGTTAAATTCTTCCCACTGCCATCTTGCCTTTGCATTCTGAGTTCTGTACGCCTTTGATGTTCAATGGTAAAGTTTTCCAAACTTCGGGTGGTTTGCTGGTTTCTAGTTTTTAGAGAGCTCTTGTCACTATTTTCTAGAAGAAAGGACAGGCAAAATTTTTTAATCAAAAAGGGAAAAAAAAAAACCCTGATGAATTATGTGAGAGGGCTTAAACATTCCTAAATATGGATCTGTGAATTTAGTAAATTAACCCCATGGATATACTACTTCAGTGCAGGGATTTTTTTTTTCTCTCTCTCTCTCTCTTTCTTTCTTTTCTTTTTTTCTTTCTTTTTTTCTTTTTCTTTTTCTTTTCTTTTTTTTGCAACAGCCTTGCTCATATTCCAGGTGTAGCTAGCAAATCCCTGTTTTAAAGCAGGAGCCTTATTTGATTTAGTGTAGATGTTTCCTGTCTCTCCTTTGTGACAGGACCTTTTACATGATTGTTTTTCTTTTTGTATGTGTTATGTGTTTGTTGTATTAAATAAAGAGGAATGTACATATTATTTTCGTGTCGGTTGTATTATTGGCCTAACTTGGATTTTAATATTTCATTCTTTCCGTAGCAATTGAGTATCTGTTGTCTGTGTCGCGCTAGTGCTGAGCACTGTGAGATACAGAAGTAATGGACACAGTCCTCACCCTCAATATATTGACAGTTTGCAATCACATGACAAGTTAAAAGACAACAGTTCAAAATTTGTCACAGAGCTGTGCTTCATTGCCACCTGTTATTTAGTTCAGAGCAGGGAGAAATTGGACTGGAGAGGTCTGGAAAGACTTTGTCAGGAGGATGGCAGTTGAGCAGGGCCTCCAGGAATAAGTGGCATTTGGTTAGGAAGAAAGAAGGGAATGTCCTGAGCGAATCAGAAGCAGCAGGAAGTAGACCAGGCTGGTGTGAGTTGTACATTGTGATTAGCAGAAGCAGCTAGGCTGTGGGAGTCCTGGAATGGATTGTCGGGGGAGGGGTGTTCCACATGCTCCCAGGGTCACAGTTTGAAATGTAGATCTGGGAATTATCTGCAAAGGTGGTCATTTTTTCAAGCTTGACTTGTGGAGTACTTCTAGGAAAAGTGTTAAGAGAGTAGAAAAAGATTCCAACCTATATAAATTCAGGTAGTGAGTGGGAAAAAGATGAAGAGATAGAAAGCAACTTGTCAGAGAAACTGAAGTTTGTCATTTATAAGTGTATATGGAAATGGATGTATATGCTGAAATATGAGTATGGTATGAGTGCTTTTTAGTTTTCCTTTAACAAGTATGTTTTCAGTGCTCTGTCACTAAGATGAAGAATTTTGAAAAAGGCATGCATGTGGGAGGTAGTAGGTTGCAAGTGCCTTTACTAAACTAATATTTAAGGACAGTTTTATGAAAGTGTGTTCTTGGGAGTACTGTCCCCTCAAGAAATCTGTGAAATAATTTGACGACCCCTAACTGCATTGTCACCATCTTGTTAATGTATGTTAACATTTTAAAGGTGCCATTGTTAAAAAATTTTTTTTAACCCATAATTTTCATTAATTTGACCATGGAGTGCTTTTTTTCATGTGACTCCAATTAACATTAAATTTTACAAGGCACAAAAAAATTTATAAGGCACATAAAACAGTACAACAACACATAGGAAGCACTAGAGTAAGTGTTAGCTTTTATTATCATTCATACCAGTTCTGTTTTATTCTTTATTTGGAAAAAAAATGTTTTAAAAACCATGGCCCGAGGAGTTAAAAGATTTCATAATAACCAAGAGAGAAATTTTGTTTTAGAGTGCCAAGAAGTAAGCAGTTAGCGAAACACAACTAATTCTATAGAGTTCAGTCGAGGGCCAGGTATCCAAAAGAGAGAGTTGTTCAAGGGAGAATAGAAAAACGTGAAGCAGGAAATATGTTTTACACTTGTTCACATGGGCAAGAAATCATCTCAGAGCTGAGTTTTGGCACAGGGAAGCGTCTACGGCTGGTTATGAAAAGGGTGCATAGATGGGGTCAAATATAGGAGCTAAAGGGAGGGTGAAGTAAGGGGATCAAATATATGGTAGCTGCAGGAAACTGGGCTTTGGGTGGTAAACAATAGAATATACAGATGTCAAATTATAATGTGCACCTGAAAATTATGTAATTGTATTAACCAATGTTATCCCAGTAAACTTAATTTAAAAAATGCATGGAGCAGCAACTACAGATGGAGGTCACAGGCAAAGTCTAACTGGTGATAAGGCAACTTTGCTTTTACAAATCTATTCTGGGGAAGGTGGACTTGTACACAGGTTTCTGTATAGGGTATCCCTCTCAATGTTGCTCGTAACAGTGAAATTTTGAAACAGTCTATCTAATGCCATGTTAGAGGGGATTAGTTAAGTAAACAATAATAGCATTAAGTAAAACTTTAAAAAGTAAAGAGCAAGATGTGCATGTATTAAATGAAAGAGCAGTTATAAGTGTAAATGCACCTAGGCACAGAAAAATACGTAAGACATACCCTACAAAATACAAAGAGAAGTGGTAGGAGTGCTTTGCTTTTTCCTTTAATTAAATGTATTCAATGAACATGGATGACATGAGTAAGTTTTGGGGTTCTGGTGGGGGTGCAGTTTTTTTTAATAGGAAAAGTAAGATTTATTCAAGAGAAATGGCTACACCAGAAAGAGCTGTATCCTGGATTTGTTTTAAAGAAGCAAATAGGTGGATGTGGTTGAAGAAAGGGAGAAAAGAGAAAGCTTTCGTCTCCACTGGGAGAGGGGAAAAGAATTTATTTCTTTTTCTACTAGATCTGGCTTGGTGGAAGACACAATGAACTGCTTGATTATTTTTATATTGATTAAAAATAAGTGTCAAGTACACAGGCCGACAGTGAGGGGAAAGCATTTCTTTCCTACCCATGATCCCTGTTTTTTTTTCCCCACAAAAACCACTGCTACCAATTTTTCCAGTTAGATATAAATATGTATCTGATTTTAAACATAAATTTAGCATACTTATCTCTGTGCTGTACTTAGGATTTTTTTCCAATTATGGAGGTTATTCCACATCAGCATATAGAGGTCCGTCTTGTTCTTTTTGACAAGTCCGTAGTGTTCCGTAGTTGCAGTATCATGACTTACTGTGTCCATTCTTTGTAGATGGGCATTTAGATGTCACAGGTCAAGCTGTAATATCCTTTATATATTCGTAGTCTGTGTATGCATATCAGACGGACAGTCAAAAGTTTATTTTGGCATGTATAATAATAGCCTGAAACTCTAGATTTGAAAGTCTGTCTAGAATCCGACATTGTTTCATATCCTTGTAAGCTTTGAAAATGCTTTAAAAAGTCTATTTAAAAGAGTTTTGAAAATTGGAAATAAAAGCAGAAGAGCTGGTCTGGGTGCACCGAATTGAATTACATTGCAAGTGAGATCATGAGCTTTTCAAAGGATACTGCAACCCTGACAACCCCCTCCGATGCAGGTGTAGCCTGGTCTGTCATGTGTCAAAAAACCACCACTCTTCCTCATCAATATGTGCCTTGACATGGCTTGTTTTCATGTATATTTACTTTTCTGTCCCTGTGTCTGTCTCTTCACCATTTCCCCATTATCTTTTTTCCAGTTGGGTGGCATAGTGTGAAGAGAACAGGCTGACATTAGACAGACTCGGGTTCACAAGTCCTCATGATAAAGCTGTGGTACTTTAGACAAGATGCTTAGCTCCTGTCAGCCTGTTTCGTTCTTTGTACAGTGATAATGGCCAACGACGGGGTCTGTTGTGGAATCAGGGACAAGGTATGGAAAGCACCTAGCATAGTGCCTTGCACATAGGAACTAATAAATGGTGGCTACTATTATTCTTCCTTTTCTGCCTTTTTTCTTCTTAAATTCATGCTTCCTCTTGCTCTCCTAATTTCCCAAAATTTCTAAGTGAAGCCACAGTGGTATTTTTAAATCTTTTTTTTTTTTTTTTAATATTTAAAAGTACAGTTAAAACTTTTTCATCCCAGGTCTCAAACCCCCATGGCTTACTTAACGAGTAAATGGAAAACTGCTCTGAAAACAGAGTCTATTAAACAGAACAGTAAGGGGAATCCTTTGGTTCACAGAACTGAGTAGTCTCGAGGTAAACCTAGTTCTGGAGAAGCTTTATCCAGTGATTCAGTGTCACGGAGATCCAGCCCTGCCTCTGCTCCGGCAGTCAGTGTCAGGTTGCACAGGTAGTAGACCTCTGACCACTGCAGCCTCACCCTTCATAGCCAGTTGGCTACTGCAGTGCCAAACTGTTTGTGAGTGTGCTGTACATAGTTTATTTCTGCTTTATTGTACCTCAGGTGCAAAGCAATACATTAGTCATGTTTCTCAATTCATAGTACACGATTGTCATCACTCAGTACAAGAGCTCATTCCCTCATTATAAATTAGGTCTCTCCTTAGTCCTCTCTTCTCTGTCTCATAGGCACCCACTCCACTTTTTGACATGTGCCTCTTGTTATGCATGCATCGTTCTGCAATAAATTGTGTTATTTTGTGTGTATGCAATTTAAATTTATACACATGGTCCTGTACTATCAGTTTCGCTGTTTCCTACTCTCCTTACTTTTCTTAGATTTATCCAAGTTGCTATAGGTACTTCCTGTGCGTTGCTACTTATTGCTGCATAGTACTCCCCACCGTATGTCCACATTTTCCATACCCGCCCCCTTGAGGTGGATACCTAGGTCACCTTCAATTTCTTATTATCACAAGAAAGTCTTCTGTGAATTCTCTACTCACCTCTGCTTATTATTCAATTGCATTTTTTATCTTTTTGTTATAGATAATCTCTTATCAGTGTTAGATGTGTCAGGTAGTTTAGTCTCTTTATCTGTCCTTTAACTGTCTATGGCATCTTTTATTGAACAGTAAACCTTACTTTTCTTCATGGTCAAATCTGTCTACATTTGTCTATATTTATGTTTCAAAGAGCTTGTTATGAAATATTTCCCTACCAGTAGGCTACAAAGATATCCTCCTACATTTTCTTCTATTAGCTTTATAGTTTGACCTTTCATTTTTCATTTGTGATCCAGCTGTTGTCCACCATATATGCACAGATCTGTTTCGGAGCTTTACTCTGTTCCATTGTTCTATTTGTTTCCATGCCAGTATTAGACTGTTTTTCACTACTGTAGACTTATAACATGCCTTAACGCAGTAGTCCCCCTGAATACACCTTCGCTTTTTACATTTTCAGTTACCCATTGTCAACCAGTCTGACATAAATGGCTAGGGGGATGGCTGTATCTAGTAAGGAGAGTCTTCTTCTTTGCTCTTCTACATTGTCGTTGCTAATTTGCTAATTTTGAATTTTTATCACCTTTATAAATTTTAGAATAAAATCTTCAAATTCCTTTAAAAATTTCCACTGAAATATTTATTGAGATTGAATTTAATTTTTAGTTTGAAGAATAGAATCTTTACTTTGTCAAATTCCCTTATTTGTAGTGTATTCAAATATTTTATGTCTTATAATACAGCTTTTATAAATGGTTATGTATGTAATTCTCTGTTTTATTTTCTCATGATTTTTGCTGGTATCAAGAAAGGCTATTGGTTTTTGAAATTTGAGTTTGTATCCAACAACTTTGCTAAACTCTTATTCTAATACCTCCTTTGTTTTTATTAGCTTTTCAATGGAGATGATCATATAATCTACATATAATAACAGTTTAATCTCCTCTCCCATTTCTTTTACTTTCTATGTCTTGTCTCATCTTTGAGCATTAGACTGGTCTTTTAATACTGTGTTAGACAGAAGTGGTGAAAATGGCATCTTATTTTAATGGAAAATATCTAAATTTTCTCCATTAAGTATGCTGTTTATTTTAGGTTTTTATGAAGTTAAGAGAGTTTTCTATAACTAATTTTTTGGGACTATTGATCATAATTGTAATTTGAATTATTAAATGTTTCCCATTACACCCATATATGATCCACACTTGCAGAAAATTTCTTAGAAGTATATTCATAATACATTTTTTTACTCTTATAATTGTATCTGTTTTCCTGTTTTCATTCCCTGTTGTGTTTACATGCATCTTCTCCCTTTTTCTTATTCAGTCTTGCCAGAGGTTTGTTTTTATTAATCTTCCAAAGAACCATGAATTTTATTAGGTAGTTATATGTTCATTATGGTTATCTCTTTTTGATCTATTTTTAACCAATACATAATACATTTTTCTTTATGATATTTTTTGCTCCAATATTAAGTTTGATTCCCTAATGTTAAATGTAATATCCATATCCTGAATAATATTCCATTGTATGAAGTATATCACATTTTTATTTACCCATTCGTCAGCTGATAGACACAGACTGTTTCCACTTTTTGAATATTATCAATAATGCTGCTGTGAACATTTGTGTACAAGTTTTTTGTGGACGTATGTTTTTCATTTCTCTTGGGAATATGCATAGAGTGGAATTGCTGTATCTATATATGGTAACCTTGTCTAATTTTTTGAGGAAGGAACCACCAAACTGTTCCCCATAGTAGCTGAACCTTTTTACATTTCTACCAGCAACATATAATTGTTTAAATTTCTTCACATCCTCTCCAGCACTTGTCATTTCTCATTTTTTTTTTTATTATCTCTGTCCTGGTAGTTATAAAGTGATATCTTCTTCCTTTTGACTTGCATTTCCCAAATGACTAATAATGTTGAGTCATCTTTTCATGTGCTTGTTAAGTACTTAGTATATTGAATATAATTTACTTATATTAGTATATTAAGTATAAAATTACTTCCTCCAGTAGAGTTTTCAAAAAGATCCTTTGTGCTGTAAACTTTCTAAGGCCTCATATATCTGAACATACCATCTTTGATTCCTCATATTTAAATAATAATTTATCTGGACATAATATTCTAAATTGTTATTTTTCTTCATCACTTAGAATGTATAACTGCACTGCTTTTTTGTCTCCAGTGTTTCTGTTGGGAAGACTAATTAATGTCAATCTAATTTTTATTCTTTTGTGGACTATCTTGCCCTTCTTTCTAGACACTTTTAAAATTTTTTTGTTGTCTATAATGTTCTAAAATTTCACTCTAATGTGTCAAAGCTTGGGTTTTTATGTATATATTTTGTTTGGTACTCCATGCGACTTTAGAATTGGAGTCTTAATTTTTTTAAGTTTCTTATGATTTTAAATAGTCTCTTCCCTAAACCGATTTTCTCTTTCTGGGACAAGTATTGTATAGATATTGACAGTAATAGCAGTAGCAGTAATTTCTTATATGATCATATTTTCCTTCTCTTTCCAGTATCTTCTGGGAAAACTCCCTGAGCTGTTGTAGGTCATGATTCATTTCTCAGCTATGTAGCCATTATTTTTTTTTCATCCAGTCTATTGGTTTTGGTCAGCTAATACATATTTCATATCTAGTATTTCCATTTGGTTCTGTATAGCTGCTTGTTCTTTATTATTGTCCTCTTATCTCTTTGAGGATCTTTATTGAACTTAAGTTTTTGATCTGCCTTGTATCATTCTGGTTGGTCCAATACAGTTTCATTTATTGTCTCTTTTGTTATAATTATATTCCTCAAATATCCATTTATTTTCATCTAGGAGCTTAGTTTTTCCTAGGTTTATCAGCTTTCTTATTTGGTGACGTATACTAAGGGGAGAGGCCAAGGTCAGGGCCCTAACATGTGCTTTGATAAGCAGGCTGGGAACATCAGGGGATATTTCCCATAGCAATGTCCCAGGCACCAAAGTCAGACCTTGAACCAAATTCTGGGTCTAATCCTGTGACTTGCCCACAGTGGCTTAATTCTCTGTGTGCTTGGTGATATTTTACTACATATCCCTGCACTTTGGAACTTTAGCTAAGAGCTTTCTTTGAGGCCTGGATTTAAAGTGTGTTGCTCTTAAAGAGTATTTGAGTTTGCTTCTTACAGGCTCCTAGGATCATTACTAACCCAGAAAAAAACCTTCAGACTAAATGTTTAGTTTAGGGATTTGGGGGCCATCGAGATAGAATGAATTTCAGCCTCAGATGTACATGCATGCTTATTGCTGGTGGCTAAAAACTCTGTAGAAAGTTACCCACCCTGCCACCCCACACTGAGCTGAGGTTGAGTCAAGAAAGTCTCTTTTTGGTGAGGTCACAAATATTTTTTTTTTCATTCCTAGCAATGAAGTCAATCCTTGGGGGTTTCATCATTTGTCAAGAGTTTATGATCTGACCTCTTTACCTTCCTTATGACTTTCTAAAATAAATTAAAATCCAGGCTCAAGGCTACCAGGGATCACCAGATATCCTCAAGGCAAATGCTGCTTTCAGAGTTCTCTTACCCATTCCTCCTCCTCTTCTGGCCTCTGGTCATGCTTCAAAAAAGTATTTTTGTGTGTTAAAATTTCACCTAGCAATTTAAGGGGTTTCATATATTGAGAGAGATTTCTCTGGACATCTAACCTAACATAATGTCAAAAACAAAAGTCCTGTGTATATTTTGTACAAAAATAGTTAGGTCTAAATACAAAGATATAAGTATGACTATTTAACAATTAATATTTAATACACTTGATAATTACCATATATTTAATTGTTCTCCATTAGCTGTATTGTCACATTACCCAGCAGTTCCTAAGTCAGACTGTCCCGAGTCACCTACAGTGCGTCAGGTGTCCTTGATGAAAGAACAGGAGTTCCATAAGGAGGAAGGGTTGACAATGTCACTTTATTTACTAAAATGGGACTCTTTCTGTGTCAGTTTCACCAGAAACCCCAAAGGCTGAGAACAAAACAGTAGGTGCCAAGTCCATCCACATTCTAAAGGGAGGAAGAGCTAGATCACCTATGTACTACATGCTAAGAGATTGTGAAACTGGGAAGCACTAGCTCGATACTGGGACGCATTAGCCCGACAACCACCTCCATGCTGTGTAAGAGAATGTGAGAGCATTTCTTTGGAAGCAGTTGTCAGAATGTTGGACATTTCCCTTCTCCCCGAACAGGGGAGGGTGGGGTGCTTCCTCTTCACCTCATGCCAAATGAGGGGGCACTTCAAGAAGACCTTTGGAGAGCCTGACACATCCTGTGGAGTTTGAGGGACACAGGGACTGACGTCTGACTCACTCCTAAACGTCTAAAGACAAATTGTAGGTGGCTAGCTCCTTGAGAAGACAGAAGAGGAGAGAAGGCTGCATTCGGAACAGCTTGCACTCTCAAAGTTCCTGAGTTCCTGTGGACCTGATGTGGTTCTCAAGAGAGGGAGCCAGATTTGGTCATTAAGAAGGAATCCAACCAAAGGGAACACCTAGTGGGATGAAATGGCCTCAGTGGAGGGGAGGCTGCTGTAAACTAAGGGGCTGGGCAGAAATCCTAAGTAACTAGAGAAGGGAACTACAGGTGAGAGATCCCCAGTGATGGAGAAACTGGAGAACCCAGGAGAAAGCACCTACGAACAATGAAGCAGCACTCGAATCTGCTATTCCCAGAGGACACTAACACCAGTTTAGAACTCTGCCAACCAAGTAAGCCCTTACCTCTTCTTCCTTCCCCTGCTACAACAGGAGACCGGGCACAGAACAACAGCTAGCAAGTGGGGAGGAGGTGGTAAGTGAGAAATAGAAATGACACTGCCCATGAACCACATCTTCCTTCAGATTTCCAGGCTGGAGGAGGGGAGAAGTTTTAAATTAAGATATCTGAAGTTTTGATATGACACTGGATGAGATTTGTTAATACTTAGAAAAAAGAGACTTTTGAAAATGATGATGGTGATGATGATAACTCTAACCTGTTTGTTCCCTAAGATAAGACTGGAAAAGCTATACATTTCACCCAGGCATAAGAATAAGTTTGTAGGGGTACTCGTAAGAAAACGAAGTTGCTTTCTGTTTATACCTCACAAGGTCTAGCTTGTTCCACAGACAGGTTGCATCTGAAGAGCAGAAGAGCAGATCAGGGAGGTGCAGAGGTTGGCCGTGTCCTGCAGCCCTCACGGCCCATTTTCATCCCCCGGCAGTCTCAGTTGACAATGAGACATTTCACTGGATGAAGTTTTGAGTTTTCATGTTGTACAGACTGGAATTTTTTTAAACCAAAGAAAAAAAGGCCAATTGTCCTGTTATTTTCTGGAAAAGCTGTGTGAACCACCCACAATTTTATGCTGGAGAGAAAGAACCAGGAGGTTCGCAAGCAGCCATGGTGAGCAGAATAAACTGCTCTCTGCCTGCACTGAGCACGTCCAGCCTGCTGGTTAATAGTCATGTTTACTTCTGAGTATTACAATGTACTGCAGCTTACACGTGACAGGATGCTGTCAGTAAAGTGAATTTGACTAAAAGGAAGACCTTTAAATAGAAACTAATATATAATGGGAAACGGCCATGAAAATCCTGTAAACCAGAGGCTGGGTGGTTATCTTGTTGAAACGTACTTATACGAGCTGTCAGACTTAAAAATTAATACTCCTTTTCTTTTACAAAACAAGCAAGCGTTTCTCATTTGCTATCCTCTTCTGTGAGGACAAGAGGCTGTCGGGAGTATGCTGCTATACCGTCTAAAGTCTTTTTTGGCAGCCAGCATTCATCCCCACGTCCCTCTGTGCTACTCTCTAGCAGAAACGACGTTTCCCAAACTCTCTGCCTTCAGGGTTTTGAATGTGACTTCTTTCTGCTAGTGTGTTCATGTGAGATTTCAGAGGTGGGAGGGAAAAGTGGCGTATTTTTCTCTGGCAGCACCTAGCAAAATAGGCAGTAGGCCATGGTGGACTTAACGCTGTACCATAGCCTCCAGTGACCTCCCGCCAGCCTCCTGTCTCAGTGCTTGGGGGCAGCTCTGATCAGCAGTGGGGGTGCCCTGCATTTTTCTGACCTGGGCAACATCAGCAACCTCCTAATATTCTGAACTGCTGAAGGTCAATGGCAAAGTCCCCCAACTCCCACAGTCCTCCCAATAGTGCCATTAGCACCTCAATGCCCCACACTCAATTCCTTTCTGCTTGAAAGGCCTGCAGTGGTTTCTCTTTCTGACAGAGGCCTGCTGGACACAGCTGCCTAGCTGACGTTTTGAAAGAAACAAACATACTTAATGGGTCTCTTTAAGTTAAAAGTAATTTTTTAAAACTACAAGTGAGGCATTAATTGCCTTTTTAAAAGAAACTCATGCTATAAAGAAATTTGAAAATGGATGTTTAGAAATGTTTATCACTATGTGATTCTGTTGCCCAAAATAATGTGTTAAACTAAGATTTTCAACTTATGAAACACTGAATTACATTGTTTTCAATAAAATAAACAGTAATAATCTCTGCTGAGAAAAAGTAGGACTTTTGTTTACTGTTAACAAATAAAAATATTTTCAAAATATTTCATTTTAAAAACATCCTTTTTCTATTTTGTGCATGTTTTGAATGTGTATATACCACATTGATTCAGTAGTACATGTATGTTATCTAAAAATAAATACAAAGACATGGCGGAGGCACAAAATTTTTACAGCTGTGGATACACAAAATCAAAAAAGTTTAGAAATAAATGTTTTAGGACACACATCCACCGTACACAGTTGATGAAGTGAGTGCCTACACATGTATACTCTCTCAGACATACATACCCATTTGATTAGTCCTGGCTCTTTCCCACCAAAGTTTCCTCCCAGTTCCCACGTGTGTGGCCAGGTAGGCAGTCAGCGCTATAGTTGCAGAGTGAAGACTGGACTCTCGGGTATCTGTTCCCACAGTTTCACTGGGCATAGAAAGCTTGTCCCAAAACAACTTCTTTACCCTCAGAGAACTTGAAGGACAGAATATGGTGGCCTCACAATGGCTGGGGAATAAAGACAGGGTCTCTCCACTTAAAAATATAGGCATTGCCCCACCCACACACACTGAAAATGCCCTCACATCACTTGGGTTTCTGCTCAAATGTCACCTTATCTGCAAGGATCTTCCTGAACACATTATAAAGCAGCAGATCCCAATCTCCTGCCAGCTTTTTTTTTCCTCTCCATAGCACTATCACCATTTGAATATTTTTATGTTTTACTGGCTTATATCATTATTGTCTGTCCAACTTTCTAGAATGGAAGCTTCACGAGTATAGGAAGTTAGACCAATTCTGCTTTTGTTGGCCTAGCATCTTGAAGAGTGCCTGATTCATAGCACATGTTCAATAAAAATTCATTGAATGATAAAATCCTTGCTTTCACAGCGTCCCTTAACCATTGTGTGGGAACATGACCCAGGCTCTGCTAATTAGAAGTACTCACCCCAGACATGACTCAATGACTTAATCCATTCTGGAACAAGTAGAAGGAGAGAAGCCAGCAATAGGCAATGTGCTGGAGCAGCAGCTTTGGTGCTGGTGACCAGTCGCTGTCCAGTGTCACCGTGTCAGCACTGTGAGCTGTAGTGACTGTACCTGGTGGTGTTTTCACTGGACCAATCTGGAGCAGGATTGGGGGCCAGGTTCTTGGCTTGTGGCTTACAAGCCTGATCTTTAGCCTTACCAGGAAATTCTGAAAATCACCCAGCATCTTTTTAATAAAAATTTCTGCTATAAACTTAAAATTTTTTTTCTTTAATAGTCTTTGGAGTTAGAGTGCCTGAGGTCAAACATCAGCTTCACAATGGACTAAACCATGAAACCGCTCTGAGCTTGTTCCCACATTTGTAAATGGGGGAAATCAGAGTACTATCTCATTCATTGGTTTTTTGCTGAAGGTCAAATGAGACAGTGTCTATAAAATGCACTGGGATGTTGTTTGCACACTTGCAACCCTAGTAACCTAGGCCAACAGAAGTGTTTCGTTTGGTTGTTTTTAACTGATTGCTAACATTTAAAACTTATGGCATTTCGTAAAAATTCTGGATTTATAACTGCTCTTGAAAAATCAAAAGCTCTGATGACACTGGGACCACACTCCTACTTTGCAACAATGATTTTGAGCTGAAGAGTCTAGCTCCTTCAGAGGAGATAGGAACTCACCTGGCCTGATTCACTCTTGTGTTTCCTGGCTGGTCTCTGCTGTAGGGTTTTGAGTTTGTAGCCCTGCCCTGGGAATATAAAGATTTTCTAAAACTGCCAAATTAAGAAGTTTGGTTAAATTGTCTCTAAGAACTTTTCCAGACTGATTTGGTTTTTTGATTGCCGCACAATAATTTGAAAATGTAGTGGAATTATTCCTAAACAACAGCCATTTTGTCATCTTTAATGTTTCTTTGGATTGACTGGGCAATTTTCTGCTCCATACGATGTTGGCTGAGACTGTCATCATCCGGGGGTGCTACTGATTGAGACATTCAAGATGGCTCACTGACATGGTGAATAGCTGAGGGCTTTGCTGAATCTGTCTCAGTACTCTTCCTCGGGCCTTGGGGTTTTCGCTGCATGGTAGCTAGATAAGAAGCTGGAAGTTAAACTTGCCAGTTTTAAGGCCTGGTGTTCCACAGAAGCCCTAGGATGTTACTTCTGCTACATTCTCTTGGTCAAAGCTAGTCACAAGGCCACTTGAGATTCAGAAGGGGGAGGGGGAGGTGAGGTGGCAAATAAGCTTCACCTCTTGATGTAAACAGCAACATATATACGTGGAGAGATTGTTGAGAAGGCCATCTAAGGAGACCAGTGACCACATAGAGCTAACATTTTACGATTATCTTAGTGTAAGACTGGCTTCAGATGGAAGAAAAGTCTCTTGGCATGGCAGTTCAGTAAAAAGGAATCCAGAACTATTTATTGCCTCATACCACAATATAGCAACGGTTAAGTTACCTAAGACCTACTTCCTACAAATTCTTCCACTTCCTCAGAGCTGGCTTACATCGCTACATCTTAGAAAGTTAGTTAAACAAATTCATATTAAGAAAAGAATAATTGATAGCCTTCTCCCTAACTCCTGCACATTCGCCTTTTAAAATCAGATACTTGTGAATTACAGGTTGATAAACATGAGTATTTTATGAGTGTAATAGGTATTTCATGAGTGTAATACCAGTTTTCTGTTGATTCTGAAAGTGTCGAAATTCCAGCCAAAATATAAAAGGTTACTTCAGAGCTGGCCACGGCTAGAGTTGGTGAACCCTGCCAGGGACCTGGGAGAGAGAGACCTGTTAGAATGGGAATTCCTGAGTTGAAGCGGTGGCATCCTGGCTCATGTGGACGATGATGGAGCCGAGACATAAATCTAGCTCTTAAAGGGAAAAATCATGGGTGACATAGAGGAGCCCAGAGGTTAGGCGGATTGTTCTCACCTTGCCGTGTTAACCACAGGGGCCTGGAGAAGTGTCTAACCTAGGCCTCTCAAGGACACTTGAAGCCCAAAAGGTGAACATAAAGAGTAATACAAACGGCTAAGTTTCAGGCAGAGGGAGTGACCCATAAGGTGAGGAGAGGAAGACGATGAGGTCAGACACCTGGAGGGGGGGACGGGAAACAGCAGTGGGAGATGATGACTGAGGACAGGAAAGGGTCGTCAGGCAGGGCTTCACGGGAGGGGCAATCGGGAGCCCCCGTGAGATTTTAAACAAGGGGTCACGGTCTCCCAGTTCCAGAGAGATGACTAAATGACACAGTTCGGCACAGAACCAGGAAGTGAACCCTTAAACAGTTCTGACCAACTACGTCCTAGGGCACGGCGCAGGGACTCCCCGCGGCCCCGCTCCCCTCCGAGCCCATTCAGAAGTCGGGGCAAACATCCCCAACGGCCCTGGCCGGGCGGAAACGGCCTCGGCCTTGCGACCGGAAGCAGAAGGTGGCCGCCGCGGACGCCTCCTCCCGGCGGGCTCACCGCCACCTGACCTCGGCGAGCCGCGCACCGGAAGGGGCCGGCCGCTTCCGGGACAGACCCGGCGGAGCCGGGGCTGGAAGGGCGCGGCCCCGAGGTCCGGCCGGGATGCCCCGCGTGCCCGGCCGCGAGGCGCCGGGCGCCCGCTTCTGCGCACGCGCGGGGGCTACCGCGCGGGCCCACGCGTGTGCACAGCCGCGCGCGCGCGGCCGTTCTCCGTGCGGCGCGTCGGCGTTATTTCGAGGGTAAAGCCTTGGGCGCTGCGATGCGACCTTTTGTTCTCTGAACTACAACTCCCAGCATGCTCCGCCCCTCCTGTGGGTACCGGGAGTGGTTTCCTAGGATAGGTTACAGGTGGTGCCAAGTGACAGTGACGTACCCAAGAGGAAAACGTTGAAGACGTCGCTTGAAGACGTCGTTCACAGCAGCCCCAGTGGCCTAATGGATAAGGCATTGGCCTCCTAAGCCAGGGATTGTGGGTTCGAGTCCCATCTGGGGTGATCGTACTTTTTAGCGTTTAAAATACCTTTTTCCCTTTTTTAAACGAATGGTAGCGAAAGATGCAAACTTTTTTCAACGTGAGAAGCGTATGTGTGCTTGGGTGTTGGGCTACAGTGTGCTCGCATCAACGGAGTCCATTTTCCTCCTCTAACTGAGAACGCGTCGTTTTGTCATCTCCCCTAGAAATTAAAAAAAAAAAATCTCGGCGTGTTGTGCCCTGTGGACAGCCATACCTGCAAGGTCCTCACTGTCGGGAGGTTCGGGAGACCGACCCGCTAATGGCGTCCAAAGTGACGCCGTCGGGAAGAGCCTTCCCCGCCTCCCGCCGGCTTTTCCCCGGCGAGTCGGGTGCGCTCGGCTTTTGCTTGCTTCTCCCTTAATTCCTGGGGGCCCCGCGGCGCGTCCGGTTAGCGAGGCTCCGCGGAGAGGGAGAGCGGGACAGTCCACGGCGGTGCGGCCGATGGGGGGGGCCGGCGGGGCGGGCCGGACCATTGCGCGCGGGGGGCGGGGGGGGCCCGCGCGGCGCCGGGTCGGAGAGCGCGGACATGGCGGCCCTGGGGCCCCCGGCGCGCACCCTGCGCGGCCTCCTGCGGGAGCTGCGCCACCTGAGCGCGGCCGCCGGCCGGCCGTACCGCGACACCGCGGCCTACCGGTACCTCGCGGAGGCTTTCCGCGCGCATCGGGTACGCTAGCCCGCGTCCGGGGGCGCCGGCGTCCCCTTCCCGGGGGGGGGGGAGGGGGGAGCGGGCACGGGGTTGCGGCCGGGGCGTCCCCCCTCCCCGGGGTCTCATTGGCCGCGGCTCGCGTGTGCCGAGAGGACGAGGAAAGGGAGGTGGAGGAGGCAGAAGGGGGAAGAGATGTGCGAGGTGGAGGGTGCAGCGCCTCCAGCCTCAGCGTCTGTCCGACCGCCCCCCCCCACCCCGGAGAGCCATTCTGAGAGGCTGATTTTGAGGCAGAAACTGTAGTGCGACAGGGACCCTTGGGAGCTTCCTGAGGCGCAGGAGCCGTGTCCCGCGGGCGTCGGGTCCCGCGCACTGCTGGAAAGCACGGTGGCTTGTAGGGCGGGACGCGCGATGTGCAGTGAGGTGGGGCCGTCCGGTCCATCCGCGCGACGCCCGACCAGGCACGGCTCTCCGTGCCGGAGCAGACAGATGTGGGCACGCGGGAAGCCATCCTTCGGAGACGTCTTTGTGGTCATCACCGCACGCCGTGGCCCCTTGGGCAAGAGCGGCTGGGAGTTTGACTTTCCAGAGGGGACAGCGCCCCAGACGAGACGCTGGGAGGACCACCCGAATCTCGGGGCCGCGGTGCCCCGGTGGGAGGCTTCCGTTCACTGCTCCTGCCTGTGCAGTTGCGCACCTGGCGTGGAGGGAAGCTGCCACCTCTCTCAGGAATAGGAAATTGGAGAGTCAGCCCGGGCTCCGAGGAGGGAAACTTAACGCCCCTTTGGTCAGTGTAGGAACAGGGCGATGTGGCGTTTCTGAGCCGTGGCAGGTAGAATGCAAAATGTTAGCCCTAGAACTCGGCTGACTGTTAAAAGGCCATCGTGTTAGGGACGTAAAAGAGCTCAGCTAACAGGTGCACGTACGTCCTGCCTTCTGAGAAGCTTTGCAGTCCCCCCGAGGATCCGTATGACCAAGCACTTAGGATAAATAAGCGCTCAGGGAGTGGAAAACGGGGTCCTGATATAAAGAGAAAGGGTAGGGTTTCAGGAGGGAAATCATTCCGCAAGGACTTGAAGGATAAATTAGATTTAGGACTGGGGAAGATGAGGTCCAGGTAGAGAAGTTGCACAAGCCCGGGGGTGAGAGGAACTCACAGCTGAGAATGTTTAGCTCTTAGGCTGTAGTAGGTGAAGTGGAGGAAGATGAGGTGAGGTAGGTGGAAGACTGGAACTTGTAATGAAGTTGTACTGTCAGTTCCATTAACGTGATATATTGTAAATGGGGGGGGGTGTCATTCCAAGATTTTTTTAAGAAGGTGACATCTTTATAGTTCTCCTTATGGAGGCAACATTACTGTCCTAAAGAGAGGCCTGGTAATGGCAATAAAATTCCTCAGAAATAAATCATTCTAAAAAAAATTCCAGAAATGCCACAGTGTGGTATGCATATATGGGTATGGGGAACGGTTTCTGTTCCCTGTTTTCTACTCCCTGGCTCAGAGCTAACTCAGTAGTCATCTGTGCCCATTTTCTCTTTTCCCTAGGCTGATGGGGTTCAATTGGGGAAAATGCAATTTTCCATTTCATTTGATCTCTTTTGGTCTCTTGTGATTCATTTACTGTGTTATATATATTCTTGTCTCCTCTCTCTGTACTCAGGCCTAGCTGAATCAGGATCAGTATTCTCTTGTCCTACACTATCAGAATTCCTGTTTCAAACCTTATCAGTTTAGGCATATATAATAGAAATGGATATTACCCTTTGTTGATGTTTGACATTGGTGTTGAGCTCCCATAAATTTTTAATTATACAGACGAATTCTATTTTTGAGCAGCTTATGAGTGGCATTTTCACATATGGGATCTGCAGATCTTGAACCACATTCTAGTTTCCAGATTCCAACCCTAGATATTTAAATAAAGGTCAAAGAAGGGGATTTTGTAGGCATTGGTGCCAGTGATTAATCCACACTTGGACAGGGCTCCTATGTCATTTGAGGCTATGCACACATCCCCATCTCACATTTCCTGCCCCTTTCTCACCTCAGAACACAAACTCGTCAAATAAAGGACAGTAGACTAACTTCTTTCATTTGGAAATTAATTATAATGAAGAAAAAACAGGGTTTGGAGTCACTGAGGACTTTAGAATGGCTATGAAGTTTCCAGCTCTTAAGGTCATCAGGATCCAGGTTTTTCAGATGGATAAATGAATTGTAAGAGTGACTATAATTAATATGAATATTTGCATATTACTACTATAGGTAAAACCTACATTTGGTTACTACTGAGGACACAGCTTTAGGTAAAATAAGTTTTAAATTCCCATTGACAGAAAAGCATATGGCACATTAACCAAACTCCACAGTGATATAAGAAGCAGCCCTTCATTTGTTTGAAGGGGAGAAACTTCTACATTATAATATTTAGGTCAGGGATCCCCAAGTCCTGGGCTGTGGACTGGTACCAGTCTGTGGCCTGTTAGGAACTGGGCTGCACAGCAAGAGGTGAGTGGCAGGCCAGCAAGCAAAAGCTTCATCTGTATGTGCAGCTGCTCAGCACTAGCATCACTGCCTCAGTTCCACCTCAGATCATCAGGTATTAGATTCTCATTGGAGCACTGGTTCCTGGTGCCAAAAGAGTTGGGGACTGCTACCTTAGGTGACATTAATGATCAGCGACCTGATTATAGTTCTCTACTTATGCCATTAACCAACAACCAAGCCTCTCTGAGCTTTAGTTTTCCCATTTGTAAAATGAGGTGAAACTAGGTGACTTTCTTCCAGTATTAAAATGCGAGGGCGCTTGATGAAATACCTCAGTGAAACTTTTTAAAACTCCTCTTAAATTAACTGGAAGTCAGCTTTTCCAATCATCATTAAGTACAGAGTTCCTCTATGTATGTATTAAGTATATACAAATAGTGTGTGCATTTCCTCTGTGGAATTTACTTTCATTCTAGAGAATACTTGTTTATTAAATTTTTCAGTGGGGCCCTGTAGCTGGGCTGTTAATAGTATCTGACCTTGCTACTTCTCTAGGTTACCAGTGAGAAGCTGTGCAGAGCCCAGCATGAGCTTCATTTCCAAGCTGCCACCTATCTCTGCCTCCTCCGCAGCGTCCGTGAACATGTGGCTCTTCATCAGGAATTTCACAGCAAGGGTGAGCGCTCAGTAGAGGAGTCGGCTGGCTTAGTGGGTCTCAAGTTGCCACATCAGCCCGGAGGAAAGGGCTGGGAACCCTGAAAATGGAGACGTTTCTTGGATGCCGCCTTCATTCATGAATTTCTATCAATACCTATTTACCATTAAACATTTTTAAGTTTAGGGTTTTTCTCTAACTTTTTTGGCTGAGTGTTTCTTAGGGAGGGGGTTCATCTTTACTCTCAATGAATTTACTGAGCTTTTTATACTAGGCTGATTAATGTTCTTGATTTACTTCTAAAACTTTTTTAAAAATCATTTTAAAAGAAATATTAAGCCTATTGTTAAGAAATTTAAATGGTACAGACATATAATAGTCATCTTTTCTTTTCCTTTGTCCCTCCCTTGCCCATTCTCATTACCAGATGATAACTATTACTAAAAGTTTGGTGTGCATCTTTCCAGACATTTCCTGTGCATATACAGACATACCTTATTATACATATATACTTTAAAAATACACAAATATGTGTTGAATTTCTGGTAGGAAAGAGATGCCACACTCAATTACTGAGGAGAGCTAATGAAGCGATATATAAAGATGTGGCCTGAATTAAGGTCAACAAGATGGTCTAGTAACAGTGGGATGCTATTATTACCTTCCTAGGCCTGACAGAGGTGACCCCTAGGTATAAGAACATGGCCACTCAACTACAGGCCTCAGGGAGAAGCCCGGGAGAGGAAGAAGGAATGGGCACACTGACTTCTCTCTCCTACTATCTTCTAATTTTCATGTCAAATTGCTCTTCTGTCAGGGAAGAAGGTTCAATCATGCACTTGGCTGACCAAGTACAAACCTTGGGTGTCATTGTAATTCCTCCTTCCACATTCTCCACCTCCAATCAGTCAGTCACCAATTTCTGCTTTTCAGTGGCTCTAACATCCTTTCCCCACCTTGATCTTCACTACCTCTGTTATAGTTCAAGAACTGACAGTCTTTTAGCTGAACTATTAAACTATTCCGCTACATGACCCCTTTTCTTCTAATGTCCTAAAGTCTTAAATAAAAATTCTTTTCTTTCTGTGAACTACCAGCAGTTCTTATCTGTGCCCCCTTTGTGGTTTATGTCAGTTTCTTCTGGTTTTACAATTGTAGACATGTCTTAGAACCTCTTCCCCTAGACTATAAGCACCTTAAGGGTAAGGACCATGTCTCATTCGTCCAAAGCACCTTCCACAGTGACCGACACATAGCATTATTCAGTCTGTTTGGAATGCCTGGCTCAGCTTCTCGCTAGGAGAAGTACAGTCTGAACAGAAGTATTCATAAAGCATTTCAAAACCCTATCTCTTCTAAAATGCTAACATTAAAATAATAGAATTGAGGTCAAATAAGCATTCAATTGAACAGATCGAAAGCTAGAAGAAATGTTTAACATATTCCTCCCCCCCACACACACACACTGCTTTATTACATGGACATTAGTAAATTATTTGAAGATATTTTGTTAAAAAGAAGGAAGCAAAAGGATTAGGATACATTGATGTTTTGATTTCTTTATACAAAAAATAACATTTACAAAAAATAACATTTTTTTAAAAAGCTATGTATTTGAGGCAGAATTGCCTAACAAGGTAAATATTTATTATGCATTTGAACTCACCTAGGCCTAGGTTTTGATCCCATCTTTATAATTTACAAGGTAGGTAATTTCTGGCAAGTTAGTTGACTTGACTTGAGTTTGTTCCCTCTTCTGTAAAATGGAAATGACAACAAGGTGGTTGTAATAAATGAGAATAACGTTTACATAAAACATTGGCACAGAGCATAACAAGTGCCTGACAAAAAGATCTTATTGTTACTACACTCTCACTCTTTTATCACGAACCCTTCTCTGTAAGCCCTATTGCTACCAGTCTTCTGAAGTACAGATAAGTTATTTTTTATGGTTTAGGCAATTTGCTCAGGCCATTTCTGTCCATATACAGTCAACCTATACCTCTTATTAATGTTACCATCAAGAAAGCTGAACTCAATGTTAGAAATAGAAGGAATTGCTTCTGGAACATGAATTGTATTAACAATAATCTTTCTATACTGAGAAGGTACCAGAACTTGGGGATCCTGAGGTTTTGGCACTATGTTTAATTTACTAGCCTAGTTTTTGATGTGATACCTGCTTTATCACATTCCTTCACTTTGCCATCTCTTACCTGCTGTCCTTTATCTTCAACTGCTTTTTCTCATTGTATTAGCATTTAGCATATATTAAGCATAACTCAAGGCTCTTCCTTCTAAAGAAACTACGTGGCCTCTTAACTCAAATGCTTTTTCAGCTACTATGTTCTCTTGTTCCTCTTCACAGACTAATTGAAAGAATGTATTCAATGACTTGAATTACTTTCATTTTCTACATTCTTTTAAACATGTTATTTGATGTATAATTTATATATATATATATAAAATATAACCCCTATAAAGTGTACAGGTCAAAAAATAATGACGAATGCACCTGTGTGATAACCACCTCAATAAAGCCAGAGAACATTTCCACTGCCCTAAAAAGTTCTCTTGTCCCCTCTGCAGTCAATCCCCCTTCCCCACACCTGGTCCCAGGCAAACACCGACCTGCTTGCTGACACCACAGATTAGTTTGGTCTGATCAAATATTTATACAAATGCAGCCATATGGTATATATTCTTTCAGTTGTTTTCTTTTGTTCAGCATAATGATTTTGAGGTTTAGTCCATGTTGTTGCATATATCTATTTTCTGCTTTTTTCACTGCCCATTTATCCTTGATCCACTGAAGTCTGGTTTTTGCCCTTCTGCTCTACCAGAACTGTCTTGCAAGGTTACAAATGACCTTCAGGCCATCAAACCCAGTGTATCATTCCTTATCTTGCTTGATCTCTAAAGGACATTTGACACTAGTGACCATTCCTTCTTTTTCCCTTGGCTTTCATGACACCATGTTCCTGTTTTCTTCTCTCAGTCTGATAATTTGTCTTCAGTTTCCTCTTGCATGTATCCCTTATATGTTGGTATTCCTTATATGTTCGTCTGAACCTAGGTCCTTACCTCACATTCTGCATACTTTCCCTGGGCAATCACCTTTGTCATCAACAGGCTAACTTTAGTCCAGTACCCCCTGCCAAGCTGTAGACCTGCATGTCTAGCTTCCTAGCAGACAACACCACTTAGATGCCTCAAAAGCATCTCAGATTTAGTGCATCCAAAATGGAACCTAATCATCTTCCCCTCTAAATCTCTGATATTCTTTCAGTTACTCAAGTCAGAAATCTTTTTTCTAAGCTGCTGCCTTTCCTTCAAACCTCCCATTAAGTAAGTGCTAAATTGGATTCTGCTTCCTAAGAGTCTCTTAAATCTATTGCTACTACCCTAGTCTGGGCCTCTTATTTCCTGCATCCCAGATCAGTTCCAGGAGCCATGTTCTTTCAATATTTTGCTGGTTTTTGCATGGAAACTCTTTCCCCTAATGGTCCCCACTTCCCTAGCTAATTTCTATTCCTTCCTCAGACCTCAGGTTAAATTTCACTTTCTCTTTTCTTCAACAAACATTTTCAAATGCCTACTTTGTGTTCTACACTGGCTTAGGTATCCTTATATTTTCACTTGAAGAAGTAAAAGTGTCCTTTTTCAAGAAACATTAGTTTGTATATGCTTATTGCTTTTAATTCCTCTGTCTTTAATAGACCAGTCAACTAGCTCTCAGTTCAGGTTTGGCTCTTGGTATTTCTCCTCTCTGTATAGTTCAGATATTTATGCATTTTGATTAGAACTGCCTCAGGGTATCAGGTATTGAGTACTTTGCATGTCCTTGTTGGGTAAATGTTAGGGATACAAATAAAAATATGTTAAGAGTACAATGTTCACATACTAGGATTATGTGTGGGGTGGGGGAGAGATCTGTAGTTCTGAACTAAAGGCAAGCTAATCCAAGCCACATTCAGTTTGTAAGATAAGGTTTTATTTCACCCAACTAAAAGATAGATCATTTACACAGAATTTGAATTTTTGAATCCACATTTTAGTTAACAGGAACCATGTTTATAAACTTGATAGTAGGTATACTGATGCCCAAGAACTGTAATATTAAATTTTACTATGTAGCTTTTAATTATTTACAATATTTAGTTAATAAATTACTATAAAATAAAGAGTTGTCTACTCTGGATGGTTGGCAAAAAATATGTTGCTTGTACCTATTATTTTTAATTAGTTTCTAGCATGTGTAAATTTTATAGATACATATGTATAATTCCTACATATTTTTTTTCAAATACATGTTCAGCACACAAAGATAACCAGACACATAAGAAAACAAGACCCCATAAGTGAAAAGTGGCAGAAACAACAGACAACAAAAACCACCACAAAGAATTTAGATATCACTATTAACAACATTGAATTACAAAACAGTTATGTTCACTAGGGTCAAAAAACAGCCAAATGTGGGACTTAACTCAAAGAACCAGACACTATAAAAAATGACACAGATTTGAAAAAGAATCCAATAGAAATTCTAGAACTGAAAAATAAAGAATTCAATTGACAGATTTAACAGGAGACTAAACAAAGCTGAAGAGAGGTTAGTGAACTATAAAATTTGTTAGAAAAAAAATATCAAGGCAGCTTGGCAAGACAAGGTAAAAAATGCAAAGAGTAAAGAGATGTAGAGGATACAGTGAAAACTGTTGATCAGTGAGACAATATTTGAGAATAACAACTTTTCTGAATTGTGAAGAGACATTAGTTCACAGTTCTAATTAGTTCACAGTTCTAATAGACATTATTAGTTCACAGTTCTAATTGCTCATTGAATCCCCAGCCACCATAAATAAAAGTAATCCACACCCAGATACATCATGGTAAACTGAAGAAAACCAATGGTAAAAAGAACAAACTTTGAAAGCAGCCACCTATCTTCAAAGCAGTGACAGAACTGATTTCTCAGGAGTAATGGAAGGTAAAAGCAAGGATAGAATCTATGTGCCGAAAGAAAAGAACTTCCATCCGCGATTTCTATACCCAATAAAAATATTAATCTAGACTTAAGAAAGGCAAAATAAAGATCTTTTACGATCAACAAAAAAGGGAGAGTGCCACACTAATAGTCAAGCACAAACGTTAACTGAAGCAGGGTAGGCAAACTGTACAGAGCCAGGTAGTATTTTAGTGTTGCAGACCATATGGTGTGTTATCTGACACAAACACTTTGGTGTTGTAGCACAAAAGAAACCATAGACAATAGCAAATGTACGGACCAGGCAGCAGTCCAATGAAACTATTCAGAAAAATAGGCAGTAGGTTGGATTTCGCCTGTGGACTGTAGACTGCTGATTCCTGTCCTACAGTTTAAACTTCAGACAAAAGGGAAATGATCCCAGGTGGAAAGGCAGAGATTCCAGAAGGAATGAAGAGCAAAGAAAATGGTAAATAAGCTAATTACAAAAATATAAATGATTAAATGTTTCAATTAAGACAGTGACTATTGGACTTTTTTTTTTCAGACCTACAGTACACGGTCTTCCTAGGTGCTCTCCAATCCAAGTACTAACCAGACCCGACCCTGCTTAGCTTCCAAGATCAGATGGGATCAAGTTTGTTCAGGGTGACATGGCTGTAGACCAGACTTTTTTAAAAAACTAAATGCTGCTTATGAGATGTAAGCAACCAGAAAAATAGAAAGGTAAGAACTAAAATCTCACATAATTATTCAACATTTTAGTGTATTTCTCTCCCAAGGATATTAAACAATAGCCCATCCTTCTATGACATATTAATTTTTATTGTAAAAAGGATACTTTTCCTAATATTTGGAGTTGTTTGAATTTTGAGTTGTGAATAGTGGAGAAACTATTTTCAGTTACTAAAAATGTGACTCTAAAATTATTGGCCCAAATATGCATTTAAAAGGACCCAGGAAAAATGACTGCTGCTGTTTCATGTTAATTTTTTATTGATTTGCTAACAGATTATAAATTCCAAGGCAATGCATATGAAATGTTAGTAACAAAATTTTCACCACTTTTTTCTTTCAAAGTATCTAGGAAGTCCGTATGATCATCTTAAGGAATTAATATTTTATATATAAAAACGGTAAAAACCAGGGCAAGCTCGGGGCTAGGCATGTTCTGTTGGCTTATTTAGTCCTCACAATGCTCTAAGGTCTGCATTTCCACTCAACATGAGATTAAGCGATGAGTTGCTGAAGGTTCCAGTCGGTAGTCGACCCCGATTCTGAACCAGGGTGACGCAGACCGCGAACCCACAGGCTTGCTTCCCACTGCTGCTGAGACAGAGCGAACAGGCCTCGCCCTTCAGACGCGTCAAACGCTGGGAAAGGATTTCTCTACGAGAGCCCCCGCGCTCTCCTTCCTCGGAATACCGTTCAATCTCAACAGTCCCTAGTTTGGACCAGCAGCTCCCTGCTTTTAGCTGCGAGTGATGACGGCTGCTGGTCCGCGTGCGTTAGCTCGCCCGCTTCCCGGCGCACTGACTTAGGGGTCCCTTCCCGAACGTGGCGTGTCCCATTCGCAGTGCTGACAGCCCCTGTGCAGGTGAGGGACCGTGACCCCACGCCACTCTCCAGGCCCGTGTGGCGGACCGGGCAGCAGTGAGAAAGATGGTGGCGCTGCTCGGGTCTCGCCCGGAAACGGGTCCGTCGGCGCGCGCCCGCCGGGAACACGCCCACGTCAGCGGGCAAGTCGGCGGGCTCCGGTCCGGCCGACCTGGGCAGGGTCTCCACTCACCGCCGGCTCGGGGTGGGTAACCCCAGGCGCCGGGCCGCTAGCTCGGCGCGCCGCTCGGCCCCGTCCGACCGGCGGCGGCCGGGAGCGCGCGGCTCCCAGCCTCGGGCGGAGAGACAGGACGGGGGGGGCCGGCTGAGGCCCCCGCGTCTCGCGAGATCTGGGGAGTGGGGGCGGGAGAGCGCGCGCGCGCGCCCCCGGGGGCCGTTGGGGCGGAACCCTCGCGAGCGCGGCGGGCGGGGCCGGGGCCGCCGGACGCCGGTTGGCGGAGCCGCCGCGGGAAAGGCCGGCGCGCGAGCGGCGTGCGCGCCCACGTCGCGGCGACGGCGGCGGCGAGCGGCGTCCGCGCTGAGAGCGGGGGGGGCCCCGGCGGCTTCTGGCGGGCGGCGGCGTTGGCGGCGAGAGCTGTCGATCGGCCCCCGTCGCCTCTGTCCCGGGGAGCGGACGGAGCGAGGGGACCGGCGGCGTCTCCGGCGGCGGCTGCCGGCCACGCTCGCGTCGTCGTCGGGAGCGCGGCCCGGACTCTCCTGCTGCCCCTCCGGCTCCTCTCCCGCACGCTTCGCGGCGGCGGCGGCCACCGAGACAGCGCCTCACCTCCTCCCCCAGCCCTCCCCCTCGTCCCCCCCCACCCCCCGCCCGCAAGGGCCCGGTCTGCGCCCCACCCCCGCCCGCCCGCTACGCCGCCGCCATGTCGGCGCAGGCCCAGATGCGCGCGATGCTGGACCAGCTGATGGGCACCTCCCGGGATGGTAAGTCCCTGCCGGCGCCCTGGGGGTGGGGGAGGGGACCGGGACGGCGTGGAGAAGGGGCTCCGCGGGCGCACCTGGGCTCGTGAGTGTGTGTGCGGTGGAGGAAGGGGCTCCCAGATTGGTAACACGAGGTCCCGGCTCCCGGCCGGTCCAATCTGAGCCGGGCAGGCAGGCTAGGGGAGGCGGTGACCGCGCGGATTGGCGGGAGCCGCTGCCAATGGGGGCAGGCGGGGCCTGCGGGCCGAGAGGAGAGTTTGAGCCTCCAGTGTTGACTTGGCTGGGACGGGAGAGCCCACGTCTCCCTTGCGTAGTCGGGCGGCCGGTTTCGAGGCCGCATAGGTGTCAGCGGACCGCTAGAGCCTCCTGCCCTCAGCTGATCCCTAACCCAGAGTTTGGGATTCTCCCTCGCCGCCGCCCTCCAGAGTATCTTCAGAGAGCAGCCCGCCCCCATCCCATCCCACCCCACCCCCTTACCTGGATCCGGAGGAGACGTTCGCTATGAACCCAGTCCCAGAAAGGCGCTCGCGATCCTCACAGAAACAGCCATACTTGAAGAAGAATCTGACCCAAACCATGGTTTCTTGAAGTGGGTGTGTTTGGCCCCATTTTGTGAAAAGAAAAATGTTAATGGCCTGTTCTTTTTTCCGAGAGACCTCCATTTTGTTAGACAATTTAATAGAGGCTTTGTTCTGTAAATATTGACAAATCTTGCATGTGCCCCAAATAGAACCATTTTGAATGTGTGGTGCCCAGTGAAGTAGAATATAGGGAAACAACGATTCTTTTAGGCACTTAGTTTAGAATTTGTGTAGAAAACCACTGATTGCTGGATAGCTTTTTGTCATAAAGAGAATTTCTAAAAAATGAATTGTTGCCTTTTTGTTAATTATACTGTACTCTTTTAAATTCAGCTTAAATCCATGCTAATATGGAGAAAATACTTTCTTAAAAACAAAACACTTGTCTATTTTTATATGTTGCTTGTTCAGGCAAGTAGTTTCTTAGCCATTAAAGAAATGCTTTTTTCTTAATTAAAATTGCTTTACATAAAAAGCACACTTGAATTTTTAAGTCGTTCTTAGAATTTTGAGTGCTTTTTAGCAAAATATGAGTAGATTTTAAAAAATCGAATTCGAATATTTTTGGCAGTGAATATTTGGGATGGCTTTTCAGTATTCACAGTTATTTTAATAAAAACCCATATTAGGAACTTTCCTTTGTAGAACACAGACAAAGGGTGTATGTAGATGGCAAACCGACTTGTGGTTGTGTGTGTAGAGAAGAGGGGAAGATAGGGAAAGAAATGAATTTTATTTGTATAGTAAACCCTTGAAAGTAACGTTAAAAATTCTAGTGGAGGAAACTACCCATCATTTTTCACTTTTAGATAAGAATGGTCATTTTGTATCTGCAGCGTGTCTTAACATTGTTCCTTTTACTTAAGGAAGACAGTGTTGGAAAGGAGCTTAATCCAGGATTTTAGCTGACTAACTGATATTTGTAATAAAATAGTAGAAATCATTTAAGATTTATTTTACATGATCCTTTTAATCCTACATGGATATCATATTTGGTACATTCTACATGGATTGAATTTCCTGATATTACTAAGAGGATATTTGAATCAAAGTAACTACTTTGATCTGATCAATTTCCGGACTAGGCAGCTAATCTAATTTTGGAAAGCTAAAATGAAAAAATATATGTTCCTGTGTGTGTAGTCAGCAGAAACATGAATTTCTGAAAATCCATTATGTTATATTTTTACATTTTACATTTTTTTGGGTCTGTTACTGGATTTTTTTTTTTTTTTTTTTGCCTCCAGACTAAGAGGGTTTACCAATTCATTTTTATGAGCCCACAATATTATTTAGCTGAAATGACTAGATTTTCACTGCCGTGTTGGGCCAGAAGTAAGAAACATGCTACTTTCAAGGAAAAGAATAGAATTTTTTTTTAGATATTCAAGTTCTTTCATGTGTTGACGATAGTAATCAGAACATTCTTTTTCTTCTTACCAGAGAGTTAATGAGTTTACATATTCATTTTATGATTCAGGACCTTTAAATAATTAGGATTGTTCTTTTTTAGCATACAGTCAACTTCAAGTTATCCAGGGATGGGGAACATGGATACGTTCCTCAATAACACCATGTAATTTGAAACCATATAATGGGAAGCTTTGTACTGGACACAGAAACAGCTTACAGGGAATGCTGTTGGGTGATTTTGGCAATAAGAGGTGGATTTGGGAATCCAAGAGGTGGGAGAGAGATGAAAAAGGTAGGTAGGAGGTATTTAAAGCAGCTCTGTCCACTTTTTTAAAATTTTAATCTCAAGGACTAACTATAAAGCAACCACCATCTTCCAGGATGGTGGGACTCAAGGTAGCAAGAAGCCCCACAACCCTTTGTGTCCTACTGTAAGGGAATCTGAAGTGGCACAGGAGGCCCAGGGCACTGGGAGAACCTTGCTTCTCTTTCACTTCCCCCCTTTCCCCAGTAAAAGATTTAGTCCTTCTCCCCCACCCCCAAATCAGAGTTTTTAATTAGTTCCTTTTTAAAATTCATTAGAGATTTAAGTCTGTTAAATGTACCTTATTTTGCATTACTTAAATCAGTCATTTAGATTGTCTAAACTTCACTGAAATCCTCAGAAATAAAAATTTTAATTGGCAGGGAAATGGAGAGGTAATTTTGGATCACTGGGCACTTTCAGAAAAGATAGTCCTGGGTGAGTGGTGGAAGTGGGTGGTTTTGGACAATCAAAGGGCAGCATGATGTGCTGGGAGGCTGGGCAGGGGGATGACCAAGAGGTGGGAGAGGAATGCATAAGGGAGGTGGGAGGGCCAAAGACAAACTTTGCCTTCTTTGCAATTTTGCCTAGGGCCCTGGTGGTGGCAACCGCCTGTGTGCCACTGAAAATCGTGCCGATGCCTGGCATACTGCATAAATGGAAGCAGGGTACCGCGTGAGTTGAAACATTGGTCACACTATATAAAGTTTGTATATGTGAATCAGTGTAACTCATACCCATGTAACTGGGGGTCTGACTGTATTTGGATTTTTCTGATAAGGCATCATGGGCTAAGGAAAAGAGCACTGGGCTGAGACTCAGGAGACCTGGTTTCTAGCCCCAGCTGTACCTCTAATTGTAATCTTGGGTAAGTTGCTTAACCTTTTTTGCCTCAAGTTAAATCTATAATTTGTTAATGGGAAAACAAATAATATCCTATGTTATACTGATGTTGGAAAAATAAGTATATTTTAAGCTTTTTAGAAGTGGGAACCGTAAGTAGATATAAATTAGTATCTATTTTATTTGAAGTTTAAGATATGTTAAATTTTATAAATACTTTTCTGTTTTAGTTGTTAGCATTAAAAGAAAGGAGAGGAATAATTTGTTTCCCCTGAATATATTCCACTTGAAATCAGGGATTAGTATCACAGGAAATTTCAAGCAGTGGTTTGAGGTTTGTCTGTGACACTTGTAGGAACCCAGTGTCCTCACACAGACTATCGTCATTTGTGCTGTGCCGGGTTAATTGCAGAGATGTCTTTTAGCTGAAGCTTTACCTTTTGCCAGCAAATACACAGTTTAGTTATGATTAAGTCTTTGGTTCTTAACCCAGACAGGCCTGGCATGGTGCAAAGGATAGGTATTAAAACCAAATTTAGAGTGAGAATTTAGGTTACATTTTAAGTTTAGAAACTAGGGAAATGACAGAAGGTAGTTTTGAGGATTCCATACCTCTTAATAGATATAACCTTTAAATGGGATCAGAGACCATCTCCAAAAGGTTAAAACAGGCCAAGAATGGCAATCTAACCCTCAAAATAACTGGTAGACTAATAGAATATAGAATACAGAATAGAATTTTATAGCATCGTTAGTAGTCCATTATGATTAAGGAATGATTAGGGCAAGTTAAAGCTTTCAGGATAATTTTAGCTATTTTTGATGGTGATCTTCCTAAACATCTGATGATATACTTCCTCAGGTAATAGAGTACATTAATCAGAATTTAATATTTTTGCTGATCATATATTGTACAATAGTTGTATTTCATGGGACATAAAAGGGGTACTCATCTTAGGAGATACCCAGGAGAATACAGTTCAGAAAATCATTTACTTGTTCCTAATAAATTAATGGACCTAACTGTTGAACCTATAAGATGGTATGCCATTGCTGCCGTTCTGCAAAATAAGTTATTGAATCGAAGGTTGAAGTAGTGTTTTCTTTAGTGGGTTTTCTTCATAAAATCATCTTTACTGTAATTTGTGTTCCTTGGCTTGTCATCAACATTGAGAGCATTTCCTTTTAATTTCATTAACATAGTGAACCATACTCATTTATTGGTCAATTGTAAGCCATTCTTCTGTTCCACTTGGATTTTTCATTTTAAGTGAAGGAGGCATAGCCTTTAATACACAAGTGCACATTTGTAAATTCTTAAACAGTATAAGAAATTTTAGCAAACAGAAGGTTGAACAGTAGTTAAACATAAGGTAAAACAGGTTTAGTAAATATTTGACTAATTAGAGATCCAGGAATATAAAAAACACTGAAAGCTTTGTTAACACTCCTACAGTGAATCTATTTTAAAGAAAAAACTATAACTTATTTTGGATTTTGAACTCTAATGTTTCTTTCAGCAGAACAGCCTTGAAAACAATAATAATATCACCTCACATAACCCTGCAGTGTCCTTTGATTCTCTACAGTGTTTTAGTTCTCAAGAAAGCCTTATTCTGAGACATTATTTACTTTGGTTAAAAAAAACTGAAACCAAAGAAAAATTATTTTGTCACTGTATAAGCAGCATAAAACTGCTTTGATGTGTGTAAAATATCCTAGCATAATTGGTCGTGAGCTTCAGGAAGTCAAGAGCAAGTAGGTATCACAGATCAGGGTCAGGTTTAGTGAGGCAGATAGAATTCAGTACCAGCTAATTCATACAGACATTAAAGCTCGAAGTTGCTTAGGGTTCAGGCAAGCAGGAGGTTTGCAGGTAGGCCGATGCCCCTTAAGAACGGAATTCCAGAAAGGTGTTTGAAATGGACTGAATCCTAAAAGCTCACAGCTGTTATCAAAGTGCTTAAGGAAACGAGATTCTGCTACCCATCATGATCAGTCTGCTAAGAAATGGTAGGCTAAGAAGATGAAAAAAAGTTGGAACATTTTGCTGGAGAAAGAGTGAGAGTGAAAGAGAGGGTAAGTTTCTGACAGGAATCTTGTAGATACACTACTTGCAGAAAAGTCACTTTGTTCCTTTTTGGTTTAAATTCTCATGCACTAGTAGCCACTAGGGTAGAAATTGGAAGGCAGGGCCAAAATAAATGAGTTCATCAATTTTGTAAGATTATTGAGGCTATAGATAAAAAAAAAATAGTTTGTAAAAACTCTGCAACTGGTTACAGCTTTGTGTTTTTGTTTTAACTGAATAACTTAAGACTTCGAAAAGTCAAAACCATTAGAAAGTAACATGTAGCTCTCAACTGAATAAATGTCATAGTTTGCTGTTTAACATGGGATAGAGAAAAGGTTTGTAAAACTTTTTTTCTTAAAAAAACACAACACTAGATATTGATCCACGCATTCTAATATAGTTGTGAACCATCTGCAGTGATGTTTGACCTGTGTGATTCAACATGAAAGGAATTTAACCAGCTGCCCTTGCCGAGTCTTTTGTCATGTTTCCAGAATGCATGGTAAATGCTTTTGTTTTTACTTTTTTGAGACATCAGTTTTCTCTTTTTAGAGTTATACTTTCCAAAGCTTTGTCTTTCAGTAAAATTGGATAGCTATTAGATAGTGTCTACCCATGTACCTAGCTGTTCAGCTGCTTCTGTGTTTTGTTCAACTATTAGGTTACATAATATACTTCACTTTGAGTTACTTAAGGGTATGTTTTAGTTTAAGTCTATCTAGCACTGTAGCCCACCTGCTTTTTGTAAATAATACTGGAATGCAGTCATTCCCGTTTGTATACATATTGTCTATGGCTGCTTTGCCTTACAGTGCTGTGTAGTTGCAACAGAAACATATAGCTGGTAAGCTTAAAATATTTGCTGTCTCTTTAAGAAAAAACTTGTTGACCACTGTTGTTAGATTAGTGGTTCTCAAAGTGATTCCCCAACGTTAGCGTCACTTGGGAACTTGTTAGGAATGTAAGTTCTTGGGCCCACCCCAGGTCTACAGAAATTCTGGAGATAGGTTCAGCAGTCTGTTTTAAGAAGCCCTCCGCATACCTTTGATCAACATTAAAAGTCACCCCATTTTTAATAAAATTAAAAAGGGAAAAAAAAGTCTGAGAAGCCCTGTTCTAGGTAACTATTTCCCGGTGTTAGTCACACATATCACCTTTACTACTTTTTACCCTGTTTTCTATTTTTTAAATATTTTCCTTTATCAACTCACTTTCTAAAAGTGTAAGTTAATTTTAAAATAATTTATTGTTCCCCAGAAAAATTAATACAGTGAAAACAAGATGGTGTTATGAGACAACTAGACTCTGTTGTCATTTATCCTATACTGAAAAATTAGAACTTGTTAGATGTATTAAATGCATACTATAAGTGTCAAATGGAAACTGTCTTTGACTTTTTCATAATAAATAATCACTAAGTGATTGAGTGATGTTTTGAATGTCATGTTGATGAAATCACCTAAAATCATCCTTTGTACAAACCTCATACTTGAAAAATACTGTTATTTATGTGAAAGGAAGGCTATTTGAACTGTATATACCAAAGCCCCTATGCAGGAATGACTGGCCAGAAATGCAGACCTGTGAGATGGAGTGCTCTAGGAGTCCCTAGAGAGTTCCATCTAGACTTATAGGGTGAATTGACCTCTTAGCTTGATTTCTGACCTCTCCACTAGTGTTTCGGTATGTAGCAGTCAGCAGTTGGAGGTTTTCACCAACCTGTTCTGTGGTAGGACTGTGAAAAATACTTGGTTGTGGGGAAAACTGCTTGTCAAAGAAAACCCCTGGACTAGAACTGTGGAGGAAGTGGTTGTGATTCTACTTTAAGGATGGGGAACACCAGGGTATGCTTACTAGGAATAGTCAATCCCCCTCAGATTTTAGAAACCATGTATTTGTGTTTCCAAAAGTTCCTGTGTTATGATATAATTTGCCTCATGATACTAGAGAGAATACTTCTCAGATATGGTCTTCTGTATATTTATTGGCTGATGTGCTTTAGAGTATCGTAATTGCTGATAGGAATAGAATCTTACTTCCCTGAATATACCCCGATTGCTTAGTTGCTTAGTTTTTTCTTTGCAAGTAAGTATCAAAATAGAAACATTTGTTTCTATTATCTTTTTACTGCAGTAAAGTAGTAACATAGGACTCTAATCCTAGAGGAAGTGAAAGTCCAGTGGGGAGTGAAGAATTTACTCATGAACAGTTGTGTTTATTTTTAAGTGATGAATTTTGTGAAACTGATTATAGGGGTCTAATTTGAAAAAGGTTTTTAAAAATCAGATACCTGTAGAATGAACAAATGTCATTTTGTGTATTTCCTTAAAGTTAAAAAAAGGTATTATAAATGAAGTCCTTTATGTTCCCCCACATAGTTTCAGTCCTTTCCCCAGGAGCATTCCTTGTGAACTTAATGTATATTCCGTGTGACACAGTATTTCTGCTCTGTCTTTTCAGTAGTTGTAAGGCTCAGTCTCCTTCATGGTAATCTCTGTTTTTCATTTTAACTTCTTTTATTATTGAGTTGTCTGTCGCCTCTGTCCTTTGATAGTCTCATTTATTTTCCCTTTTTATTTCTTTATTAGTTTTAGATTTGGGGAGGCTCTACTTAGCTTTATAGCTATCACCAGAAATGAGAACTTGTATTTTTAATAATCAGCCAATCACTTTTTCTTTGATTTCAGCTGTGTCTTCATAGCCAGAGATAACTTTCGTCACTTCTAACTTTGTGTTTAGAAAGTTCTGGATGATAGAAGGCACCAGATATCCAGAGAACTAGTGTTACTATATCAGAATTGCAGCTCTGCAAGTAAGTATCAAAATATAAAATTTAGCAGGCTGCAACATTTTAATGACTGACTGTGCTTTATGACATCTATAAAAGAAATTCTGTGTAATCTCCTTTAGAACTTAATTTTTTAGGTAACTATTCAGGCTTTTCTGATGTAACTTAAATCTAAGAAGGGAGATGTGTTGCTAGATTTCCTAAAGCATGTATCCTCCAGAAATATGGCATTGACCCCTACTAGTGGCCAAGATTCTATGCTTGTGCAGTGAGAGGAGATAGGGCTGGAGCAAGGTGTGGAATAGATTCCTTAGAATGTAGCTACTTTAATATCTCTGTTCTCACATTTCCATTACCATTCTGTTTCTGTTAAAGACTCTATGTAAACTTTTTCTCCTACCAAGGCTGTTTCCCAGTCTCATTCCTTATAACATTATTAGTTGGATTTTCATGGACAAGTTGATTGGTTGATTTTAAAAATTATTTTAGCAATATTAATCTTGATCATAGCAAAAATAATTTGAAAATTTCATCTACAGTGGGCGTTGCATTTTTAAAATGTTAAGCTTGTCATGGGGATCGTATTATTAGTGCCTATTTGTAATTATAAACCTGTAGATCCATATGAAAATATTAAGAGGGATAGCCTTTCTGAACTGTATAATATCCTTCTTTTTGCATTTTCTGGGGGAAATAAAAGTTGCTACTACTACTCAATATGATTTTACAAGTTCTGTTAAAAGAAGTGATTAATATTACATTTATAAGGGAGATTGCCATAACTGGTTTTCCTCGCTGCTATGTTTGACTGAGTACACTTTTTTTTCTCTTGTATAATAAATTACTGAAAAGTTTGACATATGTCGAGTTATATTAAATGTCTTCAGAGCATCTGAATCATTAACACATGGTAGTGAGTTCCTTTATAAATGAATCCTATACTTTAAACAATATAAATGTACAGTGAATTAAACTGAGTATATTAACAACAAGAACATGGAGTAATGAGTTTTTTGTTTGTTTTTAAGTTTAATTTAAAAAGGGTTTCTATAGGTGAGTTTTAGGCTGATTTCTAAAGGAACAATAAAAGTAGGTGGAGTCTCTGGCCACGGCACCCTGAGCAAGCCCGACCTGTCTGATCCCAGAAGCTAAGCAGGGTCGGGCCTGGTTAGTACTTGGATGGGAGACCATCGAGGAAGACCAGGTGCTGTAGGTGTTAAAAAAGAAAAAAAAAAAAAACATTGTAAGCTGACAATATCCTTGAAATCTATGAGGCCAACCAAGGATTGCCCTACCTAAAAAAATAAAGTAAACAACCAAATACATAAAAGTAGGTGGGAGAAATGAGTAGAGTTGGTCAGGAAATTTGAGGAGGTTGTAAAAGTGATTATCAGATTGGGTCTTTAGTATAATAGTCACTGTGCAGTTATAGTCACCTGCTTTTACCTTGGTTCCACACGGAGACAGGGTTTACTAGTACAGGACAGGTCTCCTTCGGCATGTACTAGACTAGAAATCGGCCATGGGTCTTTATACAGTTCTCACCTTATTATGTGGACTCAGTAGCTTGTATTGTAGAAACGAGAATAAGGGTGGGACATTTTTCTGCATTTGAGGATTCAAGGGCACGGGCACATGAGAAGCTTTAAGCTTTCAGTTGCGCACCTTTTCTAGCTTTGACTTTCCTTTCACTGAAAGGGTATTGATTTTATTTTAGAGGGAATGTGCCTGCCCTGTCCCAAGCCAACAGTGACATGTGACCCCTATCAAGTATACCTGTGGGGAGAGCTTTGGTTGTCACATTGGAGAATATGGGAGGGCTTTTGCTCACCTGTCCCTATTTATAAAGTAGGAGTTGCTTCCATTGCTTTGTGTGCTGTTGAGTTTTCTCTGCTCTATTTTTTCTAAGCTAAGCTTTAAGCTTATTCTAGACAAAAGAAATACTAATTAGTTTTTATAAATTGCTTGCCATTGATTCATTCCTGATAATATACAGTAAGATAAGGATTCTTACATATCATTATGTATGTCAAATATTACAAACTTTAAGGTTCTTTGAAATTATAATACTAAACTCAGTTCACTTTTGCTTAGCCTTCACAGTTGTTGATCACATAGCATGGTCATCCACTCACAGCTTAAAAATATACAGGGAGCATCGGAGAGAATGGGTAAAGTAAAATTTTGATGTTTTTAAAATAGCACCTAAATTTGTGAAAGTTGATTTGAATTATTGTTTGTATGGGAGGGAGATGGTGGGTGACACTGGAGGGATGGGGGTGGACATCGGGAAAATAGCATGCATCATGTGAAATGATAATGGATACCATCTGGGCTTAGGTTTTAAGTGTTACTACAATTTAAGTCTAAGGCAGTTTCAGAAAAGGCAGGACCATATAATGGCAGTGTAAAGATTTAAAGTGGGCTTGTGTTTTCCTCCCAACAGATTGAAGGGAATTTTGAGACTAGCAGTAGTTGAGGACAGTTTGGACAGAAACCTTCTTTTTACAGTAGACTGTTCATGTTCCCTAAGTGAACCTGCCTCATTACCACCTTAGGCTCTGTTACATTGCTGAAAGACCAGGAGAGGAATAATATAATATATAATAATATTACAGTTTTTATTGTACACTTGTGACTCAGGTGTTCATAATTCACGAAACTCATGAAAGGGTTGAACAAAAGACAGGTTAAGCGAGTTGTTACTCTGAAGTTAGTTGTCTGGTAGGAAGTATTAATAGAAATTTCGATACTTCCATTCAGATGAAGAGCACTGCTTGCCAAAATTCTAAATCAAGTTTCTAATTCTAACAACTTGGCTTTGTGGTTATGTACAAAATCTAATGACATTATCGAGTTTATAGGGCACAGAGACCTCCATGTTTTTATGGGTAGGACATTTTGTTGTAGTTAACTCAAATTATCTCTGCCCCATTATATTAAACATTCTTTTTTTTTTTTTTTACTTTGTCTTCACACTTAAAATCCGGGTTGATGAAAAAGTTGTTTAAGAAATCAGATTGTACCCCAAAAATATTTTGTTCCAACTTTGCTATTCCCCTTTATGAAGCCATTTGCCAAAGCCAAAAATGATTTGCTTGCTGTTCCCCAAACCTCCCTGCCTCTGTAAGCTTTGTCAAAGATATTATTCCAGTTGGTTAATCCTTTGGTTTAAGTCCTATATCTCTCCTTCATATTTTGGCTTCTACTTAGTTTGTGAAGCCTTTTCTGACCTCTCCCGTCTTTGGATGGTCATTCTGGTCTTAGAATTCCTAGAGCACAACTCTTTGAAATATCCATTTGGTACTTGAATCATACTACCTTGCATTATTACTTGTTACTTAATTTGAATATCCTATTTTTTTTTTTTTTTCAGCAAAATCATGGGCTCCTTGAAGGTAGAGAGCTTGTCTTCTATGTCTCTTTGTAACCCCATTGTCTAGTACAGAGGATGTGTTAACCGGATAGTTTTGATTCTATGATTTGGAGCCAATGTTATTGTATATTGTAACAGAGCAATTGTTTTTTCTTAATTTAGGTTATTTTTACATGATTATATGCCCAGAGAACTTTAAGATAGAGTACATTGAATTCATAAAATTGGTTCATATTTGTTCTCTCTTATAGTCCCCACCCACCTACCTCTTTTTTAAAAATGGGTGCTATTTTACCTCGTTTCTTTTGAAAAACATGGTTTGGGCCAGATTTCTTGACAGAAATCAAAATTACCAGTATTTTTATTTTAAAATTCTTTGTTGGTTTAGCCAAACTATACTTTAATGGCGTGAGCCCAGATTTATTAAATACTACGTAGACATGGTAATGTAGTCAAATTATTTTAAAATGTTAAAGTCTCAAGTAAAACTTTAAAAATATTTATAGTTACTCAATTGCTAGTCCCTCAGGATATTTCTGTATCTCAAATTACCAGGGGTTTTATTATTTCATTGTTTTAAAAGTTTCTATAACGTATAGACTGATATTTGATAGCTGTGTGTATTCTGTTTACTGCAGTTATCAAATGTGTATAGAGCAACCACTTATATACAGTGAGAAGTTTTTTAAAAATGTTTTTTGGCATTTATAGAAGCTGATTTTTTTCAAGTTCATTAGGGATAATATTTGCTAAATTTGTGTTTGGAACTGTTCATATTTTATCTGACAGCTGTGTCTTCAGGGCACATGTATCTTAACTCTAGATTTAATGTGATTTCTGAAGCAAAAAAGGTTGCCCTACTGTGATGAAATGTTTGATTAGTAAACTATGAATCTTGATTTTATTCTAAGGCCTGGCTTATAATCTTGAGCCATGAGTTTGATAAAACACTGAAACAATACTGCTGTTGTGTTACTGAAAAGCTTAGGTACTTGTAGCAGGGAGACTCCTAGATATGGAATTTTTTTTTTCTTTATTTAAAAAAATTTGTATCTTTAAATTTCTTAGCACTATTTGGGTGCATGTTTAAAACAGAACTTTTTTCCTTATGTGCTAGGAAGCAAAAAGCTTCTAATAGAGCATTGCCGATCTGGTGTAAGCTTATCATAGTGCCATTCTAACATGATTAAGGCCCTCACCAAAAGTCTCAATGATACACATTTTTAAAAAATATTTTTTAAAACTTCAGTTGGCCGGCCCAAGGACAACTTTCTAGAGCTCCAGCCTCAGACTTCTACTTCTGGTCAGTCATAGTTTTAATACTCGTTAAGTCAGTATTTACAACAATAAAACACCCTGATTTTGTTCACTTTTGTTTTCATATACAAGAATCTTTACAATCAACATGTACTTCTAGATGCTGTATTGAAATTGCTGGCAGAGTCTATTCTATACAAACTGAACAATCTGGCCCCTTGTTTTATTTGTAAAGGTTCAATGTATCTATGCCTGCCTACTTCAATCTGCAAGGGAGTGTCAGAAAGGCCCCGCATTCGCCGAGCCGTGAGTTATCGCTAACTTTTCAGATGTGTTAATGAATGTGGAACAAAAGCAGTTGTGTTTAAAAGGAAAAAAAAAATCATCAAAATAACCTTTATAGTAGCAGGCATGAACACTAAATGAATTATTCCAAATTGTGGTGTCAAAAATAACCAGTTTTTAATTAGAAAACCTATTGTTGAACTGCTCTGAAGCTAGCGTTTTAACTCTAAATCACTGTTTTTAAAATTTTATATACCCCTGTTGCAAAACAGAATGTTAAAACAATTTGAATAAAATCTTACCCTACCTAAAAATGGCAGTATTTAGTTAACTTTGAGTTAAGGTCTTCAAAATGAGACCAATGCAAAAGGGGTAAAGTTTTAACCTTTCTGTATTTCACATGTGAAAAACATATTAATTCAAATGATTGAATCACTTTCTAGATGAAACTTTGAAGTGCTCCAGACATGTGAAATACAGTGGTATTTACAATCTATTTTGATACCAACCATTCTCGCTTCAGTAATTCACCAGTAGGTTTTCCTTCATCAATGATACCAATTTAAGGCTAAAATAAAACCTACATTTCTTAGGGCCTACCACTCTACATAGAGGAAACATCCTTAAGAGCTTTTTCTTTTATTTTTTTCCAAAGAGATTCTAAGCAAAAAATTGTAACTAACATCAGTATTTTGTTACTAGAGCTAGTTACCTTTCTTTTTCTTGGATTCTTTAAAGTTTTAAGTAGATAGGCATATTTGTTTAGCAGGTTGGATGCTCCTATTGCTTAGGAGGTGTTGTATTGTGTTATATGAAGACAGAATGAATTTAAATGTATCCAGTTTGGCCACATGTAGCACAGGCCACATAAAACTTGGAGGTATGGGACCTTTGGAGGCATTACAGTTAACTTTTCATTTAGGCTGTGTTTGACTGGTGTGTAAGTCCTTCTTCCAGGTTTGTACGCACTTAAACACATTATTCTACCCTCTCTTAACTCCTCCCAGCAGCAAAAGGGAGACACTTCAGCTGGAACAAAATAGTGGAAGAAATGGCGTCTGGGGTTCAGTGGGGATTCGCAGTGTGTATGCAATGTTTGCAAGATTACTTTTTATGTTTTTTAATTAATGTAAATAATTACAAAATAAATCAATGCTTAGTGTCAAGTAGGGAACATTAGATACCAGTAGAAACTCTCCTAGTGGGTCTGCTGCAAGTTGCTAAACCTTTCAGGCCTCAGTTTCCTCATCTGCCATTTGAAGGAGTTGGACTCTATAATCATTAAGGTCCATTCCTGCTCTAAATCCTATGCTTTTCTGAATTATTCTTTTTAACAGAATGCATTGCTTTCCCATTTTGACTATTTGAATTACATGTGCAGTACATATACTGCAACTGCATGTTGTCTAAAGTAGTTTTTCTATAAGATACTATATAAAAAACTAATCCTTCTTGAGCTGATCTATAAATGTGTGTATAGCCACACATAAAAAGCTAGTGATGTAGTAGGGCTCTCAGAAAATAAACATTTCCCAGTTGTCTAACCTTGAATGTTATTAACTTTTCTATATTACAGGAGATACTACTCGTCAACGAATCAAATTCAGTGATGACAGAGTATGCAAGAGTCACCTTCTCAACTGTTGCCCTCATGATGTCCTCTCTGGGACTGTACGTATTTGTTAAATCTATTTGATTATTGGCATACTTTAAAAATGAGGTGCTTGTCAAGTTATGCAATGATTTTTTTTTAAACACTGCTGTTAGAGGAGGGATTTGCAGCTCTTATATTGTTTATTTACATTAATGATTTAAGTCTGCAGTAATGGGATTCCTCACAAAAGTAATTGCTGTGCTTTATAATTTTTTTCCATTCAGAGCAGTTCTGTAACATTTATTTGGAATATGGATACATTATATAATAGTTGCACTTTTAGTTCAGAAATAATATAAAGGATTTTTAAAAGGTTCCTTTACTGTTGAGCAGAGTCAACTTTTATCCAAAACACCATACATTTTTGTTAAGATCTGTGCATGAAGAAAAGATTTTTGACTTTCATTTTCAGAAGCCATGAGTTCCTGTAGAGATATCTAAATGAGCGATTTCTTCTTGGTAGGAAGAATTAAATGCCCCGAACAGATAGGTATCAAGGCATATATAATAGGAAACACCTCTGCCTTTTTCCATTTGGAAAGACGATTGAAACTATATTATGTTAAAAGAAAGAAAGAGGCTACTTAAAAATACAATACCAAATTTGTTTAAGTATAATACTGCAAGGGAAGCATTTGAATTAGGACTCTGACATAATTAACCTTTACTCTAAACTATTTTCTGCTGTGCTATAATACAGTTGAAATCTATAAAATCTATCTGTAGTATACTTTGATTCTCCACATTTCCTGTTGTATTAACTTTACCAGTTCATTTTATCTAATGGCTAAATTATCACTTCAAATAAATTTTGAGAACAAAGTTAACAGAATGACAGAATTTAGTTTTTAATTTTTAATCCTTGAAATCCAACTATTGCAAGACTTTGACATATTCTTCAAGTATGGCATTAATACTGACATCACAGTTGTGCTTTACATTGTATGATACACATAATTCCACTTAGGCTCATTTATTTCTTAAAATAGTTCTGTGAGTTATATGATTTCATAGTTAGTCTCAATGATAGTAACTTATTTAAAAACATTAAATTCTATTGATTTAAAGTAAAACTGGGACCAAACCCAAATTTTCTGAGGTGTAGTCTTATTCAACATGTTTTCTATTCTGTAGGGAATACACCATTTTAAATAAAAAGGGTTAGTGATTGGTCTTTCACTTCCTTGTAAATTCTTGCTGGTGGTTTTATAAGATGAACATTTTTTCAAATTTTAACATCTCTGAAATTTTCATCTCAAAATTGTTAATAGAAAAGTACTATCTTAATTAGCAACATTTTTCTCATGTTACAGAATTGAATGATGAGGATTAAAATTCATGATATCTTGAATTACACACAAAAAAAAAACAGTTAAGGAAAGCCCTTGTAAAGGCATTTGTTAGGGAAGATGTGGACAAGAAATATCTCCCCTTTTTTGTCAGTCTAATGGAGAAGAGATTGTCATATGTAAGGATGGGGTTAAGTAGTTGTGAACCTCTTTCAGAGTTTAAGCAGAGTTTTAAGGACTGGCTGGCTGTAGGATTTTGTGCGACTCCAGAGTTGTCATTGAGTGGTGTTCTTGAGAATTTAAAATCATCCATAGTGTGAATTTCTCATGACTCATATTACTAAAAATGCCTAAAACAGTCCATCCTATGTACAAATGGTTTGTAACTACAGAACTGTGACTTCTTTAACAACCAGTCTGTAGAACAAATACTTTTCTGGCACAGTCTAACAGTTCATACCTCTTTATGTTGAAGATGCCAATTTCTTATACACACACACACACACAGGATGAAAATAATTTAGTAGTAACTGTTGATCTTATAATGCTTTTTTTTGTCGTGGAACTAAAGGTTGCCCTTTAGTTTTCATGACCTTGTTCCTCAGATTTTTCACTTCCAGCAGAATGATTCACCAATATCTTGTATTATTTAGCAGAAGAATACACAGAAATATATTCTCTCATTTTATTCATTATAAAGTGGTTGAAATTTATACCAAGCACTTGAATATGAGGAGAGTGTGATTTCTAAAAATGTACTCATAACTCACAGTTAGTATGGAATGTCTTTGGAATTGTTTGAAGATAATGTCCCTATATATTTTACCTTTCATTAATTTGGTACTCTGGTATAACTAATTCTTTAGCTAATTAATTATTTATAGGAGGAAAAATGTAGAGCAAAAATTTAAAATAATTTTGTGTTATACATATGTATCTTTGGATTATGATTTTTACAAAGAGCATGAATATTTCTTATAACTTAGGAAGTTTCTGTTTTTCAAAGGCTTGGATTGTTTCCCTGTTGTCTAGAAAATTTTCTTCTTTTAGTCCCACTCTTTTCCTCTTCTTGGCACACTTGGTTTCTCCCTGTAGTATTCATCATGCAGACAGACAGCATCCGCTTTCAGATTTAAGTAAAACAAAACTAAAGCAGAATTGTCATTTTTTTCTCTCCCAACACATTTTTGGTACATATCTTCTCTGAGGAAAGATAAGTGTATTAAAGTGCTTAAAAAAATCTTTCCATCTAGTTCTAGTGATCTGGGGAAAAGAAATATAATAATAGTAATTTACAAAAGGTATTAAGAGATGGTAACAGAAGTTTGAAATTAAGATATGCAGAGATGCAAATGTATATTCTCATGATATTCTTGTCCTGAGTTCAGAAATGGCGACTGCTAATTTTATTATAGCCTTCATCGTAGTATAATTTTAGCGTTGACAAGTGGTCATATCATTTTGCATATGGTCATCATTTTATAGATGGGAAAAATTAAAGCTCAGAAGTTGTGCCAGTCAGATGTCTCATAATTTACAATCACAGTATGTCACATAGGAATCGCAGAGTAATTTAAATCTAAATACTTTATTAAATGTTTTGTTGTTGCTGTTGTTAGTTTTTTAGATACACGTTACCTGGGGTATTGATTTTTCAGATGTTTCTGAGATGTCCTTGGAGGTATGGGGATAGGCTGGTCTTTCTATTTCAGCTAGAATTTTTGTACATTTTAAATATAGAAAATTTCCATGAAATCCTGTTTAAAAAAAAAAATTCTACTGCTCAGAAATATTTAGGAATAGGAATAAAGTACAATTTTACCTACCTTTTTGAAGTGATTGGATGGAAGTTACTGGTTGTCAAAAATTCTGACTGAGTTGATTTTGTGGTGCCCTGGTAGGTTCTGCATTTTATCCAAAGTGCAACTTTTACTAATTGAAACTCCTTTATTGCTTCTCTAACTCTTTCTTTTAAGGCCTGATCTAAAATCAGTTACTTGGGTGCATACAAACCTGAACTTTAAAACTGCTGAAGTCTTTGATAGTACATATGTAAGAGAGCCATGAAAGTATGGAGAAGCAGAATAAGTGATAAGAAGTAAACCTGCACAAAATTTTTTCAACCAGCCACTAGAATGTAAGTTTCACTATAAGGGCAGGGACATTGTTTTGTTCAGTGCTATATCCCCAGCATCTAGAACAGTGTCCTTCTTCCATTGTGTTGAATGAATAATCAATCGGTCCACCTAAAAGTAGAGTGCCAAATAAATAAATAAATGTTTCAAAAAATAACTTTGAGTTTCAAAAATTGATGATAGTGTGAAATGTGTTGCCTTTTAATAGATAAGGAGCTGGAGAGTATTTTGGTGGTGTTGCTTATCAAAATGTGCCAGAAGTGATTTCCTATGCATATGTGAAAGTTTAGTCTGTAGATGTTTTAAACTGAATAATCTCTTGCAAATGGTTTGCTTTGGGTTACTTTGGTATTTTTTAACAAGTGTTTTTAGCATTAGCTCAGATTACTGGCAAGATTTTTTAAAAAATTTATCATAGCCAGTTTCTAGAGCTTCCCAGTGTGCAAAATGTCATTTAATCCAGGTTTTACCCATGATTTGGCTTTTGGAGTGTATCATATAATCTTACTTTAAGGAGATGTATGTGCTGTTTGTAGTTTACAAAAATATGCAGTTCTTTGATAAGCATTTCTAGAGACTGCCAAAATCAAAAATACATGTTACGTAGGAAATCAGAAGCACATTAAAAGCTTCCCAGTGAATAATGAAAGCTTTACTGTTTAACTTGAAAAGCTAAGTCCTAAATATAATGTGCAACATTGTTGGCATATTGGCACATTAATATTCTGAACTTTTTAGGTCTGCAGGATCAAAAAATATAGACATATATACTGATGTACTTGGATAATGTAATTTGTAAAATTTCCAAATTTAGGTAGGGTTTTTTTTTTTTTTATGGTATTTAGTATAGTGGTGCTTTGGAAAATGAAATTTAAGTAACACTGGAATTAAGCAATCTGTGAGGTCAACTAAGGAAGGGTTGCCTCGCCTAAAAAAAATTAAAAAGTCAAAATTACCAGGGAATTGGGTTTGTTTTAAAATCTTAAGTATGATAATCTTACATTTTTAAGACACATTTTATAGAAATTTATAGTTATTTCCAACCATTCTTCCTCACTTCCCCCATTAAATTTTCCTGTGGTGGTGTACTATGATCTTACAGGTAATACTGTTCTTTAGAAATACTTTTCAGTATCTCAGTTGTTGATAATTTGACCCAAAGAGGTAAGACTTGGGGCTCCTATATAACTTGTTAATGAGGATCTTCTAGAATAATACTTGAGCTGTAACTCCAAGGAGGCATATGTTACATCACATTCAGCATGTCCAAAACAAAACATTTTGCTTCACAGATCAACTCTCCCATTTGATTTTGTCAATTCTCTTGGTGACATCATTGTTTGCTCATGTTTGAACTACTTGAAACCTTGATAAGACTCCTAACCTTTTTCTCCACACTTCATTTCCATTTAGTTAAAACCTTTTAATTGAGAGTCATTGTGTTATTTAAAGAGTATGGAGCTATATTAAAGACTGGATTCAAATTTTTACTGTGGTCCCACTAGCTTGTGATTTTGTGGCTTTTCTGAGCCTTGTTTTTCAAATTTGTGGGAAGGTGGTGATGGAATTGATTTCAGAGATCCTTCCCATCTTTAAAAGTTTTTAGTTTTCTTAGCACTTTTATTTTACCTCCATCATCTCCTTTCTCTTTCCTCTTCTAATTTGACCCTTATGGCTTTATTTCTGGTTTGTTATAATAACCTCACTGCTCTTGGTCTCTTTGTTCTTGTCAGTCCAAGTGTAGTGTTAATGGTTCTAAAACAGATTTTATGTCCTCCTTATTCAGGTAGGCAAGGATCCTTTTTTGCCTCCAGAGTAAATTCTGTACATGTTGATTCATGTCTACATTTGATCCATAACAACAGCCCTGAAGTACTTGAGAAAATAGACATTGACAGAGGTTAAGTGAATTTCTCAGAGTTAAATGGATAATAAGAGGTAGAGGTTCTTGTATTACTTATTTCACTTAGTATAATACTCTGAAGAGCCATCCATGATGTCACAAATGGCAGTATTTCATCTTTTTTTTTATGACTGAGTAGTATTTCATTGAGTATGTGTATCACATCTTTGTTAAGTCTTCCATTGAAGGACACTTAGGTTGTTTTCAATGTCTTGGTTATTGTGAATAATGCAGTAAACAGAGGTACATATATGTTTATGAGTAAGTGTCTTCAAAATTTTCAGGTGTATTCTCAGAAGGAGGGATTGCTGGGTAATATGGTAGCTCTACTTTTAATTTTTTGGGGAGTCTCATACTATTTTCAATAGTGACTGCATTGATTCACCTTCCTACCAACATTGTACAAAGGTTACCTTTTCTCAACATCATCTTCAACACTTGCTACTTCTAGTCTTATTAATAATAAATAGCCATTCTAACAGGTGTGAGGCGGTGTCTCGTTCTGGTTTTGGTTGTATTTCCCTTAGTTATGTTGAGCATCTTTTCATACATCTGTTGACACTATGTCCTTTTTGGAAAATTGTCTATTTAGGTCTTCTGTCTACTTTTGAATTAGATTGTTTGGGTTTTTGTTGTTGAGTTGTATGAGGTCTTTATATATTTGGATCTTAGTCCCCTTTCAGAGGTATCATTTGCAAGTATCTTTTCCCATTCAGTTTTTTGCCTTTTGTTTTATTGGTGATTTCTTTTGTTGTGTAGAAGCTTTTTAGTTTGATACAGTTCTATTGGTTTTCTTATTTTATTTTTTAAATGAAATAAGTCAGATGGAAAAAGAACCATATGATTTCATTCATGTGGGATATAAAGCAAAAACTAATAAATGAACAAATCAAAAAAATTATGAGTACAGACAACAGACAGAATAGTGGTTACCAGAGGGGAAGAGAAGTTGGCAAGAGGATGAAGAGGGCAAAGGGGGTTAAATACAAGGTGACTGGATAGAAAGATACTTGACTTCAGGTGGTGAGCACACATAGAGTATACAGATGTATTGTAAAGGCTATACACCTGAAATGTATATGTTATTAACCAGTGTTACCCTAATTTAATTTTTAAAAAGGTCAAAGGTAAAAGGAGGTCTTCTGAGTTGGTCAGGGCTGTCTTATTTTGTTTATTAGGCAACATGAGTATTTCCCATTATACCATCCTTCTTTCCAGACCTAAACCCTGTCAACAATTTAATGTACATCTTGCACTCTCCTTTGTGTGTACTTACAGTTGCACATGTGTGTGTTTTAACAAACAGTATTGTTTGAATTTTTACCCCTTAGTGAAGTTGAATATAGTTGGTCTACATTTTTTTTAAATGCCTGTGTAATACTTATAATATGACTGTTTCCTAAATTATTTATCCAGTTACTGTATGTCACTAGTATTTGTTTCTGTTTTGGGTGTACACTGTGGCAATGAAATCCTTGTGTGTACATTTTTGTGTACATTTGCAACTGTTAATTAAGATTCGTGTTTTTTTTTATTGAAAATATAAATTGATAGCAGGATATTTTCATACTGCTGTATAATTCCCCTTAGGATCTAGCTTATGGAACTGAGCAAATTTACTGATAAATAACAAAGCAAGAATATTAGAAAATAGCTGTTAATGTGCCTAGTTTCTATCACTGGTATATTCATTGACATATTATTGCCATTAATTTACACTTTTCAGTATACTCAAATATGTAAGTTAGCCCTTTGATTTGCTCACTGAAGTTTTGTGGTTTTTTTTTTTTGATGTATAATTTTCACATGATTCTGTTTCTGTTCCTTAAATATTTTTATCCGGAATTAAAGTGGCTTTTTTTTTTCTGATTGTAAGAATACTATATGCTCTTGAATTTAATTCAACCAATATCAAAAAGTTCGAACAGAATACTCAACCCCACAGCGAGGTCTGTATCTGAATTTACAAAAATGGCATTTTATGTCTTTCTTTGCCACCCTCACTTAGTTTTAAGAACATCATTTCTAATGGCCATATAATGTCATAAGTCAATTTATTAAACCTGTGTTGCTAAGCTTTTAAAATGTTTCTAATTATTTAGATCAAAAGCACCATTGTTAAATTTGTCCATTTATCTGTGTGTACTTATGTCATTGTTTCCTCAAGTTCTTACACATACAACTCCTTAGTCATACCGTCAATTGTATTTAGTAGTCATGGGTTTTACAAAACCTATCTTTTGTGAAGAATGGAAAAGTAAGATAAATAAACCATTTTCCTCATGAAGCTTAGAGTCCTTTAAAGTTGATACATTTACTTTTGGAATTTCAAAGGAATAATTAAAAAGTACTTAATACAATCAAATTTATTAAACAGTAAGACACAGTATAAAATGCTGTGAGATTGTAAGAGAACTTATTAAGGTCAGGACTTCATGGAGGAAATGGATTTAAGATGGAGAAGACAAAATGCAGAACTGAATTTATCCAATTAAAAACAAGCATTTTTTCCATTTACAGTCTTAAGAATTTGAATTTATAGTAAAATACCAAGGATAAACACAGAAATAATTTAATTATGAAGTAAATTACTTGTTAAATTTGAAAGTTTAAAACTGTTCTGTGGCTTTCATCACAAATAAAGCCATTATAAGCTAAAATAGATAACCACACATTCTATTCAGTTTGAAGCTAACTTCAGAAGAGAAGCAGTTGCAATAGCAAATATCAGTGCTCTTTGTGTGTTTAGAGCACTATTGCACCATCAGCGATGAAATCAGGATTGATTCGGCTTTTGAGGATTGGTCCCTAGTTGGTTGTGGTGTGATTCTATCATGGCTCCTTCTCTGGTGACTTTTTAAATTAGATGACGAGGGTCGTGGAGAGCATTAACGTAGGCATACTTTCTCACTGTTACAGTGGCTGGTAATTACTAGGTTTATTTTGTCTTGCTCATTTTTTATTTTAAACATGCCTCATATGTGTGGAACAGAGCCAGAGGAGATTCTTAGTCTTGAGGGTATGGACGAAGGAAAATAGATGACCACTATCAAGAATTCTGAAAATCTGCCTTGCTACACCTATTGTCTTGCTAGGTGTCTGAAGAAATAAGCACTGGGGCTTTTCCAGGCCAAAAAACAGGGCAGAGGGAGCTTTAATATTGTTAGGCCCTTCCTTCTAGGGCTTTGGCCCAGGTATCTCCTATGATGAGCCAGATGAGACTGTAAAGCTGCAGGCACTCATGGTCCAGGATAGTGACAAGCCCAAGTAGTCTACCTCCTGGAGGAAACAAGCAAAGGAAATAGCTTCAAGGAGAGGCTAAGAAGACCCTCCAGTGCTCAAACCAGTTTTTTCCTGAGGTGCAAGTTGACCACCCAAGCTCATTGAGCCCAGTTCCACTGTGCCAGATGTTTTTTATCTGCCCTCTTTTCCCAGTTTGGTTCATTCAGCAAATATTTATTAAGCATTCCTGTATATCAGGCACAGATACGTAGTGGATAAAACAGAAGACCTTTCTCCTTGTGGAGCTCACGTTCTAGTGACTGCATCTTTCCTCCTCCTATGAACTCCCCCCTCCCACAGCGCAGACATTGACTTCAACTCTACTCACCAAGATTCTACCCCTACAATAGAGGTATACTTGTGTCCTTTTTGGTGTTTATTTTGTCCTTGAACCACATAGTTGCTTTTCTTCCTTTAGTTGGTTGTGTGATATAAATTTAAGAATAGAGCTGGCGGAAAGCTCAGAATTCCTGCCATAGCACAGTATAGGTGGGCAACAGAGATGTTTAGGTTAAACACACAGTTAGCCAAGATTTATATGCTACTTTTAATTTTTTGATGAGAGCAGATGGAAAAAACACTTAGGAGTATAAAGGAGATAGATGGAGGAAAGGCAGTAGACAGCTGCTGTGAATATCTGCTGTGCGCAGAGCTTTTTTAGATGTTATGGGGGATGATATCTAAAAATATTAAAAGGTAGTACTGAAATAATTGGAATTAACATGATAAAGTGGGGAATTAACATGATAAAGTGGAAGGCGGATCAGACTAGAAATCAATCTAAGCATATTTTCTAGTAGTACCCCGAATAAGTCAGTCTTTCTGGGCTTTAGTTTCTTTGTCTGTAGAATGGGTATAAAACTAGATCAGTACATGGTTCTCAACACTATACCTTAAAACTCCCAGGAGGCTTTTGCAGTCCAGTCTTTGGAAGGTGGGGCTTGGTCCTCTTTTCAAAAGCTTATGTCAGTATTATTTAAAAGCTCCCCAATTCCAGGTTGAGAACCAAAGGCATTTCCAACTGTGACATCTTAACATTTTATGAAATAAATATAGGCTCCCATGAACAACTGTAGTTGTGGAAGTACATACAAATGCAAAGGGAGCTGTTGGAGTGATTAATGTTAAGATATTATTAATTAAGAAACCAAATTGGCTGGTGTAACAGAGATTTAACATTCTTTTGCCATTAACTTTTTTCATTTGTTTTATTTTTCCTGCCTGTTCTTTTAAAGAGTAATAAATTTTTCTACAGCATTTTTTTTTCTTTTTCATTTTTTTCTTCAATCAGTGCTCCTCATATACAACCTTTTTTTTAATAAAAGTTGCTTAATAAGCAGGTTGGAATTTCTTCACATCTGTATAAAGTTTCAGTTGTTGTTTATTGTCACTGGAAAACTTCTTGGTTTGTTAATCCATAGACTAATGAATGAATGAGAGTGAGCAGTAGCTCCTGCTCAGCAACACGATGGTACTGTCATCAATGTAGTTAGGACTTTTATAGTAGTGACGAATATTTCTTACTGTTTCCCAAAGGATAACTTTTTTTTTTTTTTTTTTTTTTTTTTTAGTTATAAATTCTCAGAGTTGGAAGAGTAGAAGCTAGCTACCTGATGGTTAAATTCTTTCCTCAATACTAGAGAAATGATTGAACTGTGTTCAACTCTCTTATATTATTTGGTAATTCAACAATTCTTGAGGAAGCTTATTCCATCTTTGGGAAGCTCTGGCCATTGGAAAATATTTTCTTACATTGAAAGAGTTAAACTCTGACTCTCTGGGGTCCCTTGGGGCCATAATAAAAATCTATTTCTATTTCATACTGAAAAATTCTGCAGTTGATAGATGACTGGGGTCACATCTTGATTCTTCTCTAGCTCATTACTTCTGTTCTCTGGCTTTTTTATTTAGCTACGCTTTGAGACATTTTGTCTAGTTTATTTATATCCTATTTGAAATATGTTAGCACAAAGAATCTATCTTTGGAGAAGGGGGTTGCTTTTAAAGATTTCTCAACTTTGCTCATAATATTTTAAGTTACTGTTATCTCACATAAATTTATTGCAGTCATGCCACACCAACCCTTACTACTCTTGAGTAGTAAGTTTTTCAGTTTGTCTAATGTTCTTCTCATACTTTGTTGTTTCTAAACTTGTCTTCTTAGATATGACTTCATATTTCTTAAATTTTATCTGGTATGTCAATCTTTTTGAATATTAATCCAGTGATTTTACCATTTTTAGTGTGAGAGAGTATACAGAATTGATAATCATATCTTTCATTATACACATGTCCAGATTGTTAAGAGTTTTTTTACAACTTTTTAAAGATTATGACAGGCTTTTCCTTGTCTTTTTATTCTTAAGTACAAAAGTGATCACTGTTCTCATCTGTTGGTAGAAAGAATTGATGCATTTTTTTTTTCTGGTAATAGGTTTTGTACTTGTCTCTGAAATTTTGTAATTTGAAAGTCCATAAATAAAGAAGTATCTGTATGATTTAATGTGTATTCTGAAGAGTACTGTGGTGGTTAATGAATTTTTTTTTTTATGTAGTTTCTGTTTTAATAACATGTCTCTCTTTTTCCCCCTCTTAGAGAATGGATCTTGGCGAATGTCTGAAAGTCCATGACCTGGCTTTAAGAGCAGATTATGAAATTGCATCTAAAGAACAAGATTTTTTCTTTGAACTTGATGTATGTGATTTTGCTTTAATTGGTTACAGTATCTTTTGTTGTAAAACATTTTGAATATGGATTAATTTCTCTTAAAAGGTTCTTAGCAAATTATCTTTGTGGTTATATGAAGAGTAGTATTAAATTAAGATACTGTACTTTCCTAACTTTTTTTTAAAATTAAGGTGAAGCTAGGTATTTAAGAAAATATGAAGAAAAAATACATAAAAGTCATGCAGTTCATATGTTCTTTTGCAAATTGAACATTTCTTTCCAATAAAGTAGACATGATAAAGAAATATCAGTTTAAGCAATATAAATAATTGATTTTAGAAGGTCCTTTAATAATTACTGAATTTTTTATTTATTTTTGTATCTGTAAATACATAGAGGGAAGATATTAAGGACGATTTTTTTTATTGTAAAAGTAACAAGAAATATTAGGAAATAGATACCACTTAGATAATATAAATGTAGTTTTAATTTGCATCTCTTGTGAGTTTGAACATATGATATATATTTAAGATCTGTTTATATGTCCTTTTCAGTGAACTATCAGTGTGCAGTTATTCTTTTGGCTATTGGTTAATTTTGGATGTTAGCATTTTTTTGATTGATTATACTCTTTACACATTTTGAAAATCCCTTCCCTAGGATAATACCCTGTGGTTTTTTTTTTTTTTTTTCTACTTCTCTTTTGGTGGTTATGGGCCTTGCAGAATATTTTTATTGTCTGATTTATCAGTCTTTTAAAATTTCTGTTGGATTAATTTGAAAGGCCATTCCCATTCTGAGGTGATGAGTTCTTTCCCATGGTTTATTGTGATGTTTTTATGACTTCATTTTATACACTTAAATCTTTGCTCTAACTTAAATTTATTCTGGCCTGAGGAATTGAGGTATAGCTCCTAGTTGCTTTTTCCAGATGGCTGCTTAGTTGACCCAATACTATTTATTGATTAGTCCATCTTTTCTCTCTCTCAATTCTTTGAGATGACGCTTTTGTCTTCACATAGGAGATTTTAATAGATTTCTGTTGTGATTTTAAAGATAAATTTTAAATTAAAAGAGTTAAAAGCTATTTCTTTGTCATCACAGAAAAAATCTTTAAGTGATCTTGACTGCTTTTCATTTTTAAAAATCTTTTAATGAATCATTTTTAGAATTCTACATGTGCTGAATAAATTTATATTTTTAATTAAAACGTTTAAATTAGCCATGTATCTGTACAGTAAGATGAAAGTCCAAATTACTTAATTTGGGAATAAATCTTAAAAGTTTACTTTCAAGTGAATTGTTATTTAATTAGACATATTAACATATGCCTGACAAATGTCTTTTATATAAATATGGGACTGGATTTTTGCAATGCAGACACTGCTAAAATTCTCAGTGGTTTAGTCTTTGAAAAATGGGCAAGTTTTCCTGGTTGTAACATTTCACTGGAGAATTTGAAAAAGAAATTATTAAAAAAATATGTTAACATTTTATGTGTGCATGTTTTTTATTATTTTACAAAATTGGGATCTTATTGCATGTCAGATTGTAACTTTTTATTTATAAGTGAATTGAGCATTTTTTGTGTCCTAAAGTATTCTATTAAAACCTTTTTTTAAAGCTGAAGATCAAAATTTTTACATTATCTGGATATTTAGGGTGTTTATAGCTATCACCATTAAAAATAACACTGTGAAGGATACTTTTGAATATTAATCTTTTTCTATATCTCTGATTAATTATAATAAATTTCTGGAAGTAAAATTATTAAGTTGGGAGACATTTTTAAGGTATTTGATACCAGTTACTTACTACATTGTCTTTTTATAAAGGTTGCACTGATTTGGGCTTCTTTTGGTGGAGGATGAGAATGGCAGTTTCCTTACTTTTCTTGGGAATTAGTTGTGTTTCCTCTTGGCCAATTTGATAGATGAATAGTATTTTTGATTAGTAATTGAGCCCACTTTTGTTATTTTTTTTACTTCTATAGTAGCATTTAAAAAAAACAAAGTTATTTTTGAGTAGAGGTGTTTCTGAATAAAGTTGATTTTTCTGGGAATAATTGTCTTAATTAAACTTTGCAGGCTATGGATCATCTGCAGTCATTCATTGCAGATTGTGATCGAAGAACAGAAGTGGCTAAGAAAAGATTAGCAGAAACTCAGGAGGAAATTAGTGCTGAAGTGGCAGCAAAGGTAAGAATTTTAATCATTTTAGTAGTGCAAAATATAGTTTCAGTGTATTGCTTTTAATTTTTTATTTTGAAAAATTATATTCACAGGCAGTTGTAAAGACATATAGAGGGAATTCATGTACTCTTCCTCTAGCCTTCCCTTATGTTAACACCTTAACTATATAATACAGTATCAAAGGCAAGAAATTAATGTTGGTAGAGTCCTTACATTTTATTCAGTTATTCATACACTCATTGATATGTGTAGCTCTATGCAGTTTTATCACATGTGACTTGGGTACCTACCACCATAGTTAACTATAGTATCACCACAAGACTCCTTCATGTTACCCCTTTATAGTCACACCCACCCACCCCCCTTTACCCACTAATCTATTTTCCGTCTTAATGTGTTATGGCACCTAATAGTACGTAAATGGAAATATGCAGTATATATACTTTTGAAGTTGGCTTTTTTCACTCATCACAACTTCTTAAGATTCATAGACGTTGTTGTGTGTATTAGTAGTTTATACCTTTTTCTGGATAGCATTTCACAGTAAGGATATACAATAGTTTAATCATTCACACACTTAAGGGCAAATTGGGTTGTTTCTAGTTTATTGGCTAATACCAGTAAAGCTACAATAGCATTTGTGTACAGATTTTTGTGTGGACATAAGTTTTGATTTCTCTGGGATAAATGCCCATAAGTGCAATTAGTAGGTCATCCGGTAGGGCCATTTTTATTTTTGAAAGTGCCAAACTTTTCTCTAGAGTGGTTCTACTATTTTGCTTTACTAGCGATGTGTTAGTGATCCTCTTTTTCCACATCTATACCATCATTTTGTCCATTCTGAAAAGTGTTTAGTGATATCTCATTGTGATTTCAATTTGATTTTCCCCAGTGACTAAGGTCTTTGAACATTTTTTTCACATGCTCATTTGCCGTCTATATATCCTCTTCAATGAAATGTCTGTGTATGTCTTAATGCTCATTTTTTAATATTGAGTTTTGAGTGTTCTTTAGGTGTTCTAATTTACTACTTTTTAAGTTTTGTTGTGAACTTACATGCCAAAAGTAGAGAGAAAGTGAATCCTAGTGGATTCACAGAGTTGTGAGCTTTCTGCTATTATTTCTTCATTTTAGAAGCAAATTCTAGATTTCATATTATTTCACCTATAGAACATAACCACAAAATCATATCCATAAAGTTAACAATTTTTTAAGATTACCTAATATCCACAGTGTGTTTATTTTCCTGTATAGAATTGGTTCTAATCAAAACCCAGAAAATGTCCATATATTGGTTTTTTTTTTTTAAAGAAAACACCTACAGCACCTGGTATTCCTAGGTGCTCTCCCATCAAAGTGTACTAACCAGGCCCGACTCTGCTTAGCTTCCGAGATCAGATGAGATTGGGCACGTTCAGGGTGGCATGACTGTAGACACATTTTGTTGATTTGATGATTTATTTACTACTATTACTACTTTGTAGTATTCTGATACCATTCGGTATAGTCTGGTACATTCTGTGAAAATGCTGAATGGAAACAAAGGGTTACCTACAGAGAGTTCAAATCACAGCATGAAATATAGTGTTCAGGTATATATGTACAGAAGGGAAACAGATTTCCTTATTTGAGGAAAGGGTTACTTTCAACCAACTTTTTCTGAAAAGTTCTCTTAAGATGGGGGACTTTAGAGTACAAGGAATCTTAATATTTCATGGTTTAAAGAGATCCATGAATGCTGCCTAGACCAGACCCCAAGCTGCATTCATTTTTCATTACTACAGAAGTGCTATTTAACAAACTATATCAAGACTCAGTGACTTTAAAACAGTATTTATTTGGCCTGTGAATCTAATCAGCGATTTAGGCTGAACTTGGTAGGCAATTGTTCCTGTCTCAGTTGGGCTCAACTTATCATGTCTTTCATTTAGTTGGAGGCTACTGAACTATATTCTCATAATGAAAGTAGAGGTGCAAAAGCATCAAGTCCAGTCATATAAACACTTTTTAATCCCTCTATCATGTTTGCTACTGTCTGGTTCACTAACACCAGTTGATATGTCCAAGTTTATATTCAGAATATGATGATACCTGGTTACATAGCAAAGGGCACAGATACAGTGAAATTATTCCATGACAGATACATAAAGAAAAATACCACTTTGTTAAAGAGATGGAGGATAATACTAGAGCTGGGAATTCCTTTGAGGGACAAATATCTTGGATTAAAGGAAATTTGAGAAGTAAAGATTATTGGCACATTGGTTTGGTTTGTTGGGACTGGATGTCCATATCGAATTAGAACTGTAATATAACATATATAATTTAATTAATATAATATAATATGGTGAATATTTATTTTGTAGCCAAAATAAAGACACTGTGTGCATGTATCACGTGCTATTGAAAGAATAGGAATGAACTATAGATTCCCAGGATGATGATGTGGGTGCTGCTGAGGAGGAGGAGGCATATCAAATCCCATTCATGGACTAAGGGAGAAGGGATTGCCATGTTTGTATACTAAAAATCAATAATGTTCTGTGCAATATATCTACAAGGCACATATTCTTATTTCTCAGAACTTTGTGAGATAGGTTTCAATTCCTACTTCTTAGACAAAGAAGTAGATTCATGTTAAGTAGTAACATGACTAAAATTACACACCCAGTAACTGGTTGGGCCATAAGTCAGATTTGTTGGACTCTAAAGGCCGTATTTTTGCTTGAAAGAGTGTCCACCAGTTCATCCATTTAACTCGTATTTGAGCATATGCTGTTAGTTGGGCATTGGAAATACAAAGATGGGAACTATAGATAGCTATCTTTAAAGTGGTATGACATATGTAAATGTGATTGTCATAGAGATTCAAAGGTCTCAGAAAAGAGATGACGCTCTGCTTATATAAGAGGGAGTTATGTGGTGATGGACTGTTTAAGAACACTTCACAGAATAGACACTTGAGTTGGATCTTGTTGAATAAATAGACATTTACTAAGCAAGCAAGGGAGGTAAGGAATGACATCCCAGGAAGAGGGAATAATATGTACAAAGTCACAGAAGCAGAAAACAACAGTAAACAAAATATAACTAGATTTTGTTGCAAAATGGGGGCAAGCAAGAGATGGTTCATAAAGATGCAGAGGCCCCAGTTGTAGAAGAAAGGTATTTTATACTTGGAATATAAACCGAGATTGGAAAGTAAAAATGAATATTGAGATCAGTTGTATCCTGAAGTGAAGGCAAGCAGGCTCAAAACATCCTGATGTCCCACAAATTCATTTATGTTATGTTCAGAAAACATGTTTATACTCATACTGCCTTGGATAACTCTTCCGAGCATTTCTAAAAACTTATTTTTTTAAAGCCTACAGCAGCCAATAATTTCCTATGTGGTCTCACATCCAAGTACTAACCAGGCCCGACTCGGTGTAGCTTCTGAGATCAGATGAGATCAGGCGTTTTCAGGGTGGCATGGCCGTAAACCTGAAATAATTTGAACTATGATACTTATGTGCTTTTTATTCATGATATTTATTTTTGCTTTTTTCTAGGCTGAACGTGTTCATGAGTTAAATGAGGAAATTGGTAAATTGTTGGCCAAGGTGGAACAACTAGGGGCCGAAGGGAATGTAGAAGAATCCCAAAAAGTAATGGATGAAGTAGAGAAAGCACGAGCAAAGAAAAGAGAAGCAGAGGTAACAAAATTCTTAATGGTGGTATATAGAGCCTTAGTATCTACTTCTTAAAGAACATACATTTGACTGGAAATTACTACTAGTAAAGAGTATTTATTTAAACCAGTGTAAAAATATTTAATCTGTGTCATACTAATGGGTTCTGTATCAAAATTAGTGGTTTTAAAATTTAGTGCCATTGGTATGTTGAAATTTATAACTGGTAAATTAAGTAAGCTAGCTAGTCATGCACAACAGTCACACACACATACGATAGGTGTGCGCACACTCTGCATATACCTGGTTGCTGTGATACTGTATCCCCCACCCCCATTTTACCCCCATGCAACTTTAGTGGTCTCTCTTCTCTTTCCACCTCAGTACAATCTGCTAGCATTTTGGGAGCCGCCTCTCATTCTCCCTCCACAGCACGAGTTAAAATCTAATATCCTGCAAATAAAGTTTTATTTTGTTTGGCCAACTTGGTATATTTTAGAAAATTGAATGCCTTCAAATGTGATCTTACTCTTTGCTTTTGCAGTAGTCTCCATTAGTCTCCATTGCTTCTAACTGAGTCACACATCTGGGTTTAATTAGTCCTTACGGCCTCTTAAGGCAGAAGCTTCTACTACTGATCTTAGGCCATTTAATATTATAAGTTTTCTTCTAAGCACAACTATGGGTGCATCACACAGATTTTCATATGTTGTGTTTTCATTTGCATTCAGTTTAAGATACTTGCTAATATAAAGGTTATCCCCCTCTTTGTGGTACACCCTTAGAAATGTAAAGAAATGTCTTTTACAAAGGCAAATTTTACTTAGTTTTCAGAGCTTTTCCATTTTCTGTTTCTTAAAATTAACCAGCTTAAAATAATCCTTAAGCAATATAGACATTATCTAGGGTGACAAATTCTGTTCCCATATTAGCTCCTGGGCTACAAACCTATACTGAATACTGTAGGAAATTGTAAGGTGGTATTTGTGTAATGTATTAGGATGGCTATAACATCACTAGGCAATAGGAATTTTCTATCTCCATTATAAGCTTATTGTATATACTGTTCATCACTGACCGAAATGACATGCAACGCATTACTATTGCAGTTTTCGTGACATTTCATATATAAGTACTTGAAGATTTACAGTTGACATTTGAATAGTACAGGGGTTAGGGGTACCAGCGACCCTCTACACAATCAAAAATCTGCATATAACTTTTGACTCCTCCTATATTCGTTAGAAAACATTTTTGGTATAAACATAGTATATTTTGTTTGACTTTTGATGAGTTTTATATGAACCTTATTTATATCATTTTTGTTCAGGAAGTTTATCGGAATTCTATGCCTGCTTCCAGTTTCCAACAGCAGAAACTTCGAGTCTGTGAAGTCTGCTCTGCCTATTTAGGTCTTCATGATAACGACAGGCGACTTGCTGATCATTTTGGGGGTAAACTACACCTGGGATTTATTGAAATAAGAGAGAAGCTTGAAGAATTAAAGGTACATTGGTAAAATAATATCCTTCGCTTTTTTTTTTTTTTTTTTTTTATCCAGTTTGGCAACTCATTATTTTGATCTGTATTAGTTGTCTTTTTGTGTAGTCTGCTTGAGTGATTCTCTTAACAGTTCATACTGAATAGTATAGGATTTTAAACAAATACCAGCTGGTTTAATGGATGATGTCTGAGAAACAGACCTTTAAAAACTGTCCCCTTATTCTGGGAGATATTTTTTGTTGGATGTAATATTCAATTAGGACTTGCAAACTGGGTTCTAAACTAATTCTTTGATACAATCTCCTACATGTTTCATGTTTTTTTTTTTTAATTAATCTGTTTAAAGGAATATTGAGAAAATGAGTTCGATATTTATTTAAAATATTTTGCAGTTCTTCACTAAATAGCAAACTTGTAAGACCTCTAGTTTAATTTTACTCTCCTGCCCCCATTTCGGAAAGGATTTAGAATTAAATACATAACTTAAATATTACAGGTTCTTGTGACAAAGGCAATATAGTTCTTATTTTTTTCCTGAGTTCTTTTGAAAAGATGAGCAAAAAAAGATATTTCTGAGGAAGTTAAAATAAGCAGAGTCAGTGGATATTATAGTTAACAGTGAGTTCTTAGTATTCTGAGCAGGTAGGATGATCTAGATAAGTTTTTTGAAATGACAAAATGACTATAGTAAATAGTTATTGGACTCTTAAATTAAAACTCAGAAATTTGCAGATATAGAGCTCACAGCAGAACTGCTTAGCGTTTTACTGCTATTTTTAAAAAGTAGCATTAGGATGATAATTGAAAGTGACAGAAGACATCTCTGTATTGGAATATAGAGCCCAGAAACTTGTAGTGATTTATAATGGTTGATTTCATTAAAAAATACAAAATAATACTAGAAAACATTCAAAGGGGAAAAATCTTACAGAAGTGATTTTTAAATATCATTAATAAGTCATGGAGAACCCTGAAATTTTATAAATGTTCCTAAAAGGGGGAAAGATTTTGAAAATCAGACCAGACTGTAAGCTTAATGATCATACCTGTCAAAACTTCAAATTGAATTGTTATTAAACAGATTTTTGATGTTTCTTGTACCATATTGGAAAGCAAATATGATTACGTTTAGGATAATACTCATTAAGAATAGACCTAGTATATAATGCTCCTTATTTATTATTTAAACTGTCATATTTTTTTTTAAGAGAGTGGTAGCAGAAAAGCAAGAGAAAAGAAACCAAGAACGCCTGAAGCGAAGAGAAGAAAGGGAGAGAGAAGAAAGGGAGAAGCTGAGGAGGTATGACTAATGAATTGAATAGTCTTAAGTTCAAAAAGAGATGTGACTGGCACGAAACTTTAGATGTTAAAAAGTCTGGACATGGGAAATTTTTTAGTCTTTAAAATGTTACCATGCAAAATGTTTATGCAAGTATGTTAACTTATAGCCACTTAAGTCAAAGTGAGTTCCCTCAAAATGGATGGAAGAGGTAATAAAGAGTGCTTCTCACATGTTTGTGTTTTGTAAGATGTATAACAAAGCTCTTCTCTAGCCCTCTGATTTTCTTAATAGGTTACATTTGTACCAGGTTGGCAAAGGACTATTTTTATATTATAGTTTATACTTGTTGATAAAAGTTTTGAGGCTTTTTGTTCATTTTATTATTTTACATTGTACTTTTTTCTATATTCAGTTCTAGGAGCTACAAACTATTAAAATTTTTGATGATAGATAAAAGTACATAATTTTTATTTTAGTATTCATTAGTTGATAGATTTCTATAAATCTTCATATTTAGAACATTTAAATATTCTCAGTCACTTTTACTTATTGGCAACAAGTTACATGGCATCATGGTGACAATGTTCTCTATATCTCATGTTCATAGTTTTTATAACAACTTTAGGATGGACAGGTATGCCACAGAAGATTTATCTATAGTTCTGATTTATAGCGTTCCCTTAATTGGACGACACATCTCTGAAATTTAAATACCTTCTCTTCAGCACATGTTGTGCCTAAGAAGTAAAACCCTCTATAATATGTGATAGACGTCATGCCGACTTCCTCCAAGCTTTGAGCATTATATACTAAGTCTGTTTCAAGACATTAAACTGACTTTGTGTTTTATAACTTATAGCAGGTAATCTTTTTGTACTGAAATGACAAAATGAAACAAAGCTATATGTAGATATCTTTCTTTATTGATATGTGTTCCTTGTTACCGTAAATTGTACCTCAGAGCTTTACCTCTATTTCTTTTTTTGTACACTGAGATTCTTTGGTAATATTGCCCAGTATTATAGTATTTAAGACAATATAAATGGAATTGTTAGTCTCAGTTTAAGTTAAAATTCAACTGAGGTGAGTCAAATGAGAAGAAATTGTTTTGCAGGACTACATTTTCAAACTAATTTATGAAACTTGAGGAAATTACAAGTGAGTTCAAAATTACATAAGATGGGATTCCAGCTATGGTAGTGAAAAGGGTAATGATAAAAATGACTGTCACCAATTGCATATTACGTGCCATTGTGCTAAGAATTTAGTTCGTCTAATTCTTGTCATCCTCTTGTGAAATTTATATTACTGTCCTTTTGCAGATGAAAAACTAAGCTGAGGGAAGATATATGATCTGCCCTGGTCAGATAGATGATGAGTGTTGGAACCAGGGTTAAAATTTATATCAGGCTGAGTCCATTGCCATGCTATCTATATATTCTTAACGCGTGCGCGCGCGCACACACGCGCACACACACACACACACACACACCCATTCACCCACCTGTGGGCTCCTAATAAGTATAATATTGGCTATTACTGTTTATTGAGTGTTAATTGTGTTAGGAAATGTGAAGAATATATAAGTGTTCTAGGGATTATAGTATGAGGCTGTAGATCTAACATGCATGCATCTCAGATTGTAGAAATTTTACTGTCTTCAGGGAATGAAGAAATGACAGATGTAAATAATGAAGAAGTTTTTCCAAGTTGGAAAGTGGTTTCTGGAGAATTAATGAGTTATGCTGTACTGAGTTTTAGTCTCCTAGGAGAATATTTTTTTTTAAGAGCCAGGTATCCTAGTTAAGGGAGCTCACTTGCCAAGGTGGGGAGGTCTGTAGAGTTTGTGGTGCATTTTGGAAAAAATTGTGTACATAAATACATGTTTTATATTTATAAGATTAATATAAATATTAGAAATCAAAACAATGTAATTTTAAAAGCACATTGGACTTATTCTCACTTATTTATAGTTACTTTTCTAAAAATAGATTTTTTCTTTTTTAGGTCTCGCTCACATAGCAAGAATCCTAAAAGGTATGTATTACATGAGATAAGTAATAAAGCTGAGTTTTTCAAAGGTAGTTTTTATAAATTAAATATCTTTTCAAAATGAATGAAAATTATTAGATTAGTACTCCTAATTCTTTGGTAGTTCAAGAGATTGAGCAGTGTCATTTGAGAAGAAATTAGTCTAAAGATACTCGAACTATAGTTTTGTCAAAGTGAAATTACATATAGTGCCCTGGAGTGAGAAGAAAAGCTAAAGGTATTTCAGACTATTTCTTTAAAATCTTTAGAAGCTCAGAGTAAATATACAACAGGATTTAGTTTTTAAAAATCAGTTTGGGTGGTACATAATATTTGGAGGTTTTTGAAACCTTTCTTTTTATAGTTTTTATTAGTTACTGGTAATTTTCTGTCTGACAAAGGTGGGAAAACATGGTGTGTACATCATTCTTAATTCTTTACTTGCCATTCTGCTTCTTACCCTTTAGCCTTTCTCATGAATTCATTCCCACCAAAAATGCCCTTTCTCATTCTTTTTCAAACCTACCCTTTCCTTTTGTTTAGATCACATCTTTTTGAATACTTTTCAGTACTTTTCACTCTAAAGAGTAACTATTTTCCAAGAACTTTTTCCTATAAACTGAAGTATTTGTCGCTATGAAAAAGAAACTACATTTCTATTAGATGTTTTCTTAGTGCTTTTTAGAATCTATCAATACTTTTTCTGCTTAAAACATTAAAATAACACATTAATAAATGGGACCAATTGTGTTAATTTATACTGTTGTGAATTTCTCAAATTCAGAATGAGAAGTAGAAATATTAAATAATTTTACTGTTCCTGTTGACTGGTTGGTTAATGCAAACTGGTCCTCTTGGCATGAGGTGGGGAGACTACCTTATATATAGAGCATCTTTAGATATTCAGACCAGAAATTCAGTTTCTACCACTCTAGTCCAAGCCACTTCTTACCTTGGAGTTATGATAGCCTTTTAACTGGTCTCTTAATTTCTATACTTGTCCATTCCCCTTCTCCACCTCAGTCTGATTTTCATATGTCAACCAGAATGAGATTTTTTAAAATTGAATTAAATCATGTCAGCCCTCTGTTCAAACCGTACAAAGTTATTCCATTTAGTCATAGAAGTTGAAATCCTTACCATAACTTTATAAAAAATTATTTTATTTTATTTTTCAATTTCAGTTGACATACAATATTATATTAGTTTCAGGTGTACAACATAGTGATTAGACATTTATATACCTTACGAAGTGATCACCCCGGTAAGTCTAGTACCCATCTGACACCGTACAGTTATTACAATATTATTGAATATGTTCCCTATGCTGTGCTTTACATCCCTGTGACTGTTCTTATAACTGGCTATTTGTACTTTAATCCCTTCACCTTTTTCACCACCCCCCAACCCCTCTCCCATCTAGTGACCATCAATTTGTTTACTGTATCTGTGAGTTTGTTTTGTTTGTTTATTTTTTTAGATTCCACATATAAGTGAAATCATATGGTATTTGTCATTCTCTGACTAACTTTACTTAGCATAATACCCTCTAGGTCCATCAATGTTGTCACAAATGGTAAAATTTTATTCTTTTCTATGGTTGAGTAATATTTCATTATGCGTATACCACATCTTTATTAGTCTGTTGATGGACACTTGGGTTGCTTCCATATCTTAGCTATTGTAAATAATGCTGCAGTGAATATAAGGATGCATATACCTTTTCAAAATAGTGTTTTGCATTTCTTCAGAGAAATATCCAGAAGTAGGATTGCTGGATCATAGGATAATTCTATTAATGTTTTGAGGAACCTGTGCCAGTTTACAATCCCACCAACAGTGCACGAGGGTTCCCTTTTCTCTTCATCCACATCAACACTTGTTTGTTGATTTATTGACGATACTCATTTTCATAGGTGTGAAATGATAATCTCACTGTGGTTTTAATGTGCATTTTTCTCATGATTAGTGACGTCAATCATCTTTTCATGTCTGTTGGCCATCTTTATGTCCTCTTTGGAGAAATGTTTATTTCAGGTCCTCTGCTCAGTTTTTATATGGATTGTTTTGATGTTAAGTTGTATGAATTCCTTATAGTTTTTGGATATTAACCCTTTATCAGATGTATCATTGGCGAATATCTTCTCACATTCAGTAGGTTGTCTTTTTGTTTGTTGATTTCCTTTGCTGTGCAAAAACTTTTTAGTCTTTTCTGTTTTTTGAGTTTGTTTTTGTATATGGTGTAAAGTAGTGGTCCAATTTTATTTTTTTTGCATGTATTTGTCCAGTTTTCCCATCACCATTTATTAAAGCGACTGTCTTTTACTCCATTATATATTTTTGTTTCCTTTGTCATAAGTTAACTATATAAGTATGAGTTTATTTCTGGGTTCTTCTCTTCCATTGATCTATGCGTCTTGTTTTTATACCTTTATCGTATTTTAAATACTATGGCTTTGCAGTATAGTTTAATATCAGGTAGAGTGATACTCCCAACTTTGTTCTTATGTTTCAGTATTGCTTTGGCTATTCAGGATATTTTGTGGTTCCATATAAATTCTAGGAATATTTGTACTAGTTCTGTGAAAAATGCCATTGGGATTTTGATAGGGACTTATTTGAATCTATAGATTGCTATGGTAGTGTGGACATTTTAATGACATGAATTCTTCCTATCCATGAGCATGGTATATGCTTTCATTCATTCGTATCTTCGGTGCCTCACAGTTTTCTGAGTATAGGATAGGCCTTTTACCTCCTTGGTTAAACTTATTCTTAGGTATTTTATTCTTTTTGATGCAGTTGTAAATGAGATTGTTTTCTTAATTTCTCTTTCTGATAATTTGTTATTGGTGTATAAAAATGCAACCGATTTCTGAATATTTTGTATCCTGCTACTTTACTGAATTCATTTATTCTAATAGGTTTTTGGTAGGATCATTAGGGTGTTCTATATGTAGTATCATGTCATCTGTCAACATGACAGTTTTACTTCCTTCCAATTCAGCTGCCTTTTATTCTTGTCTGATTGTTGTGGCTAAGACATCCAATACCATGTTGAATAAAAGTGGTGAAAGTGAACATTCTTGTCTTGTCCCTGATTATTTAAAGAAAAAGGTTTTAGGTTTTTCACTATTGAATATGATATTTTCTGTGAGTTTGTCATATAGAGTCTTTATTATGTTGAGGTATTATGTTCCCACTAACCACATTTTGCTGGGAGTTTTTATCAAAATGGATGTTGGGTTTTATCAGATGCTTTTTCTGCAACCAATAATAGATAAGGTCATATGATTTTTACCCTTCATTTTGTTTATGAAGTATATCACATTAATTGATTTGTGGATATTGAACCAGCCTTGCATCCCAGGAATAAATCCCAGTCAATTATGGTTTACCATTTTTTTTGATGTAGTGCTGAGTTCAGTTTGCTAATGTTTTGTTGAGGATATTTGTACCTGTGTCCACTGGGGATATTGGCGTATAATTTTCTCTTTTTCACATCGTCTTTGTCTGGATTCATATCAGGGTAATGCTGGCCTCATAAAATGAGTTTGAGAGACTTCTTCCCTCGTCAGCTGTTTGTAATTGTTTGAGGATAGGTATTGATTCTTCTCTGAATGTTTGCTAAAATTCACCTGTGAAACTATCTAGTCCAGGGCTTTTGTTTATTGAGAGTTTTTTTGATTACTGGTTCGATTTCATTAATAGTTATTGATCTGTTCAGATTTTCTATTTTTTCCTCATTTAGTCTTGGAAGATTTGTGTGTTTCTAGGAATTCATTTTTTTCCAGATTGTTTATTTAGTTGGCATATAACTGTTCATAGTATTTTTTCATAGTCTTTTATATTTCTGAGGTGTCAGTTGCACTTTTATTTGTGATTTTATTTCTTTGCCTCCCCTTTATTTTTTTTGATGAGTCTCGCTAATCAAGTTTTCTGGTTATTAGTTTTGTCTTTTCAGAGAAGCAGATTTTTGTTTCATTGATCTTTTCTATTGTTTCTTTAGACTATTTTGTTTAATTCATCTCTACTCTTTATTATTTCCTTCCTTATACTTGAGCTTCATTCTTTTCCTAGTTCCTTTAAGTATAAGTTTAAATTATTTATGTGACATACTAAATTTCTTGAGGTAGTCCTGTATTCCTATAAATTACCCTTGTAACACTGCTTTGCCTGTGACCCATAGATTTTTGGATTGTTAAGTTTTCGTTTTCATTGTTTCAAGGTATCTTTTGATTTTTTTCTTGAGCTCATTGTTAACCCATTCATTGTTTAGTAGCATGTTATTTAACCTATTTGTGTGTTTTTCAGTGTTCTTGTAATTAATTGATTTTTACTTGTATACATTGTGATGATTGGAAATGCCTGATACAGTTTTAGTGTTTAATTTATTGAGACTTGTTTCACAGCCTAACATGGGCTATTCTGGAAAATACTCTATGTGCATTTGAAAAGAATGTACATTATGCTTTGGGGTGAAATATTATGAAGATACACATATTACAAAGTTCATCTGGTCTAGTGTGTCATTTAAGGTCACTGTTTGTTGATTTTCTGTCTGAAGGATCTATCCATTGATGTCAATGTGGTATTAAAATCTATTAATTTTTTACTGTTGATCTGTGTCCATCAATATTTGCTTTATAAACTCAGGTGCTCCTGTGTTTGATACATAGATAGATATTTATAAGAGTTCTATCCTCTTGGCATTTGATCCTCTTATTGTGAAATAGTCGTCTTTGTCTCATTCCAACCTTTATTTTAAAGTGTGTTTTGTCTAAGTATTGCTAACACCAGTTTTTATTTTTTGCCTCCATTTGCATGTGGGTCCTTTTTAGGCAGCATATGTAATCATTTTAGCCATTCTATGTGTTTTCATTGGAGCCTTTAGTTTTTTAAAGAATTATTGATGGGTATATAGTTATTACCACTTTATTCATTGTTTTCTGATTATTTTTTTAGTTCTTTTTCATAATCTCTTGCTCTGTTCTTACATGTTGATGATGTTTTATAGTGGTGTTTTTGGATTACTTTCTTTTAATTTGTTGTGTGTCTTGTGGATTTTTGATTTGTAGTGACCATGTGTTTTATATCTACCAAACTATATATCTATTTATCATCTATCTATCTATCTATCGAGAGAGTGTGCATGTGTGCGTGAGCAGTCAATTTTAAGGTGATGGTCATTTAAAATCACTAATTTTTACTCATATCCCCCCCGTTTTTGTCATTTTTTTCACGTGTGTCCCTTAATTTAGTGTTGTAATTGCACATGATCTTCCTACTCTTGTCTTTTAATCTTTGTACTAGCTTTATAATTAGTTGACCTACTGCTTTTACTGTTTGCCTTACAATTTTTTTCTTTCCTATATTTTCTTGGTCATATTTTCTATCTTTTTTTCTACTTAAAATTCTCTTTAATGTTTCTTGTAACATGAGTTTAGTGGTGATGAGCTCCTTTAGCTTTCTTGTCTTGGAAATTTTATGCTTCGATTCTAAATGATAGCCTTGCTTGGTAGAGTAGTCTTGGTTATAGGTTTTTTCCTTTCATCACTTTGAATATTTTGTGCTATTCCCTTCTGGCTTTTGAAGTTTCTGTTAAAAAATCAGCTGAGAGTCTTATGGGAGCTCCCTTGTATGTAACTGCTTTTCTCTTGGTATTTGAAAGATTTTTTTTCTTTTTCCACCTGAAACAAATAATGATCTGTGTCAACTATAATTGGAAAATAAAGAAAAAAATTTTAAGGATTATGTCTTTGTCTTTAACCTTTGCATTTTAAACATGGTATGTCTTGATGTGGGCCTCTTTGAGGTCATCTTGTTGAAGATTCTCTCTGTGCTTCCTGGACTTTGCCTGGTTTGGGGAATTTTCAGTCATTATTTCTCTAAATTTAAGTTCTCAATTCCTTTCTCTCTTTTTCTCTTCTTCTGGCACCACTGTGATATGAATGTTGGTACTCTCAATATTGTCCCAGAGAGCCCTTAAAATATCCTCATATTTTAAAATTCTTTTTTTTTTCCTTTGATTGGGTGTTTTCTGCTGCCTTGTCTTCCAGATTGCAGATTCAGTTCTCTGCTTAATCTAATCTCTTGATTCCATCCACTGTATTTTTTATTTTAGTCATAGTAGTCTTTATTTCTTTTGTTTTGTTTTGTTTTCTCTTGCCTATTATATGTTTTCTATCTCTTAAAGTTCTAATTAACTACATTCATTAATTCTTCCCCCAAGTTATTTGAGCATTTTTTAAGCCAGTGTTTTAAACTCTATCTGGTAGATTACTTGTCTCCATTTTATTTAGTTCTTCTTTTGGAGCTTTGTTTTGTTCTTTCATTAGGGACATTTGTCTCCTTATTTTGACTGACTCCCCATGTTTGTTTGTATGTATTAAGTAGATATGTTAGAGCAGGCTTATTTCTGGCCACCTGATTTGGGTGTTTTCAGCATGTCCCCTTTGTGGATTATTGTGTGCCCTTTTGTACTTGGGCCTCAACTGCTGCTGGCACATCAGTGGGTGGGGTTGACTGGCTGACTGCCTGGCTGTCACTACAGTGGACAAGCTGTTGTGCAGGGGCTGACTCCACAGTGTAGGAGTTTCTTTAGCGGGGCTTTGGTGCCAGCCAAAGCTACCCTTCAGGAGTGTCTTTTTTGGTGCTGGTTGGGTGGAGCTCTGGTGTGGTCTGAAGCTGGTCACTGGGTGTGTTGGATCTAAAGCCTCTTGGGAGGGACTCTGGTTCAGGCCAGGGTCAGTTGCTGCTTCTTCCAGGTTTGAGGCTACTTGCTAGGTGCCACAAGGTGGTCTGTGGTTGGTCACTGCTTGTGAGCTCAGAGGTGCTTGAATTGAGAGAGGTTGCACAGTGGACTGAGGCCAGCGGCCACTTATGTCGGTTTTGGACTTTTTGTTGGGCACTACAGTGCTAGCTGAGACCAGCCACCTGAGGTAGTTTAGTTGGAACTACATTACAGGCCAATCCTGACTGCCACTTATGTCAGGGATGGGGCCCCCTGATGGGAGTTACAATGCAAGTTGTGCTGGGCTTGGGGCCACTTGTGTGGGATTTGCGGACCTTTGAGAAAGTCTGCAGTGCAAGCTTAGGGCACCTACCACTCTTGTGGGGTTTGTGGTCTTTTGAAAGAGTCTGCATGCAGCGTGAGCTGAGGCGGGTCACTCCTGCTAAGGAGCCACTGGAAGAGGCTTGGGCCGGCGAGTGAGTTTAGATGAGTCAGGGTCTCCAGGAACCATCAGGATGGGGTGGAACAGTGCTCTCCAGGTTAATGTGAGGGCACAGATTTGGCACCAGACTACACCGAGCCAGCTGGGTGGGTAGAGAGTTTCCCTAACCTCTACCCCACCAGCCCTCACCCTGGAGTTAGTTTAGTTCCCCCTGTATGTCCCTGGTGCGGTCCCAGCTGCTGCACTGCTCCTGCAGCTTGGTGAGTTTGTGAGTGAGTAAGTCTTTAAGAGCAGCACCTCCGTCTCTGATAGCCCTGTGTCTTGGATACAATGCCGGCTGATTTTCACAACTGCTATAGGGCAGGGGTCCCCAACCCCTGGGTCATGGATAGGTGCCGGTCTGTGACCTGTTAGGAACCAGGCCACACAGTGGGTAAGCAAGCGAAGTTTTACCTGTATTTGTAGCCACTCCCCAGTGTTAGCATCACCAGTTCAGCTCTACTTTGGATCATCAGGCATTAGATTCTCATAGGAGCACCAGTCTCTGGTGCCAAAAAAGTTGGGGACTGCTGTTGTAGGGACACCTCACTGTTTGGGGGGTGGAACCTCTGCTGCTGAGATATCTCTCTTGTTTTCTTAATTGCCACACCGTGTGTCTGTGACCTGCCTGCTCCGTGTCTCCACTCCTCCTGTCAATCTTGGTGAGGCTCCTTTATACCCTTGGTTATAGGACTGTTCAGCTTGTTTGTCTGCAGGTGGTCCTCAGTGGTATGTGTTCTATAATTTAGTTATAATTTTGATGTGATCATGAGAGCAGGCTAGCCCAGAGATTACCTACTCCACTATCTAGACTGGAAGACTTCTCACCATAGCTTTTTTTTTTTCTTTTCTTTTTGGAGGTTTTATAATTTTATTTGACAATTAGTGCTTAGTTCTCATCCACATTAACTGTTTGGACATTTTTTAAAGTGATGACAGGTACATAAATAACCAACGTATAGAGCTTATTTGGTGACTCTTCAGTCTCATTACATTTTCTGGACACCCCCTCCACCCCACCAGGTACAGTGTACAGTAGGGGACAGTCCTTATTCCTTTGGCCCAGATAGCTTTGTTGAGCCTGGTGTTAACGTGCGCATCTGGAGTTTACATCCCCTTCTTGGCAAATTTCTACATATCTCTTGAGTTCCCAAGGGGCTCGCTTCTCCAAACCCACTTCATGGATGCATTTGTGCATATTGGTGGCATATTCTCTGGTCACTACCTTGTCAATGGCAGAGCAGCTCTTCTCACTACCCTTCTTTGAGGGCGCCATTCTGCCGGCCTGAGCCCCATCACTTTTAAGCCCACCATAGCTTTCATTCGTTAAGTAAATCAATTATCCTTGGGGTAGTTATAGTTTATGTCTTGTCTCAACATATTTATTAATAGCTTTCCCTTTCCTTCCGTGTAATTTATTAATGAGTGCATCCTGGTTTAAATGATAAAGTACGTGGTCATCCTGCCTGTAAGACCCCTGGGATTACTTCCCCTCGCTCATTTTATTCTTGCCGCACAGGTCTCTTTCTTCAGCATGCTGAGCTTTCTCCCACTTTCTGACAGGAGCCAGAAAGCCTTATGCATGTGCACCCTCCACCGGAAGCACTCCCGTGAGATGGCGGTGTAGCTGATTTTCCTCATTCCTTACTACTCTGCTTAAATGCTGTCCTATCAGAAAAGCCTACCATGCTTATTCTGTATAAAAGATTACCACTTATTTCTCTATTTTTATCATTAATATATCATTTCTTTACTCCCTGACCTGTCTTTATTTACTGCCTATGTATCTGCATAGACATCCTTCTGTAGTAAATGGTCCAAGAGGTCAGGGACTTTATTTGCTGCTCAATCTCTCTAGTGCCTAGAACAGTGCAATAGGCACCCAGTAAACATTTTTGAATGAATTAATAACTAGCCTAGAATTTTTTTAACAATGGATGAAATTATACATCACAAGAAATAGATTTATATAATAGCTCAAAATGAGAAATTAAGCAAAATATTATTTGGTAAAACTTGAATGAACTTCACATTCTTTCCCCCTGCTGCTTTTCAGAATATTTTATTCAGTTATGGAAATATTTTGTTCAGCTCTGGTTAATGTTAGGTTTTACAGCATGTGCCTTTCTTTGACTATAATGTTGACATACTCTGAATTCTTTTAAACTTCACTTAACAAAATAATCATTTGAAAATAATCTCAGTTGTAAATTGTATCTCCTGAATAAGGTATTTTTGAACCTTATCTGATTAAGAAACTCTTGTAACAAGGGTCCACACCTTCCGTCCCCATTGTTTTCCCTCAGATGTTCTCTGTCCTTTGCATATGCCATCCCCACCCTCACCACACACACAGTATACAAGGTAGTTTTGCAACCCAGTGGAGGCTACCAAAGTGTTTTTTCTCCTCCTTCAAAATATTTTTCTTTCTCTAGTACTCATACTCATTGTGAATACTTTATTTTTTTTTTTTTTGCAATTTAAGTTGTCTAAAATGATTTATGCATGTTTTTGTGTTTTGATTACACTGTGACCAGGCATCTTGTGGACATTCAGACTTATTTCAATGGTTATAACCTCTAATTCAGAGGTAGTAATTTATTCTAAACAATGTTCTTTCTCATACCTCTCCTCCCTTCTATCCATGTCCATCAGGTATATAGTTTGTCTTAAGTATACTGAAAATTTTAGAGGTTTAGAAGTTAAATTCATAAAGCATCTCAGCAGTCCCCAACTTCCTTAGCACCAGGGACCAGTGCTCCTTTGAGAATCTAATGCCTAATGATCTGGACTGGAGCTGAGGCGGTGATGCTGGTGCTGGGGAGTGGCTGCAAATACAGATTATGCTTCACTCGCTCACTTGCCACTCACTTCCTGCTCTGGAGCCTGGACTGGTATGGGTCCACGACCCCGGTTTGGAGACCCCTCATCTAGATAATATAATCCCTGGCATGTAGTAGTGGTGTAGCTTATTTCCTTTTTATATGTATATTCATGATGTAAATTCATATAATACTGATTAACCTTTAAGAGCTAGTGTTTAATTTTTATTTTGACATTCTAGTCCATAGTTATTTAGTATATCAGCAGTTTATTTTAGTGTAGGTTTTCCTGACTTGAAATAGAACCGGTGTTAAGTAAAGCTATTGAGAGATTTTTTTTTTTTTTTAATAAAAGCCTGTAGTAAATGAAATGAGAAGTGCAGTCGTGATGAAGCTAAGAACTCAATTTTTTTTTTTTTTTTTTTTTTTTTTTTTGTAGATCCAGGTCCAGAGAGCATCGCAGACATCGGTCTCGCTCCATGTCACGGGAACGGAAGAGGAGAACTCGATCCAAATCTCGGGAGAAACGCCATCGCCACAGATCTCGCTCTAGTAGCCGAAGCCGCAGCCGCAGCCACCAGAGAAGTGGGCACAGTTCTAGAGACAGGAGCAGAGAGCGATCCAGGAGGAGGTACTGAGGTGTCCATAAGAGGATATGGAACTACCTTTATGGTTTAGAATTGGAATACTGTTGGTTTGAAACTTGCATTGGGTAATATGTACACATTTGTGTGAGTATATAACATTTTTTCCTTGATTATGTGGGTAGTTCACAAAGAATATACTTAAGAGCCAGAGTAAGAAATTGGAACAAATATGTGCAGAGTTTATTGCTTTTCTCTGCTTAGTGTGTCTTGGGCAAGAAAGTACTTTATGAGCAAATATTTTTAAGTACCAATAGTCTTAGAGTTTTTTCCATATGTACTGATGAATTAGGGGATCTGAGAAGTCCTTTCATTAAAAGAATTGTTCAGCTTTGTTTGACTCACTGTTTTCCAAACTTCTTTGAACTGGTGTACTTTTTCAGAGCAGACACATATTCTTGTTTAATATGCACTGTTGGTATGCATCATTATGTACAATTAGCTTGACAGGGCAGATGCAGAATCTTAAGCAGGAAGTGTTAGGCTTCCTTGGCATGAAAATTCAGAACGTACAAGGAGGGTAGACCCAGGGTGAATATTTAATCAGGCAAAGGATTAAAATGTGGTGGAACCTTAGCACTCACAGTCTACATAGGTCAAAGTTCCAAAACTTCTCAGGTCACATGATGGTCCTTAAGCCAGTTCATTTCTATGAAACATAACCATGCTTATAATTGCTTTTTTTTTTTTTACAACTATTTTAAAGCATATGTATGATAGATATTTTTGAGTGCCTAGTACCTACTAGTCTTAAATTTCTCTGTGGATTACTCTATATAAAACCCATGGTAGAATCCACAGAAAGCCTTTTAAACTTTCTATTTGTTTTTGACCCTCAACTAGCCATTCCCTGAGACCACTTACAAGCTAAGTTGGTTAATAGGCTTTTAATAAATGTTTTGTTTATTATATTCTTGCCCTGTTCCAAGTAGGTCTCCCCCTCCCCAGCTTTTTGAGGTAAATTTACAAATATAATTCCATGATATTTAAAGTATACATTGTGGTGATTTGATATAAGACCTAGCATATTATAAAAGAGCTAAACTGTATATCAAAAGGTAAATAAATAACAGGCATTTAGATGATGGAGATGCTAGGGTAATAAAAAATGGCTTTGGGTAGTAGATAAAACTTGAATAAAGTATCATTTGAATAGGTAAAAACTGTTGGTCTCTGATATTAGTAAATTCTGTTTGTGACTTTTCCCTGGCAACACTTACCCTTGGTAAATGAGGGCCATTTGCATTATTCTGCTTCCCGCTCTGTTCAAACATACATAGTGCAGACTCCAGAGTCAGACTATTTGGGTTCAGTGGCCTTAGCTAAGAAACCTGATTCACCTACCTTTCCCCATCTACTAAGCAGAGTTAGTAAGAGTACCTGCTCTATTAGGATTATTGGTAGTTTGAGTGTAATAGTGAATGGAAACTGCTTATGTATAGGACATTGTAATCTCTCATAAAACATTAGTTGATGCTCATCTCATAGTTATTTCTCAGTTATTACCAACCTCTGGAACTTACCAGCAACTCATGTCCTTATTCTTCATTATCATCTCTATTATCTCTTCATATTCCATTCTTACAGAGACTTATGGATAGTATTAGAGTATCCAGATGTGCACTGTGTGATTTTCTTTTTCGCATATAATTTTTAAATTTGGCTTACTAAAAACTTAGGTAGAATGCTCAAAGTTGACATTATTTAATCTTTAAACTTTTTTTGGTTTAATTCTTCTTAACTGTATTTCTAAAACAGTAGTTTTTTTCTGACTTAGAAGTCAAAAGTATTAGTTAATCAAGCTTCACATCCAAATTCTGAACGTTAGTTAAATGAGATAATTATGTAAAACTACCATGTCACCTGTAAAGAATGAAATAAATGTAATATGTTACTGATTTATTCTAGATATTGAAAGTATAGAAGTTTCCATATTCTGATCTCATAATGTCCTTTGGATTTCCTTCTGATCGAATTTCTGATATGAGCTTTTGATTGTTTTGTTGTTATTTACCTTATTAAAGTTGGGTGTGGTAATGGAGAGGTGGTATTAAGAACCAGTTGTGGTTAACTAAGATTGATTATAGTGTGATCATCTGTCTTCCATTCTGATTTTTTTTCTGTTGGTTGAATGAGTTAACTCAGGAGGAGTACAGCAGATTTTTTAAATAATAAATGGTTATTTAAAGCCATGTCATTAATCGAGTAGTTCTCTTATCAAAGCTAAGTGTTGGCAGACTCTTTTCTGCAGGCCCTCTGGCCTGTTTTTGTATAAGCAGCAAGCTATGGATGATTTTTACATTGTTAAAGCGTTGATAAAAAGAAAAAAGAATATACTATACCACAGAGATTGTATGTAACCTCAACACCTAAAATATTTACTCTCTGGCCAGACAGCAAAGGAAAAGGTTTGCTGACCTCTGTTTAAGGCGTTGGTTTCCATCCAATTTAGGATCTATATATTCTTTTATGTTTTTTTCAATTGAATAATGCTTTTGCTTTTTTAAGGTATTGTCTATATATTATTTTTATATTAAATATATTTGCTATGAATTGGAGAAGCTTTATTGCCTCTGAGATGATGAGAGTATCCTATATACATCCTTATTTCAGCATATAGTTTTTTCCCTTAGCTATTTGTTTTCACCCATCTCCTGGTGTTAATATGCTTATCAAATATGATAGTGCTCTTTTCTGTTGGAAAACTGACTCCTGTTTTTATTGGATGTATTCTGTGTATCTTCAGCTATCAATACCTTAATATTTATCCGATTCTTTCATTTGGATTTTGGGTTTCCCAACACATTTTGCTCCTCAAATTAATATTTTTCAGATCCTCAAAAGAGAGATTCAGAGACCAAGACTTAGCGTCACGGGACAGAGACAGGAATTCAAGAGACAGATCACCTCGTGACAGAGATCGAAAAGATAAGAAGCGGTCCTATGAGAGCGCTAATGGCAGATCAGAAGACAGGCGGAGCTCTGAAGAGCGCGAAGCAGGGGAGATATAATTAGCTGTGTACAAGTCCTCAACCCTTAAGCTTCCAATGGAGTTACATACTATTGTTTAGTTTACAGCTGTTCGGGGTGACACAGTGAGCAGTTCCAGACACCGATCCAGTTAGGCTAGGTGTACAGTATCTTACTTGATCTGAACTGAACTTGTTCTCCTCAGTGAAGCCTAAAACTACATCCATAGTTTCTGGTGAACCTGTAATACAGTTCTGAACGTACCGTTTTATGTAAGATGCCGATGTCTTTATCCTTTCTAGTAGGAGTGATAGTGAACGAATTGTGTTACTTGCCTTGGGATTTTTTTGAACATTTGTAAAATGCTGTCTTTCTTTCTAGTCCAAACAGCAGCAGCTTTGGGAATTTTCCTTTTTAATTCTTCTCCCTCTGACTTTTATATCCGTCATACCTCCCCCTTCTAATGATAAGAAGAAGGGTAGGGAAGCAATATAACTTCTATTCTAAAGTCCTATTCCAATTATTAATTACTAGCTGATTACAGTTCAGAGCATTTATACTGGAGTGTGTGCTGGAGAAGTTTAAATACTGGGAGTTTTTTGTTTAACTGTGCCTCTTTAGAGTTGGAAGTTGAACAGCTGTTGCATTACATACTTTGCTTTTTTATTGAAAATTTAAAATCAAACAAGTCTTGATTTTTCTGTTCTATTGAATTGCTACGTTCAGGATGTTTTGAAAAGGGGGGTGGGGGCAGGGACTTTTTCATGAGCACTTCTTGTTTTATTTTGTGTGTGGAGTATAAAGGCTACACCCTTATTGTAAAAAGAATAATAAAATGAAAGAAACAATCACCACCACCATTATTAAACTGTAACTTGTCTAGTAAATTGTCACTAGAACTATTTGCTGTGGGCATTTCTTCTATTCTGTTATATCAGTAATAGTGCCTTACTGTGCAAGGCACCAAAGGAAATAAATATATACTTGCAAAGAGTCGAGATGAACTGTTGTTCCCCCCGAGTCCCTCACTGGCTATACTCTGGCTGCTTCAGGGGTAGAGAGGAGGACTGGACCTGCAGAAGAAACTGGGTTTTTCCTTTGTTTTTGTTTTGTATTTCTTCTCATTCAGCAAACTGAAATAAAAACATGGTATAACCAGTGTAATGAGACTAACAATTTCTGCATTGAAGACCTCTAAGGCCACTTTGAATTAAATAGTAGTTGGCAAGTATCACTTGTGATTCTAGAAAATCTGAGGAACACAAATATGTTAAGTAATGAAATTAGTGTGTGAGTATAGTGAACTATATGATAGTTCACTGTTTTTGTCTTTGTTTCAGTAACTGTTTTTGTCTGTTTCCCCTAAGTGCGACATTTTGGTGTTGCAGAGGAATGTGGGCTTCAGAGAGAAAAGGAAACAAATATTCTAAATGACATCAGGTCTACATCTAAAGGAGACACTTGTAAAGTTACCAGTTTACCAAGCTGCCTCATTGGGAGATTTTCTGCCACTTTTGGTTCCACACATTGAATTTATAGATTTTAATCTGAGACTCTTCTGCATCAGGCTTCATTCCCTTTTATTTGTGGTTGCTGAGAAATTGTTTTGTATCTACTTGGTTCCTAGTAGTCTGCGCTGTTTTCTTAACCCATGTCTTTCTTGTTTGCCCCAAGAATACACTCGGCAGTTGCCCCAAGGTCACTCCTGGTTTACGGTCTTAACCTCACCCCCAAAGTTTGCCACAAAATAGCCTCCTTTTTAAATTATTTTCACATCGCTCTAGTGTATGGATAGTCTTTTGGAAACAAGTGACATCATTCCATTTATTGCGTTCTGTTGTTAGTGCTGTTTTTATTTACAAAATATAGTAATTCTCGATCACTGAAAACGTCCAATCTTAGAAAACGTAACATTCTGATTCCTGATGTTCACATTGTTCTCAAACAGTTGTTAGCCAAAGATGCATTGATGAATTCGATTTATGTATACATTTCTGTTACATTAGGATTAGAGACAAGTTCTGTTTAGAAATAACTCGAATGGTTTTTATATTTCTTTTTCACAGTGAGAACCAGTCAGATTTGCTTCAGCCTCAGAGAGCGTGATTATGTAAATTTAACGCTGGCTGCGAGCTGCACTCTTTCATCTGAATGGGAAATGGGTGAAGTCTTCACAAGCACTTTGGATTTAGTACCTTGGCAGGTAGAGTAAGATTGAAAAGGTTAAGCTGGTGTGGACAAGGAAGGCTCTCTGGGACCTGACTTGTTACAGTTAGTAATAATCTGGAATTGGAGGCCAAACTTGAACGTGATTGAAAAATTAAGTTTTAGCATTATGTTTGTAACATTGCAGTTTAATACTTATTCTCTGCCTGATCGTATAAATGACTGTCTTATTAGCTGTTACTACAGCTGTTGTTTGTAGGTGGTACAGGCCAGTATCAGACATCATCCTAGCTGCATGTTCTTTAAGTGAACAATTCCATTAAAAAATAAAACCCTTTTAAAAACAAATTATTTTGCATAGATACCTCTAGTTTAGACTTTGGGGTAACATTCCAAATTTTTAATAATCCTTGAGCCAGGGGAGCCACTTGGAATTAGAATAACCCTACAATTTCAGTCTTAATCATCTGTTTCTCATACACAATTTTTGGTATTTTTGTGTTATCTGGTGACTGTAGTAGAAAGGATAAGATTAGTCATGATATTTGCAAAACCTGATCCTCTGGGGTGTCCTGCTTGGAGTTGGCCTTCAGTAATGCCTTTGTTTTGCTGCCACCAGGCGTCTCCCCCAAAGCCGCCTTAGGCACATCAACAGCATCAGCTACAACTGAAGAACAGTCCCTCCATTTCTGAGGACACTTGTTTTTTTCAAGACTTTCTTACCTCTCTGATAATTAACCCTAAAAGTGTTTGACTTTTCCAAGTTCTTGGGTTTTTTCCTTCAAGTTTCATTTTAAGAGTCTGTTTTCATAAACCATTTGATAATAGCTTTCAACATTAGCCCTTTGAACTAGAACCAAGTATGCATTAACAATTTAAACACTTTTGTCATTCCTTGTGATTTCTCAGTTGGTGTGGTACCTTTCAAAATGGTAGTTTATAATGAAGTTTTTATAAGTATTGTTAACAGTTTCAAAATCAGAAATGTTTATAGGGTTTGCTACATTAAGAATCCAAGTAAATATTACATAATTTTTTAAATATGAACACATCCAAGGTGGATATTCATCTGGTATGTACAGGTATGGCTCTCTAAATTGTTAAACCACTGAAACATGCTCCTTTGATCAGTAATTAGCTTCTCTGAGCTACGTGAGTGCTTTCCCCTTATCTAAGACCATCCTCACATGGCAAGATTGGTGTCTGACACAGTCGAGAATCTTCAGAACCTCGGGCCACTGCCACATGCAATATACTGATTTAAATATTTTGAAAAACAGTCTTGTCTACTTTTACTATAGAAAAAAATTCAGCTGTTTACATCATGAGTTTAATATACCCTGACCATTGCTATTCAGATTTTCCCAGGGTATAAGTAAGGTAATAAACTATTGACCTCTATTTTTCTTTTCATCTCTTACAATTTGAAAAAGTAATCCCAGTTTCAGGGGAGTTAAAAAAGGCTGGGCAGGGCTGAGAGAACAGGGTTTTGATGGCAGAGGCTGGCCGGTAAGAAGAACCAGGCAGGGCTATACCGGCCGAGTGGTGCTGGGGCCAACTGCAGGTGAGCAGGGCCTTGTGGGGTATCAGGGCCAGCAGGTGTGTGGGTGCACGTTTTCCAGGTACCAGCAGAAACCAGGATGTCATCAGTTGTGGCTCTACAAGCACATCTGGCAGTCAAACCAAGCTAATGGCCAGCACAGTGGGGTTTAGGCTGAAAGCAAGGCATTCACACTCAAAACTGGGGTCTCAGTGAAGGATCCAGCAAGGAGATGAGGCCATATAGGCTGATGCCAGCACCGGAATTGCTCTGATACTACTTTGAAAGCGTGGCTCTCAAGGCCCCCACTGCCGTACACTACTGTGTCTGAATCCTGTTGGTTGCTTAAAACAAGATCCAACTCAAATGGGCTTAAACATGTTTGAGTTCCATGTGACAGCTCCATCCTGGGTCTTATGGACATGAAGAGAAACGATTCCATTTCCTGTTAGATCCGGGTAGAGAGCATATGTGTGTTTGTGCCTTCTCGCTTTTTTTAACTCCTGAAAAGTGTCAAGGTTGGAGATATCACCGGTTTGCCATTTAAGTCAGCACTTTAAAGGTACTCTGTCCTGTGGGCATACAGGTGTTTTAGGTGAGGATTCTCTAAAAATGGTCTCTGGACCATCGGTATCAGAATTATGAAAATGTATACAAATGGCCAGTGAGCTCATGAGAGAGGCTCTGTATTGCCTGTCATCAGGAAAATGGAAATGCAAACCACACAGATGGCACTGCACTCTAGAATGGCTAGATGTAAAAAGATGTGTTGACAAAAATGTGGAACAACTGGAACTCAAGGTTCTGGCTGGGATTGTAAAGTGGTAGAGTGGCATTGGAAAACAGTTTGGCAGTTTCTTATAAACATCCTTATCAGCCAATCCAGTAATCCTACTCCCAGGCACCCAAGAGAAATAAAAACCCGTGTCCACACAAAGACTTGTGTTTGTGGCAGCTGTGTTCATCATAACCACAGATTGGGGATGACCATAAGATCACCAACTCGACAAGATCAGTCCTGGTACATATCCTTAGAGGGACCGCTGACACATGCAGCAACATGAATAAGTCTTTAAAACTTTATACTCGGCTGAAAAAGACTCATGTGAAATCCTAAAACAAGCTAAACTTCAGAGAGACTGCAGATTTGCTCGTGGTTGGAAGTCAGGGAGGAGGGTGGATCGACTGCAAAGGGGCACTCGTATCTTGATTGGCAGTGATTACACAGATGCCTACATTTGTCGAGGGTACTCTTGAGATGGGTGTACTACTTTGATGCAAATTATACCTCAAAACTGATCTAAATTCCGCCCTCCCCACCCCACCCTGGTGGCAGTATGGGCTCTTCGTGTTCCTCCAAATGTGCTTCCTGGACCATCTGCATCAGAATCACTCAGAAGGCTGACAGAAACCAGACTTGGCCCGTCTCGGGGACCCGCTGCGTTAGAATCTCAGGACTTGGAGTATGACGAGTTGCATGTGCTGGAGCTGACTGTTCAACAGACTGGATGTGGAGAGCTGCCCCAGAGGCTGCTGGGCCCGCCTGTGTCAGGCAGGTCTCCGGCGCTCCAGGGGACAAGCCAGTGCTGGTGGCGGCATTACTAGATGCTGATTGCAGGCAGTAGCAGTTGGCAGTGCCTGGTGGGAAAAGAAACTCGAGAAATTACTCGGATTCCATGCAGACCAACCTGCTGTGTAACTTTTCCAGCTTCTGTTCTGTAGAAAGGGCAAGACGTGTTCTGAAGGCGAGGCCGAAACTTAACGAGAATGTTCCTCAGTGGAACAAACCAGTACACACTGGAAGAAAATGCAGGCGAAGGAATAATTTGTGAAGCTGCTAGTTCTCAAGCCAGGTTGCACATCGAAATCCTGTGGACCCTTTTAAAAAATATTTTCTTTTTTTAACTAAAGCAGTACATGAATATGGACTATTTTACATGAATGTGGTTTAAGTTAGTGCTAAGGGATGTAATGTTCACAAAATGCAGTCTCCTCCCCCCCACCCCCCTTAATCGCATTCCTGTTCCTTGGGGACAGACATTATAGTGTTTAATCTTGTGTAACCACTTAGTGAATGTTTGCATATCGATGCCCAACTCTACCCAGAGCAAACTAGGCCATTTCCAGCACCTAGAATGTTCCCTGGTGTGTCCCTTCCCAGTCATTACGCCTTCGCTAAGACAGCCACCATTCTGACTTCTGTCACCACCGATTAGCTTTAAGGCAAATGTTTTATATTTGCGGTTTCCTCTAGTATTCGTCTCTGTATTTCTAAATAAGCTGACCCAGCTACTACTACATTTGCCAACTTTGCGTAGTAACTAGCAAGAGCTTCCTAGTGTGGTAGGTAGAAGTTCACTCTCATTCCCCTGCCTCACCAAGTGAAGCTAAATAACTCAGATTTCCAGGCCACGGCACCACACCCCAGACACCTCCACAGGTGATGTTTTAAGTGTCACCCGGGTCCAAGGAGCCCCAGGCCTGTGGTACTTGGCCTTGAAGCTGGGAGGAGCCAAAGGGCTCCTGATCTGAAACCAGCCTGATGCTCTGGGCCCACGACGTCTGTTGAGAAGGGCTTTGAAGTGGATTACAGCGCCATGCTAGCAAGCTCGGGGGTTAATTTGTAGCTGCAAGAAGGAGGAAGCCATGAGAAGGACCAGAGTGTGTGTACGATTTTTATTGCTTGTCAAGTGCACCCTTCTCCCAGGCGCCCGTACATTCTGTACGAGATACTGGTTTGAATGGACCGACAGAGGGTTCTCTAAGATTGGGATACGTGGTCTGACTTCAGAGGAAAGTGTCCTGTTGAGAGCTCAGCACCAAGATAAGATACAGGTACTGTCTGTCCCCTGTCGTCGAAGGTCCATACAGGCTGGGGAGACAACAAGCCCTTCCAGGCCCTGGAGCCCTTCACTGAACCCCGACATCTCCAGGCCGGTGTCCCCACAGCTGTGGGTGGACAAGCTGTCTCGGACATCCCCACATTTCTCCAGTTTTCTTCCTCACTTGGACCCCGTTCTTTGCAGCAACTCGTACCTACCGAGAGCAGGGAGGGCGGGTGTGCTTCCTTGGCTCCTCCTTCCCAGGCGGCCCTGTCCTCTGCATTGTCCCCGCCTTGCAGAACCTCGTCAATGCAGAACCTCCCTCCTCTTCCTCACTTGCTGTGACACTGGCAGTCAGCTGTGTTGGCCATGTGTCCAGCTGCCCGGAAATGCATGCATAGCAGTGGTGTCCCTGCTGCCAAAGTCCACTGCCACGCAGCAGTGGGCGACCCATTTCATGGGCTCTGAGAACCAGGCCGGGCTGAGCGGAGATCGCTAATCCTTCCTGTTCCTCTAGGACCAAAAGGCTGTGCGTGTGACTACATAGGCGAGGGACCAGGTAATGTCCATTTTAATGAGGGAGCGACCAAGGCTCAGACATGCAAAAAAATAAAAACCCTCCCAAGGTCACAAAACATCTGCTTTAGCAGCTGGAGGCTAGAGACTGTAATGGGCACTTGGCCCAGGCCACAAAGAGCCTCCCAGCTGCCAGGCTGGCTCAGGCAGGGGGACACGAAGTGTCCAGGGTTGGACCTTCCCGGGGGCTGCAGGCTTCCAAAAGGCTCGAAGTGGGTGGAACCAAAGTCAGTCTGTCCCCTTGGCGCACACCCAAGGTCTTGAGGAGGCGCAGTCCAAAGCCACAAGCTTGCCTCCCTCCAGACCCCCGCACTGGAGAGCCGGCTGGTCCTTGTCTTCCTCTGGGAGTCTGGGGAAGGGCGAGAGGAAAAGGGGGCACAGGGTGAAGGGGCTTTCTGGCGTCGTGGCCCTCCAGCCCGCTGGCCTGGTTTCTGTTCGAATCACTGCACAGGGTGGTGGTCTGGAAGGCGCCCTGTGAGGGAGGGGTCATGAGGCTGCCCCTGGCTCATCAGCTGCGTGGTGCTGGGTGAACCACCAAAGCTGTAGAACAGGGTGACAGTCCCACTTGGGTGAATGTGCTGGGTGGGAGTCCCAAACAAGGAGTGGGGTGATGGAGACTAAACAAAACCAGGCCCTGAGCATGGGTTTGGGGTCAGCTTCCCAAGGGGCACCTCAGGCCAGGGTAGAGCATGGGGACTGAATTTGGGGAGGATCTAGAACAGTCATGGGGAGGAGGGGAAGGACTTCAGCCCCTCTTTGATGCCTGCTGTGATGTCACTTTGGTCACCGTGGGGAGCCCATGCTAGTGCATTGGGGACAGAGGGCGCCTTCCACCCAGACCCACAGTCACTCACAGTTGGGGCTGTAGGGGGACCCCATCCATCCAGTGCCAGCCACGGGGGCCTCGCCGGGCCCCCACCCAGGAGGACTTGGTGACTGGGTATCTGCTCAGGAAGTTCTGAGAAAGAAAAGCAGCTGGTCACTCCTCCGGACGCTGGCACGGCTCACCTGCAGCTTCTGCCAAGCTCCCAGCCTGCCAGGCCAAAGTAGCAACCCAGCTCAACTCGACTCCCCCCAAACCCCAGGAATCGGAGAGTCGTACAGGTTGGATGTTTGCTAGTTATCAGGCACTGCACTCAGGTGACCCCATCTCAGCCCTCAAGAGGAGAGGATGTGAATGCCAATGCCCACCAAGCAATGCATATCCACATTGAGTGGACCAGAGAAACAGGTGCTGGGAGGCTACAAAGGACATCGAGGTAACAGCAAACAGCCCAACTGGGCAGGAGGCGAGGCGGCTAGGCTGCACAGGCGTCCTGGGAGCAGAAAGTCAAGGTACCAATACCCGCAAGAGCATAAATCACGTCGTATCAGCTTAGCAGAGTACTATTAAGGCCATTAAAAGGATAAAAGTGTGAAGATCATGGAGCAACATGGGGGAAGGTATGGCACGTGAAAGGCTGCAGTACGTGAGGGGTTACAGGTAAGTGAAAAAGCCGAATCAAAGTTGTGGCCTGATTATAATAATGAAAAATGTGGACGCAGACACAAGGAACAAGAACCAAAACGAGTATGTTAGACAGCTACCAGGATTATTTCTTCTAACTGGGTCCTTGAGGTTGTGTCATTTTGAACAATGAAGTAAAGCAAAACGTTGTATTTAAAATCTTTCAACTTGTTTTGGAATTGCCTTTCCATTGTATTTCAAAGATTTCTCAACAGTGTCACTCCCGGTGCAGGGACTTGGCGGGTGGGGGCAGGGAGGCTGACCTTGACCCACCCACACCCGTCCAGACTTCTGGGGAACACACTTGATGCTACATACACGAGAGTGGTAGCTCTGTTCCTATCGCTCCGGTGCCTGATTCCACTTTGGGGAGTAAATCCCAGAACATGAAGGGTTTGAGAAGATGCGTTTGCCCAGAGGTCACACAGTGCCGTGTGTACAGAGAGACTGGAGCCCACCCAAGTAAATGGTCAGCAACTGGGAAATAACTAGGCAAATCATGGGACCTCTTTGGAAAACGACAGTGCTGTTAAAGGGCATACCCCTGCTCCCGCTGTCCCAGCTCCACGTCGGCTCCCTAGAGCGAGGAGGAAGTCGCAGACCTGGGCACACCCGAAGTCGGGTCCCCCTGCATGTCACTTTAGTTCTCCAGGCCTTGGTGACTTTCTCTGTAATGTGGGGTTGGACTAGATCTTTGCCACTTCCTTCCAGGGCTAGCCGTCTGCGATCTGTGACAGTCCCCACACCCCTCCGCTGCCCGCCCCCTCCTCACCTGGGTGTGGCTCAGCAGGGGGAGGGTCGCCTGGTGGGCCAAGCAGAAAGCCTGGCTGGCCTCCCAGGCCTGGGCCTCGGCGGAGAGGAAATAGCAGTGCTCCCCGGACCACAGCCAGCCCTGGGCGCACGGCCGACACGGGGCCCCTGCCAGCGGAGACCACAGTAAGTCGTGGGTGGACCGTCAAGAGTACGTCCGTTACAAGGTCAAAACTCGGCCATTGCCTTGACTGAGGGGCAATACTGGAGGCAGGGCACTGGTGAGCCTTTGGGTGGCAAGCAGGGTGGGCAGGGCCCCCGGAAGGCTGTCCAACCTGTGTCGTGGACCAAGCCCCCAGGGGGCTGACACCCGATTGCCTGTCAGGGCACAGGCTGCATCCTGTGTCTGCTAATTCTCACACAGGTGCTGTGAGGACTAGACACCCTGGTGGGGGGGGTCCCACAGAGAGGGGATGGGATGGGGAGGAAGCACCGTACCTGTTCTAGAAGACAAGGCCACAATGGCGACCGTGGACACCGCCAGGAACACAGCCATGACTGCCAGCGCCCAGCGCAGGGACTTCATGTACGTAGGCAGCCCTGGCGGGGGGGGGGGGGGACAACCAGGAGACACGTCAGGAGGAGACCATGCCAGCCATGCTCACCAGCTTACACACCTGCATCACACCCACCTAAGCGGACACCCCCTCGGCCCAGACACCAAGACAAACATGGGTGAGAACTTCCTATTTGGGAGAAAAAGGCCAGAAGACGTTCCATCCGTTTCCTGAGTAACTGAAAGACCTAAGATTCTATTCAAGAAAGAGAACAAATAATTGGCTAACAAGCATTTATTGAGCACCTAGTGGGCCCTAGACTTAGGGTTCAAATACACAGAGAACAGGGCAAGGCCTCTGCCCTCAAAGAGCTAACAGACTAGGCAACGGTCCCAGGAGACAAGACGACAAACGAGAGAGAACTGAGGGACAGATCTGTAGTTCGACAGACCTGGATTCAAGTCCCGACTCAGGCGTTTTTGGTGTTTTCCCTTTCTAACACTGAAATCACCCGCCTCTCTCTCTCCAGGTTGCAGGAGGCCACTAAGGAAGCATTGTGCAGAGAGCACTTTGCAGGCTGTAGGACACTAGACGGGTGTGAGCTGTCAGCAGCCCAAGGACCCAGGGGACCAGAGGGCTGGAATGAGGTGGCAGGGGACAAAGGGATTCTGGAGACAGGATGACATCCAGGTGACAGGAATAGCGCAGGCAAAGGTTCAGACAGAGGACACGCTCAGTGCCACAGCCTGCCCTGCTGATGGTGTAACACCGGGGAGGCCAGAGGAAAGACTTGGAGAATAAAACACAGTAAACGCTTAATCGCGACCATCAACAGCTATAAGCAGCTTTCAGCCTGGAAACACACCCCTGTCCGAAGTAACTGAGCACGCACGAAACTAGAAGACGAAGAGACCCTTTCCCTCCCTCCCAGATGCCTTGCTGCAAGGTGCCCGGGACCCACCCAGGTCTCAGGGATGAGGGTCAGGAGTGCCACATTGTCGGCGTGAGGGTCCTGAAAACTCAGTCATCATATTTGCCAAAGTCTGAAACAGCAGAGGCCATTCTCCAGCAAATAGTCTATTATTTTGAAAAACTGATTCTATTGAAAAAATCACAGGATGTATTAGTATATACCCACATTAGTGATGTTAGTATCAGTAGTATACATACACACACGTGTCTAGTACACGCACAAAGACGGAACACATTTCCAAGCTTTAGTACATTTTCGATCATAATTCAGCTTTAAAAGCATGTGTACTTATGAAACCCCCTTTTCCCTTTGCATTAGAGAAAATCCTTCAAAGACGACGAAGGGAAGTATGCTACATGGATACATGAGAAACCAACATTCCATCTGTGCCCTTTTGAAGCTTTAAAAAAATCCTTAAAAAATCCATAATCTGCTTCTTAATGGGATTTCACCCAAATTTCCATCAACTGATAAGCGGATAAACAAAATGTGGTATATCCATTCAATGGAATATTATTCCGCCATAAAAGGGAATGGTGTACATACATGCCACAACATGGATGAGCCTTGAAAACACTGCGCTAAGTCAAAGAAGCCAGGCACAAAAGGACCTGTATTCCATGAGCCCATTTTTATGAAATATCCATCTGGACTAGGCAAATCCATAGAGCCAGAAAGTAGATTAGTGGCTGCCTGAGGTTGGGAGCTTGAGAATGGGGCGTGATAGTTAAAAAGTACAGCACTTCCTTCCGGAGTGATAAAAATATTCTAAAACTGCGGTGATGATACTAAAGACAGATGAATTCTACGCTTTTAAATGGGTGGGTTATAGCTCAAGAAGCTGTTAGCCAAAAAAGGGGGATTTGAAAATGCTGAGAATAAAAGATAGTAAACTAAGAGTCTTAAGAAAACAAAAGCAGAACTAAAAAGCCTGGGAAAGAAAAGGAAAATGAATCCACCAATCACTTTCTAAATATAACTACTGTAACTGAATACTGAATTCAGCTCCGACCTTAAAGAAAACAAAGCCATTAAGAAACACAGTAAGTCACAAGAGTCTTCACACACCTTCTTCCACACCCGGGGCTGCAA